>CM062805.1:1309949098-1311325795 GCA_031772625.1 Pinus tabuliformis | reverse complement strand
TTATCTACAAGCCATTATTATTACATTTCTCAATATAGTTGGTTATAATATTGATCCCGATTTAAATAGGAATGCAAAAAAATACAGAGATGCAACTGAAATAATATTTCATTTCATTAATGTAAAATAATGAAATATGCTTACAAACAAAAACGGAAATAAACTAACTAGGGTAATGGTAGCTTATCTATGAGAAGAGATGTGGCAGATACATGCCTCTGAATTGTGTTACAATGAGGATCAAATGCCTATTTATTGTTAAGAAACAATAGAAAACCCTAAACATCCAAAAATCTAACACTATGAGATGAAACGCGAAAATGTACATCAACTTCCCAAGGTCGTAACTTTGACATACGATATCCATTTCAGGTGCACCATAGCTCGTTAGAAAGGTCTATCTAAGTAATACAACTTTGGGGAGAAAATCATCAGTCCATGGCCCCATGTTTCTCCCAGGTTTCCCAAAAAAACATCATTTAGGGCCTGAAAATAGCTCCAGAAGTTCAGGACCTCAAAAACTGCTAAAAATAGTAAATTGTGCTACAATTAAGGAAATAGAAAACCAGAAAGACACAGTTGTGGGTGTCCATGTTGGATAGGTGGGTGGCCACTAACATCCACTTGGGTCATTCCTCCCCCCTTAGGGATCAATTTTCCCCATTGCATTGAGTTCCTCAATTTGCTGAACTTGGTCCTTGGTGAGCTATTCTGCAATCTCTGACGTGTCTAGTAATGGTGGGAAGCATGCTAGAGGGTGGTCCACATTGAACAATCGATCCAAGTGAAGGAATGGGGGACTGTTTTGCTCCAAAGCATTGTTTCCTACAACCTTAATACTAGTGTGAGGACCATGTCGGAGTGGTCTCAGCTTTTGATGGGTTCTGCTAAGGCGTTGTTTCTGCCAATGCAACTAGAATGATCACTTGAAACTTGTGTGCTACCCTTATGGGTGAGGAGAAGTTGTTCCTATCTGCCTTCATGGTTGTATCCATCTAATGTTGCTGTTGCATGGAGGAATACTTCGGAGGGGTCATGGATGTGGCAATTATCTTCCCCTTACATTGGGAGCAAACTAGATAGAAAATGAATTTCCTAGTCTGGCAGATGAGCCTGCTGCCTTTCTTAGCAGTGATCACAGAGGTGGTGGTAGGTCGGGCTACCTTTCGTATCCTATATAACGAACTACCCAAAGTATTAATAATGGTGCATGGCCTTGAATCATACATAGACCGTTGCCTCCACAAGTATGGTTGGCCTAATAGTACATCGTAAACATCAAGAGGTGCAACATCACACAATATCTCATATGTTAAGCGCTGGATGTTCTAGGAAAGGCGACGCTGCTCACAGACTTAGAGATCTCGTCCTCAGTGAAGCCACCTGATACTACATGGTTATGGGTGTGGTGTAGTCAACAGACCCAACTGCTTCATGACCTCTGCTGAAATGAGTTTCTTTGCACATCCACTATCGACAATGAATTGTAGAGGCAAATGCTCCACCCATATCTATGAGTGGAAAAGATGTTCGACCTCCTCTGGATCTTTTGGCTCATTATTCTAGATCTTGGTAGTGGCAACAGTCAGGCCAGTCTTCGCATCAATAATCTGCTTCCCTTTTCCATTCCCCTTATTGGGTTCTGACTCAAGGTCGGAACATGCATCTGATTTTGAAGCCTTCAACTTAGCTACCAACGACTGCTTGGTATGAAACTCGTGTTGTGAGCGGGGATCTTATGGAACTCACACCACTTTCTCATGTCCTTCTTCGACTTTGTGGTGTTTATATTTTCTTGTGGCTTCGACAGGTTGCCTTAGGTTACCCCATCTTAGCTTTGTCCTTGCTTCTAAAATTTGGGGAAACATTTCCCTTGCTTCTGATTTGTAGATCTCAAGTCTCGCTTCTTCTATTTAAACTTTTGCTCAATTTTGACAATGTATTGATACATCGTGCCAAGAGAGAGATGTTTAGGAACTCCATCTCTTCCTAGATGTATCTATGTAGGTAGTCACGGTATTTGAGTACCAAATGTAGCTTAGAATCCTTAATGCCCAACTGTGTGCGAAGGGTATGAAAAATGTTGGTGAACTCTGGCACATCCTAGTCCCTTACCTCGCGCAACATGATCCACTTTATGTATTTATCCTCATAGCTTTTGACAGGGTAGTACTACTCCTTGATGGCATCCAAGAATGAATTCCAAGTGGGCGTGGCTAAAAATAGTGAGTCCATGCTTTTGTCTTTTTTGTCGTTGTAGGTTTCCCAATAGTCCTTAGGGTGCGAGGCTCCTTTCGGAAGAGTGAAAATAATGTTTTCCCAACTAGAAAATCATGAAAGGAGAAATAACCATTTATCTATAGCCTCTATGTCTATTTGACCCTCGAGGATGGGGATTTCAAAATTAATTTGTACCTTAGAGGGTGTGGCATTCCCAGAGTAGCTATTAGAATCTGATGCATTGCCTATGGGTAGCCACTAAAGGATCTGGGCAAAGATGTCCATCATCACTTAACTTTTGTGGTCGAGGGCTTCTTCGAGTAAGATTTTGGTAGGATCCTCTTTCCCCTTGTTTTTCTTTTCATCTTCCATGTTGGGTGTCAAGCCTGATTATCTTCCGTATTCAAAGGTTTCAGCCAAATGTATACCCCAGGAAGATTGTACACCCCTCCATGTGGGGGGGGGGGGGGTGGTGGTGCGTGGGGGACTTGTCCCCCCCACAGGGTTTCGGGGTGGTTGATACCCCCATGTTGGGGGGTCCGGGGGCCAGTAGTTCCCTAGCAGGGGTTCGGGGGTAGTGGCCCTGAAGCTAAAAATAGATGTAAAATTCCTTTTTAAAAGTCTAGTAATTTATAGTCAATTTGGGCCATTCATTAGGTGGATGATCTAACACTAGAATTTACGTTTAATTTGGGGATTTTTTCCCTGGAAGGCAACTCCTTGCTATATATGAGGGAATTGTATTGCTTCTATATAGATCTATATTCTCAGTGAGGAAGAGAGACGAGATTGAGAGCAAAGAGGGAGTTACAGTAGATCTGTTCTAGGTTGTATCTCTTCAGTTTGCTGGATAATATAATAAAAGAAGGACTAGTTGTTTCTTTGTGGACATAGCCCAAACTGTGTGAACTGCGTATATCTATGTCTCTCTTGTTTTATGTGTTTTTTGTGTTTATATTTCTACAATATTTTATGTGTTCCATTGCTCTGTAATATATAATTTTCTAACACACCATGAGAGGCCGTCAGGATTTGTGAGGTTGGTCTTGCAAAGGTTCGACCAGTTCAATCCCTAACTCCTTATATACTGACCTCATTGGAGACATGCAAAGAAAAATAGATAAATTGCAGACAACTTTGATACTACTTATCCAGATTTAAACAGGAACATAAAAAAATATAGATATAACCATAAATACAGATATGCAATGGAAATAATACTTCCTTTCATTAATGTGAAGTACTGAAATATTCTTAGAAACAGAAGTGAAAATAGACCAACTAAGGTGATGGTAGCTTATCTCTGAGAAGAGATGTGGTATCTACATTCCTCATAACTGTGTTACGATGAGGATTGAAGGCATATTTATTGTTTAGAGTCATTCAAAAACCTTAAAAATCCAGAAACCTAACGCTACGAGATGAAATACCAAGTCGTGTGCCCCATTTTGCATAAATTGGTACATCAACTTCCCAGGGTCGTAGCTTTGGCATATGATCTCCATTTCACCCACACCATAGCTATTTAGAAAGAACTCTCAGAGTATTACAACTTTTGGAAGGGAAACATCACTCCATGGACCCATTTTATTCCCATATTTCCCAAAAAAATGTCATTTAGGGCCTCAAAATGGCTCCAGAAGTTCAGGACCCGAAAAAATGCTAAAAATAGTAAATTATGCTACCAATTAAGGAAACTCAAAAATTAAAAGAGAGAGTTGTGGCTGTCAACATGGGATAGGTCGGTGGCCACCAATATCCACCTGGATAAAATAAAATGATGTATTATTTTCATTCCATATTGAAATTTCAAATTTACTTATGAACTACAAACTTTGATGTTTTGCAGCTACTAGTAACATTGATCTTATTATAGGAAGTGTATGACTACTTCAATGTAAATAACTATCTTTCCATTATGCAATCCAATTTTTTTTAGTTAACAAGGATGAGTAGGATCTATTTCTAAAATATTCACCTTGAATGCAGCAAGAAACCGAGCAAAAGTTTACAAGCGGTACAAATAGGTTATCTGTTTTAAGTAAATCTTTAATGGAGATTCAAAAATTTCTTCTACATGTGTACCCTCATAATAAATGAAACAAAAGATATTGAAACTATAAGATTCTATTTTTTTTCCACAAACTAGAAAATATTTGCATTAGATTGTCATGGAATAGCTATGCAGGTTAGTGAATATTTTGTCAAAGGGTCCATTTGTCATGATGTTAGTTGTGTGGCAATCCAAATCTACATTTATCTAGGCTTGTAACTATAAATATTGGTGGTAGTACCAATCCATTTTCTCTTCTAATTTATTTAATTATTCCTTTTTCTTCAAGAATTATTCATTGAGGAAGAGGATGTACTTAGAATTTTGGTTCACCTATTGTTTAATTTCAATGATCATTGAATTCCCTTCAATTGAGTAGTGAGGGAAAGGTAGGCATCAATATGCCCCCCAAATCCTAAGGGTGGTGTATCTTGATTCACCATATCTTCCAAATAAACTAAAGATAAATCCCATGATGCAATAAGCTCTTGTGGGTTAATTAAAGCAAAGAGAACAAATGTAGAGGATGACTCATAGACTTGTTTCAAAGATGCAAGAGTTTCGTGCCTAAAGAAGAAGATGCATCGACCCAATAAGTCGCTTGATGTGCTATTTCCTCTTTGAGAATAAAGATGAAATATATCATATGCTGGTGAGAATGAAGAGCCCATATTTTGTAGGCCTTTCCCAATCCCAAAGAGAGAAATTTATGGGCACTCCCAACTAGTTTTTGGGGATATTAACCTCTTCCACTAAGACAGACAAGGCTGAGCCAACCCATCAAATTGAGAACCTATTATAATTCCATGCTTATTTTATCAAGAGGATAGGCATTGCACCTTCACAACGAAGGGGTTTAGAGACAACTCACTAAGCACAAATAGATCAACCGAAAGATTGAAATGTAACAAGACAAACAAACACCAGAAAAATCATGGTAAAAGTTCTACATTCAAGTCTATTTATTTTGATTTCTTATATTGTGAAAACTTTGATCTTATTTACACCTTCACCACTCATATGTTTCTTCCATGAATGCCTCATCTATGCAAGCTCAATCCCTTTCTTTAAGATATATTTTTTTCCTTTTCATCTTGATTATGATTAGTACAAACACATTTAGAATAGAGACCAAGGCATGAAAAGAGATCCAATTATTGCATCTATTCATCCTTTTAGCTTGTATGTCATTAGCTAGTGAAATGTCATACTAATGATGTATTAATTCATTTTGTAATGCATGATGCATTTTCAACACCACCATCTAAATCTGATATTGATTAGGAGAGAGATGGAGGAAATTGAAACACAAAGAGGCAACAATGTATATTTTATGGCAATGTGATCCTTGTTCTTGTTTCCAAATTTCCGTTTGGGAAGGCATGCTCCAAAGTGGATGCTAATGTTCTTCACATGATAAAACACCATCACGTTGTGTTATTCATTTCTCATTTTCCTCCTTCTAGCTCACATGTCCTATTATCTTCAAGTCATACTCATTTTTCCCTCTCGAGGTATGCAAGTAAGGTCTACAAGATAATTCCTTGAAAAAGGATCTACTTTTGTAACTAAGGAGGGATATTTGATTTTTCATCAGATTAAATCCTTTGAAGAGGCGTTGGATGGTAATGAGATACTCACCAATTATTACTATTGTTGTAGCTTATATTGTGATTTAAGATTTATTTATAAATTTTATCACAATGTGTGGTCTAAAACAATTAAGGGCGTTCAACCTCAATGAAGCCCTTTATATTTTCTACTCCGCAAGGTCTAAAAGTAATGAGGTACATATTCATTATCATATATCAAAGTCACACAAGGAACATTTATAAAGGAAATGACCCATGTGATAAAGTCATATCGCAATATAATAGTTATACGGAGTGGGTTTGATATATATATATATATATATATATATATATATATATATATATATATATATATATATATATATATATATATATATCTGTATGTGTGTGTGTTGTGTGCGTGTCTGTTAGCAATGTGATTAGATCGCAAACAAAAAAAGTACAGTAGGTAGTTATATGAACTATTACCATAGGAATTGTTGATCACCAATTGCGATAAAGGCCTATCTTGAAAACTGGGCAAAGTTTTGAAAAGGAAGAAAAGGGTATAGTTACATATTTTATATGCATTTCTATTATAAAATATTATATCATAAATAAGTGCTTAACAAGCAGGACTCAATATAATTTATATTATGATTTATAAATCTGCAGGGTACTCGCTTATAACATAACATTTATGACTTATACTGATTGCGATTTGCAATCATGGGATGGACTCGAAAGCATATATATTATGTTTCATAATTGTGGCAGGTCTATCATATTATATATATAAATATATATGGAAAGCGTTGAGTACGATGAGCGATGGGTTGGACCCAATATGATATATATTACATTTTATAGCTCGATTACATCTGTCGTGCCACAGTTTATAAACGATTGGGTTGATATAACATTTGATAGTGCCGGTTGTGATTTATGATGATAATTCAATGGAATATTAGATTTCGGATCTGATGGAGTTACTAAATCAGGTTAATTCCTTCTCAGTTTTGGTGCTTTATGATAATTCCGTTATATAAAGGGAAAATCACTATTAAGGTTGAATCTGAAGAAAAGGCAATTGGTTTGGTTTTTTGGTGTTCTGGCCAATTAAAATGTATCTGGTACATGCATAAGCTTAGGTTTATACAAATATAACACAATGCATTATGATTATAGTGGATTAAGACATATATAGAAGAACTCGACAACAAATTAATAGAGCAAGTCAACAATTATTATCCTCTTCTAAATCGAGTTGTGTTCTATTATTTTATGTTCTTTGAGGTATCTTTGAACTTCTATAAAATTATATAATAATTTTTAATTCAGATAGTTAGGGAAACAATTTAGTAATTTGACAGCTTCACAATTGTTTCAAAAATGTATAAAAAGAGGAAAATTTACTAAGAAAGGGGTTCAAATTTTTTAATAACTTAGATACTAGGCCATTGTATTCCTGATATCATTATTGATTAATGAAAGAATCAAAAGTTTCCATGATTTGTTGCATATAATTTTGTAAGCTTCTCTGTCATGCGTCATGCTATGTTTTCTTCTTTTCAAGAAGAGTAATGAAGTAGGAGGTCTTTATTTTCTTATATAGATAATGTTAAAATTCCTTAAAAGAGAAATCGTAAACTTGAAGCCCTCACTTTCTTTCTAAATTATAGATGATATTCTCTATGACATACCAACATATTGTCTACGATTTAGTCCTCATTATCATAATTCCTCTAAGTTACAGATAGTAGTTTCTGTGAAAGATCAACATATTATCTTTAACTTCTCCTTCAAAATTTCTTCATCCATCATTTATATCTAGCAACAAATGGCATTCTGAGATGCTCTTCTCACACATGTATTAATAGTTAAATACCAAGTTCTCTAGGTCTTTCATTTGAGAATACAACAAACAATAAGTGATAGTAAACAAATATTTATTAATGTCTTAATCACAATTTCCCCACAACTAGGAAATTGGTTTCTTAAGGAATAACAACTATTAAGCAAACATTTTGATTATTGTCTATGGAGGCTGAAAAACATCCCATACATCTCCATAAGGTTGTTTGATCTATGGCGAAGACCCAAAGCATACTTAACTTCTAGTTTCCCTTTAATATTGATAACAATGCCTCCCCCTCCTACCATCCCTGTGTATTCATTCCAAACATAACAAAGTGTGGAATTCCATAATAGATTTAAAAATTTCATTGAGGATGAACTTACCATGTTATCCTTGTCAATAATCTTGGTTTCCATAGTAACAGAAGGTGTTTGTGGTTCCTTGGTCTCTTTTAAAAAATACGTAACATGGCCATTAAATTCTCCTTCTCAAAATTATTTATATATATGTAACAATCTTAGGTTAAATTTTCATGTAATAAAGGATAATAAATGAGAAAAGAATAAGGCGAAGGTCATGGGACCCATATTCCAAGTTGAATGTTGGGAATCACTATAGTAGGCATCACATGTGGTTTTTTATGGATAAGGAAATTAAGGAATTAGAGAAAGAAAAAAGACAATAATTGGCATTTAATTATGAAAATAAGGAAAAAATGGAGAAAATGGATATAAGGACACAAAAATTTGCACGGAAAGGAAAATTAGGGTAAAATGAAGGAAAATGAAGAAAAGAGAGGTTGTGATTGAAATTGGATCCTTGAAAATTATCAGAGTTTCTATGATTGTTTCAAATTATGTCAGACTCCAAAATCTTGTGAACAACAAGCTATCAAGAAGGATCTCTAGACAGTGGAAGTTGTAGCCAGCATGAAACAACAAGGACCCTCAGTCAAAGAGCGTTGATCGTTGGCCCATGGAGACTGTGAAGTGGTGCAAACTAGCAAATAGGGAGTCTAGATAAGAAAATAGAGGTCGTTTCTCATACGCGATTAGCGCGTATTGCAGGATAAAAACGTCAAGGAAGGAAAAGCCTTGGCACCTGGTCATGTGAAAAATAGGGAAAACCACGTGGAAATTCCCAAACCATCAGAAGGCGGGTCTTGTGCCCAAAACTGGTCGGATATTGCAAGCACTTTAACTGGTAAGCAAGTTTGGAAAAGGACCAAGCGATGCCATACACTGAATGACAAATTTCTGGTAGATGATAGAGAAAACTACTCTTATCACAGGGTAATGGTCGAGTAACTCACCCATTCAATAAATGCGGTGACCATAGGATCTGGAGGCCCCAAATCAATGGTGGAGGTTGCACCCGATGGGAGACTAGATTTGACGGAGGAATAGGTTGAGGCATATGACAATTGGGGTCCAACATGACCAATGTACTCGTGGATGAATCATTTCATTGAATAACCGAAATAACAATTGTTCAAGGAAAAGATGGCGCCCAGTTCATAAGGGGACAAGTGGCCACATCTCTATCAAACATTACACAGTTGCAATGACACAAGTAGGGAATTCTAGCAGATGGAGGCAGGCCATCCGAAGAGCCAGAAGAGGAAGCGAACAATCGAGGGACGGATTGGATTTAAGCCATGAATAGATAGAGAACAGAAAGGAGATAGAATATAGAGTGAAGCAAGAAGTAAAGAACAAAGAAGTCGAGCTGACCTGTAGAGCTAAGCTATCATCGAGAAGACAAAATCGATAAGCCATGAGAGGTTCAAGCAATCCCTATGAGGATGTCGGTCAGGAACTCAGTACCAGATTGGACTCATCCCATTTAGACCAGTTGAAGTCGAGACTTAGTAAGGGGGAGTCTATGTACTCTAGTGGCTTGGGGAATCCAAGTACCACCCTATTGAGCATCATCTATTACAGGAGACTCAAACTGAGATCCTCATTATAGAAACTCTGCTTAAAGAGACAATAAATAAGGCCACCACTAAAAGCTGGACCAGGAGATGTAGCCTAGGAGGATTGGGTGAACTCCTTATTAAATTGTTGTGCTTCTCTTATTGTTTTGAAATTCCTGTGTATTTAGCAATCTTATTAATCTGTTGCTTAAAGTAGCATAGGGATATCCCAACGCATGAGTCTCTAATACCTACGTTAATTAACTGAGATCATACATAAGTTCTTTTAGATCAAATGGTATCAAAGCTATAGGTTGGTAAGGTTATAAAAGCTTGTGTTGGATTTAGCTATTGAATGCTAACTAGATCAAAGCTCAAATTAGGAAAAGCAGAGTTGGTCGAAACTAATCCTGAACTTGGAAGAGTCTATCCTCAAAAGGTAATTTCGGAGGAAGGTTTTGTAGGACCAGACCCTCAATTCATAGATAGTTTCCTGGCCATAAGGTCCATGGTAGAGGAAATGTATAAGGATTTTATAAAACATAAAGATGAGGATTCATCAAGCTCCAAACAAGATAAAGGAGAAGAAGAATCTCTCCTCCATGACCACTGAAAAGACAAAGGGAAAGAAGAAAACTTTCTCACACCTCCTAATCGCCCTGAACATAAATAGAAGACATCTTTGATTAAACTAGATGCTAAATTTGATTTACCAATATATGATGTAGAGTTGAATGTAGAAAAGCTGGATAATTGGATTAGACAACTTGATGTTCATTGCAGAGTGTAGAGTATTGATTCAGAGAAGAGTAAGATTCAGCTGGCTAGTCTACTCCTTGGAGGAACTGGCTTGGTTTGGTGGGAAGGCAGGACCCAAGCTGATATGGAGACACATGGTAAGACTCTTTCTCTATAGATTGAATTTGTTTCTGCAATCAAAAAGTAGTTCTCTCCATTGTCCTACATGCACGAATCCATGATGAACTGGCAAAATCTTCAACAATTGAAAGGGAAAAGTGTACAAGGTTACACCCAAGTATTTAGGAAGAGACCTTTGATTCTAGGAATCTCATTAGACTCACCTGAGACTCTGTTGAAGTACTTTGGTGGTCTACATAGCTACATGAGGCACACTATCCTCATGTTTAATCCAACTACTATAGATGAGGTATCTTTTCAAGCTACACATCTACAAGCTAGAGGTAATAATGGAAACCCAGAAGTTGGGGGATCATCCCAACCCACTAAAAGCAAGAATAAAAAGAAAAGAAAATAGAAATGGAAACTAAGGAAGGCCAACACTGTACAAAAAAGAAAGTCTTCATGCACTCACTATAAGAAGGATGCGCATGATGATGAGCACTGTTGGATTCTGCATCTGAAGTTGCGATCTAAGAAGCTTAAGGGAAAGAAGAAGAAGACTGTTGTAGCTACTAAAAAAGATTTAGGGTCATACTCAGGGTATGAAATAACCATTGGAGCCATAGGTATAAAAGGTAAGAATTCTGAAACATCTAATAGTAATTCTGGAAAATATACTATTGATGAAAAAATGAGAGAAAAGGACATGAGCTTTTCCATATTCGAGTTATTTCCACACATCAAAAGATTGATACATTGTTTGATAGTGCCTCACAAGTAAATTTAATTTGTGAAGAAATTGTAAAGAAGTTGGTATCACTAACTACACCTCACAAGAAACCATACCCATTAGGATGGTTAAGTGATAAATAACAACTACGAGTGACTAGACAATGCAAACTCAAGTTTTCTTTTGGGTCAGCATTCGTAGATGAGGTTGAGTTAGACATAATTCCTTTGGATATATGTGGAATTGTTTTAGGAAGTCGTTACTTGTACGACAGAAAAGATATTTTATATAGAGCTAAGAACAAGTATCTACTCGTTCAAGATGGAATCATATACTTTGTAAGAGCTCACAAGCTCAAGAATAATTATACTCTCATAAACTAAGGGCGGATGAAACGAATTATAAATTCATGCAAGAAATTTTACTGATGGTTGTAAAGGAAAAGAAACCTAATAAAACCAATGTATTTGAGGGTTGTGATGCTAAACAATAAGCTAATTTATAAAAAGTTTTTCAAAGCATGATATCTTGCTTCAAGAACCTAAAGTTCTGCCACCCAAAAAGGAAATATTGCATGATTTTAATTTGCAGCAAGATGGTCCATTACCTAACATTGGAATATATAGTTTGTTTGCTTTAGAGAATGCAGAGATCAAGAAGCAGGTGCAGGAGTTGCTTGAGAAGGGGTTCAACAGACCTAGAACATCACCATGTGGATCTCCAATCATTTTGGTAAGAAAGAAATATGGCTCATGGGGAATGTGCATTGATTACCACGCATTGAATAAGATAACAATAAAAAATTGTTATCCCCTTCCTTTCATAGATGATCTATTAGATCAATTGAAAGAAGTTGTTTATTTTTCCAAGTTAGACTTGCATAGTGGATATCATCAGGTCAGAGTTGCAGAAAAAGATGCATGGAAGATTGCTTTCAAGACAAATCAAGGGTTGCATGAGTGGCTCGTTATGCCTTCTGGCTTAACTAATGCTCCTACTACTTTCATGAGAATAATGAATGGTGTACTTAGACCCTTTCTTGATGATTATGTTATTGTGTATCTGGATGACATTTTGATATTTAGCAAAACATGGGAAGAACATTTAAAGCATGTTAAGAAGACACTAGATGTTTTGAAAACAGAAAAAATTAATGTTAAGCTATCAAAATGTGAATTTGGCAAAACATCTTTGAATTATTTGGGGCATATAGTAGGGGGTGGTGAATTGAAGATAAATCCCTCTAAGGTGGCAGTAATTGTAAACTAGCCTAAACCCAAATTTACTACAGAATTTAGGAGCTTCTTAGGAGCAACACAATATTGGAGAGAGTTCATTTCTAACTTTTCATTAATTGTAGCTCCCTTACATGCTTTAATAGGATTTAACAAGGTGTTTCAGTGGGAACACAAATAGTAGAAAGCCTTCAACACCTTGAAAGAAAAGATTGGTACAACATCGATACTAGCACGGACAGATCTTCAAAGACTATTTGAGATGCAAACGGATGCTAGTGACTATGCCATGGGAGCAGCGCTGATACAACATGGTAAACCCATATGTTATCATTCTGAGAGATTTAATTCTACAGTAGTTAACTATCCCACATATGATAAAGAATTGTATGCATTAGTACAGAGTGTGAAAAAGTGGAAACATGCTTTAATGGGCAAAGAAACAATTATACATACTGATCATCAACCACTTCAATATCTACTCTCCCAAACTAAGTTTCAGCAATCAAGAAACTATAGATGGATGGGTTTTCTACAACAATTTCATCTAGTCATCAGATATAACACAATAAAGTTGCAGATATGTTATCTAGACCCATTATAAATGCATCTACTATACTTAAGCATAATTCTGTATTACATGAGAGTTACATTGAACAACATGCTCAAGATATAGACTTTAAAGATGCATATGCAACTCTAAGTCAAGGCAAATGAGTAGAAGAATTGTATTATCATATTAAGGACCGACTCTTATATCACTATGGGAAGCTATGCATTCCACAAACTGGAAGAGTAAAGATAATTCGAGAAGCACACACTTCTCTAATATCAGGTCACTTTGGGGTAAGTAAATCAATTGCACAGCTGCAAAGATTTTTTTATTGGCCAAAAATGAACGAGACAATTTCTATATATGTAAGAGGGTGCACTATGTGTGCTAAGAGCAAGACCAAAGATAGAAACATAGGCTTATACACTCCATTACTAGTTCCTTCTCATCCTTGGGAAAGTGTTTCCATGGATTTTTTTGGAGGATTGCCTAAATCTAGGAAAGGCCATGATTATCTTTATGTTGTTGTGGATAGGTTTAGAAAAATGTGTATTTTGATACCTTGTAATAAATAGATTACAGCTGAACATACTGCAGAACTGTTCTTTCAACATGTATGGGTTCATTTTGGATTACTCACTTCCATTATATTTGATTGAGACACCCGATTTGTGGGAAATTTTTGGTCAAGTCTGTGGGAACTGATGGACACAAAACTAAAGAAAATCACAACTTTCCATCCACAAACTAATGGCCAGATAGTGGTAGTCAACAAGAAAGTGATCCAGTTACTCAGGGGATATTATAGTAGGCATCCTAATCTTTGGGATGAACATTTGTGTTATGTCCAACATGCTTACAACTAATCCAAACATTCTTCTACACAAAGATCTCCTTTCGAGACCTGTTTTGGTTTCACACGAAGGTCTCCCTTGGATTCTGTCTTTGGTAAGGACACAAAAGTTGAGGGACATAATGATGTGGACAAGGGGACTAGGTTCATTGAAAAAATCCAAGATATCCATCAGGTAGTACATAAGCAGCTAGAAAAGAGTCAGGTCAAATACAATTCAAGGCATGAAAAGCATCAGATGGAGCATAGTTTCCAAGTTGGTGATCAAGTATGGCCATATATCAGCAAGGACAAGATGTAAGGTGAAGGTAAAAAGTTGAAACCAATAAGGTATGGACCTTTTAGGATCCTTGAGAAAATTGGTGAGAATGATTTACGCCTTCATCTACAAGCTTATATTCACATCTACTCAGTCATCAATGTAGACAACTTGAGACTATTTGAACCTTCATTACTTGAAGATCCTGAAGAATAGAGTCAATTGCCTTGTATTGATGACCTGCTACCTGAATATCTTAATGAATTGCAGCAAGACACTATTCTAGATAAGAAGGTAAGAATGATGCGCAGGGGAGATGTTGAGTACCTCAAAATTAGGCTCAGGGGTTCACAGGGGAGTAGTGAAAAATGGATAGATATTGACAACTGAGAAAGTTGTATCCTCACTTGAAGCTCCAAAACCAACTTTTGGTGTCCAAAATCTTCTTTAGTGGGAAGGTCATGATTCGAATTGGATCCCTGAAAATTATTAGGTTTTTTATGACTGTTTCAAGTTATGTCAGAATCGAAAATCTTTTGAACAATGAGCTATCAGGAAGGACCTATAGACAGTGGTAGTTGTATCCAACATGAAACAATGAGGACCCTCGGTCAAAGTGTGCTGACCGTTGGCCCATGGAGATAGCACAGTGGCACAAATTAGCAAATAGGGAGTCCAAATCAGAAAACAATGGTTGTTTATGATACACGATTAGTGCAAAGCGCTAATCACGTATCATAGGATAAAAACTCAGAGAAGGAAAAGCTCAAGCACCTTGTCATGTGTAAAACAGGGAAAACCGTGCAGAAATACCCAAACCATTAGAAGGCAGGTCCCGTGCCCAAAACCTGCATGATATTGCAAGAACTTTAAGCGATAAGCGAGTTTGGCAGAGGATTGAGCGATGCCATACACTGAATGACGTGTGTCTGATGGATGAGAGAGAAAACCACTCTCATCATAAGGTAACAGTGGAGCAACTCAGCCATGCGATAAAAGTGATGACCGCAGGATGTGGAGGCCCTAGATCAACGATGGAGGTTGCACCCAATTTGAGACTGGATTTGATGAAATAATAGGCCGAGGCATATTAAATTTGGGATTTGACATGACTAATGAGCTAGCAGATGAATCATTTCACTGAATAACTAAAGTAACAACCATTTGAGGAAAATTTTGTGCCTAGTTTGTAAGGGAATTCTAGCAGATGGAGGCAGGCGATCTGAAGAGCTAGAAGAGGAAGCAAACAATCAAGGGATGGTTTGGCTTTAAGCCACGAATAGACAGATAATAGAAAAAAGATCGAATAGAGAGTGAAACAAGAAGCTGATAACGGAGAAGTCAAGCTGACCTATAGAGCTAAGGCAGCATCGAGAAAACATAACGAAGAAGGATTGAGAGGTTCAAGCAATCCATGTGAGGATATTGGTAGGGAATTGAGTAGCAGATTTGACTCATCCCATTATGACCAATTGAGGTCGAGACTTGGTAAGGGGGAGTCTATGACTTCAGTGGCTTGGGGAATCCAACTACCACCCTACTGAGCATCATCTGTTATAGGAGACTCAAATTGAGCTCCTCATTGTAAAAAATCTACTTAAAGACACAATAGAAAAGGCCACCACTGAAAGCTGGACCAAGAGACATAGCCCAAGAGGAGTGGGTGAACTCCTTATTAAATTTTTGTGTTTTTGTCTTGAATTTACTTGCTCTGTTTCTCTTATTATTTTCTAATGCCTGTGTATTTCACAATCTTATAGATTTGTTGCTTAAAATAACATAGCCATATCTGAGTCCATAATACCTACATTAATTAGCTAAGATCATACATAAGTGATTTTAGATCAATCAATGATAAAAAGTCATGAGAAAAGCAATTCACAACTTTTTTCAGTTTTAACTTTGGCTCTCTTAGAATTCTTGTAATAAATTTAACCTTTAAATATACTAAACATGCAAAATATGCCCAAGAAGTATCAATATCAGTCCGAGAATAGAAATACAAATGCTTCTTTATTAATATCAAGAACCTGGAGGAAGGAAAACAATATGCAATCACTCCTTAAGGAAGGAGAACACTCCACAAGTCATATTTTTGTCAATGAAATAATACTCGACATGTCTCAATGAATATTATGTAGCTTGTATATAGGCTTGATACATACACTAGCATGGGAAATTACCATGCATCTATCAATACTATACATCCATTAGAATGGGCTCACCATATTATTCCCTAAATACTTGTGGTCCCTTGAATAATGTGGATTAACAAATTTATTTATTAAATATGGCCCATTATATTAGCAGAACACATTATTACCTTGAGTACGTCCATTTGTACAACATATGGTACCCATAGGTCTACTACTTTCCACCTCCCTCAAAGATTTTTCATCCCAAAAACATGATAAGAACACAAATAACAATATCTACTTAAAAGAGTAGTCCATTGGTACCATGCATGTGAATCTAACCATCTGAGAGAAAGTTGAACACTTGATCTAGCCAGTGCCTCACTCGCTTGAGATCGAAGATGATCCTGGTGGCTCCTTTGTGTTGATGTGATGTGGGTGGATCATCAAACATATTTAGCTGTCATCCTGGGGTTGTTGTCCTTGTTGATAATTCATTGTCCCCTTGTTGATTTTTGTCTTCCTAGGTGACGTGTGTCGTGATATGCTAAAACTTTAACTGATGGAATATTTTTCATTAAGCCCTCTACTATTGGTGTCTCAGTTGTGTCTAGGGATTTTTTGGCACCAGCAATATTGCTGCCTGAGTGGTGTTTGATTCTTTTTCTAGTACCGGGTTTGATGTATGTACTTGGTTGTCAACCATCAAAAGCTCATCATCTCATGTGTCAATGTTGTTAGAGCTCTATGCTTCTACCTCCAAATCCTTTGTTTGGGCCTCAATTGAAATATATTGTTATGTAATTTTCTTCTTTTTATATGAGAGCTTCATGCATTTATTCTTCCCATTAACATTGACAGTACCCACATATTCTGTCCAAGGGTATCCCGAAACAACATCCATATTTTTCATATCTGAAGTATAAAAATTTGAATGCAACACATAATTATCCATATAAATCTTCAAACATTTATAAATTTAACATCATCCTTACCAATCTGTGTTTTGGAAATATGTTTTGCTGAAACTTGCAATTTTTTTTCCAAATTAACATTGACTAAATTATGCTTGCAGCTAGAAATGATAGGCATTATGATGTTCTATTTTTGAATACATCCATTAACTTGTAATATGAAAATATTAGTATAAAATAAGTCTTTATGGCTCTTATTGTCCTTCTTTTTGGCCTGAGACCACTTGCTCAAAAGGACATTTTGAACCTCTTCATCGGAAAGTGCCCTATATGTTCATCTTTAAAAGATTTTTACCATATCGAAACCTCATTCTTGAAATCACTCTATGGCCCATAACACCAAGTTATTGGGAATTTTCAGTTCATATATGTTATATATTCTTCAATAGTAGGACCATCATATTTTGTTGTAAAAAAGAGCTCAGTAGAACCCATGAAGTAGAATGATGGTTTTGAAAAAATTACCTACTTTGTACGGTAAATTTTAAAATGGACACAACTCGGTAAATATGGATATAAATCCTTGTTATAAACTATTTTAGGAAATGGAATGTCCATTGTTCATCTTATCATGTGTTTTAAATCATGGTCTAGGAACTTTGGAAAATCATATTTTCACTACAATTATACCACCGTTGCAATAAATTATGAAAAAGAGATGATTGTAAATCAATGATATCTCCCTCATGCTGACTCCAATTCAACCAATTTTGTTTTTATTTGGGTGATTTTTGAAGAGGATCTAACATCTATAATATGTCTTCCAAAATTCCGCGCAAAAAAATGCAAAAAATTATTGTAGAGTTGTCGTCGAGGAATTGTTGTATGAAAACTTCATAGTAACTCATTTTAAATTAGTGATATTTCCCTCATTCGGACTCCAATTCAACTAATTTTTTTTTTTTAATTAAGTATTTTTTTGCAAGGAATTCATACATTTTATTTATTTTCGAAAATTTTACATGACAATTTTCATATCATATTTTCAAAGTCGACGCCCCAAAAATTCTTGCATATATATATATATATATATATATATATATATACCCGTTTTTCCCAAGAAAGACATTTGATACAACTTGTAATAGATGTAAAATGTAAATATCTTAAACATGCAAGACATGTCCAAGGAATATCAATATAACGCCATAAATATAAAATAGAAATACTTCACTTTATTAATCGTACCATTGAGGTAAGGTAACACCAGAACTACTCCTTATGGAAGGAGATCCCTCCACAAGCTAATGTGTGTCAATAGAAAACAATACTTGTCATATATCAATGGGAAGTATTTATCCTTTATATAGGTTTCACACATACGATACAATGGTTGTCTAAATATCATACATCTAATACAATGGCCTGATCACATTATTCCTTAAATTCCTGTGGTCCCTTCCATAATATGGGTTAATCTATTTATTTATTAAATATGAACCACCACATTATTGCATTATTCCCTTGGTTATCTCCCTCTATACCCCATAATATACTTCCTAGGTATACTATATTCCACCCCCACTATTCTACAATATAGTATATTTCCATCAATAAGTAGGTAGAGTCCAAGGAGGCCCAAGCAGAAAATATTGTAGGTACTCACACATCAGATGAGGAATCCATGGTTGAATTAATTGTTTGCATCCCATAGTTCCAGTGATCAAATTTACTCGTTCATATTGTTTATAGAGACTTAGGTCAAATTATTGAATTTTCAAATAAAATTTGACTTTCTTGGTTGTAAAATGGTCCAAAGTCATTTGTCTAGGTATTGTTTCTACTCCCTCCACTTTTTCAAGGTTACCATAACCCATCAAGGTCATGTCATCATCCTCTGTCCTAGGACATCAAATGTCCTAGGCCTTTAAAAGAGTTAATGTGTCATCATGTAAGTAATTGTCTAGGATTCACCTTTGATCATTATCATTATATCAGTCATCAAAAGTAAACAAGGGACTTGTGTGATCATTTTGATCACTGCAATGGGAGTTACCAAATTAGGTAATACAGTGAAATAAGGTAACATTTCATTTTGAAGAAAGTATGTTGCAGTCATATCAGTCAATAGTCATTCTTTCACAAGTACATATGACGTCATGTGCCAAAATCTATTTTATGAGTTATAAAGGAGAAATAAAACATTCCAATACATCATTTTATCCTTACAAGTCTTCAAGAGCTACTCTCAACCATTTTGAGACTTGCCACAACCATGAGAAGCTCAAATTCCATCATCAATTGCTTATTCACAAGCTTGTTGCGCTTGTGATGTGTTTCTCGAACGATTGATGCACCTTTGTTTTGGAGCCATAAGGAGGGAAATAACAAGTGAAAACTTCATTAAAGAGCTTCAAACATCTTAAAACAACTATGTGGGACACTTACAAATCCTTGCTTTAGTAAATCTCTTCATAAAATTGATAAAATCTTTGCCTAGGTTTTTTGCTGCTCTTTTTTTAGTTTTGTTGGTTTTTCTTCACTTGACAAATAATTTGCCTAGCCTATAAGTTTATGTTGGCATTATTATACAAGTGTTCTCTGTGATGGAAACTCACTCAGATGAAATATTACATTACAACAGGTTATAAACAAAGAATTACATATCAAACTACATACAATGAAGAAAGAGAGGTATATGAAGGCTCACCATGACCAAGATGTGTATACACGCAGTTTCACTGTATACAAGTCACATATACTACACGCACATTCACAGAAGCGAAAGTGTGTATATCTTGGAAACTACGTTTTAGTACAAGGTATTTGGTCCATGGTATTTTGATCCATGGTATTGGTCAATGGTATCTGGTCCGAGGTACTTACCCTAAGTATTTGGTACAAGGTATTGGTCCTTGGTGGTTTTGGTTAATGGTATTGAGAAAGGCATAAAACTATATAAGGAGGGGAAGATCATTAGGCCATGCGTGAAAGAATTGAATATCTGATGAAGTGTGAGATCTAGTATGAAGGTTATGGGTTTGTGATGCTTTGCATGATCTGAACTAAGGATGCACCTATGTGAATGATGATGGATGATGGATCGAGATCTTAAGGCTTGGACTGTATTATCATTATGTGGTTTGATCATGGATAGTCTAGATATAAATACTAGCGCATGTTTTATTGTGAAAATTTTATGATCCGGATATGACTGAATTCTGAAATAGCTATGAAGTTTTTAAATTAGTATTTGCAAATATGTACGTGACTTTGCTTTGGTGAAAGCACATACAGACACTCGTTCGGCTCATCAAAATATCATGCATATTATGAAATATGAAATCAGAATTTGCAGTTGGTTCTAGTGGTTGTTGCAGAGTTCTCGGTTCTTCTCTCTGTTCTAGTAAGTGTGTTTTGATGAAAGGCCTTCAGTGAGTTGGTTGTGGGTGATTCAGAGATTGATGTTTGAGTTTCAATGATTGGTTAATGTAATGGTAGTATTGAAGTTGTCATTGATTTTGAGCTTCAATGTTGTTGATGGGTGTTGTTAGATACCTATACCAATAGGTTTCATATTTCATGATGGGCAAATAAAAGGTCCAAATATGCTCTGCTTTGGTGATGAAAAGATCCCATATTTCCAAGAGAAGACAAGGTGTGTACATAGCTTGATGTTGACTCAATTTTGATGGATGGTCCAACAGCCTAATCTGTATCATGCCATGTTTCAATTTTCTGTTGTAGAATAGAGAAAGAAGTCTGCCCAAACTGTTTAATCTTGGCAGACCAATAGTTAGGTAGAGAATTAAGGTTCCCAACTGCTTAATCTAGGGCCTTGGAAGCAATAAGGGTAGTTCTAGATAGAAAATCAAAAGAAAAGCCAAAAGAAAAGAAAAGGCACATGAGGGTCTACAAGTCTAAGTGCACCCTCCATGAAGAGACAAAAAATGCTAGGCAAGTAGATGGGTAGTTAGATGGGGTTGCAGAAATGTCATTCCTTTTCAATTGAATTTTGCTGGTCTAACACAAAGGAAACTTCAATGCATAGAGAAGGTCCTCTTCTCCATCATTTTGCAGCAACACAAAGAAGCATGTCTGACTTCCTAATTTCCCCCCATCACATTTATTGCTAATAATCCCATCCCCAGTTGTGTTCATGAAAGAATTCAAGGTTTTATGTTGGTTCTTGTTTCTTTAAGAGACACATTTATTGTCTAAAATTCTTTTCATTTTGATATACTTCCTAAGCTAAGTTGATTTCATATAAACTTAGTGTTATCCCTTCTCATCCACCTCTTTCACTCATATTAACCCCTAACTTCTTATTATCTAAATCCCCTATGTTCCCCTTTTCCCTTACTATTATAAACACTATGGTGTATAAACCCCAAGAAATCTATAAATATCCCTTCCCCTTTGGCATTATAGCCATATGTTCAAAGTCAGGGATTGAATTGACCTCTGGTCAGTTTAACAGCCTAAGCATTACCCCTCTTTTTCCCTTCAGAAATCATCTAAACCATTAACCCCTTCATTTGCAAAAGAACCTTGTAAAAAAACCCACTTTCACCCCTAACCCGCTTTATTGCAAAAACACATCAAAAACCCACTTTTCGGCTTTATCCAAATTTTGGTGAAAATGCGCATTTTTATAAAAATACATTGAAAACTATATAAATTTGCCAAAACCCAAAGTTCCCGCTGGGTGCGTATTCCAAAGAAAATATTATTTTATTTCCCGCCCCCTTCCATATTGTCCTGGCACCTTAGCGATCCGTCGACCGTCGGATCTGAGTCTTTTCATCCAACGACCTACATGCATATCAGGTCGGGCCCGACGTCCTTAAGATAGCACCCGAGAAACTGTCAGAGGGTGACGTCAGGCCTCTGCCACGCGTCGCCCCCACAATTTCTCGGGTCGCCCTCTGACAAAACAACTTCCGTATCGAGGGCGGTCCGAGAAAATCCACTTAGAGTTTCTGGTTTTGTGTGAACCCGCCATGCCAACGTCATTACCATGGATGCCCACGTCATTGCTACATCACCGCCACGTTAGCGCCCTTGTCCGCCACTACTCTGACCTGTTCGCCACCTCACCATCCCCTTGGACCACTCACAGGCCGCCATGTCAATCGATGGCGTCATGCTGACATCATCCAACCCTGACCCCACCTGATGACGTCATGCTGACGTCATCCAAAAAAGCGCCAAAATCCCAAAAAGTCCATATTTTTGTCGAAAATCGTGTTTTTCATCACTTTTGTTAAAACAACTATTAATCTGTCTTGCATGCATTTTACGACCAATCCGTCACCAACCTGCACAAATCGACTTGAAGACCGTTGGCACGTCCAATCCACTTGCATTTGAAGCCATTGCCTGCAATTTACCAGGTATTTATCCAAAGCATTCCTCTGCGCCTGGTTTTGTATCCAAAATTGTCTGAAGCTAGCGTAAAATAGTGAAAAACACAGTACCTACCAGCAAATCCCGGTGGCTAGCCTCCATTTTCAATTGATAAGTTGAAATTCACCTGCAGAGCCCGCATTTAGCAAAATTTATCTAAATTCATAGTTAGTTCGAGCATTCGTGAACTAAGAACCTGAACTGCACTAGTTAACCATGGAGACACTTCTATCAGTCCTCTGCGCAGTATTTCAATTGCTGCTACTGCCAGTTACCCTCTGTTCTCTGCAAAGTCGCCTCTCTGTTCTTAACATACCCCCCTGTGTTGTTCTGCTTACTCAAACCAGTTCACATACAAATCAGAGGCCTTATTAGCCATGGAAACACCAATAGCATTGAATATTCAACCCCTGAATGCCCCACAGAGAGAGTTAGAATGGAAAGCTCTAGGTGATAAAGATTATCAGATGATAGACTCGTTTCCATTGAATTCCAAATTTAACATCCATATGCTGAATGAGTTGAATGCCCAACACCTTAGTGGAGCTGATATATTAGGGATTTGGTACTCCAATTTGCATATTTTTAACCTTCCTCAAATCAATTCACTTCCAGACTTGATCCATAGATGGTGTGAATGCTATGATCCATGTCAGAGAGCTGTTGTCAGTCCCACAGGCTCAGTCTTGTTCCACATCACCCCTGAAGCCATAAATGAGATGCTACACTTTCACACTGCAAGACCATTGACTCCTCTCTCCATGTTGGACTTACTGAAGAAGGGTGGCAACCTGTCCAGTGCTCAGATCATCAAAATCAATCAGTTATTCTTTCAGCCAAGCTCTGAGGCTGTGAGGACACCTTCTATAGGATATCCATATCTTAATGACCTGGGCAAGATGCTTGTAGATTTGATCAGCTATGTCCTGGGTTACAAAGGAGTTGAGGATGTTGATGACACCATAATGGCCATGCTGTCCATATTTTCTCCTGGGAAGCCTCCTGCTGTGCACTATGACTATGCTACATACATTGCAAACAAGATTCATGAGCAACTGATGAATCTAGAAAGGGAAAAGGTGTTTAGATACACCTCATATATATATCATCTGTTCTTATTCTATCAACCTGACAGTTTCCCTATTTCTCTCAAGAAACTTGATGCCCAGGGAAATCCAAGGTCAGTTGTGTTTTGGACTTCAGTTTTTCATCACACCTCTTGCTCACCATACACATACTGTGAGTTCATAGACCTTTTCATTCATCCAGCTTTGACCTTGTTATATGGTGTTCCTCCTCCAAGATTGACCGATGAAATGCAAAGAATTCTCCATCTCTCTAAGACCTACAACATTGGTGATTGGTACTTTTACCAACACCACACAGTAATCAGAGTTTATGGCTGTGAGTTGGACCCTTATAGGCTGCCAAGATATGTCCCTATGAGACTATTTGCCTTGGAGTATTTCAGACAGTTTGGAAATGCAGACCAAATCCATTTCCATAGTAAAAACAAGAAGGTGAAGCTAAAGCTCAGGAACCAGCTAGGCCCTTTTCTTTACAACATAAGGGAGGAGGGATGGAAGGAAGGAGATGGCATGCTAGAGGCTCTTCGATTAGAAACTAGTTTCAAATGGATACCTTATGACCCTAATCATTTCATTTCTCTCAGGAGGATAAAACATAAATTGGGTGGCTATGCTCACATTAAATTGCCTCATATTGAGAAATATGCCAACCTACTAAGTTGGGAAGAGGGCACCCTAGAAGAGGAAATCACTAGAGAGAAAATGCTACAAAGAGAAGCAAAAAATATTGAAAAGGAGGTTGTCTTGGAAACTTGTGGGTAGGTTTCCTCTTCATACCAAAGGCAACTTGGGGCAGTTTCTTCATCTTCCACAGCACATCAGCAAGCGGCCATAACTACTCATCAAACTTCCAACAAAGGCAAAGAGAAACAGATGGATTTAGAATAGCCACCTCATGAAGAAGTGCAGCAGCAGGAGGTACAGCAGCAAGAAGAACAAAAAAAGGAGGGGCAGCCAATACAACAACAAGAACAAACAGCTGAAGCCCCAATATCCATTGAGCAGCAGGCTCAAGAGAATGTGCCCCCAAGGCAAGAAAAGACAGTGGAGGCCTCAGTGCTCCAAACTCCACAACATGAAGAAAAGGGGAAGAAGAGGGATAGAGAGTTGGAGACTCCCCTCACCACATCCACAAGTCAAGGGGAGAAAAGACAGAGGCTAAATCCCCTTTCAGAAGAAGAAATGCCCTTTGGGAAATCATTGGGCATGGGCCCACCAAGCATGGAAGCATCTGCAAGTTCCTTTCACCAGGAACATGAAAGGATAGTTGGAGGAGAAGTTAGCTCCTCAAGCCACCAAAGGGGAGCTGAAGTAGGCATCAAACAACAATTTATTGATATCAAAAGGAGGAATGAGCCACTCAAGATACAACTCTACAATCACTTGTTGAAAATGGCCCCTACTAACCAACAAAGGTTGATGTCTGCATACGATGTACATGAGGGAAAAATGGTAATGAGTCATTTTACGCCAACCATGTTGCAGCCACAGTCAGCTGTAGACTACATAAGGACCAACCTTGAGGTCCTAGCAAAAGACATCCACCCTATGGATCAGATTGAATTGCATAAGCAAACGGGTGAGATGGTGTATGCCACCTTGGCAGACAAAACATTAGTCAACTACAGGCTAGAAAATAGCCTAAATAACACGTCTTCCCAACTTGAGTTGGAGAAAGCTTCCTCCCAGGCAAAGGACAACCGAATCAAAGCGCTGGAGGACATCATTATAGAGCTTGGGCATGATCCCAAGGACATCAAGGTTGTACAAGCACTGTTGAAATTGAGGGATGCAGATATGACAGCATTGAAGAAAATGATTAAGATCCCAGAAACCATTAACCCACAAATAAAAGTGGTTGCCAAGCTGAGACATGACCAAGATGCAGCAGGTATGCTGGTATCATTATAGAAACAGCTGATTCAGACAGAAGAAAAATTGGGAGAATCAGAGGCAGCACTGCAGGCAACCCTACAACAGAGGGAAGTAGGCCAAACATCTGAGCCCCCTCTAGAAATAATCAATCTGGAGGAACCTCCTCAGACTACTGCTCCTCCTACTGAACAGACAGCACCATCTACATCAGCACCAGCACCAACAACAGAGCAGGCTCCAAGCCTGGATATGCAGAAGCTGAAGAATGAAATTCAGGCCTTAGAGGCCCAAATGGCAGAGCTAAATGAAGCCAGGGAGAATTTGGCTAAGCTCAATGAAAAATATGACAAATCCAAGCAGACTGTAGCAGAAAAAGGAAGGGAAATAAAGGCCCTTAAGGAGAAGATAAAGGAGCTAGAGAAGGAGCTCACACTTGACAAAGTGATAGCTGAGCTTAAGACAGTTTTATGGGCCAACATTGGCCAATCAATCACTGATCAATGGCAATATATTGAGACCATTCATGAGCAAATGGAGCTCATAGGAAAGGCACACAGGGAAATCCAGAGAGCAAGGGCATCTCTAGGCAATATGCCTGAGGTTGCCAATAGAATGATTAACGTGCTCAATAACCGAACAAGTCCTCAGCTGGCAGCAATGGGAATTCCCAACAGGACTGAAACCATTTTTCTTATAAAGAGGGTCCTTACATTAAGAAGCCTGGTACAAACACTGGAAAGAAGAAGCGAGGACATGCAGACAGAAGTTAATAAGTTCATGGACAAATTTGCAGCACTACAGGGCAGAGGTCTTCCTCGTTTACTGAACAGTGCAGGGAGGCTACTTTCACATGAAAACTATGCTAAGAGGGTCAACACATTTGCTACGAATCAGATCACTGAAAGGCCAAGTACTTCAGAAGAAACAGGGCCAGCATCTGGGCAAAGTCTCTATAACAGGGTAGAGAACTTATTTTTCATTATGAATGAGATCAAACATTTGTTTGAAGTGCCTCCAAACTTCTACAAATATACAGAGGCAGATGAGACCTTAGATGCAATTTTGAGACATCAATTGCCCACACAGGAATGGTGGACCAAAATGATACAGTTGATATTATAAACAAGAGCCATTCACCAGATTTTTTCATCAAAAAACATGAATTATCATGTATAGGAAAATTAGATGCATTCAATATTTTTGAAAAGAATGAGCTATGCCAACTCAGCAGAAAGATTCGGCCACCAAAGCAATACTGACAGCTGCAAATGACAGGGCCGAGAAAGCTACAGCGTGACAGAGGATAAAGACACATCATTCAGCATTTATGCAGAACACTCAAACCGACTCAGTGGCCTCCAAAGGTCAAAAAGATTTCTGACAGAAATAAAGAGCATTCATTTTGTATTTATAGCAGTAATAACTTCTTTATCTGCTATTTTGTAAAGTTGGTGAGCGTATTTAATTATCAGATGACTCAGCGGTTCAGATATTTGTAAGAACCGATTGTATATATTCCCCCTCGCATAAGCTTGCAGGGGTTGTTGTTGATTATCTCCTCTAGAGATCTTATGATGTAAATTTTCAGAGGATTAATACCAAAGCTGATGGAATTTCCAAATTTCTGGGTTGTCTGAGGCGTTGTGTGTGCCTGCTGAATGCTACAAGATTCCAGCATATTTCACGGAACAATAAGTTTCTTTGACCTGTTCGTTATGTTTGTTGTTTTCTTCATAATCCATTCATGTTTCTGTCTTATAGTTTAATGGAAAAGAAAAAGAATAGTTTCAGGACTTATTTCACACAATACCCTGAACACAATCTAAGTTATTTTGCATGTTTTCCTCAAGTTATAGTCATAAGAGTGTAATTCTTAATTGCTGCACTTCTAAACTATACCTTTCACAGTGATTATTGTTCAGGAATTCAAATCTGCTCCTGTGCAATATATCTCTTTCTCACACCAAGCTTAGTGGAAAATTCTCAATTGCTTTTCACTGGTTAAACACATTTCATCATCACAATTTCAATTTTTCTTCATGAATTATTTAAAAGGCCCTGCAGTCTCAACAATCTCACTCAACATTTCAAACAACCTATAGCCACAGACTCCATTTCCCAATGGACTAAACTATCTGAAGATTTCCACCTTAGGTATAGAAAGACATCACTCAACCAAAAACCTTAAACAAAACTAAATCCATAACTAGCCTGAAATCTTCACAAAACAGAGAAAAATCTGAAAGAGAGAGCCCTCTCTGATCACAGTTTGGCTAGAAACTGTAATCCAAAGCTTGGTTAGTGGTTACCCCGGTCGTATTCCCTTGGGAGTCAAAGGGAAAAACCTGGGCGTTAACATAATTGGCGACTCCGCTGGGGACTGGTTAACATAATTGGTGACTCCACTGGGGAGTGGATGAACTTTGCAACCTCATATTTGATTCTTAATGTTGTAGATAAAGCTTGGTGAGCAGTGAAGAAAAGCCTTAGAAACTGCCTCTGCTTTGCATTTGCAGGAGTATATAAAAGTTACCTCAGTCAATCCTTATACAGTATTAATTCTCATATAGTTGTGCCATAGCTGACCAGTCCTTGTCAGAAGATCACTACCTCCTTAGAAATTCTCAAAAAGAAAGTTATAGAAGCTGGCTCCTAAGAAGAAAACTCGTTACACGAGATCAAACCCAGATCCTGAGCCAGCACCTGAGTTTCAGAATCCAAACCAGATTGCAAGAATCCTCAAGAGACACAAATCAGAAAGCATATTATCAGATTCAAGCTCGGAAGCAGGTTTCCAAACTGAAATTCCAACCCCTGCTAAAGCTTCTCTACATCCTCATACTACTGGCCCACAATCTCCTAGTTCTTCATCCACTTCACAAGGTATCCTTTCAACCACTCCATCAAATACACACACCCGTGTCATCCCATTCCCTCCACTAGTCCCATTCATCCCTATTATCCCTGTTGTCCCACTAAACATGGCTAATATGTATGCCCCACTATAGTTACCGGCTAATCCAGCCCCACTGCCTCAAGAGTGCCAAAGAAAGATCTCATACTTTGATGGTACTGGCTCATATCCAGCCCTTAAACATACTAAGAAAATGCAGGACTACTTTGAAAACTACGAAATAGATGATGATCGGGTTAGGATGAAAATTTTTGTGCAAAGCTTAATAGGGGATGTGAGAACATGGTTTAGGTCGCTTGCACCAAATTCTATAGCTGACCCCGAAGCCCTCTATCAAACATTTATCAACAGATGGGATAACAAGAAGGACCCACTCCATATATTATCTGAGTACAATACTATCAAAAGAAGTCCCCAAGAAATGGTCCTGGACTACTGTGCCCTGTTTAACAATGTCTACAATGCTATTCCCCAAAATCTTAGACCCCCACGAGATCTAGCTCTATACACCTTCCCTGATGGGTTTGATTCAGATATGGCATATCAATTAAGGGAAAGGGCTCCCAGAACTTTAGCTAAAATGCAAGATATAGTAGTAAGCGTGGAAGCCAATCTGATAGCCAAGAGAAATAGGACAAGGACTGAGAGAAAGACCACCTTCAAGGAAGAGCTTTCAGGCTGGGATCAAAAACTGGATGCAATAATCACTGGTATGCAAAGATTAGGTGACAGAGTAGAATCAGTTGAGAGGAAGTCATCATGGGAAGCACCACAGAATAACCCTGTTAGGAATCCTAATTTCAGAAGAAACCAAAATCCTAATGTTGGTAAAGCCAATTCTGAACCAGAAATTAGACCTCCATTCCAAGAAAACTATACAAAAGCATCCACTTCTAATGAACAAATAGATGAAACCCACATTAACCTAATGGGCCTGAATGATGATCAACAAGTTTTCCTAAGTCAAGAAGATCATAGGGATGATGATATTAAACAGTTTCAAACCAAGTCAGGTGAGTCATTTGACTTTAAACAAGGCTATGACACAATTGTTTATGAAGTTCATAAAAAATACATGCTAAGGAACAGAACTATAAACGTGACACAGCCTGAGAAAACAAAGGATACTCCTCTGCCTAAGAAAACCATTGTCACAAAGCCAATTGAAAAAACTGATCCAATCACAAAGGAAGTAACAGTGGAAGAAATATCTGAAGCATCTTCCCCAAAACAACAAGACATGGCTACATCACCCTTACAACATAATCCAAGGATGACTTCGCAGAAGAGGAGTAAGAAGGACAAGCCTCAAGATCAGAGTGAAAACCAAGAAGAAAACTTGAACAATAAAGAAAGGGTTGTCAACCACAACACCAAGGTCCAAGCTGAAAAACCTTTTGACTTAGAAGATGAAATAGGAAAATTGAAGATAGCCATTCCTCTTTCAGAGCTAGCCAAGTATGAAATTTACAAACAACAAATCAAAACGTCCCTTCAACTTACCCATAATAAAGATGATGTCAATGTCTTGGATGATACCCCAGAATTACTTTTCGGTCCAGAGGTTGATGGAAAGACAGCAGTTACAGGGATCTTACCTTTTTATGTCAGCTTGCATGTTCATGATAAAATATTACACAATGCAATGTTTGATTCAGGTGCATCTCATAACCTTATGCCTAAATCAGTGATGGAGAGACTCAACTTAGACATCAGAAGACCCTATAAGGACCTATTTCCATTTGACTCCAGCCAAGTTAAGTGTTTAGGATTGATAAAGGATCTATGTGTATCCCTGGTCTAGTACCCAAACAAAACAATATTAATGGATGTTGTAGTTGCTGATATCCCACCCAAATATGGAATGTTGTTATCAAGATCATAGGGGGCTAAACTCCAAGGTTCCCTGCAATTAGACATTTCATATGCCACCATCTCAGTCTTTGGTCAACCCAAGAGGCTATATAGAGAGTCACTTATGAAATACATGGTGAGCAGTGAAGAAAAGCCTCAGAACTTCCCCATTTATGCAGTCCATTCAGATATGGATTCCTTTATTCTGTTCAATGATGATACAAGCCCTAAGAGTGATAATAAATCAGTCAAACTTGAACAAAACATGCATGAGAGTAAGCAACCAAGTCCCCAAGAGATCCAAATTGATAAACCAATTGATGAGTCTCTCCGAAAAAGCAAACCAGATGAAAAACAAGAACTCCAACTTATAATCCCAAATTATAGAAAGAATGTGGAAAATCCCTTGAAACAGGAGATCTTATGGTTCCTTGAGTTTGATGGATCAGTCAACAAACTAGGGGCAGGAGCAGGGGTTTGGATACATAACAGACAAAACAGTCATGCAAAGGGCCGAGCTTACAGGTTAAACTTCAGGTGCACTAACAATATGGCAGAATATGAAGCTCTTTTACTAGGCCTCAAGCTAGTAAAATCCTTACAGGCCATAAAAGTTTCAATCCTAGGAGACTTAGACTTAATTATCCAACAAGTAAAGGGAAATTTTGTCACTAATGACAAAAGACTGAGATCTTATAGGTCTGCTGCTACTGAAATGCTTAAAACCTTCACTGAATTTCAAATTACCAAAATTCCTAGGACACATAATCTTCATGCTCATAGTCTGGCTACATTTGCAAGCACTTGTAAGCTACCTTTTGAACCCCACCATTGCTTTATAGCTGAGGTAAAACACATACCTTCTGTCCCAAACAATGTCAAGGATTGGCAAGTGTTTGAGAATGATACACAAATAAACAATTTCTTGACTTTGCGGCAAGAATTCTCAGGACTAAACATTGATACTAAGGCCGCAAATGATTCACAAATACTAGGTGAACAGCAACAAACAAACATCTCACTTCAAATAGAAAATCGAATGCTTTGTCCAACAAACTTTAACCAGGAGAAAATACAAGAACTTGAACAATTACATTCTGAAGAAATCGCTGGTGCTGAAGATGAAGTAATACAATTGAAAGAAAATTTTCTTCCAATAGGCCTAACTCCATTGGAGGATATTTTTGACTCAAATGATGTCCCTAGAAAACCAAAAATGCAGCCCCTTAATGCTGCTATTGAAGAATGCAACATTGGAACTGTTGAAAAGCCCAAGATAATAAAATTGTCTGCATCCTTACCTCCTGATCAGAAGCCTAAATACATTGACCTCTTTAAAGAATTCCAAGATGTCTTTGCATGGAGTTATGAGGATTTAAAATCCTATGACACCTCTGTTATCCAACACACCATCCCTCTCAAGCCTAATCAAAAGCCATTCAAGCAAAAATTGATAAGGATAAATCCTATGCTTCTCCCTTCAATTCAGAAAGAGGTACAAAAAATGTTTAAAGCTGGCATCATAGCACCAATCAGGTTTTTTGATGGATTTCAAATTTGGTCCCTACAAGAAAGAAAACTGGTGAAATAAGGCTTTGTGTCGATCTAAGGAACTTAAATCAAGTGTCCCTAAAGGATAATTATCCCTTACCTAAGATGGATCACATTCTCCAAAGAGTGGTAGGGGCTTCAAGGATTTCACTACTTGATGGATTCTCAGGCTTTAATCAGATCCTAGTACACCCTAATGATCAAGACAAAACCGCATTCACAACCCCATGGGGAACCTTCAAATATGTCAAAATGCCTTTTGGGTTAAAAGATGCAGGAGCTACCTTTCAAAGAGCAATGGATATTGCTTTTGCCAAAGAGATTCATGACTTCCTGGTTATTTATTTAGATGACCTCACACCTTTCTCTAAATCTGACCAAGAACATTTGAAACACCTAAGGCAAATATTCATAAAATGTAGAAAATATGGGATTTCTTTGAATCCTAAGAAATCTCTATTTGGTTTGGAAGAAGGAAAGTTATTGGGTCATATTATTTCAAAGGATGGCATTAGGATTGACCCAGACAGAATACAAGCCATCTTGCAAATGCCCCACCCAAGAAACATCAAAGTATTACAAGCATTGTTGGGAAAGATCAACTTCCTAAGGAGATTTATCACAAATTTGGCAGAATTGAGCAGATTACTCAATAACATGCTTAAAAATGATTCAAAAGTAAAATGGACAGTAAAAGCAAATCAAGCTTTTGAAGGAACAAAATTGGCCCTTACCCAAACTCCAGTCTTAACAAATCCACAATTTGACAAAGAGTTTATCATTTTCCCTTTTGCCTCCCAGCATACTATTGCTGCTGTCTTACTAAAGAAAGATGACCAAGGAAATGAGAGACCTATTGCTTTCTTTAGTAGAGCTCTCAGAGATGCACCCCTGAGATATCAGATCATGGAAAAGCAAGCATAAGCTTTGGTCAAAGCTATCAAAGACTTTAGGATTTATATCCTGTACTCCCATGTTATAGCTTATGTGCCTAGTCCTATTGTAAAAGACATACTTACTCAAGAGAACTTAGAGGGCAGAAGAGGAAAATGGATTGCCAACATTTTAGAATTTGACATTGAAATAAAACCTACAAAACTGATAAAAGGGAAAGGTTTGGCCAAATTAATTTCTGAAACAAGTTTCCAAGCCTTGGACATCAACCAACTGGACAGTGAATCGGAGCTGGAAACTCCAAAGATCAATGTAGCCTTTGAAAAATCTTCTTGGTATTCTGAAATATGTTATGTGTTACAAAACCTGTGTGCTCCCCCAGGATTGTCCAGAACTAAAAGTAGGTTTCTAAAAATGAAAGCTTCAAGATTTTATGTCATGGATGGCAATTTGCTTTGGAAAACCCATGAGGGTATATTGTTAAACTGCTTGATTGAGAATGAGACTAACAATGTTATGAAAGAATTCCATGCAGGTGACTGTGGTGGACACCTCTATTGGAAGTCCACTATGGACAAAATACTGAGGGCTGGTTATTATTGGCCCACGGTTTTCTCTGATGTCAGAAAATTTACTACTTCATGTCATAAATGCCAAGTGTTTGAGGGAAAGAGAAAGTTACTGCCACTTCCTTTGAGAGCTATTGCAACAGAGAGACCTTTTCAACAATGGGGCTTGGATTTAATTGGGGAAATTCATCCCTCATCTTCAGGCCAACATAGATGGATCCTCACAGCCACATACTACTTTACCAAATGGATTGAGGCCATCCCATGTAGACAGGCAAATGATTCAACAATCATTCAGTTTTTTGAGAATAATATATTGTCCATATTTGGTTGTCCTGATAAGATCATAACAGACAATGCTGCTGCCTTTACATCCAAGAAGATGGTGAATTTTTGTCACAAATTCGACATTACTTTGGGCCATTCTACTGCATACTATCCTCAAGGAAATGGCCTAGCTGAATCATCGAATAAAATCCTTATAAACATCATAAAGAAGATGTTGGAAGAAAATAAGAAGAACTTGCATAAGAAGCTAGTCAATGCCTTATGGGTAGACAGACTAACAACCAATAGATCTATTGGGGTCAGCCCATATGAGTTAGTTTATGTATTAGAAGCCAAATTTCCTTCATCACTAGGGATCCCTGTTATGAAACTACTTCAAGAAAGTCAAGCTGAACCAAATGATGTGCAAAGGAGGGTAAATCAAATTATATGTTTGCAGCAAACTAGAGACCCAGTTTATAACAGAGTTCAAGTTTTACAAGAAAAGTTAAAGAAAGCTTTTGATAGAAGAACTAAGGCTGAAGATTTCAACATGGGTGACAAAGTCCTCAAGTGGGATTAAAGAAGGGAAGATAAAGGAAAGCAACACTTATAGAGGACCATTTGATAAAGGAAGTTTGATTCCCTTTGGAGAGGACCATTTTTTATCCAACCACTGCAAGGAAACAACACTTACTTCCTAAAAAATCTTGATGAAACTGATTTGGATGAAGGTCCTGTGAATGACAGGATGTTGAAGCACTATTTTGACTACTCTCCATGTTTATAGCATGGTTGTTGCCCTGTACATAATTTGTTGCATATAATGTTTTATTTCAGCATATGAATAGCTCAGTGAGAGGTCTTGCAGAATCAGGAAAAGGCTTTAATTCAGCAAGTTCCACAAGTATGACAGATTCCAATTTTGATATTTCAAGGAAGAAAAACTCCAAGTTTTGGTAAAGAGAAGTCAAAGAGGCAAGGCATTCTGACCTGCTGTTCTTGGTCTTTCAAGAAGAGAAAACATCCCCATGTGGAGCCACTGTTAGATACCTATACCAATAGGTTTCATATTTCATGATGGGCAAATAAAAGGTCCAAATATGCTCTGCTTTGGTGATGCAAAGATCCCATATTTCCAAGAGAAGAAAAGGTGTGTACATAGCTTGATGTTGACTCAATTTTGATGGATGGTCCAACAGCCTAATCTGGATCATGCCATGTTTCAATTTTCTATTGTAGAATAGAGAAAGAAGTTTATCCAAACTGTTTAATCTTGGCAGACCAATAGTTAGGTAGAGAATTAAGGTTCCCAACTGCTTAATCTGGGGCCTTGGAAGCAATAAGGGTAGTTCTAGATAGAAAATCAAAAGAAAAGCCAAAAGAAAAGAAAAGGCACATGAGGGTCTGCAAGTCTAAGTGCACCCTCCATGAAGAGACAAAAAATGCTAGGCAAGTAGATGGGTAGTTAGATGGGGTTGCAGAAATGTCATTCCTTTTCAATTGAATTTTGTTGGTCTAACACAAAGGAAACTTCAATGCATAGAGAAGGTCCTCTTCTCCATCATTTTGTAGCAACAAAAAGAAGCATGTCTGACTTCCTGATTTTCCCCCATCACATTTATTGCTAATAATCCCATCCCCAGTTGTGTTCATGAAAGAATTCAAGGTTTTATGTTGGTTCTTGTTTCTTTAAGAGCCACATTTCTTGTCTCAAATTCTTTTCATTTTGATCTACTTCCTAAGCTAAGTTGATTTCATATAAACTTAGTGTTATCCCTTCTCATCCACCTCTTTCACTCATATTAACCCCTAACTTCTTATTATCTAAATCCCCTATGTTCCCCTTTTCCCTTACTATTATAAACACTATGGTGTATAAACCCCAAGCAATCTATAAATATCCCTTCCCCTTTGGCATTATAGCCATATGTTCAAAGTCAGGGATTGAATTGACCTCTGGTCAGTTTAACAGCTTAAGGATTACCCCTCTTTTTCTCTTCAGAAATCATCTAAACCATTAACCCCTTCATTTGTAAAAGAACCTTGTAAAAAAACCCACTTTCACCCGTAACCCGCTTTATTACAAAAACACATCAAAAACCCACTTTTTAGCTTTATCCAAAGTTTGGCGCAAATGCGCATTTTTATAAAAATACATTGAAAACTATATAAATTCGCCAAAACCCAAAGTCCCCGCCGGGCGCGTATTCCAAAGAAAATATTATTTTATTCCCCGCCCCCTTCCATATTGTCTTGGCACCTTAGCGATCCGTCGACGGTCGGATTTGAGTCTTTTCATCCGATGGCCTACATGCATATCGGGTCGGGCCCGACGTCCGTAAGATAGCACCCGAGAAATTGTCAGAGGGTGACGTCAGGTCTCTGCCACGCATCGCCCCCACAATTTCTCGGGTCACCCTCTGACAAAACAACTTCCGTACCGAGGGCAGTCCGAGAAAATCAACTTACCGTTTCTGGTTTTGTGTGAACCCGCCATGCCAACGTCATTACCACAGATGCCAACGTCATTGCTACATCACCGCTGCGTCAGCGCCCCTGTCCGCCACTGCTACGACCTGTTCGCCACCTCACCATCGTCGTGGACCACTCATAGGCCGCCATGTCACTCGATGACGTCATGTTGACGTCATTCGACCCTGACCGCACCTGATGACGTCATGCTGACGTCATCCAAAAAAAGCGCCAAAATCCCAAAAAGTCCATATTTTCGCCGAAAATCGTGTTTTTCATCACTTTTGTTAAAACAACTATTTCTCTGCCTTGCATGTATTTTACGACCAATCTGTCGCCAACCTGCACAAATCAACTTGAAGACCGTTTGCGCATCCAATCCACTTGCATTTGAAGCCATTGACTGCAATTTACCAGGTATTTATCCAAAGCATTCCTCCGCACCTGGTTTTGTATCCAAAATTGTCCAAAGCTAGCGTAAAATAGTGAAAAACACAGTACCTACCAGCAAATCTCGGTGGCTAGCCTCCATTTTCAATTGATAAGTTGAAATTCACCTGCAGAGCCTGCATTTAGCAAAAAATTATCTAAATTCACAGTTAGTTCGCGCATTCGTGAACTAAGAAACTGAACTGCACTAATTAACCGTGGAGACACTTCTATCAGTCCTGCTATTGCTTCAATCAGTCCTCTGTGCAGTATTTCAATTGCTGCTACTGCTAGTTACCCTCTATTCTTCGCAAATTCGCCTCTCTGTTCTTAACATACCCCCCTGTGTTGTTCTGCTTACTCAAACCAGTTCACATACAAATCAGAGGCCTTATTAGCCATGGAAAGACCAATAGCATTGAATATTCAACCCCTGAATGCCCCACAGAGAGAGTTAGAATGGAAAGCTCTAGGTGATAAAGATTATCAGATGATAGACTTGTTTCCACTGAATTCCAAATTCAACATCCATATGCTGAATGAGTTGAAGGCCCAACACCTTAGTGGAGTTGATATATTAGGGATTTGGGACTCCAATTTGCCTATTTTTAACCTTCCTCAAATCAATTCACTTCCAGACTTGATCCATAGATGGTGTGAATGCTATGATCCATGTCAGAGAGTTGTTGTCAGTCCCACAGGCTCAGTCTTGTTCCACATCACCCCTGAAGCCATAAATGAGATGCTGCACTTTCACACTGCAAGACCATTGACTCCTCTCTCCCTGTTGGACTTACTGAGGAAGGGTGGCAACCTGTCCGGTGCTCAGATCATCAAAATCAATCAGTTATTCTTTCAGCCAAGCTCTAAGGCTGTGAGGACCCCTCCTATAGGATATCCATATCTTAATGACTTGGGCAATATGCTTGTAGATTTGATCAGCTATGTCCTGGGTTACAAAGGAGTTGAGGACATTGATGACACCATAATGGCCATGCTGTCCATATTTTCTCCTAGGAAGCCTCCTGCTGTGCACTATGACTATGCTGCGTACATTGCAAACAAGATTAATGAGCAGCTGATGAATCTAGAAAGGGAAAAGGTGTTTAAATACACCTCATATATATATCATATCTTCTTGTTCTATCAACCTGACAGTTTCCCTATTTCTCTCAAGAAACTTGATGCCCAGGGAAATCCAAGGTCAATTGTGTTTTGGACTTCAGTTTTTCGTCACACCTCTTGCTCACCATACACATACTGTGAGTTCATAGACCTGTTCATTCATCCAGCTTTGACCTTGTTATATGGTGTTCCTCCTCCAAGATTGACCGATGAAATGCAAAGAATTCTCCATCTCTCTAAGACCTATAGCATTGGTGATTGGTACTTTTACCAACACCACACAGTAATCAGAGTTTATGGCTGTGAGTTGGACCCTTATAGACTGCCAGTATATGTTCCTATGAGACTATTTGCCTTGGAGTATTTCAGATAGTTTGGAAATGCAGACCAAATCCATTTCCATAGTGAAAACAAGAAGGTGCAGCTAAAGGTCAGGAACCAACTAGGCCCTTTTCTTTACAACATAAGGGAGGAGGGATGGAAGGAAGCAGATGGCATGCTAGAGGCTCTCTGATTATAAACTAGTTTCAAATGGATACCTCATGACCCTAATCATTTCATTTCTCTCAGGAGGATAAAACATAAATTGGGTGGCTATGCTCACATTAAATTGCTTCATATTGAGAAATATGCCAACCTACTAAGTTGGGAAGAGGGCACCCGAGAAGAGGAAATCACTAGAGAGCAAATGCTACAAAGAAAAGCAAAAAATATTGAAAAAGAGGCTGACTTGGAAACTTGTGGGCAAGTTTCCTCTTCATATCAAAGGCAACTTTGGGCAGCTGCTTCATCTTCCACAGCACATCAGCAAGCGGCCAGAACTACTCATCAAACTTCCAGGAAAGGCAAAGAGAAATAGATGGAGTTGTTATAGACATTTTTGTGCCTAACAGCATGGAGCATGAAATGTCAATAATCTGAGGGATCCAAAGTCCCTAAACATGTTGTTCTTACCCTTAGAGGAACAAGGTCTGCAAACCACAGCACTAAGAATCAGTTATCCACCCAAAAACACTCAAAAACAGGCTATTTCTGGATCATGTCAGCTGCTCCACTGAGCATCTGCGCTGAATGTCAACTGCTCCTCCTTGTACCTGTGCTGAAGGTCAAAACCAATGAAGGCTACATGCGCTGGGCGAGATTGGCCAAGTGGCACAGTCATTCTGCAAGGTGTCAACTGCCCAGGAAGCTTCCAAACTGACACTTGGGTCAAGGAACTCGCCTAGTGATGAGTAAGAGGGTCTTGATCTCCAAGTGGAAGCAAGATTCTCCAAGTGGACTCAAGAACTGAAGATTAACTAAAGTGGGAGAGGACACAAGTCAGCTTCAGGCCAGTCTCAAGATGACTCATCCTTTCTCCAAAACCCTATATATAGAGCTCTCTCATGAGGTCTAAGGAGGCTGGAATTTTGTGCAAGTAAGGAAGTGTTGTTGGTTTGTGAATAGAGCTAATGGGTGTTTTGCTTGAAGGAGGTGAAGAGGAGATTTCTTTCAGCTGGGAGGTGTTGCTGGATTGGGCCCATTGTGGTTGTAACTCTCTCAAAACTTTACTTCTATTATCAATAAATTATTTGAGGTTCTTCTATATGCATGTGTCTTTATGATGAATAGATGCTTGTATATTTGATTTATGCTAATCCTATAATCGATTATGGATGTATGCTTCTTGTAGTTTCCTTTTCTTGTGCTTTTACAGGATCTCTGTGTAGCTGGGCTGGTGAAAGGGCAAGGAGCTAGGAGCAAGCGGCAAGGAGTGAAGACTGGATCGACTATCAGCGTGAGATAACGGTTAGTAGATCATCCCTTTCTTCCCTCTCTCATCTCATAAAGAAGAAACTTTGAATAGCTTTGCATTCAGTTGTTGCTGGAGTACTATCACCTTCAGAGTGGGATAGAGGCATTCTGCATTAGATACTTTTCCCCCCAACAAATTGGCGACTCCGCTGGGGAGCGTATCTTGTTGGTTTGTTGTGTTTCTTGCTATTCATCTCATAAACAAGGAGAGTACCGAATCGAACTATCTTTGAATCCATCAAACACAAAGTAGAGGGCAGCTACTCTAGCTCAGTTTCTGGGAAAGTTTATGATTTGAAGACCTGATCCACAAGGACTCTAATAAGCTCTTAGTGATAGCTTTTCATTCTCCTTTACATCCCTTAGTGTGTCCTTGACTGATAGCTTCTGATTTGAGCAAAAACTGTGAATTTTTGAGCAATCTATGACCCGGAAACCAAGACAGACGAAAGTCTCGTTCTTCATTGCAGGCTGTACAAAGGCAGTCTACATTTCAACGCAGTTCCCGAAGGGGCTACCTGCGCTGAAGGTCAAACAGGCAGTGTTACACCTGCGCTGGACCAGTCTTAGCTTGAGTTACTGTGGTTTCCTGTTGTGTCTTGATTTGTTTTCACTCTTGTTTTTGCTGTTTGCTGCCAGTCAGTAGGCCTATCTAAAACCATCTTCCTTTGTCATTATTCCGCCTCAGTTGTATAAAGAAACTGTATTTGTTCTTTTGTATTTCTTGTTTCATTTACAGTTTCCCGTAACGAAAGTGAACCAGTCTTGCATTGACCTCTTAGATCTAGACCTGTGATTAAGTGTCGTTCTGGTCTTAAGAGTTAGTTTATTTGCTGTTCATAGCTGATTGTGTTTGTCGCTTTCGTTATATGGTTTGAATTTATATATTTCTAGTGTCGAAACAAGTAGATCGTAAGGTGTCTTTCGATTTTGGACAAACTTGTTTGCTCTCGCTTGAAATTGAATTCAAAGTTATACAACAACTTTCTTTTTGTATTTCATCAACATTAAGAAAGAGAAAAGAAATACTTGCATTGTGCATGTGCATTATAACAGTTTGCATGTTGATTTAGGAAAGTTCATTAGTGTGTGCTCTATGATCTGTGTGAAAAGGTGTTATGTTCCTTCTCCCTCAGTAGTTAAGGTTTTCAAAGTTGAAAGATTGAAAAGCTTGCTTATCATCTTAGATTGCATTCAGGAGTGTTTCTATACATCTCGTGGTGATCCATCAAGGCAAACTGCTAAACAAGATCAACCATAAAATAAATTGAATTTACATGACAACGCATTGAAACATAACGCAAACATCTAGAGGTCTAAGCTAGAGACGTGTTCCGGCGTCGTTAAACGTAATATCTTAGCGTTGAGTGGTTGGGTGATTCCTCCACGGTGAAGCGATAAGTATCAATACAGACTTGTGCTCCCACGTACCGTCGCGTATATATTGGGAGACCCCTATAGGATCAAAGCCTTTATCCATAGGAAATCGTGTCGGTCGCCCTACTGATCGCAATGCAGTGAACACAGCATTCACGAAGATCGACCACTCGTACCATAAAACGTATTCTGTGGTTTTGCGAAAGGTTTGGCACACCCTCTGCCTAGAACTCCAGAGCAGTTTCTTTTGGCCTTTTTCAAACTCTATAACTGAAAACGTCCACCCGAGCATTTGTCACTTCGGGCTCGTTAAAACATCGAAGGAGACTAGAGTCATCTTTAGCTTTTTCTCGACTCTTAAAAAGTGAAAAAGCAAGTTGTGTCTAAGCGTCGTTATAAAATTTATTTTAAATGGAACATAATCACCTCCTATTCCCGCATTGATCTTTAAGTTGAGAACATGGAACGCCCCAACCAAGGAACTCCACATCATGGAAGTCCTAGTCCATTCTCCTCTTGGGGAGAAGTTGGTGCGCCCCACATGGCCACATTGTCGCTTCCAGGGCTGACAATTGACCTGCTTGTTTGGCTATTCTCAACTAGTGTAGTTCAGAACACCATGGTTCCTGAGTAGTCGAGTCAACAGTTAGATGAGTCTAGAGCATCCCACCAGCCTTCTACTTCGTCTAACCCTTCCTCCAATCCTTCATCTTCAAAAGTTAAAGCTCGCAAAAGCCAAGCTCACACGGAGAAGAAGGAAAAGAAGAAGAAGGAACCTAAGGCGACTGGGGCAAGCAAAAGACATCTGACAAAAACCCACACAAAGCACAGATCGGGCCTAAATCGCCATGTGTCATATGTAGAGGAGACCACTTCCATAGAGATTGTCCCTGTATTCCCCGGATACTAAGGGACTGGTCCCCTCGTCTGCACAATTCGGGAGCATCAACCTCTGATAGCCATGTTGATTGCTTACCGTCAACCAACGAAAGTGAAGGTTCAAGACAAAGAGGGGGAGCAAGATCCCCCTGCAGACTGTGTGAAGGCGGTCACGCCATCCACCGTTGTCCCTTCTTAGACGAAGCGAAGAGAGTTTTGGAAGATCGTCCGGTTTCTCCGGTAGTACTTCCTCCTGGATACAAAAAACTCGTGCCAAGTCCTTCGTTGGTTGAAAATACAGCTGGCCCACTCAAGTGGTCAGCTGAAGCGTCAGTCATTGAAAATGAACCTACTGAATCCAAACCAGACGAAAATCTAAAGGTCGATACGGCAGTTGACCCGGTTCTTCCTTCAGAGGTTTCATCCTCAAATGACACCGTCACTGAAGATTCATCTTCAAATGACACCCTCACGGAAGAGAATAAGGATGACACCATCCAGATTCTTTTCGTCAACACAGATTCTGATGAGCATCAGGGAAATGCGCCCATTCCTTTATCGCAGGAAGGAACATCGTCAGGATCGTATCCGGCCGTGTATTCGGTCCCACCACCAAGCAACCTAGTTGTGTCCTTTGATTGGAACCAACTGGGCAGACCCCGGTTACCAACCAGTATACCATTCAGTATCATAGTCCAAATTTATAGAATGGTGATGGCTGGAACTATCATTGATGAAGGGGCATCTGTGAGTATCCTTTCCTCTGTTGCTTGGAAAGCATTGGGTTCCCCAGCGCTTTTGCCTGAGATGAGAAATCTCTCGGGCTTTGATAAAGGAACCAGTCGACCATTAGGGATCCTCCCCAATGTGCTTGTTACATTGAAAGGGAAGACCGTTAATTTGAACGTGATGGTTGTTCAAGGACCCTTGGATTATAACCTACTCCTTGGACGTGACTATATATATTGCATGGGAGCTATAGTCTCCTCACTCTTTAGAGTAATGTGTTTTCCACACGAAGGAAGGGTGGTCAAGCTCGTAGACCAACTTTCATTTCGGGATCACGCATCGCAAATAGTCAAATACCAATCCTCAATGGTCTATTCACCCAAGAAATGTCTCCACCTCCAGTCCTCCTTCCCGATGAATGCGAGTGATTCGGAAAGATAGAACTGGGACCCAGGGGGCATGCATCCTGGTCTGCTTCGGGCAGAGGAAACCTTGGGTATAAAGTAGAATTTCTGCGAAAGAATATGACTAGTCCGTACCCCGTCCATGGATGGAAGAGGGGTTGTTCTAGAATAGGATTCTTTTGATAAGGTTACTTGTCTGACAAAGGTCATTCAACTATGTCTAAACAAGTAGGCTACCAAGGAAAGAGATTCTATTGCGGCAGCCAATGGAAACCATCTTTGGATAAAAGGCAAGCCTCACCCATTAAAACTAATGTTTTAGAGGATAAGTAGGGGCAGCCTCCAAGGAAGGGAATTCCTTTTGCTGCAACAAGTAGTAACCATCTTGGAGTAACCTAATGATAGACATCGCCGAAGAAAGAGTTTCATTTGCGGCAGCAAATAAAACCATTCTTTGGGTAACCAGAAAGAGGCAAGCCTCAACCTTTAAAACAATTGTTTTATCGGATAAGTAGGGGCAGCCTTGAAATTGTACTTTATACCTGGGGGCATGCGAGCCTTTTGGAGTGTAAGCAAAGAGCAGTCATAGATCGTTTCCTAACTTACATAAAGAAAGGATGAGGGGCAAAGGTCAAAAATTGCCAAATTTAGAGCATAGCTTATGTGAGGTGCAAGCTCTATAAAAATTGGAATCTTGTAGGAAGAGATTTCTTATCCTATCACTGGTATTTCGAGCAGTTTTAGCATAAAGTTCATGCTCGTTAAAAAATAAACGCAAGATCCAACCAGTTTTAACGCGGTCTTCATGCTCGTTAAAAAATAAATAAAAGCAGTGAGCAATGTTTCCTCCAGAGTTTAAGCTCATTTTTATCTAAAAAAAGAACCTATGCCGGTAAATAACCATTGTGATCGTAAATTTATTAGCCATAAAAGCCTTGGTCATGTTTGCACCCGCCACCTCCATTCCATTTGGCCGATCGTTCACCCCCATATGATTGTTTACCCATTTTGAGGAACAGCTGCGAAAAGTGATTTCACTTAGCCATCCTTGTGACACTGCCGTGATTGGAAAATTCCAACTTGTACCTGGAATCTGCTGCTATCCATGTTTATCACTCGTTCCTCAAAAGACGAGTCTTCTTTGAGCTCTTTTCATCTGACTCGTAAAATATGAAAAGTTTGCCGAGTTTTGGCCTTCCAGCTCGTTAAAAGGACCGGAAGAGCTATCCCTCCTTTAGATTTTAATCTTTTTGGACCTGAGGGATTATTGCACAAAAAGGTGGAGCGCTTGTTTTATTCGGCTCGTTAAAGTAATCGAAAACTCATCCCTTTTGTATTGTTTTATACTTTTTCAGACTTAAGGGATTAAATGACGAAAAAGGAATTTTGGAGTTAACTTTCTGTACCTTTTCAGACTCTCTAAAAATGAAAAGGACCGAGTTGTCTTTGTCGCTAGACTCGTTAAAATGATTAAATAGCGACAAACGTGTCTTTAGACGAGAACGAGTTTCCCTATCGCTAGGCTCGTTAAAACATAGCGATGGGCTTGCCCGAAGGGCAGGTTATAGAACAAGCATATGTTATCCTCCTCAAGCTTGACAAAAATAAAGAGGTACTGGTCAGAAATGACTGGGGAAAAATTGGGAGAACCTCAAAGCTTTGATGGTAGCAAGTCGCTCTTGAACATGACACTTTCTCCTCTGTACCACATCGGGTTGGGTTGTTTCATTCACCGGTCTCATCACCATGGTCCTCGCCAAACCATCTGTATTTGGGGTAATGCTACCAATCCATCACATTAGTGTCGTTATATGTTCAAGAGATGTGTTCAGAAAGAGTCAACCGTGTCCCACCCACTGCCATACATTATCCTTCATCCACCCATGATCGCCACCCTGAATCATATCTCACAGTTTGTTTTCACCTCCACTAAAGTCATTAGCTCCGTTCCGTGTCACTGATGTGGGATTCATTAAGGCCCTCGTTTGACGGATCGCTTCTTGTTGACTTCAGTTCATTATCCAAGAAGTTGATCTAGGAACACCCCCCATTACTTTGAAGCTTGCATGCCTCAATGGCAAGTTTCTCACTTCCGGCGACAGGTATACATCAATGACCTTCGACCAGAAGATTTTGCGTGGTGTTCGACGCCAAGTCCTTTATTCACACCACGTGAATTGTACTGTAGTACCTTGAGGGTCATTGTCATTATTGGTGATTCCTCTCGCGCTTGTTAACGGTTTACATTATTGACCGGTAATCAAGCGATGTCTTTCCATGTTCGACTTCAGCGTAATTCTCACATGGATCGACTTGTACTTAGAGTGAAGATCGAACGAGATTGAAGACCCCGGATCTAGTTTCATCCATCCGGGCTGTGATATATATTCAGGAAATATAAAGACATTTGAGATGTACATTGTTGCAGCAGATGATCATCCTACTCAAAGGATGATAATTTCAGCAAAGAATTATTAGTCTGTCATCAGACGGTCGTCTGTCATATGTACCAAAATGAATTTATAAAGCTGAGCATGGGAATGCCCGCCTCAGCTAGATCATGAAAGCAGAATGAAAAATAATGTATTGTATTGTATTTTATTGCAGGGCACCTCTCAGCCGATTGAATGAACTTCGGATCCTCCTAATAAAGCATTTCACCCGATAAACGACCTCATACTTTAGGGGGCAACTGTTATAGACATTTTTGTGCCTAACAGCATGGAGCATGAAATGTCAATAATCTGAGGGATCCAAAGTCCCTAAAAATGTTGTTCTTACCCTTAGAGGAACAAGGTCTGCAAACCACAGCACTAAGAATTAGTTCTCCACCCAAAAACACTCAAAAACAGGCTATTTCTGGATCATGTTAGCTGCTCCACTGAGCATCTGCGCTGAATGTCAACTGCTCCTCCTTGTACCTGCGCTGAAGGTCAAAACCAATGAAGGCTACATGCGCTGGGTGAGATTGGCCAAGTGGCACAGTCATTCTGCAAGGTGTCAACTGCCCAGGAAGCTTCCAAACTGACACTTGGGTCAAGGAATTCGCCTAGTGATGAGTAAGAGGGTCTTGATCTCCAAGTGGAAGCAAGATTCTCCAAGTGGACTCAAGAACTGAAGATTAACTAAAGTGGGAGAGGACACAAGTCAGCTTCAGGCCTGTCTCAAGATGACTCATACTTTCTCCAAAACCCTATATATAGAGCTCTCTCATGAGGTCTAAGGAGGCTGGAATTTTGTGCAAGTAAGGAAGTGCTGTTGGTTTGTGAATAGAGCTATTGGGTGTTTTGCTTGAAGGAGGTGAAGAGGAGATTTCTTTCAGCTGGGAGGTGTTGCTGGATTGGGCCCATTGTGGTTGTAACTCTCTCAGAACTTTACTTCTATTATCAATAAAGTATTTGAGGTTCTTCTATATGCATGTGTCTTTATGATGAATAAATGCTTGTATATTTGATTTATGCTAATCCTATAATCGATTATGGATGTATGCTTCTTGTAGTTTCCTTTTCTTGTGCTTTTACAGGATCTGTGTGTAGCTGGGCTGGTGAAAGGGCAAGGAGCTAGGAGCAAGCGGCAAGGAGTGAAGACTGGATCGACTATCAGCGCGAGATAACGGTTAGTAGATCATCCCTTTCTTCCCTCTCTCATCTCATAAAGAAGAAACTTTGAATAGCTTTGCATTCAGTTGTTGCTAGAGTACTATCACCTTCAGAGTGGGATAGAGGCATTCTGCATTAGATACTTTTCCCCCCAACAGGAGTCAGAACAACCACCTCATGAAGAAGTGCAGTACCAGGAGGTACAGCAGCAAGAAGAACAACAAAAAGAGGGGTAGCCAATACAACAGCAAGAAAAAATAGCTGAAGCCCCAATATCCATTAAGCAGCAGGCTCAAGAGAATGTGCCCCCAAGGAAAGAAAATACAGTGGAGGCCTCAGTGCTCCAAACTCCACAATAGGAAGAAAAGGGGAAGACGAGGGATACAGAGTTGGAGACTCCCCTCACCACATCCACAAGTCAAGGGGAGAAAAGACAGAGGCTAAATCCCCTTTCAGAAGAAGAAATGCCCTTTCGGAAATCTTTGGGCATGGGCCCACCAAGCATGGAAGCATCTGCAAGTTCCTTTCACCAGGAACATGAAAGGACAGTTGGAGGAGAAGTCAGCTCCTCAAGCCACCAAAGGGGAGCTGAAGCAGGCATCAAACAACAATTTATTGATATCAAAAGGAGGAATGAGCCACTCAAGATACAGCTCTACAATCACTTGTTGAAAATGGCCCCTACTAACCAACAAAGGTTGATGTCTGCATATGATGTACATGAGGGAAAAATGGTAATGAGTCATTTTACGCCAACCATGTTGCAGCCACAGTCAGCTGCAGACTACATAAGGACCAACCTTGAGGTCCTAGCAAAATACATCCACCCTATGGATCAGATTGAATTGCATAAGCAAACGGGTGAGATGGTGTATGCCACCATGGCAGACAAAACATTAGTGAACTACAGGCTAGAAAATAGCCTAAACAACATAGCTGCCCAACTTGAGTTGGAGAAAGCTTCCTCCCAAGCAAAGGACAACCGAGTCAAAGCGCTGGACGACATCATTATAGAGCTTGGGCATGATCCCAAGGACATCAAGGCTGTACAAGCACTCTTGAAATTGAGGGATGTAGATATGGCAGCATTGAAGAAAATGATTAAGATCCCAGCAACCATTCACCCACAAACAGAAGAGGTTGCCTAGCTGAGACATGACCAAGATGCAGCAGCTATGCTAGTATCATTATACAAACAGCTGACTCAGACACAGGAAAAATTAGGAGAATCAGAGGCACCACTGCAGGAAGCCCTACAACAGAGGGAAGTAGGTCAAACATCTCAGCCCCCTCCAGAAATAATCAATCTGGACGAACCTCCTCAGGCTACTGCTCCTCCTATTGAACATACAGCACCATCTACATCAGCACCAGCACCAACAACAGAGCAGGCTCCAAGCCTGGATATGCAGAAGCTGAAGAATGAAATTCAGGCCTTAGAGGCCCAAATGGCAGAGCTAAATGAAGCCAGGGAGAATTTGGCTAAGCTCAATGAAAAATATGACAAATCTAAGCAGACTGTAGTAGAAAAAGGAAGGGAAATAAAGGCCCTTAAGGAGAAGATAAAGGAGCTCACACTTGACAAAGTGATAGCTGAGCTTAAGACAGTTTTATGGGCCAACATTGGCCAATCAATCACTGATCAATGGCAGTATATTGAGACCATTCATGAGCAAATGGAGCTCATAGGAAAGGCACATAGGGAAATCCAGAGAGCAAGGGCATCTCTAGGCAATATGCTTGAGGTTGCTAATAGAATGATTAACGTGCTCAATAACCGAACAAGTCCTCAGCTGGCAGCAATGGGAATTCCCAATAGGACTGAAACCATTTTGCTTATAAAGAGGGTCCTTACATTAAGAAGCCTGGTACACACACTGGAAAAAAGAAGCCAGGACATGCAGACATAAGTTAATAAGTTCATGGACAAATTTGCAGCACTACAGGGCAGAGGTCTTCCTGGTTTACTGAACAACGCAGGGAGGCTACTTTCACATGAAAACTATGCTAAGAGGATCAACACATTTTCTACGAATCAGATCACTGAAAGGCCAAGTACTTCAGAAGAAACAGGGCCAACATCTGGGCAAAGTCTCTATAACAGGGTAGATAACTTATTTTTCTTTATGAATGAGATCAAACATTTGTTTGAAGTGCCTCCAAACTTCTACAAATATACAGAGGCAGATGAGACCTTAGATGCAATTTTGAGACATCAATTTCCCACACAGGAATGGTGGACCAAAATGATACAGTTGATATTATAAACAAAAGCCATTCACCAGATTTTTTCATCAAAAAACATGAATTATCATGTACAGGAAAATTAGATGCATTCAATATTTTTGAAAAGAATGAGCTAGGCCAACTTAGCAGAAAGATTCGGCCACCAAAGCAATACTGACAGCAGCAAATGACAGGGCAGAGAAAGCTACATCGTGACGGATGATAAAGACACATCATTCAACATTTATGTAGAACACTCAAACCGACTCAGTGGCCTCCAAAGGTCAAAAAGATTTCTGACAGAAATAAAGAGAATTCATTTTGTATTTATAGCATTAATAACTTCTTTATCTGCTATTTTGTAAAGCTGGTGAGCGTATTTAATTATCAGATGACTCAGTGGTTCAGATATTTGTAAGAACCGATTGTATATATTCCCCCTCGCATAAGCTTGCAGGGGCTGTTGTTGATTATCTCTTTTAGAGATCTTATGCGGTAAATTTTAGAGGATTAATACCAAAGCTGATGGAATTTCCAAATTTCTGAGTTGTCTGAGGCGTTGTGTGTGCCCGCTGAATGCTACAGGATTCCTGCGTATTTCACGGAACAATAAGTTTCTTTGACCTGTTCGTTATGTTTGTTGTTTTCTTCATAATCCATTCATGTTTCTGTGTTATTGTTTAATGGCAAAGAAAAAGAATAGTTTCAGGACTTATTTCACACAATACCCTAAACTCAATCTAAGCTATTTTGCATGTTTTCATCAAGTTATAGTCATACGAGTGTAATTCTTAATTTCTGCACTTCTAAACTATACCTTTCATAGTAATTATTGTTCAGGAATTCAAATCTTCTCCTGTGCAATATATCTCTTTCTCACACCAAGATTAGTGGAAAATTCTCAATTGCTTTTCACTGGTTAAACACATTTCATCATCACAATTTCAATTTTGCTTCATGAAGTATTTAAAAGGCCCTGCAGTCTCAAAAATATCACTCAACATTTCAAACAACCTATAGCCACAGACTCCATTGCCCAATGGACTAAACTATCTGAAGATTTCCACCTTAGGTACAGAAAGGCATCACTCAACCAAGAACCTTAAACAAAACTGAATCCATAACTAGCCTAAAATCTTCACAAAACAAAGACAAATCTGAAAGAGACAACCCTCTCTGATCACAGTTTGGCTAGAAACTGTAATCCAAAGCTTGGTTAGTGGTTAGCCCGGCCGTATTCCCTTGGGAGTCAAAGGGAACAACCTGGGTGTTAGCAGGTGTAGTATGAGAATTGGATGAAACGTGGCCTTCAGATTATGGTATTGTGTTCCAAGAGTATCCAGTCTGAAAATTTATGAAACGTGGTCCCTGGAGGAAGAGAGAAGGTCTAGTAAATATATCGGCCAGTACAAGAGCTAGGGTGTTGGTGCTCCCTTCTAGTAGTAGCTGGAAAATGAGTGAAGGTTGGAGCCTTTAGTAGGCCGGTGCCTATGTACTAGTAAAGAGATCAGCTAGTACAAGAGCTAGGGGTTGTAGCTCCCATCAAATAGAAGCCAGAGAATGAGGGAAGGTTTTAGCCTTTTGCAGGCGGGTTCTTGCGTATTGTTATGAGTTTGCACCAGTACAAGATTGTAAACTGCTTTTCTTATATTGAAAACAAGAAAGTAGTAGGTGGCCTTTGTCCCGCATTGGGTTTCCACCTTAAATCTCGATGTTCATGTGTGTTTCTTATCTGTGATGGTTTTTCTGGGATTACTGCAAATGGTTACTATTTATATGGTTAATAATGTACTAATGCATTGATTAAATATCAATATATGATGAATTAACAGAATGATAACTTTTTTGGATATATTTTGGTTGCCTTAAACACAGTTGTGTGTACACGCGAGTTACCTTAATTGAAGTAGCGTATATTAATTTCAGTATGAAAATAAAATATCATTGATTTGACTAATACTAATTCACTCCCCCCCCTCTTAGTATTATTTCCAAAGATAGGTATCAGAGAAGGTCCTTTGGTAGAAACTTGATTGCTTGAAGGAGATCCGTAGAAACAATAGGAAAAAAGCTAAAGAAGAAGGCGCCTCAGAAGAAGAACATAACTCAAAATAACAGTGACAGGAGGAGAGATAATTAGCTATTAGGTGGAAGCATGTATTCAAATTCTGAATCACCTTAGATTGAAGATGAACAAGCAAATGAAGGATGAGGTACAAATCTTTAGTACTCGAGTGATACCTTTTTTGTTCATGCAATATTGGAGATAATGGAAGTGATCGTGAAAGAAACATAGAGATATAAGTTAAAAGAGTCGCAAATAAAATCAAAGATAAATAAGATATATTTAAAAAAATGGAGTGTGCCTTCAAAGAAGAAGTTACCAGATTAAAATCTCAGTTGGAGGAAGGAAACAAACTAAGGAAGTAGTAGAAGGAAAAGGAAGATCAATTTCAAAAGTTGTAGGGTGAAGTGACAACCTTAAGAAATGAAATAAGTTATCAGAGTATAACAATCAAGAGAATTAAGGATAGATCCAGTTACTATGTAAGTCTTGAAGCTAAGATTCTCTCTGTAATAGAAGATCCTAAAAATAAGCAGAATAAAGAACTACCTTAAGCAAATGAAGAACAAGAAAATGAGATTCTCAAATTAAGGCAAGAAGTGGAAGAAGGAAGAAATCTTGAAGAAATCTTGAAGAAGCAATATCTGGAAAAGGTAGAGAAATATCAGGTTGAGGTAAATATCTTAAAATGTAAATTAGAAGAAAAGGATAAATTCTTACGATTTCAAAACAATACTAATATTTTGGATAATATTCTTACTATTCAAAGGTATCCTAGCATCAAAATTGGCCTTGGTTTTCATGAATATGTCGAAGGTTAATCTAGCTGACAAGGTGAGGCAAGGTACTCTAATGCAAAATCTGAAATGCTCAAGAATGAGATGGGAGGTCAACCCCATCAACAACCAAGGAAAGAAAGTCTTCAAAGAAAGTCTTTTACTCCTAACTATGGATGTGATAGTCGATTATCGTTCGCATTATGATTCATGTTTGGTGCTATGGTACAGGTGTTGTACTTGATGGCAACTCACTAAAGTGGAAAAACTCTGTTCAGGCTCTCAAAATGATGGAAAGCAAGAGGCTCGGAGGTGCAACGTTCAAAAGGTGTGGACCTGCAAGTTCGCCGACCAAGAAGTGCAGATATACTCGCAAGTTCTTTGTTTAGAAGGTGTAGACCCCAGTTCACTCACTCCAATGCACAGAAGTGTGCTCATGTGGGGTTTCTTATGTTTGGCCCTTGATATTTAGCCCGTCGTTCATGATATTATTGTTTTGGCCCGTGGTATAGCATCTAAAAATGAAAGGAGATCACTTGGCTAGACACTTGTGAAATTTGAATATCTTAAGATCTGAAATTTTGAGTAATCGGTTTAAAAGCTGGATCTATCAAGGTGAAGTCTGTAAAGTGTATGGTGGATCTATTGATAGGTCGTGATCTCTTGGGCGCATGATCAGATCTGTGGATCTGACAGTCAGTGGTACATTGGAGGACAGTTAATTTGGCTCTATTCAGAGCTTCGCAGATGATCCACGGCGCAGGTGCAGAGGCACACAGCACACCAGAAGGTGAAGTTGTGGGGGTATGTAGGGAAGCAGAAGGAACTAGTGCAAGGTATGTAGAGCAACAGAAAGGCACAGTCCAGAGGTACGCAGAGAAACAAAAGGACCAGTGCATGGGTACACTGTCAGGTAGACAGTGCAGGTGCGGATCTGAGCTGAGGTACGCAGTTTAGCGGAAGTTGTAGGTGCGGAGGTACACAGAGTAGAAGAAGGACTAGGTGGGGATCTACGTTGTTCAGCCATAGAAGATATGTGGATATCTAGAGGTTTTTGTTGGTGAAGTTGTGGAATTTTCTTGAAATATTTGTTTTTTGCCTTTTATCTATTGCTGCAGAGTTCTGGGTTTAGATTACTGGTATTGGTTTTCTGTTTACAGCATTCTGAGAAGTTGGGTGGTTCATTGGTTTGATTTTATAAGGAGATTGGTTGATTCACATGTACTTGATGATTATTTGATGTTCTTTGATTCAGTCTAAAAATTAATGAAACGTTGTCCTTAAAGAAGTAGAAGAACAAAGGGGGTTGTAGCTCCCTTCCAGGAGAGACTGGAAAACGCGAGAGAGTTGTAGCTCTCTGAAGGTTGCAGCCTGCATACTGGTAAAGGACTGCACTAGTACAAAACCATTGTAAAAAAAGTTTCTAATTGAAAGAAGATAGAGACATATTTCAGCAGGTGGTTTTCACCCACATTGGGTTTCCACCTTATATCTGGTGTTCTTTGTTGTGACTATCTATCTTTCCTTGTTCTTTTTCATTATTATATGGTACTGATATACAAGTTGATGATCAATATCTGAAGTATAAATTAAGGTATAAATCTGGAAGGTATATTGAAAATAATTTGATAATATTGATTCACCCCCCCTCTCAGTATTATTTCTGACAATTGGTATCAGAGAATGTCCTTCAGAAGAAGCTTGATCGCTTTAAGGAAGATCTTTCATCATGAGAAACTATGAGAGGGAAGCATCAATTAGGCCACCACTTTTTTATGGGACAAACTTTGTATATTGGAAGGTAAGAGTTACTACCTATCTTCAATCTCTTGGTACAGAAGTCTGGGATATCATAGATATAGGGTATACTTTTCCTTCAGCGACTCCTACAGATCCAGCTAAGAAGAAGAAATATGAAACAAATGCAAAGGCAGTCAATACTCTATTAGGATGTCTATCTCAATAAGAATTTATCAAGGTTATGCAACAGAAATCCGCAAAAGAAATATGGGACAAGATTGTTCTAATCTATGAAGGAGATGATCAGGTAAAACGAGCAAAACTTCAAACCCTCAAATTCAGTATGAAAATCTCAGAATGTACAATGACGAAAGTGTGGCTAACTATTTTCTTCGTGTAGATGAGATTGTTAACTGTATGAAAAACTTGGGTGAAGAAATAAAAGAGGTTGTTGTGGCTGAAAAAGTTCTAAGATCTTTGTCCCCTAGGTTTGAATCTAAAGTTTTTGCAATAGAAGAAAAAGAGAATCTACAAGACCTCAAAATGTGAGAGCTGCACGAAATTCTGACTGCTTATGAAATGAGGAAAGGAGGTCCATCAGACAGGAGAGAAGCTGTCGTCAAGGCTTTAGCAAAAGGAGAGTACTATGATTCAGGACATGTGTCAGAAGAAGAAGAAGAATCAAATTTTTTCAGAAATCTTTAATAGGGTGCTGGACGATTTCGAGGTAAGTTACCTTTCAAATTCTTTGCTTGTGGAAGAGTCAGATACTATGCTGCCAAATGTCCTGATAAGGATAAGATTGACAAGGGGAAGGGACCTGTTAGATGGAACAAGAAATAGAATGCAAATAAGAAAAGCTATTACACTCATGAAGATAGTGATGGACTTTAAAATAGTGACGGAGATGAACGAGGTAATGATTATAAACTTTTAATGGCTTTTGAAGATCATGATTACATGGATGTTATAGATGAAGAAGGTCCTTATGAAGAGATTTCTAATCTCAAAATTTATTTAGAAGAGAAAAATGTGATTATTGATTCTCTGCAATGTCAACTGGCTGAAAGGGAAAACATCATGAAAAGTTGGAATGTGAAATTTTTGGTCTTAGAAAAGAGATTGAGAAGACAAAACTATTAATATTAAATTTGTTAAAGGATCTGAAAATCTGGATGAGATTATCAATGTGCAGCGTTCTCCACTAATCAAGACAGGTCTGGGATATAATGGAGAAACTTCTTAAGCATCCACCTCCAAAAGTTATCTTGATGCAGCAAGGTGGAGCAAGAAAAGGCCTAATAGAAATCATCAGATAAATCAGGGACAGTTTACCTCAAGAATGAACAAAGTCTATCAAGAAAATCAAGGGCAATCTACCTTAAGGGCAAATAGAAGCGACAACCAGCCACAGGTAAAACCTTCCCAATTTGCCTCAAGAATGGATGTCAGTAGAAAATACAATCGGTTGGTTGATAGATTTGATAATCGCAGGAGTTACTTCAATGGCCAATGTTTCTCTTGCCATAACTTTGGTCACAAGGCAGCTCAATGTGTTGCCTATAAGACAATAATGACTAGAGAAGCTCAAAAACAAAGAAGCATGACTCGAATCACGAAAAGTACATATAACAACTTTTCCACCCTTGAGAGTGAAATTGAATGTTCTATTTGTAATAACTTCAGTCATGAAGATTCTGAATGCAGGAGCAGGTTTCGGTAGACAAAGGAACAAGCCTCTAGCACCAGAACATGGAGAATAAAAGAACCACAACCAGAAAGATGTGGGATAGATTTTTATGCAGAAGGACAAGAAAATCTATGGTATATTGATAGCAGATGTTCAAAGCATATGACAGGTGATAAAGAAAAAATTGAATCATATACTTCTTTAGAAAATGGAAAGAAAGTTTCTTTTGGAAATGATACCCCTGCAGCCATAAAAGGAAAAGGCACTTCTCAATTGAAAGAAAAGGTCAAAGCTGGAAATGTTTTGTATGTTGATGGCTTGAAGCATAATCTACTGAGTGTCATTCAGATGTGCGATCAAGGAAATGAGGTAATATTTCGATCAAATGGATGTAGTGTTCGTGATCTGGATACAGGAAAAACAATGATCAAAGGCAAAAGAACTCCAAATAATCTATACATATTTGAAGAAAGACAACAACAATGCTATTTGAGAAAGAATGATGAACACTGGTTATGGCATCGGAGGTTGGGGCATCTAAGCTTTTCACAAATAAGGAAGGCATGCAAATACCAGGCAGTTCGTGGTCTTCCAGATATCAAAATTCCAGACAACACCATATGCAAATCATGTCAGTTTGGTAAGCAAACCAAAACTAACTTCCCTGAGAAGGAAGGATCAGCCAGCAGGCCTCTTGAACTAGTCCATACAAATGTATGTGGCCCATTTAGGACAAGGCCACCTCGAGGAGAAGAATACTTTATATTATTCATTGATGCCTTCTCGAGGATGGTTTGGTTGGGATTTATGAAACACAAGGACGAAGCATTCGAAAAATTCAATTCTTTCAAAGCCTTGGCTTAAAACGAATCAGATCACAAAATTAAGTGCCTCAGGTCTGACAGAGGTGGGGAGTTTAACTCAAATGAATTTCTCGATTTCTGTGAAGAAAATGGAATAAGAAGGGAATTCTCTATAGCTAGGACTCCTCAGCAAAATGGAGTGGTGGAAAGGATGAAAAAAAGGGTTCAAAAAATGGCTTGTGTTATGCTTGATGAGTCTGGAACTCTCGCAACCTTCTGGGGTGAAGCTGCATTTTCTGTGGTTGTTATTCTCAACAAAGCAAATGTCCGAGTGAACAACACTCAAACTCCTCATGAGCTCTGGTACGGTGAGACCCCTTCAGTAAAGCATTTCAAAATTTTTGGAAGCAAATGCTATATTAAGAATAATGATGAACAACTTGGCAAACTTGAACATAGAGCAGATGAAGGCATTCTCCTTGGTTATTCTCCCCACAGCAAAGCATGTAAGTGTTACAATAAAAGACTTGGAAGAATTGTTGACAACATTGATGTAGTGGTTGATGAAAAAGGATACATCCCTAGGCAAGTAAATTATGAAAATATCGAAGAGGATGAGGACTACTATCCAAATCAAACAGATGACGAAGAAGAACCTCAAGAGGCACCAAAGCAACAGATAAGGATAGAAGAGAAGACTCCATCCAGCTACATTCAAAAGAATCGTCCATAGTCTCAGATTTTGGGGCGAAAGGAGGCAGGCGTACAAACAAGAAGAACAATTGTAGAAGCTTCAAGATATTTGGCATTACTCTCCTCCACTGAACCACAAAATGTAAGAGAGGCATGCAAAGATGAATGTTGGGTCAAGGCAATGGATGAAAAACTTGAGTAGATCGAAAAGAACAACACTTGGGAGTTGGTTCCTAGACCAAAAGATAAGAATGTCATAGGGACAAAATGGATCTTCAAAAATAAGTCGAATGAAAATGGGGAAGTAATTAGAAACAAGGCCAGACTTGTTTTTAAATGGTATGCTCAACAAGAAGGAATAGACTTTGAAGAAACTTTTTCTCCCATTGCTAGACTTGATGCCATCCAAGTTTTCCTTGCTCTCTCAAGCTTTCAGAAGTTCAAATTCTTTCAAATGGATGTGAAATCAGCCTTTTTGAATGGAGACTTAGAAGAAGAAGTGTACATTGAGAAACCATATGGTTTCATCCTTCAGAATGATCCAAATCTTGTATGCAGACTAAAAAAGGCTCTCTATGGTCTTAAACAGGCTCCAAGGGCTTGGTACTACCGTTTGGACAAATATCTTCATAAACAAGGTTTTTCAAAGGGGTCAATAGATAGAAATCTTTATATAAAAATTGAAAATGACAAATTGCTAATACTTGTTGTGTATGTGGATGATATTATCTTTGGCAGCAATGAAGAAGTTATGAGTCAAAGCTTTGCCTTGGTGATGCAGAAAGAATTCAAAATGTCTTTGCTTGGAGAACTGACATATTTTCTTGGATTGCAAATCCAACAAAATGAAGATGGGATCTTCTTGTCTCAAAGGAAGTATCTCATGAAGATTTTTAAGAAATATCGCATGGAATATGCAAAACCAGTATGTACCCCCATGGTCACAGGATGCAGCATCAGTGCAAATGACGAATGAACAATAGTGCATCAACCAACCTACAAATCTATGATTGGAAGTCTACTTTATTTGACAGGTACTAGACCAGACATCATGCATGCAATGTGAATAGTTGGTAGATTTTAGGAAAATCCAAAGGAAACTCATGCTCAGGTAGTGAAGAGAATCTTCAAGTACCTTCAAGGAACTCAAAACTATGGCTTATGGTATCCTAGAGATATAGATCTTACACTTCATGCTTATACAGATGTAGATTGGGTTGGAAGCGTGGATGACAGGAGGAGCACAAGTTGTGGTGCATTCTCTATGGGTTCCATATTAGTATCTTGGTTCAACAAGAAATAGAGTTCGATTTCTTTATCTACAGCTGAAGCGGAATATGTGGCTGCTTCATCTTGTTGCACTCAACTCCTTTGGATGATGCATATATTGCAAGATTTTCAAATCAATTGTACACCACCTATCTCCATCTTATGTGATAATACAAGTGCAATCAGCATTTCAAATAACCCAATCATGCATTCAAAGACCAAGCACATACTGATCAGGTATCACTTTCTCAGGGAACAAGTGCTTGAACAAAAGGTCAAGTTGTAGTATGTTCCCTCTAAGGAACAAGTTGCTGATATACTCACCGAACCATTGCCCAAGGAGACCTTTGAATACCTCAGGAAAAAGCTGGGGGTTGTTGATGCATCATCTTGTTGTTGAATCTCATCTGTTTCAGAGATTGTTGGTTGTACGCAAGTTTCATATGGGGTATACACGTACATTTGCTAGGTTGCATATTGGTCGAAGATCGAATGGAACATGTTTAGGGGAAGCATATATTATTCTAATAATACATTGTTGGCATTATGGAAGAAGATCTTGGAGGAAGTACAAAAGGAGATCATGGATGTTGGTCTGAATATTGCTGCAATATGTCTCTATCTCTTTCACGGTCATTTATGGTGTATGGTGGATTATGGTTCTTCTTGAAGAATTTTTTTTTCCTTTTTGTAGATCTGGTTTATAGTCAGTGGGAGCATGATCAGCAGAGCAAATATTAAGCATGTTCTCATGGGGAGCATAACCCTTTGCCCTTGATGTCAAAGGGGGAGAATGACGTTGAGGATCTTGAGGTTTCCATCAAGTCCAAAAGGGGAGATTATTGGCATAATGATTCAGGTTTGGCACTATGGTACATGTGTTGTACTTTATGGCAACTCACTCAAGTGGAAAAGCTTGGTTCAGGCTCTCAAAATGATGGAAAATAAGAGGTTCGTAGGTGCAACATTCAAAAGGTGCGGACCCGCAGGTTTGCCGACCAAGAAGTGTGGATATACCCGCAGGTTCTTTGTTCAGAAGGTGCGGACTTCAGTTCACTTACTCCAATGCATAGAAGCACGCTCACGTGGTGTTTCTTATGTTTGGCCATTGGTATCTAGCCTGTCGTTCATGATCTTATGGTTTTGGCCTGTGGTATAGGATCTAAATTATTGAACCCAGGTTTGGATCCCGTGTATTGGTTTTCGATGGTTTTGTCCCATGGTGTGAATAAGGGCTTCATATAAAAAGGAAAGGAGATCACTTGGATAGAAACTTGTGAAATTTGAATATATTAAGATCTGAAATTTTGAGTAATCGGTTTAAAATCTAGATCTAAATCAAGGTAAAATCTTTAAAGTGTAAGGTGGATCTGTTGATAGGTCGTGATCTCCTGGGCGCGTGATCAGATCTGTGGATCTGACAGTCAGTGGTACATTGGGGGACTATTAATTTGGCTCTATTCAAAGGTCTGCAGGCGATCGACGACATAGGTGTGGAGGTACGCAGCGCACTAGAAGGAGAATTTGCGGGGGTACACATGGAAGCAAAAGGTGCTAGTGTGAGGTACGTAGAGCAGCAGAAAGGCACAGTCCGGAGGTACGCAGTGAAACAGAAGGACCAGCACAGGGGTACACTGTCAGACAGAACGTGCAGGTGTGGACCTGAGCTGAGGTATGCAGTTCAATAGAAGGAGTAGGTGCGGAGGTACGCAGAGCAGAAGAAGGACTAGGTGCAGATCTGCATTGTTCAGCCACATAAGAGTTGTAGATATCCGCAGGTTTTTATTGGTGAAGTTGCAGACTTTTCTTGAAATATTTGTTGGCTGCATTTTATCTATTGCTGTAGAGTTCTGGGTTTAGATTACTGGTATTGGTTTTCTGTTTACAACATTCTGAGAAGTTGGGTGGTTCATTGGTTTCATTGTATAAGGGGATTGGTTGATTCACATGTACTTGATGATTATTTGATGTTCTTGGATCCAGTCTAAAAATTAATGAAACGTGGTCCTTAAAGAAGTAGAAGAGCAAATTGGGTTATAGCTCCCTTCTAGGAGAGACTGGAAAATGAGAGAGGGTTGTAGCTCTCTGTAAGTTGCAGCCTGCATACTGGTAAAGGACTGCACCAGAACAAAATCATTGTAAAAAGAATTTTCTAATTAAAAGAAGATAGAGACATATTTCAGCAGGTGGTTTTCACCCACATTGAGTTTCCACCTTATATATGGTGTTTTTTGGTGTGAATATATGTTTTTCCTTGTTCTTGTTCATTATTATATGCTACTGATATACAAGTTGATGAGAAATATCTGACGAATAAATTAAGGCATAAATGTGGAAGGTATATTGAAAGGAATTTGATAATACTGATTCACCCCCCCTCTCAGTATTAATTCCAACAGTTATTTCCTCCGATAAATAATTTTGAATGTTTTATATGTCATAATTTTGGACATGTTGCAACAAGATGCAGAAGTAGAATGGTTCAAGACCGTCACGCAGAAATATCATCAACATCTAGGTACTTTAAGAGATATTATTTTTCTTGTAATATATTTGGTCACAAACCCATTGACTTCTATAGAAGGAATATGAAACATGTAAGATGCTATGCGTGTAAGAAGTTTGGACATAAAGAAAAGGAATGCAGAAGAAAATTTCAATCACCATACCAAACGGAGAAATCATCATCACACTTGAAGATATGGAAGGAAAAGGAAGTACAATCAGAAATATGTTGTATAGCAGAGTATATAGAGATAGCAAACTTAGGGGGGCACTGAAAGTGTGAAACTTCAATGTTCTAAATCTCATATGAAAGTTTCATGAAGCCAAGTTGTATATATACATGAGTTCGAAGCTCCATAGTCGCGTATATGTGGTTTGAAGAAAAATGCAGTGGGACAAACTCAAAAAGACTGATTTAATATGATTCAGACAATTATCAGATATCTTTTATGACCTAATGATAGAAGGCTACAGTTTGTGGATGTTATTTAGAAAAGCTTTTGATCCTCACAAGTTGTGGATAAATTGATGATGATGCTTTGATACTTCTTACTAATATATGCATGATCAAATCTGACAGTGAACAAGTGGAACAGATTTAGGGGGAGAAAATGATATGCTTCTAGTAAATCATTGTTGGCATTATGGTTAGAAGTGATGATCCTTATGTGGCCAAATGATATACCTTGCTATGCTAAAATCTCAGATGATACTTGGTGTCGCATTATTAGTATTCAGATTAGGTTCATGGATGATTACTTAAGTGGCATATTATTGTTTTTTGGCCAAGAGAATGGTCTTATTGCAGGTTACAGGGCTGGATGCTATTGATAGATGTTGATGGTGTAGATCATATATGGTGTATGATAGTTGCTGATGACTATCACGGTATTGTTTAGACTTCAGGTCTTTGTTATAAAAATCATGTATATCATTTGATGTAAAGGTCATGCAAAGACATAATTCTTAACCCCACTTTGCATGGGAAGGATGATGTAATAATTTCTATTTCAGTTGTGTATAAACATTTAGTATATCCCCACTTCGTTGGGTGGATGAGTCAAAATTGGTATATCCCCACTTAGTTGGGAGATTGATGTATGTATGAGTCATTAGTGATAAGAATGTCATACTCACTTAGCTGAGTTGTAGAGTCATGTTATTATTTTGAAAAAAAAAATTATAGAATTTGCATGTGCTTAAGGGGAGCATGGATGATTTAGTACATCTTAACATGTACAAAGGGGGAGTTCAATAAGTTATTTCAGCATGTACTCAGGGGGTGCATGGACAACAAAATGTACATAAAAATGGGAGAATATCTTCATATGCCCTTTGCCATTGATGTCAAAGGGGGAGAGTGACTTGGTGTTATTTTTGCCATCAAGTCCAAAGGGGGAGATTGTTGGCATTATGATATAGGTGCTATCCTTGATGGAAACTCACTCAGATGAAAGATTACAGTAAAACATGTTAACAACAAAGAATTACAGATCAGATTACACAAAATGAAGAAAGAGAGGTATACACAGGTTCACCTTAACCAAGATGTTTATACACACATGTTCACCATATAAAAGTCGTGTATACGTACACACACACTTTCATAGAAGGAAAAGCACGTATATCTTGGAAAACTAAGTTTTGGTCCAAGGTATTTGGTCCATGGTATTTTGATCCATGGTATTATTCCATGGTATCTAGTCCGAGGTATTGACCCTAGGTATTTGGTCCAAGGTTTTGGTCCTAAGTCATTTTGGCTAATGGTATTGAGAAAGGCCTAAAACTATATAAGGATGAGAAGATCATTAGGCAAAGTGTGCAGGAATTGAATATCTGATGAAGTGTGAGATCCAATATGTAGGTCATGGGTTTGCGATGCTTTGCTTGATCTGAATGAAGGATGAACCTATGTGGATGATGATGGATGATGGATCAGGATCTTAAGGCTTCATTATGTGGTTTAATCATGGATAGTCTGGATATAAATACTGGCACATGTTTTATTGTGCAAATTTTATGATCTGGGTATGACTAAATTATGAAATAGCTATGAAGTTTTTAAATTACTATTTGCATATCTATATGCGAGTTTTCTTTGGTAAAAGCACATACAGATGCTGGTTTGTCTCATCAAAGTAGCATGTACATTATGAAATATGATATCTGAATTTGCAGTTGGTTCTAGTGGTTTTTGTAGAGTTCTGGGTTCTGCTCTATGTTCTGGTAAGTGTGTTTTGATGATAGGCCTTCAGTGAGACAATTTTGGGTGATTCAGATATTGATGATTGAGTTTCAATGATTCGTTAATGTAGTAGTTGTATTTCAGTGGTGATTGATTATGAGCTTCAATGTTGTTGATGGCTCCAGTATGAAAATTGGATGAAACGTGGCCTTCAAATTATGATATTGTGTTCCAGGAGTATCCAGTCTGAAAAATTATGAAACATGCTCCCTGGAAAAAGAGAGAAGGTCGTAGTCTTCTATGGGTTAGCACCTACATACTAGTAAACATATCAGCCAGTACAAGAGCTAGGGGGTTGGTGCTCCCTTCTAGTAGTAGCTGGAAAACAAATGAAGGTTGGAGCCTTCAGTAGGTTGGTGCCTACGTACTAGTAAAGATATCGGCTAGTACAAGAGCTAGAGGTTGTAGCTCCTTCCAGTAGAAGTTAGAGAACGAGAGAAGGTTGTAGCCTTCTGTAGGTGGGTGCCTATGTTCTCGTATGAGTCTGCACTAGTACAAGATTGTGAATAGGTTTTCTTATATTAAAAAGAAGACAATAGTAGGTGCTTTTTGTCCCACAATGGGTTTCCATCTTAAATCTTGGTGTTCATGTGTGTTTCTTATGTGTGATGGTTTGTTCTAGTATTACTGCAAGTGGTTACTATTTATATGGTTAATAACATACTGTTTCATTGATTAGAGATCAATATATGATGAATTACATGAGTCATAAGTTTGTTGTATATATGATGGTTGCCTTAAACACAGTTGTGTGTACATGCGAGTTAGTTTAATTAAAGTAGCATATATGGATTTGAGTATGAAAAGAAAATATTATTGATTTTGATTAATACTAATTCACCCCCCCTCTCATTATTATTTCCAACAATAGGTATCAGAGCAAGTCCTTTGGTAGAAGCTTGATCGCTTGAAGGAGATTTGTAGAAACAATGGGAAAGAAGCTAAAGAAAAAAGCGCCTCAGAAGAAGAACACAACTCAAAAGAATAGTGACAGCAGGAGAGATAATTGGCCATTAGGTGGAAGGAAGTATTCAAATTATGATTCATCTTAGATTGAGGACGAACAAGCAAATGAAGCACCAAGTACAAATGTTTGGTTTTCTAGTGATACCTTTATTTGGTCACGCAATATTGGAGATATTAGAAGTGATCATGAAAGAAATGTAGAGATAGAAGTTAAAAGACTCGAAAGTAAACATAGAGATCAACAAGATCTATTTAAAAAAAGGGAGTGTGCCTTCAAAGAAGAAGTTACCATATTAAAAGCTGAGCTAGAGGAAGGAAACAAAGTAAGGAAGTAGTACAAGGAAAAGGAAGGTCAATGTAAAAAGCTATAGGGTGAAGTGACATCATTAAGAAATGAAATAAATCATCAAAGTATAACAATTGAGGGACTTAAGGATAGATCCAATTACTATGTATGTATTGAAGCTACGATTCTCTCTTTAAAAGAACATCTTGAAAATAAGCAAAATAAAGAACTACATCAAGGATATGAAGAACAAGAAAATGAGATTCTCAAATTAAGGCAACAAGTGGAAGAATGAAGAATGTGTGAAGAAATCTTGAAGAAACATCAAACAATATCTAGAAAAGGAAGAGAAATATCAGGTTGAGGTAAATATCTTAAAAGGTAAATTAGAAGAAAAGGATAAATTGTTATGATTTCAAAACAATACTAAGATTTTGGATAATATTCTTATTATTCAAAGGTCTCCTAGAATCAAAACTAGTCTTTGTTTTCATGAATATGTTGAAGGTGAATCTAGCTCACAAGGTGAGGCAATGAACTCTAATGAAAAATCTGAAATGCTCAACAACGAGATGGGAGGTCAACCCCATTAACAACTAAGGAAAGAATGTATTCAAAGGAAATATTTTACCCCTAACTGTGGAAGTGATAGTCGGTTATTTCCTCTGATGAAGAATGTCGATGTTTTATACATCATAATTTGGACATGTCGCAGTAAGACGCAGAAGTAGAATGGTTCAAGACCATCACATAGAAATATCATCAGCTTCCAGGTACTTTAAGGGATATTGTTTTTCTTGCAACATGCTTGGTCACAAATCCACTGACTGTTATAGAAGGAATATGAAACATGTAAGATGCTATGCGTGTAAAAATTTTGGACATAAAGCAAAGGAATGTAGAAGAAAATTTTGGTCACCATACCAAACGAAGAAATCATCATCACACTTGAATATATGGAAGAAAAAGGAAGTATAGTAAGAAATATGTGATATAGCAGAGTATACAGACATAATAGACTCAAAGGGAGCTGAAAGTATGAAACTTCAATGTTCTAAATCTCATACAAAAGTTTCATGCAGACAAGTCATGTATATATGTGAGTTCAAAGCTGCATAGTCGCGTATATGTGGTTTGAAGAAAAATGCATTCGGGCAAACTCAAAAATACTGATTTGATTTGATTCAAAAAATTATCAGTTATCTTTTCTGACATAATGATAGATGGATACAGTTTTTGGATAATATTTAGTAGAGTTTTTTATCCTCACAAGTTGTTGATAACTTGATGATGATGCTTTGATTCTTCTTACTGATATATGCATGATCAGATATGACAGTGAACAAGTGGAACTGGTTCAGGGGGAGAACATTCTATGCTTCTTGTAAAGTGTTGTTGGCTTTATGGTTAAAATTGATGATTCTTATGTGGCTAAATGATACGTCTTGCTATGTTAAAATCTCAAATGATACTTGGGGTCGCATTGTTGGTATTCATGTCAAATTCATGGATGATTATTTAAGTGGCTTATTATTGTTGGTTGGACAAGAGAATGGTGTTATTGTAGGTTATAGGTCTGGATGTTGTTGACAGATGCTGATGGTTTATATCATATATGGTCTATGATAGTTGCGGATGACTATCATGGTCTTGTTTAGATTGTTGGTCTTTTTTATAAAAGTAATGTATATCATTTAATGCAAAGTTCATGCAAGACATAATTTGCAACCCCACTTTTGATGGGAAGGATTATGTAATAATTTCTATTTCAATCATGTATAAACATTTAGTATATCCCCACTTGGTTGGGTGGATGAGTCAAAACTGGTGTATCCCCGCTTAGTCGGGAGATTGATGCATGTATGAGTCATTAGTGATAGGAAGGTAATACTCACTCAGTTGAGTTGTAGAGTCATTTTATTCTTTTGAAAAATATTTTTGTAGATCTGCATTTGCTTAAGGTGAGCATGGACGATTTTGTATATCTTGGCATGTACAAAGGAGGAGATCAATAAGATATTTTAGCATGTACTCAGTGGGAGCATGGACAACAAAATGTACATCGAAAGGGGAGAATGTCTTCGTCCACCCTTTTCCCTTGATGTCAAAGGGGGAGAGTGACTTGGTGTTCTTGTTGCCATCAAGTCCAAAGGGGGAGATTGTACCCATTATGATACAGGTGTTGTTCTTGATGGAAACTCACTTAGATGAAATATTATAGTACAATAGGTTAACAACAAAGAATTAGAAATCAGACTACAGAGAATGAAGAAAGAGAGGTATACGCAGGTTCACCTTGACCAAGACGTGTATACACACAGGTTCACTGTATAAAAGTTGCATATAATTATACATGCACTTTCACAGAACGATAAGCGTGTATATCTTCGAAAACTAAGCTTTAGTCGAGGTATTTGGTCCATGGTATTTTGATCCATGGTATTTGGTCTAATGTATTGACCCTAGGCATTTTGTCTAAGGTATTAGCCCTAAGCTCTTTTGGTCCATGGTATTGAGAAAGGCCTAAAACTATATAATGAGGAGAAGATCATTAGGCCAAGCATGCAAGAATTGAATATTTGATGAAGTGTGAGATCCAATATGTAGGTTATGGGTTTGTGATGCATTGCCTGAATTGAACTAAGGATGCACCTATGTGGATGATGATGGATGATGGATGAGGATCTTAAGGCTTGGAATGTATTATGATTATGCAGTTTGATCATGGATAGTCTATATCTGAATATTAATACAAGTTTTATTCTACAAATGTTATGATCTAGGCACGACTAAATTTTGAAATAGTTGTAAAGTTTTTAAGTTAGTATTTGCAGATCTGTACGCACGTTTGCTTTGGTAAAAGCACGTATACATGTTGTTTCGGCTCATGAGAGTAGCATGTACATTATGAAATCTGATATCTAAATTTGTAGTTGGTTCTAGTGGTTGTTGCAGAGTTTTGGGTTCCACTATGTCTTCTAGTAAGTGTGTTTTGATGATAGGCCTTCAGTGAGTCAGTTGTGGGTGATTCAAAGATTGATGATTGAGGTTGAATGATTGGTTAATGAAATGGTTGTATTGCAGCGGTGATTGATTTTGAGGTTCAATGTTGCTGATGGGTCTAGTATGAAAATTGGACGAAATGTGGCCTTCAGATTATGGTGTTGTGTTCCAAGAGTATCTAGTCTGAAAATTTATGAAACGTGATCCGTGGAGGAACACAGAGGGCCATAGCCTCCTGTAGGCTAGTGTCTACATACTAGTAAACATATCGGCCAATATAAGAGCCATGGGGTTGGAGCTCCCTTCTAGGAGTAGCTATAAAATGAGTGAAGGTTTGAGCCTTCAGTAGGCTAGAACCTACGTGTTAGTAAAGAGATCAGCTAGTATAAGAGCTAGGAGGTTGTAGCTCCCTTCTAGTAGAAGTTGGAGAATGAGAGAAGTTTGTAGCCTTCTGCATGTGGGTGCTTGCATACTGGTATGAGTCTGCACTAGTATAAGATTGTAAACCTGTTTCTTATTTTAAAAAGAAGACATCAGTAGGTGGTTTTTGTCCCTCATTGGGTTTCCACCTTAAATCTTGGTGTTCATGTGTGTTTCTTATGTGTGATGGTCTGTTCTCGTATTACTTCACATCGTTACTATTTATATGGTTAATGAAGTACTGATGCACTAATTAAAGATTAGTATATGATGAATTAACTAAATGATAAGTTTGTTGGATATATGTTGTTTTCCTTAAACACAATTGCGTGTACATGTGAGTTACCTTAATTGAAGTAGCATATATGAATTTGAGAATGAAAAGAAATATTATTGATTTGAATAATACTGATTCACCCCCACTCTTAGTATTATTCCCAATAGTTTATACATCCCAAATATCCCTCATTAGATGCTCCCCACCATAACCCTTACTCAGTTTCAGTTATTTCATCATTTTCTCACACAACCCTAGCTAGTTGTTGTGCTTCTAGACTAGGAGTGTGTTTTCCCACTTTTACCCACTTTCCCTCACTCAAATTGTGGAATTACACTTTAATTGTCTTCCTAATCACTTCCCTTCTCCCCATAATTTCCCTAGACATTACCTTATCCCCCTTCCCCTCCATTCCCTTTCCTCAAATTATTGTACCTTTAGCTCTATTTTGCTCTCCTCCAGAAACATAACTATATCTTGCAGAAATCGGAAAGTATTTTTGAGCATTGTTGGATTTTAAAAAGATGGGAAAGTATTTTTGAACACTGGACGTTTTTTCGGTTCATATCATACCCAAAAGCCATAATCTCTCTCAATTTTTTAATATACTTTATGACTTGGGAGATATGCCCAAAATACAAGTTTCTAGAAGAGAGTCATTGCACTTTCGACTCTGTTTTTGGTCATCCTCGTCAAAAGAGGTTTCTGACCAAATGAAGTTGAATTTTGGGAAAGAAAAATGAGGTAATTTAAAGTACCAAAATAATCACAATAACCTCCTTATTTTCTACATAGGTATCATCTATTGTGAAATATTTAACTTGATTGGAGCCTTATTTCAGAATATCAAATTTTTCATTTTTTCTTGGTTGTTTTAGCCATTAGTTTGTGGAATGGATTCTGATAATATGCAAATGAATTTTAAAACAATGAGAAAGGATTTCATTAAAAAAATATTATATAAGAAAAGATCTTACATTTTCGTAACAAGTATTATGGTTAAAGAGGTACCATTCCATATTTGATCCCTACTTTTACAAAAAAATGCTGAAATTTGACCCTACAACACACAACAAGTACTTGTTGAAAATTTTCCCAAGAGGTCTAAATGCACAATTTCAAGCATGTGTATATTGCTAATGATGAAAATATTTCATAAAAGTACATTTAGAATCTTGGAGATTCATATATTTTAAGAATTTGACAAAATAGTGCCTATTTTTAACCTTTTTGGCACTATTTCAGGCCACTCATTATGCTTTTGGGACAATTTGACTTCAAGGATTTTTTAAGGCTGTTTGGAGGAGGTATTTGCAGTTGTTTATCAATCCATGGTGTAATATACATAATAATATTTCCAATCATGCCTTTTTTAGCCAAACCAATCATACGCGAAGGCTTATAAAATAGTGTCCAAACCTTTGCTACGCTTATGCTCATTTATTTTGTTTTTGTGAGTTTGACTATTTCACTGCTTATAATGCTCAAAAGTAAAACTAGATTGATGTAATGAGTTACCTCATGAGGCAATCTAGTATAATTGAGTGTTTTAGGGGTTAAATTCTAAATAATCTTGTAAATAAATTCTTGGAGAAATAAACTCATTTAGTTAGTGTAAAAAGGTAATTGGATTCTAACATCCCTAGTATTTAGTAATGGTTACAGAGAACCATGAGAGTAGTTCCTAGGAAGATGGATTCAACCCGTTGGAAGGGGAAACATTTTTTTCATATATGTGTACATTGAATGAATTCAAAGGATGGGTTGTATACTTTAGGCTCATACATTATGAACTAATGTACTTGATGTTGACAAAAATAATATAGGCAAATGCAACGATTTTTATGTGATTCTTCTGATGTGGTTAGTGAAACTATTTTTATCCAGTTTTCCTTGTGAATTTGATCACTATGTAGTTATAGCAGCCATATATATTATTATTTTGTTAATATCCTAAGTTTTAAACATAATGAATTGCCTCTTATGCTCTTTTTTGTTTGAGATTGTCACATAAAGTTTTTTCATCCTCAGAAACAAATGAATTCATACATGTATGTTAATTTTTCTCCTTCTTTCCTCATTACCATAATACAATGAAAAACCATTTGTGTCACTGATTACACCTACATTACCTCATTTTATGTCTATAATTGATCTTTTTACCTACTTGGTCTGAGACTGTGTGCTTCTTATCCATAAAACCCTAATCAAAATGCTACTAAGCTAATACATAGCCTAAATCCCTCATATTATCTAGTCACTTCCACTGACTATGAGGATCATTTAGAGAGAGCTCTCTCTGATTTGGTAGCACTAGTTTCCAAGTCCAATATTTCTTTGTGGTTACCACTTTGGTTTCTTTTTTCAGCCTTGGGAAACTATGGAGTGCTAAAATTTTGGCGTCATTGCTGAGGAGCGACAGGTTTCATCTTCTCTAGGAAAGGAAACTCAAGTTGTAGATTTGACTACTATTGGTGGATAGTGGTCAGACATAGAAAGGCTGAAATCATTCACATGACAACTCCAAATCAATCTCAAATTTAATTCAAAGACTCCACAGGAGGATGAATCTTACCAATAGAAACATGAAATGACAATATAGAAAGTTTAGGTATTCAACTTGGAATTTCATCCAAGACATCATGTTATTCATAATAAATTATTTCTGATGTCTTTTGGAAAATGTCAAGAAGGCTTTCCAATGTATACTATATTTGAGAAAATATACTAGGCCTGCATTTCATTCCTTTCATTTGAAGATTGTGAATATAAATTCTCCTTGCACTTTTGATCTTCATCAAGACCCTTCTTTTGAAACTTATGTTGATCATATTCAACTTGATGAGCCTTAAGAGATCAAGGCTAATCTTGTAGATTTTGTACATACACTTATACCTTGTAAAATTCCAGATAGATATAAGTCACTCATCTTAGGTCCTATACTCCATGATTTCCTTGAAAATTATTAGGAAGATATTCCTTGGTTTGATGGAGAATATGGTAACATCATTGACGAAAAATACATTCAGAGTTTTGAAAATTTTCTTGACCTTTTTGAGGTTGAACAAGATGATGTTAGTATTAACATTTTTTCTCTCTCTTTACAAGATGAAGCCAAAAAATGGTTGAAAAACTTGCCAGTTGCAAGTATTTTCGATTTCCATCAGTTTGTGCAAGTATTCCTAGACGATGGGTGCAGGATCCCCCAAGGAAAGTTTAGGGGCTTAAAGCCCAGTTTTTGGTTAAAAGTTGTAAATCCAATGCAAAGACTCCACATCTTGTGGGCACAGAGTGTGAAGTCCTAAATGCGTCATAGGGTTTTCCACCATCAATTTTTTAATGTAGTGTCGGCTTTAGAGATCTGCCAATATTCTGCAGACCATGGGATTTTATAAATAGAGCTAGGCTATATGTACTCGAGACATAACATAATTAGAAGGAATCACGATGGAATAGAAGGATAGTGGAAGATCCAATCATGGAGTTGATTCTTTGGGTCATAGAGTAGGAGAAGGCTCTGCTACTAACTGCGCAGGGCAAGTCAAGTCTATAATTGTTGAAGCATTGATAAATATAAGTTTTACATCAATTTTTTGTATTTATTTCCTATTTTCTCTGTCAACTATATTGGGTATAAATTTCATTAATGTTGTCTATATGGTGCATGAACATATCCGATTGTGTTTATTAAGTAAATGTGAGATAAGGTATATGTTTACGTAAAGTTAATTAACAATAGTAAGAATATAAGTAAGATACATGGTGTAACTTGGGGAAATAGTGTAGATCACTACGCTAGTAGGATGAAAGCATCTTAGCCCCTGGTTAGGGCTGCACGAAAGGTGATCCTAACAAATTGCGAAGGTCTCACAGGTCAGAACAGTGTGCGAAGTGACCTACATGAAGGTAGGCACATTTGGATTAAATTGACCCCTTAGACATCTCTAGGGTGCAGAAGCTTTCTTCTAGCTTCCTCCCATACTATTGCAAGTGAAAGTTGACTCCATTCACTGTGGGTTGATGCCGAAAGGGCCAGTAGTGTAGGGATTTGTTTGGCTAATTAACTCCAAACCTGGGCCAAGCCCCTTCAAACCAACAAATGGTTCCATTTAAGGGACAAAAGACAACAAGATATTCTGGGTGTTCATGGAGATAAACATCAGAATGGTCATTAGTCGTAAGCCACAGTTATCACCCACTGTCTATAACAGTCTGTAGAGCTTCATGAAGTTCAAGGTGAACTTTCATCACATGTACATCAGGGTGATGAAGGACCCATGAAGGCATGGAAGGAGCTACCTTATTGGCCATATACAATTTCATATTCAACAGGCTTGAATTGTGGCTACCAAAGTGGCACGCTCCCACCAGCTTTGCAGTGGAATCAGAGTAGTCCGTTGCACATAGGAAGAAAGAGGAGGCAAAACTGTAGATGGTGCAGTTGGTAGAGAAGCTAAGGAATGAGGTAGGAACAACAAAGGTGCAGAAGGCATGGTACGTTATGAAGGCAGTAAAAAAACAATAAAAGATAGCAAAGAAGGAGTGTGAGGTCCAGAAGTCACATTCATCTGAACATGAGACAAAAACAGAGGAAGGTGGCATGGACACATACACAATATCCATACAACTAAAGAAACAGTGCCTTAGAGAGAAGGTGGGGCCACAGAAGAAGTCAAAGGCCTCCAAGACTTCTTTCGACCCCATCAGCATCACTAAGGGGGATCTCCATGACATAGGGGAAAGGTGTGGAACGTCACCACATAGGTCATCCAATAGTTCATGGAGGAAATATAGATAGTATTGGGGCTCCTCTGGACACAGATACACTAGTTGTTGGTGTGCACGCCTCACGTTGATACTGTATCGACCAGCCTTCAAGTAGGTATGACCGCGGCTGAGGAAATGCTACATGCACGCATAACCAACACCATAGTGCTGCTAGAGGGCACAATGGTTATAGAGAATGAGGTCGATAGGCCTATGGTTAGTGCACTAAAGGGACTTGGGATAAACATGGTTGTGCTCACTCAGGAGATTATCTATGTTCTGCAAGATGAAGTGACTGCAAAATTGCGGGCCAGGGTGGGTCATGCACTCTAGGTGATGAGTGAGCAATGAATTAATATTGAGCAATTGAGCATGCAGTGTGACAAGGTCATGACACAGATAGACAGCTAATGCAGGTGGTTGAGGAAGCCTACTAGATGGTCCCTATGTTGGCAATCCTAGTCAAGGAACTAGTGGAGGCGTGCATCTGGAGACTAGCAGCAGGGGTGCGTGACGTGAAAGAAGAAATGATGAGGGTTCAGCTGGAGCTAAGCCTTTAGATAGGTAAGCTAGAGTTGAAGGCACAACCTTCAACTCCCCCTCAGGTGAAAGAACAACATGCCAGTGCCACCACAATAGGAATAACAAATATTAGCAATGCAATGAAGGACTGCACCAAACTATTTGAAGCATCGTTCGAGGTCCTCACCATTGTGCAGGATGACCCGAACATAGAATGGTTAAAGTAGAGGTGCGCAAGCTACAAGAATAGTACGATGAAATAAAAGGGACCACACCGATGGTGGCCCTTACACAGAGGCTCCCATGGATGTATCAAGTAAAAGTACTCAAGGAGTAGGTAGGTGTTGCGCGAAATAATGAAGTTGTCTTGAAGGTGTGCGTAAAAACATGGATCAATGATACATTCGTCATTACAACCTCGATTGAATGCAAGCTTGCAAAAATGCAGGGAATGCAGGAATAGGTGTAGGGCATCAGTTTAGCAACAATAGTCTCTGAGCAATGTGTCCAAGAAATGAAATAGGTAGCTACTCAGTGTGTTGCTGATCTTGCAGCAGTCCAGGCACGGTAGGAATGTCTTCACATGAACATCTCTGCACTGACAAAGTGACTGTAGGGTGAGTAATGATGTTTGTGTTGGGGGTTTGTTGGGCACGGGATCCCCCAAGCAAACATTTGGGGGTTAAAGCTGAGTTTTTGGTTAAAAATTGTAACTATAATCCAAAGACTCTGTGTTTTGTGGGCACGAAGCTTGAGGTTGTAAATTATCCAAGTGTTCTTCGCCCTCAATTTTGTAATGTAATGTCGTCTTTAGAGATCCACCCATGGTTGACAGACCATGGGATTGTATAAATAGAGTGAGGCTCTAAGTAGTTGAGACAAAATAGAATTAGAAGGAATGATGATGAAATAAAAGGATAGCAAAGATCTAAGCATAGAGTCGAGTCCTTCGATTGTAGACCAGGAGAAGGCTCTACAGCTGATTGCATGAAACCCTACAGCTTAGTGTGCAGTGCGAGTCGAGTTTGTAATTGTTGAATCATTAATAAAGATAAGTTTCACATCGATTCTGTGTATTTATTTCCTATTTTTTGTATTGAATTTATTTGCTATAAATTATGTTTATGTTTTATATGTGGTGCGCGAACATATCTTGTGCTAATTAAATAAATGTGAGAAAAGGTATCTATTTACACGAAGTTAACTAACAATAGTAAGAAGATAAGTAAGATACATGTTGTAACATGGAGAAATACTGCAAATCGTTGCCCTAAAATTGTGAGAGCATCTCAGCCCCTTGTTATGGCTACACGAAAGGTGATCCTAATAGATTGTTAAGGTCTCACAGATCAGGACAGTTCATGAAGTGACCTGTGCGAAGGTAGGCATAGTTAGATTAAATTGACCCCTCAAGCATCTCCAGCGTGCGAAACATGGTTACAACATCCTCCCATACTGCTTCAGGTGAGACTTTAGTCCTCACTGCATGAGCTAATGTTGAAAGTGCTAGTAGTGCAGGAATTTGTTTGGCTAAGTAACTCTGAACCTGGGTCAGGCCCCCTCAAGCCAACACTTGATGAATGGGTGATCTAGAGGAATCCTTTTCTAATTTTAGAAAAATATAATCATTTGAGAAGAGAACTAAGAGAAGAAATGCAACACTTTTCCACCATGTTAAATAAAGCATACTATTTAATGTCTATTGATATAAAATCGCCTCCTAGTTTAGCTCTCTTACACTACCAGGATGCCTTTGATCCAAAAATATATTTTCAATTGAGAGAAAGGAACACTACAACACTTGCATAAATGAAGGAAAATGCAATAGATGTCAGTACAAGAAAAAAGGACATTGGTGAGGGGTGAAAAATGTCACCATAAGCTCATTAGTGACAGTCAAAAGAGCATTCGTCACCAAAAATTGAACATCACCAAAAGTGGCATCGCCAAAAGTATAGGTGTTGTAGTGAAATTCAAAATTCATCACCAATAATGATTTATAATGATGGATAGTGACCATCACCATTTCATATGAGCAATGGTGATGGACCATAGCTTCCATCACCAAAAACTGGAAGTCGCCAAAGGTAGCATCGCCAAAAGTATAGGTGTTGTAGTGACACTTAAATTCCATCACCAATAATGATTTATAATGACACATAGACACCACCATCACTTCATATGAGCAATGATGACAGACCATAGCCTCTGTCACAAAAATTCAATGTCACCAAAGGTGGCATCACCAAAAGTATAGGTGTTATGGTGACATTAAAGCTGTGTCACGAATATTGATTATAATGACGGATAGGGACCGTCACCTTTTCATATGAACAAGAATGATTTATTGTGATGGATCTTTCATGGCCATCACTATTGATGCATATATGTTGTGACATTAATTGACCCTCACCAAAAGCAACATTTCCTTAAGTATAGGTGTTGTGGTGACATTCAAGGTCCATAATGAATAATGACTATAATGATAGACATCGACTGTCACCATTTCATATCAACAACAATGATTTATGGTTACAGACCTTTGACGTTTGCCACTATTGATGCATATATATGGTGGCGTTCGTTGATCATCATAATTTCATATTTGTGTGATGGTTAAAAATGTTATCAAAGGTCATTGGTGATGGTCAAAATATCAGTTTGTATGGATCATGTCAGGGCACGATGGAGTCGAACCATCAACCTCCTGCATGTAAAATAGGTGCTATTCCATTGAGCTAACATGCTTTAAAGAATTAGACTTTCAAAATTAGACCTTGAAACTTCATAAGTTGTAAATTCTACAACTTTGAATAAATTAAAGTCTCAACGATATTTTACTAAACAAGCAAAGCAACATCGAAGTTGCAGGTCCTACCTAATGGTTATGGAAGTTATGAAAAGTGGGTGGAGGGAAAACTAATTGTGTATAAGAGAATCAATATGTTTATTTGAATATTCAATTAGAAGTGAAATTCTGAAGACATTTATAATCTATAAATGACCTATAACTAGAAAATGCACCAAATATTGCAAAGGAAATGTCATAAGTTGATAACATATGAAAGAAGAACATTGACAAAGACAAATGTAATATGTTATATGTTGATTGAAAGGAAAATCTCAATGTTGTTGTTGTTTGGTGTTTAGATATTTGAATGATATCTAAACCTCTGTTCAAATGTAACACGGATCTCTGGAAACCGTGAATGACATATATATATATATATATATATATATATATATATATATATATATATATATATACATATATATCCCATTTACATAAACTAACATGCAATTTGGAATTTCACAAGTCCACACTCAAAACACGACAACAACCAACAAATAAAAGAAATTGACTTGGATAGAAAGTAATAGCTTCACCTTCATTCTTGAGCTTCTTTTGTTTATTTGAATTTGATTCCCGACATTATTTATATGAAAAGGAATCAAAATCATCACTAGTATTAAATTCATCAAACATGGACTTTGGATATCCCACTAACATCTTCATTTTTGTTTCCATGCCTAAAAACCATGGAGTTTCTTGTTGATAGTAGAATAAGATGTGTGCTTGCTCCTCAAGAACATATTCCTTATTAACCATTTTTACTTGACAAAATCCAAAGAGACAACACAATATCAGTGTACACAAAATCCCCTACCGAAATATAATCATAACTTAGCAAGGAAGTCTAAAATATTTTCTTAATTAATAAACTTTGTATTTGGAAACACTGTCTCTTTAGATTTAAAAAAGACTATGTTGTACAACACTTCTGTCTATTTATCTAGGCAATTATATCATAGCATATGTCACATAGTAGCAATCTATAGTACCCAAATTAAAACAGACAAATTTTCTCAAGAAAATAGATTTAGAAAAGAGATTTGAAAACTATAAGTTTTTCATCAAAGCTTTACTTAATTTAACAACAAACTAGTGGGAGTTTGAAAATCAAAATCATTCATAGGAAATGAGTAAGACAATGGCCAAAATCACTATTCATACAAATAAAGCTAGAATCACTATTTTCATTGCAAATAACTAAAATTTGGGCAGTGATCTAACAATTAGAGCTTATTTTCTAGAAGACGCATCAATACCATCATTTTTTTCAGTGGTATTTTGTGTCTCTAGATCTAGATCAGATAGCTTGCCATTCTCAACTTCTACCTTTCAAGTACTGATTTTTGGCTCACCCTTTAAAACACAATTCTACCACTCCATTTTATTTCGTTTTATGAAGAGAATTCGCAAGATCTTACCATCCTCTGTTTTACATAATAAATAACCATAAATAAATGATATAAAGAATAACAGATACACAACAAAGGCCAATGATGTCTTGTTGTATACCTATGTTCTACGACTAATCTCACCTTACTGGTGCAAAGAGATCACCCTGAAAGAACAACATCCACGTGGAACCTAAAAAAGAAAAAAATCGAGCTCCAAGTAAACCAATCAAAATATGAACATCCTTTTAATCAATAAAACCTCTGACTTAAAATAAAAGTGGCCTAAAATTGACTGTTATATTAACCATGTCAAGTTACTAACATCGGGTGAGAAATACAATCCATGCATATTAGTGAAATAATTGATCTAGTAAAGCTCAAAAACAGATGACTTAGAGCTAAGAAACTCAAATAAATGACTTAGAACTAATACGCGAGGTTACCATTTCAACCATATCGTTAAATAACTATTATTTTTGTTACTTACCATTAAACTTCTTTTGATACCAGGAGGAAGTGGTATTGTAACATTAAACTTTGATAATCTATTTCCTCGACTACTTCTCAAGGTCTGCTCCATTGCCAACATTTGGGGCTAGATAAGATACATGCAAAAACCATCAACATGAAAATCAAATATACATCCTTTTAAAAAAAGAGGAAAAAAATATCCACAAATTGAAACAGAATGTAGGATACCTCATTCCTACAACATGATTATCTTGTCATGAACAATAAAAAAATAAATCAAGAGAAATGTAATCTTTTCCACATTTGACAATGAAATATTTTGCATATTCTATTAACAATTGATGAAAAAAGTCAACTAAAGCTTGTCAGCATCAAAATTATAATAAACCATAAAGGAACAACTCCAAAAAATATATAATCCTAACCATAAGTGTCTATACATATAAGTATTTATTGAGTACATTGTATATTCTGAAAATGTGGAAGCCAAATCTTTGAAATAACACAATTTATGGTACCATTTCCTTATGAAGTCCATCATTCGAGTATTTAAGTCCATTTAGGAATTTATTCAAAGTTCAAAGTTCAAAAAATTAACATGTAGCCTAAAAAACTTAGATTTGAAAAGCAGATAACCCAAAGACGTAGAGTATATATCTCACATTTATATATCCTAATTTCCACACATCGAAATGATAGATTTTAGCATACTATTGTGAATTCAGCCCAAAATGCTAGAAAAAAAATATTAATGGTTATTTTGCTAATATAGAAGTTTTATACATGCATTTATTAAAACATTTAGCTTGCAATGTCAAAGACATCTAAGGATGCACACAATACATTGCATCTTTAGTGCTAGTGTGTGAACATGACACAATGAAGTCCAACATTAACAGTTTTCCTACAATATGCACTAGCAGAATAAGTGAACAATAGTATTGTAGGTATGTGTTATGAATATATGTATTGCAGGCCAATAAGAGTATGGTTGGAACATTCATTTAAAACCCTTCCAAATTTTCTTATAATTTTCACTATTCTAATACGTGAACAATAGAGATGTAGGTGTGAAAGAGAGCCTGTTTTGAGTGTTGTTATTGGGTGTTCTTGTAGGGAGAATGGCTGAATTTTGAATTTTAAGATCACAATAAGAAGAGGCATTTAATGTGGGTTAAATAGGGTTGTTCTATAGCTATTCCAAGAATACTGAAGGCTTGAAAAGAGGCCAAGTATCTTGCTTGGAGCTTCAACTAAAGGATGACACTCAACTAAAGGGAGACTCAACTTAATAAAGTTCATGATGGCCTCTTACAATCATATACTTATGAGTGAATCGAACTCTTATTTTTGGGACTTATCCTAGTGTCCTAATAGGTGGGATATAGAGGAAAAATATGATCTCCCTTTCTCCATTGCATTCCTCTGACCATTAAAATCAAAAGGGTGTTGGCATTATGCCACAGGTTTGGCACTATGGCACAGGTGTGGCACAGGTGTTGTCCTTGATGGAAACTCACTTTGGTAACAAATCTCAGTTCAGCGTCTCAAAATAAAGGAAAAGTATATATACGCAAGTTCGTCGTGATCAATCCGTGTATACACGCGGGTTAGATGTTCGAAAGTCACGTATGCATATACACACACTTTCACACAAGGAAAAGCACGTACATGTGGGAGAACTTATGTTTGGTCTGTGGTATTTAGTCCTTGGTATTTGAACCTATGGTTTTGGACCATAGTATCTCATCAGATGTGTTGATCTCAAGTATTGGGTCCATGGTATTGGTTTGTTATGGTTTTGGATCATGGTATTGTGAAAAGCCTAAGACTATAAAAGAGGAAGGAGATCATTAGGAGAGGATCATCTGATGTATTGAATATCTGAAGACGTGCAAGTGACTGGTTTGTGTGGCTGGATCTGAATCAAGGAGGAACCTGAGCATTACAAGATAGATAAGTTCTATTGATGGGTCGAGATATCAAGGCTTGATTAGTAATATCTTTTTTTGATTTGATCTGTTGTAATTAGCGCATAATTAGATCTATAAATATGATAATCTAAGTATAACTGAAGTCTGTTTAAGTGTAAAGGGTGAATTGTCTTTTATAGATTTGTACACAGGTTCCGTTCTTCAAAGATGCATATACACGAATGTTCAGCAAGAGAAGAAAGCGTATACGCTGGTTGACCTTGATTCAGCTGCATATGTATGCATGTTTATACATAGTGAAGTAGCATACATCTCTCGAAATATGTTTTAGCTTCTTCTATGGATTACTGCAGTATTCTGGGTCCAGCATTGGTGTCTAGTTACGAGTATTATTTTCTGGTTATAGAATTATGAGAACTTATTGGTTGATTCAGTAGTTGTTTGTGGAAAGGAGATTGGTTGATGCACATATACTTGATGTTTGTTTGATATTCATGGATCCAGTCTGAAAATTGATGAAACGTGGTCCCTGGAAGAAAAGAGAAGGTTGTAGCCTTCTGTAGGTCAGCACCTACGTGCTAGTATCTCAGCTAGTACAAGAGCTAAGGAGGTTGTAGCTCCCTTCCAGGAGAAGCTGGAGAATGAGAGAGGGTTGTAGCTCTCTACAGGTTACAGCCTGTGTACTGGTATAATTCTGCACCAGTACAAAATCATTGTAAAAAGAAGTTTCTAATTAAAAGAAGATAGAGACAAATTGCAGCAGTTCGTTTTCACCCACATTGGCCTTCCAACTTATATCTTGTGCTCTTGTGTTTGATTTTCTTCTGCTATTTTTTTACTGTTCCAAGTTACTGTTTATATGACTTTGATGCACAGATTAATGATCAACATCTATAGAACACATTAAATTATAAGTCTACATGTCATATGCTGGTTTTCTTATCTGAAGTTGCATATATACGCAGTTTTCTCGAACTGAAGTAGTGTATATGATCTGGGTGTGAAATAAAAAATATTTGACTTAATAATACTGATTCACCCCCCTCTCAGTATTATTTCCAACAATTAGAATTAGAGCAGGTCCTTCAGAAGAATCTTGATCGCTTGAAGGAAGATCTATCATCATGAGAAACTATGAGAGAAAAGCCTCGATCAGGCCACCAATTTTTGATGGGACCAACTTCGTCTATTGGAAGGTAAGAATTACAGCCTATATTCAATCTCTGTTACACTAAAAAATGTCACCTTGACTACTTACAGTTAGTATGGCTCAAATCAACAGTCATGCTACCCCTTTTAGGCAAGTCTTATGCCTCTGTTATCCATCTCAAACTCAAAGAAGAGAGAAAGTCTTGTAAAAAATATGTTTATCTCTGGGGTCGCAGGTTCTCTCTAGCCTTACCTGCGGGGACGCTGACCATGTTCACAAAAGCTGCGTCCATGGACGCTCTGTATGTTAAGGGACAGGTGCGTCCTTCTGTAAAAGGCAAAATGCGCGAGTTTCATCTTAAAAAAGTTACTTGTGGTTACTTCTAGAACATTCTAGAGGTCGGTTTGATGAAATGGATGCGCCTCCAGTTGGTTCATGTATCTCTATTAAGAGGGAACTTATCCCATCAATAAGGGAGCTATCCCACCCAAAGAGGGGGATGATCCCATTATTAGTGGACCTGAATAACCTCTTACAGCACTATAAATAAAGACATTGAGCCAGAGGGAGGAGGGGTTAAAAGCTATAGATTTCTTTGGGTAAATGCTGCAGGATTTAGGACTCCCATTTAGAACCTTGTGAGGAGAGATTGTCTTTGCTTGATTCTACTTGGAAGTGGGTGAGCTTTGTCAAAGTAGAGGAAAACCCTTGATGGACCCTGGGAGGAACTTGCACAACACCAAGGCCAGGTTGTAAGAGTTTCTTTGTTTCGTTATTAATACAAACTGGTTTATTTTTCTCAATAGCTTGTGTTAATGAGTTATTTCATGTGTTCCTTGGTCTGCATGTTGAATATATGTTTTATTATATGAAACTCAAGTGCTTGGTAATTGTTTGATTGTTTGTGGTTGCAGGAATTGATGTGAAGGAGGAGCTCATCCGGATCGGCAAGGACGGACTACAACAACAGCGTTCTGGAATAAGGTAAGCCTAAACACTTGTAGTTTTCATGTTTTAAAAGGTATATTTAGAGAAAGATCACTCCATTTTGTCTTGTTTGTCATTAGAATGTCTTAGACTTCTAGTAAGGTCAGCTGTGTCCGCACCCTTGACTGATTCCGTGTGACAATCTCTTGGTACAAAAGTCTCGGATATCATAGATACATGGTACACATTTCCTTCAGCTACACCTACAGATCCCATTGGGAAGAAGTGGTATGAAACAAAGGCAATGATTGTCAATACTCTATTAGGGAGTCTATCTCAAACAAAATTCATCAAGCTTATGCAGGTCAAAACCGCAAAGGAAATATGGGACAAGATAGTTCTGAGCTATGAAGGAGATGAACATGTAAAATGAGGAAAACTTCAAACCCTCAGAATTCAACTTATGAAAATCTCAGAATGCACAATGATGAAAGTGTGGCTAACTATTTCATTCATATAGATGAGATTGTTAATTGTATGAAAAAATTGGGTGAAGAAATAAAATAGGTTGTTTTGGTTGAAAAGGTTCTAAGATCACTGTATTCTAAGTTTGAATCAAAGGTTTCTGCCATAGAAGAAAAGCAGAATCTACAGAGCCTTACCATGTCATAGCTGCACGGATTTCTAACTGCTTATGAAATGAGAAAAGGAGGACCATCAGACAGGAGAGAAGCTGCGTTCAAGGCTTCAAACAAAGGAGATTACTATGAGTCAGGACATATGTCAGAAGAATGGGAAGAATCAAATTTTGTCAAGAACCTCCAACGGGGAACTGAAATATTTAGAGGTAAGTTTCCTTTCAAATGGTTTTCTTGTGGAAGAGTCAATCATTATGATGGAAAATGTCCTCATAAAGATAAACTAGACAAAGGTAAGGTAGTTGTCAAATGGAACAGAAGCAGAATAAGAAGATCTATTACACGCATGAAGACAATGATGGACTGTCAAATAGTGGTGAAGATGAATGAGGTAATGATGTTAGACTTTTGATGTCTTTTGAAGATGATGATTTCTTGGATGCTATAAATGAAGAAGGTCTTTATGAAGAAATTTCTAGAATTAAAGTTTTTTTAGAGGAAAAGAATATGATTATAGATACTCTAACATTCCAAATTGCCGAAAAAGACAAATACAATGAAAAGTTAGAATGTGAAATTGTGGTACTTAGAAAAGAAATTGAGAAAACAAAAGCCCTTAATCTCAAATTTGCTAAAGGATCTGAAACTTTATATCATATTATCAAAGTGCAGCATTCTCCACTAATCAAGATAGGTCTGGGATATAATGAATAAGCGTCTCAAGCATAGGATCCATCCACCTCCAAAAGTTATATTGATGCAGCAAGGAGGAGTGAACAAATTGATAATCGACAGCGAAGGCACAATGGAGATCACCAAGTAAATCAAGGAAAATTTACCTCAAGAATGAACATAGACTACCATGTAAATCGGGGGCAATCTACCTTAAGGATGAACAGAAGCTACAACCAGCGACAGGTAAAACATTCTCAATTTGCCTCAAGAATGGATGTCAATAGAAACTACAATCATTCGGTTAGTAGATTTGATAATCACAGGAGTTTCTTCAATGGCCAGTGTTTCTCTTGTCATAACTTTGGTCACAAAGTAGCTCAATGTGTTGCCTATAAGACAATCATGTGTAGAAAAGCTCAAAAACAAAGAAGTATGACTGGGATCATGAAAAGGACCTACAATAAATTTTCTTCTCTTGAAAACGAAATAGAATGTTCTATTTGTAACAACTTCGGTCATGAAGATTCTGAATGTTCTATTTGTAACAGCTTCGGTCATGAAGATTCTGAATGCATGAGCAGGTTTTGGCAGACAACTCAGAAGGAACAAGTCTCAAGTGCCAAAACATGGAGAATGAAAGAACCACAACCAGAAAGATGTGGGATATTCTTATATGCAGAAGGACAAGAAAATCATTCGTATATCGATAGTGGATGTTTGAAACATATGACAGGTGATAAAGAAAAAATTCAATCATATAGTGCCTTAGAAAAGGCAAAGAAGGTCTCATTTGGAAATGACACCCCTGCGTTCATAAAAGATAAAGGTTTTATTCAGTTAAATGAAAAGGTCAAAGTTAGAAATGTTATGTATGTTTATGGCTTAAAGCATAATCTATTGCATGTCAGTCAGATGTGCGATCAGGGAACTGAGGTAATATTTCGATCAAATGGATGTAGTGTTCGTGATCATGATACAGGAAAAACAAAGATCAAAGGGATAAGAACTCCAAATAATTTATACATATTCAAAGAAGGACAACATCAATGCTATCTAAGCAAGAAAAATGAACACTAGCTATGGCACAGAAGATTGGGGAATCTTGGCTTCTCTCAGATAAGGAAAGCATGCAAATATCAGGTGGTTTGTGATCTTCCTGACATCAGAATTCCAGAAAATACAATATGCAAATCATGTTAGTTTGGTAAGCAAACTAGAACTAATTTACCTGAGAAGGAAGGATCAGCTAGCAGGCCACTTGAACTTTTCCATACTAATATATGTGGTCCAACTAGGAAGAAGTCACGTCGACGTGAAGAGTACTTCATATTATTTATTGATGACTTTTCGAGGATGTGTTGGTTAGGACTCATGAAGTGTAAAGATGAAGCTTTTGAAAAGTTCAAATCATTCAAAGCCTTGGTTGAAAATGAATCAGATCGACGAATCAAATGTCTCAGATCTGATCGAGGAGGAAAATTTACCTCAGATGAATTTTTCGATTTTTGTGAAGAACACGACATAAGAAGGGAATTTTTTGCTGCAAGGACACCTCAACAAAATGGAGTAATGGAAAGGATGAACAAAACAGTTCAACAAATGGCTTGTGCTATGCTCGATGAATATTGAACTCTCGCAACCTTCTAGGGTGAAGCTGCATTTGCTGCAGTAACTATTCTTAACAAGACAAATGTCCGGGTAAATGACACTCAAACTCCTCATGAACTTTGGTATGGTAAGACCCCCATGGTGAAATATTTAAAAATTTTTGGAAGCAAGTGATATATTAAAAGGACTGATGAAGATCTTGGCAAGTTTGAACCTAGAGCAGATGAAGGCATTCTCCTTGGTTACTCTCCCCATAGCAAAGCATATAAGTGTTACAATAAAAGACTTGGAAAAATTATTGAAAGTATTCATGTAAATACATGTAGGCAGGAAATATCTTAAGTTTCCGAAGATGATGAGGATTATCCCTCAACATTAAATCAGATTCATGATGAAGAAACCCATGAGGCTCTAGAAGAACAAATAAGAATAGAAGAAAATACTCCATCCAGATATGTTCAAAAGAATCATCCAGAATCTCAAATTTTGGGCCAGAAAGAGGCAGGTGTACAAACAAGGAGAACCATTTCAGAAGCTTCAAGCTATCTAGCATTGCTCTTCTCCACCGAACCACAAAATGTATGAGAAGCATGCAAAGATGAATGCTCGATCAAGGAAATGAATGAAGAACTTGAGCATATTGAAAGAAATAACACTTGGGAGTTGGTTCCTAGACCAAAAGATAAGAATGTCATAGGGAGAAAGTGGATTTTCAAAAATAAGCTGAATGAAAATGGAGATGTGGTTAGAAACAAGCCAAGAATTGTTTGTAAAGGATATGCACAACAGGAAGGCATAGACTTTGAAGAAACCTTTGCAGCAGTGGCTAGACTTGAGGCTATAAGAATGTTCCTTGTTATCTCTAGCTTTCAAAACTTCAAAGTATTTCAGATGGATGTAAAATATGCCTCTCTGAATGGAGACTTGAATGAAGAAGTTTACGTTGAACAACCAGATGGGTTCATCCTTGGAAATGATCCAAATCTTGTATGCAGACTCAAAAAGGCTCTCTATGGTCTGCAACAAGCTCCAAGGGATTGGTATTTTTGATTGGATGAGTACCTTCATCAACAAGGTTTTGCAAAAGGATCAACAAACAACAATATATATATAAAGGTTGACAATCAAAAGTTGCTAATAATTGTTGTGTATGTTGATGATATCATCTTTGGCCGCAATGAAGAAGACATCAGTCAAAATTTTGCCTTGGTAATGCAAAAGGAGTTTGAAATGTCCATGCTTAGTGAGCTCACATATTTTCTTGGTTTACGAGTCCAACAAAACATAGATGACATTTTTGTATCACAAACCAATTATCTCAAGCACAAATGATGAACCAGCAGCTGTACATAAAACTACCTATAGATCCATGGTTTCTAGTCTACTCTATATAATAGGTACCTAACCAGACATTATGCATGCAATAGTGATAGTTGGAAGGTTTCAAGCAAATCCAAAGGAAACTCATCTTCACGTAGTCAAGAGAATTTTCAAATACCTTCAAGGGACTCAAAACTATGGTTTATGGTATCCTAGAGATACAGCTATCACATTTCATGCATATACAGATGCAGATTGGGCAGGTAGCGTGGATGACAAGAAAAGCACTAGTGGTGGTGCATTCTTCATGGGTCCTAGATTAGTATCATGGTTCAACAAGAAACAAAGTTCCGTTGCATTATCTACAACTGAAGTAGAGTATGTAGTAGTTTCATCTTGCTACACAAAACTCCTTTCGATGATGCAAACTTGCAAGATCTTCAAATCACTTGTACTCCACCTATTTCAAATTTTTGTGATAATACAAGTGCAATCAACATTTCAAAGAATCGTGTCATGCATTCAAATACCAAGAACATACCTATCAAATACCATTTTCTTCAAGAACAAGTGCTTGAACTAAGGTCAAGTTGGAGTATGCTCCCTCTAAGGAACAAGTTGCTGATATTCTCATGAAACCACTACCCAGGGAGACATTTGAATACCTCAGACAGAAGCTGGGGGTAGTTGATGCATCATCTGGCTGCTGAAACCTGTTAGTTTCAAAGAAATGTGGTTGTACATGAGTTGCATGGGGAGGATATGTGTACATACGCTAATTTATGTAGATACAGTCACGTATATGGTGGTTTGAAGGAAATCAGTGGGGACAGACTCTGATTGAAGAGTGTCTGATATGGGTCTGACAAGAGACCATCTGGCACAGGTTCTGGGGGAGCAGATAATCTTCTAATAATGCATTGTTGGCATTACATTAGAAACTCTTGGTTTGAGTACACAAGCTGTTTTGGGTTCATGTGGAGTAGCTACAGAAGGGGTGCAGAAGGAGAACATGGTTGCGGATATGAATAAAGATGCTGGTAATATTTATTATTGGTGACTTTCATAGTCTTGCTCTAAATTTTTCGTCTATATGTCATGTATGTATTTTATTATCAAGGACATGTAACAACCTATTTTGGTTTCCCCACTATGCCTGGGATGAATGATGTAATGTACTTGGTTGTCATATGTAAACGTCTGATGTATCCCGACTTATTTCGATGGATGATCCACACTTGGTTGGGTGATAGATGTTTGTATAGAGTCTTTTGGTGATAGGAAGGTCTTCTATGATGTATAAGTCATGGTTCTTGAAGAACATCATTCTTCAGATCTTACCTATAGTCAAGGGGAGCATGGTCAGCATAACAGAGCAGAGATTCTAGCATGTACTCAGGGGGAGCATAACCCTTTTCCCTTGATGACAAACGGGGAGAATGACTTTGAGGTTGTCGTCAAGTCCAAAGGGGGATATTGTTGGCATTATGACACAGGTTTGGCGCTATGGCACAGGTGTGGCATAGGTGTTGTCCTCGATGGCAACTCACTCTGGTAATATATCTCAGTTCAAGTTCTCAGAATGAAGGAAAAATATATATACGCAAGTTCATCGTGATCAATCCGCATATACACGCGGGTTAGATGTTCCAAACTCATGTAGCGTATAAACGCACTTTCACAGAAGGAAAAGCGCGTACATGTGGGAGAACTTATGTTTGGTACGTGGTATTTAGTCCTTGGTATTTGAACCTATGGTTTTGGACCATAGTATCTCATCAGATGTGTTGATACCAAGTATTGGGTCCATGGTATTGGTTTGTTATGGTTTTGGACCGTGAGATTATGAAAAGCCTAAGACTATAAAAGAGGAAGGAGATAATTAGGCAAGGATCATCTGATGTATTGAATATCTAAAGACATGCAAGCGATTGGTTTGTGTGGTTGGATCTGAATCAAGGAGGTACCTGAGAATTACAAGATAGATAAGTTCTATTAATGGGTCAAGATCTCAAGGCTTGATTAGTAATACCATTTTGTGATTTGATCTGTTATAATCGGCGCATAATTACATCTATAAATTTGATACTTTGAGTATAACTCGAGTTTGTTTAAGTGTAAAGGGTGAATTGTCTTTTATAGATATGTACGTAGGTTCCACTCTCCAAAAACACGTATACACACAGGTTCAGCAAGAGAAGAAAGCGTATACGCTGGTTGACCTTGATTTAGCTACGTATGTACTCAGGTTTATACATAGTGAAGTAGCATACATCTCTTGAAATATGTTTTAGCTGCTTCTATAGATTACTGCAGTATTTTGGGTTCAACATTAGTGTTTGGTTACGAGTATTGTTTTCTAGTTATAGCATTCCGAGAAGTTATTGGTTGATTCAGTAGTTGCTTGTGGAAAGGAGATTGGTTGATGGAGATATATTTAATTTTTGTTTGATATTCATGGACCCACTCTAAAAATTAATGAAACGTGGTCCCTGCAAGAAAAGAGAATGTTGTAGCCTTCTGTATGTCATCACCTACGTAATAGTATCTCAGCTAGTACAAGAGCTAAGGGGGTTGTAGCTCCCTTCCAAGGGAAGCTGGAGAACAAGAGAGGGTTGTAGCTCTCTACAGGTTGCAGCCTGCATACTAGTATAAGTCTACACCAGTATAGAATCATTGTAAAAAGAAGTTTCTAATTAAAAGAAGATACAGACGAATTGTAGTTGTAGCAGGTGGTTTTCACCCACATTAGGTTTCCACCTTATATCTTGTGTTGTTGTGTGTGATTGTCTTCTGCTCTGTTTTTACTATTCCTGGTTACTGTTTATATGACTCTCATGCACATATTAATGATCAACATTTTTAGAACACATTAAATTATAAGTTTTCATGGTATACGCTTGTTTTCTTATCTGAAGTTGCGTCTATAAGCGATTTTCTTGAACTGGAAGTAGCGTATATGATCTGGGTGTGAAATAAAAATTATTTGGCTTAATAATATTGATTCACCCCTCCTCTCACTATTATTTCCGACAAAGGGGACATAATGAATTTCATATACACATAATTAATAGATATATATTCCCAATATCTTGCCATATACTAGTTGCACCTGCTTGAGCTATGTTCAAGTAATTAGTCAATCCAGAGCATGTATATCCCTACTTATTCTCCACATGCCTCTGGTTGTATCTCTCTATTCTTATAGTTCCAGTAAAATGGTTTTGTATGGTAAGGGCTACTAGCTAGTTTTTTTAACCTTTGTATTTACATTTATTTTTGCTTGGCCTTACCCTACTCTCATCTCTATGTATTCTCAAATTAAACTAGCTACACAATCAAAAAATTTGTTCTTGTATGGTATCTCAAAATACTTTTCAAACATAAAATTACAGCATACTATCACAAGGAGACTAATCATGGTTTAACAGATCAGACTTGACATCTTACATTAACAATTTCCTTTTATGTGATGCCAGTCTTCTACCGAGGCCTTTAAACCATGGCTAAAGGGCTGTACTACATGACTGGGGATTTGCACTACCAGTAAACTTAATTATAGCTAATTATGAGAACAATATAGCATTGTTTATATACTATATTTCTTAAATTAAATATTAGCTTCATGTATGAATTACAGTACATTGATAGAAACAAATATAGTCTTTAACAAAAAGCACCCAAAAAAGCAACAAAAGTCATAAGAGACACTTATTTTTGTTCTTTAGTGCTAGTCTTTGAAGAACTCCTCCACCATCATCACTTCGACATTCATCCTCCTACACCTCAAGACTTGCCTACACCACTCTGCCCCTGTTTCTTCAAATCTCTCTTATAGGAGTCTCTACAACCTTCTCAGAACAAGGAATCATAAGTGGATTGGTTCTGTGAGGTGTCAACTCCTCACCACTTTCAACAACTTCCATCATCAACTTCTAGCCTTTAAGGCAAAACCGAAAAAAAGATTGGCTGTAAGAAGCTTCTCCAAATGCCATTTTTGTAGCTCTGTCACTAATTTTATCTTTGGTGACGTTTTTGGTGAGGGTCATTAAAGGCTCATCACTAATTGTCTTTTTGATGACACTTCTAGTGACAATATTTTATTGACCCTCACCAATGCTCCTTTTTGTTACTTTTGGTGACCCTCACCAAATTATGCTCTTTTTCATTACTTTTGGTGAGGGTCATTAAAGGCTCATCACTAATTGTCTTTTTGTTGACACTTCTAGTGACAATAGTTTATTGACCCTCACCAATGCTCTTTTTCGTTACTTTTGGTGACACTCAAAAATTTTCATCATCATTGATCATTCCGATGAGTTTTTGATGAAGTTATCTACTTGTTACTATATCTTTTTTCAAAAGATAATGATTTAAGACCATTGTTGTCAAGTATTTTTTATTATGTATCCAAGGTCATAGTGGTTATAATAGTCAGTCAATCTCTTAAGAATTAGTTAGTGTGCATCATTTCCCTCAAGTCATAAGAATATAGTTTTTCTACGAGTCAACACATTATTTATCTCCATTACGTTTATTATCTAGCAAACTTCCTTTAAATAAAGTTCCACTAGTGTGTAGGAACTATATTATTTAATGCATAATCAAGATCTATCAATTCTATTAATGAGAGAGACCTAGCACTCATCAAAACTCATTGCACACCTTTACATGCTTGGAAAAATACACTAACATTCCTTGGCACCTCGCATGTCTTGGAAGATCCTTTTACCTAGAACATATTTCCATCAGTAGGATGCCCAAGCACATGTTGGCATGCCCTAGCATATCATAGCACTCCCATACCATGTGTCAGCATGCCCTCGAACACCTTGGCAAAATATCTGATTGAAAAACATTAGAACTTGGCACACATTGGCCCTTGGCATATAATGGAACATATTATAAGTGTGCCTAGCATGTCCCTTTTGAAAAATATGAAGTCCCCACTTATTAACCCACTTATGTTTTTATTCTTCTTGCATTTTGACTTCTTTATTCCTTTTGTTGCCTTCAAACTCCTTGATGCATATTAGCATACTATGGAACCATGCACATCCTAACACGTCTTAGCACCTGGAATGCGAGCAGACCCCAAAAATACCTAGCACACTCTAGCACTTCTTGACATTCCCTAATATTACCTTGTGTGCCTTATCCATGCCTAGAATACCTTGCCACTGCCTCCTTGGAATAACAACTAGCACTCATTAACACTCTCCGATGCACCACTATGTTCATTCAATTCCATTCATTTTGACCTAGTTATCCCTTGCGTTGTTTTAGTACTCCCTAACACTCCTTATCATGCATTAGCACTCTCTAGCACACCTTAGCACTCTTAAATATGCTCTTCCACTTCATAGCATACATCACACTCCCTGATGCACATTGGCACTTGGCAAGTATTAGCATGTTTGGCATGCATTGAGATGAGTTGGTATGATTTGGCATGGTTTAATATTAAAGTTATTTGAGATCAATTATTGGAAACTAGATGAGAAGAAAAAAAGGAATATTCGGCACTTATAATGCATTAAAACTTGGCACATGGCACCTATTGGCACCTAGTATTGGTTTTCCTAGCATGACCATCATGGAAAATGTAAATTGATGACTTATTAACCGTGCTCATTTACTTTTAGTTTAACTTGTTCCTCGCCTTTGTCCCCTTGAAAATCCCTACTATGCATTGTCACACCCTTTTACATCATGGAATCCCTTCGAACTTGGCATGTCATATCTTGTTTGACATGTCCTCATACTATCTAGCACATGTTAGAATTCCCTAGTATTCCCTAACACACCTTAGCACTTATGACCTTACAACTAGCATTACATTTTTCCATGACTTGGGAACATTATATTCACTAGAACACCTTGGCACTCCCTAGTTTTCATGCCCTCTATTATCCTCCACAATGGCCGAGGCTGATGACGAGATTGATAGAGGTTATCACAAACCAAGCTTTTAGTTTGAAGGCTAGCCCTACCAAACCATAGAGGACTCTCTCTATGAAATCACAACAAAGAGATGAATGGAATGTAAACGAGTTTAGGCTAGATATCTACGTTTAAGTAGGTTTTGGAAAATTTAGGGTTTGTTGCTGGATAAGGGAGAAAAACCAGGTAGCTAGGTCAGAGGATCAAAGGGTCACAACAAAAAATACAAAAAGGTGAAAGGTAACACTACTTTTGTGATTGACATCATGCTTTTTTGGTGTAGTGTAGTATTTAGAAGAATTGAAAGGTACTCATGAGCATGAGACATGAATTCATTAAGCAAGAAATAAAGTAACACATAATGATTTTTCCATCAAAACAGAGCTTTATGCAAAGAATTTTGTTTATAAATTGTAAGAAAAACCATTGAATAATTGATAAATGGAAAGATAAGATTAATATCTTTCATATAAATCTATAACAAAGAAAAAATAACATCACAAACTTACTGCACATGAATTCCCAGATAATAGTTGCAAATTGTGTCCTTTGATTTGCAGAAAATGTCCATGTACAAGCTACCGTAGTTCTCTCCTATGGAATCCAACCCATTCTATCACTAAGAAACTGATACATAAAGACCATGACACCTCTTGGCATGACTTAGCACTTAGCATGTCAAAGATTGAATAACATGCCTTGGAACTTTCTAGAATGTGTTATCACTTCCTTGAAACTCCCTAGTTCCCATGCCCTCATAGATAACCTTTGTGACTTTGGAACCTAACAAGTCATTGAAAAAATAGTGTTGTCCCTAGAAAAAAGTCTCCCTTTGTCTAAAATTTCTTTTTGCATCCCCTTATCATAATCATAGGTTTACCTATTGCAAGTGCTATTATGAAATTATCCTAATACACTTCGTCCTTGGGACACTTGAAAGACACTCTCATTCGTTTATTTCCATGCACTTTGACCTAGTTCTCCCTTCTCATGGCCTCACACTCCCTAACACTCCTCGACATGCATTGACATTGTCTATCATGTGTTATCATGCCTTTTCATTCCTTGGCATGCCCTAGAACTCCTTAGATATCATGGCCTCATAACTACCCTTATTGGTTTTAAGACTTGGGAACCAGCCAAGTCCTACCTTGACTATAACATCTTGACCAATATACAGTTACTACGAATATACTATCCCTTGTTCACTTAAGAATGGCTTATAACTCATCTTAGGCTACTTATGCCCAAGCTTAGCTAATCTCACTTAAGAAGCTACCAAGTCAAGGATTACGTCTAACCATGGCCATAAAAAACCTAAGTGACATAGTTTACATCTTGACATGGCATAAAACCTTGCATGTCTAAGAATCCCATGGCACTATGTGGCACATGTTGGTATTCCCTTCATGTCATGGCATGCTTTAGCACTCCCTATCATGCCATATCACTCCTTGACATGTCATGGCACTCTTTCATGCCTTGGAACTACCTAGCATATAACTTTGTCACTCCCTCCTAAGCACACTCGAAATTCACTGACACTCCCTATGATAGACTCTTATTTGCTCATTTCAATGCATTTTGAACTAGTTTTCCTTTGTCTTTATGTTGCACTCCCTAACACTCAATGACACCCATTGGCACACACTGACATGCATTGGCATACCCTGGCATGTCGCCATAACACTCCAACATTTATTAGCACAACCTAACATATGTTTTTTTGCCCTCCTTAGCACAGCTAGAACTCACTCACACTCCTTTTCACACAATCTTAGTAATTAATTTCCATGCATTTGAAACTAGTGGTCCCTTATGTTTCCTTAACACTCCATAACACTTTGTCACATGCATTGGCACTCCCTAGCACTTGACACATCTTGGCATGTTTCCCTAGCTTCTAATATGCCTTAACACTGCCTATCATACCTTATCACTCTCTCCTTACCAAAACCTGGAACTCACTACCACTTCTTGTCACAAAATATTAATCATTTGTTTGCATGCATTATTTTCACCTATTGCTCTCTTGTGTTCTCCTAGCACTCCTTAACATTTCCTATCATGTGTTTTTGAGGGAAAAAACACTATATATAGGGTGGCTCATCCTCCATTTGTGGATAAAGAAATTTGGTTAAGTAAGTTTGTGATAAGAAGTGCAAAGATAAACAACCAAGAGAAGGAAACAAAGAGAGAATATTTTGGTGTTGTTTATGGGTCTATTTTAGGGCTAACACATGCACACGCGTGAAGGAAGGAACAATTATCTACTACAGAAAAGGTCGAAGATCTTCTTTTTGTCTAGGAAGTCGCATCAAGGAAGAAGATAAGCAAGGTTACACACTGAATTATAATAAGAGTTCATACCATCCATGCGAAGAAGATCAAGGTTCAAAAGGCTGGTGAACCACACGTTCTAGGGTTTATGCAAGAGGGCCAAGAACTACAGATCTGACCCATGGAACTGGAATTTGAAGGATAGTTGGGTTATTTAAGGAAGAAGCATGATCATCATTCACTCATGGAATCAAGGAGGCTTGTGACTTGGTTTTGGAGTGGTCGTTGAGTCAAGGGTCTAAGCCATGGTCTTGGTATTCATTAATTGAAGTTTATATAAGAAGAATATCTAGTTTGGTTTTTCCTCTCATGTTGGAGAGGTTTTGGCCCTAGTTGATAGCATATTCTATGTGTCTCTTGTCTCCTCATTGTTTATGCATTGGTATATGTTTGATGAACAATATTGTTTTTAGCATTGTTTGCTATTGTGGATTAGTCTTGAATGTGTTTGTGTATGAAAAAGGTTGTGTTTGTAAACTATGAGTAAAGCAGTGTTTGATTGATTCATGCTTCCTACAATAAAATGTGTCTCTTAAACAATTAATTTAGTGGAAACATGGGTATTTGGACAATTATTTTGGAATTTATGCACCTTACAAGTAAATCAACTCATATAATGGATAAATATAATGGAAAGTTGTAATTTTTTGGATCATAGAAAGGACGTTGAAAAAATATGATAGCTTAAATGTACATGATAGTTTGGAAAGGTGGGGAATAACTCTTGTTTAGTCATAGGTAGCCTAATAAATTCATCTTTTAATATTTAAATGTCCATGATGATTTTGAAATTAGGTGAGAAACAATTCTTACTCATGTCATAGATAACCTAACGAGTACTTTTCTCTATCTAGAATGATACTAGATACAAAACTTTTTTGTATTATGTGCTTCTTCAATTTTTTTAATAATATATCATGTTATGAAAACTTTAAAATAAGCTTCTCACTTTGGTTCTTGCAATTGTGGTAAAATCTGCAACCAACTTTTGATAGTACTATTATTCTCGAGGATACCAACAATATTTGTCACTCCATAAAGGTTTTAACCTATCCTTAGTCTTGGATGAGTTTTTTTGGATGAATATACTTTAAAAATAAAGATGCATATGGAGTTTTCTCACTTGCTAATTTCGAATCAATGAAAAAAATGAAAATAATTACTTACATTTATTTGTACAGTTTACCAAAAATCGATGGAACATGATGATTACATCAAATGAGTGTGAAATTGAATTCTGAAATTTTATTAATGTTCTCAATGCTTGGAAAATGTAATGGGATCAGATGATAAGTTAACATGTAAGGTATTTAGTTAGACATTTCTTCTCTTCTAAGAAAAGTATATCTAAACCAGGTGCAATACCAGGGAGAGAGAGGATTTTGTAGTATGCAAAGCTTAGTTGTGTGGGTTTGGGGCTAAGGCATAGTTGCTCCATTTAACTGAAGTAAAATGAGAGGAAATGAGGCAATGCGTACTTTGTATATCTTAGTTATGAGGATTTGGGGTCCAAGGCTTAGTCCCTTGACAATTGAAATAAAATGACATCAAATGAGACAAGGACTTGAAAATTATCAGTTATATGTAATGATATTAAAGTGAGTAAACCCAAATTATCAAAATTCGAAGTAGAATCAACCCTTGTGTATGAAAATTCAGCCAAGAATTTTTTTATGGCTGAATTCCCCATCAAATATACATTTGATTAATGCAAAAGCTTAGAAAACCACATCTATGTAATCAAGGTATCCATATTAGAAGCACAAATCATTCCCCTTGGCTTCCCATTGACTTTGAGGTTGTGTTCCACTACACTCCTATATGCTTACTAGGGATACTTAGAGAACACTCCAACATGACAGATTCTAAGATATATTGTGATAGGGGGGATGAGGGTTTCGGAAATTCTTGTTGCCAAAAGAAATTCTTGCCATGTTTATTTCAACAATACAAAAGCAAAATGCTCATGTAGAAGGATTTATGGTGCTTTTTCAATTGTGGAAAATAGAAATTCCATATGTTATGGTGCTTCTTGGTACAATATTGTTGATTCATGGAGAAAGATCAATGGTTCCTTGGGTGGAACTATACTAATGTGTAGGTAGGACCACACTCATGAGATTCATTTTTTACTACCATCACAATGAACTACAACCAAATTGACTCATGAGATTCATTTTTTACTGCCATAACAATGAACTACATCCAAATTGGTTATAAAAGATTTCATTTTTAAAAGTTAATTTCTATCTTTAAAGTTTCACCTAATAATTATAAAACCAAATCTCATTTGTTTAAATAACATGGAAACCCATATTACTAGTATTAGATAATTAAAAATTAATAAAACATACTTATATTTTTTTGTTTAATTATTTAAAATTCAAAACTGAATTTGTTTTAAATTACAACATACAACATTGTTAATTATTTTTTAATTTTCAAAAATAAACTATATAATTTTTTGAAATAAGTATACAATAAGATAAGAAAATATACATCCCATACATTTTGATATATTCATAAAATATATTTTTTTTAAAATTTATAATAAGTTAAATAATTATAATTAAAAAATTTAACGATCATCTAATTAAAAATTTAATTTCTGCCACATTTTCTTTCCCTCCTTAGTGTTTTCGGATGAATGTCGAGTAATTGAAAAATAAAAAATTTTATTTTTGTGGTGTTTTCTTTCCCTCCTACGTTTATTCCAATGAATGTTGAGTAGTTGAAAAAAAGGAAAGACCATTTTGTTGTGTTTTCTTCCCTGCCTTAATGTATTCGAATGAATATTCAGTACTTTAAAAGAAAGAAAGACCAAAACAAGTTTTCTTCCCCGCGTTTGTGTATTCTAATGAATGTTGAGTAGTTGAAAAACAAAGGAAAGTCCATGGGCACAATACAATCAGATCTATGGGTATATGGAAATAGGACCCTCGATCAATCTTTAAGGTTTCTAGATCGATTGCCATTCTCAGAATTGATTTGCAAATTTGTTTTATATTTTAACATGAAATGTTTGTTGAGTAGTTGAAAAAAAAGGAGAGACCATGGGCATAGTACAATCTAATCTATGGCTATATGGAAACAGGTATAGATCGTTGGATCAATTTTTAGGGTTTCTAGATTGTGTTCATTCTTAAAATTGATTTGCAATTTTTTTGTATATTTTCAATTGAAATTTTGCAGTAATTCACTAGGAGTTATTGTTTCATGGTTGAATTTGGATGTGTTGAGAAATAAGATTGAGGAGGATCTCTTCAATGGGTTCATCACAAAACATGGATCTATTTTCATTGGAAAAAATCGGACCCTCATGGAAGGACCATAATTCTTGGTCTTCTTTCAAGAGCCCAAGAAAATACTTTCACTATTATCCATCCTCTCCATTAATTCCTTCCTCAATTTTAATTTCTTCAAACAATCTACAAAGTTTTTTACCTAAAATTAGGTTATTTGGCTTCCTTTTTTAAGAATTTATTTTCGAGTGAACTAGCGCCACACTGACTATATTGGAAATGAAATTTATATTAGATATACCCTGAACTCTAATAGTACTTTGGTTGTATACCACACCACGAAAAGAGCTGAAACAACATCAACGTAGACTTCTCAGTGTAACTCCCTGCCCTCTCTCATTTCAATGCAACACAAAAAAAAATTCTTGCTCTCTTTCTATTTCACTACAGTTCTTAATCAAAAATCTCAATTTCAAGCTCTGTTACAAGTTTTTTCTATACATATTTTTATAAATTAGTAATGTATATAGATATTATATATATAATTTTATAAATTAGAAGTTAAATAATTTGGTTAATTTTTCTAGTTAATTAATTATTTTATATAAACATTGGGACACAATATTGTTTTTTGCCATTGGCCTCGTTTATAACCTCTCAAATGATTGGAAAAGGATTTTGATAAAACCATCCTATAGAAACTTTTAACAACTATTAGACTATCTATAATATTAAATATCATCAACCGAAAACATCAATATCCATCCCACTAATAGTTTTATCCCATAAATACTTTTTTCATTGGTGATAAGAGATATTATGTTAGGTAATTTACAATAGTAAAGCTTAAGAACAACAAGCTATTGATTAATATGTGTATAATACAAACATAATTTCAACTATGATAAATATGGAATGTTTCATAATTACATAAAAATAGTGATAGAAATAATTGTAAATTTATAAAAATAAAAAAGTCTCAAAAATGGAAATACAGAATAGAAATCCATCATTTAATAAATTTTAAATACAAAAAAATAGGATTACTACTACAAGAAAATACTCTTCATTTATAAATAACAAGCATATATCTATCTCTCTCGAGCATCAAGAGAGATCAAATCTCTCTCTCTCTCTCTCTCTCTCTCTCTCTATCTACAAATCTCTTTAAGTGAAGATATTTGATCCTCACAACACTTGATCCACAGATAAAATGGATCTAGGTTGCTTTACTTATTGGCCTTTGAATAGGCTACGTTGCAGAAAAATACCATGGACTAAAACAATGGGTTAGGAGTACTATGGGAAAAAAAGCATGGGCAAGAAAAAATTATGCACTTGAGAATTTTATGTTTTTTAACTTTTTTATTTGATTTGATTTTGTTTGATATTCATTGAGTTAAAATTCCAAATATTATAACATATTCCCCAGGTGGAAAGGGACTCTTGGAACAAAAATCTAACAATCGAAAATATATTAAGAGGGGCCTAGAATAAAATGCCTAGATTAGAACATTTCTTTTCAAGACTTCAAGGTCTCTCTCGCTTGTTTTAATTTATGAGAGAAAATTGATGAGGAAAAAAAAAATTAAATAAATAATAAATATAGAACTATGGAATCTAGCAAAACCATGTGCAAAAACTAAAAAATTAAATGAATATAAAGTACAAAACCATGGAATATAACAAAACTATTGGCCATAACATTTTTTCAAAAGTTAGTTTAACATAAACAAATGTAGGGACTAAAAAAGAATGGTTTGGTGTGTTATAACCACAAGTGATATTTATATATAATAATTAACTAAGTATAAATTAAAAAAAAATCACAATTCAATAATTTATTTGACTTATTTATATTGATCAACCACACCTGTTAACTCGAAACATTGACTCACATAACAAATTTTAATGGATCCAATAGAGTAAAATGAAAATTAATAAAAAATAACTAATATCAAGAAAGAATATCTAACTTTAACTATTAAAATTTAACATAAAAATAAATTTACTATACAAGACCGTATATGTAATGCATTAAAATAATTAATATAAAACATGACTACATATAATAATTATTTAATGAATTCAAATACAAATATGAGATAGCCATCATACAGGTTAACAATAATTATGGTAAATAGTATATACTAGCATAGATCCATCTTAATTTCAGATATACCAACACCCTAAAGGGATAAAATCTCTTTTATAAATTAGTAATGTGTATAGATATTATATATATTTTTATAAATTAGTAGTTAAGTAATTTAGTTAATTTTTTTCTCACAAACTAGAAATTTAATATCTAGTTCAACTATACTTTTAAAATATATTATTTTTATTATTATAAAGATTAGTTGTCTATTATAACTGATTAAAGACAAATTTTTGAAAGCTCGTGAGATTTCATCTTCAAACACATGTTGTAGTATTTATGGTTCTGCAAGTGGCAATAGTTCGAGACAACCCTCTATTTTTGGCTCTATCTCTAATGGAGATCAACTCAATCTCCACTATCTTGTTACCAACCATGAAAACAATAACCCAATAAATGTGTGGAAAATGATATAATAGATCCCAAATTTGAGGTCCACTCATGTCACATCCAAGAATATATACAATGTATGTGGGATCATGTACTCATTGGGAAAATGCAAAGGCTAAATCAAATTTGAATTCAATGTCAAGTGTTTCTTTGCTATTGTATTTTCCAGCCTAGAGGATCAAACATGGGTATTCAAGAATGGCTTACATGAAAAATGGAAGATTTGTTGATCACTATAACTATTAAGGAATGGCCAATGTAAGAAGCTAAAGCCTATGAGCAACTACCTATGAACCATAGTATTTGAGAATGTTAATGATGAATGCTTTGTTTTATGTTCATATTTTTCTTGTTTTTCTCTCTCCTCATTTCTTGAATGTGAAACAAATTCTTGGTTGTATGTTTCATTTTTGTCTTGTTTTTCTCTCTTCTAATTTCTTGAATGTGAAATTTCCAAACTCTATTTCTCATCTCATTGTTATTTCTCATTTCCTTTCCCCTTTCTCGTTTCTAGTAACATAGATTTCAAGCCCTTCCTTCTAGATTTGGTTGAATTTTTGTATTTCTCTCAACTCCAAAAGCAGGTGATGGAAGGGATGGGTAGAAAGCTTGGTACCTGGGATAGAGTTAAAGAGGAAGAAACATTAAGTCAGGCACTGCAAGATTCCTCTCATGGGGTAAAAGGATCACAATAAGCCCATAGTAAGCCCTCGAGAGAGAACGAAGATGCTATTCATGAAATGGTAACAATTTGAGTATGGTTCAACACCGTATATTAAGGTCTACCAATGACATCATATTAGAAAAATATAAGCATGAAACAGATTGAAACAAAAACAAAAGGGAAACCCTCACTAACTTGTCAGGCCCTTGCTCAATAATCAGGCAACATTTGGGTATGAAAAATCAGGGATCCCTTCTTCAAAGTCCTTGTTTTCGTTTATAGATCTCTTCATATTGATGGATGGATTCGACCCTCCTTGAATGGCCATTGGATGAGTGTTGGGTAGTCACATTCGTTAAACTTCCTGGCAACTATTTGAAATTTTTTTAATTCAAAACTTTTATACAAAACTTTGACTTTCACATGTTGTAATTTGGTCCATATATTTTCTACTCATGCTACATTTTTTAAATAAAATACATATTTATTTTCTTTTGATTACATTTCTCAACTATGGTCATGGATTTATTCTGGACAAGTAATGAAAATAAGATATGTTCCAGGGAATTGGACATATGTTTTTTCATCACTTGTATTGATATACTTTGTCTGCACGGGCACAGAAACCCGAACCCATCACTTCATCACACTATGACCAATAGAGACTTTCCTAGTTCTTGAGAAAAACACATAGCCCATATCATTCGAGGGTATACTCGTGTCATTATTTGACCTTGAGATGGATATATATTTGTTTTATTGCAACATGGAAACAACCAGTACATTACGGTACATCAACTATACTCAAAGGAAAAGACTATCTTTCCTATACAACCACGTTGAGAGTAATAAGTATCTTCTCATCTGTCATCATAGAAACATATTCCGTTTTGCCAATTCATTGTGTTTCTCATTCTAGTGGCCACCATTATTGTGCAAGTTTCTCCTGTCACTTTTTGCCTCCATGAAACTTGATAAGAAACTGCTAAGACAATACTAAATGTCAAATTTTAGTAGACATTCTGAAGACCTTCTTTATCCATTTTCTAACATGGTACACAATCTAGTTTGATAGTACTACCATGTATCTCTTGCAAAACTTGATTATCTTTCATAGCTGGACAACTAATGTGATAAATGATCTCTTTAAATTTTTCTTTGACTCAAACGTTATTAGATGTTCTTGAAGATGGGCCAAGTGTTCACCCAAAGCGTCCAAACATATCAATAACAACACATAGTGTAACAAAAATATTCATCCTTATCCAATTATTAAATGCGGAAATATTCCTGTAAAAGCCTTGATTTCCCATACACTAGGGCTATTACTTATATAAACCTTGGTTTTAGTTTCGCTTGCATATTTGGCGATTCAAGTGGAATATGTCAATTTATAGAGTTCATTGGTGTCTTCACTCCAACTTCTTGGATGCCATCTCAAATAAAGGCTCAAAGGATATTCCAAATATTATCTTTAGAGGTGAGCATTTCAACCCGAAAGGCTGAGTATCCCTGCCATCAGTCATATTCTTCTATGTGTGCATACATTACTAAGAAATCTATAATCAATAAATATTATTTCAAGAAATTAATTGTTCAAATAAATTTCTGAGAAATTATGGATATCTAAAGAGATTTCCTTATAAATCTCAAGTTCAGCAAAGCATCCAACATATGGATCATGAAACAATGGATCCTCACAATAATATATTCACCATGGGATTGAGACAAAGATATAAAAATTTTAAATGCCCTCATGTAGATGAGAAAGTGGTGTTGGAAACTCTCCACATTATAATCATTCTTACCATATTCAAATGGTGTCCTTCCTCAATGTAAACAATTCTTCAATAATATGATGACTGTCCCACATGTGTCACTCCTCCCAATCCTCACGCTTAATTGGCACACTCCACGTAAACATTTCATTCGACAATGCATATGTCTTAGGACTTTATATCCAGTGTAGTGGGACTTCATCCATATTTTATTACAAAGTGGACTTCTTAGGGTAGGGGAAATCACAACTCTGTTCCCTCCCTCATTTCAATGCGACACGAAAATCTTTTCTTGCTCTCTTTCCATTTCACGGAAACTCGTCAATCAGAAATGCAAAAATGTTTTCTACTGTTGTTCCCAAAAATCTCCTTTCCACAAGCAACTACTGAATCAACAAATAACTTCTCAGAATGCTATAACTAGAAAAGAATACTCGTAACCAGACACTAATGCTTCTCAAAGATGTTTTCTACTGTTTGGGAAAATGATATTCTATTTAGAACCAAATTCTTCAATCCGGCTTGCTTCTACTTTTGAAAAATGTTAAATATGCTTGCCATATTCTTGTCTGTTTCTTATTTCCATCTTTCTGGGAGTCTTTCACTACTTTAGGTCAAATACTTTATTTTAGCTTAGTCTATTTTCTCTGTACTATATCTTTCATTTTCTTGGTTTCACTATCCATTGGTCCAAGGATAGTGCAAATTCTTACCACATGCTAGAAAATAGAGGCATGTAAAATCCCATTACTTCTCCATGATATTTAGGTTTGATCATCATTTCGATCCAAAGATCGGTTTCCATATGCTTGGTCACTATAGTTTCTTAGAATATCACTACTAATAAAAGCAACTACAGTATCACCATCATTGTTTGGTGATCTTTTAACAATAGTGAGGAGTGTTGATGTGATATTAAAGAGTGCAAGCATTTGTAACTTGCTCACGAGGTCTCTAAACAAAATTGTGCAAGCTTTCCACTTTGATAATTATAGCCTCAAATTTTCCAGATTCTGCTTTTAAAATATTTTCTCTCTCCTCAGCAATCGAAGTCTTGAGGGAATGGTAATGGTACCTTAATATACAATGTTGCACCAACTCTAATTGTTACCACCACATGCAGTATCATATTCTTTCACTCTCAGGGGCTTACTATGGCCTTGTTGTGATCTTTTTACTCCACGAGAGGAATCTTCCAGTTTTTAACTCAATTTTTGTTCCTCTTTCACTCTAGCTTGGGTACCAAGCCTTCCACCCATCCTTTCTATCACCTGCTTTTGGAGTTGATAGAAATGAAAATATTAAACCAAAGTTGCAAGGAAGGGCTTAAAATTAATATTTCTGATTGACGAATTTCCGTGAAATGGAAAGAGAGCAAGAAAAGATTTTCGTGTTGCAATGAAATGAGGGAGGGAACAGAGTTGTGATTTCCCCTACCCTAATAAGTCCACTTTGTAATAAAATATGGATGGAGTCCCACTACACTGGATATAAAGTCCTAGGACATATGCATTGTCGAATGAAATGTTTATGTGGAGTGTGCCAATTAAGCGTGAGGATTGGGAGGAGTGACACATGTGGGACAATCACCATATTATTGAAGAATTGTTTACATTGAGGAAGGACACCATTTGAATATGGTAAGAATGATTATAATGTGGAGAGTTTCCAACACCACTTTCTCATCTACATGAGGGCATTTACAATTTGTATATCTTTGTCTCAGTCCCATGGTGAATATATTAGTGTGAGGATCCATTGTTTCATGATCCATATGTTGGATGCTTTGCTCAACTTGAGATTTATAAGGAAATCTCTTTAGATATCCATAATGTCTCAGAAATTTATTTGAACAATTATTGTCTTGAAATAATATTTATTGATTATAGATTTCTTAGTAATGTACGCACGCATAGAAGAATATGACTGATGGCAGGGATACTCGGCCTTTCGGGTTGAAATGGTCACCTCTAAAGATAATATTTGGAATATCCTTTGAGCTTTTATTTGAGATGGCATCCAAGAAGTTGGAGTGAAGACATCAATGAACTCTATATTTTGACATATTCCACTTGAATCGCCAAATATGCAAGGGAAACTAAAACCAAGGTTTATATAAGTAATAGCCCTAGTGTATGGGAAATCAAGGCTTTTACAGGAATATTTCCGCATTTAATAATTGGATAAGGATGAATATTTTTGTTACACTATGTGTTGTTATTGATATGTTTGGATGCTTTGGATGAACACTTGGCCCATCTTCAAGAACATCTAATAACGTTTGAGTCGAAGAAATATTTAAAGAGATCATTTATCACATTAGTTGTCCAGCTATGAAAGATAATCAAGTTTTGCAAGAGATACATGGTAGTACTATCAAACTAGATTGTGTACCATGTTAGAAAATGGATAAAAAAGGTCTTCAAAATGTCTACTAAAATTTGACATTTAGTATTGTCTTAGCAGTTTCTTATCAAGTTTCATGGAGGCAAAAAGTGACAGGAGAAACTTGCACAATAATCGTGGCCACTAGAATGAGAAACACAATGAATTAGCAAAACGGAATATGTTGCTATGATGACAGATGGGAAGATACTTATTACTCTCAACGTGGTTGTATAGGAAATATAGTTTTTTCCTTTGAGTATAGTTGATGTATCGTAATGTACTGGTTGTTTCCATGTTGCAATAAAACAAATATATATCCATCTCAAGGTCAAATAATGACACGAGTATACCCTCGAATGATATGGGCTATGTGTTTTTCTCAACAACTAGGAAAGTCTCTATTGGTCATAGTGTGATGAAGTGATGGGTTCGGGTTTCTGTGCCCGTGCAGACAAAGTATATCAATACAAGTGATGAAAAAACATATGTTCAATTCCCTGGAAAATATCTTATTTTCATTACTTGTCCAGGATAAATCCATGACCATAGTTGACAAATGTAATCAAAAGAAAATAAATATGTATTTTATTTAAAAAATGTAGCATGAGTAGAAAATATATGGACCAAATTACAACATGTGAAAGTCAAAGTTCTGTATAAAAGTTTTGAATTAAAAAAATTTCAAATAGTTGCCAGGAAGTTTAACGAATGTGACTGCCCAACACTCATCCAATGGCCATTCAAGGAGGGTCGAATCCATCCATCAATATGAAGAGATCTATAAAAGAAAACAAGGACTTTGAAGAAGGGATCCCTGATTTTTCATACCCAAATGTTGCCTGATTATTGAGCAAGGGCCTCACAAGTTAGTGAGGGTTTCCCTTTTGTTTTTGTTTCAATCCGTTTCATGCTTATATTTTTGCTAATATGATGTCATTGGTAGACCTTAATATACGGTGCTGAACCATACTCAAATTGTTACCATTTCATGAATAGCATCTTCATTCTCTCTCGAGGGCTTACTATGGGCTTATTGTGATCCTTTTACCCCACAAGAGGAATCTTGCAGTGTCTGACTCAATGTTTCTTCCTCTTTAACTCTATCCCAGGTACCAAGCTTTCTACCCATCCCTTCTATCACCTTCTTTTGGAGTTGAGAGCAATACAGAAATTCAACCAAAGCTAGAAGGAAGGGCTTGAAATCTATGTTACTAGAAACCAGAAAGGGCAAAGGGAATGAGAAATAACAATGAGATGAGAAATAGAGTTTGGAAATTTCACATTCAAGAAACTAGAAGAGAGAAAAACAAGACAAAAATGAAACATACAACCAAGAATTTGTTTCACATTCAAGAAATGAGGAGAGAGAAAAACAAGAAAAATATTAACATAAAACAAAGCATTCATCATTAACATTCTCAAATACTATGGTTCATAGGTAGTTGCTCATAGGCTTTAGCTTCTTACATTGGCCATTCCTTAATATTTATAGTGATCAACAAAGCTTCCATTTTTCATGTAAGCCATTCTTGAATACCCATGTTTGATCCTCTAGGCTGGAAAATACAATAGCAAAGAAACACTTGACATTGAATTCAAATTTGATTTAGCCTTTGCATTTTCCCAATGAGTACATGATCCCACATACATTGTATATATTCTTGGATGTGACATGAGTGGACATCAAATTTGTGATCTATTATATCATTTTCCACACATTTATTGGGTTATTGTTTTCATGGTTGGTAACAAGATAGTGGAGATTGAGTTGATCTCCATTAGATATAGAGCCAAAAATAGAGGGTTGTCTCGAACTATTTCCACTTGCAGAACCATAAATACTACAACATGTGTACTTGCAGAACCATAAATACCACAACATGTGTTTGAAGACGAAATCTGACGAGCTTTCAAAAATTTGTCTTTAATCAGTTATAATAGACAACTTATCTTTATAATAATAAAAATAATATATCTTAAAAGTATAGTTGAACTAGATATTAAATTGCTAGTTTGTGCGAAAAAAATTAACTAAATTACTTAACTACTAATTTATAAAAATATATATAATATCTATACACATTACTAATTTATAAAAGAGATTTTATCCCTTTAGGGTGTTGGTATATCTGAAATTAAGATGGATCTATGCTAGTATATACTATTTACCATAATTATCGTTAACCTGTATGATGGCTATCTCATATTTGTATTTGAATTCATTAAATAATTATTTTATGTAGTCATGTTTTATATTAATTATTTTAATGCATTACATATACGGTCTTGTATAGTAAATTTATTTTTATGTTAAATTTTAATAGTTAAATTTAGATATTCTTTCTTGATATTATTTATTTTTTATTAATTTTCATTTTATTCTACTAGATCCATTAAAATTTGTTATGTGAGTCAATGTTTCGAGTTAACAGGTGTGGTTTATCAATATAAATAAGTCAAATAAATTATTGAATTGTGATTTTTTTAAATTTATACTTAGTTAATTATTATATATAAATATCACTTGTGGTTTTAACACACCAAACCATTATTTTTTAGTCCCTACATTTGTTTATGTTAAACTAACTTTTGAAAAAATGTTATGGCCAATAGTTTTGTTATATTCCATGGTTTTGTACTTTATATTCATTTAATTTGTTAGTTTTTGCACATGGTTTTGTTAGATTCCATAGTTCTATATTTGGTATTTATTTAATTTATTTTTTTCCTCATCAATTTTCTCTCATAAATTAAAACAAGCGAGAGAGACCTTGAAGTCTTGAAAAGAAATGTTCTAATCTAGGCATTTTATTCTAGGCCCCTCTTAATATATTTTCGGTTGTTAGATTTTTGTTCCAAGAGTCCCTTTCCACCTGGGGAATATGTTATAATATTTGGAATTTTATCTCAATGAATATAAAACAAAATCAAATCAAATAAAAAAGTAAAAAAACATAAAATTCTCAAGTGCATATTTTTTTCTTGCCCATGCTTTTTTTCCCATAGTACTCCTAACCCATTGTTTTAGTCCATGGTATTTTTCTACAACGTAGCCTATTCAAAGGCCAATAAGTAAAGCAACCTAGATCCATTTTATCTGTGGAAACAAGTGTTGTGAGGATCAAATATCTTCACTTAAAGAGATTTGTAGAGAGAGAGAGAGAGAGATTTGATCTCTCTTGATGCTCGAGAGAGATAGATATATGCTTGTTATTTATAAATGAAGAGTATTTTCTTGTAGTAGTAATCCTATTTTTTTTGTATTTAAAATTTATTAAATGATGGATTTCTATTCTGTATTTCCATTTTTGAGACTTTTTTATTTTTATAAATTTACAATTATTTCTATCACTATTTTATGTAATTATGAAACATTCCATATTTATCATAGTTGAAATTATGTTTGTATTATACACATATTAATCAATAGCTTGTTGTTCTTAAGCTTTACTATTGTAAATTACCTAACATAATATCTCTTATCACCAATGAAAAAAGTATTTATGGGGTAAAACTATTAGTGGGATGGATATTGATGTTTTCGGTTGATGATATTTAATATTATAGATAGTCTAATAGTTGTTAAAAGTTTCTATAGGATGGTTTTATCAAAATCCTTTTCCAATCATTTGAGAGGTTATAAACGAGGCCAATGGCAAAAAACAATATTGTGTCCCAATGTTTATAAAAAATAATTAATTAACTAGAAAAATTAACCAAATTATTTAACTTCTAATTTATAAAATTATATATAATATCTATATACATTACTAAGTTATAAAAATATATATAAAAAAAACTTGTAACACAGCTTGAAATTGAGATTTTTGATTAAGAACTATAGTGAAATAGAAAGAGAGCAAGAAAATCTTTTTGTGTTGCATTGAAATGAGAGAGGGCAGGGAGTTACACTGAGAAGTCTACGTTGATGTTTTTTCGGCTCTTTTCGTGGTGTGGTATACCACCAAACTACTATTAGAGTTCAGGGTATATCTAATATAATTTTCATTTCCAATATAGTCAAACTACTATTAGAGCTCAGGGTATATCTAATATAAATTTCATTTCCAATATAGCGAGTGTGGCGCTAGTTCACTCGAAGATAAATTCTTAAAAAAGGAAGCCAAATAACCTAATTTTAGGTGAAAAACTTGGTAGATTGTTTGAAGCAATTAAAATTGAGGAAGGAATTAATGGAGAGGATGGATAATAGTGCAAGTATTTTCTTGGGCTCTTGAAAGAAGACCAAGGCTTATGGTCCTTCCATGAGGGTCCGAATTTTTCCAATGAAAATAGATCCATGTTTTGTGATGAACCCATTGAAGAGATCCTCCTCAATATTATTTCTCAACGCATCCAAATTCAACCATGAAACAATAACTCCTAGTGAATTACTGCAAAATTGCAATTGAAAATATACAAAAAAATTGCAAATCAATTTTAAGAATGAACACAATCTAGAAACCCTAAAAATTGATCCAACGATTTGTACCTGTTTCCATATAGCCATAGATTAGATTGTACTATGCCCATGGTCTTTCCTTTTTTTTCAACTACTCAACAAACATTTCATGTTAAAATATAAAACAAATTTGCAAATCAATTCTGAGAATGGCGATCGATCTAGAAACCTTAAAGATTGATCGAGGGTCCTATTTCCATATACCCATAGATCTGATTGTATTGTGCCCATGGACTTTCCTTTGTTTTTCAACTACTCAACATTCATAAGAATACACAATGGCGGGGAAGAAAACTTGTTTTGGTCTTTCTTTTTTTTAAAGTACTGAATATTCATTCGAATACATTACGGCAGGGAAGAAAACACGACAAAATGGTCTTTCCTTTTTTTCAACTACTCAACATTCATTGGAATACACGTAGGAGGGAAAGAAAACACCACAAAAATTAAATTTTTTATTTTTCAATTACTCGACATTCATCCGAAAACACTAAGGAGGGAAAGAAAACGTGGCAGAAATTAAATTTTTAATTTAGATGATCGTTAAATTTTTTAATTATAATTATTTACCTTATTATAAATTTTTAAAACATTATATTTTATGAATATATCAAAATGTATGGGATGTATATTTTCTTATCTTATTGTATACTTATTTAAAAAATTATATAGTTTATTTTTGAAAATTAAAAAATAATTAACAATGTTGTATGTTGTAATTTAAAACAAATTCAGTTTTGAATTTTAAATAATTAAACAAAAAAATATAAGTATGTTTTATTAATGTTTAATTATCTAATACTAGTAATATGGGTTTCCATGTCATTTAAACAAATGAGATTTGGTTTTATAATTATTAGGTCAAACTTTAAAGCTAGAAATTAACTTTTAAAAATGAAATCTTTTATAACCAATTTGGATGTAGTTCATTGTTATGGCAGTAAAAAATGAATCTCATGAGTCAATTTGGTTGTAGTTCATTGTGATGGTAGTAAAAAATGAATCTCATGAGTGTGGTCCTACCTACACATTAGTATAGTTCCACCCAAGGAACCATTGATCTTTCTCCATGAATCAACAATATTGTACGAAGAAGCACCATAACGTATGGAATTTCTATTTTCCACAATTGAAAAAGCACCATAAATCCTTCTACATGAGCATTTTGCTTTTGTATTGTTGAAATAAACATGGCAAGAATTCCTTTTGGCAACAAGAATTTCTGAAACCCTCATCCCCCCTATCACAATATATCTTAGAATCTGTCATGTTGGAGTGTTCTCTAAGTATCCCTAGTAAGCATATAGGAGTGTAGTGGAACACAACCTCAAAGTCAATGGGAAGCCAAGGGGAATGATTTGTGCTTCTAATATGGATACCTTGATTACATAGATGTGGTTTTCTAGGCTTTTGCATTAATCAAATGTATATTTGATGGGGAATTCAGCCATAAAAAAATTCTTGGCTGAATTTTCATACACAAGGGTTGATTCTACTTTGAATTTTGATACTTTGGGTTTACTCACTTTAATATCATTACATATAACTGATAATTTTCAAGTCCTTGTCTCATTTGATGTCATTTTATTTCAATTGTCAAGGGACTAAGCCTTGGACCCCAAATCCTCATAACTAAGATTTACAATGTACGCATTGCCTCATTTCCTCTCATTTTACTTCAGTTAAATGGAGCAACTATGCCTTAGCCCCAAACCCACACAACTAAGCTTTGCATACTACAAAATCCTCTCTCTCCCTGGTATTGCACCTGGTTTAGATATACTTTTCTTAGAAGAGAAGAAATGTCTAACTAAATACCTTACATGTTAACTTATCATCTGATCCCATTACATTTTCCAAGCATTGAGGACATTAATAAAATTTCAGAATTCAATTTCACACTCATTTGACGTAATCATCATGTTCCATCGATTTTTGGTAAACTGTACAAATAAATGGAAGTAATTATTTTCATTTTTTTCATTGATTCGAAATTACCAAGTGAGAAAACTGCAGACGCATCTTTATTTTTAAAGTATATTCATCCAAAAAAACTCATCCAAGACTAAGGACAGGTTAAAACCTTTATGGAGTGACAAATATTGTTGGTATCCTCCAGAATAATAGTACTATCAAAAGTTGGTTGCATATTTTACCACAATTGCAAGAACCAAAGTGAGAAGCTTATTTTAAAGTTTTCATCACATGATATATTATTAAAAAAAATTGAAGAAGCACATAATACAAAAAAGTTTTGTATCTAGTATCATTCTAGATAGAGAAAAGTACTCGTTAGGCTATCTATGACATGAGTAAGAATTGTTGCTCACCTAATTTCAAAATCATCATGGACATTTAAATATTAAAAGATGAATTTATTAGGCTACCTATGACTAAACAAGAGTTATTCCCCACCTTTCCAAACTATCATGTACATTTAAGCTATCATATTTTATCAACATCCTTTCTATGATACAAAAAATTACAACTTTTCATTATATTTATGCATTATATGAGTTGATTTACTTGTAAGGTGCATAAATTCCAAAATAATTGTCCAAGTACCCATTTTTCCACTAAATTAATTGTTTAAGAGACACATTTTATTGTAGGAAGCATGAATCAATCAAACACTGCTTTACTCATAGTTTACAAACACAACCAATTTTTCATACACAAACACATTCAAGACTAATCCACAATAGCAAACAATGCTAAAAACAATATTGTTCATCAAACATATACCAACGCATAAACAATGAGGAGACAAGGGACACATAGAATATGCGATCAACTAGGGCCAAAACCTCTCCAACATGAGAGGAAAAAACAAACTAGATATTCTTCTTATATAGACTTCAATTAATGAATACCAAGACCATGGCTTAGACCCTTGAATCAACGACCACTCCAAAACCAAGTCACAAGCCTCCTTGATTCAACTTACTTATTTTTCCATGAGTCAATGATGATCATGCTTCTTCCTTCAATAACCCAACTATCCTTCAAATTCTAGTTCCATGGGTCAGATCTGTAGTTCTTGGCCCTGTTGCATAAACCCTAGAACGTGTGGTTCACCAGCCTTTTGAACATTGATCTTCTTCGCATGGATGGTATGAACTCTTATTATAATTCAGTGTGTAACCCTGCTTATCTTCTTCCTTGATGTGACTTCCTAGACAACAACAAGATCTTCAATCTTTTCTGTAGTAGATAATTGTTCCTTCCTTCACGCGTGTGCATGTGTTAGCCCTAAAATAGACCCATAAACAACACCAAAATATTCTCTCTTTGTTTCCTTCTCTTGGTTGTTTATCTTTGCACTTCTTATCACAAACTTACTTAACCAAATTTCTTTATCCACAAATGGAGGATGAGCTACCCTATATATAGTGTTTTTTCCCTCAAAAACACATGATAGGAAATAATGGAGGTTTTAACCCTGTACAGAAATTACCTGCATACGAATTCTTAAACAAAGAAAATAAACAATGCGAGAGCATAACCCATAAAACACATATTCACAGAGATTTATCCCTGGATCCCAAAACCGGGACTACCAACTTGATTTTTCATTTTATTCCTTTCAATGTTACAATACATATTTATACATGCCGAAGCATCCAATACCATGAACCGAAAAACCATCGCGTTCAATACCATGTGCGCAAATCATGCAAAAAACCATAGGTAGGTTCGCCCAACCTAATATAGGGTCCAAAAAAAAATTTCCCGGGGCGCTGCCCCTGCCCCCCTCAAACCCCCCGCTGCGCAATCGGCGCAACGAAGGGGGGCTCCCGCCCCCCTCTAACCCCCCGTTTAACTACGTCGGTTAGTCGTGGAAAGAATATAACACAACCCAACAATCTCCCACTTGTTGTTTTCTTTCCACAGCGGGCCATAGGAGAGCTTAGTCATTTTTCCAGCCCTGAAACACCCATTGTTTCTCTACACCAAGAGAACTTCTCAGAGCTCACAGATTTTGTCAATGCATCTGCAGTATTCTTCAAAGTGTCCACCTTTACCAGCAACACCTTTTTGTCTTCTATCATATCCCTCACAAAGTGATACTGAACATCAATGTGCTTTGTCTTTGAATGATAAGCAGGGTTCTTTTCCAAGAAAATTGCACTTTGGCTGTCACAGTCTATTCTTATAGCTCCCTGTACTAACCCCATACTTGAACACAATCTCTGCAACCAAACTGCTTCCTTGCTTGCATGAGTGGCTACCATGTATTCTGCCTCTGTAGTTGATAGTGCCACTACAGATTGTTTCTTACTCATCCAACTGACTGCACCTCCGAATAGGTTAAACACATACCCACTTGTAGATCTTCTCTGATCTAGATCTCCAACCCAGTCTGCATCAACAAAACCACGAATATCCAACACTCTGTCCAATCCTGATCTTCCTTGGTAGCACAAACCATAATCACTAGTGCCACGCAAATACCTGAAAACCCGCTTCACTGCTGTCCAGTGCTCCTTCCCAGGCTTTGACATAAACCTGCTCAATACTCCCACTGCATGTGCAATGTCTGGTCTAGTACAGACCATTGCATACATCAGGCTATCGAATGCACTTGCATATGGAACATGGGACATGTCCTCTTCCTCTTCTTGTGTCTTGGGACACTGTTCAGCAGATAACCTCACACCTACAGGAGTAGGAACCTTCACCGGTTTACTATCATGCATATTAAACCTCTGCAGTATTGTCTCGACATACTTCCTCTGGTTTAACCAGAGCTTCCTCTTTGCCCGATCTCTTTTAATTTCCATGCCCAAAATATAGTTTGCAGCACCAAGATCTTTCATGTCAAATTTGGAGGACAATTGGGTCTTCAAATCCTGGATAATTTCTTTGTCATTTCCAACCAGCAACATATCATCCACATACAAGACCAGATAAATAACACGGTCACCAATTAATTTAAAATACACACAATGATCTGCTTTGCTTCTGGTGAAGCCAAGTCCCCGTATAAATGTATCAAATTTCTGATACCACATCCTTGGTGACTGTTTTAACCCATACAGAGACTTCTTTAACTTGCATACCAGTTCTTTCTTACCCTTCACCACAAAACCTTCAGGTTGCCTCATGTAGATTTCCTCTTCCAAATCCCCGTGAAGAAATGCAGTCTTCACATCCATCTGTTCTACCTCAAAATAAAAAAGCAGCAACAACATATAAAAGTAATCTAATAGAAGCTACCTTGGCAACAGGAGAAAAAATATCACCAAAATCAATTCCCGGCACCTGGGAATAACCTTTTGCTACCAACCGAGCTTTGTATTTCTCCACCTTTCCTTCTGCATTAGTCTTCCTCTTGAACACCCATTTGCTGCCAATGGGTTTCCTTCTAGTCCGCAACTCTACCAGATCCCAAGCCTCATTTTTGTGAAAAGATGCCATTTCATCAACCATGGCCTCTTTCCAGAGTTTTCCATCCTCTGAATCCACTGCTTCCTTCACAGTTCTGGGATCATCATCAGTAACAGAAAAAGCAAAATTTGAACTGAAAGCAGATGGACTATACCTTTCTGGCTGCCTTCTTTCTCGACCTGATCTTCTCACAGCCGGAGTTTGTGGCTCTTCATATTCTGATTCCTCCTCTGCTGCAGAGTCTGATTCTTCCTCCTTTGGCTCAAACTCTATCTTCTCAGGTTCCTTTGGTTGGACTTCAGATTGAATAACATCTTTTACCTCTCTGAACACCACATCTCAGCTGTACACAACCTTCCGTGTGACTGGGTTCCAAAGCTTATAACCCTTTAAACCATCCTTATACCCAATAAAGATGCACTTTTCAGATTTACTATCCAACTTGGTTCGTTTCTCCTTTGGAACATGTACATATGCATCACATCCAAATACCCTCAGATGTGAAAGAGAGGGTTTCTTACCAGTCCATACTTCTTGTGGAGTCTTATCCTCCAACGCTGATGAGGGCGATCTGTTGATCAGGTAACGTGTAGTATCCACCGCCTCTGCCCAGAATTCCTGTCCTAACCCGGCACCACTGAGCATGCTTCTTTCCCTTTCCATCAACGTCTTGTTCATTCTTTCTGCGACTCCATTTTGCTGAGGTGTATATGGAGTAGTCTTCTGTCGTGCTATACTACACTTCTTACAAAACTCTTCAAATTCCTTGCTGCAAAATTCTCCACCATTATATGTCCTCAACACCTTTATCTTCTTCTCTGTCTGATTTTCCACCAGAGCCTTAAATTCTTTAAACCTGTCAAAGACTTCAGATTTCTTCTTAAGGAAATATATCCATGTATTCCTTGAGAAGTCATCTATGAATGATACATAGTACACAGACTTACCCAGTGATGGAACCTTCATAGGTGCAAACACATCACTGTGCACAAGCTCTAATATCTGTTTCGTCCTCTTACCACCGGAGGGGAAACTCACTTGATTCTGCTTCCCATACACACAATTTTCACAGAAATTAAAATCCAGAGAGCTATCATTCATACCTTCTACCATACCTTTACCATGAATTATTCGAAGGCCCTTCTCTCCAATATGTCCAAGCCTTTGATGCCACAACATGGTCTTCTCTCCAGAGACCACTAGATTTTCTACTCCATTTTTCAGGAACCATAGAACTATTGCACCCATCAACAACAGTGCTACCTTGCAGTTTGTACAGAGTTCCAGTCCGAACTCCCCGCATCAATATCAGTGCTCCTCGAACCATCTTGCAGGTATCTTTCTCGAACACCGTCTTTACACCTGCATCATCCAACTTGCTTACAGAAATCAGATTTCTGGCCAATGCAGGAATATGTAGAACACCCGGAAGTGTTCTAACCCTTCCACCTTGCAACTTCAACTTTACTTTTCCCCGACCAGTGATTCTAGCGTTCCTATCATCTCCTAAGAAGACATCACCACCATCCTATTTCTCATACTCGCAGAACCACTCTCTATGGGGAGTGAAGTGAAAGGATGCACCTGAGTCAATCAACCATGCCTCATGATCTACATGTGTACTTGAAGAAGCCAAGTACACATCCCCACCTTCATCTGAGGTGGTTTTCGCCTCTGCAGAAGGAGCATCATCAGATCCCTTTCCTTTATCAGGAACTTTAGATTTACAATCCCTTCTGAAGTGCCCTTCCTTTCCACATTTCCAGCACACCACCTTTGTAGGTTTTCCTGGAGATTTAGATCTCCCTCTAGATTTAGATCTCCCACTCGATGACTTATTTTTGTTTCTGTTCTGGGATCGTCCTCGTACAGACAAGGCATCACCATTCTGGTTGTCCATATTCTTCCGTCTCATCTCCTCCGTCAGCAAGGCTGAGACTATTTCATCAAACTACAAAGCAGTTGCATTGCTACCTATTGCAATAACCAGACTATCCCACAAATCTGGTAGAGAACACAATAGACTGATGCACTTATCTTCATCTGAAATTTTAATATCAACAGATAATAATTGACTTACCACAGTACTAAACGCATTCAGATGCTCTGTCACCGAGTCTCCATCTTTCATCCTCAGGTTATACAGCTTTTTCCGCAAGAACAGTTTATTCACCAGAGACTTAGATTGGTACAAAGTCCTTAACTTGACCCACATAGCCTTTGCCGTAGCTTCCCCTGATACATTCAGCAATACTGAATCTGAGACACACAATCGTATTGTGCTCTTTGCCTTCCGATCTAATTTCTTCCATTCTTCATCAGTCACTCCTGATGGTTTAGTACCCGGATCTACCGCGATCCACTGATCTTTATCGACCAACAGATCCTCCATCTTGAGTTTCCACAACTCAGAACTGTGACCATTGAACTTCTCAATCTCGATCTTTCCACTGCTCGCCATCTTCTTTCACCACCAGAATCGATCTCGCAGATCTCCCACTGAACAGGGTCTACCACAGGCCCGAGCGAAACCCCTCAGCAACAAAGGCGTCCCCTTGAAGCCAAAACAGCTCTGATACCAAATGGAGGTTTTAACCCTGTACAGAAATTACCTGCATACGAATTCTTAAACAAAGAAAATAAATAATGCGAGAGCATAACCTTTTAAAACACATATGCACAAAGATTTATCCCTGGATCCCAAAACCGGGACTACCAGCTTGATTTTTCATTATATTCCTTTCAATATTACAATACATATTTATACATGCCGAAGCATCCAATACCAAGAACCAAAAAACCATCGCGTTCAATATCATGTGCGAAAATCATGCACAAAACCATAGGTAGGTTCGCCCAACCTAATATAGGGTCCAAAAACAATTTTCCCGGTGCGCTGCCCCGGACCCCGTAGAGGGGGGCTACCCGCCCCCCTCAAACCCCCCGGACGGGGGGGCTGCCGCCCCCCCTGTGACCCCCCCGCTGCACAATCGGTGCAACGAAGGGGGGCTTTCACCCCCCTCTAACCCCCCGTTTAACTACGTCGGTTAGTCGTGGAAAGAATATAACACAACCCAACAGTTAAGGTGTGCTAGGAGAACACAAGAGAGCAATAGGTGAAAATAATGCATGCAAACAAACGATTAATATTTTGTGACAGGAAGTGGTAGTGAGTTCCAGGTTTTGGTAAGGAGAGAGTGATAAGGTATGATAGGTAGTGTTAAGGCATATTAGAAGCTAGGGAAAGATGCCAAGATGTGTCAAGTGCTAGGGAGTGCCAATGCATGCGACAAAGTGTTATGGAGTGTTAAGGAAACATAGGGGACCACTAGTTTCAAGTGCATGGAAATTAATTACTAAGAGTGTGTGAAAATGAGTGTGCGTGAGTTCTAGCTGTGCTAAGGAGGGCAGAAAAACATATGTTAGGTTGTGCTAAGAAATTTTGGAGTGTTATGGCGACATGCCAGGGTATGCCAATGCGTGTTAGGGTGTGCCAATGGGTGTCATGGAGTGTTAGGGAGTGCAACATAAAGACAAAGGAAAACTAGTTCAAAATGCATGGAAATGAGGAAATACGAGTCTATCATAGGGAGTGTCGGTGAATTTTGAGTGTGCTTAGGAGGGAGTGACAAAGTTGTATGCTAGGTAGTTCCAAGGCATGCAGGAGTGCCATGACATGTCAAGGAGTGATATGGCATGATAGGGAGTGCTAAAGCATGCCATGACATGAAGGGAATACCTACATGTGCCACATAGTTCCATGGGATTCTTAGACATGCAAGGTTTTATGCCATGTCAAGATGTAAACTATGTCGCTTAGTTGTTTTATGGCCATGGTTAGTCGTGATCGTTGACTTGGTAGCTTCTTAAGTGAGATTAGCTAAGCTTGGGAATAAGTAGCCTAAGATGAGTTATAAGCCATTCTTAGGTGAACAAGGGATAGTATATTCGTAGTAACTGTATATTGGTCAAGATGTTATAGTCAAGGTAGGACTTGGCTCATTCCCAAGTCTTAAAACCAATAAGGGTAGTTATGAGGGCATGATATCTAAGGAGTTCTAGGGCATGCCAAGGAATGAAAAGGCATGATAACACATGATAGACAATGTCAATGCATGTCGAGGAGTGTTAGGGAGTGTGAGGCCATGAGAAGGGAGAACTAGGTCAAAGTGCATGGAAATAAACGAATGAGAGTGTCTTTCAAGTGTCCCAAGGACGAAGTATATTAGGATAATTTCATAATAGCACTTGCAATAGGTAAGCCTACGATTATGATAAGGGGATGCAAAAAGAAATTTTAGACAAAGGGAGACCTTTTTCTAGGGAAAACACTATTTTTTCAATGACTTGTTAGGTTCCAAAGTCACAAAAAAATAAGGCTATCTATGAGGGCATGGGAACTAGGGAGTTTCAAGGTGTGCAAGGAATGCAAGGAAGTGATAATACATTCTAGAAAGTTCCAAGGCATGTTATTCAATCTATGACATGCTAAGTGCTAAGTCATGACAAGAGGTGTCATGGTCTTTATGTATCAGTTTCTCAGTGATAGAATGGGTTGGATTCCATAGGAGAGAACTACGGTAGCTTGTACATGGACATTTTCTGCAAATCAAAGGACACAATTTGCAACTATTATCTGGGAATTCATGTGCAATAAGTTTGTGATGTTATTTTTTCTTTGTTATAGATTTATATGAAAGATATTAATCTTATCTTTCCATTTATCAATTATTCAATGGTTTTTCTTACAATTTATAAACAAAATTCTTTGCATAAAGCTCCGTTTTGATGGAAAAATCATTATGTGTTACTTTATTTCTTGCTTAATGAATTCATGTTTCATGCTCATGAGTACCTTTCACTTCTTCTAAATACTACACTACACCAAAAAAGCCTGAGATCAATCACAAAAGTAGTGTTACCTTTCACCTTTTTTTATTTTTTGTTGTAACCCTTTGATCCTCTGACCTAGCTACCTGGTTTTTCTCCCTTATCCAGCAACAAACCCTAAATTTTCCAAAACCCACTTAAACGTAGATATCTAGCCTAAAATCGTTTACATTCCATTCATCTCTTTGTTGTGATTTCATAGAGAGAGTCCTCTATGGTTTGGTAGGGCTAGCCTCCAAACTAAAAGCTTGGTTTGTGATAACCTCTATCAATCTCCTCATCAGCCTCGGCCATTATGGAGGATAATAGAGGGCATGAAAACTAGGGAGTGCCAAGGTGTTTTAGTGAATATAATGTTCCCAAGTCATGGAAAAATGTAATGCTAGTTGTAAGGTCATGACTGCTAAGGTGTGTTAGGGAATACTAGGGAATGCTAACATGTGCTAGATAGTATGAGGACATGTCAAACAAGATATGACGTGCCAAGTTCGAAGTGATTCCATGATGTACAAGGGTGTGACAATTCATAGTAGGGATTTTCAAGGGGACAAAGGCGAGGAACAAGTTAAACTAAAAGTAAATGAGCACGGTTAATAAGTCATCAATTTACATTTTCCATGATGGACATGCTAGGAAAACCAACACTAGGTGCCAATAGGTGCCAAGTGCCAAGTTTTAATGCATTCTAAGTGTCAAATATTCCTTTGTTTCTTCTCATCTAGTTTCCAATAATTGATCTCAAATAACTTTAATATTAAACCATGCCAAATCATACCAACTCATCTCAATGCATGCCAAACATGCTAATACTTGCCAAGTGCCAATGTGCATCAGGGAGTCTGATGTATGCTATGAAGTGGAAGAGCATATTGAAGAGTGCTAAGGTGTGCTAATGCATGCTAAGGAGTGTTAGGGAGTACTAAAACAACGCAAGGGAGAACTAGGTCAAAATGCATGGAATTGAATGAACATAATGGTGCATCGGGGAGTGTTAATGAGTGCTAGTTGTCATTCCAATGAGGCAATTGCAAGGTATTCTAAGCACGGATAAGGCACACCAGGTAATATTAGGGAATGTCATGAAGTGCTAGAGTGTGCTAGGTATTTTTGGGGTCTGCTTGCATTCCAGGTGCTAAGACATGTTAGGATGTGCATGGTGCCATAGTATGCTAATATGCATCAAGGAGTTTGAAGGCAACAAAAGGAATAAAGAAGTCAAAATGCAAGAAGAATAAAAACATAAGTGGGTTAATAAGTGGGGACTTTATATTTTTCAAAAGGGACATGCTAGGCACACTTATAATATGTTCCATTATATGCCAAGGGCCAATGTGTGCCAAGTTCTAATGTTTTTCAATCAAATATTTTTCCAAGGTGTTTGAGGGCATGCTGACACATGGTAGGGGAGTGATATGATATGCAAGGGCATGCCAACATGTGCTTGGGCATCCTACTGATGGAAATATGTTCTAGGTAAAAGCATGTTCCAAGGCATGCGAGGTGCCAAGGAATGTTAGTGTATTGTTCCAAGCATGTAAAGGTGTGCAATGAGTGTTGATGAGTGCTAGGTCTCTCTCATTAATAGAATTGATAGAGCTTGATTATGTATTAAACAATATAGTTCCTACACACTAGTGGAACTTTATTTAAAGGAAGTTTGCTAGATAATAAACCTAATAGAGATAAATAATGTGTTGACTCGTAGAAAAACTATATTCTTATGACTTGAGGGAAATGATGCACACTAACTAATTCTTAACAGATTAACTGACTATTATAACCACTATGACCTTGGATACATAATAAAAAAGACTTGACAACAATGGTCTTAAATCATTATCTTTTGACAAAAGATATAGTAACAAGTAGATAGCTTCATCAAAAACTCATCGGAATGATCAATGATGATGAAAATTTTTGAGTGTCACCAAAAGTAATGAAAAAGAGCATTGGTGGGGGTCAATAAACTATTGTCACTAGAAGTGTAAAAAAAAAGACAATTAGTGATGAGCCTTTAATGAACCTCACCAAAAGTAATGAAAAAGAGCATAATTTGGTGAGCGTCACCAAAAGTAACGAAAAGGAGCATTGGTGAGGGTCAATAAAATATTGTCACTAGAAGTGTCATCAAAAAGACAATTAGTGATGAGCCTTTAATGACCCTCACCAAAAACGTCACCAAAGATAAAATTAGTGATAGGCCTTTAATGACCCTAACCAAAAGTGTCATTGAAAATGGATTTCGTGACAAACCTTAAAGGACCATCACTATATACACTTACAACAATGATTTTTTAAAGATCGTCACCATATGAGACATTGGTGATGAACCTTAAAGGTCTGTCAAAGGCATGAAGTGTCATAAAAAACTCATTGGAATGATCAATGATGACAAACATTTATTGACCATCACGAAAAGTAACCAAAAAGAACATTGGTGGCAGTCAATAAAATATCGTCAGTAGAAGTGTCACCAAAGAGAGAATAGTGATGGCCATTTAATGACCCTCACCAAAAGTGTCACTAAAGAGAGAATTATTGACGAGCATTTAACGACCACCACCAAAAGTGTCATTGAAAATGGCTTTGGTGATAAAGCCTAACGGACCATCACTATATACATTTACACCAACGCTTTTTTAAATACGGTCACCATATGTCACATTGGTGATGAACCTTGAAGGTCTGTCACAGGCATGACCCTCACCAATGACATTTTTTCTTGTAGTGTGTGGAAGCTAATCTGCAGGTCAAAGGGTCAAATTTGAAGGCGAAGAAAGGGAGAACATAGAGAAGGATTACCTGACATATTCAAAAGTGAAGCTTGACATTTTGGTATGTAAAAGGGAAGAGATGACACAGAAGATAACCATGAGAGAGGAATTGTTTGTTCAATAATACCACGTTGCACATACTACATAAGAGGAAGAGGTTGCTAACCCTAACTATTCTCCTACTAATCCTAATTACCATAGATCATAAATTTATTATTTTTTGTATTCATTTAAGGAAAGTCATGAAAATTGATTTTCAAATAAACCTATGGAGAAGCAATCTGCTGATCCAATGTGTATGCTTGATGAAATTTGTTATATTGATTATTTACCCAAGTATGATAAATATGATGTTGACTATGTTGTCTAAATCCAGGGTAACTCTTCAAAGAAATCAGCAACATATTTTTGGGAGGGGGAAGTTTAATGACAACAAATCAATTATGGCACTCAGTGTATTCATATAAATCATGGCATAAATGAAGAAAATGAAGAAATTTAAAATCAGGTGAAAGGTATATGGCTTTATTTTTTACTTCATTTCAGCTACTAAGAGAAAACTTTCCCAAGATTAGAAATCAACAGTCTCCCATTTCTTATATTGAGCATTAAAAATACAATCAACTTCCTGATTGGGGCTCATTAGATTTATGTTTCTCTTCATTCAAAAAAATAAGAGAAAAATATAAGGTTTCCAAGGAATCAAATAAGCAAGTTGATAGTAGTAATTGAAGACAAGTAAGAACACTCAGACACTAATAGTGGAGGTACCATAAAAAGAAATAGACATCACTCAGGCAATAATAATAGAGGAATTAACTAAATATATCTCTGTAGTTAAAGTTGTTTCATACCACCACCCACATCACTCATCAAGACAATGACTAGCAAGGTGGAAATGAATTAGGAACAATGATAACAACCCTGAGATGACAGATAGAGAGGTGCGATTGTTGGGTGCTAGAGTTTCACTTCAATTTACTCCTTCAACAATTAATTTTTTAGCTTGAGACTATGTAAGATTAGAGACAAACAACAAGAAATGCCAAAGACTTCAGGTTTAAGTTCTGTAAATCCTACTTCTAACCTTCTAACAAAATTTTTCAGAATCAATGGGAAATGGAATTTCAGGGAAACCATTAATCAAACCATCACTAGGACACTTTGCGTACTAGATTCAATTGAAGAAAAATACTTTCCAAAGAAACCTTGAAGAAGATAGCATGCCTTGTAATCAATCCGAAACGAATGCTGGAAAATTAAATATGTTCTTGTAATCAAAACTCAAATTATTTAAAAACAATAGAAGGAATGATGTTCTAATATTCTTATAAATTTGTGTCCTTTACTAAAGATATGTCATTCCTGTACTAGAGAAACTACATTCCTATATTGAAATGAGTCTCATTCCTAGAGTAGGATACTCTATTTTGGTATAGCAATGCTCTGTTCATGTATCAGAATCATCTGTTCTTGTACTAAAACATTATATTCTTGTACCAAAATGGTCTATTCTTATACTAATAACTCATTTTTCTTGTATCAGAACTTCATTGTTCCTCCACTAGAATGGTTATGTTCAAAGTACTCTTCAGTCGAACATAAATTTGTTATAAATGGAAGTAAATGAAAACAAAGAGGAAAAACTCAAGCTTGAACTTTAATGAAAATAATATAAATCTGAAATGCTCAATGAAAATGACTGTAAAAGAGTGGAAAGGAAAACTTGTAATAATAGAAAAGGAAACACACTTGCATTGTGAATAAGAGTACCTATGCAAAATCCAGGACTTAACCATTTTTAGATCTCGGTCATAAAAATAGATAGAATATGTTTTGAAAGACAAATTCCATGAAATCATTAATCTCAAAAAGAGACACCATAAACAATCCATATAATCAATAATGTCCAAGTTACATTCATATATGAAATTTTTACAGTTTCATCTTTTCTTGCAGAGTTGTTATTATATAGCGGAAGTTTGTATTTATGTAAAATCACATATATGATGAACTGAAAATTATTGAAACATCAAAGTCATAACCTTATCTAATCTCTCAGAAACGGCTCAGGAAACATTTCATAGAAAAGAGAAGGAAAAATTAGTGTGATAATTTCAGCCACATAAGAAAATACTTAAAAATAGAAATGGAAATTAAGTCAACCACATAGAGAATACTCAAGTCTGAGATCACATGAAAAATATTCACAGGATTTTCTTAAAATATACAAGATCAAGCATTTAAGGAAAATCACTTTGTTCACACTGACATAGCCATATCTAAATAACCTATGAAATATAGGGAGAACAAACTAGGTTGGATGGGCCGTCAACTAGCTCATTTCCCTCTGTGAAAATTTTGAAATCAACTACGCAAAGGGAACATTACAAATAATGAAATGAACCAAAATATTGAAGTGGAATTGGCTATGTATCTATTCCAAATGTTATGAAAACATACATTGTAAAATTGTGGATCCAACCCAGAGAGACAGGGTAATACAAGACTACAAATTACAGTAAAAGTGTATTAAAAATTCTTCATAATATTGCTAACTAAGTCTATCTTGGAATCCCTGTTTTATACATAAAACTCGACTCTTGAGCATGATGAAAAATTAAATGGAAAACTCATTTTAACATGGATCGGTCCCCATATATAGTCCATCCATAATCCTCTAACTTTTTCTTTAGCTCATCCATAACACTCCATAACTGATGTAGAAAATGGAACAAACCCTCGATGAGAGATGTGCACCATTCCTTAACAAGTGCAGTGTTGTTGGACTCAATCCAAAATGAATGGGCTGACCATTAACCTGGTACAAGAATGATGGGAAGTACAATAACTACAAATTTTACACCAACCGAACTCCAACTTTGATTAATCACATTTATTCACAATGCCTTAAGAAAATACAAAAAGATAAGTTACTAAGGAAATTAATTATATTCAACCTTTATAATAACTATTAATCCCTTATAGTCCATATATAATAAAATCACAAAAAAAGACCAATAACCATGTGTAAAGGCTTTAATATAGTTGTGAAACAGAGGTTTAGGTAGCATAGATAGGGCAAGGATAAGGTTAAAAAATGGACAGTTGTGATGATGAACATGCCCCAAACGTCATCTTATTGTGCGTCCTCACACAACTAGTAATCTATGCAAAAACACAAAATTGAATGCCTTCCTTTACTTCTTGATCTTAATATTGTTTCCTAACCCCCCTACTTTCAGTTTATTAATATGGGCTTTCCTTAGGTTCTTAACCACTTTCCTCAAATTATATTTATAACACGATCCATGAAATTTCCATTTCTTTTCCTTCCATTCCTTCACTGTCTTTAACAATTCTTCATTCCTTTTCTTCAATGTAGTATTTTGATCCATTACACGTTGATTTAACACTCCAAATTTCTATATATGTTCCTTCAACTCTTGAATTACATCAAGGGAAGAAATTTTCTCTTCATATTCTTCCTGTAATGTCGCCTTTTCAGCCGCTATCTCATAAAAGGAATAATCTTTTTCTATTTCTTTTTCAAACTCGTAAGTTTCACGTTGTAGAGGAATATTGTCCTCACGTGTTTCTACTGTAGCATCTTCTTCTATAACCCTCTCCTATTTTGAATCTAATTTTTTCTTCTTGACTTCCTCCATCAAGGATGGGAGAGGAATGTCATCCTCCTCCTCAACATAACCCGAACTAAATTTCAAAGCACCCAAGGCTACAAATTCTACTGATATAGAAAGGTTAATTTCCACTATCAAGTTTGCTACAGGGATCTTCACATGAGGGTTTCTAGAGTATCACAGTCCTAAGAATTGTAAGTGATATCCATTGTAGTCGTTGTCATAATCGAATCCTTTCCTATAGAATTATGGCGTATTTTAAATGAACCTTGTGTAACAATTCGTGACGGTTCAGGCTTATTAATTTTAATTTGTCCCTTACTCCACTCCTTCTTCTTAGGTTTTCACTCCTTAGACTTGGGTTTGTCAGTTTTTGGTTTTCCTCCTTTGCCTCATTTTAAAGTTGATGGCTTCTTCTGCCATTGTGGACTAACTACTGACTTGAGAATTTTTTTCTTTCTTTCTCTGACTGATTCCTACCACGAGATCGTTTCACTATGCTTTCACCATGAATTCTTTTCAAAAATATCTCCCATGTAGTGCCTCTATTTATAACCCATTTCTAACTAGAATTTTTATGAGGCCATAGTGGAATAATTTGAAACCTATCTAATGCCTCCCACCCTTTTTCACATTTCTAGACAACTTATATAAAAATTTTAATAGAAAATGAGGAGAATTTATCAATTTAGCTGACAAAAAATGTAACAGTAGTTGATGTGATAAAGATAGCTTAACAAGTACCTCCCTTCACGAGTGAGGAATTCTAGAGAATGTAAAACAAATATTTATATTTCTCAACCATAGCATTTCTCTGCAATATAACCTTCCAATTCATAGCATTGTCTTCTTCAAGAAGAAAACAACACCACACACCCGTCTCCAATTCACCTTTATTAATCCATTTCTCACATGTGGCTAGTAGCTGTGTGGCCTAAGAAATGGTTTTCTCCATCACTTGAAACTATAATGAGCCAACTATGGTCATCCTTTCATCTAAGGTGTGTGAGAAATGTAGAGCTACAACAAGACCGTAACCATTGAATTTGAGGAGGAAAAGAGTAAACCATGTTTCTTTCCAGGCAATGTTTTCCTCATACTCAATTGTCCCGTCCAACTCCTTTACAGACCATGACTCCAATGTCTATCAGTTCCATATCATTTGAAGGTTACACTACTTATACTCTCCTCTAAAATCCTACGAAGAAGGCCATTCTTGACATAGAAGCTTGAAATATTGAGGGTGTTTTGATGATCTTTTAATTTGCGAAACTTAAATTGCATGCACTAGTTCCTTAATTTGCATACCTTAACGTCCTATCGACTTATACTAGTGATTAGAATGACTATCACCCTATCAATGTAAAAATTTTGATTGGAAAGGCCAAAGGTTTGGTATGATTTCAAGGCAAGGAGAGTAATGATGATTAATGGAGGTGACAGTGGTTTAAACTTTCAAGAGGGAAATGCATGGTTTACACATTATAATAGGCAAATCATTAAACAGGTAATATGATTAAGTTAATTAATCGGTTAAGGAAGGAATCATTTACACATCCTTCATCCCCATAATGATTTTAATTTGAAGTGATAGATAATGTCAATCAAATAAAAAATTTAACAATCTTGGCTTTTCGAAAATAACCATCATGATTCTAAACAATAATTCAAGTCCAGTAAAACTGATGATTGCAATATAATTCCTATATTGTGATAGGGTTCCTGCACCCGAATCGAGCTTTGCTGTAATGAAACATGTTCCTACAACAGAAGTTGTAGTTCCTGTACTACATTAGGGATTCTCACAAAATAAAATTTTCTTTGTTATACATAGGATGAATTCCTCAATATATTACATAATTTGAAGGACTTTTTTCTATTACTAGTTTCCAAGTGTCATTATGCTCCCTCGGTTTGAGAAAGTGTGGCCTTAAAAGATTCATCATATCCTGCAAAAAAATATGAGGGAAAGAAAGAAGAGGGACAGGGATAAATTTTTAGAAAGGAAAGGAAATTATTGAGTGCACTTAGAATGAGATAAAACACTAGAGGGATATATGAAAATAGAGCGAGGAAAAAAAAATTGGGAATAGAAGAGAAAGTAGAAGTCGGGATATGAAACTTTTTGAAGAATAGGAAGGAAATCTTAACTAGGACGAAAGAGGAAATAAAGGGGAAATTATGAAAAGGGAACAAGAAGAAAATAAGATTTATAACATCAATTCTCAGATGTCTCTACCAAATGATTTTTTGCCGTGAATAAATTAACGGTCTTGGAAATTTTATGTTGTGTGAAATATTATATGCCAACTACCTAGAACTTAGATAAGGGCTCAACTCTTCCAATCATATTACTATGACCATAAATAATTTACAGAGACTTGGTTCTTCTCAATGACAATCAACATTTATAATATTCAAGTAACATCCCTTTTTATTAAAGAAACTTATACTCCCACCATCATGTTTTTTTTTCAATTGGATCCTTCTATAACCATGTTAGAAAGCTAACATTCACAGTCATAGTTAAAAAAATAAATAAAATTTGTTAATTTTCTAGCTTGTTTTCTTCTTCTTTTTTCAATTTTATTTATTTATTTGTTATTATTTGCAAAGAGAAATTAGATTCACACTAGGTTTCCATCACCACCTACGATTCTTAATTCTGGTTATTGTTGCACTTGGTGTATAAATATTTCTTTATTGGTTGCCAGAAAGTATACTTTAAGTCTATTCCTGTTATAGCTCCAAATCCCACTCTTATGGTTTGTGATGCTGCACTCATGGCCTAGGGCAACCCCTCCTTCCAGACCTGGTCCAAAAATTTAAAAAACAGTGTTTTATTCCCTATACGCGACATTGCCCTGAGTTAAACGCGTGTACACGCGGGTCTGTCATACCCAACCCGCGTGTATCTATTAAAACACTTAAAAAATATATAATTTCCTCTTTTTTGGGCGGTGATCGCGGGTTTACCTGCTGGATCACCTGTTAGTGCCCGTGGCCCAACTGTTCCCAACCAACTCCTAACTAAAAAACTACTTTGGAGAGGGTATAAAAAGACATCAATGGGAAGGCCAAGGAAAGAGAGGAGAGAGCAAGATTATTATGCTGAGATCTTTCCCTTAAACCAGAATTGGCGACTCCACTGGGGACAACATTCTTGTTGTTCCTAGTTTGGGTAGTCCTCAAGCCAATCGAGGCTCAGCCCCTCTGTTTATTGGTTTTGACTGTCTGATATTTTCTTGAATCCAAGCTTTTCCAGTTTTCAGTCTGTGTTTTTTTTATTTTTCTTGAAAGACTTCAGATACGCCTTTTTTCTGGATTACAGAAGCGTATATACGCTAGTTTCACTAAGTGAACCCGCGTATACGCAGGTTTCCTTAGTTTCAGTCGCGTATACACGCATTCTGCAAATATTTGCAGGCGCGTATATCACATTATTTTCAAGATTTATAATTTTTCTTTTTGTTGAATGTTTTTCTGGTAGTTTGGGTCAGTGTCAAGCAGTTATCTCTCCAGTAACAGTTCCCTGTTTGACAGGGGGCATCTTGTTCTGAACTCTCTCTAGTTTTAAGGAGTTCTAGTCTTGTTTTTCGTTGATTGCAAGCGTCATTGATTTTTGACACACAAGATTTCTGTCTAATAATCTTGATTGCTCTGTTTCGGCAGAGTGAGAAGATTGTTTTCAATCTTTGTGTCCATTTTGTTTTCGTGACATTTGTGTTTGCTTAACGGAATCATTTTTGAGACCATTTGCTCCTTCTTTTCGAGAAATTTGTTTGTTACCATTTTTCTTGAAACTTGTCTTTCAATATTTTGGACTTTCATTGCTGTTTTTGATTGACGAAAGCGATTTTGAACACAATTTATTTTTGTTGAGTTCTCATCATTTGAAAGGTGTCAATTCACAAAAGTGTTTGGTTGCTTGTTTATCAATCATTGGTGTCAGTATTTTTGAGAGCTTTCCTTTGAAAAAGACTTTTTGGTTTGATTGAAAGAAAATCTTTTGAAAGTTTTGAGTTTCGCTTTCTTAAACTTGCTTTTCGTTTGATTTCCTTTTTGCGAAGTGAAAGTGCTTTGTTTTTATCTTAAAACTTGTTTTTATTGTTTGGACGAAATGATTGGTAACACATCATCTTCTATCTAAGCATTTTAGTGGCAAGACAAAATTTGGTAAAGCAGCAACTTTCCTTCTTTGTTTGCAGAGTAGTCTTAAAATCTTGCATTCACATATAGTTCTTGCATTAGCATAGCTTTGCATCCTCTTTTAGGCATGCATAGTTTTGTTAGCTTTTGTGAGTGTGGAGTTTGAAAAAAAAAGAAAGCAAAAAACTTTGTTTAATTTGAAGTACCTCTGAACCTCATAGAAATTGCTCTTCATCGAAACGAAAAGTGCATGTGCATGTAGTTAGGATAGTTTCTTTTTGCGTCCTACAGACATCACAAGTTTCACTTCCGTTACCTCTGACTTAAAGAACAACCTAATAAAATCAAGCACTTAATTAAAATCCACTAGAACTTTTTGTTTTAGTTATTACACCAACAAGTTTAGGATTTTAGGGCCTTGGATTAGGCGAGTGGAGAGTCAACTCTCCAAGGCCACACAAAACGTCAAACATAAGAGTCTGATTAAAGAGAGTAAATCCAATAGCGTTAGGAAGACCAGGAAAGCTCCGGATCTGGGAGTTAAGCACGAGGGTCTGTGAAGACAGGGAAGAGAGATACCCCCTCTCCTACTTGTCCGAACTTACCTCACGACTGTTCCGCCTGGCTTCTGCGACGAGTTGGTACCCATAGTTGCCTCTCCTAGGGATCTGCATAGGTGGCTGCGGAGGGGAATCCCGTGGCACCTGAGGTCGACGTTGTATCACTCTCGACGGTACTTCCGGAGGGCACCCTTGCGAAGCTTGGGGGCTTGCACCGGCACAGGCTGTTGTTAGGAGGTCAGCGTAACTTCCTCTGACACCTTCGCTGATAGGACTGGGCCCTCATCATCCCAGACTATCTTCGGAAGGCCCTTTGATTCACTTTCTCGTATTTTGGTGTCCGGTCTCAATCACCCGGAGCGGAAATACTTGAAAGTTGTTTGACTGGCTGTATCTTTAGGAACTTTATAGTGTGTGCTCTTTGCTCCTTGTATATAGTTGGCTTTAGGTATGTTTGTCTAGTCACCTTTGGACTTTGTAGTCTGAGTGACTGGCTTGCCACTCTACCGATCTTGAGAGGCTTTTGGTCGTTCTTTCGGAAGTTGTGGAGTTGCCTCCTCAAGGGCAAAGGTTTTGATTGCTTATCCATATTCTTTGAAGAGTTATTTCTATATTCCCGCAAGGGAAAGGGTCTTGGGATCAGTTAGATATGGCTAATATTCCTGTGGAAACCAACCAAGGTACCCTTCCAAAAGGGGATCCTTGTGCTTTTCCTTTCTTTGGAAACGTTGGTACTCCCTTGATGGCCACTTTGAATATTCCTGGGTTGAATGTTGGACTACCCGTTTGGCTGTGGTCCACTCCGAATATTCCAAATGCTCTTGAAGCTTCTCAGATGAATGCTTTATTTCAGGGGCATCATATGGGTGCTAATTGTTCATCTTCTTTCAAAGAGAAATCTGGGATTCCTTCTTCTTCTCCTTCTTGTAATAAGAAATCGAAAAAGAGGAGAAAAAGGAAGTCAAAGAAGAAGAATAATTCTATCCTTTCATCTTCAACCTCTGCGAGTCATGTTGGAGATGAGTCTTCAGCCGCTGCGAGTCATGCTGGGGGCACGAGTCTAGTCACTGCAAGTCATACTAGCACTTCATCTTCAACCTCTGCGAGTCATGTTGGAGATGAGTCTTCAGCCGCTGCGAGTCATGCTGGGGGCACGAGTCTAGTCACTGCAAGTCATACTAGCACTTCATCTTCAACCTCTGCGAGTCATGTTGGAGATGAGTCTTCAGCCGCTGCGAGTCATGCTGGGGGCACGAGTCTAGTCACTGCAAGTCATACTAGCAAAGAGTCACCGACCTCTGCAAGTCATGTTCAGGACTCTCCGCAAACCACTGCTAGTCATGTTGGCGGAATGGAGGTTGATAAGAAACCTGGACGTAGAAGTTTTAAACCTAAGTTCCCTTGTAAGATATGCAAGGGAGACCATCTTACTCATTTATGCCCTGGTATTCCAGAGGTTCAAAGGATATGGTCCGAGTCTGAAAGTACTTCTGCTCCTAGATCTGATTTGGTTTCTCATCAATCCCATCAACCATCGGTTGAAAATGTGGTAGAGTCAGTGCAATCGCTGGCCGATTACACTCCTCTTTTGGGGGGTGAAGTGCCTAACAAAAGAGTCTGTTTGATCTCTAGTACAGAGTCTTCTAGTATAGGGGGCATTCCGGTTTCTTCGAATGTTCCCCCTCCAAGTTCTAAGAGTGTTTCCTTTGATTGGGATAGTCTTGTTGAGCCTCGTCTTCCTTCCGCAGCACCTTTCCAAATAAAGATCAGGGTTAATTCCACAAATGTCTATCGATGTATGGTGGATGAAGGATCCTCTACAAGTATTATATCCTCTTTGACTTGGAAAGCTTTGGGTTCCCCAAAGTTGTTGACAGCTCAGAGTCAGTTGTTAGCCTATGATAGAAGGCCTGGTGAATCTATGGGTGTTCTTCCTCAAGTGCCTATCACTTTAGGTGGGAAGACTGTCTTAATCGATATGATGGTGGTTGATAGCCCTTTAGACTTTAATATGCTACTTGGGCGTGATTATGTCTATGCTATGAATGCTGTGGTGTCTTCACTCTTTCGAGTAATGTGCTTTCCTCATAACGGGAATATTGTCACTATTGATCAGCTTGCATCTGATAATCATCACCCTAATTCGACTTTACTGCAGAATGCCCCTTGGTTTGTTCCAAGTGTTCAAGTAGACTCTACCCTGCCACGGGTGAATTATGTGGCATTGAATCCTCAATGTTCAATTGCTTCTAAGAAGGATCCTTTGACTTATTATTCTCCTTCTTGGGACTTGGTCCCGGCAGTTGACCGAGAGATTCTTCCTATAGAGACATGGGACCCTTTAATTCCCTCTTTTGATCCTTGTAGTTCTCATGATTTCTCAGATCTTGTTTTGCCTTCACAGGAGGAACTCTTTGAAGCCATGAGTTATGACTACCAAAGGAGCCCTTGGCCTGAGCCCTGCAAGGGGTTTGTTCAGCAGAACTATTATACGTAAGCCGCAAGGCTGCGTGGTTCCCTGTACCATATTGTATATATGAGGTACGCATTTTCAAGTTTTGTATCTTATAACACAGAGATTTTATATGGAGTTTATATGTGGGATGTATTAACTTCGTGTCTAGTGTTCCTATTTATGTTTACAGAACTTGGAAGATTTCTCCTTTGGAAGTTTATGGTTGGTCCGTTCTGACAGGTATTGGTTCTCGAAACTGGCATATAGGTTAGGTTCTTCCGCCTGCATTGTGCACTTATCAGTTTCCTTTACCATTTTGCCTTAGGATCGACCCCACCAAGTTATGGTGCGGAACCTTCTCATTGCTTAGAAGTATCATGACTTGTGTGGTAGAGCCTACCTTATCATGGGTGCCCTAGTTAGTACCTTATTGTCGCTTGGCACTCATGCAGATTTTTCATCCCTAGGCTCGGGAGTCCTCTGTAGTCCCGCCATGACTTATGCGTTGAAGACTCATTCCTCTGTGCTTCTTCGCTTTGTTCTGGCCTTATACCCTAGAGGCTCCTATGTGTGTTGAGTTGTACTTCTGCATTGCATGTTGACCTTTTGCACCTTTTGGCCTATAGCCGGCTTCACTTGGACTCGTGTTTAAGCCAACTTTTGACCATGCCGTCTGCAAAATCAACCTTGCATACCCTTGACCTCTGCAGCTTGACATACCCAGATCCGTGGAAGGGACATACTTCTGAGTGTCACTGACCAGTTTTTCACCTCCCTGCATTGAGCATAGGAACGTTCCTTTCCCAGGAACTAGATCATCTGTTTCACCGACACTCGTTCTTTCCACTGTACCATAGCATTCTTTTATTCTTTTTCCGGCTTATCAGAAAAAGACAAAAAAATTAAATATTCCAAAAAGAGCGGGAACGGGGACATTATTTCCATTTATTGTTGGCAGCTAGAGTCAGTCGTGTCGCCCTTGAACAAAGCACTCAAAACAAAGTCTCCTCCGCATGGGTGGGATTTAGTTTGACTTAGGTACGCCATAACCTTGTTATCGAGTCAGTTCTCCCCCGATTGGTTATCTCTTCCAATCATATGGAGGGTTCGTTCGTGCCTCCTGCATGACGAACTTATACAGATTCATTATATGCTGCCACATAGTCACATTGAGTCGTGCTTTTGTTCAAGGGAAGTTAGCCTGAGTCGGCCTTTCTGCGGTGTCTCTTGACTCATTTTTCAGTCGGCCATCCCTGGTTGTCAGTGTCATGTCTATCATCACATCAGTTATATTGGTCCTTTACTCGTGCCGGTTTGAGAAGGTCCCCATTGACTTCTTGCTGGCGGGTCTTGTCCTTATCGACGACGACACATTGCTCTGAGGGCAGACCTAGAGACCGCACCCTGGCCCTATTTTCATTATTGATAGGTCACCTTGTGCTCAGCATCGATCAGTATCATGGGTCTTTGACTGAGTGGTTTCCCTTGTGTTCGACATCAGCATACATTATCACACATTGGGATTCGTGCAGTACCTTGGTTTCCATTTGACCCTATTGGTGGATACCTCGCCTCTGTGTCAGCTTTCATTATTGGTTGGTTCAGAGGGTTTCTGCCGTGCGCTAGCCACATCTTGTGTACGCCGGAAACGTACTTCGGTTGGGTTACTACATCTTTTTCATCCGATTCCTTCCACATTATTGGCCTACGGGTTACACTCGCGCTAGATTGATGGAGGATGCCTTAATGCCTTCCTTCTAGCGGATCTTTCCCTATCGACTCCGACTCATTGCTCTGGGGCAAAGATCTAGAGTCCATTTGGCAGTACCTTGGGGTTTGCAGTCATTAGTGGCAGATTCCTCGCTATCGACAGTGGGAAACCATCATTGTCTCCTGATTGATAGATTCTTACAGGTGTTCGACTTCAGCTCATCTATTCACACTTGTTAGATTGTACTGGGTACCTTGATGCTCATTATCATTATCGGTGAGTAGTCTCGCGTTTGTTAACGGTATACATCAATGACCGGTAATCAAACGATTTCTCACATGGTCGACTTCAGATCATTTATTCCCATGGTGTAGAAATGTACCACGGCGGTCGGTGAAGACCTCAGGTTGTATCAGCATTCATTGGTTCACTTGACAGTTGCTCCTGTTGCTGCTCGTTGATACCACTCCACCTTATATGTTGCAGTCAGTCATGGCGACATTCTATATGCTGGCACCTGAGTTTGCAGTGTAGTACCATCCTATTCCATCATGTTCAGTTGGTACCTTATGGGATCAGTCTTTGATTTCAGTGATTCGTTGCATCTTTCAGCATCATTGACAGTTTTATATGTGATATTCAGACATGTACTTACTCATTCTGATCAGATGATCCATTATGTATTTTACAGTCATTTATACTTGTATACTTAGTGGATCCGCTTGTACTTGATATGCGGACATGCTTTACTTTTCCTGAGCATGGGTATGCCTGCCTCAGACAGTGTTTCTTTCTGATCTCCTTTCGGTGGCTTGGCAGGCTGAATTCTGGTGAAGTCCTCCTCAGTTTTTTGGCAGAGTTCCTTTCCTTGTACTTACTTACTATATTTCGGCCATCATGTTCCCCTTCTGACCTCATATATTAGGGGGCATCTGTTATAGCTCCAAATCCCACTCTTATGGTTTGTGATGCTGCACTCATGGCCTAGGGCAACCCCTCCTTCCAGACCTGGTCCAAAAATTTAAAAAACAGTGTTTTATTCCCTATACGCGACATTGCCCTGAGTTAAACGCGTGTACACGCGGGTCTGTCATACCCAACCCGCGTGTATCTATTAAAACACTTAAAAAATATATAATTTCCTCTTTTTTGGGCGGTGATCGCGGGTTTACCTGCTGGATCACCTGTTAGTGCCCGTGGCCCAACTGTTCCCAACCAACTCCTAACTAAAAAACTACTTTGGAGAGGGTATAAAAAGACATCAATGGGAAGGCCAAGGAAAGAGAGGAGAGAGCAAGATTATTATGCTGAGATTTTTCCCTTAGATCAGGTCTGAAGTCCTTGGTGCTGTCTGCACTTCCCCCATCTTGCATAGGAAACCCTTGTTTCCATGTATATTGGTGATCATTCATCCTTGGTATCATCATTGGAGTAGGACTTGGAAGGAGCTCTTGTCGAAAGCTTGAGGCTGGAACGAATCCGGGAGGAAGCTTGCTTGGAGCCTGCTGAAGGTTTTTAGGTGATATCTTTCCGATATCTGTACTTTATTTGCCTTTATTTATAAAGAAACACGTCTTTGTTCCCGAATAATCTTTCTTTATGCTTATGAAATTCTTGTGTTGAATTCTAGTGAAAGTGGTTACTTAGAGATCTTTTATAACTAACTTTATAGCATGAAGATGATTTATACATAAGTATTTGTACAGGTACTGTTGTGTTCTTTGATTTGTTTGTCTTGCAGGTCAAAGAAAGAAGAAGGGAACTCCAAGGAGGGTTTGCACCCTAACGGTCTTCTCGAACGTAGGACCATTGGTAAGTGCCGTAAACCTTAGAATTTGCTTAAAAGTAAAGATGATGGCTGTGCGTGTGTTTCTTTAAAATAAGCAATTTTCAGTCTGGTAGAGTCTTAGCCCAAAGGACTCTAGGGGTACTTTCCCTTAAACCAATTCCCATTCACAAGGAAAATTGCTTCATGTCCGTTAGTTCCAGTCTCCACAGCCTGTCACCAGGGATCAAAATCAGCTCTTACTATGTCTAGATTTTAGAGATGTTTTGCACATGATATTCAGTGAAAATAAAATTCTAAGTATTTCCATTAGAAAAATCTCAGAAAAATATTTCCAACAGTATATCACGCTCCGTGACTGGGCTCTGGATCAGAAGATATGATCGAAATGAATGAGTGATTCTTGGTTACACATGTTTTGAGGTCAGTTGCTGCACACAATGACAAGTTTAGTAAGAGATCAGTTTATAAAATAATGGTAGGGAATTTTTTAAAAGGGAAATATACTTTTGTCCATCACATACCAAATAACAAAAAACTCATTCATTTTATGCATAGGTGCTACTATGTGGGATATATGCAACGATATTTGGAGCCTACATTAAAACAAAACAAATTTTGCAGTTATTTTACTATTTTAGTCATTTTAGTACAGTTCCATTGTGCAAAATATGGAAAGTAATTTTGAGAAACCAAAATTATTTTTTGTTACATATGAGCCATTTAACAAAAACCTCTTTCAGTTTATTCACAAGAGTCGTGAATTTGGATATGTGACTAGATATTTACAGCTCATTTTCACAGATTTAAATTTTTAATGATTTTCTGTTTTAGAGATGATTTTGTGGAATAGGCTGCGAGCAATTGGAAATGAATTTCTAAAATGTGAGAGAGGTTTTTGTCCACCATGACCTTATCTACAAAAAAAATCTTTCCGTTTTGTCACAAGTTCTATGGTTTAGGAGATACGAGCTCATATTTAACACCTATTTTCAGAAATTTAGTCCAAGTTTAATGTAACTGATTCTATTTTGAAGAAGATGGTTCAGCTCAATTCCCTTAGTACAAGGATGAGAAAATGCATCTATTTTATGAATTTTATAGTTTAGAGGTTTGATTTTGGTAGCAGATAGGCTGCTTGGAATTATGTAAAATTTTCCTGAATATCATTTTAATAAAGCAGTTTTCTGCCCTTTGGACCAGGGATCCATCACGGTATTATTGTTTACTATGTTTTTCATGTAATTCACTTACACATTATATTTTTCTTCTTTATTTCAGCATTATATAAATGATATGTTAGGAATTCATCCATAATAATGCTCGTTTCATGATGAATTTGCTTCTAGCTGTAATTCTTGTCCTACTAGAATTCACCCTTTGCTAGATGCTCTGTTGAGAAACCTCATTATTCTCTTTCATCTAAAGTTGCTGATACAGATCAATTCTTTGTTTGATGCCTATAGGGCAGCAAGATTTCTCCCTTATACTACTCACATTCACAATCTTTATCTAGTTGAAAATGGTCCTTAATTTTCCCCAAGTTTGCTGGGAGAAAATGACATCGACTCCATAGTCCAAAATCATCCTTTCTCTTGTTGCTTCGACCCAAAACATTTCAAACAAATCCCCACAGTCCATAGCTAGCCTAATATTTTATTTATTACAGCTACATTTTGTTGGCAAGGAGAGAGCTCTCTCCCAAACTGGTAGGGCTAGCTACTAGGTTAAGCATGGTTTGATATTACCCTAGACCTACCTTCCTTCAGCCTGAGGTAGATCTAGGCACTAACATAGTGGTGACCATACTGGGTAAGAGGTGACATATATTCTCCATGAAAGATCATTCAAGTTTTAGATCTGATTGCTAATGGTGGATAGTATTCAGACACATATGAAGGCTGAAATGTTCACCTCGCGACTCCAACTCAATCCAAAGATTCTAGGGCTCAATGATTAATTCATGCACTAAAATAAAATGGTAGGGTAGGTGTAAAACCTTGTGTTTTGTGAAATTTTAAAAGAAGTTAGAGATCATTTAGTGGATATTGAAATTGATGAAGTAATTTTCATTAATTTGCTTCAATTTTTGAGATCTTCGAAGTTTCCTCCTAAAGATAAAATTGGTTTCTTTGAGTTAGTTGTTGAAAAATTTGAGAAGGAGATTCAATATTTAAATGATCAGATCCAATCATATGAATTCTGAGATGCCAAAAAGTTCTTGGAAACTCTCCCTCCTTCAAAATAAGAAACAATAGAGCTGCCTATCGATGTTTCATTAATAGTTTGCAGTTGGAGGTCTATGTAGAGGAGTTAGGGTAGCAAATAGAGTCTGGTTTCTTTGATCCTATTGTCACATATATGGAGTATTTTTTAAGTTTGAATGATAAATCAGATTGTCTTTCACACAACCAAATTCAATTTGGTCATGGATGGTTATCGGCATTTACATTTGTGTCCTAGTTGAAGTAATTTCAAGCACCATATTTATCATAGCTACTTGAATGGTTGATATTGAATTACAACATCACTTGATCCATTGATTTTGCAGCAAAGTAGGGTAGGTTTGTGTAAATAAATAAGCTTCCAAAAGCAACATTTCAGTTTGGATTGATATCAGTTGTTTTGAGTTTATAGTTGTTTGACCATATTTCCCAATGGATGAGGCACTTGGTATATGGTGTTCTTGACACCTCCAAGGAGCTATCATCCCCAATAAGGCTGATGTTAGTTCAAATCCTCGCAGCCTCTCACCAGGGATCAAAATGGGCTCTTACTATGTCTGGATTTCAGACATGTTTTTCACATGATCTTCAATGCAAATCATATCCTAAGTGTCTCCATCAGAAGAAGCTTAGAAAAATATTTCCAACTGTATATAACACTCCCATAACCAGTTTCTGGATCAGAAGATATGATCGAAATGAATGAGGGATTCTTCGTTATGCATGTTTTGAGGTCAGTTGTTGCACACAATGACAAGTTTAGTACAAGATCAGTTTCTGAAGTAATGGTAATGAATTTTTCAAAAGTGAAAGAGGTTTTTATCCACCACATACTAAGCAACAAAAACCTCCTTTATTTTAGGCATATGTTCTACTATGTGGGAAATATATAGTGATATTTGGAGCCTACATTAAAACAAAACCAATTTTGTAGATATTTTACTATTTTACTAATTTTAGTACGGTGCCATTATACAACATATGGAAAGTAATTTTGAGAAACCAAAAGATTGTTTTGTTAAATAAAATCCATGTGACAAAAACCTCTTTCAGATTATTCAAAAGGATCGTGAATTTGGATATGTGACTAGATATTGACAGGTCATTTTGACAGATTTAAATTTTTAATGATATTCTGTTTTAGAGATGATTTTGTGGAATAGATTGCGAGCAATTGGAAATGTATTTCCAAAATTTGGGAGAGATGTTTCTCATCCATGATCTTACCTACAAAAACGCTTTCATTTTTGTAACAGTTGCCATGGGTTGGGATATAAAAGCTCATCGTTAACACCTCTTTTTCAGAAATTCAGTCCAAGTTTAATGTAATTGATTCTATTTTGAGGAAGATGGTTGAGCTCAATTCCCTTAGTACACTCATGAGAAAATGTATATATTTTATGAATTTCATAGTGTATAGGTTTGATTTTTGTAGCAGAGAGGCTTCTTGGCATTATGCAAAATTTTCCTGAATATGATTTTAATAAATGAGTTTTCTGCCCTTTGGAGCTGGGATCCATCATAGTATTGTTGTTCAGTATGTTTTTCATGTAATTCACTTATACATTATGTTTTTTCTCCTTTTTTTATGCATTATCTAAATGATATGTTAGGAATTGATTTGTAATGATGCTCCTTTCATGACGATTTTACTATTAGTTGTAATGGTCGTCGTAGTAGAATTCATCCTTTGCTAGATGCTCTGTTGAGCAACCTCATTATTCTATTTCATCTAAAGTTGCTACTACAGATCCATCCTTTGTTTGATGCCTCCAATGTAGTGGGGTTTATCCCCTATGCTACTCACATTCACAATCTTTATCTGGCTGAACATGGTACTTAATTTTCACCAAGTTTTCCGGCAGAAACTGGCATCGTCGCCATAGTCCAAAATCATCCTTTCTATTCATGTTTCAACCCAAAACTTTTCAAGAAAATCCATGCACTCCATGGCTTGCCTAAGATTTTATTTATTGAAGCCACATTTTGTTGGCAAGGAGAGAGCCCTCTCCTGACCTGGTAGGGCTAGCTACTAGGTTAAGCGTGGTTTGATGTTATCGTAGACCTACCTTCATTCAACTTGAGGTAGATCCAGGCACTAGCAATGTCCATCAATGGTTTTGATTTCTACTCCTCTCTTTTCAAAAACCTTCACCACTTCATATGGTCCCATTTAGCGTGTACAAAATATTCCTTTAAAATAAATAAATTTAAAATCATAGACAAGTACCCAATCACCTAGTGAGAACAACTTCTTTTTTATTAACCTATAATACCACTTCCTTAATTTTTGTTCCATTAATATATCATGTTGAACAACATCTCTTCTAAGTTCATCAAATTTTTTCAGTTGTAAGAGGCGTTGTTATTGTGCTTCTCAGTGATGCAATCCTAATTGGACAATAGTTATGAAATTTTTCATTAGGAATTCAAATGGAAATAGGATCGAATTTTAGTATACCATCTCATAAGGTGTGTGACTTGTGATGTTCCTCCAAGTGGTTCTATAAGCCCATCAGACCTGAGGTAACTTTTCTGCCCAATATTTCTTATGAAGATTGTTTATTTTTGTAAGAATGGACTTGATCATCTTATTAGTGGATTCTACCTGTCAATTTTCCCACGGGTGGGCGGTGTTGATTTTTTGTGCCAAATTTTATATTGATCCATGACACCTTTCACCAGATTAGAACCAAACTCAATTCCATTCTCATAAATATTTTCTCTAGAAACACTAAATCTAGTAAATGTTTTACGAAGCAAAATTAAACAACAACCTTTTCAGTAAAGAAACAACTTTAGCTTCTACGCATTTTGTTACAAAGTTTGTGAAAACCAAGATATGCCTTCTTTTGAGGGATATTTGAGCTATAGGTCCTACATAATAAATAGCTAATTTTTCAAATGGTTCAATTATAACTCAAGGAAACAAAAGAATCTCATTGGTTTGTCTAGGTTGGTCTATTCATTGAAAACTATCACAATAATTGACATGTTGTTTAGCATCCCTAGACAAGGAAGGCTAAAAGTAGCAGCATGGAGGATTTTATATGTTGTCCTTTTATCAGTAAAATGGCCCCCATAAGGTTCGTCATGGGTAGCTTCTAAGATATCAAACACTTCTTCCTCACTTACACATATATGAATAATAAGGTCAGGTCCAGTGAAAAAGAGGTCTCCTTGAATCTAGTAATATGAGGGACTTTTATGAATAATGTTTCATCTCTATTGAGTGGATAAATGAGGTGGTGTTTTTACTGTAACTAAGTAATTAGCTATATTGGCAAACCAAGGAGAGGTTTTTGAAACAAAAAAATATGCTCATGAGGATAAGAACCACCTACAAGACTTATTTCACCATGAATGTTTAACCTAGAAAGATAATAGTCTACAACGGTATATTTTTCTAGTCTATGGATGATGATAACACTAAATTCTTGCAGTAAAAGTAACCACAAAGTCACTCTACCACTATTTGAAGCTTTATTCATTACGTATTTTATCGTATAATGGTTTGCATGTACAAGTAATTGATAGCATGTAATGTAGTGTCCTAGCACATGGATTGAACATCTGGCTAAAGGAAGGCAATTCTAGAGTAACCACAAACCATGCTTTGCCAAGTAGCTAGCCTTAATATGCCAGGATCTTAGACAAATTGAATTGATATAGAAATTGATATTAGGCTAGGTATAGTAACATAAGGTTCAATTTGATTTTGAAGGGTTTTGCTGGAATAGGAGGAGCCAAACAGTTAGAGAAGGGAAATTAGGTCAAATTTGCAGGGTGTTCAATGGGGTAAGGTAGGCACAATGATCAAAACCTTAGGGTTTGATCGATGAGGTGAAAAGATAAGTTAGTAGATAGTAAGAGCATATAAACCCCATGGATTCTTCCTATACTATAGAAAACAGACTGTGAAATGTCTACCCAAAATAGAGCATAAAAGTTATGGATTATGCCTTTCAAACTTGTATAAATCTACATAAAGAGTATGAAATGATGTAATGGAGTCAACAATACATTTTAGCACATGAAAAAATAAGAAAAACGCAATCGAGCATCATACCACATGGATCCCAAAGAAATACCTACAATTTTCATTAATCTCTTGATGTAACTGATACAAAATGATGTCGATTAAAGCCTAAGAATACCACTGAGTCGAACTGTTTACAATGAGAAATAAAAATAATATATAAAAATAAATTCAACCTCCTCCCATCCTTAGGGGTACAATACCTATGATGAGGAACTTAATCCATCAAAATTTGAACAAGAAACTGGAATCTAGGGAATATTAACAACTTGCCAGTAAACGAAGGAAACTGATTCATTTATCCTTAAGATAACTTTTGATCCAATGAATATACCCTCCATTATCTAATATCCATCCTATTTACATGCCTAGTCACCATTTACATCAGTAAAAACATCATCCATGAGAGAAAACCCAAAAACTATAGTTATGGCATAGTAAAGTGAAAATTTAGCATAAAATTTTCCTATGTGCACTACTACAAGGCTATGTGCAACACTTGTTGCAAGGCCATTTCGGAGGCATTTCACGTATCCAAATTGAGCTCATGATAGCTCATTGGAAATCTTGTCCTATCTAATTTCAAAATATGACATTAGTTTCCCACTTGGACTTCACATATCCCCTCAAGAGTGGATTCTCCTAGGACTCTCTCTACTCGCAGCACCATGGTCTAAAAGAGGGCAGAAAGGTCATTTCTAAGGGGTTTTTTTGACATTTTTGCTGAATAGCTTTGCTCCATAAGCTTACAAGATGCACAGGGTGCATGTATTCATCATTGTGAATCCAAAAATGCTGACCATTTCCTCATTAGATACCCATAGGAAAAGCGCAATGTTAGTGGCGCTACACATAGAGTTAATTCTTCTCAGTCAAAAACTGCTAAATTCTTCAAAAATTCCAAAATTCTTAGAACTTACTCAAACTTTATTGAGAACACCACCATCAAGTGTCTAGGTTAGCCAAGGAAGTTTCAGCAAGCAACCAAAGCCTATCTCCCTCCATTTTACCTTGGAGAGCTTGTGTTAGTGTTGTCTTCATTTGCTTGACTCTATTGTTACAAATCTTATTTGGGTCCTGTAATGGTAAGACATGTGGTTGATGATTTCATTGTCCCTATTGGCCCTTTTTAGTAGCTTCTCCAAATGAAAATTGACCCTATCAAACCATATTTCTCTATAAACTTCAATCTCCCTTTCAAACCTTTGTTCTGTAGTCAAGGTGGTTGGGGTTTCTTCCTCTTGCATTACTAATTTTCCCTTTGTCACCTTGCCTATTTGCTTCGACAAGTTCAAGCTCCATGGGGACCTGTTTTTCACTTAGCTACTTCTCTTGCTCAAGGTGTCAAATGACATACTTAACTCTTGCCATGTTTTCCATAAGTGTTTGAATTCGTACATTTTTCTCCTTTATGATTATATTTTCACCTCATCTTGAGCCTCCAAGTAAACTATCTTAATTCCATGATGAATATGTAGTTGTTATGGTCCATCATGTTCCATTAAATAAAATTCCATTTCCTCTTAATCATTGAGGCTTTCATCCAACATCTTTTCCTTCCCAATATGCACCTGCAGCACCTGTTTTATCTATTGCGTTGATGAAGAGTGAAAATCCCCTTCCACAGTTCATGGATCAAGCATTTTGCTATGATTTGGTGAAGAAGGGAAGACCCCTTCCACATCAAGTGGAGTAAGCACTTGCCTATCCATTTCAAATAACTTTCTAGCCCTTCTTTGATATGTTTTGTAGTTTTGTCGCCTCTCAACAACTTTAGTATCTTTAGCCTTCTTACTTTTCTTTACTTTGGCATTGCTGGAAGGCCTTTCTACTTCTTGAGGCACCGATGGAGGAATATGAGGACCATTGAAGATGTCACTGGAAATAAATGTATCCTAGGAGATGTTGACAAGGTTGAGAGGATGTGGCACAATAATCTTAATCAAGGAATAGTGATAAATACTATTCAACTGCTGGGGTTATGGCCTTTTCTATAAAATGTAGACCATATTCTCAATGTTCCTGAACAAGAAGTATAGGATGTTCATCATTTTCACTCTTGGGAAGTGCATAAGAAGCCTAATATGATAGATGTATAGTCTGCAAAATATGCCCTCACATGTAAAATAATTAATAATAATTCTCATCATAGGGGAATACTTGTCGTGAAGGAACTTGAAAGGAAAGGTCATTTCCTTTCCATTCATGTACCTGGATTTGATGTATGGCTGATAATAGTGCTCATCAAAATTTTGTTCCTTATACCAATTTTCCCCCACATTCGAAATCCTTGTAGCATCAGTAATGATGGAGGACAAAACTGTAAATGTCACCCTGACAAGAGTTACCTTGTTATCATGGATATTGGCTACAAAAAGCCTGGTCAGCTTAGGATGATGTTGAATTCTTTGTACCTGATCACGACACTCATAACACCCCAGTGCGTGAAACAAGAGATAGTCATAGGGGAAGCCTCTAACTCTATGATGTTTGATGGTTCCTCTCTTATAATTCTACCTCCCTTATGTGGGTTTCTCTGATGTTGAGGTTCATCTCACATGCTTTCACTACCACTGTTTTCCTCCTCCACATAATCTTTATCTTCTTTACCATGTTTTTGAATTTGGATTTTTAGAAACCCTAGAGAAGGTAATCATGAAGTGAGTTATGGTGAAAAGAGATAAGGGGAGGGGATAGGAGTTTGTGTGATTTAGGATGAGATATGTATAATATGAGAGCGAGAAAGGGGGTATTTTTTAGTAGGTACTATTTTGTAAGTAGGTTTTTAAGGATTTTGTTTGGAGGATTAGGGTATATGGGATAGGTGTATTTGACAGTAGGGAACAGCGAATAGGGATGATACTTACGGATATGACAAAAATATGTGGGAATGAGGGATATGACAAGAAGATGTGAGAATGAACATGAAAATGGTGAGTAGGGAGGGTTTTTAGACAACCTGGGTTTTTAAAATTTAAAAAGCAAGCAAACTGAAAAATCGTGAAATGAGTGTTGGAAGGATGGTTTAAGGAGTGTACTTGCCTTGAGGTTCCATTTAGAAAAAGGAGGGATTTGAATGGTTGTTATGATGGTTTTGTTGGTTGTTGGCCTTATGCACAGCGCCTTGTATAGGTGTGTAGTGCCCTATTGTATGCGCAAATCTGTGTAAAAATACACTGTCACACAGGCTCTGTGCATAGCGCTCCGTTTGTATGTGCAATGCCCTACTTGCATGCATAGTGCCAGAACAATTTTTCCCTATACACAACACTCCTTGCTCAATGTGCAACACTAGACCACTTTTCCCTGTGCACAATGCTCCTTTCTCTATGTGCAGCACCCAAGGTTTCTTCGACAACCAATTCACTACAACTCACTTTTTTCTCTCTTTGTCAAATGAGCATGAAAAAGTTTGAAAAATGACTTTGAAATCTTATATAGAGGATGATTTTTATTTTTCCTTAGACAAAACCCACTTTATAATGTTTTTTTGGAATTTTTACTTTGGTCTTCAAATCTTTGTCTAATGCTTCTCTTACTTTGTCACTTTTTAGGTGGACGATGCTTTGATTGAGCTGATTTCTTCAATACCTCATTTCTTGTAGCAAGGAGAAATTCTTGGGCGGCTTATGGTAACAATTATTACATAAAATGTCTTGAATTACATAAAAAAAATATGAAAAAACTAAAATACTTTGTTTTCATCTCAAAACATGTTTACGAGATGAAAATTACATCAGTGCAATAAAAACTTTGTATAATAACCATGACGTTCTCCCAATCACTATTTGTTTATTGGTCTTCCTCATACCTTTGCTGCCCTTTATTTAGATTGAATGTATGCTTTTGACCTTCGAAATGAACCCTAACAGCTATTGGAAACATGACTTCATTGACTACGAAAGTAACATAACTAAAACCATAACTGAATGAAACATGGAGATGCATCAACAAATGTACCTGATGAGAGAAAATTTGATTTTCTGAGAAGAAGACAACCATCGGTAGACCATTTCTGCTTGACCTAGTGGAATGATCAGAATTTCAGTATGAGACACCTAAAATGAAAATGTAAAGAAAATATTTGATCACTAATGGAAGTATGCTTATATTGACACTAACATAGTGTTTGAATTTATCAATAGAAAATATCACAACTAAAAATATTTCTCAATCACAATATAATTAAATTCAGTAGGTGACACATTTTTACTAATGAAGTAGATAGTGTAGTATTTTTCATTTTCTTCTCCTAAACATGCACGAATAGCGATAGTTGAGGCATGTAAGGAAATATGAAATGGAAAAGACCAATTAGGTCTCCTCAATACTGGTGCCTATACTAGTTTTTTCTTCATCTCCTCAAAACCTTCTTAGTAGTATTTAATGCAAGAAAAATCACTATCCATAGCTAAGAGTTGAAAAAGAGGGCTAGATATCCTAGAAACCTTTTTAATGAATCTTCAGTAACACCCTATATGTCAAAGGAACCCTCTCACTTCAATTTGTGTTTTTCATGTAGGAAGATAAAAGATAACTTGTATTTTTGTTGCATCTACATGAATACATTTTTTAGAGACAAGATTATCAATAAATACCCCCTCTTTACACATCAATCTATATTTCTTATCACTCAAAGTGTAGCCAATTTCTTGGCAACAAAAAAGTATTTTTTCTAAATTTTTTAGGGCTTTTGTTGGCCCTCGATTTTGGTCTGTTTTTGCTTGAGGAAACTTACTTAATCCATATATTTTTCATCTATTTTCCACTATATATCCCATTTTGATGTATTCCATGTATTTTTACGTATTTAATTTTAATTTTTCAAATTCTAAAGTTTTTGTGAAAATTTGATTCCAAATGCAAAATTTGATAGATTGAGAAATTCCTGTAATAGCTATGTGGATGACATTTTTGTAGGACATTTGGGCTCAAGTTAGATGCATGGAAGGATAGCTTAGAAACTAGGACAAATATTATTCCACCTGGTTCAGTCAGAACAAGATTTATTAGGCCCATTCAAGGCTGGTCAACCATGACTAGCCACCTAGAAAATCCCTAGGAAATAGGGCAGTTTTGATATTTTATGGGATTGACCATATTTCTTGGGATGGACTAGATGAGTTAGACTTAAATAGGTGAATATGAGTAGATATGATTGTTAGAATTATTATAGATTTTTTTTTTTCACAAAACTTATATTTAAAGCCAATACTTTGATGGCTTATGTGTGTAACTTTTGTATAATTTTATGCTGAGACATTTTGGAGTTTGAAACTAATCTTAAAGACCTATTATAGTCCTATTTTGCGGTTTAATAATTTTTATGAGTGATTGAAGTTTCAAATTATAATATCAATCTTCAGGTGTTCAAAGAATGGGTTGGAGGCCCCCCACTCCAAGCTAAGTACACTTCTTTATTAGACTAGTTTAATTTTCCATAATATCGTTATCTTAGAACTTGTTTATGTGATTTTCTTCAAATTGTTTTGTGGTTGATGTGTGATGATTTATTTTATCGAATCTTAGTTTTTTCATCACTTTAGTAAGATGGAATAACAAGTTGTTCAAGTTGAGCACTCCTTCTGTTAAATTGGTGGATTGAAACTAGGTTTTCCCTTGATTACATGCAAGCAGTTTTTCTTATGTATTTTCGTTTTCAATTGAATGCATTATGGTTAATGAATTATGATGGAAAATACCAAAGGTCTCTTAAGTTTACAGCCTCCCTTAATTAATTATTTTGTTATGAAACCAGCTCAAGAAAAGATAGAAAAGATATATCAACGTCTTAGAATTCAGCCTCTTTGAGGGGGCAACCTCCTTTAAATTATATAAATGAAAAATTCTTGGATGATACAAATGACAAAACCCCCTTTCTATATATAGGAGTCTAAGGAGTCACAATATAATCCAGCTGACCTAACAATAATAATATAATGCGACAAAAATAACAATAGAGGGATTCTATGGGGCACATAAATAACAACATGGGGGTAATAGGGGCACAACAATATAAATAAGGGGTATAACTACAATGATAATGGGGTAATCACTAGTATTATAGGAACCCAACATGCCCCTCTCCTTCAAAAAAGTGTTGCCCTCAACACTTGAGTAGTTCTGGATACTTCTGTATAAAATTCTCATCCTCCCATGTGGAATCTTCAGCGGATAACTTCTTCCACTTGATAAGATACTCTGAAATTGATCGATTTCATAGCTGTCGAGTTCTTGTTTCTGTCATTGCTCCCGGTTCCAATATAATTTTTCCTTCCTCGTCAAGTTCTGGCAATATTGTTTGAACTGGGAGCTTGTCACCTAAAACCTTCTTTAAACATGAAACATGGAAAACTCGGTGCAATCGAGAAGCTGCAGGAAGCTCCAATTTGTATGCCATAGTACCAATCTTTTGCAACACCTTGTACAGACCATAATACTTTGGTGATAATTTATTATCCTTCTTAGCTTGCTTTAGGGACATTTTCTTATATGGTTATAGCCGTAGGAATACCCAATCACCTACATCAAAACTTCTTTCACTGCGATGTTGATTTGCCTGTTCTTTCATTCTATTTTGTGCCAACACGAGGTTATCCTTTAAGAGTTGGAGGACTTGTTGTTGATGTTCAATGTGATGTTCCACTGCCTGAACCTTAGAATTTTATCTTAAATATGATTTGATGGATGGTGGTTGATACCCATAAAGTAGCATAAATGGGGTCATTTTTGTTGTTGTATGGAAGGAAGTGTTATACCACCATTCAGCCAAAGGCAACCATTTGACCCATTGTGTTTGTTTATCAGATACAAAGCAATGAAAATATCCTTCCAAACATTTGTTTACTATCTCAGTTTGCCCATCAGATTGAGGATGATAAGATGAGCTATGAGCTAACTAAGTACCAAGGCAAGAAAATGATTTTGTCCAAAAATTTCTAGTGAAAATGGGATCTCTGTCACTTACAATAATCTTTTGGTTTCCATGTAGCTTTTGAATTGTTTCCATAAATGCAGTAGAAATTATACTCGCTTCAAATGGATGTTATAATGCACAAAAGCGTGCATACTTGGTAAGTGTGTCAACTACCACCATGATGACACTCTTTCCCTCAGACTTGGGTAGACCTGTGATAAAATCCATTGAAACCTCCTCCCAACGTTGGCTTGGAATGGATAAAGGTTGTAATAGAGCCGGTGACTTAATTGTTTCAACTTTATTTTGTTGGAAAACCAAACATTCCGCCACAAACTTTTGAATATCTAATTTAAGGCCATCCCAAAAAAATTCCTTATTAACCCTGTGGTAAGTTTTTAAAAATCCTAAGTGCCCTCCTAAGTGAGAAGTGTGCAATTCCATAAGAATCTTTTGTTTTAGCTGGGAATTTTTACAGAGTTATAAGCGATATTTGTACCATAATGAATCATTTTGCGAGCTAAATGTATCAGACGTACTGGAATATTGTCGTAGCTTTCGAATAAGTGCCCACACTTCTTCATCATTCTTCCATTCCTCCCTTGCTTCGTTTATCCAATCTAGTTGGATAATAGAAATGGCACACAACAATGCTTCCACATCCTCATCCTTTCTTGAGAGTGCATCTCCCACCACATTTTGCTTCCCTTTTTTGTAGATGATTTCAAAGTCATAACCCAACATCTTTGTGACCCACTTTTGTTGCTCTTCAGAGGATAATCTTTGTTCTAAAAAGTATTTAAGGCTATCATGATCCGTTTTTACCTTGAAGTGTCTTCCCATTAGGTAGGGTCGCCATTTCTTAACTGCATGGAGTATTGCCAACATTTCCTTCTCATAAATAGCTTTTCTTAAAAACTTTCCCTTGATTGGACGCCTTTCAAAATCAATAGGTCTTTCATCTCACATTAGAAAAGCACCAATTCCATTTCCTCAAGCATCACATTCCACAATAAAGGTTTTTGTGAAGTCCGGTGTAGCTAAGACCGGTGCTTGGCACATTGCCTCTTTGCTCCTTTTTTAGAATCTTTGTCATACCATTAGAGCTCATTATCTTTCCTGGTTTCCTTGCAATACCCCTTAATTCAACTTCCTTTCCTTCCGTAGAAAATTTGATGAAAGGTTCTTGAAAATTAAAAGCTATTTTACCCAAGGATTGTAGCCATTGGACTCCTAGTACAACATCAGCACCTCCCATTGGAATGGAAAGCATTGGGCTAGTCAATACATATTCTCCCATGGATAGCTTGATATTATGGCACCTTCCATAGCAATTTATTGTTCCTCCATTTTCATTCATCACTTGACACTCTCGTGCTGGATATAGGAAGAAATTCAATTCTTTTGCTACCCTACAATGAATAAAATTGTGGGTGCTTCCTGAATCAATCAACACTATTACCTTTTTCTTCTTGATTTGTCCTTCTATCTTGATGGTTTGACGAGTAGTAATTCCTGCCAATGCATTACAAGATATGGTCGGATTTATTTGTTCTTCATCTAGGCTTTGTTCGTGGAGTATATCTTCTTCTTTTGACCTTTCTTTCTCCTTTTCTTCTTCCTCTTCACAATCTATGTAGAATAATTTCTTCTCAACACACTTATGACCTTTAGTGTATTTGCTATCACAACTGTAACAAAGCCCTTTTGCTCTTTTTTCTTCCAATTGTTGTGGTGTCAGCCTTATAGGTTGTGGAAGACTAGGGGCAACAACACTTCCGTCTTTATAGTTGTGAGTGGTATGCTTCCTGGTTGCCATAATTTTGCTTTCCATTTTTCTTGCTAACCTGAATGCCTTCTCTAATGAATCAGGTTCCCAAAGGCGAACATCATGTTGGATATTATCCTTTAAAGATCCTATGAACACATCAATCCTATGCTCCTCTGGAATATCTTTTACCCTTATGTTCAATTTTTGGAACTCCTCAATGTGCTCCATTATTGAACCCTTTTGTTTGAGACTTATCAATTGGCTAAAAAAGGTGTTGCTTTTTGTATCTTCATAATGTGCTATCAATTCTTCCGTAAAAATTGCCCAAGTGATAAATTGTTTACGAGAGCAAAGCCATTGATACCATACAAACTGATTTGGTTCCAAATATACAGTTGCCATACGTACCTTTTGTGTGTTTTGCACATTATTAAGATCGAAGAACTGTGCCATCTGTAATATCCATGTGGCGGGATCCTTGCCATCAAACTTCCTCATATCGATTTTTGGAATATGGTGGGTCTTCGATCCAACATTAGAGTCTATGGAATCATTATTAACATTAATTTTGTTCATATCATGAGTTTCCTTTACAACCTTTTTACCAAATCTGTCTTCAAATCTGCCATGTTTGTCTTCAAATCTATCTTCGAATCATCCATATTAGCTTCCATGCCCTTTATCTTAGATTCCACGCCATTTATCTTAGACTCCACACCATTTATCTTAGCTTCTGTTAGCTTTTGTGAGCGTAACATTTGTTGCACTTGTTCTTGTAATTTTGATATATCATGTAGCATTTCTTCCTCTTCTTCATGAGTCATGCTAGAGCTTTTAGGTTCGTTACTAGGTGTTTACATTTTCTTTTCTTGCAGCATCAGTTACTGATAGTAATGTTTTACTATGCCCTTTGAATTCAATTAAACCAAGCTTACACAAAAATTTAAAAAAAACTACACATCGTTTTCCACTTTATAGAAGCTTGATATTCAATCTGATGTATCTCTGTAATTTTGGATCATCCAGTTCTGAAATTGTGATTAGTAGTATCCTTCTACATCCTCTTTCCAATGCCACAAGTCTGACAAAAATTGGATTCTCCAAGGAAGGGTTATGTGAAATCTCCCACAGTGACTTGCTTTTAGACTAGTTTAGTAGAGCGAACTTGTACGACGTGCCACGAGTCACTGTTTCAATCTTTGGATCTGAAACATGCATACAAGAAACTACATTCTATTATATTTCTATACCTTCTTACGAAATTTCAATCCAATCCATAGAAATAAAGTTATGATGATTTTCCCCAGGTCACCTCTTTTGAATGTAATTCAGGAGTATGCAAAAAGACCAAATTTCTCATATCATATCTCCGCAAATATTGTGCGAAAATATCTGAAATTCGGACCCAAGGTTCAGCGCAATTTCTTCTCAAATGGGTTTTTTCTGTGACTTCTGAAATACCATAAAGCAAAATTTATACCGAAAATGCCATGATGACCTGTTTGGAGCAGCGAAACCCTAGAATCCAAAGCTCTGATCCCAAATGTTATGGAACCAGTGCAGGAAAAGATAGAAAAGATAGATCAACGCCTTAGAATTCAGCCTCTTCGAGGGGGAGACCTCCTTTACATTATATAAATGAACAATTCTTGGATGATACAAATGACAAAACCTCCTTTGTATATATAGGAGTCTAAGGAGTCACAATATAATCGAGCCGACCTAAAAATAATAATATAAAGCCACAAAAATAACAATAGAGGGATTCTATGGGGCACATAAATAACAACATGGGGGTAATAGGGGCACAACAATATAAATAAGGGGTATAACTATAATAGTAACGGGGTAATCACTAGTATTATAGGGACCCAACAAATTTATCCATTTTAAGCTATTGATAATCCGTGGTTTCTAATTTCTATTCATCAAGTAATAATTGAGGAAGAATTTGACCTCTTAAGTTAAGGGCCATTTTAGCTTTCCTTCATTACAAAGTAAATTGGAAATTGTTAATCTAGGCTTATATTTATAATATGCATTTCATTTTAGCTTTCCTTCTTTATTTTTTTGAAAAGTTTTCTTTCAAGCTTGATTATACCTAATATCCATATATTGTGGACTTGCTTCCAATTTTTACAAATCTAGATTGCTAATCATATTTGTGTTAATTTTTGTGAATAATTTAGCTCAGCATTTTGGTGTTGTTGTCGAGGAGGAAATTATCGGCATAATCAATAGGAAGATAAGAAAAAACACTAAAAATTTCATTAAAAAGAAATAAAAAAATTAGTTACATTTCTTTTTGTCATGTTTCTTTATGCCTAGAAATAGAGGTCCTAGAGGTATTTTTATTAAAAAAAAAACCCCATAAATAGAGATAGGACCATCAAAGCTAACACACCAGTTGTTGGTAAGAAAACAATTGAGGATTTGAAAAAAAAACAAAGAACGTGACAAAGGTTAACTTTATTTGAAAGGAAAACTTTGTTAGCCTCAGAGGTAAAAAGAAAACAACCATCATCAACAACACCTACTTCAGGAAAACAAAAAGAAATTGTTAAAGAAAAAGAACCCATTCTTGAATCTATAGGTCAACCTATCTTTGAACTACTTGAACCTCAAATTGATATTGAAACAATCGAAACTATGGAAAAGGGGGGACATGGATCTGTTATTATTACTCGTGAACAAAGGCTTGAATATGAGAGACAACAAAGAGAATCGAGAAAAAAAAGAGAGGAAGAGGCAAAACGAGAAAATGATAGAAAGGAAAAAGAGGATAGGAAAATGTAAGAAGATGGTTGTGATCATGAAACTACTTTTGGCTTTCCAATAATAGATACAAGTGAAATATTAGGAGAGGATGTGAAAAGGAAAATGATTCCACCTTCTGTATTGCCAAATTTTTATGGAATGTCAACAGAAGATCCTGATTCATTTATGTTTGAATTTGGCATCTTATGTAGAACATATGGATACGTTGATGACACATACAAAACTCGTCTCTTTCCTGCTACAATGAAAGCAACAACATTAAAATGGTTCATGGGTTTAGGAGAACAAACACTAGCTTCTTGGGATGATATGAGATCAATATTTCTTAAAAAGTATCAAGACTATTGTAGGCCTAGGGACTAAAAAGAATAAGTGTTTAGAATGACACAACAAGAGGAAGAAAGTCTAGAAGAATACTTAGAAATATTTGCATATAATCTACAAAATTCCAAACAACACTCTCTAAATCAAGAAACCAATTGAACAATCTTTCTCAAAGATATAAGAGATGAATATCTTGACATTCTAAATGTAATGGGCAAGGTTGATGTTTCAAAAATTGCCATTTAATGAAATTGCTAATTTATCTCAAAAATATTCTAGAGTGAGATCAAAATCTGGAAAGAGAGATGTGAGTTCAAAAGTAGCAAAATCAGCAAGAGGAGGAGTGACAACAACAGAGATAGGAAGCCTATTAGAAAAATTTAAAATTGATCTCCTATGTACATTAGAAACCTAGGTAGATGTTCTAAAATTAAATAAGAAGAAAGAAGAACAAGAACTAGATTTAGCAATCTTTTGTTCCAAATGTAGAAATAAATATCCATTAAGAGAATTACCTTTGGATAGTGTTCAAGTATGTGCTCTTTTTACAGAAAATCATTCAAGAGAAAATTGTTTAAGGTTGAAAGAATTGAAAATGAATCCAATAGAAGGAGTACAAGGAACATAAGGTTTCTGTTATGTGGCATCAAGAATACCTTGGCAACCAAGGATTCCTCAACAAAGTCTGCAACAATTCCCTCAACAAAACTATCCATATCTACCTCAAAATTCTTGGAATACTCCAATGCCATAGCAAGCTTGGCCTCCACAACAATATCCAAACCAAACTGCACAAGGATGGACAGGATATGATTATGGAAACTAGCCATCTCAACAATACCAACAACAATACCAGCGACAATATCAACAACGATTTCCATACCAACAATACCCACAATCGATGCCATTTCCATAATAAAATTCTACATATCCATTATCCATGCCATTTCTACAACAGAATTCTCCACCACTACTAACACAACCACAACAAATACAGCTACCTTCAAACCAGCGCAGACCAACTCAATTACTAGACCAACTAGTGGTAAATCCAAACAATAAGATGGATAAACCTGCATATAATGTAGAAGAAGCAACATATTTTCTAACATATTCTATTCTTCCCATAAATGATGTCCATTAAAGGTCTCGAAAGGTTCTTACAAAGGATTCTCCTCCAATTATAAAAGAGCCAATTGAGCAAGGAGAACTACCTGAAACATCACAATCTGAAAAACAAATTCAGAAAAGGAAAAACTATTATAAGTCAAACACCACCTTATTCTGAGAGATTAGTAGAGCTACAAATTGAAACGAACCTTCCTGAATTTGGTATTTTGGATGAATTGAAAAATTCTTATGTAAAAATTCCTTCATTGAAAGCAATCAAAGAGATACCAATATATGTTAAAAAAATAAAGGAACTATTCATTAAAAAAACTGGTAAAAAAAGAAGGATCCTACTACAATCCAAGTCATTGGCGAATTAGCAAGCCTCATGTCAACACAAACAGTAGTAGAAAAACATATTGATCCTAGTATCTCTATGGTTACTGTTTCAATAAGTTATTTCTCATTTCCAAACACATTAATAGATTTGGGAGCTGCTATAAATGTAATGACTATGGAGACAATGAAATATTTGCATTTAAAGAGAGGTTTGTAGATGCAAGAATCAAATGTACAAACAATGAAATTAATGAAACTGAGGAATAACTGGAGATAAACGTTCGTGCATTGTCCATGAAGAATTCTGTTCATAAGTATTGGTTGTATGAACTAAGGACTTTGAATAGGATTGAAACACATAACCTATGTGAAACAAATAGTCAACTACACGTGTACATATGATTAGGCAGTTTTATAATTATTCGAATCTTAGTTCGATGCATAAAAATGGATAGTAAAAACAGAGTATTAGGTTTGATTTTAAGCATTCGTGTTTGTATTGCGTGCATTTGATTACATCAATAGTGCAGGGGTTTATACGAACCATTGAACAATGAGCAGAGAAGTTTCTTTATGGTGATTATATACCTCAAATAGCATTGTAAACTGACCATTAAATGATGAAGGGTCTTTGTTATATATAATGCTAAGATTAGTTATGGAATCATGGCTTGCATGATGATTTATACAAAAAAAAACATGTGAAAAATGATGTTAATTAAATCCTGGTTTGCATGGTGAATTATACAGAGAGCAGAAGAACAATATCCTAAGATTACATTAAGAAAGAGAAAATTATGATATGATTATTTTGTTCTCTTATGTATTACTATTTCAAAACAAAGTATAGTGTTTTTTAATAGAGATATATGAGGGATAATGTTTGAATGTTTGAATAAAACGGGATATCAAAATAAAGATTGTGTTGCTGCAAAAAGGAAAAAAACAGATGCCAAAGTGGATTGAATTAAGTTGTTGAACACGGCACGTAAGCTTCTATGACATGAAAATTTATTTTATGAAACAATATTTGTTATTTGTCATTACAAAGGATGAAGTTAATGACAACACAGGCTTATATTAAATGGTTTATAGAAACAATGACAACAGGGATGGAGCCAAAGATCTGAATAGAAAACTCGAGGAAAGAAACCATAGATAAGCTATATCAAGCCAAACTTGTAGGATTTTCGCAAATATTTAGTCGCCACACTGAAGAACTAACAAGGGAATTTATAAACAATTACACTCAAGAACAAACAAGTGTAAGAAATGTAACAATTCTCATTACTCAAGAATTCCTCTCATAAGCACTAGACCTCCCGATGATAGTCGAGAATTACCATAAGGGTTTGCATTTCAAGGAGAAAGCATGGACATTCTTCCTTGAAAAGAATATAAATGGAACCTTTGACAGGGCCAAAGGTATACCCAGGGAGTGCTTCAATGAACCTTGGGGTGAATTGGTTTTAATTATACAAAAATTCCTTACATGTGATAAAGGATACATTGTTGCACATCTATATCACAGTAGACTCCTACAACACATTAAAGATGAGGTTAATATTAATCGGCCATACTTCTTCTTTAGAAACCTCCTAAAGATGATAGAGTTAGTAAAACATGAACATAAGCCAAGAGAAGCACAAATATATCACTAGGGGTTGATAAAAAAGTTGGTAGAATATCAAGTAAGATCATAGGGGATGATTTGGAGGGAATTTATGACCCAAAATCGGTACAATGAACAGGTCAATGAGGAACATAAAAAGGGAGAGTAGGAAACGAGGGGAATGATGAGCTCACCCTTATATCCTAGAACTAGAGACAAAAAGCAAAATAATACAGTCATGCATGAAAATGAAAATTCCGTCATGTCCATTCCTAGGAGGTTTACGAACAAGAGTCGAGCTGAAATAAATAGCAGGGATAAAGAAGTACATGTAGTAGAGACATGTTCAACAGAGAAATAGGGAGAGGATAAGATTGAGAAAGAGCCATTTGAGAAATATTCCTATTATGATGATGTACGAGCAACATCCTTTGTGAAAAGCACACAAGAGCTTGAAAAGTAATTACATTTGGGAAATATATAGAGAGTTAACACACCAACTAGAAATAAAGAAGAATTTAGAAAAGCATTTGAAAGAAGAAAACAAAGCAGGTAAAAGAATAACGCTAAGTTGGTTAAAGAAAATGAAAAGTTAACTGAAGAAATAGGAAGGTTAAAAAGGAAGAGTGATCTAATTTACAAGCACGCATTCAAATGGCTCAAAGAGAAGAACATGTGCAAAGCTAAGTACAAGAAGCAGAAAGTTACGGCCACTTTATTTAGAGAGGAACACGATACAGGTATGGACCATTTGATAAAAGTAACACAACAAAAAGTATCAGGGTCTGGAATTGCATCGATAGTAGGGGTCAGGATATCAAAAAGGAAGCAACAAGAATGAGGAAATGCTTGATGATCAGCAAGGGGGAGATGTTGGCCCTCGATTTTGGTGTATTTTTACTTGAGGAAACTTACTTAATCCATATATTTTCTATATATTCTCCACTATATCTATCACATTTTGACGTATTTTATGCATATTCAAGTATTTATTTTAATTTTGCAAATTCTAAAGTTTCTATGAAAATTAGATTCCAAGTGCAAATTTTGATAGATTCAGAAATTCCCGTAATAGCTATATTGATGACATGTTTGCAGGAAACTTGGGCTCGAGTTAGGTGCATGGATGGATAGTTTGGGAGCTAGGACTCAGATAATTCCACTTGTTATTGAGTTATAAAATGTGTCGTTTTAACTCCTCCTACAAAAACAAGGAGCGGAACCATGATCCTTGAAATTTTCCCGATGAGGTAATTTTTCTCCACTTGAGAATATAGTCAATTTTATTGTCATTTTTTATGGTTTTCCATAGGGATTTCCATGGCAAGGATAGATTCACCTTTTGAGTTGTAGATTTTTAGTCAACCCATGGAGCAAAATCTTTGAGGAATCTAAGGGGAATTTAAAAAATTCCTCGAGGCCCAAATTCTGAATTTCTCAGAATTCAAAAATTTGAGAGTTGATTTTGCACTATTTGACACCACAAATTTGATGGTGCATTCAGATTTTTAATTTTCTCATACTATTCTTCAACCACTTTTCTAATTGGAATGTAGGTTTCAGCATTCATGTGCAAGCAATCATTCCATGAGATTGGACACTGTGAGATCGATGGTCGAAACAGCTTTAGCACTTTGACATCAACTTCTTTAGATGGCCCCTAGTTGTGAGGTGTATACAGTGTGCTCATGTACTTCTTTTACTATGCATTGTGCTACACAGATCCCTATTTGATTTTTGATGAAGGATCTTGTTTATTACTTGTTTTCATGATTCCTGCTTGATGTGACAGAGAATCGTCTATGTGATGTACTTGTTGTCATGATTTGTCATTTATGTTTTGATATCCATTTGTTGTATGTTGATGGGATATTGAGGTTGTCATCATGTATGTTTGCATTGGGATCCCTTTTATTGCATATTGGCGGGATGCTCATCATGCATGAGTTTGTGTCATATTGATAAGAGTCTTTTGACTAAGAGTTCTTGTAGTGGACCATCTCTTGGAGCCACTCGTGCATGAGGGAATTTTCCTTGTATGATAGTGACATCATCTCTTATCTACATCATCACTATTAACAACACTTAATGTAGTAGCCTACACCATCTTGACACCGGAGCCAAGAGAAGTAGTCCCTCTTGGACGAACAACATTATCAATGGCTTATGTTTTTATGTTGCTAATTATTGTCATGTTCCTCTTCTTTACATAATGCACATGTATTCATTGATGTTTTTTCTAAAAATGCAATTTAACACATCACAAAAGTGAAAGGTCTTGTAAGGGTCCTTAGTCACACCTAGACTTGGATCTTTTTCCAATATCAAAATATTATGCATTAAAATCACACATCTAGAAAGGGCTCTTTTAGAGGATTCCATGCAATTTAACCCTCACAAATCCAACTCTTAATTTAGTGAAGTAGTAGCAACTAAAACAAGCTCATGCATGCTCTTATTTATAATTATAAGTGACATAGAGGACAAATCCCTTCAAGAAAATGTAAAAAGAAATCATGTAGTTGATATTACCATAAATGAGAGGATGCATAGAGTAAGGCTTATGTTCACCTTATTGAGATCATAGATTTTTTGAGTTAAAAATGCTCACCACTAATTATCCATGTGTAATGAGAATGAAATGAATGAGATTTAACAACAATGTCTCAACAACTTTTCCTCCCATGCTAGCACACAAGGTTTTTATAGCCTAAATGTACCATACCTTTCTATCATCGTGAGCTTCTCGCTTCAATGCCTCTACTTACTCTTTCCATGTTATTCTCCCACCAAGAGCCCTACCTCTCCCCATTGAGCCACTGTGAGTCCCTTCACTAGGATGATAACATCAACATGATGGTAGCCATGCTAGAGCATATTATAATCGAGCGGAGGATATTAGAATCGAGCTTGCTCACATTTTGCATGGATGGTAGAGCACACATTAAAAAATTGGAACAAACATTATTTTTTTGAATTTTTTTATATCTAAATTCATTGCATGGATAAAGCTAAACATTGTGTCATTTGTGGATAACCCTTACCTAGCTAAGGAGATGACACACAAGAGGATGTTCCTTATCCAACACCTTCCCTTCAACTAATAGTACAAAAAAGAAATAAAGCTCACTTTCGACTTTTCTACAATCCCTTCGCGGAAACAGTATGGCATACTTCCTAGTAGATAGTAAAGCAACATAAGAGAGGAAACTATAGTGCTGCATGTTTTCTCGGATCCTACAGTAGAAAAAGGATACAACAACCTAAATGACACTTAAAAGCGAAACATCGACCGTATAAGGAAACCACAGTTTATGAACATCAAGGCATAAGGATAATGCATCCAACCTAAGGCAGGAGCTTCCTTTGGGGAAAAATCATGCATACATGTGACTGAACTAACCTAATTTGTTATGCATTTGGGATCAAGAGATTTCATACCTTTCTGGATCATGGGATAAGGTTGTGAAGGTTTGTTGTTACACCAAAATCCTCAGGTGTTGGTAAATGAGCAAATAGGATCTCCATGGTGGAAATTACAGATTCTATAGAGGTGATTCTTCCAACATCCCCTCAAATGCAACTCTCCCGAATCCAACTCTGGGGAATCCAACCTCTGATACTATGTGGAGGTTTGTCCTCAGGTGTTGGTAAACTTAACAAACAATGACTAAGATCCCCAGGGTGAAAATTACAAAAGTGCAGTAATTCTTCCAACAAAAGTTGAGCTCCTCAATATTACCTATATGATTGCCTCCACATCTGTGGTAGAGCACACCAAAAAAATAGGAAACAATAGTTACTGTCCTACTTTACCAAACATCGAGGTTGACAACTCTTCTCAGTCACCCTTTTCCTCTTTCGTCGAGGAGCTTCCGAAATGCTTATGATAGAACCCACATATTTGTTGTTGTTTTTTTCAGAGATTGACATAGATAAGCCCGATTACATCTTCCTTAAGGGCCTGTTTGTTTTTATGAGAATTGCTTGCTAAATCCCGCAATTTAATCACTATGATGAAGGACTCTCCACAGTGGGCAGACACCGAAATGCCGAAACGGTGGAAACACAGCCATTGATCTAGCCCACCATTAGTTGTGTGACATGGCCACAATTAGTCAAAAGTTCCGACTATGACTATATGAAATTCCATAGGAATTTTCTACTATAGTTTCTCTGAGATAAACCAGATGTATGATTGATATCTTCTGCATTCTCGACGCGCTCTCTCATAAAATGAACATAGTTGTTATATAAATTTGTAGCGACGTGTCTATTACTCGGTGAAAAATTTCTACACGTGGGTTATTGGCAGAAACGTGTTCTTCCCATGGTGTTCAATGTGAGCTCTAGGCCTTATACCCATTGGTGAATTGATGTAATGAAACCTACTAACAGCTAGTAGCTATTAAATTGTGGGTGAAGGAATAGAGTTAGCACGTTATTGAAGAATTTAATCTTAGATTGACTATGAAGAGTCAACAAGAAGTTAATGTCTATAAATTTTTCTATTCATTCCAGAGTTGTCATATCGTCTCATAGGTGGGCACATTTTCTGCATCGACCCTTCATAAGTTAACAAACGGATATGACCATATGAATTATAATTATGCATATTTCACTATTCATTTTTTATCTTAGAATATCGATTATACATGCCATAACTTAATCAATTAAGACCCACATAAACCCCCCAAAGTTTTAAAAGAATGATATCCTGTTATATATTTAACATATATATGTTATTAATGTTTCAATAATCATTTTGATATTTAGATTCTTCCTCAATGATTTCCTTTAAAACCCAAAAACCATATTCTAAGTTTAAACTTCACCTTTATGAATTATAGAATTTTTTTTTTTTTTTTTTTATAATTTAGAACTCGTGAATGAAAATGCTACAGAGGTGGATTGTTCCACAGACCTGAGTACTTGAGCCGTGGCTGATACCATTTATCATGTACCTCCATAACCTACCTAGAAATAATCCCTATTCTTCCAACTTTTAAAAATTCTCCTTAGTTGTAATTAATACTTAGTTGGTTATAATTTCCTTACCTACATTAATGATCTTAATTAACTCTACTATCATGATCATCCATCATGATTACAGTATTTATTTTATCATGCATAACTAAAATAATATACCATCAATTCTTTATATGGCATGAGCATCTAATATTATGTGAGACATAAACTATAGTGAAGCTTTTGATAATACTAAGGGAGACGTTCCACCATAATTGTTCTAAAGGCATGAAAACCTGCAAAATACTAAAGCATGCTACCATTTGTTGTCTTAATATCTTGGATATGCATATGAGAGCACACAACAGTCTAAATACATCATTTCCACCGTAAAGATTACTCTTAAGAAATTGAGAGAATATAAATTGATCCTTATTGCTTATACATGAAATAGAAAATCTAACCATCATAGATTATTCTATTACCTACATTATACTATGATAATCCCCAACCATCTACCACTATCTACCATATTAACCAAAAGCTTTATATGACAATAAAAGTTCCTTCACTAACATAAAGAAGATTTCCATTTACATCCATTTAGTATCCCATTCATTAATACAGATAAGAATGAATTACAAATAGCATCATACCAACACATAATCCAAGACTCTTAACATATTCAATACTAAATCAAATAAAATAATCACATGAAGGGAAGGAGACAATCTTACAACCATTTCATGCAAATGACACCAACTAAATCTTAGGAGCACCACCAATGAGTCATGAATCACCTCCCATTCACATTTTTATACATAAAATATTTCCTTTATCTCCCGCAAAGCTTTTATTTTGAATCCATCCTATGCATATGCAATCCATCCAAGCTTATCTAAAATCACATCTAGAAGATTATCATGATTTCTATCCCATTACATCCAATTTATTTTTACATCCATTTGCATTTAAAAAATATCAAAATAGATGTTTCAACTTATATTGATCATAAAAAATTATTGTAGTGGAATTTTTTTTGCACAAATATCTTATAAATTGCACATAAAAGAACTCACAATTATAACCATAATCATAATGAATATGGGAGTAGGAAAACTATAACCTAACCACACAAAACATAATTGTAAATGTGTACAACTATTTCAAGCCACTTGGATGATAATATTGTAAAACTAAAATATCTAAAATACAAAACAAGCACACCCACATTTAATATATGGTTGATATAGGTGGTAGGAGTAAACTTATTTGAATGTATAATAACAAAGTGTTGTTTTAATACATGAATTATGATCATCGTTTCATTCCTAATAAAACTTCAAAAATACATAATATTATATTAAATTGTGCTTAAATAATCTATTTCTTATTTATAAATAAAATTATGGTAAAATGGGAAATTATCCTCCATTAAAATTATTTGAAAAAAAACCCTAAAATGCATTGAAAAATCCAATTAGGAATTTATGTTAGCTAACAAGCTCCCAAAATGCAGGGTACAATAACTAAAACAAAACTGCAAGATGCATTGGATAAGTCCAGTAAGATCTTTCTTAACTAGGAAACGACCAAATACATAAGGATTTACTGATGTGAATATGGAACCAATTATTTGTGCCTATACTTGTAAGCCATAACCACCAATACATATCCACCGTATGAAATTATCTGCTCGTCAAGCGAATAAAACTGGAGAAATGTGTAGCACCAATACCGAGTCATACATGCTTAACTGTCTTAGACGAAATAGATATTTTTTTCGAGACAATGGTCAATCATCTCAGGCTTGATATCAACCTGATTGAATGTCTTCCGATTGTAACGAGCAATGATTCTCCCAATAATCGTTGCAACAATTGTCATGTTAAGGAGGTGGGTTCTAACTCGCTTTGGTTTCTCACCTGTAAGAGCCTCCCTTTTCGTCTTCAGGAGCTTCCTAATCAAGGCCATCGGCTGCCTCTTTAAAACTCGCTGAAGCCTTCTTCTAGCATGAGCATGGAAGATCTTGTTGAGCTCTTCAAGGGTTATTTCCAAAAGTGCATCCAGATCACACCCCTATAAGATAATCTCTTGAGCGTTCTCTTCTTCGGTTATGGTTACATCTACATCTGCATCTTCCATCAACAGATGACGCGTCTGCTCCACTCTCATAAACACAATGAAAAGCTTACCTGAATCGAGCCGAAATTGAGTGGTGTTTAACTGCCCAAGGGTATGGCATGAAACCAAATGATTTAATTACAATTAATGATTGCTTAACATGTCGATAAATAAATAATATTTGAATTTAATTACAATTAATGATTGCTTAACATGTCGATAAATAAATAATATTTAAATTTAGTAGGTTGTTTTTGGATTTGAAACAGAATAATTGTTCAGATATTTCTTATATTATCTATGGGATGTATTAGAAAAAATATATTTTGTCCAAATCCAATCTTGTTCACTCATTTATTTAAAAATAAAAATTCCCCAGAAAAATTCCAATATAGACCACTCCTACATGATAATTATATAATAGCCCAGGTTAATTAACATAGCAGGAACAAGCTCATTTTTGCAATTTGGGCATGAAATCTCTAACGTGGACCATTCAAAGATGCACAGAGGATGATAGAGAAATTTGGACATGAAATCTTTAACCTGACCCATTCAAGGATGCAGATAGGATGCTAGAAATGTGTAAGGAAATTGTTTTGCAGCCTCTCCAATGGTTAATAGGTTCTTAACCAATTGGGCATATTGATGACTCATCGTTGTCAACATGACATTCATCCTCTATTTCACTTATCTCAATATTTTTTGAAAAATGATCGAATTCCCACTCGTACTTGGCATAGATAGTGTCTTTGTTCGTAGAAGATATTTTGTCGATAGGCTTATATACATATATATATCGACTCTTCGTGGATGGAGGTTTCCTGAATTTTTAAACCAAAGGCCATGATTTGATAACTAGAGAATATGCTTCATATGAGCATCTCATCTACGGTTGTGGTTGCGGTTTGAGGAGTGCGAAAGGTTACAAACTGAAATAAATATTTTAATGAAAACCTCATGAAATGTTAGGTCAGAGTGTCATTTCCCTTCAGACCACTCTGCACAACACTCCTCATCCTGCCCCCAGTACACTCAACTCTATAATTATGGAGGATTTATACTGTCCAGATCTAATTTAATTATCACCATGAGGCTATTGGTTCTTAGATGAATGGACATTTCCCTCGTGACCAATGGGTATCTAGTAAATATGGTGACTGATCTCACAAGAGCTATTTCGGTGACATCAGATAATTTCTTTCCCCTGATTAATGCATCGAATTCATATATTTAATTTATATTAGCAGCCAAGAGTTATACCAGCCTTATAGGGGTATTGAATCCCTTGGTCTCATTCAGTCTGAAGCACTTGGCTTGGTAAAAATTTCTTAAATCCCTCATCAGCAAGTTTTTTATTTTTCTTTTCAGTGAAGTCGAACCCTTGATAGTTGACACGTAGAAGACACCAATTGTAACTAGAGGTAAATATGTCTTTGATATTGTCTTCCGGGAGAATTTTGCTTTGCGAGATATCTTATCAATGCAAAGAATCGGGAAGCCCCGAGAGAGATTCTCCGATCTTTTTTTACACGAGGGATTAGTCTTCTATCGCAAACACCTTCACTTCAGCTTTTTTGGCTCCATGATCGAAAACACTCTTGGTTCCCATGCACTCATTGTGTACATTCAGATATCATTATTTAGAAATTGCACCAAATCTTAGATTATTCTATGTACATTGAGGGATCATTTATTTGCAAATTTTGGTTGGTGTGCTTAACTTTTTTCTTCATGAATCCTTTTTCACCATCGATACTAATTGGTGTACTTGACGCAAAAGAACCTGTCCCAAGAGAGTATGAACATCATTGTCCATAATTCAAGAGAGGAATGCAAAAAATAAAGTTTTATTATTGGCTTTATAATGCACCCACATTGAGGTTCTCAATCTCTAACGCCTCTAACGCACTGATAAGTGTTGGAGAATATAATTCCAACCACATGTTAGATGTCACCTCTCTCATCCAAGTGTTTTAGTTCAGTTTCAGTTAATCCAGTTCAATTCAATTTCACTGAAATCATTTATTATTGATATATCATATATAATGTTACTTAACTAATTCTTAATATTGAGAAGATGTATCCTATACTTCATATTTCTTGACCACTATTTGTCATGGTATCATAATATGAGTATCATAAGACTCCACAAAAGTTTCTCAATTTTCCTTTCTTGCCCACTATTTGTCATGGTATCATAATATGAGTAGAATAAGACTCCACAAAAGTTTCTCAATTTTCCTTTGTACCAAGCGTTGTAAGAGTTTCTGGACAAGAGGGAAAGGAGAAAGTGCTAAAAAAAAATCTTGAATTTCACACTTGCTGAGAAAAATAAGTGCATCACTTTTGCACCTATAAAAATGGCCAAGTCCATCACTTTCACACCTCCGAAATAAATAAAGTGCACAAGTGAACAACAAACTGACAAAAATGTGAAAAAAGACAAGTCACACCTCTAACAAAAAAGAAAGTGCACAAGTGAAAAAGGGGGAAAATTGCGCATATAACCTTTGTCGAGAAGTGAACAAATGGTCGAGATTAGTCGTAGTATTTAAAAGAAAGGAACGTCCATGAGGAGACTGAACAAAGGTGAAGGCATGAAGCAGGAAGATAAGGTAGATGACAAAAATCGTATGCGTCATTTTTTAATCTATTAATAAGAGTGTCATATCATGAACAATGACGTCATTTTTTTTTAAAGGGCTTCCGTTTTCTTTGAAAGAGCTTATTTAACAATGTGTTACCGATTCATATTCTTTGAAAAGTATTTAAAGAATTATTATCTAAAATATGGTTGATTGTAATGTTTATAATGTTTGGAGATGGGCCTACATTGCCTTCCCAAATTAAAATTAAAAATATTTGTAGCTAATTTTTTTCCAAGATTGAAAGGGTTTGAAAAAATGTTAGTGGAAGTGTTATCAAATTAAAATAAAAATATTTGTACAGTTTTTTTTAAGATTGAAAGACTTTGAAAAAATGTTTGTGGAAGTGATGTCTAATGAATTTTAGTGTTGCACCTTTCAAGGCTACCGACTTAAATTATCAATCCAAGGTTACTACAAAATTAAGAGGTATCAACACTATATTTTAGCATGCAATGTGTCATTCTTTCATTGATCTTATGCAATGAACTGAATGCCATAAAATGCAAAACTAAACTAATAACAAAAATGGAAATGTTACTCTATTTGCATAAATGAAACCTAATTAGTTTTGTAGAGAGGAAATCCTAGTTATTTTTTCAAAAAAGGAGAGGTTATTCTACTTTTCATCAATGTAAATACTAGTCCTATTTACATATAAATGTAAACATTAACCTAGTTGCACAGTGTGAATCATCAAAAGGAAGCCTAGTCTACACAATAGAAATAGTAATGTTGAAAATGGAAACCATATCTTAAGATTTATGAAACAAAATTAAGTTGTTCTCAATCACTCTCAATATAGATTTTTTCAAAAAAATTCAAAAGGGGCTTCACAAAGTAATAATTAAAATCATCATTATGCTCCTTTCAATATAGATTTTTTCAAAAAAATTCAAAAAGGGCTTCACAAATTAATAATTAAAATCATCATTATGCTCTTCAAGTCATGAATATGTCCACTAACCATAACTCCACTAGTGAATTCCATTGGTAACAAGGCAAGGATTAAGAGGGTTTTGATCATACTAAATTGTGGTTTTGGATCCAAGCGGTCATTATTTAGGGAGAAGCAACAAAATCCAATCTTTTGGAGTGGATCTTGTTAAGTTGACACATGCTACAAGAGTGTTACAAAGGTGTTATAGGACACCATGTTTTTCTACAAGACCAAGGTAGTTTGCGGAATACCCAAGTAATAAAATGGGATGGGAATTTTTTTATCAATTAGGATGGCTAATACCTCTTAAAAGATCACATAAAAGTACTACATTAAAAATTGGTAATTCAAGAACTAGTGAGCTAGTTAACCTACTAGATGCCTAACCTAATCAAGTGTATATGATATGGGGTAATTTTTTTATTAAATTTAATGTTTTTATGACCAAATAAAAGTTTAATGAAATCAAATGAAGCTCATTAATACATTTTAAAGAATAGAGAAAAATTACTACTATTTTTCTAGAGATGATTTCTCGAAATTTTAGATTTGTGAACAAGTAAACCAATCCAACTAGCTCAATGATGAATATGAATTTTAAAATCTATTCTAAGGATAAATCATTCTTTTTAGCTTGTAAATAACCTAAGAAAAAATCACTTCAATAATTTATCCCAAGTAACTTACATCTAAGTAGATATGAATAGTAAAAGCATACATAAGAGATGCAATTGACAAAGACATTCAAAGAAAATAAAGAAATTGTACAAGAGGGATTTGGGGATTGAGAGATGGCCAATCCCAAGGAAACTGAGAGTCCTATGAAGAAAACCAAGATTTAGAAGCTAAAAATGGCACCAAAATCCATTACTTGAATTAATCCAAGTACATCTTTGCTAGAAATGAAAGTGGAGTTACTAAATAACAAGTTTTCTCCACAATAAGACTAAGAAATACATGCCCCTAGAGGCCAATTCGAATTATTACTTATAAAAGGTGATGAAGAAGCATTATCCTTAAAATGAGGAAGATTTCCTCATTAAGGTGGATATTGGTGGCCACCCACCAAGTCCACTAGGACCCCCACCATTGCTTTTTTCAGCATTTCAGTTTCCTTAATTGTAGCACTCTTTACTAATTTTAGTAGTTCTTTGGGTCCTCATTTTCTCGAGCCATTTTGAGGCCATAAACAAAATTGTTTGGGAAAATTGGGAGCAACATGAGTCGAGAGCAACATGGGTCCATGGACCCATGTTGCTCCTCCCAAAGTTGTAGTTCTCAGATAGAAGTTTCTAACGAGATATTGTGAGAATCAAACGGAGATCGTATGCCAAAGTTACCCAAACGGGGTCCACAAATTGGCTTTTCATCTTCTAGGGTTAGGTTTTGGGATGTTTAGGGTTTTCCATTATTTCCCAACAATAAATAGGCCTTCAAGCCTCATCATAAGATAGTTGAGAGGCATGTAGCGGCCATATCACTTCTCAAAGTTAAGCTACCATCGCCCTAGCTAGTTTATTTCCATTTCTGTTTGAAAGCATATTTCAGTATCTTACATTAATGAAATGAAGTATTATTTTTGTTGCATCACCATATTTATGGTTATATATGTGATTTGTTGTTTTCCTAGTTAACTATGGATCAGTGGTCTCAGAGTGGTCTGTTTTTTATCTTTTTTTCTTTGCATGACCCCAATGAGGTGAGGATATAAGGAGTTAGGGATTGAATTGGTCGAACCTTTGCAAGACTAGCCTCACTAATCATGATGGCCTCATATGGTGGATGAAAATAAATACGAGGTGGTAGCATATCTTATCAAAATCTTGCTCGAAGAAGCCCTTGAGTGACAAAGGAACGCGATCATGGACAGCTTTACCCAAATCCTTCAGTGGCTACAGAGGGGTGATGCATCAGCTTCAAATAGCTACTCTCGAAACGCCACACCATTTAAGGTGCAAGTTTATTTTGAAATCCCTATATTCGAGGGTCAGATAGACGCACATGTTTTCGATAAATGGTTAAATAAATGAGAGGATTATTTTTCTATTCATGATTTTTCCATTCTCGAAAATATTATTTCACTCTTCTCAAAGCAGCCCCCCACATCAAGGACTAGTGGGAAACCTACTCCAAGTAGAAGGATGAAAGTATAGGTTCATTATTTCTAGCCGCACCCACTTGGAATTCATTCCGGGATGCCATGAAGGAGCACTACTACCCTGTTGGGAGCTATGAGGATGAATACATAAAGTGGACCACGCTGTTGCAGAGAAGCAACCAAGATGTTTTGGAGTTTACAAATATTTTCCATACCCTTCACACAAAGTTGGGTATCAAGGATTAGGAGCAGCATTTGGTACGCAAATACCGCGGCTGCCTACACAAGTACATCTAGGATGAAATAGAATTCGTGGACATCTCCTTGCTCAACACAACATACTGATATGCCGTCAATGTCAAGCAAAAGTTTAAATAGAAGAAGTGATACTTTGGATCTATGAATCTGAAACAAGGGAAAGGTGCCCCCAAACTACAAAAGAAAGGAAAAAACCAAGGTAGGACTACCCAAGAAACCCGCCAAAGTTGCGAGGAAAGAGTAATGCCGTGAAGTGGAAAACGGACACGAGAAAGTGGTGTGAGTTCCATAAGAGCTCCACTCACAACACAAGTGAGTGTCGGTCCAGGCAGTCACTCGTGGCCAAGCTAAAGGTTTCTGAATGTGATGCATGTTCCTACTCTGAGTTAGAACCCAACAAGGGGAATGACAAAGGGAAGCAGATTATCGATGGAGAGACTAATGCCACCATTGCCACCATGAACATCCAGAAGGATGAACCCGAAGATCTAAAGGAGGAGGAGCATATGTTCCACTCCTAGATGTGTGTAAAGGGCTCCGTGCAATAGTTCATTATCGACAACAGGAGCGAAAAGAACCTCATTTCAACAGAGTTTGTGCAGTGGCGGGGCTTACCGACCACAGCACATCCATAATTGTACACCATCAGATGGCTTTACCAAGGACGAGATCTTGACGTGAGAAAAAATTGTTTCCTTCCAAACAACATCAAGCCCTTTGTGATGTATTATTAGGACAACCATACTTGTGGAAGCGATATGTTGTGTATGAATCCATGTCGCATGATGTTATTTTTATTTTGGTAAATAAGTTGTATAGGATATTGGAAGTAGCACCCCCTACCACCATCTCTTTGGTTACTACAAAACAATCCAGTAAGCTCATTTCCAAAACCAGGCAATTCGTCTTCCTTATGGTACACCCTCAAGGAAAGAAGAAGACAGTGGCTTCGACCTCTAGATAGGGTACAGATGGAAAAGGTCATGGAGCAGTACGAGGACATCTCCACCACCCCCGTAGGGTTTCCTCTGCACTGTCACATCAAGAACTCCATCGATCTGACCCCAAGCATGCAACTAGCCAATGGAGAAATCTATCGGTGCTCCATTCTAGAAAACGATGAAATCCAGAGGCAGATTTAGGAGTTGTTGTAGAAAGGTCACATCTGTTGAGTTCATCACCGTGTGGGAGCTCGATCGTCTTGGTATAGAAGAAGGATGGGACTCGGAAACTATGTATTGACTATCGGGAATTGAATAAGATCACTATCCTTAATAGATACCTGGTTCCAAGGATTGATGACCTCCTAGACCAACTGGAGTGGCAAAAATATTTCACCGAGATCGATTTGAATTCAGGATATCACCAAGTACCAATTGAAACCTCTGATGTGTGGAAAAATGCTTCAAAGCCAAGGAGGGACTTTTTGAATGGTTGGTTATGCCTTTCAGATTGACAAATTCTCATACAACCTTCATGAGGCTAATGGTTGACATCTTGTGGACATTCACCAACTCATTTGTAGTGGTATACTTGGATGACATCTTGATCTTTAGCCAGAGTTGGGAAGAGCACCTCCACCACATCTAACAGGTTCTCCAAACATTGCGACAACACAAGTTATCTGTCAATTTGGAGAAATGAACTTTTGGCATGACCCAGGTTCAGTATCTCAGATACATTATTGATGAGAAGGGGGTGCATGTGGATCCAGCCAAGATCTATGTCATTCTGGATTAGCCATCTCCAACAACTCTAACAGAGCTCTGTAGCATCCTAGGCCTTGCCAACTTCTACCAGAGGTTTGTGTTCGGAATTTTACATATCACTTCATCCATGAGTCAAGTCACCAAGGGAGGAGTGAAAGAAAAATTATTTTGGTCTGAATCTCAACAAAAGAAATTCATAGACCTGAAAGGTCGCCTCTTCTTGGCACTAGTGCTCACATTACCAGACTTGCAACAACCATTTGAGGTCGAGATAGATGCCTCTGACTATGCTATTAGGGTAGTCCTTACTCAACATGGCCAACCAATGGATATCAGTTATGAAAAAGAGATGTATTCCATTGTGTAGGCCTACCAATAGGGGAAGCATTACATTTTAGAGAAGGAAATAGTCATCCACACATATCACGGACCCTTGTAGTTCATACAGACCCAAGGGAAATTGCAGAACAATCGCCATCAGAAGTGGTCCACATACCTGCAATAGTTCCATTTGAATATCCAGTATAAAAAGGGTAGCAACAATAATGTTGTAGATTGCCCCAGTCAACCACCAATCATGACGTTAACCACCGTGCTAAACTTTTGGGGGCACAAGACTTCTGATTGGCCACTTCTCGAAAAAAGCAACCCTCAATTTGACCACACATAGCAGAAACTCTTGGAGGGTCAGCATGTTCCATATTTTCACCTCGAGGATGCCGTGTTATGCCACCTAGGTCACATTTGTGTTCCTTCAAGTGAGCGTGCCAAGATGATTTTTGAAGCACACTATAGTTGCGTTGCTAGGCATTTCGAGGTCATGAAAATGGTGGCTATACTACAGAAGTATTTCTATTGGCCAAATCTTCGATATGATGTTAGGAAGTACATCAGCTCATGCATTGCCTGTGCCATTGCCAAATTTACCATCAATATGCAAGGCCTCTATACCCCACTACCCATCCTTTGTTAACCTTGGGAATTGATCTACATGGATTACATGTCAGTGCTTCCTTCCACTAAGCATGGAAACTACTGTCTTTTTGTCGTAGTCGATAGCTTCTTGAAGATGGCCATTATGGCGGCCTACAAGGAGAATATCACAGTAGACACCACTGCTAAACTCTTCTTTAAACAACCGTGGGTACTCTTTGGGATCCCATAGTCTATCTTCTTAGATCAGGACAAGAGCTTCCTCACTACATTTTGGTCTAGTCTATGGTCAATGATGGACACCAAACTCACTAAGTCCATAGCCTTCCCTCCTCAAACTGATGGCTAGACAAAGGTTGTCAACAGGATGATCGTACACATTCTGCACATGTAAAAATAAAAGCGTCCACACACATGGGATGAGACCCTCCCCCATGTTCACCACAGCCACAACCCTTTTCAGGTTGGCTTGTGATTTCTACCACTATGTCCCATTGATGTGGCCATGCCATTTGCAGCTACTCACACAGGTTCTGCTCATGTCTAGTAAAAAACAGATAACGCAAACAACTTCATTGAACACATCCAACATATTCGCCATCACGTCCGTGACATTCTGGAGAAATCAAATGCCAAGTACAAGCAATGACATGATCAACATCGGGTGCCACACAAGCTTGAGGTGGACGACAAAATTTGGTTGCATTTGTAAAAGGAACTCATTATCGGAGCCTATCAGAAACTTTGACCACTCTAATATGGTGCTTACATCATTACCAAGGCTATGGGAGACAATGCATTTGAGCTCAGCCTTTCCCATTCCTTGGTCTACACACAATGTTCAATGTGGACTGCCTTCGGCCATACTTTTTGCCATTGCTAGACACATTTGACATTAAATAATAATTCACACCCATAGAGTTAAATCGAGATTGAATGGAAAAAGGTACAACTAATCAAATCGTGGACACACACATCAAGCACACTCACCAACAGAATATCCATATGTACCAAGATATCAAAGTAGGGCAACTCCTTCACTAGGGCAAGCGGCTCACTAGGGACCAAGTTCAGCAGATGTTTCCTCATCTCATGGAGAAACTCAATGCAATGGGGACCATTTCCTCGTAAGGGGGGAGGAATGATCTAGGTGGATATTGGTTACCACCCACCAAGTCCACTTGGACCCCCATCATTGTTTCTTTCAACTTTTTAGTTCCTTTAATTGTAGTAAAATTTACTATTTTTAGTAGTTTTTCGGGTCGTTAACTTCAACAATCACTTTGATGCACTAAACGATGGTTTAAGGGAAAACTGGGAGCAACATGGGTCCATAGACCCATGTTTCTCTTCACAAAGTTGTAGTTATTGGATATATCTTTCTAACGAGATATTTTTCATGTCAAATAGAGATAGTGTGCCCAAGTTCCGACCCCGAGAAGTTGATGTACCAATTTACCCAAATGGGGCCCGAGTTTGACGTTTCATCTTATAGGGTTAGGTTTTCCAATGTTTAGGGTTTTCCATTGTTTCTCAACAATAAATAGGCCTTGGAGCATCATTGTAAGAAAATTGAGATACATGTAGCTACCACATCTCTTCTCGGAGATAAGCTACCGTTGCCCTAGCTCGTTTATTTTCATTTCTGTTTGTAAGCATATTTCAATGTTTTACATTAATGAAATGAAGTATTATTTTTATTACATCTTTTTTTATGGTTATCTATGTAATTTTTTGTGTCCCTATTCAAATCTAGATCATTTCCCCTACAAAGGCCCTCAAATAGTGGATTTGGCTTCCAACACTAGGAATTTGCATTAAATGACAAAAAATAAATTCCTAGATTTTGTCAATCACTCGAGCTAAAAAATTTGTAATAATTTCATGATATTAAGTTCATTTACTATGAAATCTTGGTCCATTCTGTAGTAGGGAGTAAATCCCTATATTATCTCATTTACAATGTACTCCATATTCTCTCAATATTTTATAAAAATGAATAATATTAGGCATATATTACTATGAAATTATATCTAAAGCTTATTAAGAACATGTTAAAGATAAAAAAGAATTATAAAGTGTAGAAGGAAAGGTTTAATATAGCCTTCATGTTCATAATAATGGTTATATGGAGCTTAATATGTGTCTAATTTGTGGGCCCATCATACCCCTCTACTAAAATTGTTGCTCATCCTCTCAGAAAGTTATCCATCTTCTTCCCCTAAAGTTTTTCATGAAATTCTCTTCCTTATCTCATTGGAATATGGTTTGGATGGTTTCTTGCATTGGATGGATTCCATGGAAAAACTTGCCATGGTGGAAAGTTGTACCTCCTTTTCCTATGTCTGATACCTTAGCCTATTATTTTGTAGATGTAGTTTCTCTTACATGACAGACTCCCTTAGGCTTCAATAATTTAATCCCTTGTTCAGTTCATTCACTTTTTCCTCGATAAGGACAAAATCCTCTACTTCCTTTGATTTTCCAATTTGAATCCACCCATGAAATTGTCTTCTTTTTGTAATAAATTTGTAATACAATCCAATATCAAGTTGTTGAGTGGACTCCTAGAGTTCTTGTGGACCTTCTCCATCCTATTTAGTTGTTGTTGTCCTTTCCTGTAACAGTTTTTCTTCATCTTGTATTAATTCTTTTTTTAGTTGTAACATCCTTTTTTTCACACTTTCCATTTCATTTTAATACTTCCTTTCTATCCAAATATTTAGTGGTTGTTCTACACAAAAATTTTCTTCCTCCAGCACTTTCATATCTTCCTGTAGAAAGTTTTCCTTCATGTAGCAACTGTGTTCTTCTTTAGAGTTTTTGTTCTTCCTGTAGCAGTTATGATCTTCCTGTAGAAAGGTTGTCTTTTGTTGTAGTGGCTAATATTTGCATGCGAAGAGGTGGTGGGTCCACCTTTTATTTATTTGTTTATTATTTATTTTATTTTTTGAAAATTTTCTCCTTTTTTATTGAATGAAAAATAAACTAAGTTATTTTTTGTTAATTGATTTAGCCCTCACTTACACCTTGGAACTCCTTTTCTTCCATCATGACTAAATGGTTACCACCTACATTCTCAAGTACTCTTCACTGTTGTCTTATCCCTCTCCCACACATGCATGTGTCTTGGTGGAAAAGTCAATTTAATTGTTAGATAAGGTTGAGGTTTCTTTGCTACTATTTTTGGCTATCAAAACATTTTCCTTCATACACATGCAATGCTCTTCAAGCTAAAATAAGTTCATAGGAAAGGTTTAAAGGATTACATATCTGACCCTTACCCTTGATGTGTTTTTACAAGTGATATTGAGGTTGATGATGTGACTTTTGAATCTGTACTTGGTGGTTCAGAAGTTTCTACTGATGATCCTTAAGCTACATGAGGTAATCTACTAGAGAACTTATTGCTGACAGCCTTAAATTTCAAGGTCTTTTATATTTTTTGTTGTTGTTGTTTTTTATTAACACCCCTACCTAAAATGTTGCTTCTGGGATTATAATGATGTGAGTTTTTTACTGATGATTGAATTGTTGATGTTTGCATGATTATTTGGGAACATTGATCAAAATCTTGGAATTACCTTCAAGGTATGAAATTTCACCTTCATCAATTGCTTTTCATTGGATTCAATATTCTGAGTGGTAATTGAAGTTCCATGAGTCATGTGATCACAATATAGGTGCAACCATTGATCAAAAGGTTTTTGTCTCAGATGTAAAATGATATTGTATCATCCTTGTAAAGGTCTTCTAGCTACCGAAAATCAAGGATATCATCTCTCAATGGTTCATATTGGTCAATTCTTCATTTTGGTTCTTACAAGTGCTTTTGATTGTGGTTCTGGAAGGATTGTGCATATTGTTACAAGACTATGTGTCTTCCTATAGTAGTCACATAGACCCTCATAGGATAGTTATTTCCTGCAAGTGTTACCTTTAAAAATACTGATAATTCATGAGTAATATGTTGACAAGGATCATAGGCCATTTTTGTGGTGGAAGGGATGGAAGAAGGGGTGAAAATGGGTTCTTTTCATCGACGAATATGAAAATGAGAGTAGAAGTTGTGTGTAAATTGAATGTTGAGGATATGGGGGACACCTACTCTTGTTCCTATATGAGAAATATAATATCTGAACCCTTTTTCCATGCCAATCATGCTCCTATAGAAATTATGGTCGCTCATGTAGCAAATTTTGAATTCTCCTGTAGCATAATTGTTTTATCCATATCTATCAAATGGTAGATTTGATTGACCTAAAATTTTGTGAGCATGTTTCTATCATCATTATGTATTTCCCCATAAACTGTAATGTCCAACGGATTCCCGAAGGTCGAGAAAAGTAAAAAATGGTTGTAGATGATGGAGGCCAATTTTTTGAGAAATGTTCATTGAAATTTTCTAAAATTCCTTCGTCATGTTCCAATAGTCCACTTGAATATCCCCATGAAACAACTCTATAAATCGATGTACGATTTTCAAGATATGGTAAAAATTTATGCCCTGCATATTTTCGCCTCATGTAACAAAATACAATATTCCTATAACATCTTAGGATAGCGAGGGAAATTAGTGAGAAAGTGATGCAGGAGCACAAGGTAGGAAGGAGAAAAGGCTACGAGCTTATTTCAAAAATCAAAATAAAATTTTATAAGCAAAGGAGTGGGGTCCTTTAGCTGTCAATTTCCAAAGCTTTCTATTTAGGATATGAACTAGAATTTAGTATTTGGATTATCATGTAATAAATTCTAGTAGTTAGATGTAGTGGAGATTCTCAAGGAGAATATTATGCAGACTAGATAGGATTAGTTAAGTCTATACTTCAATTTAGGATTAGGCTATTAATGAGATAGTATTTATGTAAGTTTCAAATCATTGTAAGGAGATTTTGATAGGTTCAACTTGTTTTCCATATAAGATTTATTTGCCGAAAATATCTCTCTGTGTCTTTCTTTGTAGATTCGGTCAATCACGGAGGTGTTGCATCCCTATGTAGTATCACTATGTTTCTTTGAATTTCCTATTTAGTTCTGAAACTTCGAGTATTGTGTGATCAAGGTTAGTCACTTTTCACATGTATTAAAAATTGTGGGGGTTGAAATGTATAAGTTCCTTTATCGGGCTTGAAGTGTTGCACTCATCCTTAGTCATTGATTTTATTTTCAACGTTTTACATTTAGTAAACTATGAGGGTTAACCTATCTTTAATTCGTAGTTTAAATTCAAGTCCCACAAGCCAAAGGATCTCATGGAAAATGTTATCTGATGGATATCCTCTCAAAAAACTAGCAAACACTAACTCAAGAATTTGATCCAACATCAATTAAATTATAGTTTGTAAATCCCATTGGCTCTGCCCAAAATATTTTAGCATGGGAGGAAAGTTGGACCTGAACATAATTAAATTGAGGATTTATAAATCATATTGGGTCCATGAGGTCAGATGAACATCATTCAGATCTCTGACTGATGCCATAGTAACCGTCAAATCATTGTGGAGGTTTACCATTGGATCTTTTTGTAACATTGCATCGCAAGGTTCAAGAGTGAAAGACTCTGCCTCGCAGAGTGGCAAAATGTGACATGCGATACAAGTGCGCTGATGAATATCATATCGCAACATTTACAACAAAGGATCCTGCTAGTGAGTTGCGGTTACGATATCCAAAGGTTAAAGAGTTAACAGGTCTTTGGTCGTTGCGGCTAAATTACCAACTCTGGTAATTTAGCAGAGTTTATAATACTAGAGATAGATAAGTGATACTCCAAGAGAATTTGAAGAAGAGATTGAGCCTAAATTAGAGGAAATTGTTTCTGGTATTGAACATTGTCAGTTACGCCTGCATCGTGGCCACCATTTGTGGTATTAGAGACGTCTTTTGATAGTAAATAGTGTCTTATGGATCAAAGAAAGAAATCCATCATGGCTTTCCGAGTTAGAAGAGGATGTGGTAGACTAGGAAGACCTATTGCAAATGTTGAAGTGATGGAAGCTGTGCAACAGATGCAATCTAGATTGGGAGCAATGGAAATAGGGAGAGATGCAGATGTTGGTGATGTCAGTGAACCTGAAGCTGAAGCTGCATAAGGGGAGGAGCCTATAGAAGTTACTCCTGGGATGAGGCTCTTTAGGTCAATGTTGAAATCCACATCTAGAGCCAAAAATGAGGTTTCAATTTATGTAGGGGGATTAAATCCTAAAGAGCTCATAGATTGGATAAATGACTTGGAGAAATTCTTCGCTTATGAAGAAACAGAGGATGAAAAAAAGGTGAAGTTTACTATTACGAATTTGAAAGGACAGGCAACACTTTGGTGAGATGGAGTGCGGGAAGAAAGAAGAAGACTTGGAAAACAACCTATTAAGAAATGGAATAGGATGGTGGCAAAACTGAGAGGAAAGTTTCTGTCATGTGATTACCAGCAAACATTATTTAGATAGATGTAGAATCCTAGATGTAGGTCTATGATAGTAAAGGAATACACAAAGGAATTCTACAAGGTGAGCATAAGAGCTCGGAAAATCCATGATACAGATGAGAAGGTTTCCAGATATGTGAATTGTCTTAGAATGGACATTCAAGATGAGATAAGTGTACTATCTCCTAAAATAGTAGAAGAGGTAGATTAGATGGTACTAAAAGCTAAAGAAAAACACATGAGGAAGCAGTCTAGCAGAAATAGAGGTGCTTTTCTAGTAAGGGGAATACAAGGTGGTAGAGGAAGATCTACAATACTTGGAGATGGAGCTAGCAACAGCTCAAGTGAACATGCACCACCACAAGGTGATGAAAGTGCCAGAGTGAATTTTTCGAGAGGAAGAGGAGGCAGAGGTAGAGGAAGAGATGTTATATGTTACGAATATAACAAGATGGGGCACCAATCCTATGACTGCCTAGAAAATGTAGTAGCATATTAGAGAAATGAAATTGTTGCCCAGACTGAAGAGGAAGCGGCAACAATGACAGAAGAAGAAAACATACGAGAGAGAGGAGAATATTTCATGGTTAACAGAGTATTTCTAAAGCCAACAAAGGAAGTTGTTGAACCAGCATAAAGGAAGGCTTTGTTCAGGACTATGTGCAAAGTTCAAGAGAAATTCTATCAGATGATCATTGATAGTGGTAGCACTGATAATTTGGTCTCTATGGAGGTGGTGGAGAAATTGAAATTGAAGAGAAAGAAATATCCAACACCTTACAAGGTTTCATGGCTACAAAAGGGACATCAATTATTAGTAACTGAAAAATGTGAAGTGGAGTTACAGTTGGGCAAGTATAAAGATAAAATTTTATATGATGTGATGCCTATGGATGTGTGTCATATATTGTTGGGTAGACCATAGTACCATGATAGAGGAGCTATGCATGATGGAAAGAAGAAAACCTATGAATTCAGTAAGGATGTTACCCATCATAAATTGATGCCAGTAGATGAAGAGGATACATTGAGGAAAACTGAACCCAAGACCCTTTTGTCGAGTGAAAAGGAGTACTTACAATAGATAGAAGAAAATGAGCTACGTTTTGCATTAGTTTGTAAACCCAAGGTAATAATAACTTCCACAAAAGTTTTTGATTTACCAAGTGAAATTCAAGAGATGCTAGAAAATTATTGTGATATCAATGTAGATGATTTGCCTGATGAGGTACCACCCATTATAAAAATCAGTCATCACATAGGTTTGATTCCATGAGAAAATATACCTAATAAATCATCTTATAGGATGACTCCCACAGATAATGAAGAGATCATGAGATTGGTTTAGGAATTGTTAGAGAAGGAACTAGTTAGAGACACTTTGAGGCCTTGCACAATACCAACAATGTTGAGCCCAAAGAAGGATGGAGGCTGGAGAATGTGCACTGACTTGAGAGAAATCACAAAGATAACAATCATGTAAAAATTTCCTTTACCAAGAATTAAAGATTTGATGTATTTTTCGAGTGGAGCTAGGTATTTTACAGAGTTAGTTTTGGAAAGTGGTTATCATCAAATTAGAATTAGAGATGGAGATGAGTGGAAAACTATTTTTAAAATTAATGAAGGATTATACGAGTGGATGGTAATGACTTTTGGATTGTCGAATACCCCTAGTACTTTTATGAGACATATGCATGAAGTTCAAAAGCAATTTATGGGTAATTTTGTAATAGTATATCTAGATGATATATTAGTTTACAATAGGTCTAAGGAGGAGCGCATAAGACATCTGAATTATATCTTACAAAGGTTGCAACAATAGAAGTTACTGCTAAATTTAAAGAAGTGTTCATTCATGAAGGAAGAATTGGTGTATTTGGGTTTTGTTGTTTCTACAGATGGGTTAAAGATGGATCTAGAGAAGATCAAAGACATCATGGAGTGGCCTTCACCAAAAAGTGTCTTGGAGGTAAGAAGTTTTCATGGTCTTGCTAGTTTCTATAGGAAATTTATAAGGAATTTTAGTAAGATTAATGCTTCAATTATTGACATAGTAAATAAGGACAAATAGCCATTTAAATGGACTGCTGAAGTAGAAAGGAACTTTCAACTATTGAAAAGGAAGACCACTAAAAAACCTATTTTGGTTTTGCCTAATTTTAATAAACCTTTCCAAGTGAAGTGTGATGCCAGTGGAGAAGCCATTGGAGCTACTTTGAGTCAAGAGGATAGGCATGTAGCTTATTTTAGTGAAAAGCTCAACGAGACCAAGAAGAAATATTTTTCTTATGGTGAGGAGTTTTACGTAGTAGTGGAGTCTTTCAAGAAGTGGAGACATTACTTGATGTCCAAGGACTTTATACTGTATTCAGATAACGATGCATTGCAGTACATTATGCAACCACCAAAGCTTAATCAGAAACATGCCAAATGGGTATAGTATCTTCATGTTTTAAATTTTGTCCTTGAGAATATAAATAGCCAATAAAATAAAGTAGAAGATGCCTTAAGTAGAAGAAACATACTACTTCAAGAAAGTCATATTCAACTGTTGGGTTTTGATTTTTGTGGAGCACCTGGAAGGTATGCTTTTTGATAAGTAATCTAGTGGTTTTTCAATACTATTTCTGATCTTTTCTGCATTATGAGCCTAAAAATATAAGGGTTTTGGTAAATTGGGTGAAAATGGACAAACAAAGCTCAATCACTAATAATTGATGTTTTCTATGCAGAAAGACGTGGAAATAGGGAATTATCGAGTAAAAACAAGAAGCGCAAGGAAAGTAACTGCTACCCCGTCGACAGGGAACCGGATGCGGACAAGATCAAGCAAAATTAGAGCCGAATAATCCAGGAAAAGAACGCAGGATATCATGACGGAGAACGCAAGAAGGAAAGAGGAGACCTGAACGATTAGCGAATCTCTCAGGATCTTCGATCCTGAGGGATCGCTGCTTTAAGTTTATCTTTTGTATCTAGACATCTCTGTCATTTCTGTTATATAAAGGTACCACGCCATCGAGCGTGGGGGGACGACTGTTGTTATGATTATAAACTCAGAACGATTTTGATCACTGAGCTTTTGTAAGATCTGATTTTGTACACTTTTGTTAATGCAATTAATATAAAGGATTTGGTGTTCACTTCGTTTCTACATCTGAAGTAACTCTAAGCAGTGTACCATCGTAGCCAAGGGCCCAGCTCCGACGGTCACTCGTTGTTGTATCATACGGTGATTTGTGTGGTTTTCTTATTTCTTTTATTACAGTAATCCGATATATCCTTGCTATGATAGGCTATGCTTCTTAATTAATACTTGAATCTGAATAAATTATTTAATTCACGTCTCTGTATTACACGAACTGAAGCTATTTGAATTGCATCCATTTCTACAGCAAGTTATTGGTATGAATGTTATCATTATCGGATTCATATGAAATAAGTATTTGTGAGACTTGAAGATAATATCACTTTGTTCAGAAACATAGTCACATCATACATTACTCTCGGATCGCTGCAGTAGTATAGACCGTGTAGATACTTCGGAGTTTGCTGTTCCATTTGGAGTTGTTGTTCCTTTTGGGTTTGTTGTTCCATTTGGGTTTGCTGTTCCATCTGGGTTGCTATTCCATTTGGTTTGCTGTTCCATTTTATATGATTGACGTTTCATGTTTATGATAGTTTGCTGTTCCATTTTATTACTGTTGTTCCATTTTACAGAATTGTTGTTCCATTTTACTTTCGCTAATCTGCCTTTATTGCTTTAGCGTGATAGCAGGCCTAAGGCTGTCGTGAGCCCAGCAAGACGCTGCCTAGCTCCCTGACCTATAAGCCCATGCTTCGGTTTTCTTTCTTTATCAGTTTCTAAAGGGAAGGGTTATTGGTTTCGTACCCTTGACTGATCATTTGCCTTGTGTGATTTCATTTTCTGAATTGGGTTAGTTACAACTTAGTGTTTGTTTCCTTACAAGTCATTAGAACGCTATACTACCGAGCACTACTTGGACAGAACAGCCTCGGATTGAGTTACTCCTTGAAAGAATAAAACGATCCCGGATTGACTTAATAATGTGGAATAATTGGTGGTGTGAGAGACCCTAGTTATAGCTCTACATTTTGGCGTCGTTGCCGGGGAAGGGTTAATAGCCATTTGTCCTTTATAGAGTAGTGCGCAAATCTGCTAGGAGGGAGTTGGATTTTAAAAACGGAAGGTAAGAACCTACGTACGGAGCATGTAAAAGCCCTGCTCCACCGTCCGCTCTCTTAGTAGAAATGCTGGTTAAATAGGATTTAGCAGTTTGATTGGAGTGCATGACTAAGCAGAAAAAGTTAGAAAAAGATCAAAAGCCTCCATCCAAAGCCAAGGGGCCGGTGACCCTTGGACGAACGACCTTTATAGACGAAATCTATAAGAAAGCCGACTCTCAGCCATCAGTAGGTTATAAGAAAGTCAACTCTAAACAACCTACTAGTTCCCTTAAGGCCTCGGGATCACCATCTGAAGCCTTTGCTGAGGTGCACAGTCGAACAGAGGAGCAGGATTTTCAAGAGATTGAAAATTTGACTCCTGGACCATTGCACGAAGGGACCCAAAGTAACCTTTGTGAAGGAGAAGGAGAAACAGGGAAAATTGAGGAACCTAGATCTCCTATTGAATTAAACCAGCCTTTGAATAGCCCGGACAAGGGAAGTGCTGCGAAGATCCTTTTTGAAGGAATTCATTCACCGCAGACAGTTGGGGCCATTATCATCCCTGATCAAGGGAGTGGTGTCAAGACAATCCCTGTTAAGACTACCCCTCCTCAACCAAGGAACACTCTCTTGGAAATTCCTGAAGATTACTGGCATATATTCGATTCCATGGCGCAGAATCAGCCAAACACCCAGACCTCCACATTGCAATATCCGATAGTAGATTCTGCAGCAAATGCGCCCATGAAAGCCATCCCTCTCCAGCATATTCCCACATTTCATGGCCTCACATCAGAAGATCCGGACGCATTCTTGTTCGAATTTGATGTATTATGTAGAGGATACGATTACACCACCGATCCCCAGAAACTGAAATTATTCCCCTGTACATTAAAAGCGGCTGCGTTGAGATGGTTTATGGGTTTAGGTGGTGGGGTGATTAACAATTGGGATCAAATGAAAGAAGCCTTTTTAAAGAAATACCAAGATTACTGTAGATCGAGGGAATTAAAAGATGAAATCTTTCAAATGTCAGCCAGACCAAACGAAACCTTAGAAGAATATGTGGAACGTTTCCAATATAACTTGCAAAGATCCCCTTATGCATCACTACCTCTGCCTGATAACGTGTTGAAAACTGCATTAATTAGAGGTATGAGAGAGCAATGGATCGAAACGTTAAACATCATGTGGAAAGGAGACATTTATCAGGAAAATTTTGCTGATATCATTGATCTGTGTATCAGGAGCTCAAGAGGCAGCACAAGGATAAAACCAGCGGAATATGATCGCTTCCCCAGAGATAACAGAACATTAACAGAGGGAGTAACACCGGTGGAACTTGGAAATTTGCTAGAAAATTTTAAAACTGATATCCTGGGAACACTAACTACACAACTTGACATTGTGCAGGCTAAACAAAAGCAAGCCGAGGCAGAGCAGAATCTAGCCATTTTTTGCCCACGATGCAGGAAGAAACACAGCCACAAAGAATGCCCGTTGGATACAGTCCAAATATGTGCTATCTGCACCAAGGACCACCTGACCGAAAGCTGCCCTTCACTTCCTGGTTTGAAGGCAGGATACAAAGAAGCAGAAGAGGAGTCAGAACCAACATATTTTGTTAACCAGCGTCGTCAATGGCAGCCTAGGCAACCAGGTATGTTTTCAGACCCATCCTCTTCTTTTCAACCCCCGCAGTTCAATACTCAGCAACAGAACATGTGGTAAAATCAGTCCCAACCCCCGTTTTCAAATTGGTCACCTCAAATGTTTCCTACTCCTAATCCTTGGATGTCCCAATTTGGTTGGCCAAACTGCCCTTATCCTCCACCATATTGGAAGAATAGTTCCTATCCTCCACAGTGGACCCCTTCCACTTCGCAAAGCTCATCCTGGCAGACAAGCTGGCCAAGATCGACATATCAGCCAGCAGGATCAATCCCACTCCCTCAACCTACTCTGCCAGCTTTACCACAAAATCCCCAGTCTAATCTGAGACCGCAACTCCCAGCCCAACCCAATCCCAATCCTAATAATAGGCCAGTCCAATCCATCCAAATTATAGACACATCGGAGATTGAGTCTGACCTAAGAGAGTGCAACGATCTTCAGTTAAGATCTGGGCGAATAATAGAAACAGAGGGAGACAAAACGGTTCATATTGAAAATCAGTTACCAGTAGAACAACCCCCACAACGGGAGGATGAAAACAAAGAGAAAAATAATAAACAAGCAAGTACATCCTCTCCTCCTTTCCTAGAACGATTAGTCATATCTCGACCTATACAACCTCCAGACTTTGACATTTTGGGAGAGTTGAAAAATTTGTATATAAAGATCCCATTCCTCCAAGCTATACAAGATATTCCTATATATGCGAAAACCATAAAGGAATTATGCATCAAAAAATCAAGGAGGAATACAAATACTAACCCTAGAGTCCAAGTAGTTGGTACTTTATCCGACCTATTATCAGGAAAGGAGACACCTATCAAATATGAAGATCCCGGGAACCCAATTGTAACCGTTCAAATCTATGGCCAAACCCTGACTAACGCTCTAGTCGACCTGGGAGCTGCAATCAACATTTTGACAACCTCCACCTGCCAAAAGCTTGGCATTACGTCAGTAGAACCTACCTCTACTCTGTTAGAATTGGCAGATCGATCGGTAGTTCGACCAGAAGGTACTCTGAATGATGTCATGGTTTCCGTAGATTCATGGGAGTATCCCACAGATTTCCTGGTAATTAATCCTAAAACCCGTCTAGATGGACATCCGTTAATCCTAGGCAGGCCCTGGCTTGCTACTGCCGATGCCTACATTGGCTGTCGGCAGGGAAACATGACTATAGCTAAAGGACCCGATGTTAAAAATTTAATTATATATCCTCCAGCTCAGCCGAGCCTGCCAATGATTAGAACTAACTCTTATCCTGTATCATATATTGCTAACAATATTAGATCTCCATTAACTATACAGAAGGCGTTAGATTTCAAAGATCAAACAGAAGACGACGCCATTAACAATTTTATTAGTCAAACTGAAGCTAGAACACATATGCAGTGTCTTATGATAGAGGCAGCATTTGACAGCGAGCTAGAAGAAGATCCCTTAAAAGATCCGCATGATCAGACAATACCGGTAACTGTTGTTGCTAATACTAAAGTAGTGGAAATTGAACCTGGTAAAACTCTGAATATTAACGCCAATCTTACACCAGATCAAGAGATAAAACTTGTTAATCTGTTACAAAAATACAAGGATGCATTTGCGTGGGATTACCCCGACATGAAGGGGATTGATCCTCAATTATGCACCCATCACATCTATATAGAGAAAGATGCAAGACCTGTCCGTCAGCCACAAAGAAGACTCAACCCTCACCTAAAAGAGATAGTAAAAGATGAACTTCAGAAGCTCTTAGATGTTAACTTTATTTACCCTATCTCTGACAGTAAATGGGTCTCTCCCCTTGTGGTGGTACCCAAGAAAAATGGAAAATGGAGGATTTGCGTCGATTACAGGGAGTTAAACAAGGCTACACAAAAGGATCAATTTCCCCTCCCATTTATAGATCAAGTATTGGACACGTTAGCAGGGAAGAAATTCTTCTCCTTTTTGGATGGCTTCAGTGGATATAACCAAATCCAAATTGCCCCTGAAGACCAGGATAAAACTACCTTTACGTGCCCTTGGGGAACGTTTGCCTATCGTGTATTGCCTTTCGGCCTATGTAACGCCCCTGCTACATTTCAAAGGGCTATTCTCAGTATTTTTGCAGACCTAATAAACGATGGACTTGAGGTGTATATGGACGACTTCACACCGTATGGGCATGAATTTGATCCAGCTCTGGATGCCCTGGAAAAAATTCTACAACGCTGCATTGCTACCAGATTCTGCCTGAGCCATGAGAAGTGCTACATGATGATGACGGAAGGGCTCATTCTAGGGCACTACATTTCAGCAGCTGACATCCAGGTAGACCCTGCTAAAATTCAGATTCTTTTGCTCATCCTTACCCCCACTACTCAAACAGAGGTACGTAGTTTCCTTGGATTTTCCGGATATTACAGACATTTTATAGAACATTATTCACGAATTGCAGCACCTCTATATGCTCTGACAGGTAATGTCGATTTTTTGTGGACAGATAAATGCGACCAGGCTTTTAAAGAATTGAAAAAGTTGCTGTCAATAGCGCCAGTCCTTCGAGGACCAAACTGGAATCTGCCATTCCAGATCTCATCGGATGCCTCGGATACAACAATCGGTGCAGTCCTAGGACAAGAAGAGGATAAGAAGCCATACGCTATTTACTATATTAGCAAAAATTTATCCTCTGCCGAACTCAATTATACTGTTACTGAAAAGGAATTTCTGGCTGTAATTCATGATGTTAATAAATTTAGGCATTATATTACAGGTTACCCTGTTGTGTTATATATAGATCATTCTGCTATTAAATATCTAGCAAACAAACCTGTCACGAATGCTAGAGTAACTCGATGGTTGATCCTGTTGCAGGAGTTTGACATTACAATTAAGGATCGACCCGGCAAGGAGAACCCTGTAGCCGACTTCCTCTCAAGAATACCCAAATCAATCGAAGCAGCAGCCGTGGAAGATCAATTCCCTGACGAACATCTGTTTGCCATTGCCGTTCGCACACCCTGGTATGCTGACGTCGCCAATTACCTTGCAGTGTGTAAGTTACCAAAACACCTAACCCCTCAGGAACGGAAACAAATTGTTCAAAAAAGCACTCGATTTTTGTGGATTGGAGATCATTTATTCCATACAAGGGCAGACATGCAAATCAGAAGGTGTATTCGAGAGGATGAGATCCTAGACATCTTAAAGGCTTGTCACAGTGGACCATGCAGGGGGCACTTTGCCGACAAGAGAACAGCACACAAAATACTACAGGCAGGGTACTATTGGCCTACAATCTTTAAGGACGCGAAAAAATTTGTGCAGGCCTGTGATAGCTGCGAGCGAGCAGGAAAACCTGGTCAAGCTGATGAAATGCCTCTGAGACCACAAGTGGTTATTGAGCCATTCGAACGATGGGCTCTCGATTTCGTCGGACCCATTAATCCACCCTCAAACCAAAGGACATACATCCTGGTAGCAACAGACTATGTTTTTAAATGGGTTCAGGCTGAATCATTAGCTAGGGCTACAGAAGATTCGGTAATACAATTTTTGTTCCATTTGTTTGTACGTTATGGACTTCCGAGAGAAGTAATTACAGATGGTGGACCACAATTTGTTGGAAACAAACTAGCTCCAACGTTTAACAATTATCATATCCAACATAAGATTACTACCCCCTACCATCCGCAGGCAAATGGACAAGTAGAAAACAATAACAAGATAATCGAGTCAATCTTAACAAAGACCATCGCCTCACACAGGCGTGATTGCGCTGCTCGGCTACCTGAAGCACTGTGGGCTTATAGAACCACATGGAGAAGTACGACAGGCTATTCACCTTATCAATTGGTGTTTGGGAAACAACCAATTTTTCCTATCGAATTTGAGATCCAAACACTACGAACTGCACAAGAGGTCGGCCTAGATCTGAATGAGGCACAGATCAATCGACTACGACAAATCAACGAATTGGATGAGATTAGGCTCTCTGCATTACAAAACACAGCATTAATCCAACAGCAGCGAGCTAAGTGGCACGATGCACTTATAAAGAATAAAGTCTTCCATGAAGGGGACTGGGCTCTGTTATACGATTCTCGGTTCCAGGACTTCCCGGGGAAACTCCAGACTCGCTGGCTAGGACCATATGAGATCCAGAAGGTGCACGACAATGGGACCCTCACTCTGATCACGATTGACGGTTCTGGACATACGTTCAAAGTGAATGGCCACCGAGTTCGCCTCTATCGAAAGCCTCTTACTCGGGAATCCTTTTGTCAACAGCTTCAGCAAGATACTGATTTGGAGATCCTAGGAGAGGAAGTGAAATCTTCCTCACCCATAACTTAAGCAATTTGTTTTTCATAATTTGTACATAACATCCTGTACATATGTTCTTTTCGTCTTTTGTTTGCAGAATTTTGATTACCTTATTTCGCACAACACTGGTTTGATTTTGCTGTTCCTTTTTAAAAGGAACAACACCCGTTTGATTTTGTTGTTCCTTTTTAAAAGGAACAGCACTTTTGGTGTTTTGTTGTTCCTTTGCAAAAAGGAACAGCACTTGTTGTTTTTGCTGTTCCTTTGCAAAAAGGAACAACACTTTTTGCTTTACTGTTCCTTTGCGAAAAGGAACAACACTTTTTATTTTGTCGTTCCTTTGCGAAAAGGAACAACACGTTTGCATTTTGGGAATTTTTGCTGTTCCTTTGCGAAAAGGAACAGCACGTTTGCGTTTTGGGATTTTTTGTTGTTCCTTTGCGAAAAGGAACAGCACGTTTGCGTTTTGGAATTTTTGTTGTTCCTTTGCGAAAAGGAACAACACGTTTGTCTTTTGGAACTTTTGCTGTTCCTTTGCGAAAAGGAACAGCACGTTTGTGTTTTGGAATTTTTGTTGTTCCTTTGCGAAAAGGAACAGCACGTCTGCGTTTTGGAATTTTTTTTGTTCCTTTGCGAAAAGGAACAGCACTTTTTGGTTCTGCTGTTCCTTTGCGAAAGGGAACATCACTTTTTGTTCTGTTGTTCCTTTGCGAAAAGGAACAACACTTTTTGGTTTTGTTGTTCCTTTACGAAAAGGAACAACACTTTTTGGGCTTTGCTGTTCCTTTGCGAAAAGGAACAGCCCGTGTGGATTTTTGCTGTTCCTTTGCGAAAAGGAACAGCCCGTGTGGATTTTTGCTGTTCCTTTGCGAAAAGGAACAGCCCGTGTGGATTTTTGTTGTTCCTTTGCGAAAAGGAACAGCCCGTGTGGATTTTTGCTGTTCCTTTGCAAAAAGGAACAGCACTCGCATATTTCTTTTTTTAGATGCAGAATTTGGTTAATTCCGCTATTTTCCGCAAGACGAGTCATCTACATGCTCAGTGCAGAGAAGACACCATCAGAACCTTTCTGCTTCTATCTGGACGTTTTGCGATTATACTCTCCTAAATCCTTCAGATATAGCAATGACATTATGCAATGAACATAAAAGCATGATATACCGAAACCTGCATATCATAAATCGCTATTATTTTAACAGTCAGTATATATAAGAAGTCAAGAGGAAGGACATTAACTTTCGTCTTTACTGTCATTATCTTGTTCCTGAACCATGGTTTGGAAATTTTTATCATGTCGATCTTCCTAAAAACTTTCTTGATCATTACTGAGGAATATAAGCAAACAATTTATATATGTCTGTTGGGATTGTAAGACTTCTTCCACCATTCCCCGCTCTTAAGGAGTGCAGAACCACCCTTATGTGTAATTGAACAAAGAAAAAAGAAGTGTTCTGCAAAAGAAGAATAAAAGAAAAAATAAGAACAAGACATGAAATCGTCAAATGCAGGATAGGGGGTCTCATTCAGAGCCAGCCTACCATGATGATAAGGATGGAAGCGAAGTGGCATTCCCATTACGGCCACCACACCAGGGATATGGTCCAAAGGTAAAATAACAAGCAAACCTTGGAACAGGAGGTCTCATCACAAGCCGGCCTGACCACGTTTCGTGCCTACCTTGTGAATGGCATTATGGTTATCTGGTCACCAAGCCAGCATAATGGCCTGCATTTTGACAAAGCACTCTTCAGTAGATACACAAAGGATAATGGTTCCAGAGGGTGAGATAAACAACTTTGCCAAGGTTATGAACACCTGTTGGCAGCAGAGCTCTGTTAATGGCATTGGAGTCGTAATATTTACACCAACAGGTATGATATTAAGTCTGTTTGTCTTTTATATCCTTTGCATGTATCATATGTCACACCCTGATATAATTATCGCATGAGCATTATCACCAATCATGGCAACGGAATTGACAATGACTACTGGAGACTTGGTACAGTTGACAGACGTCCAACCCTCGGCTCCTCATTATATCACACTGGCTTATCTTAAAAGCGATCCATTTTTCTGCCTCGATTTCGGTACTTCACTGTCCTTTTACAACATGGCATAATTTCCACCTGTTGTACTTTATGATTTGACTCCCGACTAGCTGCTGCTCCTCTCTTTGACGGCTGGGGGCAACCTATCAGATCGCGGGGGGGGGAGGTGACCTCATTACTCCAATGGTTACGTGGCTGCATACCATTCGGGCAAAATAATAACACGATTTAACGGTATGATGATCTCATTCTACGGACTGCCATCCACGATCTTTCTCTTTGCTGCATGCTCTGCGAAAATCCTTCCTAAAAAGAGCATCGAGTATCCCCTCAGTTCGGTAAATACTGCGGACAGTTGCTGTGTCATTGGCGAGTTCATTCCTGAGAGTAAGCTATGGGCGGGAAAACAATCCGAAGTGAACCACACAAGCTGACCACGTCTGCTGCTGCCCGCGAAATTCTGGAAAATGCAGGATGGTTGAATTACTTCAACCGCCTGCAAGAATCGAACGAGGCTGTAGCGTTGGAATTCCTGCAAAATCTGCAAGAAAACCACTCTATAGTCGGAGGAAAGCGGATAGAAGTCATGGAGGACATTATTGCAGAAACCACAGGATTACCAGCTGTTGGACCCAGATGGGAGCTGAAGAAGGAAAGACTGCAGAAAGCAATGGAAATTTTCCAAAGCGAAGGCCAAAGTCTGACAGTCAAAGGGAAAGGAGTTCTGCCGACAACACTGGGGGAACCCTAGACCGAGCTGGTGAAGATAGTGCAGAGCTATATCACCTGCGAAGGGAGAAAAGATGTGGTAAGGGCTCGTCACTTGAAACTTCTAGCTGTTTTGAAGGGAAAATGCTCTGTAAATCTCCCTGCCTTTTTAAATTCATTATTACATGATGCGGCTCGAAGTTTGAAGAAGGCTCAGCATGCAGAGACGGTTGTTAGCCACCACGAACTGATTCGGCTAATAATAAGCCACAGTCTTGCCCAACAGCAAGACACCTGGGAGGAATTGGTCGAAACAGTCAAAATGGGACTGGCTTTACCTCGAACCTCCAGCACACTGGAACGTTCAGAAGAACACAAGGAGCCAGCAGCAGAAAAACATGTTGCTTCAAAATGAAAGCAATCCTCCAGCACGCCAGAACAATCTGAGAAACGTAAGAAGCCAGCAGCAGAAAAGCATGCTGTTTCGAAACGGAAGCGATCCTCCGATACGCCGGAACGACCAGAGGAACTTAGAGAACCTGTTGGCACTCCCAACCTGCCTGAAAGACCCAGGAAGTCAGCTCGATTGGTTTGAATATGGGGAAGGTTGGAAAAGATTCAGAAAACTGTGGCTCAACCAATTGAAATCGAGGATGAACCCTCGGAAGAGGAAGGTGAATTATCCGAAGGAAATGCTAAGCAACTAGAGGCTGGAACTAACCAGCCAGAAGAAGGAATTGAGGAAGAAAATGCACAATCCATGGGTAGTCCGTTGCAAGACCATCCAGGAGAAGAGGAATTGGCAGCAGTTCTGGCCAATATGGGAGAATACGGCCAAGCCTCCAGTCCAGGAGGCATCCTTGACGGTCCCGCAGAAGAAGAGTTACCTGAAGAAGGGCATGCAGAAGAGGCAGGGGAGGAAAACCTGCCTGGCTTTGGTAATGAAGCAGAAGACATCAATTTGGGACAATCTGTCCCCAGGGCGCCGAAAGATGTTCCAGGAGAGGAAGAAGAAGTAAGAATGAAGGCCAAACCCTCTGCCGAGGCAAGGGAAATTGCAAAATTGAAGAAGAAGCACCAGAGGATGCTGGGCATGATAGCCAGACTTCAGCAACAAATCAGAATGTTGAAAGCCAGTCTGAGAATACAAAAAAATGCAAGGCAAAGGAAAAGGACCATGGCAGCAAGAACCCCGAGGGTTAGGGTTCGTTTTGATGGACGAAACCCCATCAGGAGACCTACTGTTGAGGAACAGTCCACTGTTCCGAATGACAATGAGGAACAGGGTGCTGTTCCAATAGAAACTGTTGTTCCATCTGGCCCGGAGGAACAAATGGATATTCCAATGGAACAGCAAGAGGCTCCGGTGGTAGGAAGACCGCAGCAACCCTTTGTTCGCATTAAAAAGGAAACAGATAACAAAGAGGTTCAAACAGAAGCACCCCCCTCGGGTGTAATTCGGGTCTTAAATTCCAAACAACGCAATAGGAAGGTCCAGGTTAAACTTCCAGCTTCTACGGCTCTATGGAAGAAAGACCTGAAAACCAGAACCTTGCATAAAATGATGAAGGAAGCCCAGCAGGAGGCCGAGCAGTTGCGAGAATAGACCCCCAAGGAAAGATACGAGGAGCTCCAACAGCAACTTCGAAACATCAGTCAGTCTGAGAGCCAGGCCTTTGAAGGATGGCAGAAGGAGCAGGAAAAGGTTGCTAAGGTAAATCGTCGACTAGATAGTGTTGTTAAGCAGATGGACACCTTGTGTTCCTTGTATACTGATGTTTTGACTTGAAGAGCCCCTGCTAAAACTTATGCTTTGTTTTTGCTTGAACGTTATTTGAGATTAAAAATAAAAGCTGTTAGGGCAGGAGCACCCATCCATATCAACACTGTTAATGATTTTAAAGATTGCTGCAAGCACTATGGAGTTAAAGTTCAAAGGTTGTTATGTGAATTCTACTTGCACAATCTTGTCTTAGACCAGGAAACTGATTTGAATCTTGGCCCTTTCGTTGTCGATATACAATTTCAAGCCTTTATTTCATTTGGGGTGAATCAGTTAAAATGGCTTAAAGCTTACAACATCTTTCAGAGGCAAGAAAATAGTTTAGACCTATGGGTACGGGCTGCACCTAGGGACCCAGCAGCATTATGGAGAGAGCATAGGAGTATGATGAGGATCCCAGGTGTCATGAAGATATTAGGTCCCATGGATGGAGACTTGATCCGAAATGGTCTGGAGTATTTCGTGACTATTAAAGACCAGGCCTTCCATGCTGCAAAGTTTCGCTACCGAACCTCAAACCCAAACATCCAGCTCAGGGAACCCTTTAACTTTGAGAATTTTGAATTGGTTGCCAGTCGATTGAGTCTCTATGGGGAGTGGATTCTGCGAGCAGGCCCATTTTGGTTGGGGTATCGGTTTCGCAGCCCAATTGTTTGGCATCCTGCACCTGGATATCAGGCTCTATATGAGATGCCTGCAGATCAGTTAGACCAGTTCTTTGACCATCTAGTTGCTAATCATGGTTGTCAGCCTCTTCGTGAGATCCCTTCTCCGGCCTACTCTCTCACAGCCCTGCATGTCAATTACAACGTTTTCATGAGGACATGAAACAGGGTAAGCAGGGGGGTGTGTGGAGCACCTGGAAGGTATGCTTTTTGATAAGTAATCTAGTGGTTTTTCAATACTATTTCTGATCTTTTCTGCATTATGAGGCTAAAAATATAAGGGTTTTGGTAAATTGGGTGAAAATGGACAAACAAAGCTCAATCACTAATAATCGATGTTTTCTATGCAGAAAGACGCAGAAATAGGGAATTATCGAGTAAAAACAAGAAGCGCAAGGAAAGTAACTGCTACCCCGTCGACAGGGAACCGGATGCGGACAAGATCAAGCAAAATTGGAGCCGAATAATCCAGGAAAAGAACGCAGGATATCGTGACGGAGAACGCAAGAAGGAAAGAGGAGACCCGAACGATTAGCGAATCCCTCAGGATCTTCGATCCTGAGGGATCGCTGCTTTAAGTTTATCTTTTGTATCTAGACATCTCCGTCATTTCTGTTATATAAAGGTACCACGCCATCGAGTGTGGGGGGACGAGTGTTGTTATGATTATAAACTCAGAACGATTTTGATCACTGAGCTTTTGTAAGATCTGATTTTGTACACTTTTGTTAATGCAATTAATATAAAGGATTTGGTGTTCACTTCGTTTCTACATCTGAAGTAACTCTAAGCAGTGTACCATCATAGCCAAGGGCCCAGCTCCGACGGTCACTCGCTGTTGTATCATACGGTGATTTGTGTGGTTTGATTATTTCTTTTATTACAGCAATCCGATATATCCTTGCTATGATAGACTATGCTTCTTAATTAATACTTGAATCTGAATAAATTCTTTAATTCACGTCTCTGTATTACACGAACTGAAGCTATTTGAATTTCATCCATTTCTACAGCAAGTTATTGGTATGAATGTTATCATTATTGGATTCATATGAAATAAGTATTTGTGAGACTTGAAGATAATATCGCTTTGTTCAGAAACATAGTCACATCATACATTACTCTCGGATCGCTGCAGTAGTATAGACCGTGTACATACTTCGGAGTTTGTTGTTCCATTTGGAGTTGTTGTTCCTTTTGGGTTTGCTGTTCCATTTGGGTTTGTTGTTCCATCTGGGTTGCTGTTCCATTTGGTTTGCTGTTCCATTTTATATGATTGACGTTTCCTGTTTATGATAGTTTGCTGTTCCATTTCATTACTGCTGTTCCATTTCATTACTGTTGTTCCATTTTACAGAATTGTTGTTTCATTTTACTTTCGCTAATCTGCCTTTATTGCTTTCGCGTGATAACAGGCCTAAAGCTGTCGTGAGCCCAGCAAGACGCTGCCTAGCTCCCTGACCTATAAGCCCATGCTTTGGTTTTCTTTCTTTATCAGTTTCTAAAGGGAAGGGTTGTTGGTTCCGTACCCTTGACTGATCATTTGCCTTGTGTGATTTCATTTTCTGAATTGGGTTAGTTACAGCTTAGTGTTTGTTTCCTTACAAGTCAGTAGAACGCTATATTACCGAGCACTACTTGGACAGAATAGCCTCGGATTGAGTTACTCCTTGAAAGAACAAAACGATCCCGGATTGACTTAATAATGTGGAATAATTGGTGGTGTGAGAGACCCTAGTTATAGCTCTACAATTTTCTTAAGGAACTATATGAACAAGACTTAGATTTTACAGAGGCATTTGAAGCTTGTAAAAATATTATTTTACTAGATAGAAGTAAGTGGCTTGATTATTTCTTGCAAGGTGGGTTGTTTTTTAAAGGAAATCATTTGTGCATACCAAATTGTTCTATGAGGAAAAATTGAATCAAGGAGAAACATAGTGGTGGACTTGCAGGATATTTTGGGGTAGACAAGACTGATGGACAGTTCAACAGGTTTTATTTCTCGCCAAAGATGAGGATTGAAGTGGAAAAGTATGTCAAAAATTGTAAATTCTGTCAGTACACAAAAGGAATAAGCCAAAACATGGAGTTGTATGCTCCATTACCTCTTCTAGATAGACCTTGGGATATGGTGAGTGTTATGAAACCATCTCAAGAAAAGATAGAAAATATAGATCAACGCCTTAGAATTCAGCCTCTTCGAGGGGCCCACCTCCTTTACATTACATAAATGAACAATTCTTGGATGATACAAATGAAAATACCTCCTTTCTATATATAGGAGTCTAAGGGGTCATAACATAATTAGAGCCAACATAACAATAATAATGTAAGGGCACAATAATAACAATAGTGGGCTTCTATGGGGCACAAGAGTAACAATATGGGCACTACATGGGTACATCAATATAATAAGTGGGTTGTAATAATAACAATAAGGGGTTACACTAGTAGTATAGTGGCCTAACATGCCCCTCTCCTTCAAAAAGTGTTGTCCTCAACACTTGAATTGTTCTTGATGCTTCTGTATAAAATTATTGTCCTCCCATGTGGAATCCTCAGTAGGTAGGTTCTTCCACTTGATGAGATACTCTGAAATTGATCGATTTCGTAGCTGTCGGGTTCTTGTTTCTGTGACTACTCCAGGTTCCAATATGATTTTTCCTTCCTCTTCAATTTCTGGAAATATTGTTTGAATTGGGACCTTTTGAAACTTTTAAATAAGTGGCCATACTTCTTTTTCCTTCTTCCATTCATCCCTTGCTTTGTTTATCCAATCTGGTTGGGTAATAGAAATAACACAAAACAATGCTTCCACATCCTCATCCTTGAAGAGTCTTCCCATTCGGTAAGGTCACCATTTTTTAAGTGCATGTAGTATTGCCAAAATTTCCTTCTCATAAATAGCTTGCTTTAGATGTAGCAATAAAAATACCCAATCGCCTACATAAAAAAAAAATTCACTATGATGTTGATCTACCTGTTGTTTCATTTGCTTTTGCACCGAGGTGGCATTATCCTTTAAAGGTTGGAGAACTTGTTGTTGATGCTCAATGTGATCTTTCACTGCTTGAACCTTTTTCTTCTTGATATGTCCTTCTATCTTTAGAGTTTGAGGTGTGGTAATTTCTTCCAATACTTTACAAGATATGGTGGGATTCATTTCCTGACGCTCGATGTGATTTTTCACTTCTTGAACATTTTTCTTCTTGATATGTCCTTCTATCTTGATAGTTTGAGGAGTGGTAATTCCGACCAGTGAATTACAAGATATGGCTGGATTCATTTCTTCTTTCTTGATGTGATCTTTCACTTCTTGCACCTTTTTCTTCTTGATATGTCCTTCTATCTTGAGAGTTTGAGGAGTGGTCATTCTTGCCAATAGTTTACAAGATATGTTCTAATTCATATCTTCTTTCTCTTGGGTCGGGTCCTGGCATATATCCTCTTATTTTGATGTTTCTTGATCCTTTTCTTCCTCCTCTTCATACTCTATGTAAAATATTTCTTTTCAGCACACTTATGACCTTTAGTGCATTTGCTATCACAATTGTAACAAAGCCCTTTTTCTCTTTTTTCTTCCAATTGTTGTGGTGTAACCCTTGTAGGTTGTGGAAGGCTAGGAGAAACAACACGTCCATATTTATAGTTTTCAGGGGTAGACTTCCTTGTTGCCATAATATTACTTTCAAATATGTCACAAATCCTTTTTACTCTTTCCAATTGTTGTGGTATTGCTCTAAAGGTGTTGCTCTTTGTATCCTCATAATGTGCTATCATTTCCTCCGTGAGAATTGACCACGTAACAAGTTGTTTACGAGAACAACGCCCTTTATACCATAAAAATTGATCCGTTTCTAAATATGAAGATGCAATACATACATTTTGTAACATTGGTACACCATGTAGATCAAAATATTTCTCCATCTGAAGTATCCAATTTACTGGATCCTTGCCATCAAACTTCCTCATCTTGCTTTTTCTTGATTTTAGGACCTCAATATTGAAACGATTGTAACCTTGTACTTTCATATATTTAAGTTTTGAAATTGCTACCTCTAGTAGCCCTTTGTGTCCTCTTTCCAATGCCACCATTATTATCAAAATTGGAGTCTCCAAGAAAGAGTTATGCACAATCTCCCAAGATGACCTGATTATAGACCTTTCGAGAAGAACGAACTTGTATGAAGTGCCACGTGTCCATTTTTGGACCTTTTTCTCTGAAAAGGGTATACAAGAAACTACAGACAGTCCTCGTTCTGTACCTTTTTATGAAATTTCAATCCAATGCTTAGAGAGAAGGTTATGATGATTTTCCCGAGGTCACCTGTTTGGAATGTAATTCAGGAATCTGCAAAAAGACCAACTTCCTCAGATCATATCTCCGTAAATAGAGTGCGAAAAGCTCTGAAATTCGGACCCAAGGTTCAGTACGATTTCTTCTCAAATGGATTTTTTTTGCAACTTCTGAAACGTTGTAGAAAAAAAGTTATAGCAAAAATTCCATGATGCCCTGTTTGGAGCAGCGAAACCCTAGAATCCAAAGCTCTGATACCAAATGTTATGAAACAAGCTCAAGAAAAGATAGAAAATATAGATCAACGCCTTAGAATTCAGCCTCTTTGAGGGGGGCACCTTCTTTACATTACATAAATGAACAATTCTTGGATTATACAAATGAAAATACCTCCTTTCTATATATAGGATTCTAAGGGGTCATAACATAATGAGAGCCAACGTAACAATAATAATGTAAGGGAATAATAATAACAATAGTGGGCTTCTATGGGGCACAAGAGTAAAAATAAGGGAACTACATGGGTACATCAATATAATAAGTGGGTTGTACTAATAACAATAACGGGCTACACTAGTAGTATAGGGGCCTAACAGTGAGCATGGATTTTGTTATGGGCTTACAAAAGAATCAGAGAGGAAATGATTCAATATATTTTGTGGCTCACAGATTTTCAAAAATAACACATTTTATTACATGTTATAAAATGAGTGATGCTACTCACCTTTCTAATTTGTTTCAAAGAGATTGTAAGATTACATGGGTTACCTAAGAGTATTGTCTCAGACAGACAATCCAAATTTGTTAGACATTTTTGGAGGACATTATGGAAGAATATTGGAACTAAACTAAGTTTTAGTTTCTGTTATCATCCTCATATGGATGGACAGACTGAAGTTGTAAACAAAAGCTCAGGTAATCTTCTCAGAGGTTTTACAGGTGAACATCCAAAACAATGGAATCAAGTATTAGCATAGGTTAAATATGCATATAATAACTCTCCTAATAGGAGCGCAGGGAAGAGTCAATTCCATATAGTTTATGGAATGCACCCAAGGGGAGTATATGAATTAAGAAATCTAGGAAAAGATGAGGTGAGAAGTGTTGAAGGGGAATATTTTGCTTCAGAGATGCAAGAAATACATGAATACGTAAAAGAGATACTAGAGGAAAACGACATGAAATACAAGTGTAGAGTAGATTTGAAGAGAAGGGAAGTTAATTTTGAAGTTGGAGATTTGGTTTTAGCACACCTAGGGAAGGAAATATTTCCAAAAACAAAGTATAATAAATTGAATTTTAACAAAATGGGACCATGCAAAGACTTGAGAAAATTTTCTGCAAATGCATATGAATTTGAATTACCCCCAAATATTAGAATATCTCCAATTTTTAATGTTTTTGAGTTATACAGGTGTGAAAGGGAACAGGTAGATGGCACAACAAAAGATCAAGAAAAAGAAGAAATTTATTGGGTAAAATAGTTACCTACAACAAAAGAACTAAAACGAGAGAGGATTCTGGACAAGAAATTGTTAAAGAAGACAAGGGAACAGGAGTATTTTCAATATTTGGTCAAGTGGAAATATCAACCAATTGTTGATGCTAACTTGGTAATAGATGTCATGCTACAAAAAATGGGCAGTTCTATAGAAGAGCTCATGGAGAGGATCCCATGAAAATTTTTGTCCTTGGGAGTCTGATGTAGGACCACGAGGTATGAAGGAGAAAAGGCTTTGAACTTATTCCAAAAATAAAATAAAAATACAAGTTTATAAGGAATAGAGTGGGGTCCTTTAGCTATCAATTTACAAAGGTTTCTAGTTTGGATTTGAACTATAATTTAGGATTTAGATTATCATGTAATAAATTATAGTAATTAGATGTAGTGGATATTCTCGAGGAGAATATTATGTAGATTAGATAGGATTAGTTAATTGTATCCTTTAATTTAGGATATCGTTGTTAATGAACTAGTACTTATGTAAGCTTTGAATCGTTGTAAGTGGATTTTGAATGATTCAACTTGTTTTCCATATAATATTTAGTTGTAGAAAATATCTCTCTATGTCTTTCTGTGTAGATTTGGTCAATCTCGGAGGTGTTATATAACACCATAATATCATTGTGTTTATTTGAATTTCCAGTTCAGTTCTGAAACATCAAGTATTGTGTGATCGAGGTTAGTCAATTTTCGTGTCTATTAACAGTTGCAAGGTTTGAAATATACGAGTTCCTTGATCGGGCTTGAACTTCCACACTCTTCATTATCCATTGATTTTATTTTCAATGTTTTACAATGAGTCAACTATGGGGGTTAACCTGGTGTTAAGTCATGGTTTAAATTGAAGTCACGCAAACCGAAAGATCTCATGCCCACCATTATTCGATCTAGATCTGACATCAATTAGATTGCAATTTGTAAATCCCATCGACTCCACCCAAAAGAGTTTAGCACGTGAGAAAATCTGGACCTGAACTTAATTAAATTGAGGATTTGTAAATCTCATTGGGTCTGTCAGGTCAAATGAATGTGATTCAGATATCCGAGTGATGCCACGGTAACCATCAGATCACTATGGAGGTTAACCATTGGATCATTTTGTAACATCACATCGCAAGATTCAAGAGTGAAAGACCTGGCCTTGTGGAGTAGCGAAATGTGACATGTGATGCAAGCACATTGATAAATATCACTTCGCAACATTTAAAAAAAAAACTTGATGGTGAGGTGCGATTGCAATATGTTATGGTTAAAGAGATAGTGGAGTCTTTGGCAGTTGTGGCTAAATTAGCGACTCTATTAATTTAACAGATTTTCTAATAATAGATATATATTATTGATACTCAAAGAGAATTTGAAGAAGAGATCCAACGTGAATTAGAGGAAATTGTTTCCAATATTGAATGTTTATCACTTACACCAGTAGCCCAACCACTAGAGAGGATTGAAAATTATTGGTGGATGTTGGATATGGATGAGGGTGATGGATTTATATGGCTATGGTCTTTTTTGAGCATCTGGGAAAAATAAGAGATATCCCAATTATGACATCCTTTGACTAGGTTTTCTATGAATATTTTCTTTGGGTTATAAATGGTTATTGTTGCTTGCAAAGGTTGGGGAGCACTTGGATTCATCAGAGAGAGATACAAGGAGAAAAAAATATATATTTTCATTTTTTTCATTTTTGATTCTTTTATTAGGCCTACTATATGCCTCAATGAGGTTTTGAGCTCGTAGGTCTACCTACGTGCCTCAAAAGGTATGTTCACCCATGAAATTTTATTTTTCTCTTTTTAAATCTTTTTTCCAAGCCATTGACTACCTTATGGAGCTTTCCAAACAATGAGAGAATATGAGGCACCTCAAATGAGGTTTTCACCTTAGTTTTTATTTTTTCTCTTATTTTCTATTCCGCTTTTTTCTTTCTTTCATTTTTTTTTTAATTTCCTTTTCCAATCTTAAACGACTTGAAAACCAAAAATATGTTTCAAGTGTAGGAATGCTTCCAATAGAGTAATGTGAAAATCAACATGATAGATAAAATCATATTTAGGATTGAAATATATGGTTCAACATTTACCTAAATTTTAGAGAGCAAATGATTTGAATTTGATGATATCAAGACTTGTTGGAGAAGAGAGTGATGCTCCATATTTTTTATTTTCTAGAACCAAACCTCAATGTAGCTTTGTCGCCCTTTATTTGCTTGCTCATCTAGATCATTCGTCATGTCTTCTTCTATATTTACATTCAACCCTTCCTCTCTCCTTTTTTTTTTTTATTTAGTTGAACACACAGAGGATATAATGGTAAATGTGAGAGAACTTTCTCAATATCTCATTCTAATGTTTTCTCTTCGTCATTTGTAGCCCACGATTCTTTGGTATTCTCATTTGAATCTTGCTTTTCTAAATTTTGTTCTTCAATGACATCAAGAGAATATAATTTTTTTTCAATACTCTTCCTGAGCTAATATGAATACCATTTAGATCAAGATGATTTGTTTGAAAGTGTTGTACATCAACATTGTAAGTGGGATGAGCTACTTCCTTTTGTAGGTTTGGAAATGGTGGTCCAACAAGTTGAGTGGGAGTGGATATTTTATATGGATGTCATTGGAGATGTTTTTGTGGTGGAGGTGGATGGTAGGGATATCATGGAATTGGGTATTGAGGTTATTGAGGAAAAAATGGAGGATACTGATATTTTTTCACATAATTTCCTTACCAATATTGTTTCTAAGATTGGATTTGGGATTGAGATGGATAAAATTTCCAAGGAAATAATGTGCTCCAATTACTCTAAGATTTGCATAAGTTTGGAATTGTGAATTAGGTTCTTGCATCATATAATATTGATTAGGTTGCCATGCTCTTCTTGGAGCTCCATAACATAGATTCTTTGGTGATTGACTATCTCCATTGTCTTCTTAGTAAAATTACTTCAACCTTGGTAATGATGGCCAATATTTAATAACATTTGATTCCACATGGAAAACACAAATATCGACATAGTTTTTTTTTTCTCATATTGCATTCTTAACATTTAGACTTGTTCTCTTCGATAACTAAGATTTTTTTTTTTTAAGTTATCAAGAAAATTTCCAAGTTCAACTTCACTTACCGACCTTGATGTTGATTTAGTTACTCTTCCTCTTCCTCTTGATATGTTCTTTCATGTTTCACAAATTTATTCAAATTATAATTGGTATACATCACCTCTACTCATGAGACCAAGGAGATTAATTGAGTCATTCCTAATTGTTCTATGTAAGAGGTTTTTTAGTGTATGAAATCCTAAATGATGCAATTTTTCCCTCTTAATATTATACATGAATCTATCTATTATATCATGAAGGTTGTTATTTTCTTTTTGTGTAATTGTAAATATTTCTTCTTTAAGATCATGAGATTTATATTTTTCTAGAAATATATTTTGCATATAATTCCATGACCTTATTGAATTATTCCCTAAACTCATGAACCATTTAAGAGATCTATCCTTCAATGTTTCTAGAAACAATCTCAATTTTAATTGTTTAATAAGTAACCATAAGATCTGAAAAGTTTTCAAATTCAAAGCGAAAGGTTTTTAGATCCTCCCACCTCATCCCATGGAATTTAGGAAGAAAATATGGGGGGATGTTCTTAATATGAACATTGATATCAGTATATTAAATCGGAAATCCAAGAGAATCTTCTTGATTGTCATCATCTCCATCCATTTCTTCTACCTTGTTTGCCACCTCTTCTTCTTCTACTTGAAAAAGTGGATGGTGATGTGGATCTTACTACACAAAATTATCAAATGGGGGGATTTGGAGTTGGAGGAGTATTCTTTCTTATAAACAAATTTGAATAGGAACGCTAATGTAATGCAATTTTTCTACCTTTGAAATGAAATATTCCTAATCAATTTTTTGTTCTTGCATAAATTAAAAGAAATCAATCAACTCTACAAAAAAAATGATGCGTAGTTTGATAACTCCCCAACGACGACGTAAAAACGTTATGAGCCTCAGTATTGCAACAAGAATGTTGAAACTCCCAAGGACACAAATATCAATTATCAACTTGAGGTTCACACAAAATTAAGAGGTGTGAGCACTATATGTGAAGCATGCAATGTGTCATTCCTTCATTGATCTTATGCGACGAAGTGAATTGCATGAAATCCAAGGCTAAACTAATTGAAAAAATGGAAATGTGACTCTATTTATAGAAGCAAAACCTAATTAATTTTATAGGGAAGAAATCCTAGTTAATTTTTTATAAATGAGAGGCTATTCTAATTTGCATGAATGTAAATTTTAATCCTATTTATATAAATGTAAACATTAGCCCATTTGTAGAGTGTGAATGGTACATCAAAAGTAAGCATATTTTATGAAATACAAATAACATTGTTGAAAATGGAAAAATAGATTAAGATGTATAAAACAAAATGAAATAATTCTTCAACCACTGCATTCAACATAGATTTTTGAAACTAAGTTCATAAGGTGCTTCATAAAATAGTCGTGAAGATCATCATTATGCTCTTCAAGTCATGAATATGTCAACTAACCACAACTATAGAGGTCAATTGCAATGCAGAAGAGGCAATTATTAAGAGGGATTTAGTATTACTCAATGTTGTTTTTGGAGCCCAACGGTCATTATTCAATCATAAACGGAAAATACCAAGTTTTTGCAGCATATATGGTTAAGTTTTCATGTGCTACATGAGGTGTTACAGGAGGTCCTATTTTTATACAAGAGCGAGATAACTTTCTGAATACGTAAGAAAATAAAATGAAAATGGGATGGGATTTTTTTATTTATTATGTATCATGTCTTATAACTCTATTCCATGTGGAATCACTCCAAAATACCCCTGCTAACACATGATAAAAAATAATAGAAAATTACTACTCTAAAAATTGGGAATTCAAGAACTAATGTGCCAATTCACCTAGCAAATACATAACCTAATCAAGTGCATATTCTATGGGGTGATTTTTATTATTATCTTAAATGTTTTTATTACCCAATATGAATGCGATCAATTCAAATGAGACTTAGTACCATGTTCTAAAATATAGCAGAAAGTTACTACTATTTTGCTAAAAGAGATTTCTAGAAATTCTATTTTGTGAACTAGTAAACTAATCCAAGTGGATCAATTATGAATATGACTTTTCAAAGCTATTATAAGGTTGAATAATTCTTTTGAATCTATAAAATATTCTTTTCAAAAATGAAATTTAATCATTCCACCAATGTAAACTACAACAAAAGAGGCATGAATAATAAATATAGAAATAAGAGTTGCAAGTGAAAAAGACAGTCAAAAGAAAAAAATAATTTGTAATGGGTGGATATGACATTTTTGGGATGGCCAATCCTAAGGAAACTCAAACTCCTATGAAGGAAACACATCTTTAGAAGTTAAAAATGGCACAAAACTTCATTTTTTTAATCAATCCAAGTACATCCCTGTTAGAAATGAAAGTGGAGGTGGTAAATAAAAAGTTTTCGCCATTAGAAGACTAATAAATCCATGCTTATAAAGGCCGATTAGAATTGGTACTTATAAAAAGAGATGAGGAAGAATTCCTATTAAAACGAGGAATTTTTCTCGTGCAAAATCCCTCAATAGTGGATCTAGTTCCAACACTAGGAATCTGCATTAAATAACAAATAACACATTCCTAGATTTTGCAAATTAGTGGAGCTCCAAACTTTGTCAATAATTTCATGATATTAAGTTAATATATTATGCAATGTTGGTCCATCCTATAGTATAGAGCAAGTATCTATATTATTTCATTCATAATTTACTCCATATTCTTTCAATATTCTACAAAAATAAATAATATTAGGCATATAATATGAAATTATCTTTAAACCATCCTAAGAATACATTAAAGTTAGAAAACATGATTAATTCTATAAGGATATGTTTAATATAGCCTTAATGTGCCTGATAGAGGTTAGATGGGCCTTAATTTCTGTCTAATTTGCAGGCCCATCATTGCCATTGTTACAAAGTTTTAGAATTCCTTCCACGCTTCCATAAGAGGATGAAGTAAAATGATTGGTCTCATCACAGCCGTGAGCCACAACATTCAGTGTTAGACGAAAATTTTAAATTTGAATTTGTTTGAATTGATGTAGCGGAGAAGCCACCATAAATACATTTTTATTGCAGGCAACCATTATGTCTGTAGATTAATTTTCTTCTTGAGTTCCATTCTATCAACACTGAATAAATGTGAAAATCCAAAAGACTAAGAAAATCCAAGAAAAAACTAGAATGAATGAAGCAAAGGTAGACACGAAAGTATAGGATACCCTTCAGAGAAGTTTTCGTGTAAAGGGAACTAATCTAGTCAAAGATGAAGAATTTGATGAATCCCAATGTGCTCAGTGACAAGTGGATGATGAGTGAATAATTTGCAGAAGAAGCAGAGAAGGAGCATATATATATGCTCCTGAACCCCACTTTACACAGCTACAAGTGGATGAAAACTTGGTGATTTCAACAACAAAGTTTACTAATGAAAATTTCGTGATTCTAGCAACAAAGTTTGATCATGACAATTTTTTTATTCTAGTAACAAATCTTGTTGGTGAGAACTTGGTGAATCCTACAATAAAAATTCTTGAAAACAATTTTGTTAATCCAACAATAGAGCTTGTTGATGATAGTGAATCTCTCACTGAAGTAGTCAATGCTATGGTGAATCCAACAATTAATATTGTTCATGTAAACTTTGATGAATAATTGTTTGCCAATTATTAATGGTTGCAAATGATGCAAAAAAAAAATCATATTGACATGATGTTATTCAATGAGAGAATCCCAGTTGAGTTTGAGAACCAAGTAGAAGTCAACATGTCTATAGAAACACATGTTACTATAGAAGTGGAAGAGACATAGACATAAATAGAGACATAGATAGAGGCAGAGGCAAAGAAGGAATCCCACAAGAAGAAAATAGAGACTAAGGCAATGGAAGAGAAAGAAGCAAAATAGGAGAAATCTCTCATTGCAGAGTAGAAGGAACAAAACCAATATCGTTATGTAGATCATTTTACACTTACCATTGATTTCCAATCTGTAGGTAAGCATGATGATTATGAAGAAGAGTTAAGTTTCCTTGAAGCATGGCTTGCAACACCATGCCTTGATAAAAACTGAATAAAAGATGAGGAAATGAATATTGAAGCCATCTTGGATGATGAAAACTTCAATAAAATTTTAAGGTATTAGAGTCTTGATGAAATATTTTTTTATTATAAACTTATGTTGCAGCAAATTCATATTGAAGATCACAAAACAGAACATGACATGTGGCAACAATTGACATGAAATCCGGTTTTTGAAGAAGTGAGGGACACGCTTAGAAACCCTACAACTATGGAATATTTGTGCAAACATAATGAAGAAACTAAGTTTTGAATGATACAATAGAAAGAAAAAGTTCAAACAATTCAGAGGCTACATGATATGGAAGAAAAGAAAAAAAAAGGAAATTGTATTTTTTTTTTATTGTAAGCTTACGTGATAAATAAATATATGAGAAGGTATCTTAGTTTATTTTTTATATGGTGGTAACTAAAGGGGAGTGTTGGTGAATCTAACTCTAACCACCCGCTAGGTGTCACATTTTTCCATCCAAGTGTCCTAGTTCGGTTTCAATTAGTAGTTTAGTTCAATTTAACTACATTCGATTATTACTAATGTTTATAATGTAATCTTATTTAACTTATTCGTAAAATTGAGAATATAAATCCTCTCCTTCATATTTCTTTCCATTCTTTGTCACCAAGGGGATCCCAGAAGAAGTAGAATTTTACAACAACAATACAGGGGACTTTAATTGGTTTCTCTCTCCCAGTGGTCATATAGATTGGAGCCTAAGTGATTGATGCAATTCTTTGGACTGGAGGCAAGCACAATATGTGTGCAAAGGTATGATCATGGGACACCTATATATAGTTTTCATATTGTCATTTACTAGTTGAGGCTTGTAGTTATCTTCATATTTGATTGAAGGTTGCAGGGATTGAAATGTTTTTTGGGAATGTTTCGATATTTGTGAATTACTATATTGAAAACATGGATGGAAGTAAAGATTTGTGTTAACCTTTGTGAATAAGAAATAGTGAGAAATGGTCCATGTTCTAGCTCATTCTGACACAGCTTGAAATCATAGTTCTTCAAGAAAGTTCTAGCATAATATTAAAGTTAATTAAATTTGATGGCACATGATAGTATCTTCTCTTGGTTTTACAAGTCGAACACATTCTTCGTGCTCCTAAAAAATGATAAAATAATCTTAGAAGGGATATTTATGGCCTTCATTTTATGCAAGTAGAGAAGTTTTCTAGGAGTGTGAATTTATACCAACAAGAAGACTAGATGACTTATTAAGTTCAACACATTATTAACCACATGTGCAAAGGGGGTAATGTCGATAGGGGCATGAGAGAGGGAGATTTTCTTGATGATTCTGACATGGATCTTATTATTTTTGTTCCTATTGGGGGGACAAAGGTGAAATACAGTAGCATGGGATGAGTGAGGATCAGCATACCACTGGCTCGACACAATATCTCAATTGCAAAAAATGGAATAATATAGAGAATATTTAGGTATGAAGGGAGCCTTGGTGATAGTGCATGTCATTCTTTAAATGCTACTTGTGCCACTTCATATGAGGAAATCCTTTATTTTTTCGACTGCATCATGTCATATGACTATAAAGGGACAAATTCCCCTCGGGTCTTTGGGTTGACACCCTAGTAGATCAGAGGTTGTCTATACAGAGAAACACACATTCCATATAGCCATAATGCTAATATAAGCAAACTATATGATAAGGGGCGTACCTGGAGGTCCTACGTTCGAGAAGATCCTTCTAGGGTCGAAACCCTTCTTGGAGTTCCTTTTGCACCTTCAACCTGCAAAACAATGAATTCCAGAAAGTACAGTAGTATATGGACTAAAAATCATAAAGAAATCATCTTCATAGTGTACTGAAAAGTAGTTAGTTATGCAATTAAACAAACTTTCATATATGAATCATAACATGGATATCATAAATATGAAGAAGATTTATATCAGGAACAAAGACAAGTGTTTCTTTATTTTAGACAAATAAAGTAGAAAAAGGAATAATTTCACTTGATTCGTCCTTTCACAGGCTCTAAGCGGAACCGTCCTCCGGATTCGTCCAGTCTCAAGCCTTTAACAAACTCCTTCCATGACTTACTCCATGATATCACAAGTAATAGATAGACATCATCACACAAGGAAACAAGGGTTTCTTGTAAAATGGGGGAAGTGCAGGAGGCACTAGGATCTTTAGACCTGGTCAGGGAAATCTCAACATAATAACCTTTCTCTCTCTTCTCTCCTCTCTTAGGCCTTCCCATTGAAGCCTTTTTATACTTCTCCCAAAGTAGTTATTTAGTTTAGAATTAGTTGGGAACAGTTGGGCCATGGGCACTAACAGGTGCTCAGCACGTAAAACCCACGATCTCCACCTGAAATTAAGGAGATTTAATTTTTTTAAGTGTTTTAAGAAATATACACGGGGTGGGTATACACAAAACCCCGTATACATGCATTTAGCTCAGGGAAATGTCGTGTACAAGGAATATAAAACTATTTTTTAAATTTTGGAGCAAGTTTGAAAGGACGGGTTGCCCTGGGCCATGAGTGCAGCATCACAAACCTCAAGAGTGCGATTTGGAGCTATAGCAGGTGCCCCCTAATATATGAGGTCAGAAGCGGTACATGATTGCCGAAATTTATTAAGCAAGTACTTGGAAAGGGAATCTGCGAGAAACTAAGAAGGACTTCACCAGAGTTCAGCCTGCCAAGCCACAAAAGGAGATCAGGAAGAAACACTGTCTGAGGTGGGCATACCCATGCTTAGAGAAAGTAAAGCATGTCCGCATATCAAGTACAAGCGGATCCACTAAGTATACAAGTATAAAGAACTGGAAAATACATAATGAATCATCTGATCATGATCGAACAAGTACATGTCTGAATATCACATATAAGAATGTCAATGATGCTGAAGAATAAACAGGATCACTGATATCAAAGACTGATCACAAAAAGGTACCAATTGAACATGATGGAATAGGATGGTACTACACTACAAACTCAGGTGCCAGCATATAGAATGTCGCCATGAATGACTGCAACATATAAGGTGGTATGGTATCGACTAGCAGCAACAAGAGCAACTGTCAAGTGAACCAATGAATGCTGATGCAGCCTGAGGTCTTCATCGACCGCCATGGTACATTTATGCACTATGGAAATAAATGATCTGGAGTTGACCATGTGAGAAATCATTTGATTATCCATCATTGATGTATACCATTAACAAATGCGAGACTACTCATTGATAATGATAATGAGCGTCAAGGTACCCAGTACAATCTAACAAGTGTGAATAGATGAGCTATAGTCGAACACCTGTAAGAATCTATCAATCAGGAGACAATGATGGTTTTCCATTGTCGATAGCGAAGGATCTGCCACTAATGACTACAAACCCCAAGGTACTGCCAAATGGACTCTAGATCTCTGCCCTAGAGCAATGAGTCATAGTTGATGGGGAAAGGTCCACTAGAAGGATGGCATTAAGGCATCCTTAATCAATCTAGCATGAGTGTAACCCGTAGGCCAATAATGTGGAACGAATCGGACGAAAAAGATGTAGTAACCTGACCGAAGTACATTTCTGGTGTACACAAGATGTGGCTAGCGCACAACAGAAACCCTCTGAACGAACCAATAATTAAAGCTGACACAGAAGTGAGGTATCCACCAATAGGGTAAAATGGGAACCAAGGTACTACATGAATCCCAATGTGTGATAATGTAAGTTGATGTCAAACACAAGGGAAACCACCTAGTCAAAGACCCATTATACTGATCGATGCTGAGCACAAGGTGACCTATCAATAATGAAAATAGGGCTACGATGCAGTTGTAGGCCTGTCCTCAGAGCAAGATGTCGTCGTCGATAAGGACAAGACCCACTAGCAAGAATTCAATGGGGACCTTCTCAAACCGGCACAAGTAAAGGACCAATATAGCTGATGTGATGATAGACATGATACTGAAAACCATGGATGCCCGACTAAAAACTGAGTCAAGAGACACTGCAGAGTGGCCGACTCAGGCTAACTTCCCTTGAACAAAAGCACAACTCAATGTGACTATGTGGCAGCATATGATGACACTGTATAAGTTCGTCATGCACGAGGCACAAACAAACCATCCATATGATTGGAAGAGGTAACCAATCGGGGGAGAACTGATTCAATAACAAGGTTAACGCGTACCTAAGTCAAACTAAATCCTGCCCAAATGGAGGAGGCTTTGTTTTGAGCGCTTTGTTCAAGGGCGACATGACTGACTCTAGCTGCCAATAACAAATGGAAATATTGTCCCATTCCCGCTCTTTTTGGAATATATAATTTTTTTGTCTTTTTCTTCTAACCTAGAAAAAGAATAAAAGAATGCTATAGTACAGTGGAAAGAACGAGTGTCAGTGAAACAGATGATCTAGTTCCTGGGATTGGAACATTCCTATGCTCAATGCAGGGAGGTGAAAAACTGGTCAATGACACTCAAAGGTGTGTTCCCTGCACGGGTCCAGGTGTGTCAAGTTGCAGAAGTTAAAGCTATGCAAGTTTGATTTTGTAGTCGTCATGGTCAAAAGTTGGCTTAAACACGAGTCCAAGTGAAGTTGGCTAAAGGCCAAAAGGTGCAAATGGTCAAAATGCAATGTAGTAGTACAACTCAACACAAAGGAGCCTTTAGGGTATAAGGCTAGAATGAAATTGAAGAAGCAAAAAGGAATGAGTCTTCATCGCATAAGTCATGGTGGGACTATAGAGGTCTCCCGAACCTACTCAAATCGGAGCAGCATGGGCAACAAATGTCAGTGAGGTGCTAACTATGATGCCCATGTAAAGGATGGCTTCTACCATCATGTCATGATTTAAAGAATAGGTGACTAAAGATGGTTTCTAAACCATAACATGATGGGATCGACTCTATAGCAAATGTATCAACAGATGGAGGCTAGTATGCATAATGCAATGAAAAAATGGCTCCCCTAACCTATATGCCAGTGAGAAAAGGATACCTACCATGACGGGTCAAAAGTCATGGAACCATCTTGAAACTGTTGAAAAAATGTCCAAAATGTCCTAAAAATCACACGATTCTCGACATACCAAGCTCCCAAGTTAAAAGTCACATGAGGCCAAACGAAATAAAATTTTGAAAAAAAATTGCATTTTCAAAACATATAAACGAGTTTTTGGACTCACCATTTTCACCATTTAAGTTTGAGAGTATAGGATTGGAGCAGAAGAAGCAACTTTTCCATACGGCAAATTCAACCATTCAGGTTCTTGCAAAATCCCTAGGTAACTCTTATACTTGGCTTGCAGTCAATTGTGACTAGTTTTAGAATTTTTATTTTATGTATTACTATTAAATTCTTTGTCAAAAATTTCACCGCGGCATATACGCAGGTTGGGAATATGAAACCCACGTACACATGGGCCCTATACGAGAGTGCATGCAAATGCACCTGCGTATAGGCCACGAACATTTCAAACAAAAAAAACTAACGATTTAAAATCATTTTTTCTTCAGGATACTCGTCACATGGTGAGAAAGAGAGAATAATAAAATGGATGACGAGGTCATTAACGATCCCAATGCTTTGGATGCCTTGCAGGGATGTGGTTTGCTAAAATTATTCAAATTGCCAAATGTGAAGGCAAGCACATGTCTTCTTGAGATGCTCATTAATTACTGGAGTATTGATGATGCATTTATGATTTACTATATGCCAATCAGGATGGAAGTGGACGACATTTACTTCATCGCAGGCCTTTCCCAAAGGGGAGAGGTAGTACATTCCAGGGGCAGGACACAAGGAAATCTCTTGATCAAGGACTACATACATATCTATTTCCCGAGACATCAAAAAAAGGTTGGAAGTCATATTTCCATCACACATGTGGAGGGTTTATCGCTAAGGATAATCCTATTCACCATTGCTAGAGTGAACGGATCAGCTTCTCTACACCAGGCATCACGGCTAACCATGAGATTGGCGGTGGACTGTCTCACCACCGTGTTTGACTGGTGTACCCCTCTTTTGGATAGCTTGAAAAGCCAGCTCACTTCCATCAAGTCAGGGCAGGCCAAAAACTTTGGATGTGGGACTATTTTGTGTTCTTTCTTTTTTGAGAGGGTCCCTGCACTCCACCCTAGGGTAGCGGTTTCCATCATCAGCCCACGAGATCCATGCATGGGTAGGTGGGCTGACGTGATGAAATGTCTAGGGGTTGGGGACGTCCCATGGAATGCATTTGATGATGACTTCTTTACCTGGTGGGATTAGCAGATCATCATCATAGATGAGTACCATTATGCTCGGTTGGATTTCTGAGGAGATCTCGATCTAGTATTACCCGTGACCGTAGCATGGGGCGACATTGGTAAGTATTTTTTTCATTTTATGATTTTTTGATTTTTTTATTTTTCAAATATAATAATGAATTTTGAAAAATGTTTTTGATGGGATTCAGATGATTAATATGATGATCATGTTCCGGATATTGGGCTGGTACGACCAGATGATTTCCCACGGCATAGACGTCGCGGTTGAGGAGCCGAAGAGGCAGCTACAGTGACAGAGCGACTACTTCATGCAATCTAGTGGCACTTTGTGAGACTCTCTCACAGAGTACCAATGACGGCGGTAGAGGATCTTCCTGAGGATATGCAACGTCATGTCGTTGGCATGCCACATGACTAGGTTAACACTTTTCGGCGTGTGGCCAATGCAATAGCTACCTACTTGGCCGCTCATCCTGAGCCGGTGCATTAGATGCACTAGACATGATTATGGGCATTTGAGTCCCAATTTTGTATATTTTTTGGACATACTTATGTACACTTGAGATGTTCTATGATATATATATATATATATATATATATATATATATATATATATATATATATATATATATATATATATATATATATATATATATATATATATAGTTGGACATTTTGATGCTTGATTTTATTGTGATGAATGATTGATGTGCCAGTCTAATGCTTGATTAGCGATAGAATCAACTAAACAATTATGAGATATTGGAATGTGCAAATAATTAATATAAGTAAATGATCTTTGCAACAACCTCACCCTTAAATACTAGAGATATAAACAAGGATCCCTTACCCGATAAATGTTATTCAATTGTGACACTATCAATTGTGAATCAAGATAAGCTACCGATGAGTCGATTCTGTGAGAAATTGCCTCGAATAGTAAATTAATAAGGACAGTATACTCAACCATATTATTTGAAGTGGGACCAATGCATACTCCCCTTGATACCATCAACTGACCAGTTGGATAATAGAGTACCCAAGCTGCGGAAGGGAGGTTTTGAGTGTGCCGACTAGCACCATTGGGGAATCCAAAATAGACCAAGTCATCCATCAACACCTGCCACAACAGACCAAAAAGTGTTGATATCAAAAACTCTTGATGAGATATGTACAAATATACATAATATACAAAGAAGCCATTGCCTAGCTGTGACGTAAGCAAAGTACTTCTTGACGTAGAGCCCATCAGGGGGCTTCACCCACTTGATCCTAGGGATGTTTATAGGTACAACTATCAAACCAATCAATATACTTCCTTCAGCGAATGATTGTGTTGGAGCCAAAGGAACTGTACAAACATCGCTAGTCAGAGTGGAGGACCTGGATTCGACTTCATGCAAAAGGGGATGAAAACATGACCGATGACGTAAATCTTCCAAAGTTCGATCTATAGCCGTCATTGCTTCGAATATCGCTTCACCAGATGGAAAAAAGATATCCGAGCAATCCATCGTAGAAGTGGAATCAAGGGTCCGAGAATGAGCCACATTATCATCTATCTCTTTCCCAGAGGAAGGAGTAGAATGGTTGTTTGTAGAGTTGATGATAGACTCACATCTAGGCTCTATTGCAAACATAAGAGATTCTATTCCACCCGCCTTGCTATCATCTGATGTGGTAACAGATAAAGATAAGGTTCCAGGATCCGAAAAATAATGATCTTGAACAAAATCTTTCCGTAAGGGGTCCTTGGAGGATGAAACTGTATCTATTCTAGTTGTAGGAGGGGGAAGATCAAATGTACCCATCAATGAAGAGTACATCCCGACTCCTAAATTCTCATTAGGCGAGTGGGGGTTATCCACAAAGGGAACAAAAGAGTCTGAAGTTGCTCGAGGATCGACTAGACAATAATCCAATTGATCAGAATTAACGATTTTCCCTTCATGAGGAAAGCAAATGACATGAGATAGAGTCAAAACAACAACTTCCATTTCATATGCCTAGTTCCTTCCTAAGAGGAGATTGTAGTCTAGGTTAGCATCAATGACTTCTACATCAATATTAATGACCTTCCCTCCAACACATATAGGAAAGGCCATGATAATCTCGTATGGGCTATGAGAATGACCATCGAACACTATCCAGAGGGCAGGTGAAGGAACAACCAAAGGTGACCCAATGGCCTTCCAACATGACATAGACATGGCACATGTGGAATCTCCCTCATCAATAACCATCCAAAAAATATTAGTTTTCTAGTAGATAGACTTTATCTAGAAATCCATATGATGTGGAAGTCTCTTTTTGACATTATGCATATCAAAAGTGAGAGCTAAAGTGTTATTTTGATCCACTGCCCCCATTTCCGACAACAATGCACTTCTTTGAGCAGGACATGACTGGAGCACCTCTAAAGTGGACATAGCACATGGACTCTGCACCAGATCCTCAAAAATGGAGTAATTTTGGGCTGCCCTATTATTAGGGTTGATAGTCGCGCATTTAGGATAACCTTTCAGTACCAGAGGTATAGTCTCGACAGAGGGTCACTCAATATGAAGTGCGGTGTTAGTTTCGAGAACTGTTTTATCCTTGGAAGTTTTACCTTCACCATAATCGCATGATCGTATGGCCACATTAGTGTGAGAACCCATCATGAAAACATTTGATGATTTATCCCCTTCCTGGTTTCCCCCTACAGAGGTACTAGGGTTTGAACTCACGCCAGCAAGCATTTGCTGCCCTTGGGGAAAAGGGTTGGTTAAGACATCTTGAGAAATAGAAGTCCCTTGCTGCCCTAGCAAGCGCTGAGCATCCTAAATATTTGGGTAGATATGAGTTAAATGGTCTCCATTGCATAACTTGCATGGAAACTAAACTTTCTTTTTAGACTCATTTCCACCACCATCAGCATTATTGCCAAGACTATTTGCATTAGTCTTCCCATCTTGACTCTTTTTCTTACCTCGTCCTTTCTTCTTACCACTGGAGTTTTGATTAACTTTTGGGTTGGTAGATTGGACGACGTTGAGTGAAGAGGGTTAGGAAGACGAAGGGTTAGACGATGTGACTTGGTTTTTAGTAGCAGTTTGCAAAGACAACTGCTACAATTGGCTCAACAAGTTCACTGCATTTGTGTCTATCCATCCAATGGTACTATCCACATGGCGACCTAGCTTCGACTTGGCTATATCAACCTTAGACCCGGGAGCATCTCGTAAGATTTTTTGTAGGATCCCAGACTTAGAGTAAATCAATTCCAATTGTTGGGCCCTAAAAATAGCTTGTTAGAATAGACTTCGGACATGGAGACATCCTTAGAGATTTCAGGTTGTAAAGATTTCAAAAACCATTCGAGACGGTATTCCGGAGGGATTTTGGTTTTAATGAGCCTCTTTCTCTATCTCCATTCCTGAATATGGTCAGAAATGTGAGTTGTCGTGTCCTATTTGAAATTGGCGAGAAGTTCAGTTCCGACATCATAATGGACGGGCAACTGGAAATGATTTAAGAAAATATTAGTTAAGTCAGCAAAGGATGTAAAGTTGCTCCCTGGCAACTCTATATACCACTTGGCCACATTACAAGTCAAGGTGAGCTGAAAAAGTCTCAACCTAATCGAGTCATCAATAAGGGAGTTTGATGAGCACCACAAATGGAATGTGGTTACATGGTTGCCTGGGTCTTCATAGCCCTTCCCTTCGAATTTTGGAATGTTCGAAGGCAATTTGGTTGGGACCGGAGGCTAGGACGAGTTGTACTTGATTGGATCGTTTGTTAATTTTGTGAGATCTGGCAAGTTCAAAGTTGCCAGAAAGGGAAGCCTAGGAGGACCTTGGGGGTTCTGCCCTGACTGGGCGGAGCTCCCAAAGTTTTGAAAATATTGGCTTGGATTTTAAAAGGCACCAGGCTACCCGAGATATCTAGGAGAACCAGCTGAACCAAAAGGCAAGCCTTGTGATCCAACAAACTTGGAGTTTGACCAACTTCAGCTGCAAAACCTCCATAACCGGTGAAGTTTCATCCTAAAGGATTATAAGGAGTGGATAACCCCTGATAGGGATTCCAAGCAGTAGCTAAGGCAGGAATACTTCAAAACAAACTAACTGCGGAGTACGACCCACTCCCCTGTTGGCTGAAAAAATGGATTCTGAGTTCCCATGCAACTAACTACAGGGTTAGTCCAACCTTGAAAAAGATTACTGCTTTGTCCCGTGTAAGAAAAAGGCATAGATCCGACTGTCAGGTTGGAATGTGGTATATGACCACTTCTGAAATGGAAACCGTGGAATGAAGATGATCCACCCATCATGGATGTGGAGGCACTAAACGAACTGATGGAATACCCTGTGAATGGGTGCCAAATTGGAAGAATTTGTTACTAAAAGCATTTACTGGGGAATTTCCTCTCATGGAAGGAATGGAGGTAGACCCAACAAAATATGTGCTAGCAAAAGACCCAAATAAAGATGCAGAGGGGATGGAAATAGTTCGTTCCCCTTGTACTGATGTTGGAGTTTGCATAGTTGTAGCACTTGTAGTAGAAGCCATGCTTCCAATAGTGGTCATCGATGGCAAGTCTGTTGTGTGACCTAGACTTGACGTTCTATGCGTCGGAGTCCTAATGTATCGTAATACTTCTGGATAGCTAGAAGGTAAGGAAGAATTTGAAGCCGCCAACTACTCTTGAAATTATTCTACCTCTATGTTATCTTCCATCTAAAAGAGAACTCGAGAAAGAACAAGAGTATTCCTCTCTTGTTCTATGGAAGTACCAGGCCTATTCTAAACAATAATGCCCCCGAGAGGAGGATCAATCCCTGATGCGTCAGCTGCCACAGGAAGAAACCCACTAGCAATATTACCTATCCGCCTTCTAGGAGAAGGCTCTAAACTTGGTGGTGAAATATGATGAAGTCTTCGAGACCCTCTAGGTGATTGGTTAGCCACTTTGAATTTTTTATTAACATCTAGCTAAAGACTCAAAAAATTAAAAGCTATGCCAACTAGGAGCATAGAGAACACACTAAAAAAAATCCCTAAAAGATATTAGCCAGTCAAAAAACATTCGAGTATTTCCACTACAGGTGATGGGACCGAACACCAAAATACATGAAAGTGAAGTAAGGGGCCTTCCGAAGATAATCTTGGATAATGAAGGCCTAGTCCTATCAGTGAAGATAATAGAGGAAGTTACACTGACCTCCTAACAACAGCCTGCGCCGGTACAAGCCCCCAAGCTTCGCAAGGGTGCCCTCTAGTAGTACCGTTGAGAGTGATGCAACGTCGACCTCAAGTGCCATGGGATTCCCCTCCACAGCCACCTGTGTAGATCCCTAGGAGTAGCAACTAAGGTTACCAACTCATATAAGAAGCTACGCGAAACAATCTTGAGGTTAGATCCGACAAGCACGAGAGGGGGTATCTCTCTTCCCTGTCTTCAAGAAACCTCGTGCTTAACTCCCAGATCCGGAGTTTTCCTGGTCTCCCTAACACTATTGGATTTTATCTCACTATTCAGACTCCTATGTTTGACAGTTTAAATGCCCTTGGAGAGTTATCTCTTCACTTGCCTAATCCAAGGCCCGAAAATATACTAAAACTTGTTGGTGTATCTAACTTGAGAATTATAAAATGTTCTAGTATATTTTAATTAGCACTTGTTTTTAAATGGGCTTTCCTTGAAGTCAAGGGATAAGAGGAATTGAAACAAGTGGTGTTTTGTTGCAAAAGAAATTAATAAAAACCAAACTACATGCAAATGCACTTGTTTTCGTTTTTCGATGAAAAGAAATTTCTACTAGGTTTAGAGGAACTTAAAAAAAAAAACAAATTTTCTTTTCTTTTCCTTTACTCACGCTTCACACTCACAAAAGTTAACAAAACAATGGATGCCTAAAAATATGTGCAAATCAATCCTAATGCAACGAGTAGATGCTGATGCAAGACCTAAGACTATTCTAAATCAAGAAATGAAAGTTACTTGTTTATCAATTTTTAATTTTCCACTTAAAATGTTTAGATGGAATATGAGTTACTATCATTCATTTCGTCTAAACACTAGAAACAAGTTTTAAGACAAACAAAAATGCACTTTCATTCACTAAAAGAAACGAAATCAAAACAAAGTTCAAGAAAGCAAAACCAAGTTTTCCAAAAAGTTTTCTTCAAAAGCAAAACAAAAATGTCTTTTCAAAAGTGCTCTCAACAAGACTGAAACTTTATGATTGAAAAATTGACATCAAACACTTTTTCATGCTGACAACACAAAATGGATGAAAACTCAACAACAATGATGTGTTTCGAGATGCTTTTAACAATCCAAAGCAGTAATGAGATGTTTGGCAACAAAAACCAAAAGATCAAAAAGACAATTTTCAAGAAAGTTTGAATCAAAAACTTCGAAAACAAGAAAAGTAGATGGTCACAAAATCTAGTTTCAACAAGAAAACAAAAAAGGTCAACAAAACAAAATTTGACACAGAGTGAGATCAGCCTTTCTGCTCTAACAAAATGGAGCAGCCAAGACTCCTAACAAGAAATCTTGTGTTCTTAACAAGACGATGACGCTTGGAATAAAACCAATAACTCCAATACTTTCCAAAATCAGAGAGAATTTGAAATTAGATGCTTGCTGTAAAACTAAAAACTGACACAGGAAAGTAACTATTCAGGAGTGAATCAAACCAGCAAATAGACCTTAAAAAAAAAAAAGATTTGAAAAATCTTGAAAATTGCATGATATACACGACTGTATTGATGTACAGCTACATGTATACGTGACTGGGCTTAAGGAAACCTGCGTGTACGGGGATTAACTTAAGGAAACATGCGTATATACGCTTCTGTAAAGAAGAAAAGCAGTGTATAGAAAAGGTTTCAAGAAAAAACAAAACATAGTCTGAAGAAACTGACCAGACTTACAATTCAAGTTCCTACAGGAACAGACTACACAGAAACAACAAGCAAACAGACCGTTGAGCCGTGATTGGCTTGATTAAACCCAAACTAGGAACAACAATATTGTTGTCCCTAGCGGAGTTGCCAATTCTGTAAAGGGACAAGTTCCCTAGGGTCTTTGGGTTGACACCATAGCAGATTAGAGGTTGTTTATACATAGGAACACACATTCCATACAGCCATAATGATAATATAAGAAAACTTTATGATAAGGGGTGTACCTGGGGGTCCTACATTCGAGAAGATCCTTTCGGGGTCCACACCCTCCTTGGAGTTCCTTTTGCTCCTTCAACCTGCAAAATAATCAATTCCATAAAGTACAGTACTATATGGACTATACATCATAAAGAAATCATCTTCATAGTATATTGAAAAGTAGTGAGTTATGCAATTAAACAACCTTTCATATATGAATCATAACATGGATATCATAAATATGAAGAAGATTTATATTAGGAACAAAGACAAGTGTTTCTTTTATTATAGAAAAATAAAGTACAAAAAGGAATAATTTCACCTGATTCATTCTTTCACAAGCTCCAAGCGGAACCGTCCTCTGGATTCTTCCAGTCTCAAGCCTTTAACAAACTCCTTCCATGACTTACTCCATGATATCACAAGTAGTAGATAGACATCATCACACATGGAAAAAAGGGTTTTCTGTAAAATGGGGGAAGTGCAGGAGGCACTAGGATCTTTAGACCTGGTCAGGCAAATCTTAGCATAATAACCTTTCTCTCTCTTTTGTCCTCTTAGGCCTTCCCATTGAATCCTTTTTATACTTCTCCCAAAGTAGTTTTTTAGTTGGGAATTCGTTGGGAATAGTTGGGCCATGGGCACTAACAGGTGATCAGTAGGTAAAACCTGTGATCTCCACCCGAAATTAAGGAGATTTATTTTTTTTAAGTGTTTTAAGACATATACATGGGTTGGGTATACACAGACCCGCGTATACACACGTTTAGCCCAGGGCAATGCCGCGTATAAGGAATAAAACATTGTTTTTAAAATTTTGGACCAGCTCTGGAAGGAGGGGTTTCCCTGGGCCATGAGTGCAGCATCATAGACCTCAAGAGTGAAATTTGGAGCTATAACAATGACATGCTCTAATAAAGAAAAAAATTAGCCAGCATTGTTAGCCGCCCATATTTGAAGGATATTTAGATTATCGCTATTTTCCCAAGATCTAGACAAGGGAAAGGATTTGGGTGAATTCATATAGATTAAGCAAAGTTTGAGATTCCAAGTATCACTTGAATGAGAATGCCTAATTAAATCATTTATCATCTATCTCTATGCACAACAGTGAAATTTGGCATGGCCCTTATCGGTTATATACAATTTCGGCATAAACAATAGACAATGTTATGTCAGTTGCTTGAGAGCTTGTGTTTTCCAGGCTTTTTGATAATGAAGAGCTTTATTGGCTATAACAAATCCATAGATTATGGAATATAATGAGGATGCACAAGATTTGATAAAAAATCTTCAATTCATGCATTTCATTGTGCCTATTGTTGTACAATCTTTATCACTAAAATTATTGTTATCGAGAAATCTAGTTTCTATGCAGAGTTGCTAGTCCCACTAAGACAGGTAGCTATCTTAGAAAAAAATAGATTAAAGTTACTTTCGTTTTCATTTATGAGAAGCAGATAGGAGAGGATCAAAGAATACCAACCTCAATCTTTCACTTAGTTCTTGGCTTGTTCCTTCTCCTCACCAATAGGTTTTTTCTACTTCTCCCTTGACCACTCCACTTCAAAGAGTACCTGCAAAGTCAAAGTAGCATAATACCTTCAAAGAGCAGAGATCTACAATCATAAGCAATATAGGACCAGATATATATTGACCACAAAAATGCATATACTATCAGACATACAAGAATGTAGAGGAAAACTTGAATAGCTTTATTGATATAAAGATTAGAGGAGAGGATTACAACCCATTTTTCTGGCCCAGCATCATCCTCCCAGCATGAAAGCCCTTCTTCACCTCATGAAAAGCTTAAATCACCCAACACTATTATATTCCACGAGGAAACCAACAACACTTTCTTACAAGATACAAAATTCTAGCCTCTAGATCTCTGGGATGAGGGATCCATATATAGATGATTGTAGGGGGGTGAGTGAGCTTCTGGGATTTTGATTAGTGTCTTCTCTCTGATAGTTCTTGATTCCACTTGGAGATTGATGATCTCTTACTCATCCTTGGGAGAATTTAGAGAGGCAAGTGTCACAGGAGAAGTTTCTGGAAGATTCCATGATCATCCACCTTGAAAACTGTCTCTTACATTTGTCCATTCTCGCCCATCGCACCCTACAGAAGGGCTTTCCAGTATGCATCACACCCTTTGCACTGGGCTGGTGAGATGCATCACACCGTTAGCACTGAGCAACCTGTCTGGTCGAGTTTTGACTAGTTCTGAGCATTTGCCTATGGAGAACTTCTGGGAGATGATGTAATCAAATGACCTTGTTCCTTTAGGGCATGAAACAACACTTTTAGGGACTTGGTTTATAGACATATGTGATTGGGGTTGCAGTAACCAAAAATGTCTATAACAATTGCCCCCTAAAGCATGCGGTTGTTCATCTTTTGATGTCAGGTGAAATGCTTTATCATGAGGATCCGAGGTTTTCCGAATTGGAAGGCGACCTGTGATAAGGTACAATACAATACATTATCTTCATAACTTTTTCACGATCTAGCTAAGGCGGGCATTCCCATGCTCAGCTTTCTAGATTTATTTTCATGTACATAGGACAAACAACCGTCTGTGTGGCGGACTGATGATTCTAATAGAGCCATCATCCTTTGATTCAGATGATCATCTGTGTAGCAATGACATACATTTGATGTCTTTAGTTTCCTGAATATATCGCAGCCTCGATGGATGAAACTAGATCTGGGGTATTCAAACTCGTCCAATCTTCTCCCGAAGTACAAGTTCATCCATGTGAAAAATGTTCTGTTGTCGAACATGCAAAGACGTTGCTTGATTACCAGCCAATGATGTAAGCTGTTAACCGGTGCGAGAGGAAGCACTGATAATGATTATGACCCTCAAGGTACAACAGTACAATTCGCGTGCTGTGAAAATGGGACTTGGCATCGAACACCAGGAAAAATCCCTCGGTCGAAAGCCACTGATATAAAATTGTCGCCGAAAGTGAGAAACTTGCCATTGAGGCATGCAAGCTTAAAAGTACTAAAAGGGTTGTTCCTAGGTCGACTTCTTGGATAATGAGCTGATGTCAAAAAGAAGTGACCCGTCGTAGGAGGGCCTTAATGAATCCCACATCTACGACATGGAATGGAGCAAATGAATTTTGGAGGTGAAAAAAATCTAATGATACAGTGTTCAGGGTGGTGGTCATGAAAGAATGAAGTGTAAAGGTACTATAGCGGATGAGACACAAGATGGGTTGGCGAATTCTCTGATCGACTTCTCTTGAACATATCGGTGACACTGAGATGAATTGGTACCATTAACCCCAAAGATGGATGGTACGGTGGCCCAATAGTAATATGACCGATGAACAGAATAACCCAACCCGACTCAATCATGGTGATGGAGTGAAAGTGTCATGTTCAAGAGCGACTCGCTACCAATAGAGTTTCGTCAAGTTTTCTTCCCAATTTTTCCCCAGTCATTGCTGATGAGTACCTCGTTATTTTTATCAAGGTTGAGGAGGATAACATACGTTTGTTCTATAATTTTCCCTTCGGGCAAAGCCGTCACTATGTTTTAATGAGCCAAACGACACTGAAACTTGTTCTTGTCTATATGGACAAGTTTGTAGCTATTGGTTTTAACGAGTTTAATGACAAAGACAACTCAATCCTTTTTCAATTTTAGAGAGTTTGAAAAGGGACAGAAAGGAAACACACATGATCCTTTTTTGTCATGTAATCCCTTAAGTCCGAAAAATTATAAAATAATACGAAAGGGATGAATTTTCGATAGTTTTAACGAGCCAAAAAAGACAAGCGCTCAATCCTTTTGTGTAATAATCCCTCAGGTCCAAAAAGATTAAAATCTAGTGGAGGGATAGCACTCCCGATAGCTTTAACGAGTTGGAGAGGCCAAATGCTTGCCAATCTTTTCATATTTTACGAGTCAGATGAAAAGAGCTTAAAGGAGACTTGTTTCTTGAGGAACGAGTGATATTTTCAAGTAGCAGCTGATTCCAGGCAAGGCGTGGAATTTTCCATTCATGGCATTGTCACAAGGATGGCTAACAGAATCACTCTTTGCAGTTGTTCCTCAAAAGGGGTAAACAATCAAATGGAGGCAAATGATCGGCTAAAACAAAGTGGAGGTGATGATGAGAATACGACCAAGGCTCAAGAATTGATGATAATGCATTCACAATGGTTATTTACTGGAAATTGGTTCATTTTTTAATGAGATTAAACTCTGGGGGGAACGCTTTCTCATTTCTTAGGTTTAATTTTTAACGAGCTTAAACTTCACATAAAAACTGCTCGTGGCGGGTTTATCTTTTAACGAGTTTGAACCCTATGGTAACCATTGCTCATGATAAGTTTGCATGTCCCCAGTATAATAACGCAAATTGAGGTGCATGCCCCTAAGCTTCATTGCATTCAACACAGTGGCTAGAATGAATGTTTACCTTTGAGATCTTTGAAAGACTCAACTTGGAAAGGGAGTTGTTTCATTTTTTAATGAGGTTGACACAGTAAAAGAACTATCCTCACAATCCACCGTATTTATATTATTTGATAGAAAATAAAAAACTAGAGGATGATTAATGTTGTTGGAATAATCTTCATGGTAATACGGAAGATGGGAACAACGGTGGTAATCTTACCATGGTGCCCCATCAATCATCATTGACTAAACAATTCCTTCGTGTGCGAAATGTACATATGACCAAGGATCTAGAGAGGTACCATATTCCTTAGACCTATCTATCTAAACACTCGATGAGTGTTGATTTGGGTTTGCCCCCCAGGCCAAGAAAATTGATTGCTACAATATTTCTAAAATAGCGATGATCCATGCTGACAAAATGTTCAGGAATCTTCTGAATCTTTTAGGTATAGAAGATATCATATTGCAGGTTTCCATTGTGGCCACTTCCGCCACATTACTCTAAGGCGGTAGGGAGAATGTACCCATTAAGGCAGGGTCTTTTAGGAGGTATACTTTGACATTTTGAAGCAATTGAGAGCTTCCATGGATTGTTGGAATGCTTCGTGTAACTTGTGAACTATTGGGTAGGAAGGTTTGTTGATCAACGATTGTAATTCCTCCTTGAAAAGGAAATTAAATCTTTCTAAAGTCTGTCGACTCAACAACAGCCATAACATATATCCAGGGCCTTTCCAGTATGATGTTGTAATAAAGGTTTCGGTCGATAACTTCAACATCAATTTCTACCATTTTTCCTTCCAGTTCGACTTGCAAGTTACTTAAAATCCTATATGGGGTGTATGTCCATCCATCAAATGCCTTTAATGTTTTTGAAGATCTCGACAAGGGTGGAGATCCTAAAGTTTTCCAGCAGCTCATCGACATAATACATATAGATTCTCCTTCATCAATAATTGTTCGATGAACAATTTTGTTGAGGGATTTCACTTGAATAAGGAAAGCTAGTTGAGCTAGTAATTGAGGGTCATATCCTTTGAGATTAAAAGGCCACAAGATTGGAATCCGTTGGGTCAAGCCCACCTATTTTTGATAATAAAGCCTGCTTTTGGGAGGGGCAATTTCGTAGTACCTCAAGTGTCGACATAGCAAACGGTGATTGGGCCAGATCCTCCACTATATTATAATGTTGTGCTGCTCTGTCACAAGGATTAAATGTCGATTTGTGTACTACTCCCTTCGACAGCTTTATCGTTAGTTCAAGAATGATGGGTGGCACAACTCTGGTTGAAGTTGTTGTCGAATTACTAGGTTGATCATTAGCCTTGTTGTCCGACAGCTGTGGGTTCCTGTAATCTTTATTCCTTATCGATATCAAAGCATCATTTTGTTACTTCGAAGTATACAACATTAACACTTGGGATGGGGAAGCATTATCACTATCAACCAGATTTGTTCCTGGATTCCGAAACGGATCGGTCAATACCACTGAGGTTTTTGAACTCTTAAAGAATTTTCTAAGCTCAGCTTTTATGTGGACAATCTTTCGTCCAATGATCCTCATCACATACAAAGCATGGATTGCTTGGTTTCTTATCTCCAAAAGGGTTTGCAGAAAATTTTTCAAGAGAAAACTCCTATTTTTTCTTCTTCCCTTTCTTTTTCTTCTTGCCCCCTGGTTGCTTTGGTTCTTTGCCTTTCTGAGTCGACATGACATTTACCTCTGAGGCAAGAAGTTCCTCATTTTCATTTTGACTTGAAACCCTACGAGCCTTCTCTCATGTAGCTTTTATGGTTTTCGTACTAGTCATACCTATCATGCCATTGTCGGCATGAGAGTATTTGATTTATTTAGGAGGGGGATGAATAGAGAATTTCATTCTAGGAGAATCAGAGATTCTATCTTAGAACGTGCTAGACTGAGTATAGATCAAGTCCAGATATTGTGCACGAGCAATGACTTGCTCTTCAGTGACGACTCCTCCCTTTGCCACATCTTTCGTAATAGAAGCTAATAATGACTTAATAAACCATTCAGCTAGAACCTGATCAGGAACATATATTTTTACCTTTCCACAATGACGTTGCCACTCATGAATATGATATGATATGTGAGTGGCTGTCATTTTTTTGAAATTGGTAAGAAGCTCTGTTCCCATTTCGTACCTTATGGGTAATTGAAAATGGGTTAAAAAGGTTGTGGCTAGGGTACTGAAGTTATCAAATGAAGCCCTAGGAAATTCGATATACTATTTTTCTATTGGACCAGTCAACGTTCTCTGAAAAAGGTTAAGCCTGATCGAATCATCATTTACAGTGTTGGATGGACACCGTAGATGAAGGGTCATCACATGGTTCAACGGGTATTCACCTGGATTTCCAATAAATTTAGGAATATCCGACAGAGGTTTATGTGGAATCCCCGGCCACCAAGGGGCATAAGCAATTAGATTGTTTGTTAGCCGATTTAGATCTAGTAACTGTAAAGTCACCACGAAGGGCACCTTTTGATTTAGGTTCGGTGAGGCATACCCAACATAAGATGGGATTGCTTGAGCAGCTGGTCTTTGCATACCAGCATAACGCATTTGATGCTGATAACTTTGGTAAGGTTGATAGGCATAACCATTACGAAATGATTGATGTTGACCGTTTTGAATATCTGGCTCCCCATTACCTGCAAAGATTTGTTGCTCAGATCCTTGGTAAGCTTGGTGGAATTGCGATTGTTGATATTTTACCCGCCATGGTTGCGAAGCCACCTACTATTGTCCAATACTGGCTATTTGACCAAGATGAGTCGTAATGATCCCGGTTTGAGGCTGGTTAACTCCAGTTAAGGAGAAACTAATAAGTGATTGTGGTGGCGTCATAGAGACAGGAGGCTGTTGTGTTATGACCTGAGAAACTTGAGGTTGGCATACAACAGGCAATGCTTGTACTTGCGACACCATCACAATAGTCGGTGTAGTGGGGATATTTGACACAGGTAGACTTTGTTGCATTGAGTATACAACTCTTGGTTGTTGGGGTAGTATTGGCACCCAACCACTGGATGTAATTCCAGCATGACCTGAATTCTGATGGGAACTCTTGTATGGATGTTCTCCTGCAGGAGGCAATGAAAGGGTATACTACCCCCCATTCGATGGCAATCCAGTGCTCAAAGGAATGACTTGCCTTTGGTGAGCGGACTGCCCAAATTGATACTGTTGCAAAGGATCAATTTGCTGAGACTCAACATAAGAGATTCGAGATATTAATCTGGATGAATAAACGAGAATAGACCATACTAACAAAATAGCTCCTTGATGAACTCCATCCATTTATTGAGAGCTAGTTGGCACAGATGGTATGCCGACGAACATAGTTGGAGTAGCAGTAGGAGGTTCCGCCGTTGCTATGTTAGATGATATAGTCCTAGATGTCGACGGTTGTTCAGACATATGTAGTCTATCCAAAAGATTTCCTAGCGATTCTATAGGTACTTCAGATAATGGGAGACTAACTTCTCATGAAGAAGGATATAGGGTGATCCCAGCTCCAAAATGTGATGGAGTACTCGATGGAGGATCCTCCACAATCTCTTCTATAGAAATCAATCCAAGTGGGAGAGGTAGATTTTCAGGTTCGTGAAATATTTCTAGTGCTGAAGAAGGTATAGACTCTGCAGTGATAGTTGTCGAAGGGGTAACACCTTCTGAATCAGATGTTGATGGAGACATTTCACGAATATAAGTGTTTCCTGACACACTACAATCAGTTCTAATGTCCTCTTGTGGCTGTAAAACTTCTTCTGTGGAGGCAGGGATACGAGAAATGGTTGGAGTAACCGGAGTCCCTGAGGATGTTGGAATAGAAGTTCCAAGAAAACCAGGGGACTTTGATTCAGTTAAACAAGTTCGCTTTGTCCGGAATGGTTTCATTTCCGGAGTCAAAGATGGTTGACTCGTTAATCTCCTCGAACGACGAGGTTTTGATTGAATTTCTTCCATGATTATGGATTACTCGATCAACTCAAAATAAAGGGGAAAATTTTATTTCGTATTAAATGAATTTTAGACGCTTTGACACAACTTGCTTTTTCAATTTTTAAGATTCGAGAAAAAACAAAAGATGACTCTAGTCGCCTTGGATTTTTAATGAGCCTGAAGTGACAAGTGCTCAGATGGGCCTTTTCCTTTAAGGAGTCTAAAAGGGAATGAAAAAGACTACTCTAGAAATCTAGACAGAGGGATTACCAAACCAATCACAAAACTGTAGAATACTTTTTACGGTACGACATTCAATCTTCCCGAATGTTGTGTTTATTGCATTGCGATTGATACGGCGGTAGACACAACTTCCTAAGGATAAAGGATATAGCCTATTGTGTTCTCCCAATATATACTCGACGGTACATGGGAGAACAAGTCCGTACTGGCACTTGTCGTCTCAAAGAGGAGGAATCACCCAACCTATGATGAAAGCGATAGTTACCAGGCTTTACGACGCGAGAATACATCTCTAGCCTAGACTTCCGGATGTTGTGCATTAGGTTCCAAAGCATTTTTATGTTCATTAAATTTATTTTACAGTTGATCTTTCTTAAGAATTTTTCCTTTCAGGTTCGTTGCATGATGTAGATATACAATTCCTTAAATGAAATCTAAGATGATAAACAATCATTTGATCTTCTTCTTGCAATGAAAATCCTAGCTACTAAGGAGAGATAAATGAGATTTTTTCAACATACAGCAGGGAGCACACACTAGATGCATTGTCCTAAATCAACAAGTAGTCTAAATGCAAATGCACATGCATGTATTTATTTTCAGCCTTCTTAATGTGTGAATGAGAAGAAGAATGCTAAGTACAAATCTGAATCATTTCAAGCGACAGTACTAACGATTTTCTTTTCAAAAGAGGAAAGGAAGATAATGACTAAACTTTGCGATTTTGAATTGAAAACTGCTTTCGACACTTGAAAAAATACCAATTCAAATCAAATACAAGAGTAACAGTGTAATCAACCATCAAGAAAAATAGGATTCTCTTCTTTGACTGGAATCGACACTTGCGGCACCTCCAAACCAAAATACGACAGTTGGATTACGTTACTTTTTGTAAAAGAGAACCGTAAATGGCACACAATACATTAAAACATTCACAATTCTTTGTACTATGGAGGCGGAATCATGCCAAGCAGGGGAGTTTCTGAAGTGGTATACTGATCAGAGACATTAAAACTCCTAAATAAAGCTAAAGAGAGTGAACAAAGAAACCAAAATCTGGAAGCAGAAGAGGTATTATCTGATCAGTGCACCTGCAACAGAGGGAAAGTGCGATGAAACGCACCTACTACACATGGGAGGTGCGATGTATCCAGATTCTGAAGAGGAGAAGGTGCGATGGTCCAGGGATGAGACTTCAACTTGGTTCTTGGTCACAATTTGCAGCTTAGTTCAGGCATTTAGGCCGAGCTAATGATAGTCAGTAAATAGAAATCACAGGGGCTCATCTAATGATGTTACTAGAGCCACCACCAGGGAAATTAGGATGTTTGCAATAAATTGTTAAGTTTATAAACAAAACCGGAGATAGAATGAAGCAGCATTGATCTACTTTGCACTTGCATAGCAAATGCAGTTTGAAGGCTAGCTGGCTTGACTTCAGGCTCCATCTATAAGTTTACAAAACAAACAAATATAGACAAGAAAACAATCTATTCTCTCGCCAGTGGAGTCGCCATTTTGTTATCCGAAAATCTAGTGTCTATGTAGAGCTGCTAGGCCCACTAACATGGGTAGCTATCTTAGAAACAAAAATATTAAAGTTACTCTCGTTTTCCTTGATGAGAAGTAGATAGGAGAGGATCAAAGAATACCAACCTTGATCTTTCACTCGGTCCTTTGCTTGTTCCTTCTCCTCACCAACAGGTCTTTGGCGCTTCTCCCTTGACCACTCCACTTCAATGAGTACGTGCAAAGTCAAAGCAGCATAATACCTTCAAAGTGTAAACATCTACAATCATAAGCAATATAGGACCAGATATATATTGACAACAAAAATGCATATACTATCAGACATACAAGAATGTAGAGGAAAACTTGAATAGCTTTATTGATATAAAGATTATAAGAGAGGATTACAACCCATTGTTCTGATCCAGCGTCATCCTCCTAGCATGAAAGCCCTTCTTCACCTAATGAAAAGCTTATATCACCCAACACTATGATATTCCACCAAGAAACCAACATCACTTCCTTATAAGATACAAAGTTCCAGCCTCTGGATCTCTGGGATGAGTGATCCATATATAGATGATTGCAGGGGGTGAGTTAGCTTCTGGGATTTTGATTAGTGTCTTCTCTTTGATAGTTCTTGATTCCACTTGGAGATTGATGATCTCTTACTCATCCCTAGGTGAATTTAGAGAGGCAAGTGTCACACGAGAAGCTTCTAGAAGATTCCATGATCATCAACCTCACAAACTGTCTCTACCAATTGTCCATTGTTTCCCATCGCACCCTACAGAAGGGCTTTCCAATATGCACATCACACCCTTTACACTGGGTAGGTGAGATGCTTCACACCCTTAGCACTGAGAAACCTGTATGGTCTAGTTTTGACCCGTTTTGACTAGTTTTCTGTGGAGAACTTCTGGGAGATGATGTAATCAGCTGACCTTGTTCTTTTAGGGCTTGAAACAAAAATTTTAAGGACTCATATGCCCTCGGTTTATGGACATATGTGATTGGGGTTGTAGTGTCCAAAAATGTCTATAACAATTTCTTACAGTATTTCATGGCATTTTTGGTTGTATATGACATTTCCATGTCAATGTGAGATTGACATCCTAAAAATTCATTACAAATATGGAAAAAGGATTAACAACGCATGTTATGGCAATGGTAATGGGAAATACCATCCCTATGTTCATAGATTCATCATCTATTCATATGAGGCAACATGCGGGCATGCTTGTTACTTCATTAGTTTTAGGAGTAAAGATGGAGGCATATGGTTGTTTTCTTGTTGTTTCTCTTCTAGGATGTATTAGTGACAGTGATCCCACTATAAGATGAGGTTTAACGTGTAGCGTTCTTGCACTAGTTCCTCTTCTTGTACTTGCTAGGGGTGTTCCTCAACTAGCTAAACTTAGTGAGAATCTATCAACAAGAACTATTGAAGATGCTATTTTTTTTGTGAAAATTCTTGATAATTCGAAAGTTCATGATTATAAAAAGTGGTTGGAATTTCTTAAACCTTTCAAGGTTCATGGTATTTTTGTGATGAAATGGCTTTTGGGAAAGCAATCCAAGCCAATTATAAAATCTAATATCGTGAAATTTATTTCTCTTAAAGGTGAAAAGAACCAATTACACTCTTTGATTGTGTATCCCTGAACATTAGTGAGTCACTAGGTTTACCAAATTGAGAATTTTATTGATAGTTATGTTATTGTTGGAATTTTGACAACTAATTATGTAAATTTGGGTAACTCATTATGTTAATGAGTAACAAGTTAGTTTTATACCAAAACATCGGTTATGTAACTGTGGAGGCTCATATAAAACTAATGAATTCCCAAACTATTATATGGAGAATCATTATTGATTGAACAGATATTCCAATCCCTTGCCCCGTGGCTGTTTCCTTGACACCCTATCAAGGTTTTACCACATAAATCCTTGTGTTGTTACTTGTGTGTGTGCATTCAGTTTTCCAGTAAGTTATATGATTTTCTTGGTCAATGTATAACTAAATTGTCTTCCTTATTTACTCATTCACCTATTCAACCTACAAGTGGTATGAGAGCAAGTTAGTTGAGTTGAAGGCCATTCAGTTAAAGGTCTTGGAAGCTCTTAGAGAAATTGAAACCATGAGTGTTGCATGTTAAAAAAAGGCGGGAGCCATCTCTGCGTGAGGAGAGACCTCGGTTTTTTACGTGGCTGAGGGTGGTCATTGTTGCGTGTAATAGAATGGGAGACTCGCGGCTGCATGAAGAGGAATATGGTGCATGGAGAAGCCCATATGTCTGTGTGAAAGAGAGGAAGCTGCGTGGTTGAGGGTGGCCATTGCTGCGTGTAAGAGAACGTGAGACTCACTGTTGTGTGAGGTGGAAGCATCCCTATACCTACCTCAACCAGTTGTTGTCTTAACCATTTTATGGGTGTATTCTCTACGTGAAGAGTCTGCGTGATATCTGCTCTACGTGATGCAGTAGAAAGCTTTTTCCAAACCCTGTATTCTCCACGTGAAGGGGTTGCATGATCTCTGCTCTATGTGTTGGAGTAGAAAGGAAGCGTGTGTAGGGTCTGCGTTGCCTAAGGAGGGCAACACCTGTGGTGTGTTCTACATTCTACCATCAAACTAGAGGTGACATGGTTTGCAAGGAGGAGTGTGGAAACATGGAGAAGAAGAGCTTGCGTAGTAATTGTATTTTTTCCTCTGCGCGTTGGAGCAGAGAGGAAGTTGGTGTTGGAGAAGAAATCATGGAGTATTGAAGACATGTTGGACGGTGTAACCTGTCACTATCTTCGAATACTACTATTAGAATAGAGCCTACGTGCAGTGAGAGGCCTGGTGTATGGATCCGGGTAATTTCTGTTAATTTTTTAGAGAAATTTTTCTAGATTTTTTTTTTCTAGAAATTTGTGAGAAACAAAGGGGTGGATTGATTTAAATTGGAGGAAAGAATTCATTTAAATTGAAGGGAAAAAAAATCAAAAGTTTTCTTTTCCATTAAATTGAAGAAAAGAAAACAAAGGATTTGAAATAAAAATCTATTGAAGGGTTGTTTTGGGGGAACTTTTTTTTTTTTTTTACAAAAAGTTTTTGAAGAAAGGAAAGAAAGAAACCCTAGTTGAAAGACTCATATATATACCTAGCTGAAAGACTAAAGACATAAATGCTAGGATAAAAATAATGGCCAAGATGTCAGATGCAAAATTCAAGGTGGAGAAATTCACTGGAAAAAGCAATTTTTCTCTTTGGAAACTGAAAGTTAGGGATCTTCTTTCGCAACAACGGTTGCACAAAGCATTGGATGCGGCAACTGAGAAACGTGCAACTATGAATAATTTGGACTCGGAGGACTTTCATGCCCGAGATCTCAGTACCATCAGGCTACCCCTGGCGGATGAGGTTCTCTTCAACATTGTTGAAGAGAGTATAGCTTTAGGTTTATGTGAAAAACTAGAAAAACTCTATATGACCAAGTCGTTAACCAATAGAATTTATATGAAAATTGTACAATCTTGAAATGAAAAAGGGTTCAAAATTTGCAGAACATTTGAATGTTTTTAATACACTCATATGTCAATTAACAGATCTGGAAGTTAAACTTCAGGAAGAAGACAAAGCTATAACCTTGTTGTGTTGTCTACCTAAATCATGGGACCACTTCATAAATTAAATCAACTTGAGCACTGCTGATTCTTTCAAATTTGAATAAGTTGTGGGAGCTCTCTTATCTGAAGAAGTATGAAGGAAATCCAGTACTGAAACAACTGCATCAGAATGCATGATAGCTAGAGGATAGTCAAAGGAAAGAGGAGAAGAAAAAATGGGGTCTTCGAGATCTAAATGGAAGGGAAAGAACTATAAGGAAAACTGTTGGCACTGCAATAAAATTGGACACTTGAAGAAACACAGTTGGAAACAAAAAGAATCTGACAACCCGAAGAAGGAAGCAAATCATGTCAATTAAGTTATGATAGACGAAGTTTTATCTGCTGAAGAATTATATATGATAGATGAAACTTCACCTGAATGTGATGTCTCTCAAGGTTTAGAAACTTGGCTGTTAGACTTTGGTGCTTCTCATCACATGTGTCCACATAGAAATTGGTTTACTTCATATGAAACTGTAAATGGTAGTTCTATGTTTATGGGTAATAATGTATCATGTCATACTGTTGGGATGGGAAATATCAGGATTAAAATGTATGATAACACAATTAGAACATTAACTAGTGTTAGACATGTACTTGATTTGAAGAAAAATTTCATTTCTTTGCGAGTGTTGGATTCGGTTGGTTATAAGTTTACACGTCAGAATGGTGTACTGAAAGTCTTTAAAGCTGCCTTAGTTGTTATCAAAGAAGAGATGGTTGGAAATCTTTACAATTTAAAAGGAAGTACTCAGGTGAGTGAAGTAGCAGGTGCGTTAGAAAAGGAAGAGGCAGGCACTCGTCGATGGCATCAAAAATTGGGTCACATGAGGGATAAAGGTCTTGAGATACTGATGAAATGTAAATCTCTTCCTGATATGAAATATTTGAAGTTAGATTTCTGTGAACATTGTGTATATGGAAAAAAATGTAAACAAAGATTTAAAACTAGAAATCATAATAGTAATGATATTTTAGAATATATTCATTATGATCTATGGGGACCATCTCCTATTGTATCATATGGAGGCTCTCTATATTTTTTAACATTTATTAATGATTTCTCCTATAAAGTTTGGGTATTTATGCTAAAAAGGAAAGCTGATGTATTCAAAATCTTTAAACAATTTAAAGAAATGTTAGAGAAAAAAGTAGAAAAATCAATTAAATGTTTACGAACTAACAATGGTGGTGAATTCACTTCAATAGAATTTGAACAATACTATAAGGATGAAGGAGTTATTAGACACAAAACTATTGTTTATACTGCTTAACAAAATGGTGTTGATGAACGTATGAATCAGACTCTTATGCAAAGAGCCAGAATCATGATCAACAATGCTAACTTGAAAAAGGAGTTGTGGACAAAAGCAATATCCACTGCTTGTGATTTAGTTAACACATCACCTTCAGTAGCAATAATTGTAAAATTCCTGAAGAAGTTTGGACAGGTCAGTCTTGTGATTATTCACATTTGAGGATATTTGGCTATGATGCTTATTCTCTTATTCCTAAAAATCAACGTTCAAAATTAGATCCAAAATCGAAATGTTATGTCTTTGTTGGGTATGACTATGTAGTGAAAGGATACATGATATGGGATCCTACATTACGGAAGATAGTCATTAGTAGAGATGTAACATTTGATGAATAGTCTCTTTTAAAATCAAATGTTGAAAGAATTGAACAAGAATAGGTGTCGCCAAATCAACAAGTTCAGTGGGAGGCAAGACGTTTCGGTGATAGTGAAAAGGAAGGAGAGACTTTTGGAGAAAAAGTTGCTGAGGACACAAAGTAAGCTGTTGAAGTTTCTGAACCAGTTCAGCAACCAGTCACTGTAAGAAGGTATACAAGGGAAAGAAAAACTCCCAAAAGGTATGAAAATTATTCTTCATCTTTTGTTTTGATTATTGAAGATGGGGAACTTCGTATTATCAGGAAGCAGCAGATGATACAGATAACAAAAAATGGAAAATGACTCTGAAAGAAGAAATTAATTCCTTAGCCAAAAACAATACCTGGGATCTTGTAGAACTTCCTGAAGGGAGAAGTGTTGCTCGATCCAAGTGGGTTTTCAAACTGAAAGGAAAGTTGATGGAAGCATCGAAAGGTATAAGGCAAGATTGGTAGCAAAAGGATATTCTCAGGTTGAAGGTATCGACTTTCATGAGATTTTTTCTCCAGTTGTAAAACTTGTTTATATTCATATTGTGTTGGCACTAACTACATTACTTAACCTTGAGTTAGAATAGTTAGATGTTAAAAAAACTTTTATACATGGTGATTTGAATAAAGAGATATATATGGAACAACTAAAAGGTTTTGTACAAGGTGACAATAGAAGATTACTTTGCGAGCTCAGGAAATCATTGTATGGTCTGAGGCGATCTTCCAGACAATGGTACAAGAAGTTTGGTTCCTTCATGGTGAGCTAGAAATTTATTAGAAGTGAGTATGATCATTGTGTATACGTCAAAATTTTCAATGGCATATTCATTATCTTAGCTTTGTATGTTGACGATATGCTTATTGCAAGCAAAATCATGGAAGAGATCAATAGGTTAAAGGCTCATCTTTCTAGGAAATTTGATATGAAGGATCTTGGAGCAGCAAAACATATCTTGGGCATGGAGATACACAGAGACACAAAAAATGGTAATCTTTGGTTATCACAACAGAAGTATGTGGAGAAAGTACTCGAAAAGTTCTGTATGAACAATCTGAAACCTGTCAATGTTCCATTAGCATCCCATTTTAATCTTTCTTAAGTTTTGAGTCCTAGAACTTATGAATAAAAGTAGTATATATGTCTCATGTACCATATGAAAATGCTATAGGCAACTTAATGTGTGAGATGGTATCTACAAGACATGACATTTCACATGCAATTGGAGTTGTCAACAAGTTGATGGAAAATCTAGGTGAAGAACATTGGCAAGCAATGAAATGGGTGCTTCAATATCTAAGCGGCACAAGTAACCATTACATCAACTTTAGTGGTAGTTGTTAGTTCCTAAATCTACCTCAGGCTGAGGGAATGAAGGTCTATGGTAACATCAAACCACGCTTAACCTGGTAGCTATCCCTACCAAGTCGCGAGAGGGTTCTCTCCCTGTCAATCTCAATTAGAATATGGCAATTAGGGCTTGATATGACTTCAATTAATGTTGATTTTAGGCTAGGTATATTAGGTCAACAGATTTTGATTGATTTTGATATTTGGTTACTCGATCAAATGAACAAGGCAGCTTTGGGTCTCGGAAATCAACTCAGATTTGCAAGATGTTCTGTGGGGTGAGGTAGGTCAGTGTTTTGGCACTTTGAATTGAGTGTGATGGTAAGTATAAGACCAGTGAGAAGTTCGGGAGGGAAAGCAAAGTTCACGAGTCCTCCTCAAATAGCAGAAAACATTAAAAACTAAGTGTATCCTCAATGCATAGCACTGAATATAAATGGATTCCACCTATTTATCTTGATTCATTTAGTTATGAAGGCAGAAATAGATTATGGCACATATAACCCACGAGAGAAACTAAATAACTAAAGAAGAAACAATGGCAAGACACATTACCACAAGAATCCCACAAAATGCTGCAAAACCCTAGTTCATTTCCTTGGCAAACTGTAGAAGTGATTTACAATAAATCTCAAAGCATCCACAAGAATCCAACATTTACAAATGAATCTAAAATTACATGGTATAGGAAAGGAAACTACCCAGGCTAGCTATCAGGGTCGAATTCATGAGAAAAGGGATGGTTTCAACCATATCTAAACTAAGAACAAGAGTATAGGTAGTGGAACAACTTGCCTCTAAAACAAAGGAAACCAGTTCATTCAGTTCAAAACCACCTTTGACTTGATGTACCTACCCTATTAAGTGTTTTAAATCCATAATTACATCATGTTGCACCATTAACCATGCTAATTTCACCGAGAGAGTAAAAAGTCAACTGTAGAGAAAACTAGGCCAAATCTGGAAAATCAGGCAAGACTGGCAAAATTGATCCTATGCGCAGCGCTAGTGATCCTATGCTCAATGATTTTTCTAGGAAAATTTTGAAAGGCTTATCAGAGCCAAAATTGGGTGCAAGATATCTCTTTGGAAAGGTTCGTGAGTCTACTTTCTAGAACAACTTGAATATCTGAATTTGGAGTCCATTCCCCCTCCAAAAATTAATTCACCCAAGACTGCTTCGTGTGTGGCAAAAAAGTGGTAGAGACGACACTTTTTAGTTGTTTTTCGGCCTTTCGGAGACCTAGAACATGTCCAAAATTCTCAGCCATTTTCGAGCTTCCATATGTTTATATGTTGATTCCAAAAATATAAAAAAAAATTGCAAGAAAGTGTCCCCAACAAAAGTGTGGCGCTGGTGGCACTGCGCACCTATTGGAAAAACCTATTTTTCCAATTCAAAAATTCAAAAACGTTAAGATTTTCTAAAAATTTCTTGAAATTTGGCATGAATTGTTAGGTGCTTTGATGGGCCAGTGACACTTTAGCCAAGATATTGAGTTTATCTTGCTCTTTTTTTCTCCTCAAATCTCTTTTTAGCTTAGCCTTAAGCATCTTCATCATACTGTCAAGATATTTTTCTTTGTTCCATTATTCACCAACATTTGGAATCCCTGTTGCTTCTGAAATAGTGGTAGGTGACAAGGTGAAGGAGACACCAGCAAGGTTAATGTGGCCATTATGTAGATGAGTGACAAACAATCAGGCAATCTCATGATGAAATCTTACCCTCTCTACCATTTCACAAAACCGATAACAAGACTGGTGTTTAAAGCAAGTTACAACAAGAGGGCAAGAAAGTAATTATGTAAGAGTAGTGGGCTCCTTTCGGATGATCTTTCCTCCTTTGTGTGGCATTCTTGGTACATGAGCTTCTCTGGAAGAATCATTGAGAGTTTCCTCTTCCCTCTCATAATCTAAATTTGTCTCCATGCTTATGAATTTGAAGTGAAATAAGATGAGTGTGAAGAGATTTTGAAATATGAGGTAAGTAGTGTGTATAAAGAAGTGAATGCTAGGAGGAAGGTTTTCTTTTTGGGAAATGAGGGGAATGGATGGTATTATGAACGTGGGATGGGGGGCTTGATAATGAAATGAATGTACTAAAGGAATAGGATGTGGGAGTTAGGGTTTGTGAATAAAGTATAGGGTTTAGGGAAAATAGATTAAGGGAATGGGGTTTAGAGAAAATAGATTAAGGGAATAGAAACAATAGAAAACAAGTACCCTTTACAAATCTATGAGATAGTTTGAAGGATAGCTAGGGTTTATTTTTTTGAGATATGAAAATCACCACAATTCATGAAAAACCCTTGCTAAACTAGGTTGGAAGCTTTACTTACTTGATGAGAGGACAATTAAGAAATTTGATTGAATTAGGGTGACTTGAGTTGTTTTGAAGCTCACTGGACTCGTGCGCAACATTACCTCTCAGGCACACAACGCTCTTTGTATGCACAACACCCGTTCAATCTTCAACTGTGAGAACTCTACAGGTGCGTAGCGCTCTTTGCATGCATACCGCTAGCTGTCAAGTGCGCAGTGCCTTTTGTTTTTCCACAAACTCCTATAATTTCTTCCCTTAGCCCAATAATTCTCAAATTCATGTTTTTTGCTCTCCTTAGCACTTGCAAATTCAACAATGAAGTGAGATAACACATGGATGACCTTTTTATCGCTTTCATTTTTTTTTTTTTTCATTAATAAAAACCCACTTTATAAAGTTCTTGCGCTTTGTCAAATGCTCTATTTTTTATTTGTGGATGCTTGACCATTTTCCTTGAAATATTATAGACTAATGTTTAGAATGCTTTGACTTTGAAGTGGCAGGAGTTGGAAATGTGACTAGGAGCAGCTTATGAACACTTATTACATATAGGAACCATAAAATTACATGAAATTTACAAATAGTAAACCAATGCTTTGTTTCCACCTCAAAGTGAGTTTGAGGTGAAAAACTTATTAAATTTACAAATTATGAAATTTAAAGCTTTCTAATAATTATTGTCTTCCTCAAGTGTCTGCTGACCATTATTCATCAACGATTTTTCAGACATTTGACATGGTGAAACCCTAATACCTAATGAGATTGAAACCCTAAAACATTATTTTTATAAATTCAAGAAAAAAAGATGACAATAAATGACTAAAAAAAATGTGTGAATAGGTCAGCACGTGAATGTCATAAGGAAAATTGACATGAGACCACTACCATCAGATAATCCATGACCTACTGGAATGCAGCTAATCACATGAGACACCTAATATGCGTGCAATAGAGAAATTTGATCACTGATGGAAGTGTGAAGATACTAATGCTAACATTGGCTCAAATGGGGATTGTAGCTCCCTGGAGGTGCCAAGAGCCGTTTATCTTTGGGAAAGAAGATCAGTGTCCTATCCATTGGGCATGGAGTCAAAAAATCAAACTGAAATGTGTGACTAAAAACTGGCGACTTGATGACACAAACTGAATTCAAACTGACTCAATACTAACACACAACTAACAAACCGGAAAGACACTCGAAGTGGATCTGATTCATTAAATTGTACTCTAATTGTTCCATTCATCACCTGATCAAGTGAAATGAAACAACCAATGCAACCAAGTAAGTATTTCGAATGCTGTTTGAATTCTTTGCAAGTGGTTTCTTATGAACAATAAGAGAGAACTACTGAAAGGAAACTCCAATGAAAACTTGTAAATAGATCCATTGAATGATATGGATTCTCTATTTGACTCCAAAAAAACTGCATAAGGATATTTAAATTTATGTGCACTGGGACTTAGCTCATCCAATGGATTACTTTGCTTCTCCTCATACCATGAATGCAAACGTTCGTTTGAGCTTTCAAACGAGATTGCTGCTAAAAATGACAAAGAAACTGGCTACTCGATCAAACTTTCAACACTTTTTTTAAACTCATAGTTAGCTAATGGAGGAGTTAGATTACATAGATCATCTAACACATCATCTATTGGATCGTGAAAAACTTGAAAAGATAACTACAACCCATTTTATATTGGCTCCAACGGGATTACGTGATTTCCTACAGGCTGCTCATCTTGCAGCATTTGATCAATATGGTCCAGCTTGCAAGTCTTCATTTGCAACTTGAAAATCAATGGCATTCAGAGGTTTTAGCTCTTGATATGAAAAGTCTTGAACAAGGATTTCGTTTCCCTCAAGATGGTCCAGATCAAAACTTATCGAAGATGGACTTTTGATTGCATGAAAGTTGTCTCTGATGAACTAAAACGAAGCAAAACAAAAAGGCAAGGATGCTTCACTTACTTCAAAATTTGCTACACTTTCCTCCTCACTTTCATAGCTGATTTGTAATGGCTGATCACTGTATTCAATCTCATGAAAGTGAACTTCATCCTTCCACAAACTAGCTACTGATTTGTCTACAATACTAGCTTCTATTTGGAGAACATAGTCATCATCATACTGATCAAACTGAGGCAAATCGTCAATATAAAACACATCATCAAGCATACATTTCATATAAACAGATCTGTCTTCTAAAAGATGATCTATAAAACAATCATTATTAGGGCTATGACAACTGGGATAAGAAACAAAATTTTTTGGATCAACAACTTGTTCTTAGCCATGATCTTGAACATCATACTCATTCCTTGTGGTGATTTTTTACATCATCTCTTCTATTGCACTTACCAAAATGTTGAGCTTCACCTCTAATGATGTTGATTCCTCTAGGTCTATGTTCTTACTCTCTTCTCTATTCAACTTTTCCCTTCTAATTAACAAATTAGCCTCTACCTCTATTGCACTGTTTTTCATCTCTTCAAGTGTCGCAATATTCCATTCCCTCAGTTGAAACTCCATTTTCGGATCAAAGGCACCCGGGTAGTGTAGGAGAGACGATCGAGGAGGAGGTCTTATATTAACCGGCATCGAAAAATAGACTTAGTTAAATCTGGCAGAAGCTTGTTGTACTATCTCCCCTTGCTATCTTTTTAGTTGTTTATACTCTTCTAGAATCGAGAAAGGGTTTTGTCTGAACACCCACCTATCGAGGAAAACTTTGACGAACTACTAGAAATATGAGATGCTCACATCAAGCAGGGTTTTGAACCAACTCTTGACTTTTCCTTGCAAAGAAATAGAAAAAATCATAATACTAAGATCTTATTCATCAACTTCAAAGAGATCAAGAAAAGACTCAAAATTCATTACATGTTTGACAGCAGTAATGTTGTTATAGCCACCATCAAATCTTGGTAGATATAGGTCATGGTTTTTGGGGAAAGCATGGGATATATGAGGTAAAATCAAAGGTTTATATTGATCTGGAATTTTACAAGGTACAAGAATATGTACAGAAGGAAGAAAGGTCTAGGGTAACATCAAACCACGCTTAACCTGGTAGCAAGCCCTATTAGGTCGGGAGAGGGCTCTCGCTTTTTCAATCTCGATTAGAATATGGAAATTAGGGCTTGTCATGACTTAAATGAATGATGATTTTAGGCTAGGTATATTAGATCAAAGGATTTTGATTGATTTTGATAGTTGGTTGCTCGATCAAATGAAGAGGGCAGCTTCAGGTCTGGGAAATCAACTTAGATTTGCAGGATGTTCTATGGAGCGAGGTAGGTAGGTGTTTTGGAAATTTGAATTGAGTGTGATGGTAGGTCTAAAAATAGTGAGGAGTTGAGGAGGACATGCGAATTTCATGAGTCCTCCTCAAACAATAGAAAAAATTAATAACTAAATGTATCCTCAAGGCAGAGCACTCAATATCAATGGATTCCACCTATTTACCTTGATTCATTTAGTTATGAAGGAATAAATAGATGCTGGCAAATATAACCCATGAGAGAAACTAAATAACAAAGGAGGAAATAATGCCAAGACACATTACAACAAGAATCCCATAAAATATTGCAAAACCCTAGTTCATTTCCTTGCAAACTGCAGAAGTGATTTACAATGAATCTCAAAGCATCCAAAAGAGTCCAACCTTTACAAATGAATAAAAAATTATATGATATAGGTAGGGAAACTACTCAAGCTAGCTATCAGGGTCAAACCCGTGAGAAAATGGGTGGTTTCAACCATATCTAAACTAAGAATATGAATATAGCCAGTGGAAGAGCTTGCCTTTAAAACTACGGAAACCAATTCATTCAGTTCAAAACCACCTTTGACTTGATATATCTACCCTATTAAGTGTTTTACATCCATAATTACATCATGTTACATCATTAACCATGAAGATTTCACCAAGAGAGCAAGAAAAATAAAACAGCAGAGAAAACTAGTCGAAATCTGAAAAATCAGGCAAAACTGGCAAAATTCATCCTATGCGCAACGCCACTAATCCTATGCAAAGTGATTTTGCTAAGCTAATTTTGGAAGGCTTACTGGAATCAAAATTAGGTGTAGGATAGCTTGTTGGAAAGCTTGTTGAGTATAATTTCTGGAACAACTTGAATTTCTGAATTTGGAGTCCATTTGCCACTCCAAGAAATGATTCTCCCAAGACTACTTCTCGTGTGGCAAAAAAGTGGCAGAGAGGGCACTTTTTAGGTTTTTTTTGCGGTTTTGGAGACCTAGAACATGTCCAAAATTCTTGGTCATTTCTGAGCTTCCATATTTTTCCATGTTGATTCCAAAAATATATTTTTTTTTCAAGAATGTTTCCCCAACAAAAGCGCAATGCCACATATTGGAAAAACCTCTTTTTCTAATTCAAAAATTAAAAAATGTCAAGATTTTCTCCAAATTTCTTGAAATTTTGCGTGAATGATCCTTGTTAGGTGCCTTGATGGGCCAATGATGCTTCAGCCAAGATCTTGATGGGCCAACGACACTTTTTAGGTGTTTTTTGGCCTTTCGGAGACCTGGAACATGTCCAAAGTCTCGGCCATTTCTGAGCTTCCATATGTTTATATGTTCATTCCAAAAATATAAACCTTTTTTGCAAGGATGTGTCCCCAAAAAAAGTGTGGCACTGGTGGCACTGCACACCCATTGGAAAAAACTATTTTTCCAATTCAAAAATTCAAGAACATTAAGGTTTTCTCCAAATTTCTTGAAATTTGGCATGAATGATCCTTGTTAAGTGCTTTGATGGTCCAACAACACTTTAGCCAAGATCTTGAGTTTATCTTGCTATTTTTTGCTCCTCGAAGCTCTTTTTAGCTTAGCCTTAAGCCTCTTCATCATACTGCCAACATATTGTCCTTTGTTCCACTGTTCACCAACATTTGGAATGCTTGTTGCTTCTGAAAAATGGTAGGTGATAAGGTGAAGGAGACACCAGCAAGGTTCACTTGGCCATTAAGTAGATGAGTGACAAACAACTAGGCAAACTCATGATGAAATTTTACCCTCTTTACCATTTTACAAAACTGATAACAAGACTCGTGTTTAAAGCAAGTTACAATAAGAGGGCAATAAAGTAATTTTATAAGAGTAGTGGGCTCCTCCGGGATGATCCTTCCTCCTTTGTGTGGCTTTCTTGGTACATGACCTTCTCTGGAAGAATCACTAAGAGTTCACTCTTCCCTCTCATAATATGAATCTGTCTCCATGCTTATGAATTTGAAGTGAAGGTAGATGAGTATGAAGAGATTTTGAAATATGAGGTAAGTAGCCTGTATAAGGAAGTGAATGCTAGGAGGAAGGTTTTCTTTTGGGAAATGAGGGCAGTGGATGGTATTATGACGTGGAATGAGGGGTTTGATAATGAAGTGAATGTAGTCAAGGAATAGGATGTGGGAGTTAGGGTTTGGGAATAGATATAGAGTTTAGGGAAAATAGATGAAGGGAATGGGGTTTAGGGAAAATATATTAAGGGAATAAAAACAACAGAAAACAAGTATCCTTTACGAATCTATGAGATAGTCTGGAGGATAGCTAGGGAGTAGTTTTTTGAGATATGAAAATCACCTCAATTGATGAAAAAACCTTGTTAAACTAGGTGGGAAGCTTTACTTAGTAGATGAGAGGCCAATTAAAAGATTTGGAGTGAATTAGGGTGACTTGAGTCATTTTGAAGCTCAGTGGATAGGTGCACACTACTGCCTCTCAGATGCGCAACGCTCTTTGTATGTGCAGCACCTGTTCAATCTTCACCTGTGACAACTCTTTCTATGCGCACCACTAGCTACCAGGTGCGCAATGCCTACTCTTTTTCCACAAACTGCTATAATTTCTTCCCTTTGCCCAATAATACTCAAAATAATTATTTTTTATCTCTCGTTAGCACTTACAAATTCAACAATGAAGTGAGATAACAAATGGATGACCTTTCTATAGCTTTTACTTTTTTTATTTTTTATTAATCAAAACCCACTTTATAAAGTTATTGGGATCTGTCAAATGCTTTGTTTTTTAGTTGTGAATGCTTGACCCTTTTTCTTTGAAATATGATAGGCTAATGTTTTGAATGCTTTGACATTCAAGTGGGAGGAGTTGGCAATGTGACAGGAGCAGCTTACGAACGCTTATTACATATAGGAACCATAAAATTACATAAAATTTACAAATAGTAAACCAATGCTATGTTTGAACCTTAGACATAGTTTGAGGTGAAAAACTTATTAAATTTACAAATTATGAAATTAAACCTTTATGATAGTTACTGTCTTCCTCAAGTGTCTGCTGACCATTATACATCAATGATTTTTTTGACATTTGTCATGGTGAAACCCTAATACATAATGGGAATGAAACCCTAAAACCTGATTTTTATAAATGAAATGAGAGAGGATGACAGTAAATGACTAAAACAAATGTGTGAACACATGAGCAAGTGAATGCCATGAGGAAAATTGACATGAAACCACTACCATCACATGTTCCATGACCTAATGGAATGCAGCTTCTCAGATGAGACACTTAATATGCGTGCAAAAGAGAAATTTGATCACTGATGGAAGTGTGAAGATACTCACACTAACAGTAGTGAGGGATGAGTCTGCGGATATGTAAACACTGATGATGGAGGTGATTTGGACAAAATAAGATCTACTAGAAGTTATGTCTTTACTCTTGCAAGTGGAGAAATTAGTTGGATGTCAAAGCTTCAAGAAATAGCTGCATTGTCCACTACTGAAGCTGAACATATAGCTGCTTTAGATGCTATTAAGGAAGCAATCAGGTTAAAGGGTCTACTTGATGAGATTGGAAGGATGTAGGAGAAAGTTAATTTACTTTGTGACAGTCAAAGTTCTATTCACTTGGAAACAAATCCTGCTTATGACAGCAGAACCAAGCACATTGATGTAAGGTATCATTTTGTGACACATGTGATTGATGGCAGAAAAGTAACTCTTCAAAAGGTTTATACCAGAGAGTGTAGGAGTAGAGAAGCTGCGATGGTGTTTATCTTCCCTTGGCTTGCAAAAAATTTGATGAATAGGCATGGGCAAGGGATTAGGACAATTGTTGTCAAGTTGGAGTTTCTTAGAAGTTTGACAACTAATTATGTAAATTTGGGTAACTCATTATGTTAATTAGTAACAAGTTAGCTTTATACAGAAACATTGGTTATGTAACTAATGAAGCTCATATAAAACTAATGAATTCCCAAACTACTGTATGGAGAATGATTATTGATTGAATAGAGATTCCAATCCCTTGCCGAGTGGATGTTTCTTTGACACCCTGTCAAGGTTTTACCATGTAAATCCTTGTGTTGTTACTTGTGTATGTGCATTCAATTTTATGAATGTTCTCAATTATGTTGGATCTCCTAGCATCTCTGCTTTGAAATCAAATTGAAAAGTTGCATTAGTTGCACATAGGGTTTCTCATACCTTATAATTCGAAACCCTCAAACATTGACATTTATTCAATGGAACTGTGAGTAAATGTGTGTTTGTTCCTTTCTCACAAATGCAAATAGTAAATGATGCAGATTATTCACAATGAGATCTAATAGAGTTACGGGAGGACAAAGAACTCGAAGCTTAAACCAAATGTGGTCCCAAAAGAAGTATCCCTTTATGATCGCATATAGAATGAAAAACGGATCAGATTCAGTATGGCAACACCTTATTCATTTCTAGAAATTGCTACAGGTGATCCCGTAAGCAGTAATTGGCTTTCAAAAAACCTTATGCAGTGTTGTCAAAGTGCACATAAGTAACACAGTGGGATGGAGAGTGTATTAATTTTTCTCCTGTGACTTGTAAAGAAGCACGGTTTTTGTTTTTAAAGGTTCTGGGTTCTTGTGAGTAGTGAACTTATTGGGATTTTATTTTACAATGTTGTGAGTTTGAATTTCTATGAACTAAAGTTAAAAATTCTTAATGATACTCTCTTATTTTCTAAATTTCATTACATACTAACCATATTTCCTCTAAAATTGGAGGTAAAAGATTATGTACAAGGAAACCTATTACTTAAAACTTTCCACCATCACTTCTTTCTTCTCTTTATTCATTTGTATTCAACATCAGATGGAAATATTGTTCACATATGGAAATTTATGGAAACTTAAACGGTTTTAATCAAATTTTTGGGGTTTCAATTAACGAATTCTTTTGGAATTTGGAATAAATGTCTTAGGCACTCATGTGGTTTCAATAAGATATTGTCTCTCAAGGTACAACATTTTTTGGAATTGTTGCCCAACCAAGACACTAAGTTATTTTTCCTAGGGTTAATCAAGTTTCAAGGTAATTCTTGAGGGTGACAAGTCTTAGCAATTGGGTGTGAAAATCACATGTGATCTTTGATTTGGGCTTTCCTTTTCTCGGTTTTCAAGATGGTTGTCCCTGCATTGTTAGCTATTAATTTTCCCCACTATATTTTACTAGGATCAATATTGGTCATACACCCACATTTCATTAGTGGAATGAGTATCTTGCAATACTAAGTGGAGAGGTCTCATTCTACATCTTAGAAGTTTTCATGAAGATGTGGAGCAACAAAGTGTCATTCATGAATATGAGAAGATGAAGTTGTTCATTTAGTATCATTCATGAATATGAGAGGATGAAGTTGTTCATGTAGTACTTTTAACTTATCGGATGTTCTATGCTTATAACAGTTTACTTCTTTTTCTTATTATATTCCATAGATTAGCAATCACATGTACATAAAGTAAAGTGCAGATAGAACACTAAACGAACGACAGAAAACATGCCAAGACAAGAGGCACAAGATGTGGCAGCTAGCGAGGGACAAACCCCACAATGTGTGGGGAAACCCTTTGATAAAATCTTCTTTTATATTCAATAATTCAACAGAGAGAAATAGTACACTAAATCTGATTCATATCAGCAGTACAAACCCTAGATGAACAACATGAGCATTAGCAACTTTATTATCAAATTAGGGCAGACGATATCTCGCAGACCGAGTGTCGGATTGACTTCATTTCACCACCAAAAGTTGTGGCTTTCAGAGGAGGTTCAAATGAACCTACAACACAATTCCAAAGAGGAGATATTATAGGCCACGCAGGTCATTCTTTACTTCTATAGTTGCAGCTTCAGTTTGAGCAGTTTCCAGCTTCAAACTAGGGCAGTCGATATCTTGCAAACCGTTGATTGGATTGACTTGATTCCACCACCAAAAGTTGCGACTTTCAGAGGAGGTTCAGATGAACCTACAATGCAGTTCAAATGAGGAGATATTCTAGGCCACGCAAGTCAATCTTTACCTCTGCAGTTGCAGCTTCAGTTTCAGTAGTTTCTGGCTTCAAATGTGTGAGAGAGAGACCCATTTCTGTACAGTAGAGAACAGACTCATTTCTGCGCAGTATAGAGAGAGAGATGCGATGAGAAGAGTGTGTGAAAATGGGGATAAGTCCTCTTATATTTATACACAACGTGTTGGGCTTCTGAGCCTACATGAGTTGTAGGTCGGCTTGATAATAATTCCATAATCAAAATAAATTCATATCTCCATGAATACTTATCGGAATCAAATGATCTTTATATCAATCCTACACCTCTCGGTGAGAGGAATCTAATAAAAATATTATCAACCATGAATAAGATGACCAACATGAAGTTTTACCCTGGTTTCCAATTTTAACACTCCCTCTCAACCATGGAGAACTTCATCTGCAATCTGTCTATCGGTTGTTACTATTCATCCATCAAATGCATTGCCCTGTACAACTTGACCCTTGCCCTACTCTACTCTATTCTCCCTGTTCTACTTTCTCTTGTTCTACCCTGCACTGATCGGTACTGTTTTTCTCTATATTGCTCTACTCTTGCATTGTTTTGTTCTGCTCTGCTTTTGTCTGAATTTTGAAGAATAAGAAATGATTGAGGATGTATGATACTAACTCAAAGTTAGTCTCATAGTATGTACCACTAGTCCTAGACTAGTCTCAACCAACTCGAAGTTGGAATCATAGTGAGTAAAACTCCATTGGTCCTGAACTAGTATCATCCTCTACTGACTCGAAGTGAGTCTCAGAGTGCGTACCACTGGTCCTAGACCAGTCTTAACCGACCCGAAGTCAGCTTCATAGTAAGTACCACTCCTACCAATGGTTCCAGACCAGTATTGCAGTCTCTGAGAGTGTACCACTAGTCCCAGACCAGTCTCAACCGACCCGAAGTCAGTCTCATAGTATGTACCACCCTCAATGGTCCCAAACCAGTACTGCACTGACACGAATTCAGTCTCGGAGTATGTACCACTAGTCCTAGACCAATCTCAACCGACCCGAAGTCAGCGTCATAGTATGGTACAACTCCTACCACTAGTCCCAGACCAGTATCGCAGTCTCAGAGAGTATACCACTGGTCCGAGACGAGTCTCAACCAACGTGAAGTCAGCCTCATAGTATGTACCACTTTCACTGGTCCCAGACCAGTATTGCACTGACATGAAATCAGTCTCAGAGTATGTACCACTGGTCCCACACGAGTCTCAAGTCACCCGAAGTCAACGTCATAGTATGGTACGACTCCTACCACCAGTCTGGGACCATTATCATTGATCCGAGATCAATGGAGATCATCCTAGCATAGGGAGTACTGTAGATACAATGATGCATCCATCGGTACTACTATGGTCCCTAACTTCATTTCCCTACTCATTGATCAGATGAGAGGTACTTCCCATGAGTCCCAGACAGCATGGGTAGGATGCCTCGATAGGAGAGCTAATCAATCCTGTCCTCACAAGAGAACACATCAATTCTACTACAATCGCCATGGAGAACACATCAATCCTGCTACAATGGCCGTGGAGGACACATCAATTCTACTACAATCGCCATGGAGAACACATCAATCCTGCTACAATGGCCATGGAGAACACATCAATCCAGGCTGCCATGGAGAACACATCAATCGAGGCCTCATAGGAGAACTAATCATCATGCTACATAGGAGAGTGAATCATCTTGTTCCACAAGAGAGTGAATCATCTTCTCCTACAAGAGAGCGAATCATCTTGTTCCAGTGTGCACCACCAGGGGAGGGTGAGTCAGCCTATGGTCGTATGTTGCTCTAGTAAGAGCCGCAAGCCCTCAGAGCTCCCAGAGCTCAATGTATGCAACATGTAGGACCCTTGTACAATGGTTTCTTGATGACTCCAAGTCATTTGGGAAAATCACAGATTGGATCTTTCCTGGAGGCTTTGACAAGGTGTATCGACCTGTACATCATCTTAATGCCATGGAACCTCCTTGCTCATCGACTTACCATATCCCAGATGATGTCTATCTGCTGGAGCAATAGATGAATACTGGATTCCTCAATAATTAAATCCCACCTCTAGTTGTTACAGAGAATCACAGTGGTATCCAATGTAAATCCAAACAGCTCACTGAAGAGCTTTTGCAACTAGAATGCCTCACATGAGGTCATGATAGCAGCAATATATTCTGCTTCGGGAGTGCTCAAAGCCACCGACTTCTTCTTCCTACTCATCTAGGATATCGAAGCAGATCCCAAGGAGAAACAACACCCGAAAGTGCTGTTACGGTCCATCACACTACCTGCCCAATCAACATTAGTATATCCAAGTAGTCTCACATCTTCGACAGTGTATCTTAACCCATTTGTGCCACGATGATATCTCAGAATATTCTTGGCATCAATCGAGTGAGGCTCAACCAAATATGAGCTCACAATGCTAACTGCAACACATATGTTCGGATGGAGGTTCACTAAGAACATTAATGTGAATGAGTTTATGAAACTCAGAGACATTTCATAAATCTAGTCCAACATCACTACCATATAACTTCTAAAAGTTAAGATCCTTGAGGTAGTCACAGGCTTGCAGTCCATCATACCAAATCTTTCCAATATCTTTACCACATATTTTCCTTGAGATAGGAAAATTTTGGCTTCTGCCATACTTCAAGTCCTTGGTCCTTCATTTCAAATTCAGAAGCCAGCCCCCTCTTACATTTGTGAATGAGAGGGTGTTCACCTGTTAGAAAGAGGTCATCCACATACAACACCAATATGAGAGGCTTCTCATCTTCAACCTTAAAGTAAAGGTTAGGATTGGCTTCACTCCTAGTGAATCCTAGCTTTATCAAGTAGCTATCAATCCTCTCATACCATACTCGGGGTGCTTGCTTCAGCCCATAGAGAGCCTTCTTCAACCTGCATACATGAGATTTTCAATCAATTCCTTGGGGTTGCTCCACGTAGACCTCTTCTTTGATCGAGCCGTGTAAGAACGCAGTCTTGACATCCATGTGATGTAGGTTCTAGCCTTGTGAAGCGGAAAGGGCTATGATTGAGCAGATGGTCGTATATCTCTTAATAGGTGTAAATATCACATCATAGTCTATACCTTCCTTCTTGGAGAAACCACGAGAAACAAAACGATCCTTATACTCTTTTGTACTTCCATCTACTGCATGCTTTATCTTGTAAATCCATTCGGAAGTAACAACTGTCTTGTCCTAGGGTGTGGGAACTACTTCCGAGACATCATTCTTCATGATAGACTCATATTCTTTGGTCATAGCATCCTTCCATACTTCATGCCTGACGATGTCTGAGAATGATGAAGGCTTATTTTGTATGATCATGCTCATGATCATGAGGTATCCCTCATATGTATTAGGTTTCTTACTTTCCCAAAAGGTGCCTCAGGGTGCAGCATCATCAAGTAGCCTCCTAAGCGAAGGCCTCTTCCTAGAAGAGGAAGGTTCATGTGGAGGAGGATCAATCGGATCCATGGGTTCTTCTACATCAAGCATTATTTTATCATCCTTCTCTTTTGGTTCCCTCGTGTCGGCTTCTTGAGAGCTCCTCAAAGTCAGAAGATTGTTCACGTTGCTGAGAGCCGTATCCTCATCAAAGGTGACATCATGACTAGTTACGACTTCCCTTTGACTGGCTACATAGATTCTATAGCCTTTAGTATTTTCACCATAGCCCACAAAAATTCCCTTCTTTCCAAATGCACCCAATTTATTTCTTTTCTCTTTCGACACATGAAAATATACAGGGCTTCCAAAAATTCTAAAATGAGAAACATCAGGTTTCTTACCGGTGAACTTTTCTTCAGGAATCTTGGAACCCAATGCTTGATGAGGGCATCGATTTTGTACATATACGGTAGTGTTTACAGTTTCAGCCCATAGAAACTTTGGAAGTCTTTGATCACGTAGCATGGCTTAGACAGCTTCCACAATCATGCACTTCTTCCTTCCCGCCACACCATTCCTCTTAGGAGTATGTGGTGTAGTAATCTCCCTCTTAATGCCAACATCAGGTATGCCTGAGTGAACCAACTATAATATATTTGAGGTCTTGCTTTGGCTTGAGGAGAATAGCCCCCTTTTGAGCTTTCCTTCGACACATCTTGGACATACACCTTCTTTCTCTACTCAGAATTCGGGCATCCGTGTCACCATTTTTCTTACACCGAGTATAGCTTTATAATCAAGTGGAGAAAACCCCCAATGCCAATGTTCAGACTGAAGAGATGTGTCATAAGACATGACACTTAGCGGACTTCCATCGACGTGATATAATGAAACAACACTAAACCCAAGATTAAAGGCATCTTTAACATTATTTTTCCATATATGTACCTTGCCATTGCTGAAGGTTACCTTGTAGCCTTTGTCTGCCATTGCCAAGATGGACACTAGGTTCTTTTTGAGGTCGGGTGCATTTAATACATCGTGGACTTTCTAGCCTTCTTGAATGGTTGTCCTCTTCCTCGATTCCCAGCTCTCCTCTTACCTTTTCTATTTAATTTTCCATCCTTTCAATTACCATGAGAGGGATTTTGATCATCGTCCCGGGGTGAGTCCTTCCAAGCAAATCAAGAGAGCATTAAAATGGAGAAACATGAAAAAATATTTCTATCCAACAAGTAAGAAGAAAGAGAAATAATTATGTCTCAAGGAAAGAGAGGTGGTATTTTGTTAAATTTTATGGTCCTATCTATCATTAGTATGATATTGAAAATGAGCAAGTGGCAGTTGTACAAGAAGAGGAATGTGATCATAAAGTTGGAAAATATACTCTAATTTATGATTTGTATGATTCCTAGCAAGAATTTGGTACAATTGGTGATGAAGACCATAAAGATATATTTTGCTGGAGACAAGAAGGTAGAAGTTTTGAAATGAAGGAAGGTTGTTTTCAAAAAGTTGTTCATACACATAAATGTTTAGAAAGAAATCAATATTTTTCCCAAAAGCCCAAGTTGAATATTTCAGTAGTTATGATGATTGCTTTGCAAAAGAACATATCTCAAGTAGTTCCAAAAAATAAAATTGATGGAAATTGTTTATAGAAAACATCAACCATGTGCTACAAAGTTGAGGGAAAATAGAATTGTTGATCAAAGCCACTTATTTTGTCATACATTTTATGATCCTATAGCAGATTATATGGCAGCTTTAATAAAAGTGATGGAATTTTTTTATGAAATACATCAAATGTGTGCTACAAAGTTGAGTGAAAATAAAATTGTTGATCAAAGATAACTTATTCTTTCATACATTTTATGATCCTGTTGCATACTATATGGCAATTTTTCTTGCTTGGTAGCCATTCTCTTTTTCTAGGTACGTACTTGCTCTTGTGGACTAATTTTTACTACTTTTGGTTATGCTCATTTTTATTCTTGAACTTCTAGTGTAAGATCTAGCCCTCATAGCACTCAAAAGCTCACATGGTACTATAGGAAGACTGAATTCACTAGATTAAGATTAGACATGTACATAGGTAGGAAACTGTACATAAATAGGATGAGGTGCCCAGCATTTCATTTCCAGTTGCAGTTCTTCAATTCAGTTTTAGTTAATAAATAAGAGCGATAGCCCTTTTGGGAAACAATTTTGGAGGGGTTTTAGATTTTAAGAATGTCCAATCTCAGTTTTGATATTTCAAATATTTTAGTAATTATGGACTCCATGCCCAATTAAGACCATTGGTCTACCGATCTTAACACTCTCTAATCACAATGTTGTCCCTAGATGGATGAAAATGTTGTAGCTCAATCTGCACAACTCTAAAATCAGAGATTTTCAGGAAAGTTATAGCATAAGATTAAATTTAATAAAATTTGATGGCACTTACTAGTATTTTCTTGCAGTTTTATAGTTCCATTACATTGTTGGAGCTAGTTAAAAATGATAAAATGATGTTAGAAGGGATATTTATGGGTTTCATTTTGTAGAATTAGAGAGGTTTTCCAAGAGTATGAATTTATACCAACAATAAGACTAGGTAGGTGAATTATTAAGTTCAACACATTGTTTACCACATGTGCAATGGGGCAATGTCGATAGTGTCATGAGAGAGGGAAATCTTCTTGATGATTCTAGCATGGATCTTGTTGTTTTTGTTTCTATTGAGGACGAAGGTGAAATGCAGCAACGCGGGATGACTGAGGATCAACAAACCAGGGATTGGACAAAATATATCAGTTGTAAAAAATGGAGGAAGATAAAGAATATTCAAGTATGCCGGGAGCCTTGAAGATAGTGCATTCCATGCTTTAAATGTTGCTTGCGCTGCTTCATATGAGGAACTCCTTGATTCTGTGGACTTCGTCATGGCATGTTTCCTGTTCTAGTAAAGAAAAGATGAGCCAGCATCGCTAGCTTCCCATATTTGAAGGATATTTAGATGATCAGTATTGTCCTAGGATCTAGAGAAGAGAAAGGATTTGGGTGAATTCGCATAGATGAAGCAAAGTTTGAGATGTGAAGCATGGGCCGATTGACAATGCTGGATTACATCACTGTCTAGCTAGATCCACACATAGGAGGGAAATTTGGCATGGCCCCTATCAGTTATATACAATTTGGGCAGAAGCAATAGACAATGTTATGTAAGTTGTTGGAGAGCTTGTGTCTGCTCGACTTTCTCATAAGGAAGAGTCTTATGTGCTATACAAAATACACAGATTGTGGAATATAATGAGGATCAGGCTTTGATAAACAGGTAGTTTGTTTCATGGTGCTTGTGCTTGTACAACCTTTACAGTTGAAATTACTTACACTGTTTCCTGGCATCTTTGGGTTTATACGAAATTGCCATGTCAATGTCAGATTGACAGCCTCGAAATGCATTACAAGTATGGAAAAAAAATTAACAACCCATGTTATGGCAGGAATAAAGGTAAAAATCATCCCCATGTTCAGGGATTCATCATTTATGCAGGCGAGGGAAAGTGCGGGCATGCTTGTTACTTCATTAGTTGAGGAGTTAGGAGTAAAGCTGGTGGCATATGCTCCTTTGCTTGTTGTTCGTATTTTGGGATGTATGAGTGACAGTGATCCCACTATAAGATAGTGTAATGTCTAGCGTTTCTCCACTAGACGTTCAGGGATTCATCATTTAGGCAGGTGAGGCAAAGTGCGGGCATGCTTGGTACTTGATTAGTTGAGGAGTTAGGAGTAAAGCTGGTGGCATATGCTCCTTTGCTTGTTGTGCGTCTTTTGGGATGTATGAGTGACAGTGTTCCCACTATAGGACAGAGTGTAATGTCTAGCTTTTCTCCACTAGTTGCTCTTGTTCTACTCGCCAGGGGTGTTCCTCCACCAAGTAGACATAATGACAATCTATCATCAAGAAGTGTTGAAGATGCTCACTTTTTGGAGCAACCTCTCGATAATTCCCAAGTTGATGATTATAAACAGTGGTTAGCATTTCTTAAACGTTTCAAGATTCATTGGACTTTTGCGATGGCATGGATCTTGGGAAAACACTCCAAGCCTCTGCAATTAGAGAATCTGATACCATGAAAGGTCTTGCTATTAAAGTCAAAAAGAACCAGTTACACTCTTTAGTTGTGTTTCCCTCAACATTAGTGGGTCGGTGGGCTTCCCAAAATGAGAAGTTTATTAATAGTTCTGTTCTGCAACCTCTCGTTTATGTTGGATTTCCTCAGGAGCGGTCTTTCATTTGAAATTAGCTTGGAAAGTTGCATTAATGTTGCAGGCAGCGTTTCTCATCCCTTATAATTCGAAAGCCTGAAATACTGAGATGTATTCAATGGCACTGTGAGTAAATAAGTGTATATTCTTTTTGCACAAATGTAAATAATAAATGACCCACATTATTCACGATCACATCCAATAAACCGAATGTGGTCCTGCAAAGCACTAATCCTAAACTGCCCATCGAATGATCAACAGATCAGATTTATTATCACAACACCTTCTTCATCTCCAGAAATTGGTACAGGTGGTTCAGTAAGTAGTAACTGGTTTTCGAAAAACCTTATGTAGTTTTGTCAATGTGCACATAAGTAGAACAGTGAGACCCGAAATGCATTAATTTTTCTTGTAAAGAGGCCAGGTTTTTGTTGTTAAGCGATATATATATGTAGATAATGTTAAAACTTTTTTTTTTCATGATTTAAATTAATTCAAAATTTCCTAAAACTGCCTTTAGAATCAGCTATGAAACTGATCATAACAAGTAAGAAGTTAGGATAGCAACAAAAATAAAAACTCAACACTTAGATGGGTCGGAGGCTAATACAATGTTGTATTTTTACTTGCTAATACAATATTGTATTTTTACTTTTCGTGTGTTTGATGAATAATGTTTTCAGTTGTTGGGTACCCTAAAGTCTTTCCTCTTTCATCTTGTGTCAATTTTTAAAATTTTTCTTTTTAAAAAGAGTAATGAAATTGTTGGGATTTGATCTTACTCTGTGAATTAAAATTAAAAAACTGTTAATCATATATATATATATATTTTATTACATCATAATTATATTTATTTTAAAGTTAAAAATAATTTTATTTTGCAAAATAATCTATTATCTAACACTTTCACTATCACTTCTCTCGGCTAGTTCTTCAATTGTATTCAACATCAAGAAACCACTTTGAAAACATTTTGTTCACATAGGGAAAGAGTTTTAATCAAATTTCTCAAATTTGGTTAAACGATAGGACAACTAATTAATCTTTTTACAGTTTAGAATGATAGACACTGATCTCCTTTTCAGCCAGAGATTGTTTCCCAAAAAGCAACAATCCAAATGCTTTTAAACTGTCCATTTTACATCAGTTTCAACAGTTTCATTCTGGGCCTTGATTTTTAATTAAAATGTAGGTACGCACTCACAATTTTTTATAAAATAAAAGCGAACGATAACATTGAAATATTTGGCAGTAATTATAAATTAGTACAGACATAATCATAAAGTTGCAGGAAATGATTTTGTCCAATAGAATCAATTACCTACATTTAAATAATTCATAGCAGTTATGAAAAATCAACAATTGTGATAATAAAAGTGATTATAGAGATGCTAATTTTTATGGTGTATTGGGGTAATGGGAATGAATATATAAAAACTTAATGCATGTTTATGGTATATGTTATAGACATTTTTGTGCATAACAGTATGAAGCATGAAATGTCAATAATCTGAGGGATCCAAAGTCCCTAAACATGTTGTTCTTACCCCTAGAGGAACAAGGTCAGCAAACCACACCACTGAAAATCAGTTCTCCACCTGAAAACACTCAAAAACAAGCTTTCTAGATCATGTGAGCTGCTCCACTAACCATCTGCGCTCCACTTTGTACCTGCGCTCAATGTCAAAACTAATGAAGGCTACCTGCGCTCGGCGAGATTGGCCAAGTGGCAGAGTCATTGTGCAAGGTGTGAACCGCCGAGGAAGCTTCCAAACTAACACTTGGGTCAAGGAATTCGCCTTGTGATGAGTAAGAGGGTCTTGATCTCCAAGTGGAAGCAAGAATCTCCAAGTGGACTCAAGAACTTAAGATTAACTAAAGTGGGAGAGGACACTAGTCAGCTTCATGCCAGCCTCAAGTTGACTCATCCTTTCTCCAAATCTCCTATATATAGAGCTCTCTCATGAGGTCTAGGGAGGCTGGAATACAAGTAAGGAAGTGTTGTTGGTTTGTGTATAGAACTATTGGGTGATTGCTTGAAGGAGGTGAAGAGGAGATTTCTTTCTGCTGGGAGGTGTTGCTCGACTGGGCCTATTATGGTTGTAACCCTCTCAGAACTTTACTTCTTCCATTAATAAAGTATTTGAGGTTCTTCTATATGCATGTGTCTTTATGGTGAATAGATGCTTGTATATTTGATTTATGCTAATCCCTCAATCGATTATGGATGTATGCTTCTTGTAGTTTCCTTTTCTTGTGCTTTTACAGGATCTTTGTGTAGCTCGGCCGGTGAAAGAGCAAGGAGCTAGAAGCAAGCAACAAGGAGTGAGGACTGGATCGACTATTAAGCGCAAGATAACGGTTAGTAGATCATCCTTCTCTTCTGTCTCTCATCTCATAAAGAAGTAATCTTGAATAGCTTTGCATTCAGTTGTTGCTGAGGTACTGTCACCCTTAGATTGGGATAGGGTCATTCCGTATTGGATACTTTTCCCAACAACAAATTGGCGACTCCACTGGGGATCGTATCTTGTTGGTTGATTGTGTTTTTGCTATTCATTTCATAAACAAAGGGAATACCGAATCGAACTGTGTTTGAATCCTTCAAATACAAAGTAGAGGGCAGCTACTCTAGCTCAGTTTCTGGGCAAGTTTATGATTTGAAGAGCTGATCCACAAGGACTCTAATAAGCTCTTAGTGATAGCTTTTCATCCTCCTTGTCATCCCTTAGTGTGTCCTTGACTGATAGCTTCTGATTTGAGCAAAAACTGTGAATTTTTTAGCAATCTGTGACCCGGAAACCACCAGAAACGAAAGTTTCGTTCTTCAGTGCAGGCTGTACAAAGGCTGTTTGCATTTCAGCGTAGTTCCCAAAGGGGCTACCTGCGCTGAAGGTCAAACAGGTAGTGTTCCACCTGCGCTGGACCAGTCCTGCCTTGTGCTACTGGGGTTTCCTGCTTTTTCTTGCCTTGTTTTCACTCTTGTTTTTGCTGTTTGTTACCAGTTAGTGTGCCTATCTGAAACCAACTTCCCTTGTCACTATTCCGCCTCAGTTCTATAAAGAAACTGTGTTTGTTCTTTGTGTATTTCTTGTACATTTACATTTTCCCATAATGAAAATGAACTAGTCTTGCTGTGGCCTCTTAGATCTAGACCTGTGATGAAGTGTTGTTTTGATATTAAGGGTTAGTTTATTTGCTGTTCATAGCTGATTGAGCTTTTTCTTTCGTCATTTGGTTTGATTTTGTATATTTCTAGTGTCGAAACAAGTAAATCTTAAGGTGTCTTTTGATTTTGGACAAGCTTGTTTGCTTTCACTTGAAATTGAATTCAAAATTATACAACAGCTTTCTTTTTGCATTTCACGAACATTAAGAAAGAGAAAAGAAATACTTGCATTGTGCATGTGCATTATGACAGCTTGCATGTTGATTTAGGAAAAAATGCATTAGTGTGTGCTCTATGATCTGTGTGAAAAGGTGTTATCTTTCTTTTCCCTCAGTAGTTAAGGTTTTCAAAGTTGAAATATTGAAAAGCTTGCTTATCATCTTAGACTGCATTTAGGAGTGTTATCATACATCTCGTGGTGATCCATAAAGGCAAACTGCTAAACAAGACCAACCTTAAAATAAATTGAATTTACATAACAAAGCATTGAAACATAACGCAAACATCTAGAGGTCAAAGCTAGAGACGTGTTCCGGCATCGTTAAACATGATATCTTAGCGTTGAGTGGTTGGGTGATTCCTCCACGGTGAAGCGATAAGTATTAATACGGACTTGTGCTCCCACGTACCGTCGCGTATATATTGGGATACCCCTATAGGAACAAAGCCTTTATCCAATAGGAAACCGTGTCGGCCGCCCTACTGATCGCAATGCAGTGAACATAGCATTCACGAAGATCGACCACCCGTACCGTAAAACGTATTCTGTGGTTTTGCGAAAAGTTTGGCACACCCTCTACCTAGAACTCCAGAGCAGTTTCTTTTGGCCTTTTTCAAAATCTATAACTGAAAAAGTCCATCCGAGCATTTGTCACTTCGGGCTCGTTAAAACATCGAAGGAGACTAGAGTCATCTTTAGCTTTTTCTCGACTCTTAAAAAGTGAAAAAGCAAGTTGTGTCTAAGCGTCGTTATAAAATTTATTTTAAATGGAACATAATCACCTACTATTCCCGCGTTGATCTTAGGTTGAGAACATGGAACGCCCCAAACAAGGAATTCCGCATGATGGAAATCCTAGTCCATTCTCCTCTTGGGGAGAAGTTGGTGCGCCTCGCATGGCCACATTGTCGCTTCCAGGACTGACAATTGGCCTGCCTATTTGGCTATTCTCAACTAATGTAGTTCAGACCACCATGGTTCCTGAGCAGTCGAGTCAACAGTTAGATCAGTCTAGAGCTGCCCACCAGCCTTCTACTTCTTATAACTCTTCCTCTAATCCTTCATCTTCACAAGGTGGGGCTGGCAAAAGCCAAGCTCCCATGGAGAAGAAGGAGAAGAAGAAGAGAGAGAGGAAGAAGAAGGAGCCTAAGGCGACTGGGGGTAAGCAAAAGACATCTGAAAAAAACCCACACACAGCACAGACCAGGCCTAAATCGCCATGTGTCATATGTAGAGGAGACCACTTCCATAGAGATTGTCCTTGTATTCCCCGGATACTAAGGGACTGGTCCGCTCGCTTGCACAATTCGGGAGCGTCAACCTCTGATAGCCAGGTTGAGTGCTTACCGTCAACCAACGAAAGTGAAGGTTCAAGACAAAGAGGGGGAGCAAGATCCCCTTGCAGACTGTGTGAAGGCGGTCACGCCATCCACCGTTGTCCCTTCTTAGACAAAGCGAAGAGAGTTTTGGAAGATAGTCCGGTTTCACCGGTAATAGTTCCTCCTGGATACAAAAAACTCGTGCCAAGTCCTTCGTTGGTTGAAAATACAGCTGGCCTGCTCAAGTGGTCAGCTGAAGCGTCAGTCATTGAAAATGAACCTACTGAATCCAGACCAGACGAAAGTCTAAAGGTCGATACGGAAGTTGACCCGGTTCTTCCTTCAGAGGTTTCATCCTCAAATGACACCGTCACTGAAGATTCATCTTCAAATGACACCCTCACTAAAGAGAATAAGGATGACACCATCCAGATTCTTTTCATCAACACAGATTCTGATGAGCATCAGGGCAATGCGCCCATTCCTTTATCACAGGAAGGAACATCGTCAGGATCGTATCCGGCCGTGTATTCGGTCCCACCACCAAGCAACCTAGTTTTGTCCTTTGATTGGAACCAACTAGGCAGACCCCGGTTACCAGCCAGTATACCATTCAGAATCATAGTCCAAATCTACAGAATGGTAATGGCTGGAACTATCACTGATGAAGGGGCATCTGTGAGTATCCTTTCCTCTTTTTCTTGGAAAGCACTGGGATCCCTAGAGCTTTTGCCTGAGATAATAAATCTCTCGGGTTTTGATAAAGGAACCAGTCGACCATTAGGGATCCTCCCCAATGTGCCTGTTACATTGAAAGGTAAGACCGTTCAAATGAACATGATGGTCGTTCAAGGACCCTTGGATTATAACCTACTCCTTGGACGAGACTATATATATTGCATGGGAGCTATAGTCTCCTCACTCTTTAGAGTAATGTGTTTTCCACACGAAGGAAGAATGGTCAAGCTCGTAGACCAACTTTCATTTCTGGGATCACGCATCGCAAATAGTCAAATACCAACCCTGAATGATCTATTCACCCAAGAAATGTCTCCACCCCCAGTCCTCCTTCCTGATGAGTGCGAGTGATTCGGAAAGATGGGACTCGAACCCAGGGGGCATGCATCCTGGTCTGCTTCGGTTAGAGGAAACCTTGGGTATAAAGTAGAATTTCCGCGAAAGAATATGACTAGTTCGTACCCCGTCCGTGGAAGGAAAAGGGGTTGTTCTGGAACAGGATTCTTTTGTCAAAGTTATGTGTTTGATAATTTCTAGTCATTCACCTTTGTCTAAATAGGTAGGCAATAACAAAGAAAGAGATTCCTTTGCGGTAGAAAATTGTAACCATCTTTGGGTAAAAGGCAAGCCTCACCCATTAAAACAAATGTTTTAAAGGATAAGTAGGGGCAGCCTCCAAAGAAAGAGATTCCTTTGCTGCAACAAATTGTAACCATCTTTGAGTAACCTAATGATAGATATCGCTAGAAAAAGAGTTTCATTTGCGGCAGCAAATAAAACCATTTTTTGGATAACCTGAAAGAGGCAAGCCTCACTCATCAAAACAAATGTTTTGAAGGATAAGTAGGGGCAGCCTTGAAATTGTACCTTATACCTGGGGGCATGCAAACCTTTTGGAGTGTAAGCAAAGAGCGGTCATTGATCGTTTCCTAACTTACATAAAGAAAGGATGGGGGGCAAAGGTCAAAATTTGCCAAATTATGGAGCATAGCTTATGTGAGGTGCAAGCGCTATAAAAATTGGAATCTTGCAAGAAGACATTTCTTATGCTATGACTGGTATATCGAGCAGTTTTACCACGGAATTTATGCTCGTTAAAAAATAGAAAAGCGAGATCCGAGCAGTTTTAGCGTCATAGTTCATGCTCGTTAAAAAATAAACATAAGCTTTTGAGCAGTGTTTTGGCGCATTCAAGCTCTTTAAAAAATGAACCCAGTACCGGTAAATAACCATTGTGATCGTAAATTTATTCGCCATAAAAGCCTTGGTCGTGTTTGCACCCACCACCTCCGTTTCATTTGGCCAATCGTTCACCTCCATATGATTGTTTACCCATTTTGAGGAACAACTACGAAGAGTGATTTCACTTAGCCATCCTTGTGACACTGCCGTGATTGGAAAATTCCAACCTGTACCTGGAATTTGCTGCTATCCCTGTTTATCACTCGTTCCTCAAAAGACGAGTCTTCTTTGAGCTCTTTTCTCTTGACTCGTAAAATATGAAAATTTTACCGAGTTTTGGCCTTCCAGCTCGTTAAAGTGACCGGGAGAGCTATCCCTCCTCTAGATTTTAATCTTTTTGGACCTGAGGGATTATTACACAAAAAGGTCGAGCGCTTGTTTTATTCGGCTCGTTAAAATTATCGAAAACTCATCCCTTCTGTATTGTTTTATACTTTTTCGGACTTAAGGGATTAGATGACGAAAAAGGAATTTTGGAGTTAACTTTCTGTACCTTCTCAGACTCTCTAAAAATGAAAAGGACCGAGTTTTCCTTGTCGTTAGACTCGTTAAAATGATTAAATAGCGACAAACTTGTCTTTAGACGAGAACGAGTTTCCCTATCGCTAGGCTTGTTAAAACATAGCGATGGGCTTGCCCGAAGGACAAGTTATAGAACAATCATATGTTATCCTCCTCAAGCTTGACAAAAATAAAGAGGTACTGGTGAGAAATGACTGGGGAAAAATTGGGAGAACCTCAAAGCTTTAATGGTAGCAAGTCGCTCTTGAACATGACACTTTGTCCTCCGTATCACATCGGGTTGGGTTGTTTCATTCACCGGTCTCGTCACCATGGTCCTCGCCCAACCATCCACATTTGGGGTAATGCTAACGATCCATCACATCAGTGTCGTTACATGTTCAAGAGATGTTGTTCAGAAAGAGTCAACCATGTCCCATCCACTGCCATACATTATCCTTCATCCACCCATGATCGCCACCCTGAATCATATTTCACAGATTGTTTTCACCTCCACTAAAATCATTAGCTCCGTTGCGTGTCATTGATGTGGGATTCATTAAGGCCCTCCTTTGACAGATCGCTTCTTGTCGACTTCAGCTCATTATCCAAGAAGTTGATCTAGGAACAAAACCCCCAGTACTTTGAAGCTTGCATGCCTCAATGGCTAGTTTCTCACTTCCGGCGACAGGTATACATCAATGACCTTCGACCAGAAGATTTTGCGTGGTGTTCGACACCAAGTCCTTTATTCACACCACGTGAACTGTACTGCAGTACCTTGAGGGTCATTGTCATTATTGGTGATTGCTCTCGCGTTTGTTAATGGTTTACATTATTGACCGGTAATCAAGCGATGTCTTTCCATGTTCGACTTCAGCGCAATTCTCACATGGATCGACTTGTACTTAGAGTGAAGATCGAACGAGTTTGAAGACCCCAGATCTAGTTCCATCCATCCGGGCTGCGATATATATTCAGGAAATATAAAGACATTTGTTATGTACATCATTGCAGCAGATGATCATCCTACTCCAAGGATGATAATTTCAGCAGAGAATTATCAGTCTATCATCAGACGTTCGTCTGTTCTATGTACCAAAATGAATTTATAAAGCTGAGCATGGGAATGCCCGCCTCAGCTAGATCATGAAAGCAGAATGAAAAATAATGTATTGTATTGTATCTTATTACAAGGCACATCTGAGCAATTGAATGAACTTCGGATCCTCCTGATAAAGCATTTCACACGATAAAAGACCTCATACTTTAGGGGGCAACTGTTATAGACATTTTTGTACCTAACAGCATGAAGCATAAAATGTCAATAATCTGAGGGATCCAAAGTCCCTAAAAATGTTGTTCTTACCCCTAGAGGAAGAAGGTGAGCAAACCACAGCACTGAAAATCAGTTCTCCACCTGAAAACACTCAAAAACAAGCAGTTTCTGGATCATGTCAGCTGCTCCACTGAGCATCTGCGCTGAATGTCAACTGCTCCACTTTGTACCTGCGCTGAATGTCAAAACTAATGAAGGCTACCTGCGCTGGGCGAGATTGGCCAAGTGGCACAGTCATTCTGCAAGGTGTCAACCGCCCAGGAAGCTTCCAAACTGACACTTGGGTCAAGGAATTCGCCTTGTGATGAGTAAGAGGGTCTTGATCTCCAAGTGGAAGCAAGAATCTCCAAGTGGACTCAAGAACTGAAGATTAACTAAAGTGGGAGAGGACACTAGTTAGCTTCATGCCAGCCTCAAGCTGACTCATCCTTTCTCCAAATCTCCTATATATAGAGCTCTCTCATGAGGTCTAGGGAGGCTGGAATTTTGTGCAAGTAAGGAAGTGCTGTTGGTTTGTGTATAGAACTATTGGGTGATGGCTTGAAGGAGCTGAAGAGGAGATTTCTTTCTGCTGGGAGGTGTTGCTGGATTGGGCCTATTATGGTTGTAACCCTCTCAGAACTTTACTTCTTCCATTAATAAAGTATTTGAGGTTCTTCTATATGCATGTGTCTTTATGGTGAATAGATGCTTGTATATTTGATTTATGCTAATCCCTGAATCAATTATGGATGTATGCTTCTTGTAGTTTCCTTTTCTTGTGCTTTTACAGGATCTTTGTGTAGCTGGGCCGGTGAAAGAGCAAGGAGCTAGAAGCAAGCAGCAAGGAGTGAGGACTGGATCGACTATTAAGCGCAAGATAATGGTTTGTAGATCATCCTTCTCTTCTCTCTCTCATCTCATAAAGAAGTAATCTTGAATAGCTTTGCATTCAGTTGTTGCTGAGGTACTATCACCCTTAGAGTGGGATAGGGTCATTCCGTATTGGATACTTTTCCCAACAACAGTATAATAATTTAAAAATGAATATATTTTAAATAATAGTATTTTTTTTGGTTCTCTGGAATTTCAATTTTTAATTTTTCAATCTTCATAATATTTACAAGGAAAATATGATTTTTTTTATGGTGGTATTCCACTTTTTTAATCAACTAGTTTGAACTATAGTATCCTCATTACTATTTCCATCCTGGCTACTATTTCAATTTTGTTTGAAGTACTACACACCTACATGCGAACTATGAGTTAGAGCATGGGACCACATGCAAGATTCTTTTTGCACGATTTACTCCTTGATTTGCTCCTTCTTTAACTCCACAACTAGTTAGTTATTCTACATGATTTACTCCGTGATTTGCTCTAGTTCTCTCGGGACCTTGTTGTAGGTGTTGAGTCTAATTGACCACCACTATAGTGCATTACCTTGGGATATTCACCGAGTAATGCTATATCATGAGCATTGTAACCTATTTTCTAATGAACCATTCTTTTGTTCTTTCGATTTTCTTTTAGTGTTTTTGCTCTCCAAAGCTGTGTGTTCAACCTTTACTAGTTGGATTCATCTGTGCACGTTTTCTAACACATTTACATGGTATGAGAGCCCACAGGTTGCTAGATAAAAGGGGCACCACTACTTTATTTTGCAAGTATTACAACTTGGAGATCGAGGATCGACACAAAACTGGAGTTTCCCAAAGCATCAATTCTTACACCGTACAAATATCACAAATGGAAGGACCAAATCGCTTGATACCTTCATCATAAAGGGTTGTACAAGATTACCATGGCTACAGAGGTGGAACCCACTTTAGCCATAGCGAAACCCAAGTACCTCAACCATATGGATGAGGCCCACAGATCCATATGCATGTGTATCTCTCGAGAGTTGCAGTTTCATCTATGTGCCTACAATACTCCTAATGAGATTTGGAAAGGTTGAAGATCTCTACAGGAAACATGATGAGATTAAAGGACATCTGCTCGAAGTGGATCTACTATCATTGGATCCACTGAACTATGATAGAATTCAAGATTTCTTCACAAAATATAATGATCTATTGCTGCAACTCTAGGGTTGTGGAATTGACAAATCCAAGGAGGGGAGTCACCAAGTTCTCTCTATTATGTCAAAGCTTAGATTAGAATACTCCGTATTTGTGTCTATATTTCATTCAGTAGGGCTCGCAATAGGTAAATCTTACACTATGCGTTCTCTCAAAGAATTTATGGACTCCCTTATTTTTGAGCAAGATAAACTCATTGGCATGGGGAAAATAAAACCTCCAAAGGCACATGCACTTGCTATGCATGATGGTAGCCACAATAAAAATCATAGATTTTATTGAAATTAGAAAAATGAGTAGCAAAAAGCGCATTCCCGTCCAAAGAAAGAAGTGTACACCAAGCCCTTCAATGACTCCTCTTTCGAGAAATGAGAAAGGAAAGAAAGGAAACAGATGCACCTATTGTCAAAGAGTATTCCATCCAAAATCCTCTTGCATGAAGAAACAAATTGACCAAACGGAAAAAATCCTTGAGAAGCACAACCTAGGGGACCACATCCCTCATGGCGCTACGAAGAAAACTGAGGATCCGCCACATGGGAAAGGTAAAACTTTTCATGCTTTAGTTGCAATTAATTCTTCTTTTGATGCATGGATTATAGATTGTGGTGCATCACATCATATGGTTGCTACAAAAGAAGTCTATTCCTCTTTGGATGCATGCAAATGAACTCCCATCCTCATTGGAGATGACTCACCTATTGAGGTCACAAGAAAAGATAGATTGGAACTTTTACACAGAAGCTTTGAAGATGTGCTTCATGTTCCAAAACTTTCGGTAAACCTAGTTTCAGTTTATTAGATCACTCATTCCGACACGAGAAAGAGAGTGGAATTCACACAAGATGCAGTGAACATATATGATATACATAGCAGCTCCAAAATTGCAACTTGTGAGGTAAACAATGAAGCCACAGTGTATACATTTTCTGAATTTATTGAATATAAATCCTCATTATTGCTTACACATGCTGATGATAGTAGTAGGCTTTGGCATGGGAGGTTTGGTCACTTAAATTATAGGTATATGCAGTAGCTAAGAAAGAATGAGATGGTGGAAGGCTTGCCAAATATCAGTTTCTTCAAAGCAGTTTGTGAAGGGTGTGTCCTTGGCAAACATCCGAAAGAAAAGTTTGACACTGGCAAGACTCACAGAGCATCCTCTCCTCTAGATCTGATCCATAGTGATCTCATGTGGCCTTTTCCTCATGCTTCCATCAACAAAGCAAGGTATGTGCTTACATTTATTGATGATTTCTCATGGTATACTTGGGTGTATCTTCTTAGGGCCAAATCTGAAGTTTTTGTGCACTTTAAGGATTTCAATGCACTAGTTGAGACACAAAAAGAGAGAAATATCAAAGGCCTCCATACAGATAATGGGGGGGAATATGTTAACACAACACTTCAGAACCTTTGTCTTTAGTCCGGCATACAGTTGCAGTACACAGTTCCATACACTTCGCAGGAGAACGGAGTTGCTAAGAGAAAGAATCGATATCTCAAAGAGATGGCTTCCTGCATGTTTCATGCTAAGTCATTGCCTCATAAGCTATGGGTTGAAGCACTTAATTGTGCTAACTACATCCAGAACAAATCTCCTCATAGGTCTATTAAGGTTTAGACCCCCTTTGAGGCTTGGAGTGGCACTAAACCAGAGGTCACCCACTTCCTTTTTTTCGTCTCCTGAGCATGGGCCATGATACCCTCTGAAAAGAGGAAAGCTCTTTATCCAAAGAGCATTTAGTGCATCATTTTTGGATACCCTTGTGGTGTGAAGGGATACCGCCTCTTGATTTCCTCTATGGACAAGCTAATCATTGAGCGAAGTGTCAAATTTGAGGAAAGTCTCTCACATGCACCACAATTGCTGCTTGCAAATACCTTTTATCTACCTCATGCTTGATATGACGACTCATTACACTCACATGCAGATACAAAGCATGCAGTTGCCGAGGTAGAGCATGCAGATACAGAGACACAGTCTTGAGATGCAAATCTAGTGCATGCAAATGATTATCCACATCCAAGTCCACGTCGGGCTTCTAGCAGTGAATCATATTCCCGTGTCATAAATCATAGAATAAGGAAATTTCATGAGATATATGCACAAGACCACCCAACTACTAGAAGTGGTCTTCTGGGGGATAATTCTGATCTACAAAGGACTAGCTTAGAGTTTATTGAGCCTGCTCTTATCCTCACTTCCACTGAACCATCGCCATACTAGAATTGTCATTTGGTTCAGTCTTCTGATCCACAGTCTTATGGTGAGGCTCGTGGGCATCCATCTTGGGAGTTCGCCATGGAGGAAGAATATAACTCCCTCCTCGAGAACTAGACTTGGGATCTAGTCCCTCTTCCTTCAGGAAGGAAACTTATCCGATGCAAATGGGTCTAGAGGACCAAGACTGCCGCATATGGGAAAATCACCAGACAAAAAGAAAGACTAGTAGCCAAAGGCTTCCAACAAGTGCATGGCATTGATTATGACGAGACCGTTGCTCCAGTAGCAAAGATGGATTCCATACGCCTTACACTTGCCATTTTGGCTACCTAGGGGTGGGAAGTACATCAGATGGATGTGAAGAATGTGTTTCTTCACGAAGACCTATCTAAGGAGATCTACATGGAGCAACCACATGGTTTCATTCAGGATTCATCTTTGGTCTCGAGACTGAAGAAATCTCTCTATGGCCTTAATCACGCCCCGAGAGCTTGGTACACGAAGATGGGTTCTTTTCTCTTATCACAAAACATTGAAAGATGTAAGAATGATCTGAATGTTTACATGCTTAGGACACATGATTCTCTTCTTACCTTAGTTTTGTATGTGTATGAACTCCTAATCACCGGGAGCTCGGCCTTAGCCATTGCTACAGTCAAGATGTTGGGTCCCTATAATACTAGTGATTACCCCATTACTATTGTAGTTATACCCCTTATTTATATTGTTGTGCCCCTATTACCCTCATATTGTTATTTCTGTGCCCCATAGAATCCTTCTATTGTTATTTTTGTGGCTTTATATTATTATTGTTAGGTCGGCTGGATTATATTGTGACTCCTTAGACTCCTATATATAGAAAGGAGGTTTTGTCATTTGTATCATTCAAGAATTGTTCATTTATGTAATGTAAAGGAGGTTGTACCCTCGAAGAGGCTAAATTCTAAGGCGTTGATCTATCCTTTCTATCTTTTCTTGAGCTGCTTTCATAACATTTGGTATGAGAGCTTTGGATTCTAGGGTTTCGCTGCTTCAAAGAGGTCATCGTGGAATTTTCACTCAAATTTTTTTTCTGTGACATTTCAGAAGTCGCAAAAAAATCCCATTTGAGAAGAAATCGCGCTGAACCTTGTGTCCAAATTTCAGATCTTTTCGCGTGACATTTACGGAGATATGCTCTGAGGAAGTTGGTCTTTTTGCAGACTCCTGAATTACATTCAAAACACGTGACCTGGGGAAAATCGTCATAACTTTCTCTCTAGGATCGGATTGAAATTTTGTAAGGTACAAAAAGAGGATGGACTGTGGCTTCTTGTATGTGTGTTTCAGATTCAAAGGTTGAAACAGTGACTCGTGGAACGTCGTACAAGTTCTCTCTATTGAACGAGTCTAAAAGCAAGTGACTGTGGGAGATTTCACATAACTCTTCCTTGGAGAATCCAATTTGGCTCAGACTTGTGGCATTGGAAAGAGGACACAGAAGGCTACTACGGGTAGCAATTTCAGAACTGGATGATCCGAAATTACAGAGATACATCAGATTCAATATCAGGCTTCTATAAAGTGAAAAAAGGTGTGTAGTTTTTTTTTTAATTTTTATGTAAGCTTAGTTTAACGGAATTCAAAGGGCATAGTAAAGCATTATTATCGGTAACTGATGCCCCAAGGAAAGAAAATGCAAACACCTAGTAAGGAAACTGAAATCTCTTGCATGACTAATGAAGAAGAGGAAGAAATGATACATGATATATCAAAATTACAAGAACAAGTGCAACAAATGTCACGCTCACAAAAGCTAACAGAAGCTAAGATAAGTGGCGTGGAATCTAAGATAAATGGCATGGAATCTAAGATAAATGGCGTGGAATCTAACATAAATGGCGTGGAATCTAAGATAAAGGGCATGGAAGCTAAGATGGAGGATTCGATAGTAAATTTGAAGATAGATTTGAAGACAGACATGGAAGAATTGAAGAACTTGCTACAAGAAAGGGTCACTAATGGTGAAAAGGTAGGAAAGGAAACTCATGATGAGAACAAAAGAAATGTTAATCATGATTCTATAAACTCTAATGTTGGATCGAAGACTCACCATGTTCCAAAAATCGATATCACGAAGTTTGATGGCAAGGATCCCGCCACATGGATATTACAGATGGAGCAATTCTTCGATCTCAATAATGTGCAAAATACACAAAAGGCACGTATGGAAACTTTATATTTGGAACCAAATTAGTTTGTATGGTTTCAATGGCTTTTCTCTCGTAAAAAATTTATCACTTGGGCAATTTTTACGGAAGAATTGATAGCACATTATGAGGATACAAAAAGCAACACTTTTTTTAGCCAATTGATAAGTCTCAAACAAAAGGGTTCAATAATGGAGCACATTGAGGAGTTCCAAAAATTGAACATAAGGGTAAAAGATATTCGAGAGGAGAATAGGATTGATGTGTTCATAGGATCTTTAAAGGATAATATCCAGCATGATGTGCACCTTTGGGAACCTGATTCATTAGAGAAGGCATTCAGGTTAGCAAGAAAAATGGAAAGCAAAATTATGGCAACTAGGAAGCATACCATTCACAACTATAAAGATGGAAGTGTTGTCACCCATAGTCTTCCACAACCTACAAGGTTGACACCACAACAATTGGAAGAAAAAAGAGCAAAAGGGCTTTGTTACAATTGTGATAGCAAATACACAAAAGGTCATAAGTGTGCTGAGAAGAAATTATTCTACATAGATTGTGAAGAGGAAGAAGAAAATGAGAAAGAAAGGTCAAAAGAAGAGGATATATTCCAGGAACAAAGCCTAGATGAAGAACAAATAAATCCGATCATATCTTGTAATGCATTGGTGGGAATTACCACACCTCAAACCATCGAGATAGAAGGACAAATCAAGAAGAAAAAGGTAATAGTGTTGATTGATTCAGGAAGCACCCACAATTTTATTCATTGTAGCGTAGCAAAAGAATTGAATTGCTTCCTATATCCAGCACCAGAGTGTCAAGTGATGATTGCAAATGGAGGAACAATAAATTGTTCTGGAAAGTGCCATAATATCAGGCTATCCATGGGAGAATATTTATTGACTAGCCCAATGCTTTCCATTCCAATGGGAGGTGATGATGTTGTACTAGGAGTCCAATGGCTACAATCCTTGGGTACAATAGCTTTTAATTTTCAAGAACTTTTCATGAAATTTTCTGTGCAAGGAAAGGAAGTTGAATTAAGGGGTATTACAGGGAAACCAGGAAAGATAATCAGCTCTAATGGCATGACAAAGCTTCTAAGAAAGGAGAAAAGAGGTGTAATTGTACAATTATGTTCACTAGATGTTTCCACATTGGAATCATCTATTTCTCTAGATCTCCAAAAAGTCCTGGACAATCATTCCAAGGTATTTGAGACTCCCAAAGGTCTCCCACCTATGCGTGATCATGATCATGCTATTCATCTGTTTTCAGGAAGTGTTCCTCCAAACATCAGGCCGTACAGATATCCATATGTCCAAAAAAGTGAAATTGAATGTATGGTTGCAGAAATGCTAGAGGCTGATATAATTCAACCGAGTCAAAGTTCTTTCTCAGCTCCAGTAGTATTGGTGCACAAGAAGGATGGATCATGGTGCATGTGTCCACATTATAGGGAGCTCAACAAGCTTACAATTAAAGATAAGTTCCCCATTCCTGTCATTGATGACTTACTGGATGAATTGCATGGATCAATTTACTTCACCAAGTTGGATCTTCGTTCGGGATATCATCAAATCAGAATGAAGATTGAAGCCATTCCGAAAACGGCATTTAGAACTCATGAGGGTCATTATGAATTTTTGGTCATGCCTTTTGGCCTTACCAATGCACCTTCAACATTTCAAGGTTTGATGAATTCAATTTTCAAACCATTCCTTAGAAAATTTGTGTTGGTATTTTTTGATGATATACTAATATACAACAAGTCTTGGAAGGATCATGTTGAACATGTTGACAAGGAGCTACAAATATTGGAGGAGAAACAATTATATGCAAAAAGATCCAAATGTTTCTTTGGAGTCCAGGAGGTGGAATATTTGGGTCATATTGTGTCTCATGAAGTAGTTAAGGTAGACCCTAGCAAAATTGAAGCTATTAAGGAATGGAAAATCCCCACATCCATAAAGCATCTGCGAGGATTTCTTCGGTTGACATGGTATTATCGCAAGTTCGTTAAGAATTATGGGACAATAGCAGCACCTATAACAACATTATTGAAGAAAGATTCATTTTCATGGACTCCAGAAGCAACAAAGGTCTTTAAACATCTTAAAGAGGCAATGTGCCAAGCACCGATCTTAGCTACACCAGACTTCACAAAAACCTTTATTGTGGAATGTGATGCTTTAGGAAATGGAATTGGTGCTGTTCTAATGCAAGATGAAAGACCCATTGCTTTTGAAAGTCGTCCAATCAAGGGAAAGTTTTTAAGCAAAGCTATTTATGAGAAGGAAATGTTGGCAATACTCCATGCACTTAAGAAATGCCAACCCTACCTAATGGGAAGACACTTCAAGGTAAAAACGGCTCATGATAGCCTTAAATACTTCTTAGAACAAAGGTTATCCTCTGAAGAGCAAAAAAAGTGGGTCACAAAGATGTTGGGTTATGACTTTGAAATCATCTACAAAAAAGGGAAGCAAAATGTGGTGGCAGATGCACTCTCAAGAAAGGATGAGGATATGGAAGCATTGCTGTGTGCCATTTCTATTATCCAACGAGATTAGATAAATGAAGCAAAGGAGGAATGGAAGAATGACAAAGAAGTATGGGCACTTATTCGAAAGCTACAACAAGATTCCAGTACTTCTGATACATTTAGCTGGCAAAATGATTCATTATGGTACAAAGATCGCTTATACCTCTGTAAGAATTCCTAGCTAAAACAAAAGATTCTTATGGAATTGCACACTTCTCCCTTAGGAGGGCACTCAGGATTTTTAAGAACTTACCACAGGGTTAAGAAGGAATTTTTTTGGGATGGCCTTAAATCAGATATTCAAAAGTTTGTGGCGGAATGTTTGGTTTGCCAACAAAATAAAGTTGAAACAATTAAGTCACCGGGTCTATTACAACCTTTATCCATTCCAAGCCAACGTTGGGAGGAGGTTTCAATGGATTTTATCACAGGTTTACCCAAGTCTGAGGGAAAGAGTGTCATCATGGTGGTAGTTGACATACTTACCAAGTATGCACACTTTTGTGCATTATCACATCCATTTAAAGCCAGTACAGTTTCCACTGCATTTATGGAAACAGTTCAAAAGCTACATGGAAACCCAAAGATTATTGTAAGTGACAGAGATCCCATTTTCACTGGAAATCTTTGGACAAAATTATTTTCTTGTCTTGGTACTCAGTTAGCTCATAGCTAATCTTATCATCCTCAATCTAATGGGCAAACTGAGATAGTAAACAAATGTTTGGAAGGATATCTTCGTTGCTTTGTATCTGATAAACAAACAAAATGGGTCAAATGGTTGCCTCTCGCTGAATGGTGGTATAACACTTCCTTCCATACAGCAACAAAAATGACCCCATTTATTGCACTTTATGGGTACCAACCACCATCAATCACATGATATTTAAGAGAAAATTCTAAGGTTCAGGCAATGGAACATCACATCGAACATCAACAACAAGTCCTCCAACTCTTAAAGGAGAACCTCGTGTTGGCACAAAATAGAATGAAACAACAGGGAGATCAACATCGCAATGAAAGAAGTTTTGATGTAGGTGATTGGGTATTCCTACGGCTACAACCATATAAGCAAATGTCCCTAAAGCAAGCTAAGAAGGATAATAAATTATCACTAAAGTATTATGGTCCGTACAAGGTGTTGGAAAAGATTGGTACTATGGCATACAAATGGCAGCTTGCTGCAGCTTCTCGATTGCACCCAGTTTTCCATGTTTCATGTTTAAAGAAGGTTATAGGCAACAAGCTCCCAGTTCAAACAATATTTCCAGAACTTGAGGAAGAAGGAAAAATTATATTGGAACCCGAAGCAGTCACAGAAACAAGAACTCGACAGCTACGAAATCGATCAATTTCAGAGCATATTATCGAGTGCAAGAACTTATCCGCTGAAGATTCCACATGGGAGGATGAGAATTTTATGCAGAAGTATCCAGAACTGCTCAAGCGTTGAGGACAACACTTTTTTGAAGGAGAGGGGCATGTTGGGTCCCTATAATACTAGTGATTACCCCATTACTATTATAGTTATACCCCTTATTTATATTGTTGTGCCCCTATTACCCCCATATTGTTATTTATGTGCCCCATAGAATCCCTCTATTGTTATTTTTGTGGCTTTATATTATTATTGTTAGGTCGGCTGGATTATATTATGACTCCTTAGACTCCTATATATAGAAAGGAGGTTTTTTCATTTGTATCATCCAAGAATTGTTCATTTATGTAATGTAAAGGAGGTTTCCCCCTCGAAGAGGCTGAATTCTAAGGCGTTGATCTATCTTTTCTATCTTTTCTTGAGCTGGTTTCATAACACAAGAGGGCCTTGCATGATAGGTTCTTGATAACGGACATGGGTCCATTACACTTCTTTCTTAGTCTTGAGATTAGCTAGGATGCCACAGGCATCAAACTCTTTGAGGTTAAGTATGCACGGGATCTCCTCGAGAGATTTCGCATGACTCACTGCAAGCCAACACTCACTCCTTTTCTGTTTAGGGTCCACCTTGAGGATGGAGGTGACACTCCATTAGTTGATAGAACTCTCTACCGACAGCTAGTGGGGAGCTTATTGTACCTCACCCACTCCAGACCAGATCTCTCATATGCAGTAGGGGCAGTTTCCAGATACATTCAGGACCCTCATGGGGTACACTAGAATGCTGCCAAGCGCATCCTCTGATATGTGCACGACACCATCACCTTCAGGATTCACTATGCAGCAGGAACTGCATTGAATCTCCTTGGCTTCACAGATTCTGATTGGGTGGGAGACAACATTGATCGCAAGTCCACCTCCAGATATTCACTTAGTTTAGGATTTCGCCCTATCTATTGGTCGAGAAAGAAGCAAGTTTCTATTGCTCTCTCTTCAGCTCAGGCTGAGTACATAGGAGTAGTCAACATCATCATTCAAGATTTGTGGCTACAACACTTCCTCACTGAGTTGGGCGCCCACTTCAACCAGCCCATTGTTATCTGGTGTGACAACGAGAGCACTCTCAAATTTTGGAGGGATCCAGTACAGCAGGAGCGGACGAAGCATATACAGATCAATATGCACTACATCAGAGACTTAGTACATGATTGGGTCATTGATTTTCAATTCTGCCCTTCAGCAGAATAGACTGCAAACATCTTCACCAAGACATTCACTGAGCAGAAGTTTCGCTCTATGCGCGATCTTCTTGGAGTGAAGTACAAACTTGCTTAGAAACTGTCTTTTCTTGCTCTTTTCTTTTGATTACATCATATTTTGAGGGGGGGGGGTTTCCCACGAGGTTTTCCCTCTTTCCTCAATTTTACTACAAGTTTCACTGTATTTTGGGTGACCTTTGGCCTTAGCTGCGAGGGCCCATTTTCTATTTTTTCCCATAGTGGTGTTCATGGGGGTGTTGGAAGTACTACACACATACATGTGAACTATGGGTTAGAGCATGGGACCACATGCAATATTAGTTTTGCATGATTTACTCCTTGATTTCCTCCTTTAACTCCGCAACTTGTTAGTTCTTCTGCATGATTTACTCCCTAATTTTCTCCTTCTTTCACTCAACAACTCGCTAGTTCTATTCGGAACTTGCTGTAGGTGTTGAGACTTCTCATTGGTCACCACAATAGTGCATTACCTTGGGATCTTCACCCAGTAATGCTATATCATGAACATTGTAACCTATTTTCTAATGAACCGTTCTTTTGTTCTTTCAATTTCCTTTTAGTGTTTTTGCTCTCCAAAGCTGTGTGTTCAACCTTTACTATCTAGAGTCATATGTGAAGATTTTCTAACACATTTACACATTGAATGTCTTCTTACATTTGGTAGTATTAAAACTTCATCATTTTCATCATTATCTAATATATTATCTTTATCTTGATAAGTAATTGAGCCAATCCCCTCGACACGTGGACACATATATATTTTAGTTTTTTAATTTATTTTAATTTATTTAAAATTTAATTATTTATTTCGAAATTTAATGTAAATTATTTTGAATTTTAAATTCATTTGAATTTATTTATTTTTAAGTTTCTTCAAAATATATTTTAAAATATAAATATTTTAAAATTTTATTTATATTAGATTTATTTTAATTTTAAATTTATTAAAAAAATAATTTTTATTTATTTTTTTAAATAAATATAAATAGAAACGATAATATTGATTGGTTATATTAATTTATCAAAAATATATTTTTATAATTTGATTTTTCTTTTTTATAAACACAATGTTTCATACATACATTATAATAAATAATTAAACTTTATTAAAAATATATTGGTATATATCAACAACATTTATTAATATGGTTGTTGAAGTGGAAAATGAAACTTCAAGCCCAATGTTTCTCATGAGCATATGTCTCTATTTTTTATTTTTATTTTGCTTTCAAAACTTATTTTTTAGCCATGAGTAAAGAAAAGAAAAGAAAATGGGTTCTAATGTATTAATATATTAAACTTAGGATTTATAATATTTGGTTTATAATATTATTTTTAGGGTGTACACTATTAATCTTAGTGTTTATAATGATAGGTTTTATAATATTAGGGATCATACATAATTTTGGTTGCACTAGAAACTTATTTAAAGAAACTTTAAGGACACTTTAAGGCAATTCATTGATCTCCAAGCAAATAATAGTTTGATAAGAAAAATTGAAGTCTACTAGTTTGCTACACAATCATTGAGACGTAGTTAATAAAAGTAATTGCAATGATGTCATTACAAACAAGGTGATTGTAGGCAACAACCACAACCATTATGCTTTGCACAAATTAGGTTATTTTAATGATAAATATTTTGGTTGAGTTATCATGGAGATTTGAATAATAGAGAGATTGTAAATCAAATTTTGAGGTTGAGGAATAGAGAGGAGATAAATGAAAATTTGATGTCAAAGATGATGATATGCAATCAATATAAGATATAGTTTTGGATGATACTAAACAAGGTAGTTCATTACTTTTTTTAAAAGAAAAAGATTAATCATAATTAAATATGTATACTAATATTAAATAAAATAAAGTTAATAAGCATTATTAACAAAATATTAATTTCTCAATTGTACCTTTGGTTTGGTAGACATTTATAAAATAATTATCAATTTATTGAATATAACTTTAGTAAAGTTAATAATAATTTTATAATAACGTATTTTTTTTTTTATATTTTTGTTATTAAATACAAATAAAATTATTTTTATTTTAAAATTTTAATTATTTTCTTGAGAAAAGGAATATGTGCCAAATTTTAATAGTTTGTCAAAACTTCTCTTTTATTTTTATAGAATAAATTGATTTTAACAATTTGCATTTAGTGAAAATATATATTAAGTACTAAAATTTTATTTTTATATTTACAATTGAAAATAATGATTTTTTTGTTTTTAATTTTGATTTAATTATATATTATATTTCTATCTCAAAAACCAAAAGATATATTATAATAATTTTTTATTTTTTTAAGTTCAAAATCAACTATGGTGAACCATGTTCAAACGTGGTCGAATGTCGCATTGTGACAAAGATTCTTTCAATATGAAAATCAATCATGGTCAACCATGGTAAATGATTATTGAAAACCATGGACACATTATGATAAAGATTTTTCTCATGGTTGAGCATTGTGACAAAGATTCTTTCAATATGAAAATCAATCATGGTCAACCATGGTAAAACATGGTAAATGATTATTAAAAACCATGGCCACATTGTGACAAATATTTTTCTCATGGTTGAGCCTCACAATATGACAACGATGGTCAACCATGGTTCAATGTCCCATTGTGACAAAGATTGAAAATATGGATATCAACAATATTCCAACATCACATTGTGAAAATATTCTCCCAATATGAAAATCAGTGATGGTCCAACATCAAATTGTGACACAGATTGTCTCAATATATAAATTAAGCATGGGAAATCATCGTCAACCATGGTTAACCATGGTCAATATTCATGGTAACATTGTGACGATGATTGTCTCTTAGTTCATCACATTATGAAAGCCATAGTAAACCATGGCCTAATGTCACATTGTCACAAATATTGTCTCAATATGAAAATCAACCATGGTCACCAATGGTCAACCATGTTTTTTTTAGTGTTTATAATATTTATCCTAAGGTTTATATACCTCCTGCTTACAATATTAATCGTGTGTGTTTGTGGTTATTTAGTATTAATCCCATGCATTCGTTAGTGCCTTGGGTTTATAATACCGATAACTTTGGTTTATTAATCTAAAGGTTCATATTCGTGAGGTATAATATTATTGATAGGGTTTATAATATTAATCGTGGTGTTTAATATAAATCCCTTGTGTTTATAATCAATCATCATCAACCATGGTAGAATGTCACGCTATTACAAATATTGTGTCAGTATCAAATTCAATCATGGCCAATGATGGTCAACCATATTTCTTTTAGGTTCTATATACCTTGGGTTTATAGTTTTAAACTCTCAGGTTTAGTATTATTCAACCATATTTATTTTAGGGTTTATATACCTTGGGTTTATAATATTAAACTCTCGGGTTTAATAGTATTCCCCTTAGTTCATAATATCTTGGGCTTTCAATATTCTGACAAATATTATCTCAATATAAAAACCAACCATGCTCAACAATCACAACCACATTTTGATGAAGATTGTCTCTTGGTCCAGCATCACATTAGAACAACCATGGTGAGCCATGGTTGAATGTTAGATTGTGACAAATATTTCCTCACTATGAGAATGAGTAGCTGTCCGATGTCACTTTTTGACGAAGATTGTCTCAATATGAAAATCAATCATGATCAACCATGGTCCAACATCACATTGTTACAACGATTGTGTCAATAAGAAAATGAACCATGGTCAATGATAGTCAACCATGTTTATAATATCCATATTAGGGTTTATATAGCTTGGGTTAATAGTATTAATCACTTGGGTTTCATATTATTCCCTTAGGTTTATAATATCATGAGACTTTAGTATTAATCCCTTACATTATTAGTCCATTTGATTTATAATATCAATCACTTGGATATATTAATATAAAGGTTCATATTCATAGTGTATAATACTATTCACAAGGTTTATAATATTAATCTTAAGGTTTAATATAAAGACCTTGAGTTTATAATCATCCTCAACCATGGTCCAACATCACACTATGACAAATATTGCCTCAATATGAAAATCAACCATATTCAACAATCATCAACTATCATCAACCACATTTATTCAGTGTCAAGCATGGTTGAGTGTCACATTGTGACAAATATTGACTCAATATGAAAATCATCCTTGGTCAACCATGTTCAATCATGGCCAACCATGGTCAAATGTCACAATGCGACAAAGTTTGTCTCAATATGAAAGTCAATAATGGTCAACCATGGTAAATGATGATCAATCATGGTCAATATGAAAATGAATCATGTTGAAGTATGGTGAAGCATGGCCTAATGTCACATTGTGACAAAGATTCTCTCAATATGAAAATTAGCTATAGTCAACCATCATTAACCATGGTAAATGATTGTCAACCATGGCCAACCATGGTCTTATGTCCCATTATGATAAAGATTGTCTAAATATGAAAATCAAACATGGTTAACCATGTTCAATGATGGTTAATGATTGTTAATGACCATGGTCACATTGTGACAAATATTATGTCATGCTCGAATGTCACATTGTGATAACCATGGACAACCATGGTCAACCATGGTCCAACATCGCATTGTGAAAAATATCGTCTCAATATGAAAATAGGCCATAGTCAACCATGCTTGTTTTAGGGTTTAAAATATTTATCCTAGTGTTTATATACTTTGGGTTTACAATATTAATCCTTTTGGTTTTTGGATTTTTAATATAAATGCCTTGAATTTATTAGTGCCTTGGGTTTATAATATCAATCCCTTGAGTTTATTAATATAAGGTATCATATTCATAGGGTATAATATTTTTTTTTCCAAAGAAAAAAACGAACTTTTTATTAAAATAAAAAGTTACATAGCATATGCATTAAGCATACAATTTGGCTGTATGAAATTAGATCATATAGCCCATAGGATAAAGTCCTGGCGAAAAGAAAAAAAGAAAGTGCCACTCCTACAAAAAACAAATGATCCAGTTGGCCTAAGCCTTCGTGCCTTTCTTCTTCTCCACTTTTCGCCAACCATCCATGTTGTGAGTGGATTCAATAATGGCAAGCTCATTTTCCACTATGTTCATTGGCTGTTCCTTATCTGAATCCGGTCCTTCAGGACTGTGAATTTGTTTATTACCTCTTATTTCCATCTGGAGTTCTTGTTCCATTTCCTCATTATTCTCTTTTTCCTTATTGTCCTGAGCTTTATCCTTTGTTGTATTAGGTTCTTCTTTCTTTGCTATAGCTGCCTTCTTTAATGAATCATCTATATTTTGCCATCCTTTCGGCTTCCTTTGTTGTTGCTTACTCTTGTTGGGGCTTGGTCACACATTGAAAAGATGACCTGTTTTTTGACATCCCCGGCATCTGAAAGATGTGTTCTCATAGTCCAAGGGTTGTTTCCACTGTGTATTATTGAATTCCGAATTATGCTTTCAGGTAGTCCTCGGCTGAGATCTACTTCGACACATATTTTGGCAAAAGTAAATATTCCTTTTAGATGTCTCTCTGCATCTATCTTTAAAATTATCCGCAAAGTATTTCTAATAGCTGTTAGAGCCTTTGGATGCCAAAAATGTAAAGGGAGGTTATGGAGCCTAACCCATACTCGCATCCTTGATACCACCATGGTGTTGGCATCAAAGTCAGGAAACCAAGGGGTAATAAAATGTCCAGCACTACCCCAGAACCATGGCCCTTGGTTGAGAGTTGTTTCCTTTTCTTCTTCTGTGTGAAAGCATACTATAAAAAACCCCTTAGGATATAGATAGATTTGGCAATTTGTTGCCCAGACCGAATGGATCCATTGATACAATACATGAGTTCTAGGCCAAAATCCATTAAATTTACAAATAACTACATTTTTTTGTCGATCTCAATATATATTATTTACCTCTGGTATATCGATGGAGATAGATGGGCTCTCCGGAACTTGATCTACAATGTACTGCCCCGGGGGTTCAGTGCGAGCTATGGGGTTTTTCCCTTTGCCCTTCACTGCTTCTTTGAAAGACCCTTTGGTTTGCAAGCTAGTTCCAGTGCTTTCGGCACCTCCTCGTAATCTCATATTGACAATGATCGTAGATCCTAACTTGATGTTGTAATCGTGCATGGTTCTGCAGTCCTGCAGTGATCTACCCTCATTTAGTAGGTGTTGTTTCCGAGCTGGGTAGCCACTCTGAATGGTGATGTTGTTCTTCAAATCTGAAACCCTGTCGCTATCATAAGTCCAAATCAAGGTTGTGTTTCCTTTTGGCGTCTTAACAAAAAATTGAAAACCAGATCTGGTAATCTGGGGCGGCTCAATTCTTATAAGATCAGAGCTGTCGAGATCCGTATCTGATCTGTTTAAGATCTTTCTCTCATGAAACGAGCTTTGGATCTGCCTTGCCTTGAGGAGGCTTTGCGTCTAAATATGGATCTGTGGTAAAAGGAATTTATCTTTCCCTAGATCCATACTTTGGCTCTGCTTGGATCCCAAAAGTTAATCACTTGTTTATGGAAAAGCTTCGATCTAACCCTTTGTTCGGGAGGATCGACGTGCTCGTTATCGATGTTCTGCCCTAAAGGTCTGTCGCAAGAACAGTGGTGGATTCTGCACTAAAGATACACTTTCTTGTGTTGTCTAGCTAGAAAAGTCCACGCAGAATCAGCGCATGCCCGTTTTGAAAACGGAGACCCACTACTTTCAGTGGGCTTTGGGCTGATCCGGCCCCTCTTTTGATTTTGCAGAAAATTGGACGATTATCACATGCATTTGAAAGCTTACGATCCACCTCCAAAGAATATGAGCTCAATACGATTTCCAGGGAGTCCAAAAAGCGATTATCTCTAAATAATTTGTCAACTTGAACACCCAAGATTGCCATGGCTTAGCTGGAAGACTTGCACGCAAAGGGCCGCAGGAGCGAGGCGGGGATTTCCGATAGATCTCCTCCAAGGATTCCGCCAATCATTCGTCTCTTTAGATTTTGATTAAAAATGAAAAAACCATTTTGTCTATGAACTCTCATAGGGTATAATATTATTGAGGGGTTTTATAATATAAATCCTAGGGTTTAAGATAAATCTTATGGCTTTATAATCAAGCATTGCTAATCATGGTCCAATGTCATGTTGTGGAAAACATTATGTCAATATGAAAATCAATCATGGTAACCGATGTTCAACCATGTTTTCTTTATAGTTTATAAGATTTCTCTTAGGGTTTATATACCTTGGTTTGATATTATTCCCTTAGGTTTATAATTAATTGTGTTTATTAGTCTCTTAGGTTTATACCATCAATACCTTGAGTTTATAAATCCAAGGGTTCATATACCTAGGGTATAATATTATTCATATGGTTTATAATATTTATCCTAGGGTTTATTGTAAATCCCTTAGGTTTATAATCATACTCAACCGTGGCTAACCATGGTCCAACATCACATTGTGATAAATAATGTCTCAATATGAAAACTAACCATGTTTAACCTTCATCAACCATTTTCAAAAATCACATTGTGAAAAATATTCTCTCAATATGGAAATTAACCATGCCAAAACATATTCAACCATGGTCAACCATGGTCAAATGTTACATTGTGACAAATATTGTCTCAATATGAAAATCAATCATGGTGAATCATGTTCAATAAGAAAATCAACCGTTGTCCAGCGTCACTTTGTGACAAAGATTATCTCAATATGAAAATAAACTATCGTCAACTAATTAATCATGGTCAACCATAGTTAATCATTATCAACTATGGTCAACCATGGACTAAGGTTTCATTCGGATTGTAATATCCCTCCCCTTAATAATAATTAATAAATAATAAAAATAATAAATAATAAATAATAATAAATAATAAAAATCATAAATCATAAATGTTAAATAATAAATAATATATATATATATATATATAAATAAATAGTAATAACCATATTAAAACTCTAAATAAAAATAAATAAAAATAAAACAAGAAAACTATCAAAAAGAAGGAAATAAAACAAGAAAGCTAAAAATCAAAAGAAAAGTAAAGAAATAAAACAAGAAAAAAAACGTTGCATGCAGACACATGGAGTGTGTGCATGTGGTTCCCCTTCCAATGTTTTGTTCTATTGTGTGCATGTGGTTCCCCTTCCAATGTTTTGTTCTATTTAATAGATGGCGAGGAAGATGAGAGGATTCTGGCATTCCATCTTTCCGAGATTTTGTCTTTCATTCTCTTTGGAGAATGGTATACTAAGACCTAGGAGTCACTGGAAGTAGAATGTTGATTGACGGCTCGGGGGTGGCCAGTTGTAGCAATACATTGCACAATTGAGCCTACGGTTGGGTGGAGAGTCGTTCCCAAAACCTTGTTGCAGATAGAAGACTTCAAATAATTGCATTAGACAATATGGCAAACAAGTTGTTTCAGTTAGAATTGTATGAGAGAGCAAGATCGCCTTCAAGGTTCTTCATATAAGTTAGGCTAAACTGGTGAGTGATGTGCGTCAGGCCAATCTGGTGACACCAAAAAACGCCTTTTCAAGTTATTTGTATAATGAATTTCTCGCAACAGATAATTACACAAAGGAAAGGCAACAATTCTTCCTTTCAATAACATTCCCAAGTATGCTAGTGGCCAACATAACCTCCAAACAAATACTTGTATGATAGTATCACCAAAAAAAAAATATCAATGGCAGAAATCGAGTCCATAAATCAATCCAATTTCTGCAGGACAATGGTAAAAATCTAGGAAAAGACAAATTCCAACCATTCAAAACAACTATAACTCTGATGATCCAAGTATCGATCACTAATGAATAAATCATGAGCGGGGGTGGAAAGAACACTACGTAAGTTTCAATTGCCTGACTATCTATAATGGATATGGTTTCTCCTCATACTCACAGATCTGTAAGCGTTGTTGAAGCCACCTGAGGGTTGTTGAGAGTCAACCTAGCCCTACCATCAAAGGAGTGTGTCTTTAGATGGTGCACGAGGTGGAGTCCATTAGAGGGAATGTTACGACATTGGGATTTCATGAAGATATGGGTTGCTTTACTCATTGGAATCGAGAGGGATCGTCACATTTGTAGTTGCAGTGTGTGATCATTGCATTCTTTGGAGGGTGTCTATTGCACAGGGAACATCAAGCATCTGATCTAGCCATCAACGTTTTCATTTAAAAACATTACTCCCTTATTCTAATCATTGATGAATTTGGTGTTTATTTGTTGCGATTCAAATTAATGGTTTTAATTTGGTGTTTATTGCATGAATTAGGCATTTATTTTAGGTTTATACGTTCCCATTCGGATTCATAACACAACATAGTGTTATTGTAGGTAAATGCAAAGTGAACCATATATAACTCTCTCAGTTAAATTTCAATAATTTATATTTCTAGACTCCATATGGAAGAGTTGATGGAAAGGTCGTGTGGAGAATAATGATCACTTATTTTTTTTTAGACTGTACAAGATATAAGATAATTCATGACCATTTTAAAACCTTTCAAATATAATGCAATAGATTGCAGTTTTCTTTTTCTTTAATTTTTTAGATATGGTAAATTCCAAAGTAAAAAAGCAAAACAAAAAGTAGAGAAAAAAATGCACACAACGTAATATGTTTATATAAAATTATGCAATGAATATCATATTCAAAGCGACGGTGGCTAAAAGTCGTATTAAAACAACGTTGTGATGGGAGGCTATATATGTGTATATATCAGCACTGCAAAGGCCGTATATTAATCATTGAAAAGGCGTATATTTTAAATGTTGTGTAGGTTATATACTAACCACATGCTCAGGATTGCATGTGATGACATTGTATCAGTATTGTGATTGATATTATATCAAAACGAGTAAGGATTGCATTAAAATACTGTGTGATTGGAAATTATATCAAAAGTAGACAATGTATGGAAATGATATCAAAAGGAGGACATTCATAGAGATTATCATAAACAATGCCATGAGATTGTATATCAATGCATGCAAAGGGTATTAAATGCATCCAAAGCTGCTAATAAATCAAACATTGTAATGATGAAATCAGATCAACATTGTGACGGAAGAATTATTCATATCGCTGCAAGAATATAACAAATAGATTGGTCACAATATCAAGGGTATAGGAAGATTACAAACAACAGTGTTGTGACAGAAGAATTATTTTGTGGTCATGATCGTGAAGTTTTAATAAGGTTCGAGACCTGAAGATTACTCAATGAGACCAATTCCTTCAAATTTTTGAGAAGTTGAGAAGTCACTATCACCAGATATGTTGAAAGGCCCAGACATTATCTTATCTCTGTAAGACTAAATATTATTTTAGAAAGCTTGTTATAAAAGAATTCCTTGTTGGTAAAAAATGGAACAATGTTTTAATAATCCAAGGGTTCTCAGAACTTGTTGAATGACCGAGAAGCCTCAGAACATAATTTTAACGATTTAGAGATTACCGGATTCAAGAAGTGATCATTGAGTTATCTGATGGTCGGTTATACAACGTCTATTTGCACTCTGTACAGAGGTCTTAAAATAACCCAAAATTTGTATGATTATCATTGCCTCAAAAAAAACCTTTTGGACTCTTTGGATATATTTTGTAGTAATATTTAGGGAGTAACGAGTATACTCTTCCCAACTAAGCTACCTAACTTCCCTATGACGCAAGGACTGGAATTAGATTTTCCTTTACCTTGTAACTGGTGGTCATCATCTTGGTGAAGCAATTAATAACTTTTGTGATTACGGCATGTCATAACGTGCAAATATATTGCGAGGTCATGAATCCACGATGTTTTATGAGGTTTTGCTCTAGGAAATTATGGTTGTCATCTCGGATCAGTCGTAAGTTCAGCACCAACATGAGAATACCTCAGAAACTTCAGATCGTATATAAGAGTTATGGAAGCGCCTCCTGAACCAACGAAATCGTAAACAGATAAAACTCTGATAATTGAAGCTTGTAAGCGGCTAATGCAGATCTGTAAAGATAAGAACATGAATTCCTAATAAGCACGAAGTTCTATTTAGACTTGGAGCTTTGCCACATCAAAATTCAATATGTCACGATGAATTTTCAGCTTTAGCTGAATGTTCGAAAAAAAAAAAAACTTGAAGTCCAAGGTGAGTTTTCTTTCAAAATCGGTGATGGCAAACGAAAACCTAGGCATAACACATGCAGCGTTTGCCATATAATTGGGTTGACCACTGTGCACTGATTTGGCCAAAAAGATGTTCGATGAATTTGAAAGACTCACTGCAAGAAAGTATTGCTGATGCAGGAGTCACTCTAATAGCCATTATATATGGAGTGTTCTGATGCAATCAATCACTGTAAGAGCACACATCATTTTTCAACCTCTTCGAATGCCATCTACTTTCATTCTGGCGTTAGATGATCCATTTGTTTAACATGCATTTGAGGGTTTCTAAGCTTGCTGTTTGTAACCAACACCATACCAGCAGTGAGAATATATCTACCCTATGGAAGAGAAACGATTTGAAGGAAGCGACAGTGTCCGTGCAGGGGAACAATCAGCCCGGGATCTCAATAGATTATAGTGCATATGCTTCTCTTTTGCAGGAAAGCATAAAATCAAAAGCTTTGGCAGAGGGGAAGTCTGTTCACTGTATTATGATAAAAACTGGATTCAGGTATGATGTTATTTGCAAGCCAAGTTAGTAATTATGTACGCCAAATGTGAAACCATGATAGATGCATGTAGAGTGTTTGACAATATGTCTGAGCAGAATGCGGTATCATGGAATGCCATGATTAGTGGATATGCGCAGAAAGGAAGATTAGAAGAAGCTTGTCGTTGTTTCGATAAAATGCCTCAACAAAATATTGTTTCATGGAATACCATGATCACAACCTATGCCCGAAACGGGAGGTTGGAGGAAGCACGCCAATTGTTTGATGAAATGCCTGAACGAGACGTTATCACATGGAATGCTATGATTGTAGGATATGCACAAGCCAAAGCAGGGAAAGATATCATAAAATCAGTTGACAAGTATCTTTAGTACAATCCGATCAATGAGCAAGGATAAGGAGCAAGCGATATCTAGAAAAAGAAAAAGGAGATACACACCCAGATTGAATACGTCTGCATTCTAATTAACCATTTAAAAAAATAAAAAAAACTACTTGCCAAAATCTTAACTTTAATTATAAACATACCTCTAGTGTCTCAATATTCACTTTGTATTTTAAAATCGTCACTGATCATAGTAAAAATTAAAAAAAAAAAAAAAAATCTTTTTATTTTCTTTTTTACATAATTATTACTTTTAAAACAAATTACTAACACCAAAGAAAAAGTCTACGATATTAAAAATAGCCCCCAACCATTATCCAATTTAGAAACAAATTAATAACATATTTAACATAATTAATTATTTTACATTCGATAATTATAACTATAACTACAGAGTAAGTATGCACTCAATAAAAAAAATTTACGTGTATAGTGAGTATTTGCAGAAAGATATGCGGCCTCGTGGAAGTAACCAGCCTATAACTTCAAAACAAGTCAAGTTAAAAATTCCAACAATTAAATTTTTTTTTTTCTAAGATGCCCATAGGCCCTAAGGGTTGAGCCAAAGCTCTCATACCATATGTAACAACCCAAAATAAACATGTAATTAATCAAGTAATTGATATTCAACATGCAATTCAACTGATTAACTTCAAGTTCAAAACTATGATTAGAATACTTACCTGTGATTTCAGTTGAAGTCTCCTATCTCCAACAAGGTTTTGGGACCAACTATACGACTTTGAAAACAAATTTACCCAATTAGTTCTCGACATATATCCTCAAACTTTGCAATATCAGCTGATCCATCAAGCAAACTGTATAATGAACTCATGAATTTTGCATACAAATTAGGAGGTGTTTTATCCTTCACATTCTCCCAGGATCATCTGAGATGTGGAGATGTGAGGATTCACATTCTTCCAATTCCGCTCTGCAGTTAATGCATTCTTCTTTCGAGAGACTATCTATTCATATAAAGTCGGATGCAGCCTAGAAAGCTCATAATAAGTATCATTGCCATAGAAAACAAATATCTTCTCTCATATGTTGCTTGAAGTAGTAGAGTAGAAATGCTCTGACAGAGGCTTGGCTAGGGACAGAAAGAGATCCATCACCATCCATCACCATTTCCAGATTCACTTCCTCAGATATCTTCACCACCATCAGAAGCATTCTCACTATCATCAACCGATTTCGGTGCACTCAGTTTACGATTGCACTGCTTCTCTTTCAAACATGGATTGCTCAGAGAATTATTGTTAGTTTACCTTATTGGTAAAAGCTAAATGTCAATAACACTAAAGACTGTGAACCATCAAATATTGAAGAGGCTGAGAACTATCAGTTATTATTTCATAAATACACTAAGAACTGTGAACGAAGAAAGAGGTTAAGAATTATGAGTACCAGTTAATAAGAAACCCCGCAGAGGTTCAGAACTAGCAGTTATTATTTCACAACACACTAAATACTCTGAACAAGAAGTTTAGAACTACCGGTTAGCACTAAGTTATTATTTCTTAATAGTAACATTTTCCTAGAATTCGACAATTTGACTATAAAGCAAGCCTGCCTCGGAATAGTTAGTTTTTTTTAAACAAGTATTGAAAGAACTCTTTCAGAGTCTTTTGGCTATTTCAGAAATGCAAATTCATGAGGGCTTCTATAAAAAAAATTGTCCAAAGCGAGTAAAGAAAAGTCCAAATTCTTTGAATGGAAATCCAAGACCATTGAAAATATAACATTGAATACTTAAATCTAATTTCTGTTCAAATATATATATATATATATATATATATATATATATATATATAATAAAGAACATAAAGCCCTCAAATTTAGAAGATCGTCTCAAATTTGGTTTTAGGGAATAATTCTCTTAATACTATTGTTTTGCGTCGGAAATTACAACCATACATATGTGACATTTGGTTTTAAAATTTGAAGGAGATGTTCTTCTTTGGATGGTTTCCTGAATTGATTTATTTTATGTTAATATTTTCATAGTCTAAAATATATTCTAGTGGGTGATTTAGTGATTTATGGGTAACTACTGAAGAATGCAAATGACTGGCGCTTTATTTAGGAGTCACTACTTTTCTTTGTCGACTATACAAAATTCTCAAGAAGAGAAAAAGGTAAAATAATATATTGGTTGACTTGAAGCAAATGATTTCCTTGATCTTTGATTACTCTATATCCATTGATGTTTAGTTTCTACATCTGCTCACTCGTAACTAGCATAAGAAATTTGTGTTTATATGGATAATTAATGCACTAAATAATGTAAATATTGTGCTATTGCATTTGTTTTATTTTATGCTCCACATTATTAACAATGATAAGGAAAAATCATGAGATGCAATTAAAAGTATGAAATAATCGACCAACTTTTGTTTAGCTCTCTATAAAAAGCCAATTTTCATAAATAACGTAGGAAAATATTGAAATTCCCTTAGTAGATGTATCATTGATGAATTTGTAATTGGATATGTCAAAGTATTGGGAGTGAAACAATGTTTTATAGAACTTTGGTAAGGCTAGTAATAGCTTAATTAAAGGTTAAGGCTCTAGACGTTGAAACTTACAAATAAATAGACTACATCAGAATTGTAGCATACAAATTGTGTGATGAACTAATTAGGAGTGCTTACTTATCTAAGACAGTTATCTTTATGGACAATCTAAATCATGTTTTATTGTTTAAACTTTATGATGCATCTAAATCGTACACTATGATTTTAGTTTAGTTAATTGTTATGATGTTGAGTATAATGTTACATGAGGTTTAGTGATATAATCGTAGGAGGATATGACCTCTCTACACTGCTATACAACTGCTTTGTGTAGCAACTAATAAAGTTGAATAATAAAGAAGATCATTTCAATGGCCTAAAGGGTATGATAACATTAGATTAAAGAAGAGAATCCATAATAAAAATGAGCAATTCAAGGAAGATAAGTTATTATATTGGAAGAATAGTAGCAACATTTCAAGTGTAACATGTTTTAAATTAAGACTAAGGGAAAAATAAATGGTACCAATGAATATACGGTAGGAGGAAGTAAAGCATGTTTATGTCAAGAAGAAAATTATCTTAATGCTATTAATGATTGAACCGAGCAACATGATTGGTAAGGTCAAAGTGATGGCCTATATAAGTGTTATTATAGGAAGTTCTAAGCACTTGTAATCAGTGAGAAATGACAAATGATAAACTAGGAAAATGTTCCAAGGATGATAATTGTTTAACTTTTTGAAAAAGAAATACATGATGTAGACTAATGAGAAAACATTGAGCATGAAGTGTAGGAAGAAATATTGTTGGAAATATAGTTGGGAATTCTATAACGGCACTTTGATAAGGATTACATATAAATTGGCAAAAGAAGTCAGATTCAACTAATAAAGGGTGCAATTGAATAAATTTCACTCACAAGGTGATTGATCATATATTGTTACCTCATACAAAACAACTTATTAGTGCACGTCATTAGTATTGAAAGAAGTTATGGTAAAAATACAATGAGCATACCAAATCATTCATAGATGATAATGATGGTAGTAGTTCCAATCATTTCAAAGTCTAAACTGAATAATTAATGAGTGAAAATTAAAGTGGAAGAATCCCTATTCCAACTTGAACATGGGTGAATCTACGATAATAGAGATCAAGTGGAAACTTGATGAGAAAAGCAAATCCTTTTAGGATGAACAATGAAAATTATGCAACTAATGAGTAAATCATGAGGGGGCAACAAGCCCTCATGCAGGTAGATTAAGCATAAAATAAGACTTAAATAGGGATGACCTCTTTTATGTGCGCTATTTGGTTAAGAAAAATATGTATAGTGATCATGGAATTTTAACTTGATATTGATGATTTAAATGATTATACAAATGGTAATATCTTAACAATGAATTTCACCAGAATTTCCTTGGGGAAGGAGGAAATATGACAAGACATTAAGACTCAAGATGATGAGGCTCATGTGAAATTTAACAATGTATTTAGATAATTATACCTATGGTGTAAATGGTCAACTTCTTAGTTGAAAGAAGTGGAAATGATTATTGAAAAACTAATTGGCGTCTTGATGAAAACATCACACTAATAACATTGATGAGATAACATAAATCCTAGATGGATGTTGAATAATCTTAGTTCATAGTTGAATGTTTGTAAAGTAAATGAAATTCAATTTTCTAATGAATCATGATAAGAATGCTTATAGAGTATTATTCTATATTTGATAAGTATTGAGATGTTTCTCATATTGATGATGTTTCATAACATGATGGTATGAGGGTGATCATGCCCACCTCGTTCATATTTATATAGTGGTTACAATAGTGATGACGTATACTTATGATGAGGCATTATGATGTTATATTGACATATTCATTTACTACGTGATGATAGGTATTTAATGTTGAAAACTCATGATGGATATGATATGCATAACGTGGCATAGGAATTATGATGCTATAATATGAGGTTTATTGAGGTGAAGCAGGTGATACTTCCATAAAAATTTATGACATGCATGAGCATGTAGTTCGTTATTATTCATAATGTTACGATTAACAATGATGAATGTTACATGATGACATGCAAGACTTGGCATGTAGATTATTTGCTATGATACTATGATAGTAGAGCTAATGCATTGGTTGCATGTTGAGGTGTGATGATTCACAGGACTCCACAAATGGGCCGAGAGGGCCGGTTTATTTGATGATCTTGTGCGAGCCCATAGAAATGAGGGAGAATAAGTAACACCATATGGGTTGGGGACAAACTCAATCAACACTACATATGCCAGTGGTTCCTGTGTTTTATGTATAGCTCTTGATGGATAGCTCTAGGAGAGCTATGGGACCATCCTGAGGAGGCCAAGTGCCTGATGTTCTAGTCTTGGTGCCTGTAATTGGATTGGGATGCCGAAGTCTGGAAGGGATGTAAAGGACTTCGATGCCGCTGTGCGCCTTAGCAGTTGTGGAGGGAGTGGGCCAGCCTTGCCAGATGTCGGGGGTCATTGAGTACCGGATCGGACGCCTGCCTTGGGGCAGATGAGGTCTGAGTCAGGCGCGAGCCTTGGGATCAGCTTTGGACTACGATACAGGCCGGGTCAGGCTTAGCCTGGTGCCGAAAGTGGGAAAAGGACAGAGATTACTTGAGATTTCCCGGGGTGCTGGGGACTTTCGATGCCTGCTAGTTATATTAGTTCAGGAGAGGGTGTTGGCAACATGAAGTTAATAAATAATAAATAATAAATAATGAAAATAATAAAAATAATACAAAAATAATAATTAACAATAAAAATAATGAATAATAATAAATAAATCACTTAATAATAAATAATAAAAATAATAAATCATAAATGTTAAATAATAAATAATATATATTATATATATAAAAAAAAAAGAAATAAATAGTAATAACCATATTAAAACTCTAAATAAGAATAAATAAAAATAAAACAAGAAAACTATCAAAAAGAAGGAAATACAACAAGAAAGCTAAAAATCAAAATAAAAGTAAAGAAATAAAACAAGAAAAAAAAAGTTGCATGCAGACACATGGAGTGTGTGCATGTGGTTCCCCTTCCAATGTTTTGTTCTGTTTAATAGATGGTGAGGAAGATGACAGGATTCCGTCATTCCACCTTTCCGAGATTTTGTCTTTCATTCTCTTGGTAGAATGGTATACTAAGACCTAGGAGTCACTCGCAGTAGAACGTTGATTGAGGGCTCGCGGGTGGCGAGTTGTAGCAAGACATTGCACAATTGAGCCTACGGTTGGGTGGAGAGTCGTTCCCAAAACCTTGTTGCACATAGTAGACTTCAACCGAAATCACAGGTAAGTATTCTAATCATAGTTTTGAACTTGAAGTTAATGAGTTGAATTGCATGTTGAATATCAATTACTTGATTAATTACGTGTTTATTTCAGGCTGTTACACGGATAAAGATTATCTCAATATGAAAATAAACAATTCTGAACTATGGTGAGTCATGGTTTATGATTGTTAATAATTATGATCACATTGTGACAAAGATTGTGTAATGGTCCAACGTCACATTGTGACAACCATGGTAATCCATGGTCAACCATGGTCCAACATCACATTATGAAAAATATTCTCTTGATATGAAATTCAATCATGGCCAAACATGTTTGTTTTAGAGTTTATAATATTTATCTTAGGGTTTATACACTTTGGTTTTAAATTATTAATCCTTTTGGTTTTTGGATTATTATTATTATTATTATCATTTTCTTATTAGTGCCTTGGGTTTATAATATCAATCACTTAGGTTTACTAATCTAGGTTTCCTATTCCTATGGTGCAATATTATTATAATATTAGTCATAGGGTTTAATATAAATCTATTTGCTTTATAATGCATTGGGTTTATAATTTAAATTCTTTGAGAATATAATATTAATGATAGGGTTTAGATTCCAAGGGTTTAATACTAAGCCTAAGTTTCACTATATTAATTCATTTAGTTTTTAATATTAACCGCTTTCTCTTAGGTCTATAATATTAATCATAAGATCCATGTTATTAAGGTTAACCCTTAATATTTGTTTTATGGTTTATAATATTTATCCTAATTTTATATACATTGGGTTTAATATTATACCCTTGGGTTTATAATATCAAGGGTTTCATGCTATAACATTGGAATGGTTCGAAAATGTATCCAACATCACATTGTGACAAGAATTGTTTCAATATGAAAATGAGTCAAATAATCATTGTCACAATGTTACATTAGCGTTGTTACATTACAAAACAAGAGTGTTAGAGGTAGTTTTGTTAATAAGTTTTCATTTTTTGAATGAAATATCTAAAAAAAATAAACAATAAAATAATATTGTTTTAGTATAAAGAATAAACAAAAAAAGATGATAAGTTAGAAATAAAGATGATTAGAAGAGATGGAAAATAAAATACAAGAAAATATATGACTAACTCAAAAATGAGAGGGTGATAATCTAAAATATAATAAAATGAAGAGATTAAAGAGTTCCAATAAAAGTTAAATAATATTTTTTTCCTAAATAGATTACAGATCAACCCCATTGGGGAAATATCAATAAGGTTATTAAGTTACATCATGAGATTAACCAAATATTCTTTAGCACCATAATTTTTCTTAAAACAAGAGAAAGAAATGATGCTATATTTAGATAAATAAGAAATACAAAATAATTTACAGTTTGAATCAATATGTCTTATAAAGGAAAAATGGGTGAAATAATTAGTCATAAAAATAGGCAATTTCATGTTAAGGTAAGATTTGTTAGCTATAAATATGCAATCCTTGAGAAAAATAAAAGCCTAAAACTATCATGAATATTTATAAATGAAAATCTCAATCCTAAATATCTAGTTCAATTAAAAAATAAAGCTTCAAAGATAAACGAAATCAATATAAAAGGAAAATGGTCAATATTGGAGACAAAACAAATATTACTATGAATAGGGATTAAAGAGATAATAATAAATAGGAATCTAATACAATATAAGTCATCTATCAAAAGAATCTTAACTATCAATGTAGAAAAGTTTTCATGTTAATTTGGCTTCCTAAAGAAATTGATATTATATTACTTCATGATACTTTGGGGCATGAATACTACAAGGTCCCTAACATATATGAATTGTATTTTAGGAAACATGTAAAAAGAGATACTATCATAGATAGATTGTAGGTGTGTCATTGAATGATTACTTGTGGATGGAAGTATTTTTCTTAATTAGAAGAGGATTTATATAGAAATATGTTGTTTTCTACTCATTATTTCTACCTTTCATAAGAAAAATAATTTAGATAAAATATATCATAAAATCCCTTAAAATACAGTATTCAAGGATGAGTAATGAAAGTAATTTCATCTCCATGGCATAATTGAGTTAGGAGTAATATCACAAAGCAATATAATCAAAATGAATGTGAAAAGAAAATATAGAATGAAACAATACAAAGGAGACAATAATATAATTGATTCACCAAAAAATTAATGCACCCAATTCAGACTACATACACAACTAAATGTATAATGCTTTCTTTTGTTTTGTCCAAAAGTGAAGTGATTAAAATTTGTAACATATCTTCTCCAACAACTACCTCTCTCAAAGTCTCATTTCTCTCAATTGCAATGTTATGTCAATAATAAACAATGCAAATACAATCCATATTTGAAAAGTGTTTCCTTCTAATGAAGAAAAACAAACCTTAAGATAACATAGGATCTACAATATCAATGTAATTACAATATTTTACAAGGAAACAAACTCTCTTCAAAAAGGACTTCAACTAATACAAAGTAGGGTAAAAATTGTTATCACACCACCCTGTAATATGTAATAATAATAATAAAGAAATGTACATTATTATTATTAATATTATTCAATGTATATTTACATGTTCCATTATTTGTCAATCATACTTTCCTAAAGTATACATTAACATGTCTTTCTTTTATAGAGATACTACACCACCAACTATGAATCTTGTTCCTACCTCTAAAGACCCATAATAATAAAGCTCCTGTAACATTAACATTGAACTACCCGAAAAGGTGCTGTTTACGATAATACTTTAGGATAGTTAAGATAATACTTTAGGATAGTACTCATAACTTTGCAGTAATTTTTCCCAACTATCTTTACTTCTCACTTTTAAGTAAGAAAAATAATTTCCCTTAAAATATTAAAATATAGTAGTCCTAAAAAGTGATGTTGAGAAAGATGAATAATCAATTCATAAGAAAAATGATCCTGCATATGTTTAAAGTTCTTAGTGTAAAATAAAACAATTAGAATGAAGAGATAAATTTCATTAAAATTAATTAGTTGAAAATATAATTAAGAAATTCTTAATGAGAGATATAAGAGATGAGTGAGCAATTCATACATCCTATGATGTTACAAACTGTGTATCAACTAAATAAATGCATGATTGTTTTTGCTTATTCTAATTTATTACAAATTACAAATTATGTTTTATATACTCTTACATAATGGATATGAAAGTTAAATTATGTATATCAAATGTCATTTGGAATACAAACTAAGTTATTAATATTATGTTTTATATAGTCCTACATGATGGATATGAAAGTTAAATTATGTATATCAAATGTCATTTGGTATACAAACTAAGTTAATGTTTATTAATAAAAATTCACTAAAATAAAAAATTTATATAGAAAAGATAATAAAAAAGTAAAGAAAAACATAATACATGAAAAGACATAGACAAATGTTTTAAATTATGTAATTACAAATGATACAAGAATATTGGCAATTTGGCATAAACAACAATATATTCCAGCAATGATATTAAAACGGTATATGAGCGTAATCCCCTCACGATAAAAGTGCCAACACACTAGTAATTCATTAATAAATAAGGATTTCAGATCATTAAAAGAGAGTGATATCAAAGTTTGTGAATGTTTAGGGATTCATAGGCTACCAATTCTCTTTTAATCACGGTAATGATAGATTCATAGGGTAACAATTGTCTTCTAACTATGATACGGAGGGATTCGGATTTATAGGCTATCAATTATCTTTTCATCATGATAAGAAGTTTACAATTATAACCGCAACCGGCTCGAATATGACAATAGCCTAACCGTTAATAGTCAAACAACAAGACAAAACATAATTATACTTAATTGTAAACGTGTGCAATTATTGCAACTGACTAGGCTGATCATATTCTTAAACGAAAATAACCGAACTATGCAAATATCTAATGGCCGAAGTTAATCAACATAGCGACAAGAGGCTCATCTCTGCAAATTGGGCATGAAATTTGATGCCTGAACCATTCAAGGATGCACGGTGGATGATAGAGATGTTTGCAAGGCAATTGTTTTGCAGTCTCTCCAATGGTTAACCGTTCCTGACAAATCGGGAATATCGACGGATGGCCGCTGTCAAGACAATGTTCGTTGGTAATTACAACTGTGGGTAAACCATGTTCTGTTAAGTAATCAGTAGAATGACGATCAATATTGCAAAATACACAGAAGGCGTAGCAGCGGAATTCGAAATCATATGTATCATGGTCTAGATGGTGCATGATCTCAAACCAATCGAACTTTTAATTCCATATAAATTGCACGGTTGTACGATTTCCATTCTCGCGATCCAGAAAATCCCATATCATGCGAACCAAGATAATGTTTTCTGGCAACTCTGTTGGAAGGTAGTTTTCGCTATGACCTTCACTACCATTACGATTGAATCTCACCCGACGAATGTTATTATCTAATTTTCATCCTCTATCTGACTTATAAGAATGTTTTCTGAAAAATGGTCAAATTCCCACTCGTACTCGGCGTAGATAGTGTATTTAAACTGCAACGAATATGCAGCGCTGACTAACCTTACAGTGACACTCGAAACCAAAGGCTGTTCAACGTGCTCGTCTTCCGTACTATTTTTCAAATGCTGCTCTTTGTGTCATCTTCATTTCCATTTGTTTCTGCTGCTGTCACGATTGCGGAACTCTGCAAAGAAGAAATCTCAACACCTTCCTGGAGCTCTGCTTCAACATCTTTCAAAATGCTGAGAAGCATATTTCTCCTGTTACGATCGTTGCTGTCATTTAATTGCTCCATTTCTACGTGTCCTTCAGAATTTGCCAAAACACTAATTTGATAGAATTTAAGGGAAAATTGAATTCAAAACCCTAATCTGATATAATTTAATGGAAACTGGAATTTTCAGCGGACCACAGTATAGAAACATCTAACATGTAAATTTTGTCATAGTGACCATATACACATATATATGTTCTGTTGATCAAGGAGTAATTCTCATGACCAGAGATGCATATATATTTTTTCAAGAAACCATAAATACATATATATGTTCGCCCGCTCAACGAGTAATTCTCATGTGTTTGTGAAAGCCGACAATATTTCATGCCCTGCGATTACTAATGGGGCGGATTCTTAGATTTGAAAAGCCGGCCCTACTCCATGATTGAAATCTGCACAGCTTTGATCTGCTTAGAAACCCTAATCAGCCAAAGCATTACTCTTAATCACAATGTTAAATTGCTTCTAAGCAGTGCAAGGGCGTTTCATTTGAAGCATTTTAGCAGAGAAAAGCTTTTGTGTACATGATATTGTGAGACCTACTAAATTTAATTAGTGTATGGTATTGAATTTATATTTTTTAAAAATGGAAATAGGAAATTTCACTTCAATTCGTTCCCCGTAGATAGTTACTCTATGCTTTGGAACATTGAAACAAATATATTGGTTTTGACACTCAAATCTACATTTGAAATATGCATGTCATTTTCCCGTGATTACTAAGGTGTCAAGGAATGTAAAGGACGTAATCATGTAATATTATATTTTTTTTACACATATATATATATATATTATAGGAAAATTATATTTATATTTTAAAATGTTGTTTAATCATTTATAATTGATGTAGATAAATGTTGTTTTAATTTTATTTAACTCTTTCATAGTTATGGTTTGTAGATTTCTATGGTAGGGTGTTTATCAGATTCTGAATTTGGATTGGGATATTCGACTTTCATAGTTATGGTTTGTAGATTTCTATGGTAGGGTGTTTATCAGATTCTGAATTTGGATTGGGATATTCGAGTCTATAATTATTAGAGCATATGATTACCATTTTTTCAGGACCAATAGAGTATATGTTAATTGGTTATGGTTATTGTAATTAATAGTGTGTAGATTACTTGATTAGAGACAAGGTTGTTTTGTAATTAATTACTTTTATGATAATTGATATTATTGATCTATTTATAAATAATTATTAGCAATAATATTTATAAATGAGAGTAAACAAAATTTTCTACCATATTTTTTTTAAATAGTAATCAAAATGGGTATAATATAACTAATGTATCATCAATATAAAACATAATAATTTATACTTCAACTAAATTATATATTACTACTTTATATATGGTTAAGTATGCCGTACATGATTGAGCCAAACCATATTTAAGTTGCACAAAAAATCTATGAAAAGTTATTCTTAGAGGTAGATATATTAGGTGGATTTAGACACATGTATTATCAAAGTATAAGAAGATACATCATAAATGATAAGGTGATCCAAAAGAAAAGTGAAATATCTCTTTATGGAAAAAATCAAATAATATTAAGTATTTTTTGGTGAAATTTACTAAGTATATATATGAATAAATAAATCTATCACTATGAGAATCCCTAATTTTGTGTACTTTCTCCCACCGTGCGTGAGTTGGATCGTATGAGGTATGCCCATGCCCAACTTTTGACATGAAAATCCTCACCCAATCTTATGCTACCCTTCACATGCATGAAACATGTGGACAGGTGGTGATGCACATGTAAATATTTAATGTGAGCCCCGAAGATGAAAGAGTTATTAACAAGGTGGTGGCTTTGATTTTTTCCCTCACCACATTTTGTAACTTTCTTTAATGTGCGCTTCATTTGATTTGCATCTAATTTGAGCTCCTAGGAGGTAGTTCTTTAAGAATCTTCACGAGGTGTTGGTTTAGTTTCTTTGGTTCAAGGTTCCTTTTCTGATTATGTTTTTAGTCCCAATTCTTCCATCCATACATCTATGGCTTATCATATATATTTTCTAGTTTCTGGGGCAAATGATAATGTGCTAAATTGGAGGGTGTGGAAGGAGATAGCTCTGGAATTCTTCATGGTATTGTCATAACTCTATGAAGAGTCTAATGCTTACTATGTTACTATGTCAATGGTATATGAAATTTTGTTGTCACAAATGGGTTTGTATGGGGCGTCACCTATGGTCCGCTCATGATTTTGTTACTCTCTTTGCCTTTGATGCAAAGTATTTATGTATGATATTAATATATGTGGGCTAGGTGTGGAGCCTTCAAGGTTTTGGTGTGTGAAATATTCTTTTTCTAACTGCAGGTGCAAACTTACTCGGCACATTTAGAGTAATATGTGGTTCAAGGGCTTTTTTCCCAGCTGGTCGCATGTTGATGAAATGCACTTGAACTCACTCTTATTTCCATTCTTGTCCTCTTATATAATTTTGTTGGAACGTGCCCTATTTTGGAGTTACCCACAATAACTTCTTGCTTTTGAGTATAAACTCTATTTCAGTCTACCTCCAAGGTTATAGTTAGTCAATCATCTACCTTGCAGGGTCATGGGGAAAGTGGTTTGTACCACCTCTCGCAAAGGAGAAGTAGGTTAGGGAATCCATAACCAAGCCAAATAGAGGAAATTGTCCCTATGACTAGGAAGCTCAATTCATCAAGGGGGATAGTTCATGGGCATAAGTAGGCCTCTCAAATTATTAATGAAGTGAATTAGGCTTAGCATTCAAGAAATTCCTCCATAGGTGAGATAATTAATTGTAGAATAGTAAGAGGAGATAAAGCAAAAAGTGGAAATTATGGAAATTGATTTGGAAGATTGGAAAACTTTGGTGCGAGACCTTGGTCATTCCCAAGGAAGATCCACCCAATACTAACAATGATTTCATTTAAATTGGATGATGAAGAGCATCAAGGCTAAAGAAATGGAGCAGTTCCCAACAATCATGTGTGCGTCTTCTCATGTGCACCTAGAATATAGTGAGTTTCAGAAGAACCAATTCAAATTGCAACAACAAAATGGATGCATGAGTCACATCAAGCAAGATATTCCATATATCCCTTAAAATGAGATGCAAGGCTCCAATGTGAAGGACCCTTCTCCTATTTATTCAACTAAATATGAATAGTGTGTTTGTGTATCAATTTTTTTAGTTTTTGTATTCACCACTCTCATACTTTTCATAATGTTGTCAATTATGTTTATAGTTATCTAGATTGTAGGAAGTATAAGGACATTCTATAATGAACCTCCTTAGTCTAATCTGATATTTAGCCCCTAAGCTTTATGAAGCTGCCAATGGTATCATAATCATATAAACACTACTAGAGTCATAGACTTATTAATCCTTATGTTAAAAGTGAATCCACGTTGTGGATTTTTTTTATGTTCAACTTCCCGAGTTGTATGTCGTAGGAGTTACTATGCATACTTCGCAATTTCGGAAAGGAATTAATGTTAACATTCCAACTCTTTTATTTTACCCCCAACACATGAAGAATGAAGAGTCTCTTATGACAGGAAACTTATAAAGTTATGATGATAACCTACCCCATTATTAATAAGGTTTTTGTAATAATTTGTTTTGGTTAACTTTTCCATGCATGAGATTTATAGTCCTTCAAACACAATCAAAGTACTCGTGACTCAACCTTTGTTTCACATGCATGACTAATTGGTCTAGTTTTCATGGATGTAATCCCGATGACATGAATGGCATAGATAACATGAATCATTGACTTACATGATTAAATGCATTATTACCTATGATTCTTCATAGTCATACATATATTTCCCTCAATTATCTTAATATGAATAAATATGATGTCATCATAGTGTTATTGATCATTAACATAAATGAAAAAATACTATTGTCCAAGTCCTATGGCGAAATGCAGCAATCCCACATTAGATGTCAATCATTCCATTGTTCGAATGCATCAAATTTTTTTTCTCTTAGAAACCATTAACTTAGATAATCTCTAAACGTCACATGAAATTTCTTCATTACATCTACCAATTAGCAAATTTAGATTCAAAAATTTCCACCTTAGTATAAGACTTCCATATAATTAGTTAGTACGAACACTTTTAAAATGCACAAAGGTCATATGGAGAGTCGATCATAATTAGGCTAACTTCTAATACAAATAATTCCACTTATGTTTAGTTACCACAAGTAACTTATTTATCTATTCTCATTCTTACATATTACACCACATTTACACATATGAGCTAGCACTTTAACCACATAAAAATGTTAGGAGTGACCATACACCATTTTCCATGCTAGTAATAACTTACCACAATGGTCAAGAACATCAATAAATATACTCATCTAAAAGAATTAATTTATTCCTTATTATGGTGAGGAAATTTGAGAAAACCTTCTCTTAGACAACTCAAATTATAATACAAAAGGGGAGAAAATAACATATAACCATTCCACACATCATGAAGCCAACTAAAACATCAATTGGAGAGGAGAGCACCACCACCGAACCATGAATCACCTCTGAGTCCCCCGAGCCGAGGTTCTTTCCATGTGTAAACTGCCCCTAATTGATCTATGCAATGGGTATTTAATACCCTCTTTCATGATTTAATTTCCATTAACAGTGTCCTTCTTTTATGGATTTTTCCATTTTCCTCGGTACTTTTCTTTGAAAGATCGTTTTTATCAACCACAAGGCTTATCCTCATAAAAGCTTGCCTTTATCTCCCACAAAGAATTTATGTTTCTTCCTTGATGGACATTTATCTCCAATCCATCCTATTGATATTTATCTCCAATCCATCCAATCTTATCTAGAATAACATCTAGAAGCTCTATCATGAAAGATTTATTTTTATCCAATTTCTCAATGACATTTGGCAAGAATCTCATATGTTGGTGTATCTCTTTTCCAATTGATTCATTTATTATCTTATTTAATAACATTTTTTCTTTCCATATTACATATGACACCTGATTTTTCCCATATTAGGTTTACAATAGTTAACACACAAGGCAAGGGAGTTACATACTCCCCGCCTTACACTCTACACCGCCCTCAGTGTATTACTACGTCATGTCCTTGTTCATAGATAGATGCTTACTGAATCCATAACTGTAATGGTCTTGCAATGTGATAAAAATCTTCTCATGCATACTAGTTACAAGGAGTGCTCCGAACACATCTCCTTCCATAGCTCCCTATACCATTGTTTTCAACAATTTTTAAGAAATTTTAGAGGTAGAAATGTAACTTCATAAGTTGTTTCTCCATATTACTAAAATAGTTATGGCTTATATTTACCAATATTCAATTTTTTCAGAGAATGCATGTTCTCCCTCCGCATTCTTCCAAGTATTTGTGTTCTTAACGAACACTTGCTTCCTATAGTTTCTTTGCAAACAAAAAATCAACTAACATATACATAAAACATTATGACATGTTAGATCATATACCATCATAGCTACATATACTTATCATAATCGTATGTATGCCAAATTGTAATCTGACCATGATTACATACCCTTGAACCACTTCTTAGTTTCCTTTTTTGTGCAACCACCGGGTCAGTTGCTCTATCAAACACCCACCGAGTGCCTTTATGTATACATGCAGACAAGGTGTATTATAAACACATTTATACATATCATGTTTCAATCATGTAACATATGTAGTCATACAGGTACCATATGTAGTTCTTGTACATACTACCATTTGTGCTACTTCCCATCATACCATGCTCATGCAATCACCTGCATGACACAACATTATGCACATGTTTTCCACTATGTTAGTATCATGCCAATCATTCCTTTATCTTTTTCTCATAAATAGAACCATTGTGCTCAGTTTATAAGGAATTTTCATGAACATGGTTCATTTCTACAACCAATTAGAATTTTATATTGTAATGGTCAAGTGTAATTATTTAGAAATCAATTTCCTATGATATGTGGTTTCAACATAATAGTATCATAATTGTATTCCTGCCTAGTATAACTTAATCATACCCATAACACTTAGTTTTGGATTTTAATATGTCACATGTACCAGGTTTGAATAAAAAGTAGATGCATCATAAAATAGACTTTGATATTGTTTCTACCATAGATACTTAAAGTCTCATCCTAACATAAATATTTTAGATCATTATGAGTGGTAATTATGCAAAAATGTTTTTCTGAACACATATCCATCATGACTTGCATGTGCACTAATTAATGTAGTCATATTAAATTTGAAAGACAAATTTTAAGATATTTAATCTCATATACAACCCAACCCTATCCTTTACATCTCCCATCCCTTTTGATGATATTTTAGCATAACTTCATTCCCTTAAGTTATGGTCTTCCTTAGACAATCATACAACTCATAATTTGATTTGAGGTATAGATAGGATAAAATAGCTTTTCTCTATATTACATTTATGAGTTTTTATTTTATTTAGGTTTTCCCCTTTCATGGAAACCATAAAGTTAGGTCGATCATGTCATCTATCAACCAGTTATTGCTTACTGAATTAATTGATTTTCACTTTATTTCAAATAAAGGTTTTCGGTGGAGTCTTTCTTACCCATACCATACTAGCCATGTTATTTCCCCACTTTAGCAGAGCTTTAGGTAACACTTCTAAGTACCTTCTCGTACCCATAACTAGATATGCTCCTTTCAAGAGCATCATCTTACCATCAATATAAAATCACAACAATTTTGTGGATTTTTCTAGATGATGAGAGTATTAGGTTAAACAATACCTTCATGAATTTATATCATCATCATTCTTAAAGAAACAATATTATTTATCTAATGTTGATCCCATTCTAATAGCCATATTTATCATCACATAGAATCAATTCTTCAGTGTATATTTAACCATACTTAAACAAAATTTAGCATCATCAATCTAAATCCACATATTCATTATGGCACATAGACTCTAATAAGAACTTAGTCATAAGATTTTCCACATGAGAGTAAGGCTTAATATCCTTCAGTTTCCTTATCCAACCCGACTCTTAAACATGGTCATAAGTTGTTCATGGATAATTTTCCTCTTTATCATTCACATATAACGTCCCATGAATGTATGCTAAAAAGAATATAACCTAAAATATATTTCAAGCAACTCAAATCCCATACATGGGCGAAAAGGTCAAATTTGTTCCACATGCTATGCACATTTCTAAGCATCACTATTCAAAACTTAATTTATTGTTTTTTTGACAACCTATAGTAATAAAAAGAAAATTTAAATTCCTCATTTATGAGGAACCTTCATAAAAATACTTATTAGCATGTTAGTTCATGTTCCACTACTGTAGCCGCCTAGGAGTACAACAACCATCTCATGGAGTAGAAGTCTCTCCTTAGTTTATTTTATTCCTTTTACTTCTTATAAGAAGTATGTTTTCCATGTCTCAATTCCTTTTCCAAATTGGAAGGGTTCATATTGGTTAGACATTACTCCCTAGAACCTTATCTATATTAGATATATAGGGTATATCTGCATTTATAGGAGCTTCAATTCTCGTGCTTATTTTCATCGTTGGTTCAGTCCATGCGTGGCGAAGAGGAACATTGGAATGGTCCTTAATTTGCGAGTGGGGGAGGGAAGTACAAAATGACATAAAGCCAATGATGAATCCTATGAAGTTACCTTTACTCGATCAAACAATTTTGAATCCAGATATTTAAACTACCCCAAACGATCTGTCGAATGAATTGGGCCTGTCGTTCATGATCTTATGGTTTTGGCCTGTGGTATAGGATCTAAATTATTGAACCCCGGTTTGGATCCCTTGTATTGGTTTTCGATGGTTTTGTCCCATGGTGTGAATAAGGGCTTGACTATAAAAAGGAAAGGAGATCACTTGGCTAGACACTTGTGAAATTTGAATATATTAAGATCTGAAATTTTGAGTAATCGGTTTAAAATATAGATCTAAATCAAGGTAAAATCTGTAAAGTGTAAGGTGGATGTGTTGATAGGTCGTGATCTCTTGGGTGCGTGATCAGATCTGTGGATCTGATAGTCAGTGGTACATTGGAGGACTGTTAATTTGGCTCTATTCAGAGGTCTGCAGGTGATCCACGGTGCAGGTGCGGAGGTACGCAGCGCAGCAGAAGGAGCAGTTGCGGGGGTACACAGGGAAGCACAAGGCGCTAGTGTGAGGTACACAGAGCAGCAGAAAGGCACAATGCGGAGGTACGCAGAGAAACAGAAGGACCAGTGCCGGGGCACACTGTCAGACAGAACGTGCAGGTGAGGATCTGAGCTGAGGTATGCAGTTCAACAGAAGGAGTAGGTGCGGAGGTACACATAGTAGAAGAAGGACTAGGTGCAGATCTGTGTTGTTCAGCCACAGAAGAGTTGTAGATATCCGCAGGTTTATATTGGTGAAGTTGTGGACTTTTCTTGAAATATTTGTTGGCTGCCTTTTATCTATTGCTGCAGAGTTCTGGGTTTATATTACTGGTATTGGTTTTATGTTTACAACATTCTGAGAAGTTGGGTGGTTCATTGGTTTGATTGTATAAGGAGATTGGTTGATTCACATGTACTTGATGATTATTTGATGTTCTTGGATCCAATCTAAAAATTAATGAAACGTGGTCCTTAAAGAAGTAGAAGAGCAAATGGGGTTGTAGCTCCCTTCTAGGAGAGACTGGAAAACGAGAGAGAGTTGTAGCTCTCTGCAGGTTGCAGCCTGCGTACTGGTAAAGGACTGCACGAGTACAAAATCATTATAAAAAGAATTTTCTAATTAAAAGAAGATAGAGACATATTGCAGCAGGTGGTTTTCACCCACATTGGGTTTCCACGTTATATCTGGTGTTGTTTGGTGTGAATATTTGTTTTTCCTTGTTCTTGTTCATTATTATATGGTACTGATATACAGGTTGATGAGAAATATCTGAAGAATAAATAAAGGTATAAATCTGGAAGGTATATTGAAAAGAATTTGATAATACTGATTCACCCCCTCTCTCAGTATTAATTCCAACAATTATTTCCTCCGATAAATAATTTCAAATGTTTAATATGTCATAATTTTGGACATGTTGCAACAAGATGCAGAAGTAGAATGGTTCAAGACCGTCACACAGAATTATCATAAACTTATAGGTACTTTAAGAGATATTATTTTTCTTGTAATATATTTGGTCACAAAGGCATTGAATGCTATAGAAGGAATATGAAACATGTAAGATGCTATGCGTGTACGAAGTTTGGACATAAAGAAAAGGAGTGCAGAAGAAAATTTCAGTCACCATACCAAAGGGAGAAATCATCATCACACTTGAAGATATGGAAGGAAAAGGAAGTACAGTTAGAAATATGTTGTATAGTAGAGTATATAGACATAACATACTTAGGGGGGCACTGAAAGTGTGAAAATTCAATGTTCTAAATCTCATACTCAAGTTTCATGAAGACAATTTTCATATATACACGAGTTCGAAGCTCCATAGTTGTGTATATGTGGTTTGAAGAAAAATGCAGTGGGACAAACTCAAAAAGACTAATTTGATATGATTAAGACAATTATCAGATATCTTTTATGACCTAATGATAGAAGGCTACAGTTTGTGGATGTTATTTAGAAGAGCTTTTGACCCTCACAAGTTGTTGATAACTTGATGATGATGCTTTGATACTTCTTACTAATATATGAATGATCAAACCTGACAGTGAACAAGTGGAACAGGCTCACGGGGAGAGAATGATATGCTTCTAGTAACGAATTGTTGGCATTATGGTTAGAAGTGATGATCCTTATGTGGCTAAATGATATACCTTGCTATGCTAAAATCTTAGATGATACTTGGGGTCGCATTATTGGTATTCAGATCAGGTTGATGGATGATTACTTAAGTGGCATATTATTGTTCATTGGCCAAGAGAATGGTGTTATTGCAGGTTACAGGGCTGGATGCTATTGATAGATGTTGATGGTGTAGATCATATATGGTGTATGATAGTTGCTGATGACTATCACAGTCTTGTTTAGACTTCAGGTCTTTGTTATAAAAATCATGTATATCATTTGATGTAAAGGTGATGCAAAGACATAATTTGTAACCCCACTTTGCATGGGAAGGATGATGTAATAATTTCTATTTCAGTCGTGTATAAACATTTAGTATACCCCCACTTGGTTGGGTGGATGAGTCAAAATTGGTATATCCCCACTTAGTTGGGAGATTGGTGTATGTATGAGTCATTAGTGATAGGAATGTCATACTCACTTAGTTGAGTTGTAGAGTCATGTTATTCTTTTGAAAAAAAATTGCAGAATTTGCATGTGCTTAAGGGGAGCATGGACGATTTAGTACATCTTAACATGTACAAAGGGGGAGCTCAATAAGTTATTTCAGCATGTACTCAAGGGGAGCATGGACAAAAAAATGTACATAAATATGGGAGAATATCTTCATATGCCCTTTGCCCTTGATGTCAAAGGGGGAGAGTGACTTGGTGTTATTTTTTCCATCAAGTCCAAAGGGGGAGATTGTTGGCATTATGATATAGGTGTTGTCCTTGATGGAAACTCACTCAGATGAAAGGTTACAGTAAAACAGGTTAACAACAAAGAATTACAAATCAGATTACACATAATGAAGAAAGAGAGGTATACACAGGTTCACCTTAACCAAGATGTTTATACACACATGTTCACCGTATAAAAGTCGTGTATACGTACACACACATTTTCACAGAAGGAAAAGAACGTATATCTTGGAAAACTAAGTTTTGGTCCGAGGTATTTGGTCCATGGTATTTTGATCCATGGTATTAGTCCATGGTATCTAGTCCGAGGTATTGACCCTAGGTATTTGGTCCAAGGTTTTGGTCCTAAGTCATTTTGGCTAATGGTATTGAGAAAGGCCTAAAACTATATAAGGACGAGAAGATCATTAGGCAAAGTGTGCAAGAATTGAATATCTGATGAAGTGTGAGATCCAATATGTAGGTCATGGGTTTGTGATGCTTTTCTTGATCTGAATGAAGGATGAACCTATGTGGACGCTGATGGATGATGGATCAAGATCTTAAGGTTTCATTATGTGGTTTAATCATGGATAGTTTGGATATAAATACTGGCACATGTTTTATTGTGCAAATTTTATGATCTGGGTATGACTGAATTCTGAAATAGCTGTGAAGTTTTTAAATTAGTATTTTCATATCTATATGCGAGTTTTCTTTGGTAAAAGCACATATAGATGTTGGTTTGGCTCATCAAAGTAGCATGTACATTATGAAATATGATATCTGAATTTGCAGTTGGTTCTAGTGGTTGTTGTAGAGTTCTGGGTTCTCCTCTATGTTCTGGTAAGTGTGTTTTGATGATAGGCCTTTAGTGAGACAATTTTGGGTGATTCAGATATTGATGATTGAGTTTCAATGATTCGTTAATGTAGTAGTTGTATTTCAGTGGTGATTGATTATGAGCTTCAATGTTGTTGATGGCTCCGGTATGAAAATTGGATGAAACATGGCCTTCAAATTATGATATTGTGTTCCAGGAGTATCCAGTCTGAAAAATGATGAAACATGGTCCCTGGAAAAGCAGAGAAGGTCATAGTCTTCTATAGGCTAGCACCTACGCACTAGTAAACATATTAGCCAGTACAAGAGCTAGGGGGTTGGTGCTCCCTTCTAGTAGTAGCTGGAAAACAAGTGAAGGTTGGAGCCTTTAGTAGGTTGGTGCCTACGTGCTAGTAAAGAGATCGACTAGTACAAGGTCTAGGGGTTGTAGCTCCCTTCCAGTAGAAGCTAGAGAACGAGAGAAGGTTGTAGCCTTCTATAGGTGGGTGCCTATGTACTCGTATGAGTCTGCACCAGTACAAGATTGCAAATAGGTTTTCTTATATTAAAAAGAAGACAATAGTAGGTGCTTTTTGTCCCACAATGGGTTTCCATCTTAAATCTTGGTGTTCATGTGTGTTTCTTATGTGTGATGGTTTGTTCTAGTATTAGTGCAAGTGGTTACTATTTATCTGGTTAATGACATACTGTTGCATTGATTAAAGATCAATATATGATGAACTACCTGAGTCATAAGTTTGTTGGATATATGATGGTTTCCCTAAACAAAGTTGTGTGTACACGCGAGTTAGTTTAATTAAAGTAGCGTATATGAATTTGAGTATGAAAAGAAAATATTATTGATTTTGATTAATACTAATTCACCCCCCTCTCATTATTATTTCCAACAATAGGTATCAGAGCAGGTCCTTTGGTAGAAGCTTGATCGCTTGAAGGAGCTCTGTATAAATAATGGGAAAGAAGCTAAAGAAAAAAGCACCTCAGAAGAAGAACACAACTCAAAAGAATAGTGACAGCATGAGAGATAATTGGCCATTAGGTGGAAGGAAGTATTCAAATTCTCGTTCATCTTAGATTGAAGATGAACAAGCAAATGAAGCACCAGGTACAAATGTTTTGTTTTCTAGTGATACCTTTCTTTGGTCACGCAATATTGGAGATATTGGAAGTGATCATGAAAGAAACGTAGAGATAGAAGTTAAAAGACTCGAAAGTAAACATAGAGCTCAACAAGATCTATTTAAAAAAAGGGAGTGTGCCATCAAAGAAGAAGTTACCATATTAAAAGCTCAGCTAGAGGAAGGAAACAAAGTAAGGAAGTAGTAAAAGGAAAAGGAAGATCAATGTAAAAAGCTATAGGGTGAAGTGACATCATTAAGAAATGAAATAAATCATCAAAGTATAACAATTGAGGGACTTAAGGATAGATCCAATTACTATGTATGTATTGAAGCTAAGATTCTCTCTTTAAAAGAACATCTTGAAAATAAGAAAAATAAAGAACTACCTCAAGCAGATGAAGAAAAAGAAAATGAGATTCTCAAATTAAGGCAACAAGTCGAAGAACGAAGAAAGTGTGAAGAAATCTTGAAGAAGCAATATCTAGAAAAGGAAGAGAAATATCAGGTTGAGGTAAATATCTTAAAAGGTAATTTAGAAGAAAAGGATAAATTGTTATGATTTCAAAGAAATACTAAGATTTTGGATAATATTCTTATTATTCAAAAGTCTCCTAGAATCAAAACTGGTCTTGGTTTTCATGAATATGTTGAAGGTGAATCTAGCTCACAAGGTGAGGCAACGAACTCTAATGAAAAATCTAAAATTCTCAACAAGGAGATGGGAGGTCAACCCCATTAACAACTAAGGAAAGAAAGTCTTCAAAGGAAATCTTTTACCCCTAACTGTGGAAGTGATAGTCAGTTATTTCCTCTGATGAAGAATGTTGATGTTTTATACATCATAAGTTGGACATGTCGCAGCAAGACGCAGAAGTAGAATGGTTCAAGACCATCACATAGAAATATCATCAGCTTCCAGGTACTTTAAGGGATATTGTTTTTCTTGCAACATGTTTGGTCACAAATCCACTGACTGTTATAGAAGGAATATGAAACATGTAAGATGCTATGCATGTAAAAAGTTTGGACATAAAGCAAAGGAATGTAGAAGAAAATTTTGGTCACCATACCAAAGGGAGAAATCATCATCACACTTGAATATATGGAAGAAAAAGGAAGTACAGTTAGAAATATGTGGTATAGCAGAGTATACAGACATAATAGACTCAAAGGGAGCTGAAAGTATGAAACTTCAATGTTCTAAATCTCATACACAAGTTTCATGAAGACAAGTCATGTATATACATGAGTTCAAAGCTGCATAGTCGCGTATATGTGGTTTGAAGAAAAATGCATTCGGGCAAACTCAAAAATACTGATTTGATTTGATTTAAGAAATTATTAGTTATATTTTCTGACATAATGATAGATGGCTACAGTTTGTGGATAATATTTAGTAGAGCTTTTGATCCTCACAGGTTGTTGATAACTTGATGATGATGGGTTGATTCTTCTTACTGATATATGCATGATCAAATATGACATTGAACAAGTGGAACTGGTTCAGGGGGAGAACATGCTATGCTTCTTGTAAAGTGTTGTTGGCATTATGGTTAAAGTGATGATTCTTATGTGGCTAAATGATACGTCTTGCTATGTTAAAATCTCAGATGATACTTGGGGTTGCATTGTTGGTATTCAGATCAAATTCATGGATGATTATTTAAGTTGCTTATTATTGTTGGTTGTCTAAGAGAATGGTGTTATTGTAGGTTATAGGTCTGGATGTTGTTGACAGATGCTGATGGTTTATATCATATATGGTGTATGATAGTTGCTGATGACTATCATGGTCTTGTTTAGATTGTTGGTCTTTGTTATAAAAGTAATGTATATCATTTAATGCAAAGTTCATGCAAGACATAATTTTCAACCCCACTTTTCATGGGAAGGATGATGTAATAATTTCTATTTCAATCATGTATAAACATTTAGTATATCCCCACTTGGTTGAGTGGATGAGTCAAAACTGGTGTATCCCCGCCTAGTCGGGCGATTGATGCATGTATGAGTCATTGGTGATAGGAAGGTAATACTCACTCAGTTGAGTTGTAGAGTCATGTTATTCTTTTGAAAAATATTTTTGTAGATCTGCATTTGCTTAAGGTGAGCATGGACGATTTTGTGTATCTTGGCATGTACAAAGGAGGAGATCAATAAGATATTTTAGCGTGTACTCAGTGGGAGCATGGACAACAAAATGTACATCAAAAGGGGAGAATGTCTTCCTCTGCCCTTTTCCCTTGATGTCAAAGGGGGAGAGTGACTTGGTGTTCTTGTTGCCATCAAGTCCAAAGGGGGAGATTGTTCGCATTATGATATAGGTTTTGTCCTTGATGGAAACTCACTTAGATGAAATATTATAGTACAATAGGTTAACAACAAAGAATTACAAATCAAACTACATAGAATGAAGAAATAGAGGTATACGCAGTTTCACCCTGACCAAGACGTGTATACACACAGGTTCATTGTATACAAGTCGCGTATAATTACACATGCACTTTCACAGAACGATAAGCATGTATATCTTCGAAAACTAAGTTTTAGTTCAAGGTATCTGGTCCATGGTATTTTGATCCACGGTATTTGGTCCGAGGTATTGACCCTAGGTATTTTGTCTAAGGTATTAGCCCTAAGTTCTTTTGGTCCATGGTATTGAGAAAGGCCTAAAACTATATAATGAGGAGAAGATCATTAGGCCAAGCATGCAAGAATTGAGTATTTGATGAAGTGTGAGATCCAATATGTAGGTTATGGGTTTGTGATGCATTGCTTGAATTGAACTAAGGATGCACCTATGTGGATGATGATGGATGATGGATGAGGATCTTAAGGCTTGGAATGTATTATGATTATGCAGTTTGATCATGGATAGTCTAGATCTGAATATTGACACAAGCTTTATTCTACAAATGTTATGATCTAGGCATGAATAAATCCTTAAATAGTTGTAAAGTTTTTATGTTAGTATTTGGAGATCTGTATGCACGTTTGCTTTGGTAATAGCACGTATACATGCTGGTTTGGCTCGTTAGAGTAGCATGTACATTATGAAATATGATATCTAAATTTGTAGTTGGTTCTAGTGGTTGTTGCAGAGTTTTGGGTTCCACTATGTGTTCTAGTAAGTTTGTTTTGATGATAGGCCTTCAGTGAGTTAGTTGTGGGTGATTCAAAGATTGATGATTGAGGTTCAATGATTGGTTAATGAAATGGTTGTATTGCATCGGTGATTGATTTTGAGGTTCAATGTTGCTCATGGGTCTAGTATGAAAATTGGACGAAATGTGGCCTTTAGATTATGGTGTTGTGTTCCAAGAGTATCTAGTCTGAAAATTTATGAAACGTGATCCATGGAGGAACACAGAGGGTCATAGCCTCCTGTAGGTTAGTGTCTACATACTAGTAAACATATCGGCCAATATAAGAGCCATGGGGTTGGAGTTCCCTTCTAGTAGTAGCTATAAAATGAGTGAAGGTTTGAGCCTTCAGTAGGCTAGCACCTACATGTTAGTAAAGAGATCAGCTAGTATAAGAGCTAGGAGGTTGTAGCTCCCTTCTAGTAGAAGTTGGAGAATGAGAGAAGTTTGTAGCCTTCTGCAGGTGGGTGCTTGCATACTTCTATGAGTCTGCACCAGTATAAGATTGTAAACCGGTTTTCTTATATTAAAAATAAGACATCAGTAGGTGGTTTTTGTCCCTCATTGGGTTTCCACCTTAAATCTTGGTGTTCATGTGTGTTTCTTATGTGTGATGGTCTGTTCTCGTATTACTACACATGGTTACTATTTGTATGGTTAATGAAGTACTGATGCACTGATTAAAGATCAGTATATGATGAATTAACTGAATGATAAGTTTGTTGGATATATGTTGTTTGCCTTAAACACAGTTGCGTGTACATGTGAGTTACCTTAATTGAAGTAGGATATATGAATTTGAGTATGAAAAGAAAGATTATTGATTTGAATAATACTGATTCACCCCTCCCCCCCCTTAGTATTATTCCCAATAGTTTATACATCCCAAATATCCCTCATTAGATTCTCCCCACCATAACCCTTACTCAGTTTCAGTTATTTCATCATTTTCTCACGCAACCCTAGCTAGTTGTTGTGCTTGTAGACTAGGAGTGTGTTTTCCCTCTTTTACCCTCTTTCCCTCACTCAAATTGTGGAATTACACTTTAATTGTCTTCCTAATACACTTCCCTTCTCCCCATAATTTCCCCAGACATTATCTTATCCCCCTTCCCCTTCATTCCCTTTCCTCAAATTATTCTGCTTTTTGCTCTATTTTTCTCTCCTCCAGAAACAGAACTATATCTTGCACAAATCGGAAAGTATTTTTGAGCACTGGTGGATTTTAAAAAAATGGGAAAGTATTTTTGAACACTGGACGTTTTTTTGGTTCATATCATACCCAAAATCCATAACCTATCTCAATTTTTTAATATACTTTATGACTTGGGAGATATGCCCAAAATACAAGTTGCTAGAAGAGAATCATTGCACTTTTGACTCTGTTTTTGGTCATCCTCGTCAAAAGAGGTTTCTGACCAAATGAAGTTGAATTTTGGAAAAAAAAAATAAGGTTAATTTAAAGTACCAAAATAATCGCAATAACCTCCTTATTTTCTACATAGGTATCATATATTGTGAGATAGTTAGCTTGACTGGAGCCCTATTTCAGAATATCAAATTTTCCAATTTTTCTTGGTTGTTTTAGCCATTAGTTTACGTAATGGATTCCGATAATATGCAAATGAATTTTAAAACAATGAGAATGTATTTCATTAAAAAATTATTATATAAGAAAAAATCTTACATTTTTGTAACAAGTATTATGTTAAAGAGGTATCACTCCATATTTGATCCCTACTTTTACAAAAAAATGCTGAAATTTGACCCTACAAAAACACAACAAGTACTTGCTGAAATTTTTCCCAACAGGTCTAAATGCACAATTTCAAGCATGTGTATATTGCTAATGATGAAAATATTTCATAAAAGTCCATTTGGAATCTTGGAGATTCATATATTTTAAGAATTTGACAAAATAGTGCCTATTTTTAACCTTTTTGGCACTATTTCAGGCCACTCATTATGCTTTTGGGACAATTTGACTTCAAGGAATTTTTAAGACTGTTTGGAGGAGGTATTTGCAGTTGTTTATGAATACATGGTGTAATATACATAATAATATTTCCAACCATGCCTTTTTTAGCCAAAACAATCATACGCGAAGGCCTATAAAATAGTGTACAAACCTTTGTTGCGCTTATGCTCATTTATTGTGTTTTTGTGAGTTTGACTATTTCACTGCTTATAATGGTCAAACATAAAACTAGATTGATGTAATGAGTTACTTCATGAGGCAATCTAGTATAATTGAGTGTTTTAGGGGTTAAATTCTAAATAATCTTGTAAATAAATTCTTGGAGAAATAAACTCATTTAGTTAGTGTAAAAAGGAAATTTGATTATAACTTCCCTAGTATTTAGTAATGGTTACAAAGAACCATGAGAGTAGTTCCTAGGAAGATGGATTCAACTTGTTGGAAGGGGAAACATTTTTTTCATATATGTGTACGTTGAATGCATTCAGAGGATGGGTTGTATACTTTAGGCTCATACATTATGAACTAATGTACATGATGTTGACAAAAATAATATAGGCAGTTGCAACGATTTTTATGGGATTCTTCTGATGTGGTTAGTGAAACTATTTTTATCCAGTTTTCCTTGTGAATTTGATCATTATTTAGTTATAGCAGCCATATATATTATTATTTTGTTAATATCCTACGTTTTAAAGATAATGAATTGCCTCCTATGCTCTTTTTTGTTTGAGATTGTCACATAAAGTGTTTTCATCCTCTGAAACAAATGAATTCATATTACATGTATGTTAATTTTTCTCCTTCTTTCCTCATTACCATACTACAATGAAAAACCATTCGTGTCACTGATTACACCTACGTTACCTCATTTTATGTCTATAATTAATCTTTTTACCTACTTGGTCTGAGACTGTGTGCTTCTTATCCATCAAACCCTAATCAAAATGCTACTAAGCTAATACATAGCCTAAATCCCTCATATTCTCTAGTCACTTCCACTGACTATGAGGATGATTTAGAGAGAGCTCTCTCTGATTTTGTAGTAGTAGTTTCCAAGTCCAATTTTTCTTTGTGGTTACCGCTTTGGTTTCTTTTTTCAACCTTGGGAAACTAAGGAGTGCTAACATTTTGGCGTCGTTGCTGAGGAACGATAGGTTTCATCTTCTCTAGGAAAGAAAACTCAAGTTGTAGATTTGATTACTATTGGTGGACAGTGGTCAGACATAGAAAGGCTGAAATCATTCACATGACAGGTCCAAATCAATTTCAAATTCAATTCAAAGACTCCACAAGTGGATGAATCTTACCAACAGAAACATGAAATGACAATATGGAAAGTTTAGGTATTCAACTTGGAATTTCATCCAAGACATCATGTTATTCATAATAAATTATTTCTGATGTCTTTTGGAAAATGTCAAGAAGGCTTTCCAATGTATACTATATTTGAGAAAAGATACTAGGCCTGCATTTCATTCCTTTCATTTGAAGATTGTGAATATAAATTTTCCTTACACTTTTGATCTTTGTCAAGACCCTTCTTTTGAAACTTATGTTGATCATATTCAACTTGATGAGCCTTAAGAGATCAAGGCTAATCTTGTAGATTTTGTACATACTCTTATACCTTGTAAAATTCCAGATAGATATAAGTCACTCATCTTAGGTCCTATACTCCTAGGAAGATCTTCCTTGGGTTGATGGACAATATGGTAACATCATTGACGAAAAATACATTCATAGTTTTGAAACTTTTCTCGACCTTTTTGAGGTGGAAGAAGATGATGTTAGTATTAACATTTTTTCTCTGTCTTTGCAAGAATAAGACAAAAAATGGTTGAAAAACTTGCCAATTGCAAGCATTTTCGATTTCCATCAGTTTGTACAAGTATTCCTTGATGATGGGTGCAGGATCCCCCAAGGAAAATTTAAGGGCTTAAAGCCTAGTTTTTGGTTAAAAGTTGTAAATCCAATGTAAAGACTCCACATCTTGTGGGCACAGAGTGCGAAGTTCTAAATGCATCATAGGGTTTTCCACCATCAATTTTGTAATGTAGTGTCGGCTTTAGACATCTGCCAATATTCTGTGGACCATGGGATTGTATAAATAGAGCTAGGCTATAAGTACTCGAGACATAACATAATTAGAAGGAATGACGATGGAATAGAAGGATAGTGGAAGATATAATCATGGAGTTGAGTCTTTGGGTCATAGAGTAGGAGAAGGCTCTGCTACTAACTGCGCAGGGAAAGTCAAGTCTATAACTATTGAAGCATTGATAAATATAAGTTTTACATCAATTTTTTGTATTTATTTCCTATTTTCTCTGTCAAATATATTGGGTATAAATTGCATTAATGTTGTATATATGGTGCATGAACATATCTGATTGTGTTGATTAAGTAAATGTGAGATAAGGTATATGTTTATGCAAAGTTAATTAACAATAGTAAGAATATAAGTAAGATACATCGTGTAACTTGGGGAAATAGTGTAGGTCGCTACGCTAGTAGCACGAAAGCATCCTAGCCCCTGGTTAGGGCTGCACGAAAGGCGATCCTAACAAATTGCGAAGGTCTCATAGGTCAGAACAGTGTGCGAAGTGACCTCCACGAAGGTAGGCACATTTAGATTAAATTGACCCCTTAGACATCTCTACGGTGCAGAAGCTTTGTTCTAGCTTCCTCCCATACTATTGCAAGTGAAAGTTGATTCCATTCACTGTGGGTTGATGCCGAAATGGCCAGTAATGTAGGGATTTGTTTGGCTAATTAACTCCAAACATGGGTCAAGCCCCTTCAAACCAAAAAATGGTTCCATTTAAGGGACAAAAGACAACAAGATATTCTGGGTGTTCATGGAGATGAACATCAGAATGGTCATTAGTCGTAAGCCACAGTTATCACCCACTGTCTATAATAGTCTGTAGAGCTTCATGAAGTTCAAGGTGAACTTTCATCACATGTACATGAGGGTGAGGAAGGACCCATGAAGGCATGGAAGGAACTACCTTACTGGCCATAGACAATTTCATATTCAACAGGCTTGAATTGTGGCGAAGTGGCACGCTCCCACCAGCTTTGCAGTGGAATCAGAGTAGTCCGTTGCACATAGGAAGAAAAAGGAGGCAAAACTGTAGATGGTGCAGTTGGTAGAGAAGCTAAGCAATGAAGTAGCAACAACAAAGGTGCAGAAGGCATGGTACATTGTGAAGGCAGTAAAAAAACAATAAAAGATAGCAAAGAAGGAGTGCGAGGTCCCGAAGTCACATTCATCTGAACATGAGACAAAAACAGAGGAAGGTGGCATGGACACATACAGAACATCCATACAACTAAAGCAACAGTGCCTTAGAGAGTAGGTGGGGCCACAGAAGAAGTCAAAGGCCTCCAAGACTTCTTCTGACCCCATTAGCCTCACTAAGGAGGATCTCCATGACATAGGGGAAACAGTGTGGAACGTCACCACGTAGGTCGTCCAATAGTTCATGGAGGAAATATAGATGGTATTGGGGTCCCTCTGGACACAGATACATAGTTGCCGGTGTGCACTCCTCACGTTGGTACTGTATCGACCAGCCTTCCAGTAGGTATGACCGCGGCTGAGTAAATGCTACATGCATGCATAACCAGCACCATAGTGCTGCTAGAGGGTGTAATGGTTATATAGAATGAGGTCGATAGATCTATGGTTAGTGCACTAAAGGGAGTTGGGATAAACATGGTTGTGCTCACTCAGGAGATTATCTATGTTCTGCAAGATGAAGTGACTGCAGAATTGCGGGCCAGGGAGGGTCATGCACTCTAGGTGATGAGCGAGCAATGAATTAATATTGAGCAATTGAGCATGTAGTGTGATGAGGTCATGGCATAGAATAGACAGCTAATGCAGGTGGTTGAGGAAGCCTACTAGATAGTCCCTATGTTGGCAATCCCAGTCGAGGAACTAGTGGAGGCGTGCATCTCGAGACTAGCTGTAGGGGTGCGTGAGGTGAAAGAAGAAATGGTGAGGGTTCAGCTCGAGCTAAGCCTTTAGATAGCTAAGCTAGAGTTCAAGGCACAACCTTCAACTCCCCCTCAGGTGAAAGAACAATGTGCCAGTGCCACCATAATAGGAATAACAAAGATTAGCAATGCAGTGAAGGACTGCACCAAATTGTTTGAAGAGTCGTTCGAGCTCCTCACCATTCTGCAGGACGACCCAAACATAGAATGGTTAAAGTAGAGGCGCGCAAGCTAAAAGAATAGTACAATGAAATAAAAGGGACCACACAGATGGTGGCCCTTACATAGAGGCTCCCATGGATGTAGCAAGTAAAAGTACTCAAGGAGTAGGTAGGTGTTGCGCGACATAATGAAGTTTTTTTGAAGGTGTGCGTAAAAACATGGATCAATGAGACATTTGTCATTACAACCTCGATTGAATCCAATCTTGCACAAATGGAGGGAATGCAGGAATAGGTGTAGGGCAGCAGTTTAGCAACAACAGTCTCTGAGCAATGTGTCCAAGAAGTGCAACAGGTAGCTACTCAGTGTGTTCCTCATCTTGCAGCAGTCCAGATAGAGTAGGGATGTCTTCACATGAACATCTTTGCGCTGACAAAATAATTGTAGGGTGAGTAACGATGTTTTTGTTGGGGGCTTGTTGGGCACGGGATCCCCCAAGCAAACTTTTGGGGGTTAAAGCCCAATTTTTGGTTAAAAATTGTAGATATAATCCAAAGACTCTGTGCTTTGTGGGCACAGAGCGTGAGGTTGTAAATGAGCCAAGTGTTCTTCGCCCTCAATTTTGTAATGTAATGTCATCTTTAGAGATCAACCCATGGTTCACAGACCATGGGATTGTATAAATAGAGTGAGACTCTAAGTAGTTGAGACAAAATAGGATTAGAAGGAATGATGATGAAATAAAAGGATAGCAAAGATCTAAGCATAGAGTCGAGTCTTTGGGTTGTAGACCAGGAGAAGGCTCTACAGCTAAGTGCATGAAACCCTGCAGCCTAGTGTGCAGCGCGAGTCGAGTTTGTAATTGTTGAATCATTAATAAAGATAAGTTTCACATCGATTCCGTGTATTTATTTCCTATTTTTTGTATTGAATTTATTTGCTATAAATTATGTTTATGTTTTTTCTATGTGGTGCGCGAACATATCTGATTGTGCTAATTAAGTAAATGTGAGAAAAGTTATCCATTTACATGAAGTTAACTAACAATAGTAAGAAGATAAGTAAGATACGTGTTGTAACATGGAGAAATACTGCAAATCATTGCCCTAATATTGTGAAAGCATCTCAGCCCCTTGTTATGGCTATGCGAAAGGTGATCCTAATAGATTGTGAAGGTCTCACGGGTCAGGATAGTTCATGAAGTGACCTGTGTGAAAGTAGGCATAGTTAGATTAAATTGACCCCTCAAGCATCTCCAGGGTGCGAAACATGGTTCCAACATCCTCCCATACTGCTTCAGGAGAGACTTTAGTCCTCACAGCATGAGCTAATGTTGAAAGGGCTAGTAGTGTAGGGATTTGTTTGGCTAAGTAACTCTGAACGTGGGTCAGGCCCCCTCAAGCCAACACTTGATGAATGGGTGATCTAGAGGAATCCTTTTCTAATTTTAGAAAAATATAATCATTTGAAAAGAGAAATAAGAGAAGAAATGTAACACTTTTCCACCATGTTAAATAAAGCATACTATTTAATGTCTATTGATATAAAATTGCCTCCTAGTTTAGCTCTCTTACACTACGAGGATGCCTTTGATCCAAAAATATATTTTCAATTGAGAGAAAGGAACACTAAAACACTTGAATAAATGAAGGAATATGCAATAGATTTCCGTACAAGAAAAAAGGACATTGGTGAGGGGTGAAAAATGTCACCATAAGCTCATTAGTGACAGTCAAAAGAGCCTTCGTCACCAAAAACTGAACATCACCAAAAGTGGTATCGCCAAAAGTATCGGTGTTGTAGTGACATTCAAAATTCATCAAAAATAATGATTTATAATGACGGATAGTGACCATCACCATTTCATATGAGCAATGGTGATGGACCATAGCTTCCATCACCATTTCATATGAGCAATGGTGATGGACCATAGCTTCCACGACCAAAAACTGGAGGTCACCAAAGGTGGCATCGCCAAAAGTATAGGTGTTGTAGTGACACTTAAATTCCATCACCAATAATGATTTATAATGACACATAGCGACCACCATCATTTCATATGAGCAATGATGACAGACCATAGCCTCTGTCACAAAAAATTCAATGTCACCAAAGGTGGCATCACCAAAAGCATAGGTGTTATGGTGACATTAAAGGTGTGTCACGAATATTGATTATAATGACGGATAGGGACTGTCACCATTTCATATGAACAAGAATGATTTATTGTGATGGATCTTTCATGGCCATGACTATTGATGCATATATGTTGTGACATTCATTGACCCTCGCCAAAAGCAACATTTCCTTAAGTATAGGTGTTGTGGTGACATTCAAGGTCCATCATGAATAATGACTATAATGACAGACATCGACTGTCACCATTTCATATCAACAACAATGATTTATGGTTACGGACCTTTGAAGTTTGCCACTATTGATGCATATATATGGTGGCATTCGTTGATCATCACAATTTCATATTTGTGTGATGGTTAAAGATGTTATCAAAGATCATTGGTGATGGTCAAAAGATCAGTTTGTATGGATCATGTTAGGGCACGAAGGAATCAAACCGCCAACCTCCTACATGTAAAATAGGTGCTCTTCCATTGAGCTAACATGCTTTAAAGAATTAGACTTTCAAAATTAGACCTTGAAAGTTCATAAGTTGTAAATTCTACAAATTTCAATAAATTAAAGTCTCAACAATATTTTACTAAACAAGCAAAGCAACATCGAAGTTGCAGGTCCCTACCTAATGGTTATGGAAGTTATGAAAAGTGGGTGGAGGGAAAACTAATTGTGTATAGGAGAATCAATATGTTTAGTTGAATACTCAATTAGAAGTAAAATTATGGAGACATTTATAATCTATAAATGACCGATAACTAGAAAATGCACCAAATATTGCAAAGTAAATGTCATAAGTTGATAACATATGAAAGAAGAACATTGATGAAGACAAATGTAATATGTTATATGTTGATTGAAAGGAAAATCTCAATGTTGTTGATGTTTGGTGTTTAGATATTTGAATGATATCTAAACCTCTGTTCAAATGTAACACGGATCTCTGGAAACCATGAATGACATATGATAAAAAAATATATATATATATATATATATATATATATATATATATGTATATATATATCTATATATATGTATATCTATATATATATGTATATAAATATATATGTATATATATATATATATGTATATATATATATATATATATATATATATATATATATATATATATATATATATATATATATATATATATATATATATATATATATATATATATATATATATATATATATATATATATATATCCCCTTTACATAAACCAACATGCAATTTGGAATTTCACAAGTCCACACTCAAAACACGATAACAACCAACAAATAAAAGAAATTGACTTAGACAGAAAGCAATAGCTTCAACCTCATTCTTGAGCTTCTTTTGTTTATTTGAATTTGACTCATGACATTATTTATATGAAAAGGAATCAAAATCATCACTAGTATTAAATTCATCAAACACGGACTTTGGATATCCCACTAACATCTTCATTTTTGTTTCCATGCCTGAAAACCATGGAGTTTCTTGTTGATAGTAGAATAAGATGTGTGCCTGCTTCTCAAGAACACATTGCTTATTATTAATCGTTTTTACCCAACAAAATCCAAAGAGACAACACAATATCAGTGTACACAAAATCCCCTACCGAAATATAATCATAACTTAGCAAAGAATTCTAAAAGATTTTCTTAATTAATAAACTTTGTATTTGGAAACACTGTCTCTTTAGATTTAAAAAAGACTATGTTGTACAACACTTTTGTCTATTTATCTAGGCAATTATATCATAGCATATGTCACACAGTAGCAATCTATAGTACCTAAAGTAGAAAGACAAATTTTCTCAAGAAACTAGATTTAGAAAGGAGATTTGAAAACTATAAGTTTTTCATCAAAGATTTACTTAATTTAACAACAAACTAGTGGGAGTTTGAAAATCAAAATCATTCATACGAAATGAGTAAGACAATGGCCACAATCACTATTCATACAAATAAAGCTAGAATCACTATTTTCATTGCAAATAACTAAAATTTGGGCAGTGATCTAACAGTTAGAGCTTATTTTCTAGAAGACGCATCAATGCCATCAGTTTTTTCCGTGGTATTTTCTGTCTCTAGATCTAGATCAGATAGCTTTCCATTCTCAACTTCTACCTTTCAAGTATTGATTTCTGGCTCACCCTTTAAAACACAATTCTACCACCCCATTTTATTTCGTTTTATCAAGAGAATTCGCAGGATCTTCCCATCCTCTGTTTTACATAATCAATAACCATAAATAAATGATATAAAGAATACCAGATACACAACAAAGGCCAATGATGTTCTTGTTGTATACCTATGTTCTACGACTAATCTCACCTTACTAGTGCAAAGAGCTCACCCTGAAAGAACAACATCCACGTGGAACCTATAAAAAAAATAAATCAAGATCCATCTAAACCAATCAAAATATGAACATCCTTCTAATCAATAAAATCTCTGACTTAAAATAAAAGTGGCCTAAAATTGAATATTATATTAACCATGTCAAGTTACTAACATCGGGTGAGAAATACTATCCATGCATATTAGTGAAATAATTGATCTAGTAAAGCTCAAAAAGAGATGACTTAGAGCTAAGAAACTCAAATAAATGACTTAGAACTAATATGTGAGGTTACCATTTCAACCATATCGTTAAATAACTCTTATTTATGTTACTTATCATTAAACTTCTTTTGATACTAGGTGGAAGTGGTATTGTAACATTAAACTTTGATAATCTATTTCCTCGACTACTTGTCAAGATATACTCCATTACCAACATTTGGGGCTAGAAAAGATACATGCAAAAACCATCAACATGAAAATCAAATATGCATCCTTTTAAGAAAAGAGGAAAAAAATTATCCACAAATTGAAACAGAATGTAGGATACCTCATTCCTGCAACATGATTATCTTGTCATGAACAATAAAAAAATAAGTCAAGAGAAATGTAATTTTTGCCACATTATGACAATGAAATCCTTTGCATATTCTATTAACAATTGATGAAAAAAGTCAACTAAAGCTTGTCAGCATCAAAATTATAGTAAAACATAAAGGAACCACTCTAAAAAATATATAATCCTAACCATAAGTGTCTATACATATAACTATTTATTGAGTACATTGTATTTTGTGAAATTGTGGAAGCCAAATCTTTGAAATAACACAATTTATGGTACCATTTCCTTCTGAAGTCCATTCATTCGAGTATTTAAGTCCATTCAGGAATTTATTCAAAGTTAAAAGTTAAAAAAATTAACATATAGCCTAAAAAGCTTAGATTTGAAAAGTAGATCACCCAAAGATGTAGAGTATATATCTCACATTTATATATCCTAATTTCCACACATCGAAATGACAGATTTTAGCACACTATTGTGAATTCAACCCAAAATGCTAGAAAAAAGATATTGATGGTTATTTTGCTAATATAGAAGTTTTATACATGCATTTATTTAAACAATTAGCTTGCATTGTCAAACATATCTAAGGATGCACACAATACATTGCATCTTTAGTGCTAGTGTGTGAACATGACACAATGAAGTCCAACATTAACAGTTTGCCTACCATATGCACTAGTAGAATAAGTGAACAATAGTATTGTAGGTATGTGTTATGAATATATGTATTATAGGCCAATAAGAGTATGGCTGGAACATTAATGTAAAACCCTTCCAAATTTTCTTATAATTTTCACTGGTCTAATACTTGAACAATAGAACTGTAGGTGTGAATTCTGTATCACTTACCTAGATCCAACACCTTCAACATAGAAATTTCAAAGAAGATGTCTAGAACTAGTAGGCAATTTGCAAAATGAAAGAGTTGGCTTGATTGTTTCTAGAGAAGACTACATTATTACATTGTTCAATGCAAATCCATGACACTTTTCCAAGCTTAGATGGGACAGGAAGGAACCAAGATAGAAGGTTATTTAAAGAATCCTTACTTAGTTAGGGTAAAATGTTAGCCCTTTTTTGTCAAAAATCATAAATGTAAAAACTTTAAGAAATTTAGTGAAGAGACTATAGAAATGTTCTTATCAAACCACTAACATAAACAAACCTAAGAAATATTGCTTTGTAGAAGAGATATTCATGGTAAAATTATCAATAAAATGACCTTTTAGCAAAGCTAATACACTAGTGCTCATGTCGTAGTGTCCCATGGCATGTTAGGGACTACAATGAGTGTTCATGTACATCTAGAGAAGAGGTGGGGAGACATTAAGTTGTAGTCAAGAGGACTACAAGTGATGAGGGGTAGATACTTGAGGTCCCCAACATCTTGGATTATACCTTGCTATGGGAGCCCCAAGGAGAGAGTAGCAGGATTGGCAAATGTGGGTAGAGACGAATGCGGATGAAGCAACAAAGAGTGCTATAGTGTAGGAGTCCTCTGGAAACATGAGGCTAGTAGGCTACAATAGTATGATCCCTAGTTGCGGTCACACAGGAGCCCTAGTTGAATTCATGAAGGGAGACCTAGATGCAGTCTTGAAGGAGCTCTAGCCATAGTCGAAAAGGAATTCTAGCTTCAATAGAAGCCAGCCCTAACCACAATCAAAAGGAGGCTTAGCCAGAATAATAAAAAGGCCTAAGATGCAGTCTAGAGAGAGGCCTGAGATGCAGTCAAGAGAGGCATAAAGACACAGTCAAGATAGGCTAGATACATAGAAAAAGGAAGGCTCTTATCCACAATAGACGAGGCCTTAATCCATAGCAAGAGGGAGGCCCTTACCAACCATCAAGAATAAGTATATGGCCACAGTAAAGGAAGGTCTAAAGCAACACTCAGAGAGGCCCTAGATGCACTCAAAGGGAGGCCCTAGACACATCAAGAAGGATCCATAAGATAACAAGAAAGAAGCCCAAGAAGCAATGTGGAAGTCTTATGTTTTAATGTAGGTACAACGTGTGAAAGAGAGCCTGGTTTGAGTGTTGTTATTGGGTGTTCTTGTAGGGAGAAGGGCTGAATTTTGAAGTTTAAGGTCACAACAAGAAGAGGCATTTAATGTGGGTTAAATAGGGTTGTTCTATAGCTATTCCAAGAAGACTGAAGGCTTGAAAAGAGGCCAAGTATCTTGCTTGAAGCTTCAACTAAAGGATGAAACTCAACTAAAGGAAGACTAAACTTAATAAAGTTCATGATGGCCTCTTACAATCATATACTTATGAGTGAACCGAACTCTTATTTTTGGGACTTATCCTAGTGTCCTAATAGGTGGGATAAAGAGGAAAAATATTATCTCTCTTTCTCCATTGCATTCCTCTGACCTTGAAAATCAAAAGGGTGTTGGCATTATGACACAGGTTTGGCGCTACAGCACAGGTGTGGCATAGGTGTTGTCCTTGATGGAAACTCACTTTGGTAACAAATCTCAGTTCAGGGTCTCAAAGTAAAGGAAAAATATATATACGCGGGTTCATCGTGATCAATCCGCGTATACACACGGGTTAGATGTTCCAAAGTCACGTATGCATATACACGCACTTTCACGCAAGGAAAAGCACGTACATGTGGGAGAACTTAGGTTTGGTCTGTGGTATTTAGTCCTTGGTATTTGAAACTATGGTTTTGGACCATACTATCTCATCAGATGTGTTGATCTCAAGTATTGGGTCCATGGTATTGGTTTGTTATGGTTTTGGACCGTGGTATTGTGAAAAGCCTAAGACTATAAAAGAGGAAGGAGATCATTAGGCAAGGATCATCTGATGTATTGAATATCTGAAGATGTGCAAGTGATTGGTTTGTGTGGCTGGATCTGAATCAAGGAGGAACCTGAGCATTACAAGATAGATAAGTTCTATTGATGGGTAGAGATCTCAAGGCTTGATTAGCAATATCTTTTTTTGATCTGATCTGTTGTAATTGGCGCATAATTAGATATATAAATTTGATAATCTAAGTATAACTGAAGTTTGTTTAAGTGTAAAGGGTGAATTGTCTTTTATAGATTTGTACGCAGGTTCCGGTCTGTAAAGACGCATATACACGCGTGTTCAGCAAGAGAAGAAAGCGTATACGTTGGTTGACCTAGATTCAACTACGTATGTACGTAGGTTTTTACATAGTGAAGTAGCATACATCTCTTGAGATATGTTTTAGCTGCTTCTGTGGATTACTGCAGTATTCTGGGTCCAACATTGGTGTCTGGTTACAAGTATTGTTTTCTGGTTACAGAATTCTGGGAACTTATTGGTTGATTCAGTAGTTGTTTGTGGAAACGAGATTGGTTGATGCACATATACTTGATGTTTGTTTGATATTCATGGATCCAGTCTCAAAATTGATGAAACGTGGTCACTAAAAGAAAAGAGAACGTTGTAGCCTTCTATAGGTCAGCACCTACGTACTAGTATCTCAGCTAGTACAAGAGCTAAGGAGGTTGTAGCTCCCTTCCAGGAGAAGCTGGAGAACGAGAGAGGGTTGTAGCTCTCTGCAGGTTGCAGCCTGTGTACTCGTATAGTTCTGACCAGTACAAAATCGTTGTAAAAATAAGTTTCTAATTAAAAGAAGATAGAGACGAATTGCAGTAGGTGGTTTTCACCCACATTGGGTTTCCACCTTATATTTTGTGTTCTTGTGTTTGATTTTCTTCTGCTCTTTTTTTACTGTTACAAATTACTATTTATATGACTCTGATGCACAAATTAATGATCAACATCTGTAGAACACATTAAATTATAAGTCTACATGGTATACGCTGGTTTTCTTATCTGAAGTTGCATATATACGCAGTTTTCTCGAACTGAAGTAGTGTATATGATCTGGGTGTGAAATAAAAAATATTTTACTTAATAATACGGATTCACCCCCCTCTCAGTATTGTTTCCAACAATTGGAATCAGAGCAGGTCCTTCAGAAGAATCTTGATCGCTTGAAGGAAGATCTATCATCATGAGCAATTACTAGAGAGAAGCCTCAATCAGGCCACCAATTTTCGATGGGACCAACTTCGTCTATTGGAAGGTAAGAATTACAGCCTATATTCAATCTCTTGGTACAGAAGTCTGGGATATCATAGATACATGGTACACATTTTCTTCAGCTACTCCTACAGATCCTGTTGGGAAGAAGTGGTATGAAACAAATGCAATGGCTGTCAATACTCTATTAGGGAGTCTATCTCAAACAAAATTCATCAAGCTTATGCAGCTCAAAACCGCAAAGGAAATATTGGACAAGATCGTTCTGAGCTATGAAGGAGATGAACAGGTAAAATGAGAAAAACTTCAAACCCTCAGAATTCAACTTATGAAAATCTCAGAATGCACAATGATGAAAGTGTGGCTAACTATTTCCTTCTTATAGATGAGATTGTTAATTGTATGAAAAACTTGGGTGAAGAAATAAAATAGGTTGTTTTGGTTGAAAAGGCTCTAAGATCATTGTATTTTATGTTTGAATCAAAATTTTCTGCCATAGAAGAAAAGCAGAATCTACAGAGCCTTACCATGTCACACCTGCATGAAATTCTAACTGCTTATGAAATGAGAAAAGGAGGACGATCAGACAGGAGAGAAGCTGCGTTCAAGGGTTCAGGCAAAGGAGATTACTATGAGTCAGGACATATGTCAGAAGAAGGGGAAGAATCAAATTTTGTCAAGAACCTCCAACGGGGAACTGGAAGATTCAGAGGTAAGTTGCGTTTCAAATGCTTTGCTTGTGGAAGAGTCAGTCATTATGCTGGAAAATGTCCTCATAAAGATAAACTAGACAAAGGTAAGGTAGATGTCAAATGGAACAGAAGAAGAATAAGAAGATCTATTACACGCATGAAGACAGTGATGGACTGTCAAATAGTGGTGAAGATGAATGAGGTAATGATGATAGACTTTTGATGTCTTTTGAAGATGATTATTTCTTGGATGCTATAAATGAAGAAGGTCTTTATGAAGAAATTTCTAGACTTAAAGTTTTTTTAGAGGAAAGGAATATGATTATAGATACTCTAACATTCCAAATTTCCAAAAAAGACAAATACAATGAAAAGTTAGAATGTGAAATTGTGGGACTTAGAAAAGAAATTAAGAAAACAAAAGCCCTTAATCTCAAATTTTCTAAAGGATCTGAATCTTTAGATGAGATTATCAAAGTGCAACGTTCTCCACTAATCAAGATAGGTCTGGGATATAATGAACAAGTGTCTCAAGCATAGGAGCCATCCACCTCCAAAAGTTATCTTGATGCAGCAAGGAGGAGTAAACAAATTGATAATTGACAGCGAAGGCATAATGGAGATCACCAGATAGATCAGGGACAATTTACCTCAAGAATGAACATAGACTACCAGGTAAATCGGGGGAAATCTACCTTAAGGATGAACAGAAGCTACAACCAGCGATAGGTAAAACATTCTCAATTTCCCTCAAGAATGGATGTCAATATAAACTACAATTCTTTTGGTTGGTAGGTTTGATAATCACACGAGTTTCTTCAATGGCCATTGTTTCTCTTGTCATAACTTTGGTCACAAAGTAGCTTAATGTGTTGCCTATAAGACAATCATGACTAGAGAAGCTCAAAAACAAAGAAGTATGACTGGGATCATGAAAAGGACCTACTATAACTTTTCTGCTCTTGAAAATGAAATAGAATGTTCTATTTGTAACAACTTCGATCACGAAGATTCTGAATGCAGGAGCAGGTTTTGGCAGACAACTCAGAAGGAACAAGTCTCAAGTGCCAAAACATGGAGAATGAAAGAACCACAACCAGAAAGATGTGGGATAGCCTTATATGTAGAAGGATAGGAAAATCATTGGTATATCGATAGTGGATGTTTGTAACATATGACAGGTGATAAAGAAAAAATTCAATCATATAGTGCCTTAGAAAAGGCAAAGAAGGTCTCATTTGGAAATAACACCCCTACGTTCATAAAAGATAAAGGTTCTATTCAGTTAAAGGAAAAGGTCAATGCTAAAAATGTTATGTATGTCGATGATTTAAAGCATAATCTATTGCATGTCAATCAGATGTGCGATTAGGGAACTGAGGTAATATTTCGATCAAATTGATGTAGTGTTCATGATCTTGATACAGGAAAAACAAAGATCAAAGGGATAAGAACTCCAAATAATTTATACATATTCAAAGAAGGACAACATCAATGCTATCTAAGCAAGAATGATGAACACTAGCTATGGCACAGAAGATTGGGGAATCTTAGCTTCTCTCAGATAAGGAAAGCATGCAAATATCACGTGGTTCGTGATCTTCCTAACATCAGAATTCCAGACAATACAATATGCAAATCATGTCAGTTTGGTAAGAAAACTAGAACTAATTTCCCTGAGAAGGAAGGATAAGCTAGCAGACCACCTAAACTTGTCCATACTGATATATGTGGTCCAACTAGGAAGAGGTCACGTCGAGGTGAAGAGTACTTCATATTGTTTATTGATGACTTTTCAAGGATGTGTTGGTTAGGACTCATGAAGTATAAAGATGAAGCTTTTGAAAAGTTCAAATCATTCAAAGCCTTGGTCGAAAATGAATCAGATCGACGAATCAAATGTCTTAGATCTAATCGAGGAGGAAAATTTACCTCAGATGAATTTTTCGATTTTTGTGAAGAACACGGCATAAGAATGGAATTTTCTGCTGCAAGGACACCTGAACAAAATGGAGTAATGGAAAGGATGAACAAAACGGTTCAACAAATGGCTCGTGCTATGCTCGATGAATATGGAACTCTCGCAACCTTCTAGGGTGAAGCCGCATTTTCTATGATAACTATTGTTAACAAGAAAAATGTCCGGGTAAACGACACTCAAACTCCTCATGAACTTTGGTATGGTAAGACTCCCACGGTGAAATATTTCAAAATTTTTGGAAGCAAGTGATACATTAAAAGGGCTGATGAAAATCTTGGCAAGTTTGAACCTAGAGCAGATGAAGGCATTCTCCTTGGTTACTCTCCCCTTAACAAAGCATATAAGTGTTACAATAAAAGAACTGGAAAACTTATTGAAAGTATTGATGTAAATACATCTAGGCAGGAAATATCTGAAGTTTCGAAAGATGATGAGGACTATCCCTCAACATCAAATCAAATTCATGATGAAGAAACCCATGAGGATCCAGAAGAACAAATAAGAATAGAATAAAATACTCCATCCAGATATGTTCAAAAGAATCATTCAGAATCTCAAATTTTGGGCCAGAAAGAGGTAGGTGTACAAACAAGGAGAACCATTTCAGAAGCTTCAAGCTATCTAGCATTGCTCTCCTCTACCGAGCTACAAAATGTACGAGAAGCATGCAAAGATGAATGCTGGGTCAAGGCAATGAATGAAGAACTTGAGCATATTGAAAGAAATAACACTTGGGAGTTGGTTCCTAGACCAAAAGATAATAATGTCATAGGGACAAAGTGGATTTTCAAAAATAAGCTGAATGAAAATGGAGATGTGGTTAGAAACAAAGCAAGACTTGTTTGTAAATGATATGCACAACAGGAAGGCATAGACTTTGAAGAAACCTTTAGACCAGTCGCTAGACTTGAGGATATAAGAATTTTCCTTGTTGTCTCTAGCTTTCAAAAGTTCAAAGTATTTCAGATGGACGTAAAATATGCCTTTCTGAATGGAGACATGAATGAAGAACTGTACATTGAACAACCAGATGGGTTCATCCTTGGAAATGATCCAAATCTTGTATGCAGACTCAAAAAGGCTCTCTATGGTCTGAAACAAGCTCCAAGGGATTGGTATTTTCGATTGGATGAGTACCTCCATCAACAAGGTTTTGCAAAAGGATCAACAAACAACAATCTATATATAAAGGTTGACAATAAAAAGTTGCTAATAATTGTTGTGTATGTTGATGATATCATCTTTGGCAGTAATGAAGAAGACATGAGTCAAAATTTTTCCTTGGTAATGCAAAAGGAGTTTGAAATGTCCATGCTTAGTGAGCTCACATATTTTCTTGGTTTACGAGTCCAAAAAAACAAAGACGAAATTTTTGTATCAAAAACCAAGTATCTCAAGCAGATCTTGAAGAAATATGGATGGAGGATTTGAAACCAGTATGTACTCCTATGGTTACAAGATGCATTCTCAGCACAAATGATGAATTAGTAGTTGTACATCAACCTACATATAGATCCATGGTTTCTAGTCTACTCTATCTGACAGGTACCCGACCAGACATTATGAATGCAGTAGCAATAGTTGGAAGGTTTCAGGCAAATCCAAAGGAAACCCATCTTCAGGTAGTCAAGAGAATTTTCAAATACCTTCAAGGGACTCAAAACTATGGTTTATGGTATCCTAGAGATACAGATATCACACTTCATGCATATACAGATGCAGATTGGGCAGGTAGCGTGGATGACAAGAAAAGCACTAGTGGTGGTGCATTCTTCATGGGTCCTATATTAGTATCATGGTTCAACGAGAAACAAAGTTCCATTGCATTATCTACAACTGAAGTAGAGTATGTAGTTGTTGCATCTTGCTACACACAACTCCTTTGGATGATGCAAACTTGCAAGATTCTCAAATCACTTGTACTCCACCTATTGCAAATTTTTGTCATAATACAAGTGAAATCAACATTTCGAAGAATCCTGTCATGCGTTCAAATACCAAGCACATACCTATCAAATACCATTTTCTTCAAGAACAAGTGCTTGAACTAAAGGTCAAGTTGGAGTATGTTCCCTCTAAGGAACAAGTTGCTGATATTCTCACGAAACCACTACCCAAGGAGACATTTGAATACCTCAGACAGAAGCTGGGGGTAGTTGATGCATCATCTTGCTGCTGAAACCTGTCAGTTTGAGAGAAATGTGGTTGTATGTGACTTGCATGGGGAGGATCCATGTACATATGATGATTTATACAGATACAGTCACGTATATGGTGGTTTGAAGGAAATCAGTGGGGACAGACTCTGATTGAAGAGAGTCTGATATGGGTCTCACAAGAGACCATCTCGCACAGGTTCTGGGGGAGCAGATAATCTTATAATAATGCATTGTTGGCATTACATTAGGATCTCTTGGTTTGAGTACACAAGATGTTTTGGGATCATGTGGAGTAGCTACAGAAGGGGTGCAGAAGGAGAACATGGTTTCTGATCTAAATAAAGATGCCGCTAATATTTGTTATTGGTGACTTTCATAGTCTTGCTCTAAATTTTTCGTCTATATGTCATGTATGTCTTTTATTGTCAAGGACATGTAACAACCTATTTTGGTTTCCCCACTATGCCTGGGATGAATGATGTAATGTACTTGGTTGTCATATGTAAACTTCTGATGTATCCCCACTTATTTCGGTGGATGATCCCCACTTGGTTGGGTGATAGATTTTTGTATAGAGTCTTTTGGTGATAGGAAGGTCTTCTATGATGTATAAGTCATGGTCCTTGAAGAACATCATTTTTCAGATCTTACCTATAGTCAAGGGGAGCATGGTCAGCACAGCAGAGCAGAGATTCCAGCATGTACTCAGGGGGAGCATAACCCTTTTCCCTTGATGACAAAGGGGGAGAATGACCTTGAGGTTGCCGTCAAGTACAAAGGGGGGAATTTTGGCATTATGACATAGGTTTGGTGCTATGGCACAGGTGTGGGATAGGTGTTGCCCTCGATGGCAACTCACTCTGGTAACAGATCTCAGTTCAAGCTCTCGGAATGAAGGAAAAATATATATACGCAGGTTCATCGTGATCAATCCACGTATACACGCGGGTTAGATGTTCCAAAGTCATGTATGCGTATACACGCACTTTCATGCAAGGAAACGCATGTACATGTGGGAGAACTTATGTTTGGTATGCGGTATTTAGTCCTTGGTATTTGAACCTATGGTTTTCGACCATAGTATCTCATCAGATGTGTTGATCCCAAGTATTGGGTCCATGGTATTGGTTTGTTATGGTTTTGGACCGTGATATTGTGAAAAGCCTAAGACTATAAAAGAGGAAGGAGATCATTGGGCAAGAATCATCTGATGTATTGAATATCTGAAGACATGCAAGTGATTGGTTTGTCTGGTTGGATCTGAATCAAAGAGGAACCTGAGAATTTCAAGATAGATAAGTTCTATTGATGGGTAAAGATCTCAAGGCTTGATTACTAATACCTTTTTTTGATTTGATCTGTTGTAATCGGCGCATAATTACATCTATAAATTTGATACTCTAAGTATAACTCAAGTCTGTTTAAGTGGAAAGGGTGAATTGTCTTTTATAGATCTGTACGTAGGCTCCACTGTCCAAAAACACGTATACACACAGGTTAAGCAAGAGAAGAAAGCTTATACGCTGGTTGACCTTGATTTAGCTACGTATGTACTCAGGTTTATACATAGTGAAGTAGCATACATCTCTTGAAATATGTTTTAGCTGCTTCTATGGATTACTGCAGTATTCTGGGTTCAACATTGGTGTCTGGTTATGAGTATTGTTTTCTAGTTATAGCATTCCGAGAAGTTATTGGTTGATTCAGTAGTTGTTTGTGGAAAGGAGACTGGTTGATGCAGATATATTTAATGTTTGTTTGATATTCATGGATCCAGTCTGAAAATTAATGAAATGTGGTCCCTGCAAGAAAAGAGAAGGTTGTAGCCTTCTGTAGGTCAGCACCTACGTACTAGTATCTCAGCTAGTACAAGAGCTAAGGGGGTTGTAGCTCCCTTCCAAGAGAAGCTGGAGAACAAGAGAGGGTTGTAGCTCTCCGTAGGTTGCAGCCTGTGTACTAGTATAAGTCTACACCAATACAGAATCATTGTAAAAACAAGTTTCTAATTAAAAGAAGATACAGACAAATTGTAGCAGGTGGTTTTCACCCACATTAGGTTTCGACCTTATATCTTGTGTTCTTGTGTGTTATTGTCTTCTGCTCTGTTTTTACTATTCCTGGTTACTGTTTATATGACTCTGATGCACATATTAATGATCAACATCTGTAGAACACATTAAATTATAAGTCTGGATGGTATCCGCTGGTTTTCTTATCTGAAGTTGTGTATATAAGCGGTTTTCTCGAACTAGAAGTAGCGTATATGATCTGGGTGTGAAATAAAAATTATTTGACTTAATAATACTGATTCACCCCTCCTCTCACTATTATTTCCAACAAAGGGGACGTAATGAATTTCATATACACATACTTAATAGATATATATTCTCAATCTCTTGCCATATACTAGTTGCACCTGCTTGAGCTATGTTCAAGTAATTAGTCAATCCAAAGCATGTATATCCCTACTTATTCTCCACATGCCTCTGGTTGGATCTCTCTATTCTTATAGTTCCAGTAAAATGGTTTTGTATGGTAAGGGCTACTAGCTAGTTTTTTGAACCTTTGTATTTACATTTATTTCCGCTTGGCCTTACCCTACTCTCATCTCTATGTATTCTCAAATTAAACTAGCTACACAATTGGAAAATTTGTTCTTGTATGGTATCTCAAAATACTTTTCAAACATAAAATTACAGTAAACTACCACAAGGAGACTAATCATGGTTTAACAGATCAGACTTGACATCTTACATTAACAATTTCCTTTTATGTGATGCCAGTCTTCTACCCAGGCCTTTGAACCATGGCTAAAGGGGTGTACTACATGACCAGGGGTTTGCACTGTTAGTAAACTTAATTATAGGTAATTATGAGAACAATATAGCATTGTTTATATACTAGATTTCTTAAATTAAATATTAGCTTCTTGTATGAATTACAGTGCACTCATAGAAACAAAGATAGTCTGTAACAAAAAGCACCCAAAAAAGCAGCGAAAGTCATAAGAGAAACTTATTTTTGTTTTTTAGTGCTAGTCTTTGAAGACCTCCACCACCATCATCACTTCGACATTCATCCTCCTACACTTGAAGACTTTCCTTTATCACTCTATCCTTGTTTCTTCAAATCTCTCTTATAGGAGTCTCTACAACCTTCTCAGAACAAGGAATCATAAGTGGATTGGTTCTGTGAGGCATCAACTCCTCACCACTTTCGACAACTTCCATCATCAACTTCTAGCCTTTAAAATAAAACCGAAAAAAAAATTGGTTGTAAGAAGCTTCTCCAGATGCAATTTTTGTAGCTCTGGGAGCATTTTTGGCGACAACAAAATGTTTTCCATTTTCATCGACATTTATTTTAACTCTACCATCCTTAACTAGAAATGATAATGCAAAGATGTTTTCTACTGTTTGGGAAAATAATATTCTATTTAGAACTAAATTTTTTAATCTCGCTTGCTTCTACTTTTGCAAAATGTTAAATATGGATGGTTTCACTATCCATTGGTCCAAGGATAGTGCAAATTCCTACCACATGCTAGAAAATAGAGGCATGTAAAATCCCAATATTTCTCCATGATATTTGGGTTTGATCGTCATTTCCCTCCAAAGATCGGTTTCCATATGCTTGGTCACTATAGTTTCTTAAAATATCACTACTAATAAAAGCAACTACACTATCACCATCATTGTTCGGTGATATTTTCACAATAGTGAGGAGTGTTGATGTGAGATTAAAGAGTGCAAGCATTTGTAACTTGCTCATGAGGTCTCTAAACAAAATTGTGCAAGCTTTCCACTTTGATAATTATAGCCTCAGATTTGCTAGATTCTGCTTTTAAAATATTTTCTCTCTCCTCAGCAATCGATGTTTTGAGGGAATGGTAATGGTACCTTATATACAATGTTGCAGCATACTCTAATTGTTACCACCACATGCAGTAGCATATTCTTTCACTCTCAGGGTCTTACTATGGCCTTGTTGTGATCTTTTAACTCCAAGAGAGGAATCTTCCAGTTTTTAACTCAATTTTTGTTCCTCTTTCACTCTAGCTTGGGTACCAAGCCTTCCACCCATTCTTTCTATCACCTGCTTTTGGAGCTGATAGAAATGAAAATATTAAACCAAAGTTGGAAGGAAGGGCTTAAAATTGATATTTCTGATTGAAGAATTTCCGTGAAATGGAAAGAGAGCAAGAAAATATTTTCGTGTTGCATTGAAATAAGGGAGGGAACAGAGTTATGATTTCCCCTACCCTAATAAGTCCACTTTGTAATAGAATATGGATGAAGGCCCACTACAGTGGATATAAAGTCCTAAGACATATGCATTGTCGAATGAAATGTTTATGTAGGACAGTCGCCATATTATTGAAGAATTGTTTACATTGAGGAAGGACACCATTTGAATATGGTAAGAATGATTATAATGTGGAGAGTTTCCAACACCACTTTCTCATCTACATGAGGGCATTTACAATTTTTATATCTTTATCTCAGTCCCATGGTGAATATATTAGTGTGAGGATCCACTGTTTCATGATCCATAGGTTGGATGCTTTGCTGACCTTGAGACTTATAAGGAAATCTCTTTAGATATCCATAATGTCTCAGAAATTTATTTGAACAATTATTGTCTTGAAACAATGTTTACTGATGATAGATTTCTTAGTAATGTACGCACGCATAGAAGAACATGACCGATGACAGGGATACTCGGCCTTTCGGGTTGAAATGGTCACCTCTAAAGATAATATTTGGAATATCCTTTGAGCCTTTATTTGAGATGGCATCCAAGAAGTTGGAGTGATGACATCAATGAACTCTATATTTTGACATATTCTAGTTGAATCGCCAAATATGCAAGGGAAACTAAAACCAAGGTTTATATAAGTAATATCCCTAGTGTATGGGAAATCCAGGCTTTTACAGGAATATTTCCGCATTTAATAATTGGATGAGGATGAATATTTTTGTTACACTATGTCTTGTTATTGATATGTTTGGACGCATTAGGTGAACACTTGGCCCATCTTCAAGAAAATATAATAACGTTTGAGTCGAAGACAAATTTAAAGAGATCATTTATCAAATTAGTTGTCCAACTATGAAAGATAATCAAGTTTTGCAAGAGATACATGGTAGTACTATCAAACCGGATTGTGTACCATGTTAGGAAATGGATAAAAAAGGTCTTCAGAATGTCTACTAAAATTTGACATTTAGTATTTTCTTAGCAGTTCCTTATCAAGTTTCATGGAGGAAAAAAGTGACAAGAGAAACTTGCACAATAATGGTGGCCACTAGAATGAGAAACACAATGAATTAGCAAAATGAAATATGTTGCTATGATGACAGATGGGAAGATACATATTACTCTCAACGTGGTTGCATAGGAAAGATAGTTTTTTCCTTTGACTATAGTTGATGTATCGTAATGTACTGGTTGTTTCCATGTTGCAATAAAACAAATATATATCCATCTCAAGGTCAAATAATAACACCAGTATACCCTTGAATGATATGGGCTATGTGTTTTTCTCAACAGGTAGGAAAGTCTCTATTTGTCATAGTGCGATGAAGTGATGGGTTCGGGTTTCTGTGCCCGTGCAGACAAAGTATATCAATACAAGTGATGAAAAAACATATGTTAAATTCCCTGGAACATATCTTATTTTCATTACGTGTCCAGGATAAATCCACGACCATAGTTGAGAAATGTAATCAAAAGAAAATAAATATGTATTTTATTTAAAAAATGTAGCATGAGTAGAAAATATATGGACCAAATTACAAAATGCGAAAGTCAAAGTTCTGTATAAAAGTTTTAAATTAAAAAAATTTCAAATAGTTGCCAGGAAGTTTAAAGAATGCGACTGCCCAACACTCATCCAATGGCCATTCAAGGAGGGTCGAATCCATCATCAATATGAAGAGATCTATAAAAGAAAACAAGGACTTTGAAGAAGGGATCCCTGATTTTTCGTACCCAAATGTTGCCTGATTATTGAGCAAGGGCCTGACAAGTTAGCGAGGGGTTCCCTTTTGTTTTTGTTTCAATCTGTTTCCATGCTTATATTTTTGTTAATATGATGTCATTGGTAGACCTTAATATACGGTGCTGAACCATACTCAAATTGTTACCATTTCATGAATAGCATCTTCGTTCTCTCTCGAGGGCTTACTATGGCCTTGTTGTGATCCTTTTACCCCACGAGAGGAATCTTGCAGTGTATGACTCAATGTTTCTTCCTCTTTAACTCTATCCCAAGTACCAAACTTTCTACCCATCCCTTCTATCACCTGCTATTGGAGTTTAGAGCAATATTTAAATTCAACGAAAGCTAGAATGAAGGGCTTGAAATCTATGTTACTAGAAACGAGAAAGGGGAAAGGAAATGAGAAATGAGAAATGACAATGAGATGAGAAATAGAGTTTGGAAATTTCACATTCAAGAAACTAGAAGAGAGAAAAACAAGACAAAAATTAAACATACAACCAAGAATTTGTTTCACATTCAAGAAATGAGGAGAGAGAAAAAGAAGGAAAATATGAACATAAAACAAGGCATTCATCATTAACATTCTCAAATACTATGGTTCATAGGTAGTTGCTCATAGGCTTTAGCTTCTCACATTGGCCATTCCTCAATAGTTATAGTGATCAACAAAGCTTCCATTTTTCATGTAAGTCATTCTTGAATACACATGTTTGATCCTCTAGGTTGGAAAATACAATAGCGAAGAAACAGTTGACATTGAATTCAAATTTGATTTAGCCTTTTCATTTTCCCAATTAGTACATGATCCCACATACATTGTATATATTCTTGGATGTGACATGAGTGGACCTCAAATTTGGGATGTATTATATCGTTTTCCACACATTTATTAGGTTATCGTTTTCATGGTTGGTAACAAGATAGTGGAGATTGAGTTAATCTCCATTGGGTATAGCGCCAAAAATAGAGGGTTGTCTCGAACTATTGCCACTTGCAGAACCATAAATACTACAAGATGTGTTTGAAGACGAAATCTGACAAGCTTTCAAAAATTTGTCTTTAATCAGTTATAATACACAACTAATCTTTGTAATAATAAAAATAATATATTTTAAAAGTATAGTTGAACTAGATATTAAATTGCTAGTTTGTGAGAAAAAAATAACTAAATTACTTAACTACTAATTTATAAAAATATATATATATATAATATCTATACACATTACTAATTTATAAAAGAGATTTGATCCCTTTAGGGTGTTGGTATATCTGAAATTAAGATGGATGTATGCTAGTATATATTATTTAACATAATTATTGTTAACCTGTATGATGGCTATCTCATATTTGTATTTGAATTCATTAAATAATTATTATATGTAGTCATTTTTTATATTAATTATTTTAATGCATTACATATATGGTCTTCTATAGTAAATTTGTTTTTTATGTTAAATTTTAATAGTTAAATTTAGATAGTCTTTCTTGATATTAGTTATTTTTTATTAATTTTCTTTTTATTATGTTGGATCCATTAAAATTTGTTATGTGAGTCAATGTTTCGAGTTAACCGGTGTGGTTGATCAATATAAATAAGTCAAATAAATTATTGAATTGTGATTTTTTTTAATTTATACTTAGTTAAGTATTATATATAAATATCACTTGTGGTTATAACACATCAAACCATTCTTTTTTAGTCCCTACATTTGTTTATGTTAAACTAACTTTTGAAAAAATGTTATGGCCAATAGTTTTGTTATATTCCATGGTTTTGTACTTTATATTCATTTATTTTTTTTAGTTTTTGCAAATGGTTTTGTTAGATTCCATAGTTCTATATTTATTATTTATTTAATTTATTTTTTGTCCTCATCAATTTTCTCTCATAAATTAAAACAAGCGAGAGAGACCTTGAAGTCTTGAAAAGAAATGTTCTAATGTAGGCATTTTATTCTAGGCCCCTCTTAATATATTTTAGGTTGTTAGATTTTTGTGCCAAGAGACCCTTTCCACCTGGGGAATATGTTATAATATTTGGAATTTTAACTCAATGAATATAAAACAAAATCAAATCGAATAAAAAAGTTAAAAAACACAAAATTCTCTAGTGCATAGTTTTTTCGTGCCCATGCTTTTTTTCCCATAGTACTCCTAACCCATTGTTTTTGTCCATGGTATTTTTCTGCAACATAGCCTATTCAAAGGCCAATAACTAAAGCAACCTAGATCCATGATTTGTAAAGAGAGAGAGAGAGATTTGATCTCTCTTGATGCTCAAGAGAGATAGATATATGCTTGTTATTTATAAATGAAGAGTATTTTCGTGTAGTAGTACTCCTATTTTTTTGTATTTAAAATTTATTAAATGATGGATTTCCATTCTGTATTTCCATTTTTGAGACTTTTTTATTTTTATAAATTTACAATTATTTCTATCACTATTTCTATGTAATTATGAAACATTCCATATTTATCATAGTTGAAATTATGTTTGTATTATACACATATTAATCAATAGCTTGTTGTTCTTAAGCTTTATTATTGTAAATTACCTAACATAATATCTCTTATCACCAATGAAAAAAGTATTTATTGGATAAAACTATTAGCGGGATGGATAGTGATGTTTTTGGTTGATGATATTTAATATTATAGATAGTCTAATAGTTGTTAAAGTTTCTATAGGATGGTTTTCTCAAAATCCTTTTCCAATCATTTGAGAAGTTATAAACCAGGCCAATGGAAAAAAACAATATTGTGTCCCAATGTTTATATAAAATAATTAATTAACTAGAAAAATTAACTAAATTATTTAACTTCTAATTTATAAAATTATATATATAATATCTATATACATTACTAATTTATAAAAATATATATAAAAAAACCTTATACATTTAAATTTATCATTGTATATCAAAATGCACATTTTAAATATTAGATACAATCACTAAATCCACTTTTAAATAACAAAAAAAAATTATAAACACTTAACCATACACTACTACACATCAATGGCTACAATTAAAAAATAACATAACTTTAACTAATAAAATCCCTAGATAGTCAACATTGTTAAATATATATTAAGCACTATTGCAAGGTGTTGTCACTGGGGAGAACATCGAACCTATTTGCAACAAACCTGTTCCTTTAACCCCTAAGATATATATGGTTGACTTCTAACCATAGACTATGAAAATGCCTTCAAAAACTATCCAGAAAACTAATACTTTTTATGGTTCATGTTTACGTCCAATCTGGAAGAGATCTATATTGCAAATTCCATAAATTAGTTTCAAGAAACCAACCATTTTTGGAAAACCAAGTTTCTTGCATTAAAAAAAGAAAACTACCTTATAAAACAAGGTTTTCCTACCGTTCCATTTTTTATATGTTTTTTTTCTGAAACGAAGACTTCTCTAAAAGAAGAAAACAACTGTATAAAACATGGTTTTCCTACCGTTCCATTTTTTATACAGTTTTTTCTGAAACAAAGACTTTTGTTCCATTTCTTGTAACAGAGCTTGAAATTGAGTTTTTTGATTAAGAACTGTAGTGAAATAGAAAGAGAGCAAGAAAATCGTTTTGTGTTGCATTGAAATGAGAGATGGCAGGGAGTTACACTAAGAAGTCTACGTTGATGTTTTTTCATCTGTTTTCGTGGTGTGGTATACTACCAAACTACTATTAGAGTTCAGGGTATATCTAATATACATTTCATTTCCAATATAGTTAGTGTGGGGCTAGTTCACTGGAAGATAAATTCTTAAAAAAGGAAGCCAAATAACCTAATTTTAGGTGAAAAACGTGGTAGATTATTTGAAGCAACTGAAATTGAGGAAGGAATTAATGGAGAGGATGGATAATAGTGCAAGTATTTTCTTGGGCTCTTGAAAGAAGACCAAGGCTTATGATCCTTCCATCAGGGTCCGAATTTTTCCAATGAAAATAGATCCATGTTTTGTGGTGAACCCATTGAAGAGATCCTCCTCAATCTTATTTCTCAACGCATCCAAATTCAACCATGAAACAATAACTCCTAGTGAATTACTGCAGAATTTCAAGTGAAAATATAAAAAAAAATTGCAAATCAATTTTAAGAATGGACACAATCTAGAAACCCTAAAAATTGATCCAACGATTTGTACCTCTTTCCTTATAGCCATAGATTAGATTGTACTATGCCCATGGTCTTTACTTTTTTTTCAACTACTCAACAAACATTTCATGTTAAAATATAAAAAAAAAATGCAAATCAATTTTGAGAATGGCAATCGATCTAGAAACCTTAAAGATTGATCGAGGGTCCTATTTCCATATACCCATAGATCTGATTGTATTGTGCCCATGGTCTTTTCTTTGTTTTTCAACTACTCAACATTCATTAGAATACACAAAGGCGGGGAAGATAACTTGTTTTGGTCTTTCTTTTTTTTAAACTACTGAATATTCATTCGAATACATTAAGACAGGGAAGAAAACACGACAAAATGGTCTTTCCATTTTTTTCAACTACTCAACATTCATTGGAATACACTAAGGAGGGAAAGGAAACACGACATAAATTAAATTTTTAATTTTTCAATTACTCGACATTCATTCGAAAACACTAAGGAGGGAAAGAAAAATTGGCAGAAATTAAATTTTTAATTTAGATGATCGTTAAATTTTTTAATTATAATTATTTACCTTACTATAAATTTTAAAAACATCATATTTTATGAATATATCAAAATGTATGGGATGCATATTTTCTTATCTTATTGTATACTTATTTCAAAAAATTATATTTTTTTATTTTTGAAAATTTAAAAATAATTAACGATGTTGTAAGTTGTAATTTAAAACAAATTCAGTTTTGAATTTTAAATAATTAAACAAAAAAATATAAGTATTTTTTATTAATGTTTAATTATCTAATACTAATAATATGGGTTTCCATGTTATTTAAACAAATGAGATTTAATTTTATAATTATTAGGTCAAACTTTAAAGCTAAAAATTAACCTTTAAAAATGAAATCTTTTATAACCAATTTGGATGTAGTTCATTGTTATGGCAGTAAAAAATGAATCTCATGAGTCAATTTGGTTGTATTTCATTGTGATGGTAGTAAAAAATGAATCTCATGAGTGTGGTCCTACCTACACATTAGTATAGTTCCACCCAAGGAACCATTGATCTTTCTCCATGAATCGGCAATATTGTACCAAGAAGCACCATAATGTATGGAATTTCTATTTTCCACAATTGAAAGAGCACCATAAATCCTTCTACATGAGCATTTTGCTTTTGTATTGTTGAAATAAACATGGAAATAATTCCTTTTGGCAACAAAAATTTCCGAAACCCTCATCCCCCCTATCACAATATATCTTAGAATCTATCATGCTGGAGTGTTCTGTAAGTATCCCTAGTAAGCATATAGGAGTGTAGTGGAACACAACCTCAAAGTCAATGGGAAGCTAAGGGGAATGGTTTGTGCTTCTAATATGGATACCTTGATTACATAGATGTGGTTTTCTAAGATTTTTCATTAATCAAATGTATATTTGATGGGGAATTTAGCCATTAAAAAATGCTTGGCTGAATGTTCATACACAAGGGTTGATTCTACTTTGAATTTTGATACTTTGGGTTTACTCACTTTAATATCATTACATATAACTGATAATTTGCAAGTCCTTGTCTCATTTGATGTCATTTTATTTCAATTTTCAAGTGACTAAGCTTTGGACCCCAAATCCTCATAACTAAGTTTTACAAAGTACGCATTGCCTCATTTTGTCTCATTTTACTTCAGTTAAATAGAGCAACTATGCCTTAGCCCCAAACCCACACAACAAAGTTTTTCATACTACAAAATCCTCTGTCTCCATGGTATTGCACCTGGTTTAGATATACTTTTCTTAGAAGAGGAGAAATGTCTAACTAAATACCTTACATGTTAACTTATCATTTGATCCAATTACATTTTCCAAGCATTGAGGACATTAATAAAATTTCAGAATTCAATTTCACACTCATTTGATGTAATCATCATGTTCCATTGATTTTTGGTAAACTGTACAAATAAATGTAAGTAATTATTTTCATTTTTTTCATTGATTCAAAATTAGCAAGTGAGAAAATTGAAGATGCATCTTTATTTTTAAAGTATAGTCATCCAAAAAAACTCATCCAAGACTAAGGATAGGTTAAAACCTTTATGGAGTGACAAATATTGTTGGTATCCTCCAGAATAATAGTACTATCAAAAGCTGGTGGCAAATTTTACCACAAATGCAAGAACCAAAGTGAGAAACTTATTTTAAAGTTTTCATAACATGATATATTATAAAAAAAATTTTGAAGAAGCACACAATACAAAAAAGTTTTGTATCTAGTATCATTCTAGATAAAGAAAAGTACTCGTTAGGCTATTTATGACATGAGTAAGAATTGTTGCTCACCTAATTTCAAAATCATCATGGAAATTTAAATATTAAAAGACGAATTGATTAGGCTACCTATGAATAAACAAGAGTTATTACCCACCTTTCCAAACTACCATGTACATTTAAGCTATCATATTTTATCAACATCCTTTCTATGATCCAAAACATTACAACTTTCCATTATATTTATGCATTATATGAGTTGATGTACTTGTAAGGTGCATAAATTCCAAAATAATTGTCCAAATACCCATGTTTCCACTAAATTAATTGTTTAAGAGACACATTTTATTGTAGGAAGCATGCATCAATCAAACACTGCTTTACTCATACTTTACAAACACAACCAATTTTTCATACACAAACACATTCAAGACTACTACACAATAGCAAACAATGCTAAAAACATTATTGTTCATCAAAAATATACCAACGCATAAACAATGAGGAGACAAGAGACACATAGAATATGCGATCAACTAGGGTCAAAACCTCTCCAACATGAGAGGAAAAACAAAACTAGATATTCTTCTTATATAGACTTCAATTAATGAATACTAAGACCATGGCTTAGACCCTTGACTCAACGACAACTCCAAAACCAAGTCACAAGCCTCCTTGATTCAACTTACTTATTTTTCCATGATTCAATGATGATCATGCTTCTTCCTTCAATAACTCAACTATCCTTCAAATTCCAGTTCCATGGGTCAGATATGTAGTTCTTGGCCCTCTTGCATAAACCCTAGAATGTGTGGTTCACCACCCTTTTGAACCTTGATCTTCTTCGCATGGATGGAATGAACTCTTATTATAATTCAGTGTGTAACCTTGCTTATCTTCTTCCTTGATGCAACTTCCTAGACAACAACAAGATCTTTGACCTTTTCTGTAGTAGATAGTTGTTCCTTCCTTCACACATGTGAATCTGCTAGCCCTAAAATAGACCCATAAACAACACCAAATTCTTCTCTCTTTGCTTCCTTCTCTTGGTTGTTTATCTTTGCACTTATTATCACAAACTTAACCAAATTTCCTTATCCACAAATGGAGGATGAGATGCCCTATATATAGTGTTTTTTCCCTCAAAAACACATGCTAGGAAGTGTTAAGGAGTCCTAGGAGAACACAAGAGAGAAATAGGTGAAAATAATGCATGCAAACAAATGATTAATATTTTGTGACAGGAAGTGGTAGTGAGTTCCAGGTTTTGGTAAGGAGAGAGTGATAAGGTATGATAGGCAGTGTTAAGGCATATTAGAAGCTAGGGAAACATGCCAAGATGTGTCAAGTGCTAGGGAGTGCCAATGCATGCCACAAAGTGTTATGGAGTGTCAAGGAAACATAAGGGAGCACTAGTTTCAAATGCATGGAAATGAATGACTAAGAGTGTGTGAAAAGGAGTGTGAGTGAGCTCTAGCTGTGCTAAGGAGGGGACAAAAACATATGTTAGGTGGTGCTAAGAAATGCTGGAGTGTTATGGTGACATGCCAGGGTATGCCAATGCGTGTCAGGGTGTGCCAATGGGTGTCATGGAGTGTTTGGGAGTGCAACAAAAAGACAAAGGAAAACTAGTTCAAAATGCATGGAAATGAGCAAATAAGAGTCTATGATAGGGAGTGTCAGTGAATTTCGAGTGTGCTAAGGAGGGAGTGACAAAGTTATATGCTAGGTAGTTCCAAGGCATGCAAGAGTGCCATGACATGTCAAGGAGTGATATGGCGTGATAGGGAGTGCTAAATCATGCCATGAAATGAAGGGAATACCAAAATGTGCCACATATTGCCATGGGATTGTTAGACACGCAAGGTTCTATGCCATGTCAAGATGTAAACTATGTCGCTTAGTTGTTTTATGGCCATGGTTAGACGTGATCCTTGACTTGGTAACTTCTTAAGTGAGATTAGCTAAGCTTTGGCATAAGTAGCCTAAGATGAGTTATAAGACATTCTTAGGTGAACAAGTGATAGTATAGTCGTAGTAACTATATATTGGTCAAGATGTTATAGTCAAGGTAGGACTTGGCTGGTTCCCAAGTCTTAAAACCAATAAGGGTTGTTATGAGGGCATGATATCTAAGGAGTTCCAGGGCATGCCAATGAATGAAAAGGCATGATAACACATGATAGACAATGTCAATGCACGTCGAGGAGTGTTAGGGAGTGTGAGGCCATGAGAAGGGAGGACTAGGTCAAAGTGCATGGAAATAAATGAATGAGAGTGTCTTCCAAGTGTCCCAAGGACGAAGTGTATTAGGATAATCTCATAATAGAACTTGCAATAGGTAAGCCTATGATGATGATAAGGGGATGCAAAAAGAAATTTTATACAAAGAGAGACTTTTTTCTGTAGGTTTTAACCCTGTACAGAAATTACCTGCATACGAATTCTTAAACAAAGAAAATAAACAATGCGAGAGCATAACCCATAAAACACATATGCACAGGGATTTTTCCCTGGATCCCAAAACCGGGACTACCAGCTTGATTTTTCATTATGTTCCTTTCAATGTTACAATACATATTTATACATGCTGAAGCATCCAATACCATGGACCGAAAAACCATCGCGTCCAATACCATGTGCGAAAATCATGCACAAAACCATAGGTAGGTTCGCCCAACCTAATATAGGGTCCAAAAAAAAAATTTCTCGGGGCGCTGCCCCGAACCCCGTAGAGGGAGGCTACCTGCCCCCCTCAAACCTCGCGGATAGGGGGGGCTGCCGCCCCCCCGCTGCGCAATCGGCGCAATGAAGGGGGGCTTCCGCCCCCCTCTAAACCCCCGTTTCACTACGTCAGTTAGTCGTGCAAAGAATATAACACAACCCAACAATCTCCCACTTGTTGTTTTCTTTCCACAAGGGGACACAGGAGAGCTTAGTCATTTTTCCAACCCTAAAACACCCATTGTTTCTCTACACCAAGAGAACTTCTCAGAGCTCACAGATTTTGTCAATGCATCTACAGTATTCTTCAAAGTGTCCACCTTTACCAGCAACACCCTTTTGTCTTCTATCATATCCCTCACAAAGTGATACTGAACATCAATGTGCTTTGTCTCTGAATGATAAGCAGGGTTCTTTGCCAAGAAAATTGCACTTTGGCTGTCACAGTCTATTCTTATAGCTCCCTGTACTAACCCCATACTTGAACACAATCTCTGCAACCAAACTGCTTCCTTGCTTGCATGAGTGGCTACCATGTATTCTGCCTCTGTAGTTGATAGTGCCACTACAGATTGTTCTTACTCATCCAACTGACTGCACCTCCAAATAGGTTAAACACATACCCACTTGTAGATCTTCTCTGATCCATATCTCCAGCCTAGTCTGCATCAACAAAACCATGAATATCCAACACTCTGTCCAATCCTGGTCTTCCTTGGTAGCACAAACCATAATCACTAGTGCCATGCAAATACCTGAAAACCCTCTTCACTGTTGTCCAGTGCTGCTTCCCAGGTTTTGACATAAACCTGCTCAATACTCCCACTGCATGTGCAATGTCTAGTCTAGTACAGACCATTGCATAAATCAGGCTACCGACTGCACTTGCATATGGAACACGGGACATGTCCTCTTCCTCTTCTTGTGTCTTGGGACAGTGTTCAACAGATAACCTCACACCTACAGGAATAGGAACCTTCACCGGTTTACTATCCTGCATATTAAACCTCTGCAGTATTGTCTCGACATACTTCCTCTGGTTTAAACAGAGCTTCCTCTTTGCCCGATCTCTTTTAATTTCCATGCCCAAAATATAGTTTGCAGCACCAAGATCTTTCATGTCAAATTTGGAGGACAATTGGGTCTTCAAATCCTGGATAATTTCTTTGTCATTTCCAACCAGCAACATATCATCTACATATAAGACCAGATATATAACACGATCACCAATTAATTTAAAATACACACAATGATCTGCTTTGCTTCTGGTGAAGCCAACTCCCCATATAAATGTATCAAATTTCCGATACCACATCCTTGGTGACTGTTTTAACCCATACAGAGACTTCTTTAACTTGCATACCAATTCTTTCTTACCCTTCACCGCAAAGCCTTCAGGTTGCCTCATGTAGATTTCCTCTTCCAAATCCTCGTGAAGAAATGTTGTCTTTACATCCATCTGTTCTACCTCAAAATCAAAAGCAACAACAACAGATAAAAGTAATCTAATAAAAGCTACCTTGGAAATAGGAGAAAAAATATCACCAAAATCAATTCCTGGCACATGGGAATAACCTTTTGCTACCAACCAAGCTTTGTATTTCTCCACTTTTCCTTCTGCATTAGTCTTCTTCTTGAACACCAATTTGCGGCCAATGGGTTTCCTTCCAGCCGGCAACTCTACCAGATCCCAAGCCTCATTTTTGTGCAAAGATGCCATTTCATCAACCATGGCGTCTTTCCAGAGTTTTCCATCCTCTGAATCCACTACTTCCTTCACAGTTCTGGGATCATCATCAGTAACAGACAAAGCAAAATTTGAACTAAAAGCAGATGGACCATACCTTTCTGGCTGCCTTCTTTCTCAACCTGATCTTCTCACAGCCGAAGTTTGTGGCTCTTCATCTTCTGATTCCTCCTCTGCTGCAGAGTCTGATTCTTCCTCCTTTGGCTCAAACTCTATCTTCTCAGGTTCCTTTGGTTGGACTTCAGATTGAATAACATCTTTTACCTCTCTGAACACCACATCTCGGCTGTACACAACCTTCCGTGTGATTGGGTTCCAAAGCTTATAACCCTTTAAACCATCCTTATACCCAATGAAGATGCACTTTTCAGATTTACTATCCAACTTGGTGTACAGCATTGGAAAGGTATGTTTTGATGCATAATTTAGTGATGTTTCAAGCAATGTTTGTAATCTTTTCTTTGTTATAAAGTAAGAAGAATGTAATGAGAATGAGAACGAATGACAAATCACTAATGGTTATCTTCTCTATGCAGAAAATGACAAAAGTAGGAAGACGCAGTGCAAAAATGGAGTTCCATGAGGAGGTAACGGTTGTCCCTTCGAAACTAACTAAAGTCCAGACCAGGGCGAGCAAATCTCGGCAAATCAATCTGGGACGAGATAGGGGACTGTCAGTTCGGAAGACTAGGCAAAGAAAAGAGAGGAGTTAACAGTTTAACAGATCCCTCAGGATCTTTGATCCTAAGGGATCGTTACTTTCAATTATTTTGTTGTCTGGTTAACTCCGCCATTACTAGTATAAAAAGGGTAGCATTGAAGACTTGGAGGACTCTCGTTTATCTTGTATATTTATTTTCTATTTACAGACTTCACAGTCAGTTGGAACTCAGACTATCGAGTCTCTTTGAGACTTAGTTTTTGTGGTACTATCATTGATGCGTTAATATAATATATTTTTGGTATTACTTTCCCTCTGCATCTGAAGTAAATTCTGGCGGTGTGCCATTGGAAGCTAAGGGCCCAGCTCCAACGGACACTGGCTGATTGTATCATTACAGTTTGGCTTTGTGTGGTTTGTTTATCATTCTTAATCATTTGACATATTTTACATGCTATTCCATACTCGTTCATCAGTAGTTTTTCCTATTGTAAATCTTTATAACAAGTTCACATCATATTTCCAGAATTGGTCACATAACGATTGTTCTGAGTTGTTCACTTCTGTTACAGAATTTATAAGTGGAATGCTTTAGCTACATATAGTTGGAGTGATGATCATGAGAAAATGGAATTAACGTTGTAGGTGGACTACTGGTGATCATTTCAGATTATCTGTACATATGATTGATGATTCCTGTTTATTTGATTTAGTTGTCTACTTTTATATATGAGTGACGTTTCCTGTTTATGGTGGTTTGCTGTTCCATTTGGTTAAGCCGTTTACTTGTATAAAAGATTGCTCTGTCTTTGTATATAAGTTGATGCAAAGGATTGAGAGTGTTGAACTCGCGAGACTTAGTTTCCTTACTGTTGTTCCTTTTATTGTTGTTCCATTTCTGCATTGCCGTTCCATTTTACTTTCCTGTTGTTCCTTTTTACTCGCATTCATTGGTTTGGTGTGAGAGGAGGATCAAGGCTGTCGTGAGACACAGCAGATGCTATTATGCTCCCAGATCCATGATCCATACTCTAATTTCTTTTCTTTCAACAGTTTCTAGAGGGATGGGTTACTATTTCCGCACCCTCGACTGGTAAAGTTGCTGCGTGTGATTTCTTTCTGCAAAAGTAATCTAGCCATAGTTTAGCATCTGTTTACTCTTGTATTTCTTAGGCCTAAACTACTAAGCATTACTCTGACAAATAGCCTCAAATTGAGATACCCTTTGCAATAACAAAACGCTCCCGGATTGACTTGTAATGTGAGATAACTAGAGGTGAAAAAGGCCCTTGTTACAACTCTACATTTTGGCACCGTTGCTAGGGAAAGGGTATAGCCATTTGTCTTTTAAACAGGGTAGTGTGTGAATCTGCTAGGGGAGAATTGGATTTTTAAAACGAAAGGTAAGAACCTACGTACGGAGCATGTAAAAGCCCTGCTCCACCGTCCACTTTCCTAGCAGAATTGATTGGTTAAATAGGATTTAGTAGTTTAATTAGAGTGCATGACTAAGCAGAAAAAGCCAGAGAAAGATCAAAAGCCTCCATCCAAAGCCAAGGGGCTGGTGACCCTTGGACGAACGACCTTCATAGACGAAATCTATAAGAAAGCTGACTCTCAGCCATCGGTAGGTTATAAGAAAGTCAATTCTAAACAACCTACTTGTTCCCTTCAGGCCTCGGGATCACCATCCGAAGCCTTTGCCTAAGTGCACAGTCAAACAGAGGAGCAAGATTTTCAAGAAATTGAAAATTTTACTCCTGGACCATTGCACGAAGGGACCCAAAGTAACCTTTGGGAAGGAGAAGGAGAAACAGGTGAAATCGGGGAACCTTGATCTCCTATTGAATTAAACCAGCCTTTAAATAGCCCGGACAAGGGAAGCGCTGCAAAAATCCTCCTTGAAGGAATCCATTCACCGCAGACAGTTGGGGCCATTATCATCCCTGATCAAGGGAGTGGTGTCAAGACAATCCCTTTTAAGACTACCCCTCCTCAACCAAGGAACACTCTCTTGGAAATTCCTGAAGATTACTGGCATATATTCGATCCCATGGCGCAAAATCAGCCAAACACCAAGACCTCCACATTGCAATATCCTATAGTATATTCTGCAGCAAATGCGCCCATGAAAGCTATCCCTCTCCAGCATATCCCCACATTTCATGGCCTTACATCAGAAGATCCGGACGCATTCTTGTTCGAATTTGATGTATTATGTAGAGGATACGATTACACCACCGATCCCCAGAAACTGAAATTGTTCCCCTCTACATTAAAAGGGGCTACGTTAAGATGGTTTATGGGCTTAGGTGGTGGGGTTATTAACAATTGGGATCAAATGAAAGAATCCTTTTTAAAGAAATATCAAGATTACTGTAGGTCAAGAGAACTAAAAGATGAAATTTTTCAAATGTCAGCCAGACCAAACGAAACCCTAGAAGAATATGTGGAACAATTCCAATATAACTTGCAAAGATCTCCTTATGTATCGCTACCTCTGCCTGATAATGTGTTGAAAACTGCATTAATTAGAGGTATGAAAGAACAATGGATTGAAACGTTAAATATTATGGGAAAAGGAGACATTTATCAAGAAAATTTTGCTGATACCATTGATCTGTGTATCAGGAGCTCAAGAGGCAGCACGAGGATAAAACCAGCAGAATATGATTGCTTCACCAGAGATAACAGAACATCAACAGAGGGAGTAACACGGGTGGAACTTGGAAATTTGCTAGAAAATTTTAAAACTGATATCCTGGGGTCATTAACTACACAACTTGAAATTGTGCAGGCTAAACAGAAGCAAGCAGAGGCGTTAGAGAATCTAGCAGTTTTTTGCCCATGATGCAGGAAGAAACATAGCCACAAGGAATGCCCGCTGGATACAGTCCAAATATGTGCTATCTGTACCAAGGACCACCTGACCGAAAGCTGCCTCTCACTTCCTGGTTTGAAGGCAGTATACAAAGAAGCAGAAGAGGAGCCAGAATCAGCATATTTTATTAACCAGCATCGTCAATGGCAGCCTAGGCAATCAGGTATGTTTTCAGACCCATCCTCTTATTTTCAACCCCCGCAGTTCAATACTCAGCAACAGAATATGTGGCAAAACCAGTCTCAACCCTCGTTTTCAAATTGGTCACCTCAAATGTTTCCTACTCTGAATCCTTGGATGTCCCAATTTGGTTGGCCAAACTTCCCTTATCCTCCACCATATTGGCAGAATAATTCATATCCTCCGCAGTGGACCCCTTCTACTTCGCAAAGCTCATCCTGGCAGACAAGCTGGCCAAGATCGACATATCAGCCAGCAGGATCAATTCCATTCCCTCAACCGACTCTGCCAGCCTTACAACAAAACCCCCAGCCTAATTTGAGACCGCATCTCCCAGCCCAACCCAACCCTAATCCAAATAATAGACCAGTTCAATCTCTTCAAATTATAGAATCCTCAGAAATTGAATCTGATCTGCGGGAGTGCAACGATCTTCAGTTAAGATCGGGGCGAATAATAGAAACTGAGGGACATAGAACAACTCACATTGAAGATCAGTTACCTATAGAACAGCCATCACAACAGGAAGATGTAAATAAAGACTAGGCTCATCAACAAGTAATTACATCTCCTCCACCGTTCCTAGAACGATTAGCCATTCCACGACCAACACAATATCCAGACTTTGATATTCTGGGAGAACTACAAAACTTGTATATAAGAATTCCATTCCTTCAAGCTATACATGATATGCCCATATATGCAAAAACCATAAAGGACCTCTGTAGCAGAAAACCAAAAAGAAATGTAACTTCTAACACAAGAGTCCAGGTAGTCGGCACCTTATCCAACCTCCTATCAGGAAAAGAAACACCAGTTAAATACGAGGACCCTGGAAACCCAATTTTCACTATTCAAATCTATGGGCAGACCTTGAGCAACGTCTTAGTTGATCTAGGGGCTGCAATTAACATCCTGACAACATCAACTTGCCAGAAACTCGGAATTACATTGGTAGAACCTACTTCCACCTTGTTAGAACTAGCTGACAGATCAGTAATTAGACCAGAAGGCACCCTGTATGATGTCATGGTTTCAATAGATTCCTGGGAATACCCGACCGACTTCCTGATAATTAATCTGAAAACCCGACTAGATGGACATCCGCTAATTCTAGGTAGATCGTGGCTCGCTACTGCTGACGCCTACATTGGTTGCAGGAAGGGAAACATGACCATAACCAGAAGGCCGGATATCAAAAATTTAATTTTGTACGCTCCAGCTCAGCCAAGCATCACGATGATGAAAGCCAACTTGCGCCCTGCCTCATATATCACAGACAACATTAGACCTCCATTAACAGTCCAGGAAGCGCTAGATTTCAAAGATCAAACTGAAGACGATGCCATTAATAAATTCATTAATCAAATAGAATCCACATCGTATACACAATGTTTTATGATAAAGGCGGCATTTGACAACGAATTAGAAGAGGATCCTCTGAAGGACAAACATGACCAAAATATACCGGTGACTTCTGTCGCTAATAGCAAAGTAGTGCAAATTGAACCGGGGAAAACTTTAAATATTAATGCTAATCTGACACCAGATCAAGAGACAAAACTCATCCAGCTGTTACGAAAGTATCAGGAGGCATTTGCATGGGACTATCCCGATATCAAAGGGATTGATCCCCAGCTATGTACACATCATATTTATATCGAGAAAGATGCAAGACCTGTTCGACAACCGCAAAGAAGACTCAACCCCCATTTAAAATATGTTGTAAAAGATGAGCTTCAGAAACTTTTAGATATTGATTTCATTTATCCTATTTCTGACAGCAAATGGGTCTCCCCACTTGTGGTAGTACCTAAAAAGAATGAGAAATGGAGGATCTGTGTGGATTATAGAGAATTAAACAAAGCCACACAAAACGATCACTTCCCTCTTCCATTCATAGACCAGGTAATGGACACCTTAGCAAGCAAGAAATTCTTTTCTTTCCTGGATGGCTTCAGCGGATACAATCAAATTCAGATTGCCCCTGAAGACCAGGATAAGACTACCTTTACTTGCCCCTGGGGAACGTTCGCTTATCGAGTCTTACCTTTTGGTTTATGTAATGCTCCAGCCACATTTCAAAGGGCTGTTCTTAGCATCTTTGCAGATTTAATTAATGATGGATTGGAAGTCTACATGGATGATTTCACACCATATGGAGAGGACTTTGATCCAGCTCTAGATACTCTCGAAAAAGTCCTACAGCACTGCATCGCTACCAAACTTTGCTTGAGTCACGAAAAGTGTTACATGATGATGACTGAAGGACTCATTCTCGGACACTATATTTCAGCAGTTGGTATTCAGGTAGACCCGGCTAAAATTCAAATACTTTTGCTTATTCCAACCCCCACTAATCAGACAGAGGTACGCAGTTTTCTTGGTTTTTCTGGCTATTATAGACTATTCATACAACATTATTCACATATTTCCGCACCTTTACATGCATTAACTGGAAATGTTGACTTCTTATGGATAGAGAAACGTGATCGTGCCTTCAAAGAATTAAAGAAGCTGGTATCTACAACTCCAGTTCTCCGAGGACCTAATTGGAATTTACCATTCCAAATTTCAACCGACGCCTCAGACACAGCAATCGGTGCAGTTCTGGGCCAAGAAGAGGATAAAAAACCATACGCCATCTATTATATCAGCAAGAATTTGGTTCCAGCTGAATTAAATTACACTGTCACCGAAAAATAATTTTTAGCTATGATACACGCTGTTAATAAATTTAGACACTATATTACAGGCTATCCTGTTATTTTGTATACAGACCATTCTGCTATTAAGTACTTAGCAAACAAGCCTGTTACAAATGGAAGAATAACCAGGTGGTTGATCTTGTTGCAGGAGTTCGACATTACAATCAGAGATCGACCGGGGAAGGAGAATCCTGTAGCCGATTTCCTCTCACGAATACCAAAATCAGTTGAAGCAGCAGCAGTCGAGGACCAATTTCCAGACGAACACTTATTCGCTGTCACTGTTCAGACTCCCTGGTACGCTGATGTTGCTAATTATCTTGCAGTAGGTAAGCTTCCAAAACATTTAACTCCCAATGAACGGAAACAGATTGGTCAGAGAAGCAATCGATTTTCGTGGGTTGGGGGCTATTTTTTTCACACAGGAGCAGATATGGAAATTAGAAGATGTATTCGGGAGGATGAAACCTTTGATATCTTGAAAGCCTGCCATGACGGGCCATGTGGAGGACACTTTGCTGAACGAAGAACAACACATAAAGTATTACAAACGGGATATTAATGGCCTACAATTTTCAAAGATGCGAAAAAATTTGTCCAGGCCCGTGATAGCTGTCAGCGTGCAGGACGACCTGGTCCAGCCGACGAAATGCCTTTGCGGCCCCAATTAGCGATCGAACCTTTCGAACGCTGGGTTCTGGACTTCGTCGGCCCCATCAGCCCACCATCAAATCAAAGAACCTACATTTTGGTGGCAACTGAATATGTTACCAAATGGGTTGAAGCGGAGGCATTGACTAGAGCTACAGAAGATTCAGTAATACAGTTCTTGCTCCATTTGTTTGTACGTTATGGTCTCCCAAGGGAAGTAATTACAGACGGAGGACCACAATTTGTAGGGCGCCAATTAGCTGCAGCACTCAATAATTATCGTGTCCAGCATAAAATTACTACCCCATACCATCCTTAGGCAAATGGGCAAGTGGAGAGCAGCAATAAGGTAATAGAGTCGATTTTGACAAAAACAATTGCCTCACATCGGCGTGATTGGGCCGCCCGATTACCCGAGGCACTGTGGGCTTATCGAACCACATGGAGAAGCACCACCGACTACTCACCATATCACTTAGTGTTTGGAAAGCAGCCCATTTTTCCTATAGAATTCGAAATCCAAATGTTGCGAACGGCCCAAGAAGTCGGATTGGATTTAAGTGAAGCACAGAAAATTCGATTACACCAAATTAATGAATTAGATGAAATAAGGCTCTCTGCATTACAAAATACAACACTCATTCAACAGCAGCGAGCCAAATGGCATGATGTGCTTATCAAAAATAAGATATTTCATGAAGGAGACTGGGCTCTGTTATATGATTCTAGATTTCAAGATTTCCTGGGGAAGCTTCAGACTCGTTGGTTGGGACCATACGAGATTCAAAAAGTCCATGACAATGGGACCCTCACACTGACCACAATCGATGGGTCTGGATATACATTTAAGGTAAACGGTCATCGAGTTCGTCTGTATCGCAAACCGCTCACTCGGGAATCTTTTTGTCAGCAGCTATGCCAAGATACTAACATTGAGATTATGGGCGAGGAAGAAAAAACTTCCTCACTTATAGATCAGTAAGAATTTACCTTTTATTACCAAATTTTGTATATAAAATTGTAAATTTTGTATATATGTTTTTAGTATCTGTGTGTGTTGTTCCTTTTGAAAAGAAACAACACCTTTGGGTTTTTGCTGCTCCTTTTCAAAAAGGAACATCACTTTTGCGTTTTGTTGTTCCTTTTCAAAAGGAACAACACTTGTGTGGTTTTGCTGTTCCTTTTCAAAAAGGAACAACACTTTTGCGTTTTGCTGTTCCTTTTCAAAAGGAACAACACTGGTGTGTTTTTGTTATTCCTTTTCAAAAAGGAACAACACTGTTTGCGTTTTTGTTGTCCCTTTTCAAAAGGAACAGCACTTGTGTGTTTTCGCTGTTCCTTTTCAAAAAGGAACAACACTTTTGCGTTTTGTTGTTCCTTTTCAAAAGGAACAGCACTGGTGTGTTTTTGTTGTTCCTTTTCAAAAAGGAACAGCACTGTTTGCGTTTTGCTGTTCCATTTCAAAAGGAACAACACTTGTGTGTTTTTGTTGTTCCTTTTCAAAAAGGAACAACACTTTTGCGTTTTACTGTTCCTTTTCAAAAGGAACAGCACTTGTGTGTTTGAACAGCACTTGAGTGTTTTTGTTGTTCCTTTTCAAAAGGAACAGCACTTTTGGGTTTTTGCTGCTCCTTTTGAAAAAGAAGCAGCATTTGTGTGCTTTTGCTGATTTTTTTAAGGCAATACATCAAATGAACTCCTCCTCACCCTTCCCTTCAAAAACAAGTAGTATGCTCTTGTCCCTTTCACATAAAGGATGTGTTGTCCATCCTCTTTCCAAGGTCATAAGTAGCAGTTATACCTTTATGCAATGAATATAAAATTCAGGACATATCGAGATCAGAATATCATAAATCGCTATCTTTAACAAGCCCTAGTATTGATGCAACAACAAAGGAAGGATCCACACACTCATCATTTTCGCTATCATAGTCTCACCTCCTCTGCCTTGTTGGATAATTTTATCATGATGAGTTCCTACAATTTTCTCTATTAGTACTTGGAAATAAGAACAAAAGATTTATATCTTCCAAATTGAGATGACAAGACTTCTTCCGCCATTCCCACTCTTAAGGAGGGCTGAACCACCCTTATGTGTAATTATACAAGAGCAAAATTCGTTACTTTCAATATATATATATATATATATATATATATATATATATATATATATATATATATATATATATATATATATATATATATATATATATATATATATATATTTGTCAAATGCAAGATAGGGGGTTTCATTAAAGAACCAGTCTACTATGATCATAAGATTGGAAGCGAAGTGGCATTCCCATCATGGCCACCACACCAGGGATATGGTCCAACAGGTTCACTATATAAACAAACCTTGGAACAGGGGGTCTCATCACGAGCTGGCCTGCCCACGATTCGCGCCTCTCTGGTGAATAGCATCATGGTTATCTGGTTACCAAACCAGCATGATGGCCTGCGTTTTGACAAGAATTGCTCTTCAAAAACACACAAAGAACCATGATTCCAGGGTGAAATAAACTACTCTGCCAAGGTTATGAACACCTGTCGGTAGCAGAGCTCTGTTAGTGGTATCGAAGTCGTAATATATACACAAATTTGGATGATATTAAATACTTCCTTCTATCCTTGTAATAATGATATCTTACATTTCGATGGATACGTCACATGAATATCTATCACTACTAACCATGGCAGAGGTATTGACTATGACTACCTTAGACTTTATATGAGTGCCAGACGTCCTATCCTCCTATTTTGCATCACATCATTAAGGCTTATGCAAAACGAGATCTACCTATTGCCTCAATCTCGGTATTTCTTTATCTAATCTGAAACATGGCAAAACTCTACATGTTGTTCCTTTATGACTTGGTGACGGGATGGCGGCTCCTCCTCCATTTGACGGCTAGGATAGCCTATCATATTGCGAGGGGGGAGGTGACCTCATTACTCCGCCGGCCACGTGGTAACACACCATTCGGAAATGATATGGTACGAAGGTACGATATCGGTTAACGGCATGATAATACTATTTTTGCAATAAGTTGTTATTTACAATCAATTTTCATGCATGCTCTGTGTTTTTTCTAGTTGCGATTACGTTTTTTGCGACAGGTAATTGCTGTTCCATCTAGGAGCCCGAAACAGAACCATGGGAGGCAAGGCTATCAGAAGCGAGCCTAGTGAGCTAGTAGTCTCCGAAGCTGCTCGGGAGATCCTAGAAAGGGCGGGGTGGTTAACTTATTTTAGCCGCCTGCGTGAATCAAATGAAACTGTGGCCATGGAATTCCTGCAGAACTTGCAGGAAGAACACTCCGTAGTGGGTGGAAAGAAGATAACGGTCATGAAGGAAATAATCGTGGAGGTAACAGGATTACCATCCTGAGGACCAATATGGACGACAAAGAAAGAGAGGCTGCAGAAGATCATAGAGATTTTCCAAGACGAAGGACAAAATCTAACAGTAAAAGGAAAAGGAGTGCTTCCGGCAACGTTAGGAGAACCCTGGAGCGAATTAGCAAAAGTAGTGCAGAGCTACATCACCTGCGAGGGCCGAAAAAATGTGGTAAGACCGCGTCACCTTAAGCTCTTGGCTGTGTTAAAAGGAAAATGTTCTGTGCATCTCCCTGCATTGTTAAATTCATTATTGCATGATGCCTCTCGGAGCCTGAAAAAGGCACACCATGAAGACGCAGTAGTTAGCCACCATGGGTTGATCCGCCTGATAGTGAGCTACAGTCTCACTCAGCAACAGAGTAGCTGGGGGGAGCTTATTACAGCAATTGGAGGGGGAGTGGCATCACCATCCCCAAAGGCTAAGCACCTTGCTAGTACCTCTGAAGCACCCAAGGAGACCAGAGCATCACCATCCCCAAAGGCTAAGCACCCTGCTAGTACCTTTGAAGCACCCGAGGAGCCCAGAGAATCACCAAAACCTAAGCGTCCCTCGGATACACCCGAGCAACCCAAGAAACGCACGGAGTTATTAAAACGAAAACGTTCCTCTAGGGCATCTGGACATGTAGAAAAAAATAAGGAACGGGTCGCAGAAGAGTGTGCTGCCTCGAAACGTAGGCATTCCTCTGGCACGCCAGAACAATCTAAAAAACATAAAAAGGTGGTGGTGGAAGAATAGGCGGCCAGTACACCTGAGCGACCCGAGAGACCTAGGAAGTCATCTCGGCTGGCAAGAATAAAAGGCAGGCTGGAGAAAATCCAGCCAAGCATTGACCAGCCGATCGAAATAACAGATGAGCCACCAGTGCCAGAACAGGAACCTTCGAGGGAAAATGTGGAACAAACTGAGGACGAAGCAGAAGCCAAGGAAGGAAAGAAACCTTCTGACTCTGAGGCCGAAGCCGACTATCCGAAGGTAGCCACTGAGCAACCAATTCAGGAGGAGGAGATGGAACAATTGGGGGGCAGCCCTCCACAGGTCGTCATGGAGGAAGAAAAGCTGGCCACTATCTTGGCCAGCCTGGGAGATTATACTTCACCTTCCAGTCCAGCAAGCCCTCCTGAGGGACCCTCTGGGGAAGAGGCGCATGAAGAATTGCATGAAGAGATAGCTGGAGGAGAAAACCTCCCTGTTGTTGACGGAGAGAATGTATATACCGGCCGGGAACAATCCGTTCCCAAGACACCAGAAGAAAACCCACCTGCTGATGATATGAGGAATGAAAATGCTTATCGGGAATAGTCCATTCCCAGAATGCCAGAAGAAACCCTCGATGAAAGATGAACAAAACTGAGGGCCACTCATACACCCACTGCCGAGGCAAGAGAAATTAATAAATTGAGACAGAAACAGCAGAGACTGCTGAATATTATAGCCCAGCTTCGGCAGAAAATTAGAAGTTTGAAAGCCAGTCTGAGAATAAGAAGGACCGTAAGGAGAAAAAGAAGAACAAATGCAGCAGGGTCCTGTCAGAAGAGAAGGCAAGGGGCTTATAGGCGTTTCGTAGGTCAATACTCTGCTGATAGACCTACGGCTGTTCCGACTAGCACTGAGGAACCAAATTCCGTTCCATCTGATATGGAACAGCAGAAAGTCATTCTGGAACAAACTGCTGTACCAAATAGCCCATTGGGACCAACTGCCGTTCCAATCAAAACCGAGCCGCAAGATGATATTCGATTTACAGAGGGGCCACCGTACCCCTTTATCCATGTGAAGAAAGAAAGGGAAAACAAAGAAGTCCAAACTGAGGCATCACCGTTAGGGATAATTCGGGACACGAATTCCAGGCAGCGAAATGTGAAGGTACAGGTAAGACTCCCTGCCTCTGAGAATTCATGGAAAAGGGATCCAAAAACCAAGGCCTTGCACCACAAAATCAAGCAAGCCCGACAGGAGGCTGACCAGCTGAGGGAACAAATGATCCCTTGGGAAGAATACGAGGAGTTGCAGCAGGAAGCTGAGCAGATTAAAGAACGAATGATTCCTCGGGAAAAATACGAGGAGTTGCAGCAGGAAGCTGAACAGTTAAAAGAACAAATGATCCCTCGGGCAAAATATGAAGAATTGCAGCAGCAACTGCGCAACATGAGTCAATCAGAGAGTCAGGTCTTTGAAGGATGGCAGAGGGAACAGGAAAAGGATGCCAAGGTAACACGTCGACTAGATGCTGTTATTAAACAATTGGACACTGTATGTTCGCTGTATGATGATGTTTTGACTTGCAGGGCCCCTGCAAAGAATTATGCTTTATTTCTCCTTGAAAGATACTTAAGGCTGAAAATAAAAGTTGTCAGGGCAGGTGCCCCTATTCAGATTAATACTGTTAATGATTTTATTGATTGTTGCAAACATTATGGGGTTAAGGTTCAATGGTTGCTACGTGAATTCTATTTGCACAATATGGTGCTCGAACAGGAAACTGACTTAAACCCGGGGCCCTTCGTGGGAGATATACAACTCCAAGCCTTTGTCTCGTTTGGGGTCAATCAGTTAAAGTGGCTCAGGGCTTACAATGTCTTTCAGAGGCAGGAGCACAACCTAGATCTATGGGTCAGGGCTGAGCCTAGAGACCCAGTTCACCTATGGCAATCACACAAAAGCCTCATGAGAACCCAGGGCGTCATGGAACTGTTAGGACCCATGCATGAGGACTTGATCCGAAATAGCGTGGAATTCTTTCTGGCTATTAAAGATTCTGCCCTGGATGCTGCCAAATTCCGTTATCGGATTTCTACCCCAAGCATCCAGCTCAGGGAGCCATTCAAATACGAGAATTTTGAGCTGGCTGCTGAGCGGTTGAGCCTTTATGGCCAACGCCTTTTGCAAGCTGGGCCGTCTTGGATAGGATACCGGTTCCGTAGCCCAATTATTTGGCACCCTGCACTTGGATACCAGGCCTTGTATGATATGCCTGCAGATCAATTGAATTACTTCTTTGATAATCTGGTTGCTCACCATGGTTGCAGACCTCCTCCCGAGATACCCTCTCCCACCTATTCTCTTACCGCTCTCCATGTTAATTATAACGTTTTCATGAGGCCGTGAAACAAAGTAAGTCGGGGGGTGTGTAGAGCATTGGAAAGGTATGTTTTGATGCATAATTTAGTGATGTTTGAAGCAATGTTTGTAATCTTTTCTTTGTTATAAAGTAAGAAGAATGTAATGAGAATGAGCACGAATGACCAATCACTAATAGTTATCTTCTCTATGCAGAAAATGAAAAAAGTAGGAAGACGCAGTGCAAAAATGGAGTTCCATGAGAAGATAACGGTTGTCCCTTCGAAACTAACTAAAGTCCACACCAGGGCAAGCAAATCTCGGCAAATCAATCTGGGACGAGATATGGGACTGTCAGTTCGGAAGACTAGGCAAAGAAAAGAGAGGAGTTAACAGTTTAACAGATCCCTCGGGATCTTTGATCCTGAGGGATTGTTACTTTCTATTATTTTGTTGTCTGGTTAACTCCGCCATTACTAGTATAAAAAGGGTAGCATTGAAGACTTGGAGGACTCTCGTTTATCTTGTATCTTTATTTTCTGTTTACAGACTTCACAGTCAGTTGGAACTCAGACTATCGAGTCTCTTTGAGGCTTAGTTTTTGCGGTACTATCGTTGATGCGTTAATATAATATATTTTTGGTATTAATTTCCCTCTGCGTCTGAAGTAAATTCCGGCGGTGTGCCATTGGAAGCTAAGGGCCTGGCTCCAACGGACATTGGCTGATTGTATCATTACAGTTTGGCTTTGTGTGGTTTGTTTATCATTCTTAATCATTTGACATATTTTACATGTTGTTCCATACTCGTTCATCAGTAGTTTTTCCTATTGTAAATCTTTATAACAAGTTCACATCATATTTCCATAATTGGTCACATAACGATTGTTCTGAGTTGTTCACTTCTGTAATAGAATTTATAAGTGGAATGCTTTAGCTACATATAGTTGGAGTGACGATCATGAGAAAATGGAATTAACGTTGTAGGTGGACTACTGGTGACCATTTCAGATTATCTTTACATATGATTGACGATTCCTGTTTATTTGATTTAGTTGTCTACTTTTATATATGATTGGCGTTTCCTGTTTATGGTGGTTTTCTGTTCCATTTGGTTAAGCCGTTTACTTGTATAAAAGATTCCTCTGTCATTGTATATAAGTTGATGCAAAGGATTGAGAGTGTTGAACTCGCAAGACTTAGTTTCCTTACTGCTGTTCCTTTTACTGTTGTTCCATTTCTGCATTGCCGTTCCATTTTACTTTCCTGTTGTTCCTTTTTACTCACATTCATTGGTTTGGTGTGAGAGGAGGATCAAGGCTGTCGTGAGACACAGCAGACGCTATTATGCTCCCAGATCCAGGATCCATACTCTAATTTCTTTTCTTTCAACAGTTTCTAGAGGGATGGGTTACTATTTCCGCACCCTCGACTAGTAAAGTTGTTGCGTGTGATTTCTTTCTGCAAAATTAATCTAGCCATATTTTAGCATCCGTTTACTCTTGTATTTCTTAGGCCTATACTACTAAGCATTACTCTGAAAAATAGCCTCAAATTGAGATACCCTTTGCAATAACAAAACGCTCCCGGATTGACTTGTAATGTGAGATAACTAGAGGTGAAAAAGGCCCTTGTTACAGCTCTACTCTTGGTTCGTTTCTCCTTTGGAACATGTACATATGCATCACATCCAAATACCCTCAGATGTGAAAGAGAGGGTTTCTTACCAGTCCATACTTCTTGTGGAGTGTTATCCTCCAACGCTGATGAGGGTGATCTGTTGATCAGGTAACATGCAGTATCCACCGCCTCTGCCCAGAATTCCTGTCCTAACCCAGCACCACTGAGCATGCTTCTTGCCCTTTCCATCAACGTCTTGTTCATTCTTTCTGCGACTCCATTTTGCTGAGGTGTATATGGAGTAGTCTTCTGCCATGCTATACCACACTTCTTACAAAATTCTTCAAATTCCTTACTGCAAAATTCTCCACCATTTTCTGTCCTCAACACCTTTATCTTCTTCTCTGTCTGATTTTCCACCAGAGCCTTAAATTCTTTAACCCTGTCAAAGACTTTAGATTTCTTCTTAAGGAAATATATCCATGTATTCCTTGAGAAGTCATCTATGAATGATACATAGTACAAAGACTTATCCAGTGATGGAACCTTCACAGGTCCAAACACATCACTATGCACAAGCTCTAATATCTGTTTCGTCCTCTTACCACCAGAGGGGAAACTCACTCGATTATGCTTCCCATACACACAATTTTCATAGAAATCAAAATCCAGAGAGCTATCATTCATACCTTCTACCATACCTTTACTATGAAGTATTCGAAGGCCCTTCTCTCCAATATGTCCAAGTCTTTGATGCCACAACATGGTCTTCTCTCCAGAGACCACTAGATTTTCTACTCCATTTTCAAGAACCATAGAACTATTGCACCCATCAACAACAGTGCCACCTTGCAGTTTGTACAGAGTTCCAGTCCGAACTCCCCGCATCAATATCAGTGCTCCTCGAACCATCTTGCAGGTATCTTTCTCGAACACCGTCTTTACACCTGCATCATCCAACTTGCTTACAGAAATCAGATTTCTGGCCAATGCAGGAATATGTAGAACACCTGAAAGTGTTCTAACCCTTCCACCTTGCAACTTCAACTTTAATTTTCCCCGACCAATGATTCTAGCCTTCCTATCATCTCCTAAGAAGACATCACCACCATCATATTTCTCATACTCGCAGAACCACTCTCTATGGGGAGTGAAGTGAAAGGATGCACCCGAGTCAATCAACCATGCCTCATGATCTACATGTGTACTTGAAGAAGCCAAGTACACATCCCCACATTCATCTGAGGTGGTTTCCGCCTCTGCAGAAGGAGCATCATCAGATCCCTTTCCTTTATCAGGAGCTCTAGATTTACAATCCCTTCTGAACTGTCCTTCCTTTCTGCATTTCCAACACACCACCTTTGTAGGTTTTCCTGGAGATTTAGTTCTCCCTCTAGATTTAGATTTCCCACTCGATGATTTATTTTTGTTTCTGTTTTGAGACTGTCCTCATACAGACAAGGCATCACCATTCTGTTTGTCCATATTCTTCCGTCTCATCTCCTTCGTCAGCAAGGCTGAGACTATTTCATCAAACTACAAAGCAGTTGCATTGCTACCTATTGCAATAACCAGACTATCCCACGAATCTGGTAGAGAACATAATAGACTGATGCACTTATCTTCATCTAAAATTTTAATATCAACAGATAATAATTGACTTACCACAGTATTAAACGCATTCAGATGCTCTATCACCGAGTCTCCATCTTTCATCCTCAGGTTATACAGCTTTTTCCGCAGGAACAGTTTATTCACCAGAGACTTAGATTGGTACAAAGTCCCTAACTTGACCCACAAATCCTTTGTCGTAGCTTCCCCTGATACATTCAACAATACTCAATCTGAGACACACAATCGTATTGTGCTCTTTGCCTTCCGATCCAATTTCATCCATTCTTCATCTGTCACTCCCGATGGTTTAGTACCCATATCTACCGCGATCCACTGATATTTATCGACCAACAGATCCTCCATCTTGAGTTTCCACAACTCGAGACTCTGACCATTGAACTTCTCAATCTCGATCTTTCCACTGCTCGCCATCTTCTTTCACCACCAGAATCGATCTCACAGATCTCCCACTGAACAAGGTCTACCACAGGCCCGAGCGAAACCCCTCAACAACAAAGGCGTCCCCTTGAAGCCAAAACAGCTCTGATACCAAATGTAGGTTTTAACCCTGTACAGAAATTACCTGCATAAGAATTCTTAAACAAGGAAAATAAACAATGAGAGAGCATAACCCATAAAACACATATGCATAGAGATTTTTCCCTAGATCCCAAAACTGGGAACACCAGATTGATTTTTCATTATGTTCCTTTCAATGTTACAATACATATTTATAAATGCCGAAGCATCCAATACCATGGACCGAAAAGCCATCGCGTCCAATACCATGTGCGAAAATCATGCACAAAACCATAGGTAAGTTCGCCCAACCTAATATAGGGTCCAAAAAAAAAATTTCCCGGGGCGCTGCCCCGGACCACGTTGAGGAGGGCTACCCACCCCCCTCAAACCCCCCGGACAGGGGGGGCTGCCGCCCCCCCTGTGACCCCCCCTCTGCACAAGGGGGGCGGTAAGGAGTGTTAGGGAGTACTAAGACAACACAAGGGAAAACTAGGTCAAAATGCATAAAATTGAATGAACATAATGGTGCATCGGGGAGTAATAATGAATGCTAGTTGTCATTCGAAGAAGGTAGTGGAAAGGTATGCTAAGCATGGGTAAGGCACACCAGGTAATATCAGGGAATTTCAAGAAGTGCTAGAGTGTGCTAGGTATTTTTGGGGTGTGCTAGCATGTGCCAAATAGTGCCAAGGCATTCCAGGTGCTAAGACATGTTAGGATGTGCATGGTGCCATAGTATGCTAATATGCATCAAGGAGTTTGAAGGCAACAAAAGGAATAAAGAAGCCAAAATGCAAGATGAATAAACACATAAGTGGGTTAATAAGTGGGGACTTTATATTTTTTGGAAGGGACGTGCTAGGCACACTTATAATATGTTCCATTATATGCCAAGGGCCAATGTGTGCCAAGTTGTAATGTTTTTCAATCAAATATTTTGCCAAGTGTTCGAGGGCATGCTGACACATGGTAGGGGAGTGTTATGATATGCTAGGGCATGCCAAAATGTGCTTGGGCATCCTACTGATGGAAAGATGTTCTAGGTAAAAGGATGTTCCAAGACATGCGAGGTGCTAAGGAATGTTAGTGTATTGTTCCAAGCAAGTAGAGGTGTGCAATGAGTGTTGATGAGTGCTAGGTCTCTCCCATTAATAGAATTGATAGAGTTTGATTATGTATTAAATAATATAATTCCTACACACTAGTGGAACTTTATTTAAAGGAAGTTTGCTAGATAATAAACCTAATAGAGATAAATAATATGTTGACTCGTAGCAAAACTATATTCTTATGACTTGAGGGAAATTATGCACACAAACTAATTCTTAACAGATTGACTGACTATTATAACCACTATGACTTTGGATACATAATAAAAAACACTTGACAACAATAGTCTTAAATCATTATCTTTTGACAAAAGATATAGTAACAAGTAGATAGCTTCATCAAAAACTCATCGGAATGGTCAATGATGATGAAAATTTTTGAGTGTCACCAAAAGTAATGAAAAAGAGCATTGGTGAGGGTCAATAAACTATTGTCATTAGAAGTGTCAACAAAAAGACAATTAGTGATGAGCCTTTAACGACCCTCACCAAAAGTAAAGAAAAAGAGCATTGGTGAGGGTCACCAAAAGTAACGAAAAAGAGCATTGGTGAGGGTCAATAAAATATTGTCACTAGAAGTGTCATCAAAAAGACAATTAGTGAGGAGCCTTTAATGACCCTCACCAGAAGTGTCACCAAAGATAAAATTAGTGACAGGACTTTAATGACCCTCACCAAAAGTGTCATTGAAAATGGATTTCGTGACAAACCTTAAAGGACCATCACTATATACACTTACAACAATGATTTTCGAAGGATCATCACCATATGAGACATTGGTGATGAACCTTAAAGGTCTATCGAAGGCATGAAGTGTCATAAAAAACTCATTGGAAAGATCAAAGATGACAAACATTTATTGACCATCACGAAAAGTAACCAAAAAGAACATTGGTGGCAGTCAATAAAATATCGTCACTAGAAGTGTCACCAAAGAGAGAATTAGTGATGGCCATTTAACGACCCTCACCAAAAGTGTCACTAAAGAGAGAATTATTGACAAGCATTTAATGACCACCACCAAAAGTGTCATTGAAAATGGCTTTGGTGATAAAGCTTAAAGGAACATCACTATATACATTTACACCAACGCTTTTGTAAAGACGGTCACCATATGTCGCATTGGTGATGAACCTTGAAGGTCCCTCACAGGCATGACCCTCACAAATGACCTTTTCTCTTGTAGTGTGTGGAAGCTAATATGCGGGTCAAAGGGTCAAATTTGAAGGCGAAGAAAGGGAGAAGATAGAGAAGGATTACCTGACATATTCAAAAGTGCAGCTCGAAATTTTGGTATGTAAAAGGGAAGAAATGACACAGAAGATAACCATGAGAGATGAATTTTTTGTTCAATAATACCATGTTGCACTTACTACAGAAGAAGAAGAGGTTGCTAACCCTAACTATTCTCCTACTAATCCTAATTACCATAGATCATAAATTCATTATTTTTTGTATTCATTTAAAGAAAGTCATGAAAATTGATTTTCAAATAAACCTATGGAGAGGCAATCTGCTGATCCAATGTGTATGCTTGATGAAATTCATTATATTGATTATTTTCCCAAGTATGATAAATACGATGATGACTATGTTGTCTAAATCCAGGGTAACTCTTCAAAGAAATCACCAACATATTTTTGGGAGGGGGAAGTTTAATGACAACAAATCAATTATGGCACTCAGCTTATGCATATAAATCATGGCAGCAATTTAAAATCAGGTGAAAGGTATATGGCTTTATTTTTTACTTCATGTCAGTTACTAAGAGAAAACTTTCCCAAGATTAGAAATAAACAGTCTCCCATTTTTTATACTGAGCATGAAAAATACAATCAACTTCCTGATTGGGGCTCATTAGATTTATGTTTCTCTTCATTTAAAAAAATTAGAGAAAAATATAAGGTTTCCAAGGAATCAAATAAGCAAGTTGACAGTAGTAATGGATGACAAGTAAGAACACTCAGACACTAATAGTGGAGGTACCATAAAAAGAACTAGACATCACTCAGGCAATAATAATAGAGGAATTAACTAAATATATCTTTGTAGTTAAAGTTGTTTCATACCACCACCCACATCACCCACCAAGACAATGACTAGCAAGGTGGAAATGAAATAGGAACAATGATAACAACCCTGAGATGACAGATAGAGAGGTGCGATTGTTGGGTGCTAGAGTTTCACTTCAATTTACTCCTTCAACAATTAATTTTTTAACTTGAGACTATGTAAGATTAGAGAAAAACCACAGGAAATGCCAAAGAATTCTGGTTTAAGTTCTATAAATCCTACTTCTAACCTTCTAACAAAATTTTGCAGAATCAATGGGAAATGGAATTTCAGGGAAAACATTAATCAAACCATCACTAGGACACTTTGAGTACTAGATTCAATTGAAGAAAAATACTTTCCAAAGAAACCTTGAAAAAAATAGGATGCCTTCTAATCAATCCGAAAAGAATGTTGGAAAATTAAATATGTTCTTGTAATCAAAACTCAAATTATTTAAAAATAATAGAAGGAATGATCTTCTAATATTCTTATAAATTTGTCTCCTTTACTAAAGATATGTCATTCCTGTACTAGAGAAACTACATTCCTGTATTGAAATGAGTCTCATTCCTACAGTAGGATACTCTATTTTGGTATAACAATGCTCTGCTCATGTATTAGAATCATCTGTTCTTGTACTAAAACATTATATTCTTGTACCAAAATGGTCTATTCTTATACTAATAACTCATTTTCCTTGTACCAGAACCTCATTGTTCCTCCACTAGAATGGTTATGTTCAAAGTACTCTTCAGTTGAACATAAATTTGTTATAGATAGAAGTAAATGAAAACAAAGAGGAAAAACTCAAGCTTGAAATTTAATGAAAATAATATAAATCTTAAATGCTCAATGAAAATGACTGTAAAAGAGTGGAAAGGAAAAATTGTAATAATAGAAAAGGAAACACACTTGCATTGTGAATAAGAGTACCTATGCAAAAACCAGGACTTAACCATTTTTAGATCTCGGTCATAAAAATAGATAGAATATGTTTTGAAAGACAAATTCCATGAAATCATTAATCTCAAAAAGAGACACCACAAACAATCCATATAATCAATAATGTCCAAGTTACATTAATATATGAAATTGTTACAGTTTCATCTTTTCTTGCAGAGTTGTTGTTATATAGCGGAAGTTTGTATTTATGTAAAATCACATATATGCTGAACTGAAAATTATTTAAACATCAAAGTCATAACCTTATCTAATCTCTCAGAAACGGCTCAGGAAACATTTCATAGAAAAAAGAAGGAAAAATTAGTGTGATAATTTCAGCAACATAAGAAAATACTTAAAAATAGAAATGGAAATTAAATCAACCACATAGAGAATACTCAAGTCTGAGATCACATGCAAAATATTCATAGGCTTTTCTTAAAATATACAAGATCAAGCATCGAAGGAAAATCACTTTGTTCACACGGACATAGCCATATATAAATAACCTATGAAACATAGGGAGAACAAACTAGGTTGGATGGGCCCTCAACTAGCTCATTTCCCTCTGTGAAAATTCTGAAATCAACTACGCAAGGGGGACATTACAAATAATGAAATGAACCAAAATATTGAACTGGAATTGGCTATGTATTTATTCCAAGTGTTATGAAAACATACATTGTAAAATTGTGGATCCAACCCAGAGAGACAGGGTAATACAAGACTATGAATTACAATAAAAGTGTATTAGAAATTCTTCGTAATATTGCTAACTAAGTCTATCTTGGAATCCCTATTTTATACATAAAACTCGACTCTTGATCATGATGAAAAATTAAATGGAAAACTCATTTTAACATGGATCGGTCCCCATATATAGTCCATCCATAATCCTCTAAGTTTTTCTTTAGATCATCCATAACACTCCAGAACTGATGTAGAAAATGGAACAAACCCTCAAGGAGAGATGTGCACCATTCCTTAACAAGTGCAGTGTTGTTGGACTCAATCCAAAATGAATGGGTTGACCATTAACCTGGTACAAGAATGATGGGAAGTACAAGAACTATAAATTCTACACCAACCGAACTCCAACTTTGATTAATCACATTTATTCACAATGCCTTAAGAAAATACAAAAAGATAAGTTACTAAGGAAATTAATTATATTCAACCTTTATAACAACTATTAATCCCTTATAGTCCATATATAATAAAATCACAAAAAAGACCAATAACCATGTGTAAAGTCTTTAATTTAGTTGTGAAACAGAGGTTTAGGTAGCATAGTTAGGGCAAGGATACGGTTAAAAAAGGGACAGTTAAGATGATGAACATGCCCCAAACGTCATCTTGTTGTGCGTCCTCACACAACTAGTAATCTATGCAAAAACACAAAATTGAATGCCTTCCTTTACTTCTTGATCTTAATATTGTTTCCTGACCCCTCTACTTTCAGTTTATTAATATGGGCTTTCCTTAGGTTCTTAACCACTTTCCTCAAATTATATTTATAACAAGATGCATGAAATTTCCATTTCTTTGCCTTCCATTCCTTCACTGTCTTTAACAACCCTTCATTCCTTTTCTTCAATGGAGTATTTTGATCCATTACACATTGATTTAACACTCCAAATTTCTATATATGTTGCTTCAACTCTTGAATTACATCAAGGGAAGAAATTTTCTCTTCATATTCTTCCTGTATTGTCACCTTTTCAGCTGCTATCTCATAAAAGGAATAATTGTTTTCTATTTCTTTTTCAAACTCCTAAGTTTCAAGTTCTAGAGGAATATTGTCCTCATGTTTTTATACTATAGCATCTTCTATTTTGAAGCTAATTTTTTCTTCTTGACTTCCTTCATCAAGGATGGGAAAGGAATGTCGTCCTCCTCCTCAACATAACCCAAACTAAATTTCAAAGCACCCAACGCTGCAAATTCTACTGATATAGAAAGGTTAATTTCCACTATCAAGTTTTCTACAGGGATCTTCACAGGAGGGTTTCTGGAGGATAACAGTCCTTAGAATTGTAAGTGATCTCCATTGTAGTCATTGTCATAATCGAATCCTTTCCTATAGAATTATGGCGTATTTTAAATGAACCTTGTGTAATAATTCGTGAAGGTTTAGGCTTATTAATTTTACTTTTTCCCTTACGGTACTCCTTCTTCTTAGGTTTTCACTCCTTAGACTTAGGCTTGTCAGTTTTTGGTTTTTCTCCTTTGCCTCATTTTAAAGTTGGTGGCTTCTTCTGCCATTGTGGACTAACTACTGACTTGAGAATTTTTTTCTTTCTTCTCTAACTGATTCCTACCACGAGATCGTTTCACTATGCTTTCACCATGAATTCTTTTCAAAAATATCTCCCATGTAGTACCTCTATTTTCTAACCCATTTCTAACTAGAATTTTTATGAGGCCATAGTGGAATAATTTGAAACCTATCTCATGCCTCCCACCCTTTTTCACATTTCTAGACAACTTATATAAAATTTTCAATAGAAAATGAGGAAAATTTATCAATTTAGCTGACAAAAAATGTAGCAGCAAATGAATGTGATAACGATAGCTTAACGACTACCTCCCTTCACGAGTGAGGAATTATAGAGAATGTAAAACAAATATTTATATTTCTCAACGATAGCATTTCTCTGCAATATAACCTTCTAATTCATAGCATTGTCTTCTTCAAGAAGAAAACAACACCACACACCCTTCTCCAATTCACCTTTCTTAATCCATTTCTCACATGTGGCTAGTAGCTCTGTGGCCTAAGAAATGGTTTTCTCCATCACTTGGAACTATAAAGAGCCAATTGTGGTCATCCTTTCATCGAAGGTGTGTGAAAAATGTAGAGCTACAACAAGACCGTAACCATTGAATTTGAGGAGGAAAAGAGGAAACCATGTTTCTTGCCAGGGAATGTTTTCCTCATACTCAATTGTCGTGTCCAATGCCTTTACAGACCATGACTCAATGTCTATCGGTTCCATATCATTTGAAGGTTACACAAGTTAGGCTCTCCTCTAAAATCCTACGAAGAAGGCCCTTCTTGACATAAAAGCTTCAAATATTGAGGGTGTTTTGATGATCTTTTAATTTGTGAAACTTAAATTGCATGCACTGGTTCCTTAATTTGCATACCTCAACGTCCTATCCACTTATACTAGTGATTAGAATGACTATCACCCTATCAATGTAGAAATTTTGATTGGAAAGGCCAAAGGTTTGGTATGATTTCAAGGCAAGGAGAGTAATGATGATTAATGGAGGTGACAATGGTTTAAACTTTCAAGAGGGAAATGCATGGTTTACACATTATAATAGGAAAATCATTAAACAGGTAATACGATTACGTTAATTAATCGGTTAAGGAAGGAATCATTCACACATCCTTCATCCCCATAATGATTTTAATTTGAAGTGATAGATAATGTCAATCAAATAAAAATTTAACAATCTTGGCTTTTCAAAAATAACCATCATGATTCTAAACAATAATTTAAGTCCAGTAAAACTCATGATTGCAATATAATTCCTATACTGTGATATGGTTCCTACACCCGAACTGAGCTTTCCTGTAATGAAACATGTTCCTACACCAGAAGTTGTAATTCCTGTACTACATTAGGGATTCTCACAAAATAAAATTTTATTTGTTATACATAGGCTGAATTCATCAATATATTACATAATTTGAAGTACTTTGCTCTATTACTAGTTTCCAAGTGTCATTATGCTCCCTCGGTTTGAGCAAGTGCGACCTTCAAAGATTCATTATATCCTGCAAAAAAATATGAGGGAAAGAAAGAAGAAGGACGGGGATAAATTTTTAGAAAGGAAAGGAAATTATTTAGTGCACTTAGAATGAGATAAAACACTAGAGGGATATATGAAAATAGAGCGAGGAAAAAAAATTTAGGAATAGAAGAGAAAATAGAAGTCGGGATATGAAACTTTTTGAAGAATAGGAAGGAAATCTTAACTAGGATGAAAGAGGAAATAAAGGGGAAATTATGAAAAGGGAACAAGAAGAAAAGCAGATTTTTAACATCAATTCTCAGATGTCTCTACCACATGAATTTTTTCCGTGAATAAATTAACTGTCTTGGAAATTTTATGTTGTGTGAAATATTACATGCCAACTACCTAGAACTTAGATAAGGGCTCAACTCTTCCAATCATCTTACTATGACCATAAATAATTTACAGAGACTTGGTTCTTCTCAATGACAATCACCATTTATAATATTCAAGTAACATCCCTTTTTATTAAAGAAACTTATACTCCCACCATCATGTTTTTTCTTTTGAGTTGGATCCTTCTATAACCATGTTAGCAAGCTAAAATTCACAGTCATAGGTAAAAAAATAAATAAAATTTGTTAATTTTCTAGTTTTTTTTCTTCTACTTTTTTCAATTTTATTTATTTATTTGTTATTATTTGCAAAGAGAAATTAGATTCACACTAGGTTTCCATAACCACCTACGATTCTTAATTTTGGTTACTGCTACACTTGTTGTATAAATATTTCTTTATTGGTTGGCTGAAAGTATACTTTAAGTCTATTCCCATTCACAAGGAAAATTGCTTCATGTATGTTAGTTCCAGTCTCCACATCCTGTCAGCAGGGATCAAAATCAGCTCTTACTATGTCTAGATTTCAGAGATGTTTTGCACATGATATTCAGGGAAAATCATATTCTAAGTATTTCCATTAGAACAATCTCAGAAAAATATTTCCAACGGTATATCACACTCCTGTGACTGGTCTCTAGATCAGAAGATATGATCGAAATGAATGAGTGATTCTTGGTTACACATGTTTTGAGGTCAGTTACTGCACACAATGACGAGTTTAGTACGAAATCCGTTTCTGAAATAATGGTATGGAATTTTTTAAAAGGGAAATACATTTTTTCCCGTCACATACCAAATAACAAAAAACTCCTTCATTTTATGCATAGGTGCTACTATGTGGGATATATGCAACGATATTTGGAGCCTACATTAAAACAAAACAAATTTTGTAGTTATTTTAGTCATTTTAGTACAATTCCATTGTGCAAAATATGGAAAGTAATTTTGAGAAACACACTTTTATTTTTGTTAAATATGAGCCATGTAACAAAAACCTCTTTCAGTTTATTCACAAGTGTCGTGAATTTGGATATGTGACTATATATTTACAGCTCATTTTCACATATTTAAGTTTTTAATGATTTTCCGTTTTAGAGATGATTTGGTGGAAGAGATTGCGAGCAATTGGAAATGAATTTCGAAAATGTGAGAGAGGTTTTTGTCCACCATGACCTTGTCTACAAAAAATGCTTTCAGTTTTGTCACAAGTTCTATTGTTTAGGAGATACGAGCTCATATTTAACACCTATTTTCAGAAATTTAGTCCAAGTTTAATGTAACTGATTCTATTTTGAAGAAGATGGTTGAGCTCAATTCCCTTAGTACAAGGATGAGAAAATGTATATATTTTATGAATTTCATAGTGTAGAGGTTTGATTTTGGTAGCAGAGAGGTTGCTTGGAATTATGTAAAATTTTCCTGAATATCATTTTAATAAAGAAGTTTTCTGCCCTTTAGACCTGGGATCCATCACGGTATTATTGTTTAGTATGTTTTTCATGTAATTCACTTACACATTATGTTTTTCTTCTTTATTTCATCATTATATAAATGATATGTTAGGAATTCATCCATAATCATGCTCCTTTCATGATGACGTTGCTTCTAGCTGTAATGGTTGTCCTACCAGAATTCATCCTTCGCTAGATGCTCTGTTGAGCAACCTCGTTATTCTCTTTCAATAAAGTTGCTGCTACAGATCCATCCTTTGTTTGATGCCTATAGGGCAGCGAGATTTCTCCCCTATACTACTCACATTCAAAATCTTTATCTAGGTGAAAATGGTCCTTAATTTTACCCAAGTTTGCTGGGAGAAAATGACATCAACTCCATAGTCCAAAATCGTCCTTTCTCGTGTTGTTTCGACCCAAAACGTTTCAAACAAATCCCCACAGTCCATAGCAAACCTAATATTTTATTTGTTACAGCTACACTTTGGTGGCAAGGGGAGAGCCCTCTCCCAACCTAGTAGGGCTAGCTACTAGGTTAAGCATGGTTTGATATTACCCTACACCTACCTTCCTTCAGCCTGACGTAGATCTAGGCACTAACATAGTGGCGACCATACTGCGTAACAGGTGATAGATCTTCTCCAAGAAATATCATTCAAGTTTCAGATCTGATTGCTAATGGTGGATAGTAGTCAAACACATATGAAGGCTGAAATGTTCACCTCGCGACTCCAACTCAATCCAAAGATTCTAGTGCTCAATGATTCATTCATGCACTAAAATAAAATGGTAGGGTAGGTGGAAAACCCTGTGTTTTGTGAAATTTTAAAAGAAGTTAGAGATCATTTAGTGGATATTGAAATTGATGAAGTATTTTTCATTAATGTGCTTCAATTTTTGAGATCTTCAAAGTTTCCTCCTAAAGCTAAAATTGGTTTCTTTGAGTTAGTTGCTGAAAAATTTGAGAAGGAGATTCAATATTTAAATGATCACATCCAATCATATGAATTCCGAGATGCAAAAAAGTTCTTGGAAACTCTCCCTCCTTCAAAATAAGAAACAATAGAGCTGCCTATGGATGTTTCCTTGATAGTTTGCAGTTGGAGGCCTGTGTAGAGGAGTTAGGGTAGAAAATAGAGTCTAGTTTCTCTGATCCTATTGTAACATATATGGAGTATTTTTTCAGTTTGAATGATAAATAAAATTGTCTTTCACACAACCAAATTCAATTTGGTCATGGATAGTTGTCGGCATTTACATTTGTGTCCTAGTTGAAGTACTTTCAAGCACCATATTTGTCATAGCTACTTGAATGGTTGATATGGAATTACAACATTACGTGATCCATTGATTTTGTAGCAAAGTAGGGTAGGTTTGTGTAAATGAATAAGCTACCAAAACCAACATTTCAATTTGGATTGATATCAGTTGTTTTGAGTTTATAGTTGTTTGACCATATTTCCCAATGGATGAGACACTTGGTATACGGTGTTCTCGACACCTCCAAGGAGCTACCATCCCCAATAAGGCTAATGTTAGTTCCAATCTTCGCAGCCGGTCACCAGGGATCAAAATGGGTTCTTACTATGTCTGGATTTCAGACATGTTTTTCACATGATCTTCAATGCAAATCATATCCTAAGTGTATCCATCAGAAGAATCTCAAAAAAATATTTCCAACTGTATATAACACTCCCATAACCAGTTTCTGGATCAGAAGATATGATTGAAATGAATGAGTGATTCTTGGTTATGCATGTTTTGAGGTCCGTTGCTGCACACAATGACAAGTTTATTACAAGATCAGTTTTTGAAGTAATGGTAAGGAATTTTTCAAAAGTGAAAGAGGTTTTTATCCACCACATACTAGACAACCAAAACCTCCTTTATTTTATGCACAAGTTCTACTATGTGGGAAATATATAGTGATATTTGGAGCCTACATTAGAACAAAACAAATTTTGTAGTTATTTTACTGTTTTAGTAATTTTAGTACGGTGCCATTGTACAACATATGGAAAGTAATTTTGAGAAACCAAAAGAGGGTTTGATTAAATAAAAGCCATGTGACAAAAACCTCTTTTAGATTATTCAAAAGTATCGTGAATTTGGATATGTGACTAGATATTGACAGCTCATTTTCAGAGATTTAAATTTTTAATGATATTCTGTTTTAGAGATGATTTTGTGGAATATATTGCGAGCAATTGGAAAAGTATTTCCAAAATTTGGGAGAGATATTTCTCGTACATGATCTTACCTAAAAAAACCTCTTTCATTTTTGTCACAGTTGCCATGGGTTGGGAGATAAAAGCTCATCGTTAACACCTATTTTTCAGAAATTCAGTCCAAGTTTAATGTAATCGATTCTATTTTGAAGAAGATGGTTGAGCTCAATTCCCTTAGTACAGTGATGAGAAAATGCATATATTTTATGAATTTCATAGTGTATAGGTCTGATTTTTGTAGCAGAGAGGTTTCTTGGAATTATGTAAAATTTTCCTGAATATCATTTCAATAAATGAGTTTTTTGCCCTTTGGACCAGGGATCCATCACAGTGTTGTTGTTCAGTATGTTTTTCATGTAATTCACTTATACATTATGTTTTTTCTCATTTTTTTATGCATTATCTAAATGATATGTTAGGAATTGATTTGTAATGATGCTCCTTTCATGATGATTTTACTATTAGTTGTAATGGTTGTCTTAGTAGAATTCATCCTTTGCTAGATGCTCTGTTGCGGAACCTCATTATTCTATTCATATAAAGTTGCTTCTACACATCCTTGCTTTGTTTGATGCCTCCAAGTTAGTGGCCTTTATCCCCTATGCTACTCACATTCACAATCTTTATCTGGTTGAACATGGTACTTAATTTTCCCTAAGTTTTCCCGCAGAAACTGGCATCGTCTCCACAGTCCAAAATCATCCTTTCTATTCTTGTTTCAACCCAAAACTTTTCAAGAAAATCCATGCACTCCATGGCTTGCCTAAGATTTTATTTATTGAAGCCACATTTTGTTGGCAAGGAGAGAGCCCTCTCCCGAACTAGTAGGGCTAGCTACTAGGTTAAGCGTGGTTTGATGTTATCGTAGACCTACCTTCATTCAGCTTGAGGTAGATCCAGGCACTAGCAGTGTCCATCAATGGTTTTCATTTCTACTCCTCTCTTTTCAAAAACCTTCACCACTTGATATGGTCACATTTAGCGTGTACAAAAATTTTCCTTTAAAATAAATATATTTAGAATCATAGACAAGTACCCAATCACCTAGTTAGAACAACTTCTTTTTTATCAACCTATAATACCACTTCCTTCATTGTTGTTCCATTAATATATCATGTTGAACAACATCTCTTCTAAGTTCATCAAATTTTTTCAGCTGTAAGAGACATTGCTATTGTGCTTTTGAGTGATGCAATCCTAATTGGACAATAGTTATGAAATTTTTCATTAGGAATTCAATTGGAAATAGGATCGAATTTTAGTATACCATGTCATAAGGTGTGTGACTTGTGATGTTCCTCCAAGTGGTTCTCTAAGCCCATAAGACCTGAGGTAACTTTTCCGCCCAATATTTCTTATGCAGATTCATTATTTTTGTAAGAATGTACTTGATCATCTTATTAGTGGATTCTACCTATCAATTTTCCTACGGGTGGGATGGTGTTGATTTTTTGTGCCAAATTTTATATTGATCCATAACACCTTTCACCAGATTAGAACCAAACTCAATTCCATTCTCATAAATATTTTCTCTAGAAACACCAAATCTAGTAAATGTTTTACGAAACAAAATTCAACAACAACCTTTTCAGTGACAAAAGAAACAACTTTAGCTTCTACCCATTTTGTTACAAAGTTTGTGAAAACCAAGATATGCCTTCTTTTGAAGGATATTTGAGCTATAGGTCCTACATCATAAATAGCTAATTTTTCAAACGGTTCAATTATAAATTGAGGAATCAAAAGAATCTCATTGGCTTGTCTAGGTTGGTCCATTCATTGAAAACTATCAAAATGCTTGACATGTTGTTTAGCATCCCTAAACAAGTAAGGCTAAAAGTAGCAGCATGGAGGATTTTAAATGTTGTCCTTTTATTAGCAAAATGGCCCCCATAAGGTTCGTCATGGGTATCTTCTAAGATATCAAAAACTTCTTCCTCACTTACACATATTTGAATAATAAGGTCAGGTCCGGTGAAAAAGAGGTCTCCTTGAATCTAGTGACTTTTATGAATAATGTTTCATCTCTATTAAGTGGATAAATGAGGTGGTGTTTTTACTGTAACTAAGTAATTAGCTATATCAGAAAACCAAGGAGAGGTTTTTGAAACAAAAAAATATGCTCATGAGGATAAGAATCACCTACAAGACTTATTTCACTAGGAATGTTTAACCTAGAAAGATAATAGTCTACAACGGTATATTTTTCTAGTCTATGGATAACAATAACACTAAATTCCTGCAGTAAAAGTAACCACAAAGTCACTCTACCACTATTTAAAGCTTTATTCATTACGTATTTTATCGTATAATGGTTTGCATGTACAAGTAATTGATAACATGTAATGTAGTGTGCTAGCACCTGGATTGAACATCTCGCTAAAGGAAGGCAATGCCAGAGTAAACACAAACCATGCTTAGCCAAGTAGCTAGCCTTAATAGGCCAGGATCTTAGACAAATTGAATTGATCTAGAAATTGATATTAGGCTAGGTATAGTAATATAAGGTTCAATTTGATTTTGAAGGGTTTTGCTGGAATAGGAGGAGCCAAACAGTTAGAGCAAGGAAATTAGGTCAAAATTGCAAGGTGTTCAATGGGGTAAGGTAGGCACAATAATCAAAACCTTAGGGTTTGATGCATGAGGTGAAAAGATAAGTGAGTAGATAGTAGCATATAAACCCCATGGATTCTTCCTATACTATAAAAAACACAAACTCTGAAATGTCTACCCAAAATAGAGCATAAAAGTTATGGATTCTGCCTTTCAAACTTGTATACATCTACATAAAGAGTATGAAATGATGAAACGGAGTCAACAATACATTTTACCACATGAAAAAATAAGAAAAACTCAATTGAGCATCATACCACATGGATCCCAAAGAAATACCTACAATTTTCATTAATCTCTTGATGTAACTGATACAAAATGATGTCTATTAAAGCCTAAGCATCCTAGTGAGTTGAACCCTTTACAATGAGAAATAAAAAGAAGATATAGAAGTAAATTCAACCTCCTCCCATCCTTAGGGGTAGAATACCTAAGATGAGGAACTTAATCTATCAAAATTTTAACAAGAAACTGGAATCTAGGAAATATTAACAACTTGCCTCTAAATGAAGGAAACTGATTCATTTATCCTTAAGATAACTTTTGATCCAATGAATATACCCTCCATTAGCTAATATCCATCCTATTTACATGCCTAGTCACCATTTACATCAGTAAAAAAATCATCCATGAGAGAAAACCCAAAAATTATAGTTATGGCATAGTAAAGTGAAAATTTAGCATAAAATTTTCCTATGTGCACTCCTACAAGGCTATGTGCAGCACTTGTTGCAAGGCCATTTCGGAGGCATTGCAGGTATCCAAATTGAGCTCATGATAGCTCATTGGAAATCTTGTCCTATCTAATTTCAAAATATGACATTAGTTTCCCACTTGGACTTGACATACTCCCTCAAGAGCAGATTCTCCTAGGACTCTCTCTATTCGCAGCACCATGGTCAAAAAGAGGGCAGAAAGGTCATTTCTAAGGGATTTTTTTTGACATTTTTGCTAACTAGATTTGCTCCATAAGCTCAGAAAATGCACGTGCATGTATTCATCATTGTGAATCCAAAAATGCTGACCATTGCCTCATTAGATACCCATAGGAAAATCACAATGTAAGTGGCGCTACACATAGAGTTAATTCTTCTGAGTCAAAAACTGCTAAATTCTTCAAAAATGCCAAAATTCTTAGAAATTACTCAAACTTTATCGAGAACACCACCATCAAGTGTCTAGGTTAGCCAAGGAAGTTTCAGCAAGCAAACTAATCCTATCTCTCTCCTTTTTACCGTCGAGGGCTTGTGTTAGTGTTGTCTTCATTTGCTTGACTCTATTGTTACAAATCTTATTTTGGGTCCTGTAATGGTAAGACATGCGATTGATGATTTCATTTTCCCTATTGGCCCTTTGTAGTAGCTTCTCCAAATGAAAATTGACCCTATCAAACCATATTTCTCTATAAACTTCAATCTCCCTTTCAAACCTTTGTTCTGTAGTCAACGTGGTTGGGGTTTCTTCCTCTTGCATTACTAATTTTCGCTTTGTCACCTTGTCTATTTGCTTCGACATGTTCAAGCGTCATGGGGACCTGTTTTTCACTTAGCTACTTCTCTTGCTCAAGGTGTCAAATGGCATACTTAACTCTTGCCATGTTTTCCATAAGTATTTGAATTTGTGCATTTTGCTCCTTTATGATTATATTTTCACCTCATCTTGAGCCTCCAAGTAAACTATCTTATTTCCATGATGAATATGTAGTTGTTCTGGTCCATCATGTTCCATTAAATAAAATTCCCTTTCCTCTTAATCATTGAGGCTTTCATCGAGCATCGTTTCCTTCCATTTATGCACCTGTAGCACCTGTTGTATCTATTGTGTTGATGAAGAATGAAAATCCCCTTCCACAGTTCATGGAGCAAGCATTTTCCTGTGAGTTGGTGAAGAAGGGAAGACCCCTTCCACATCAGGTGGAGTAATCACTTGCCTATCCATTTCAAATAACTTTCTAGCCCTTCTCTGATATGTTTTGTAGATTTCTGGCCTCTCAACAACTTTACTATCTTTAGCCTTCTTACTTTTCTTTACTTTGGCATTGTTGGAAGGCCTTTCTGCTTCTTGAGGCACCGATGGAGGAATATGAGGATCATGGAAGATGTCATTGGAAATAAATGTATCCCAGGAGATGTTGACAAGGTTGAGAGGATGTAGCACAATAATCTTAATCAAGGAATAGTGATAAATACTATTCAATTGCTGGGGTTATGGCCTTTTCTATAAAATGTAGATCATATTCTCAATGTTCCTGAATAAGAAGTATAGGATGTTCATCATTTTCACTCTTGGGAAGTGCATAAGAAGCCTGATATGATAGATGTATAGTCTGCAAAATATGCCCTCACATGTAAAATACTTAGTAATAATTCTCATCATAGGGGAATACTTGTCGTGAAGGAACTTGAAAGGAAAGGTCTTTCTTTTCATTGTCGTACCTGGATTTGATGTATGGCTGATAATAGTGCTCATCCAAATTTTGTTCTTTAAACCAATTTTCCCCCACATTAGAAATCCTTGTAGCATCAGTAATGATGGAGGAGGAAACTGTAAATGTCACCCCGACAAGAGTTACCTTGTTATCATGGAGATTGGCTACAAAAAACCTGGTCAGCTCAGGATGATGTTGAAGTCTTTGTACCTGATCACAAAACTCATAACGCCCCAGATGCCTGAAACAAGAGACAGTCATAGGGGAAGCCTCTAAATCTATGATGTTTGATGGTTCCTCTCTTATAATTCTACCTCCCTTATGTGGGTTTCTCTGATGTTGAGGTTCATCTCGCCTGCTTTCACTACCAGTGTTTTCCTCCTCCTCATAGTCTTTATCTTCTTTAACATGTTTTTGAGTTTGGAGTTTTAGAAACCCTAGAGAAGGTAATTAGGAAGTGAGTTATGGTGAAAATAGATAAGGGGAGGGGAGAGGAGTTTGTGAGATTTAGGATGAGATATGTATAATATGAGACCGAGAAAGGGGGTATTTTTTAGTAGGTACTATTTTGTAAGTAGGTTTTTATGGATTTTGTTTGGGGGATTAGGGTATATGGGATAGGTGTATTTGACAGTAGGGAATAGCGAATAGGGATGATACTTAGGGATATGACAAAAATATGTGGGAATGAGGGATATGACAAGAAGATGTGAGAATGAACAGGAAAATGGTGAGCAGGGAGGGTTTTTAGGAAAACTGGGTTTTGAAAAATTAAAAAGCAAGCAAACTCAAAAATCATGAAATGAGTGTTGGAAGGATGGCTTAAGGAGTGTACTTGCCTTGAGGTTCCATTTATCAAGAGGAGGGATATGAATGGTTTTTATGATGGTTTTTTTGGTTGCTGGCCTTATGCACAAAACCTTGTATAGGTGCGTAGTGCCCTATTGTATGTGCAACACTATGTAAAAATACACTATCACACAGGCTCTATGAATAATGCTCCTTTTATGTGCGCAATGCCCTACTTGCATGGATAGTGCCAGAAAAAATTTCCCCAGTGCACAACACTCCTTGCTCAATGTGTAACACTGGACCACGTTTCCCTGTGCAAAATGATCCTTGCTCTATGTGCAGCACCCAAGGTTTCTTCGGCAACCAATTCGCTACAACTCCCTTTTTTCTCTCTTTGTCAAATGAGCATGATAAAGTTTGAAAAATGACTTTGAAATCTTATATAGAGGATGATTTTTATTTTTCCTTAGAAAAAACCCACTTTATAATGTTTTTTTGGCATTTTTACTTTGGTCTTCAAATCTTTGTCTAATGCTTCTCTTACTTTGTCACATTTTTGGTGGATGATGCTTTAATTGAGCTGATTTCTTCAATACCTCATTTCTTCTAGCAAGGAGAAATGCTTGGGCGGTTTATGGGAACAATTATTACATAAAATGTCTTGAAATACATAAAAAAATATGAACAAACTAAAATACTTTGTTTTAATCTCAAAACATGTTTACGAGATGAAAATTACATCAGTGAAATAAAAACTTTGTATAATAACCATGACTTTCTCCCAATCACTATTTGTTTATTGGTCTTCCTCATACCTTTGCTGCCCTTTATTTAGATTGAAAGTATGCTTTTGACCTTCGAAATGAACCCTAACAGCTATTGGAAACATGACTTCATTAACTATGAAAGCAACATAACTAAAACCATAACTGAATGAAACATGGAGACGCATTAGCAAATTCACCTCATGAGAGAAAATTTGATTTTCTGAGAAGAAGACAACCATCAATAGACCATTTCTTCTTGACCTAGTGGAATGATCAAAATTTCAGTATGAGACACCTAAAATGAAAATGTAAAGAAACTATTTGATCACTAATGGAAGTGTGCTTATATTGACACTAACATAGTATTTGAATTTATCAATAGAAAATATCACAACTAAAAATACTTCTCAATCCCAATATAACTAAATTCAGTAGGTGACACATTTTTACTAATGAAGTAGATAGTATAGTATTTTTCATTTTCTTCTCCTAAACATGCACCAATAGCGATATTTGAGGCATGTAAGGAAATATGAAATGGAAAAGACCAATTAGGTCCCCTCAATATTGGTGCCTATACTAGTTTCTTCTTCATCTCCTCAAAATATTCTTAGTAGTATTTAATGCAAGAGAAATCACTATCCATAGCTAAGAGTTGAAAAAGAGGGCTAGATATCCTAGAAAACTTTTTAATGAATCTTCAGTAATACCCTGTATGTCCAAGGAACCCTCTCACTTCAATTTGTGTTTTTTGTGTAGGAAGACAAAATATAACTTCTATTTTTGTTGAATCTACATGAATACATTTTTTTAGAGACAAGATTATCAATAAATACCCCCTCTTTACACATCAAGCCATATTTCTTATCACTCAATGTGTGGCCAATTTCTTGGCAACAAAAAAGTATTTTTTCTAAATTTTTTAGGGCTTCTGTTGGCCCTCGATTTTGGTCTGTTTTTGCTTCAGGAAACTTACTTAATCCATACATTTTTCATCTATTTTCCACTATATCTATCCCATTTTGATGTATTTCATGTATTTTTAGGTATTTAATTTTAATTTTTCAAATTCTAAAGTTTTTGTGAAAATTTGATTCCAAATGCAAAATTTGATAGACTCAGAAATTCATCTAATAACTATGTGGATGACATTTTTGTAGGACATTTGGGGTCAAGTTAGATGCATGGAAGGACAGCTTGGAAACTAGGACAAATATTATTCCACTTGGTTCAGTCAGAACAAGATTTATTAGGCCATTTCAAGGCTGGTCAACCATGACTAGCCACCTAGAAAATCCCTAGGAAATAGGGCAGTTTCGAGATTTTATGGGATTGACCATATTTCTTGGGATGGACTAGATGAGTTAGACTTAGATAGGTAAATATGAGTAGATATGATTTTTAGAATTATTATAGATTATTTTTTCTCACAAAACTTATATTTAAAGCCAATACTTTGATGGATTATGTGTGTAACTTTTGTATAATTTTATGCTGAGACATTTTGGAGTTTGAAACTAATCTGAAAGACCTATTCTACTCCTATTTTTTTGTTCAATCATTTTGATGAGTGATTGAAGTTTCAAATTCTAATATCAATCTTCAAGTGTTCAAATCATGGGGTGGAGGCCCCCGATTCCAAGCTAAGTACACTTCTTTGTTAGACTAGTTTAATTTTCCATAATATCGTTATCATAAAACTTGTTTATGTGATTTTATTCAAATTTGTTTATGGTTTTTTTTCTCTATTAAGACTAAATCTATTAAGTAAAAATATTGTACAATAGGATACATCCCAAAGATGCAAGAAACCAGCAACCGGAAATGATAGAACTATTAACCTCGGTTCCGGAAAAGGAGCTAAACAAGCAAGGAGCTACAACAAGTCACTAGAAGCTGAAAGAAGCATGGTAAACTACCCTAAGAGGGTAGAGGCTTCAACACGAAGCTTTTTCCCTTTTCGTTTTTTGACTTCCACCCAACCATTTGGTGGTGGATGAGCGAGTACAACTTGAAGATTGGGATCCTCCACCAGGGATCCCACCTTGGGGAAGCCCTCTTTTTCTGAATCCGAAGAAGAGGACGAATGGACACGTTTCTGAGCATTGGTTGCATCAGAGGAAGGCGCCAGACCATCAGATGAGGGGACCACTGTATGAGGGGCCTGTTCTAATTCTTCATCGTTGTCTTCATCTTCAGAGCTGGAGGAACTAGGATCCACCAATGGAGGAGGAGAGCAAGGAGTCCAACGCTTGGGCTTGGGCTTGGAGGCATTGGCTTTGTTCTTTTTTACTGGGCGAGATGGGCATGTATTCTGCAAATGCCCAGATTGGTGGAAATGGCGGCACCGAAAAGCCATGTTCTCGTAGTCCAGAGTTTGGGTCCAAACAAAGTCGTTTATTTTAAGGTTGATTTGTTCTGGAAGACCTTTGCTTAGGTCTAACATCGTGCACATTCTTGCATATGAGTAGAGACCTTTAGCTTCCCGCCACATATCGCCACTGAGGAAGCTGCCAGGGTGTCTCCTATAACTCTGAAGACACGAGTACTCCATAGGTGGGCAGGAAAATTTGGAAGCTGAATCCATACCGGAGTCTTGGTAATGACTGCAGTGGCTGGATCGAAATCTGGGAACCAGGGAGTTAAGAATAACCTTGCATTTCCCATGAACCAAGGGCCCTCTTCTAATGCCTTATCATAGTGCTTACTGTTGTCAAATAGGACAATGAAATAGCCTTTCGAACATAAAAAGATCTTACAGTGATGAGTCCAGTTTGCATGGATCCATGCATAGAGATCCTGAGAACGCGGCCACAGTCCATTAAATCTGCAGATGATGGCTCTTTCAGCAAAATCTTGAAGTTGGGAAGCCAGTTCTTCATGAATGAGTTCGACAGAGGGAACTTCTTCGTTCTTGTCAACCAAGAAGATCTTGGATTTAGGGGCTTCCGGAGGATTGGGATTCTCAGAGTGGACAACATCTTTGTATGAGAAAGGACAGGTAGAGGATGATTGCCCCGCTACACCTCCTCTCAAACGAAGGGTCGCCACCACCAAGATGTTCCTCGAAATGCCGTAAGCAAAGAGAGGAAGAGGGTCTTCAAGCTGTTTACCTTGATAGAGAAGTCGCAGACTGCTTAATGGCATCCCCAATCTGCGCTCTAGCTTCACTTTGAGATCCTGCACCAGATTTGCAGGGCTAACCCATTGCATGATGGTGCTGCCTGAAGGCTGAGAGATTTGAATCTGAAAGGAGTCAGATTCTGGCTTTGAACTCATACCAAGAGTACAGATCTCTGGATCTGGCCAGAGCATGGCCTGTTCTGCCTGCTCGATGACCGGATCTGGCCAATCATTGATAGATCTGAGGCTGCAGCTGCCTTTTGGAGAGCCGTTGTTTGCTCCAGATCCATATGGAGACCATGCGTATGATGGGGTCAACTGCTCTGGTTCGTGGCCAAAGCATACAGTTTTCTGACTGGCCGAGACCCTGATGGCAAGTTCAGATTTTCTGTGAAGCCAATAGGGCTTCGAGCTTTTCTTGCTGCGGCTGTCCTGAACGCTGGGCAGCTTTGCGTGAAGGATAGCTGTAATGACCTGGGCGGCTGTGGGTGAAGATCGAAGCCCTAGCTCGAGTTCAAGCTCCTCAGCTGCGGCCAAATAATACAGCTCTTGGCCTTGACTGCTGCTACAGAGAACAACGCAGCCAATCTTGGATCCGGACGCCTTCTGATCAAACCCTGATCCCGTTATCGCTGCTCCTTTCTCTGGAAAGCAACGATCAAGAAATGAACCGGCATCTGTAGGGTTCATTTTCCAGAGCATAAGGGTATATCTGGATGCATTATAGGAGGACCAAGAATGGATTGCCCCAGCAACCAGATCGACGACGAGAAGAAGGGGGGGAGCTCTCAGGAAATATATGTAATCATGCATGCTAGAAAGGAGATCAGATACCTGCGATTCCGGTTTTGAACTCGTCTCATCGGCTGCAACAGTGCTGAGCAGGGGCTGGGCGGCGGCCGAAACAGGGGAGGCGGCAGAGAAAAGTCTAGGGTTCATCCTCGGCTTCATCTCGGCTCCGTCAATCCAAAATCAATGAATCATCAAAGCGCCTCAAAACATATTTTTATCTCAAATTGGTTTATGGTTGATGTGTGAAGATTTATTTTAATTAATCTTAGTTTTTTCATCACTTTAGTAATATGGAATAAAAATTTGTTCAAGTTGAGCACTCCTTCTATTAAATTGGTGGATTGAAACTAGGTTTTCCCTTGATTACATGCAAGCAGTTTTTCTTATGTATTTTCAGTTTTCAATTGAATGCATTATGGTGAATGAATTATGATGGAAAATACCAAAGGTCTTTTAAGTTTAGAGCCTCCCTTAATTAATGATTTTGTTATGAAACCACCTCAAGAAAAAATAGAAAAGATAGATCAACGCCTTAGAATTCGGCCTCTTCGAGGGGGCAACCTCCTTTACATTATATAAATGAATAATTCTTGGATGATACAAATGAAAAAAACTCCTTTCTATATATAGGAGTCTAAGGAGTCACAATATAATCTAGATGACCTAACAATAATAATATAAAGCCACAAAAATAACAATAAAGGGATTCTATGGGGCACAGAAATAACAACATGGGGGTAATAGGGGCACAACAATATAAATAAGGGGTATAACTACAATAGTAATGGGGTAATCACTAGTATTATAGGAACTCAACATGCCCCTCTCCTTCAAAAAAGTGTTGTCCTCAACACTTGAGTAGTTCTGGATACTTCTGCATAAAATTCTCATCCTCCCATGTGGAATCTTCAACGAATAACTTCTTCCACTTGATAATATACTCTGAAATTGACCCATTTCGTAGCTGTCGAGTTCTCGTTTCTGTCACTGCTTCCGGTTACAATATAATTTTTCCTTCCTTGTCAAGTTCTGGCAATATTGTTTGAACTGGGAGCTTGTTGCCTACAACATTCTTTAAACATGAAACATGGAAAACTGGGTGAAATCGAGAAGCTGCAGGAAGCTCCAATTTGTATGCCATAGTACCAATCTTTTGCAACACCTTGTACGGACCATAATACTTCGGTGATAATTTATTGTCCTTCTTAGCTTGCTTTAGGGACATTTTCTTATATGGTTGTAGCCATAGGAATACCCAATCACCTACATCAAAACTTCTTTCACTGCGATGTTGATATGCCTGTTGTTTCATTCCATTTTGTGCCAACACGAGGTTATCCTTTAAGAGTTGGAGGACTTGTTGTTGATGTTCAATGTGATGTTCCACTGCCTGAACCTTAGAATTTTCTCTTAAATATTATGTGATGGATGGTGGTTGATACCCATAAAGTGGCATAAATGGGGTCATTTTTGTTGTTGTATGGAAGGAAGTGTTATACCACCATTCAGCCAGAGGCAACCATTTTACCCATTGTGTCTGTTTATCAGATACAAAGCAATGAAAATATCCTTCCAAACATTTTTTTACTATCTCTGTTTGCCCATCAGATTGAGGATGATAAGGTGCGCTATGAGCTAACTAAGTACCAAGACAAGAAAATAATTCTGTCCAAAATGTCTAGTGAAAATGGGATCTCTGTCACTTACAATAATCTTTGGGTTTCCATGTAGCGTTTGAATTGTTTCCATAAATGCAGTGGAAATTGTACTGGCTTTAAATGGATGTGATAATGCACAAAAGTGTGCATACTTGGTAAGTCTGTCAACTACCACCATGATGACACTCTTTCCCTCAGACTTGGGTAAACCTGTGATAAAATCCATTGAAACCTCCTCCCAACGTTGTCTTGGAATGGATAAAGGTTGTAATAGACCCGGTGACTTAATTGTTTCAACATTATTTTTTTGGCAAACCAAACATTCCGCCACAAGCTTTTGAATATCTGATTTAAGGCCATCCCAAGAAAATTCCTTCTTAACCCTGTGGTAAGTTTTTAAAAATCCTGAGTGCCCTCCTAAGGGAGAAGTGTGCAATTCCATAAGAATCTTTTTTTTTAGCTGGGAATCTTTACAGAGGTATAAGCGATCTTTGTACCATAATTAATCATTTTGCCAGCTAAATGTATCAGACGTACTAGAATCTTGTTGTAGCTTTTGAATAAGTGCCCACACATCTTCATCATTCTTCCATTCCTCCCTTGCTTCGTTTATCCAATCTGATTGGATAATAGAAATGGCGTACAACAATGCTTCCACATCCTCATCCTTTCTTGAGAGTGCATCTGCCACCACATTTTTCTTCCCTTTTTTGTAGATGATTTCAAAGTCATAACCCAACATCTTTATGACCCACTTGTGTTGCTCTTCAGAGGATAATCTTTTTTCTAAAAAGTATTTAAGGCTATCATGATCCGTTTTTACCTTGAAGTGCCTTCCCATTAGGTAGGGTCGCCATTTCTTAAGTGCATGGAGTATTGCCAACATTTCCTTCTCATAAATAGCTTTACTTAAAAACTTTCCCTTGATTGGACGACTTTCAAAAGAAATGGGTCTTTCAGCTTGCATTAGAACAACACCAATTCCATTTCCTAAAGCATCACATTCCACAATAAATGTTTTGGTGAAGTCCGGTGTAGCTAAGACCGGTGCTTGGAAAATTTCCTCTTTAAGATGTTCAAAGGCCTTTGTTGCTTCCGGAGCCCATGAAAATGCATCTTTCTTCAATAATGTTGTTAGAGGTGCTGCTATTCTCCCATAATTCTTAACAAACTTGCGATAATACCCTGTCAACCAAAAAAATCCTCGCAAATGCTTTATGGATGTGGGGATTTTCCATTCCTTAATGGCTTTAATTTTTCTAGGGTCTACCTTAACTCCTTCATGAGATACAATATGACCCAAATATTCAACCTCTTTGCTCCAAACAAACATTTGGATCTTTTTGCATATAATTGTTTCTCCTCCAATAGTTGTAGCACCCTGTCAACATGTTCAACATGATCCTTCCAAGACTTGTTGTAGATTAGTATATCATCAAAAAATACTAACACAAATTTTCTAAGGAATGGTTTGAAAATTGAATTCATCAAACCTTGAAATGTTGAAGGTGCATTAGTAAGGCCAAAAGGCATGACCAAAAATTCATAATGACCCTCATGAGTTATAAGTGCCATTTTCGAAATGTCTTCAATCTTTATTCTGATTTGATGATATCTCGAATGAAGATCCAACTTGGTGAAGTAAATTGATCCTTGAAATTCATCCAGTAATTCATCAATGACAAGAATGAGGAACTTATCTTTAATAGTGAGCTTGTTGAGCTCCCTATAATCTGGACACATGCACCATGATCCATCCTTCTTGTGCACCAATACTACTGGAGTAGAGAAAGAACTTTGACTTGGTTGAATTATACCAGCCTCTAGCATTTCTGCAACCATACGTTCAATTTCACTTTTTTCGACATAGGGATATCTCTACGGCCTAATGTTTGGAGGAAAACTTCCTCAAATCAGATGAATAGCATGATCATGATCATGCATAGGTGGGAGATCTTTGGGAGTCTCAAATACCTTGGTGTGATTGTCCAGGACTTTTTGGAGATCTGGAGAAATAGGTGATTCCGATGTGGAAACATCTAGCGAACATAATTGTGCAATTACACCTCTTTGCTCCTTTTTTAGAAGCTTTGTCATACCATTAGAGCTGATTATCTTTCCTGGTTTCCCTGCAATACCCCTTAATTCAGCTTCCTTTCCTTCCGTAGAAAATTTTATGAAAAGTTCTTGAAAATTAAAAGTTATTTCACCCAAGGATTGTAGCCATTGGACTCCTAGTACAACATCAGCACCTCCCATTAGAATGGAAAGCATTGGGCTAGTCAATACATATTATTCCATGGATAGCTTAATATTATGGCACCTTCCAGAGCAATTTATTATTCCTCCATTTGAAATCATCACTTGACACTCTGGTGCTAGATATAGGAAGAAATTCAATTCTTTTGCTACCTTACAATGAATAAAATTGTGGGTGCTTCCTGAATCAATCAACACTATTACCTTTTTCTTCTTGATTTGTCCTTCTATCTTGATGGTTTGAGGAGTAGTAATTCCCGTCAATGCATTACAAGATATGGTTGGATTTATTTGTTCTTCATCTAGGCTTTGTTCCTGGAGTATATCTTCTTCTTTTGACCTTTCTTGCTCCTTTTCTTCTTCCTCTTCACAATCTATGTCGAATAATTTCTTCTCAACACACTTATGACCTTTAGTGTATTTTCTATCACAACTGTAACAAAGCCCTTTTTCTCTTTTTTCTTCCAATTGTTGTGGTGTCAACCTTATAGGTTGTGGAAGACTAGGGGCAACAACACTTCTGTCTTTATAGTTGTGAGTGGTATGCTTCCTGGTTTCCATAATTTTTCTTTCCATTTTTTTTGCTAACCTGAATGCCTTCTCTAATGAATCAGGTTCCCAAAGGTGAACATCATATTGGATATTATCCTTTAAAGACCCTATCAACACATCAATCCTATGCTCCTCTGGAATATCTTTTACCCTTATGTTCAATTTTTGGAACTCCTCAATGTGCTCCATTACTGAACCCTTTTGTTTGAGACTTATTGATTGACTAAAAAAAGTGTTTCTTTTTGTATCTTCATAATGTGCCATTAATTCTTCCGTAAAAATTTCCCAAGTGATAAATTGTTTACGAGAGAAAAGCCATTGATACCATACAAACTGATTTGGTTCCAAATATACAGTTGCCATATGTACCTTTTGTGTGTTTTGCACATTATTGAGATCCAAGAACTGCTCCATCTATAATATCCATGTGGCGGGATCCTTTCCCTCAAACATCCTCATATCGATTTTTAGAATATGGTGGGTCTTCGATCCAACATTAGAGTCTATGGAATCATGATTAACATTACTTTTTTTCATATCAAGAGTTTCGTTTACAACCTTTTCACCATTAGTAAGTATTTCTTGTAGAAAATTTACCAAATCTGTCTTCAAATCTGCCATGTCTCTCTTCAAATCTATCTTCGAATCATCCATCCTAGCTTCCATACCCTTTATCTTAGATTCCACGCCATTTATCTTAGATTCTACGCCATTTATCTTAGCTTTTGTTAGCTTTTGTGAGAGTGACATTTGTTGCACTTGTTCTCGTAATTTTGATATATCATGTAGCACTTCTTCCTCTTCTTCATGAGATATGCTAGAGCTTTCAGGTTCCTTACTAGGTGTTTTCATTTTCTTTCCTTGCAGCATCATTTACCGATAATAATGCTTTACTATGCCCTTTGAATTTAGTTAAACCAAGCTTACACAAAAATTTTAAAAAAAATACACATCTTTTTCCACTTTATAGAAGCTTGATATTGAATCTGATATATCTCTGTAATTTTGGAACATCCAGTTCTAAAATTGTGACCTGTGGTAGCCTTCTACTTCCTCTTTCCAATGCCACAAGTCTGACCAAAATTGGATTCTCCAAGGAAGAGTTATGTAAAATCTCCCACAGTGACTTGCTTTTAGACTAGTTCAGTAGAGCGAACTTGTACGACGTGCCACGAGTCACTGTTTCAATCTTTGGATTGGAAACATGCATACAAGAAACTAAATTCCATTCTCTTTCTATACCTTCTTACGAAATTTCAATCCAATCCCTAGAAAGAATGTTATGACGATTTTCGCTAGGTCACCTGTTTTGAAAGTAATTCAGGAGTCTGCAAAAAGACTAACTTTCTCAAATCATATCTCCGCAAATATCGCGCGAAAATATCTGAAATTTGGACCCAAGGTTCAGCACGATCTCTTCTCAAATGGGCTTCTTTTGTGACTTCTGAAACGCCATAGAACAAAAGTTATAGCAAAAATTCAACAATGACCTGTTTGGAGCAACGAAACCCTAGAATCCAAAGCTCTGATCCCAAATGTTATGAAACCAGCGCAGGAAAAGATAGAAAAGATATATCAACGCCTTAGAATTCAGCCTTTTCGAGGGGGCAACCTCCTTTACATTATATAAATGAACAATTCTTGGATGATACAAATGACAAAACCTCCTTTGCATATATAGGATTCTAAGGAGTCACAATATAATCCAGCCGACCTAACAATAATAATATAAAGCCACAAAAATAACAATAGAGTGATTCTATGGGGCACAGAAATAACAACATGGGGGTAATAGGGGCACAACAATATAAATAAGGGGTATAACTATAATAGTAATGGGGTAATCACTAGTATTATAGGGACCCAACAAATTTATCCATTTTAAGCTATTGATAATCCATGGTTTCTAATTTCTATTCATCAAGTAATAATTGAGGAAGAATTTGACCTCTTAAGTTAAGGGCCATTTTAGCTTTCCTTCATTGCAAAGTAAATTGGAAATTGTTAATCTAGGCTTATATTTATAATATGCATTTCATTTTAGCTTTCCTTCTTTATTTTTTTGAAAAGTTTTGTTTCAAGCTTGATTATACCTAATATCCATATATTGTGGACTTGCTTCCAAGTTTTACAAATCTATATTGTTAAATCATATTTGTGTTAATTTGTGTGAATAAATTAGCTCAGCATTTTGGTGTTGTTGTCGGGAAGGAAATTATCGGCATAATCAATAGGAAGATAAGCAAAAACACTATAAATTTCATTAAAAAGAAATAAAAAAATTAGTTACATTTCTTTTGGTCATGTTTCTTTATGCCTAGAAATAGAGATCCTAGAGGTATTTTTATTAAAAAAAAAACCCATCAATAGAGGTAGGACCATCAAAGCTAAGAACACGAGTTGTTGGTAAGAAAGCAATTGAGGATTTGAAAGAAAAACAAAGAACGTGACAAAGGTTAACCTTATTTGAAAGGCAAACTTTGTTAGCCTCGCAGGTAAAAAGAAAACAACCATCAACAACAACACCTACTTCAGGAAAACAAAAGGAAATTGTTAAAGAAAAAGAACCCATTCTTGAATCTATAGGTCAACCTATCTTTGAACTACTTGAACCTCAAATTGGTATTGAAACAATCGAAACTATGGAAAAGGAAGGACATGGATCTGTTATTATTACTCTTGAACAAAGACTTGAATATGAGAGACAACAAAGAGAATCGAGAAGACAAAGACAGGAAGAGGCAAAACGAGAAATTGATAGAAAGGAAAAAGAGGATAGGAAAATATAAGAAGATGGTTGTGATCATGAAACTACTTCTGGCTTTCCAATAATAGATACAAGTGAAATATTAGGAGAGGATGTGAAAATGAAAATGATTCCATCTTCTGTATTGCCAAATTTTTATAGAATATCAACAGAAGATCCTGATTCATTTATGTTTGAATTTGACATCTTATGTAGAACATATGGATACGTTGATGACACAAACAAACCTCGTCTCTTTCATGCTACATTAAAAGCAACAACATTAAAATGTTTCATGGGTTTAGGAGAACAAACACTAGCTTCTTGGGATGATATGAGATTAATATTTCTTAAAAAGTATCAAGACTATTGTAGGCCTAGGGACTAAAAAGAATAAGTGTTTAGAATGACACAACAAGAGGAAGAAAGTCTAGAAGAATACTTAGAAATATTTGCATATAATCTACAAAATTCCAAATAACACTCTCTAAATCAAGAAACCATTTGAACAATATTTCTCAAAGGTATAAGAGATGAATATCTTGACATTCTAAATGTAATGGGCAAGTTTGATATTTCAAAAATTGCCATTTAATGAAATTTCTTATTTATGTCAAAAATATTCTAGAGTGAGATCAAAATCTCGAAAGAGAGATGTGAGTTCAAAAGCAACAAAATCAGCAGCAGGAGGAGTGACAACAACAGAGATAAGAAACCTATTAGAAAACTTTAAAATTGATCTCCTAAGTACATTAGAAACCTAGGTAGATGTTCTAAAATCCAATAAGAAGAAAGAAGAACAAGAACAAGATTTAGCAATCTTTTGTTCCAAATGTAGAAATAAACATCCATTAAGAGAATGACCTTTGGATAGTGTTCAAGTATGCGCTCATTTTACAGAAAATCATTCAACATAAAATTGTCTAAGGTTGAAAGAATTGCAAATGAATCCAATGGAAGGAGTACAAGGAACATAAGGTTTTTGTTATGTGGCACCAAGAATACCTTGGCAACCAAGGATTCCTCAACAAAGTCTGCAACAATTCCCTCAACAAAACTATACATATCTGCCTCAAAATTCTTGGAATACTTCAATGCCATAGCAAGCTTGGCCTCCAGAACAATATCCAAACCAAACTGCACAAGGATTGAGAGGATATGATTATGGAAACTAGCCATCTCAACAATACCAACAAAAATACCTGCGACAATATCAACAACGATTTCCATACCAACAATACCCACAATCGATGCCATTTCTACAACAGAATTCTCCACCACTACTAACACAACCACAACAAATACAACTACCTTCAAACCAGCGCAGACCAACTCAATTAATAGCACAACTAGTGGTAAATCCAAACAATAAGATGGATAAACCTGCATACAATGTAGAAGAAGCAACATATTTTCCAACATATTCTATTCTTCCCGTAAATGATGTCCATTTAAGGTCTGGAAAGGTGCTTACAAAGGATTCTCCTCCAATCATAAAAGAGTCGATTGAGCAAGGAGAACAACCTGAAACATCATAATCTGAAAAACAAATTCAGAAAAGGAAAAACTATTATAAGTCAAACACCACCTTGTTCTAAGAGGTTAGTAGAGCTACAAATTGAAACGAACCTTCCTGAATATGGTATTTTGGATGAATTGAAAAATGCTTATGTAAAAATTACTTCATTGAAAGCAATCAAAGAGATACCAATATATGCTAAAAAAATAAAGGAACTATTCATTAAAAAAACTAGTAAAAAAAGAAGGATCCTACTACAATCCAAGACATTAGCAAATTAGCAAGCCTCATGTCAACACAAACAGTAGTAAAAAAATATATTGATCCTAGTATCCCTATGGTTAGTGTTTCAATAAATAATTTCTCAGTTCCAAACACATTAATAGATTTGGGAGCTGCTATAAATGTAATGACTACGGAGACAATGAAATATTTGCATTTAAACAGAGGTTTATAGATGCAAGAATCAAATGTACAAACAATGAAATTAATGAAATTGAGGGATAACTAGAGATAAACGTTCATGCATTGTCCATGAAGAATTCTGTTCATAAGTATTGGTTGTATGAACTAAGGACTTTGAATAGGATTGAAACACGTAACGTATGTGAAACAAATTGTCAAGTACACCTATACATATGATTAGGCAGTTTTATAATTATTCAAATCTTAGTTCGATGCATAAAAATGGATAGTAAAAATAGAGTATTAGATTTGATTTTAATAATTTGTGTTTATATTGCGTGCATTTGATTACATCAATAGTGAAGGGGTTTATACAAGCCATTGAACAGTGAGCAAAGAAGTTTCTTTATGGTGATTATATAACTAAAATAGCATTGTAAACTGACCATTAAATGATGAAGGGTCTCAGTTATATACAATGTTAAGATTATTTATGGAATCATGGCTTGCATGATGATTTATACAAAAAACAACAACTGAAAAATTATGTTATTTAAATCCTCGTTTGCATGGTGAATTATACAGAGAGCAGAAGAACAATATCCTAATATTACATTAAGAAACACAAAATTATGATATGATTATTTTTTTTTCTTTTGTATTACTATTTCAAAACAAAGTATAGTTTTTTTTAATAGAGATATATGAGGTAGAATGTTTGAATGTTTGAATAAAACAGGATACTAAAATAAAGAATGTGTTGCTGCAGAAAGGAAAAAAACAGATGCCAAAGTGGATTGAATTAAGTTGTTAAAGAGGGCAGGTAAGCTTCTATGACTTGAAAATTTATTTTATGAAACAATATTTGTTATTTGTCATTAGAAAGGATGAGGTTAGTGACAATAGAGGCTTATATTGAACGGTTTATAGAAACAATGCCAACAAGGATGGAGCCAAAGATCCAAATAGAAAACTCGAGGAAAGAAACCATAGAGAAGCTATATCAAGCCAAACTTGTAGGATTTTTGAAAATATTTAGTGGCCACGATGAAGAACTAACAAGGGAATTTATAAACAATTACACTCAAGAACAAACAAGTGTACGAAATGTAACAATTCTCATTACTCAAGAATTCCTCTCATAAGAACTAGACCTCCCGATGATAGTCGAGAATTACCATAAGGGTTTGCATTTCAAGGAGAAAGCATGGACATTCTTCCTTGAAAAGAATATAAATAGAACCTTTGACAGGGCCAAAGGTATACCCAGGGAGTACTTCAGTGAACCATGGGGTGAATTGGTTCTAATTATACAAAAATTCCTTACATGTGATAGAGGATACATTGTTGCACATCTATATCACAGTAGACTCCTACAACACATTAAAGATGAGGTTAAGATTAATCTGCCATACTTCCTCTTTAGAAACCTCCTAAAGATGCTAGAGTTAGTAAAACATGAACATAAGCCAAGAGAAGCACAAATCTATCACTAGGGGTTGATAAAAATCTTGGTAGAATATCAATTAAGATCATAGGGAATGATTTGGAGGGAATTTATGACCCTAAACCGGTACAATGAATCGGTCAATGAGGAACATAATAAGGGAGAGTAGGAAACGAGGGGGATGATGAGCTCACCCTTCTATCCCAGAACTAGAGACAAAAAGCAAAATAGTACAGTCATGCATGAAAATGAAAATTTCGTCATGTCCATTCCTAGGAGGTTTACGAACAAGAGTCCAGCTTAAATAAATAGAAGGTACAAAGAAGTACACGTAGTAGAGACATGTTCAACAGAGAAATAGGCAAAGGATAAAATTGAGAAAGAGCCATTTGAGAAATATTCCTACTATGATGATGTACCAGCAACATCCTTTGTGAAAAACACACAAGAGCTTGAAAAGTAATTACATTTGGGAAATATTAGAGAGTTAACAGACCAACTAGAAATAAAAAAGAATTTGGAAAAGCATTTGAAAGAAGAAAACAAAGCTGGTAAAAGAATAATGCTAACTTGGCTAAAGAAAATGAAAAGTTCACTGAAGAAATAGGAAGGTTAAAAAGGAAGAGTGATCTAATTTATAAGCAGACATTCAAATGGCTCAAAGAGAAGAACATGTGCAAAGCTAAGTACAAGAAGCAGAAAGTTATGGCCACTTTATATAGAGAGGAACATGATATAGGTATGGACCATTTGATAAAAGCAACACAACAAAAAGTATTGGGGTCTAGAATTGCATCGATAGTAGGGGTCAGGATATCAAAAAGGAAGCAGCAAGAATGAGGAAATGCTTGATGATCAGCAAGGGGGAGATGTTGGCCCTTGATTTTGGTCTATTTTTACTTGAGGAAACTTACTTAGTCCATATATTTTCCATATATTCTCCACAATATCTATCCCATTTTGACGTATTTTATGCATATTCAAGTATTTATTTTAATTTTGCAAATTCTAAAGTTTCTATGAAAATTTGATTCCAAGTGCAAATTTTGATAGATTCAGAAATTCCTGTAATAGCTATGTTGATGACATGTTTGCAGGAAACTTGGGCTCGCTTTAGGTGCATGGATGGACAGTTTGGGAACTAGTACTGAGCTAATTCCACTTGTTATTGAGTTATAAAATGTATCATTTTAACTCATACTACAAAAACAAGGAGCGGAACCATGATCCTTGAAATTTTCCCGAGGAGGTAATTTTTCTCCACTTGAGAATATAGTCAATTTTATTGTCATTTTTTATGGTTTTCCATAGGGATTTCCATGGCAAGGATAGATTCACCTTTTGAGTTGTAGATTTTTAGTCAACCCATGGAGCAGAATCTTTGAGGAATCTAAGGGGAATTTAAAAGATTCCTTGATGCCCAAATTCTCAATTTCTCAGAATTCAAAAATTTGACAGTTGATTTTGCACTATTTGACACAACAAATTTGATGGTGCATTCAGATTTTTAATTTTCTCATTCTATTCTTCAGCCACTTTTCTGAGTGGAATGTAGGTGTCAGCATTCATGTGCGAGCAATCATTCCATGAGATTCAACACTGTGAGATCGATGGTCCAAGCAGCTTTATCCCTTTGACATTAACATCTTCAGATGTCCCATAGTTGTGAGGTATATGCAGTGTGCTCATGTACTTCTTTTACTATGCATTGTGCTACAAAGATCCATGTTTGATTTTTGATGAGGGATCTTGTTTATTACTTGTTTTCATGATTACTGCTTGATGTGACACATAATCGTCTATGTGATGTACTTGTTGTCATGATTTGTCATGTTATGTTTTCATATCCCTTTGTTGTATGTTGATGGGATACTCAGGTTGTCATCATGTATGTTTGCATTGGGATCCCTTTTATTGCATGTTGGCGGGATGCTCATCATGCATGAGTTTGTGTCATATTGATAGGAGTCTTTTGACTAGGAGTTCCTGTAGTGGACCATCTCTTGGAGCCACTCGTGCATGAGGGAATTTTGCTTGTATGATAGTGACATCATCTCTTATGTACATCATCACTATTAACAACACTTAATGCAGTAGCCCACACCATCTTGACACCAGAGCCCAGAGACGTAGTCCCTCTTGGACGAACAACATTATCAATGGCTTATGTTTTTATGTTGCTCATTATTGCCATGTTCCTCTTCTTTACATAATTCACATGTATTCATTGATTTTTCTTCTAAAAATGAAATTTAACACATCACGAAAGTAAAAGGTCTTGTAAGGGTCCTTCGTCACGCCTAGACATGGATCTTTTTACAATGTCAAAATATTATGCATTAAAATCAGACATCTAGAAAGCACTGGTTTAGAGGATTCCATGCAATTTAACCCTCACAAATCCAACTCTTAATTTAGTGAAGTAGTAGCAACTAAAACAAGCTCATGCATGCTCTTATTTATAATTATAAGTGACATAGAGAACAAATCCCTTCAAAAAAACGTAAAAAGAAATTCTGTAGTTGATATTACCATAAATGAGAGGATGCATAGAGTAAGGCTTATGTTCACGTTATTGAGCTCATAGATTTTTTGAGTTAAAAATGCTCACCACTAATTATCCATGTGTAACGAGAATGGAATGAATGAGATTTAACAAGAATGTATGAACAACGTTTCCTCCAATGCTAGCACACAAGGTTTTTATAGCCTACATGTACCATACTTTTCTATCATCGTGAGCTTCTGGCTTCAATGCCTCTACATACTCTTTCCGTCTTATTCTCCCACCAAGAGCGCTACCTCTGCCCATTAAGCCACTGTGAGTCCATTCACTAAAATGATAGCATCAACATGATGGTAGCCATGCTAGGGCATATTAGAATCGAGCTTGCCATGCTAGGGCATATTAGAATCGAGCTTTCTCACATTTTGCATTGATGGTAGAGCACACATTTAAAAATTGGAACAAACATTATTTTTTGAATTTTTTTATATCTAAATTCATCGCATGGATAAGGCTAAACATTGTGTCATTTGTGGGTAACCCTTACCTAGCTAAGGAGATGACACACATGAGGATGTTCCTTATCCAACACGTTCCCGAATAGTAAAAAAAAGAAATCAAGCTGACTTTCGACTTTTCTACAATCCCTTCAGGGAAACAGTATGGCATACTTCCTAGTAGATAGTAAAGCAACATAAGAGAGGAAACTATAGTGCTACATGTTTTCTCCGATCCTTCCGTAGAAAAAGGATACAACAACCTGAATGACACTTAAAAACGAAACATCGACCGTATAAGGAAACCACAGTTTATGAAGATCAAGGCATAAGGATAATGCATTCAACGTAAGGCAAGAGATTTCTTTGGGGGAAAAATCATGCATACATGTGATTGAACTAACCTAATTTGCTAGGCATTTGGGATCAAGACATTTCATACCTCTCTAGATCACGGGATAAGGTTGATCGCTCCTCAATATTACCCATATGATTGCCTCCACATCTGTGGTAGAGCACACCAAAAAATTAGGAAACAATAGTTACTGTCCTACTTTACCAACCATCGAGGTTGACAACTCTTCTCAGTCACTCTTTTCCTCTTCCGTTGACATATTTGTTGTTGTTTTTTTCACAGATTTAGATAAGCCCGATTACATCTTCCTTAAGGGCCTGTTTGGTTTTATGAGAATTGCTTCCTAAATCCCGCAATTTAATCACTATGATGAAGGACTCTCCCGAGTGGACAGACACCGAAATGGCGAAACGGTGGAAATACAACCAGTGATCTAGCCCACCATTAGTTGTCTGACATAGCCACAATTAGTCAAAAGTTACGACTATGACTATATGAAATTTCATAGGAATTTTCTACTATAGTTTCTCTGAGATAAACCAGATGTATGATTGATATCTTCTGCATTCTCGACGCGCTCTCTCATAAAATGAACATAGATGTTATATAAATTTGTAGCGACGTGTCTATTACTCGGTGAAAAACTTCTACAAGTGGGCTATTGGCAGAAATGTGTTCTTCCCATGGTGTTCAATATGAGCTCTAGGCCTTGTCATACCCATTGGTGAATTGATGTAATGAAACCTACTAACAGCTAGTAGCTATTAAATTGTGGGTGAAGGAATAGAGTTAGCACGTTATTGAAGAATTTAATCTTAGATTGACTATGAAGAGTCAACAAGAAGTTAATGAAGTTAATGTCTATAATTTTTTCTATTCATTCAAGAGTTGTCATATTGTCCCATAGGTAGGCACATTTTATGCATCGACCCTTCATAAGCTAACAAACGGACATGACCATATGAATTATAATTATGCATATTTCACTATTCATTTTTTATCTCAGAATGTTGATTACATGCCATAACTTAATCAATTAAGACCCACATAAACCCCCAAAAGTTTTAAATGAATGATATCCGGTTATATATTTAACATATATATGTTATTAATGTTTCAATAATCATTTTGATATTTCGATTCATCCTCAAAGATTTCCTTTAAAACCCAAAAACCATATTCTAATTTTAAACTTCACCTTTAAGAATTATAGATTTATTTTATTTTTTATTTTTTTGTTATAATTAAAAACTCTTGAATGAAAATGCTAGAGAGGTGGATTGTTCCACAGTGCTTGAGCCTCCTCGCTAATACCATTTATCATGTACCTCCATGACCTACCTAGAAATAATAGTTATTTTTCCAACTTTTAAAAATTCTCCTTAGTTGTAATTAATATTTAGTTGGTTATAATTTCCTTACCTACATTAATGATCTTAATTAACTCTACTATCATCAGCATCCATCATGATTACAATATTTACTTTATCATGCATAACTAAAATAATATACCATCAATTCCTTATATATCATGTAGGAGCATCTAATATTATGTGCTACATAAACTATAGTGAAGCTTTTGATAATACTAAGGGAGACTTCCCTCCATAATTGTTCTACATGCACGAAAATCTGCAAAATACTAAAGCATGCAAAATACTAAAGCATGCTACCATTTGTTGTCTTAATATCTTGGATATGCATATGAGAGCACACAACACTCTAAATCCAGCATTTCCACCATAGAGATTACTCTTAAGAAATTGAGAGAATATAAATTAATCCTTACTAGGTATATATGAAATAGAAAATGTAACCATCATAGATTATTCTGTTACCTACATTATACTATGATAATCCCCAACCATCTACCACTATCTACCATTTTAACCAAAAGCTTTATATGACAATAAAATTTCCTTCACTAACATAAAGAAGATTTTCATTTATATCCATTTAGTATCCCACTCATTAATACAGGTAAGAATGAAGTACAAATAGCATCATACAAACACATAAGCCAAGACTCTTAACATATTCAATACTAAATCAAATAAAATAATCACATGAAGGGAAGGAGACAGACTTACAACCATTTCATGCAAATGACACCAACTAAATCTAAATTGGAGGGAGGAGCACCACCATTGAGTCATGAGTCACCTTGGATTCCCCCCCAACCTCAATATCTTGCCAAGGATAAGTGTCCTCAATTGATCCAATATTTAATACACTCTTTCATGATTTAGTTACCATTAGCTGCATATCACTTTACGAATTTTTCCATTTGCCTAGGTCTTATCTCAAAGCTCATCTTTATCTCCGAGGACATTTTTCTAAATAAAATCTTTTCTCTTGCAAAGCTTTTATTTCGAATCCATCCTATGCATATGCAATCCATCCAACCTTATCTAGAATCACATGTAGAAGATTATCATAAAATATTCATCTCTATCCCATTACATCCAATTTAATTTTACATCCATTTGCATTTAAAAAATATCAAAATAGATGTTTCAACTTATATTGATCATAAAAAATTATTGTCCTAGATTTTTTTTTGCATAAATATCTTATAAATGAATGTAAATTGCACATAAAAGAGCTCACAATTATAACCATAATCATAATGAATATGGGAGTATGAAAACTATAACCTAACCAGACAAAACATAATTGTAAATGTGTACAACTATTTCAACCTAGTTGGATGATAATATTGTACAACTAAAATATCTAAAATATAAAACAAGCACACCCACATTTAATATATGGTTGATATAGGTGGTAGGAGTGAACTTATGAGAATGTATAATGACAAAGTCTTATTTTAATACATAAATTATGATCATGGTTTCATTCCTAATAAAACTTCAAAAATACATAATACTATATTAAATTGTGTTTAAATAATGTATTTCTTATTTATAAATAAAAGTCTCGTAAAATGGGAAATTATCCTCCATTAAAATTATTTAAAAAAAACCCTAAAATGCATTGAAAAATCCAATTAGGAATTGATGTTAACTAACAAGCTCCCAAAATGTAGGGTACAGTAACTAAAACAAAACTCCAAGATGCATTGAATAAGTCCAGTGAGATTTTTCTTAACTAAGAAACGACCAAATACATAAGGATTTACTGATGTCAATATGGAACCAATTATTTGTGCCTATACTTGTAAGCCATAACCACCCATACATATCCACTGTATGAAATTATCTGCTCGTCAAGCGAATAAAACTGGAGAACTGTGTAGCACCAATACCGAGTCATACATGCTTAACTGGCTTAGACGAAATAGATATTTTTTTCGAGACAATGGCCAATCATCTCAGGCTTGATTTCAACCTGATTGAATGTCTTCCGATTGTAACCAGCATTGATTCTCCCAATAATCGTTGCAACGGTTGTCATGTTAAGGAGGTGGGTTCTAACTCGCTTTGGTTTCTCACCTGTAAGAGCCTCCCTTTTCATCTTCAGGAGCTTCCTAATCAAGGCCATCGGCTGCCTCTTTAAAACTCGCTGAAGCCTTCTTCTAGCATGAGCATGGAAGATCTTGTTGAGCTCTTCAAGGGTTATTTCCAAAAGTGCATCCATATCACACCCCCATAAGATAATCTCTTGAGCATTCTATTCTTTGGTTATGGTTACATCTACATCTGCATCTTCCATCAACAGATGACGCCTCTGCTCCACTCTCATAAACACAATGAAAAGCTTACCTGAATCGAGCAGGAATATTGATTGGCATACCGAAATTGAGTGGTGTTTAACTGCCCAAGGGTATGGCATGAAACCAAATGATTTAATTACAATTAATGATGGCTTAACATGTCGATAAATAAACAATATTTGAATTTAGTAGGTTGTTTTTGGATTTGAAACAGAAAAATTGTTCAAATACTCACTGGTATGAAGAGATTGGGTGATAGAGTAGAATCAGTTGAGAGAAAGTCATCATGGGAAGCACCACAAAATAACCCTATCAGGAATCCCAATTTTACCAGAAATCAAAACCCAAACGTTGGCAAGGCCGGTTCTGATCCAGACATAAGACCTCCTTTCCAGGAAAACTATACTGAGGCATCCAATTGGAATGAGCAAACAGATGAGACCCACATTAACCTAATGGGCCTGAATGATGAGCAGCAAGTTTTTCTGAGTCAAGAATATCATGCAATTCCAAACCAGGTCAGGTGAGTCATTATCTATTGGATATTGGATGATGTATTAGACAAAATATATTTTCTCGAAATCAAATCTTGTTAACTCAAAGTAAAAATTCCGGTGGGGAATTCCAATATAGACCACTCCTACAGTATAATTATATAATAACCCATGTTAATTAACATAATAGGAACAAGCTCATTTTTGCAATTTCGTTATAACCTTTAGCGTGGATCCAATTGAATATCATAAAGAGCATTGAATCTTTCATCCTCTTTCTCACTTATCTCAATATTTTTTGAAAAATGATCAAATTCCCACTCGTACTTGGCATAGATAGTGTCTTTGTTCGTAGAAGATATTTTGTCGATAGGCTTATATACATATATATATCGACTCTCCATTGATGGAGGTTTCTGAATTTTTAAACCAGAGGCCATGATTTGATAACTAGAGAATATGCTTCATATGAGCATCCCATCTATGGTTGTGGTTGCGGTTTGAGGAGTGTGAAAGGTTACAAACGGAAATAAATATTTTAATTAAAACCTCATGAAATGTTAGGTCAGAGTGTCATTTCCCTTCAGACCACTCTGCAAAACAGTCCTCATCCTGCCCCCAGTACCTCAACTATATAATTTTTTGAGGATTTATACTCTCGAGATCTAATTTAATTATCACCATGAGGCTATTGGTTCTTAGATGAATGGGCATATCCCTCGTGACCAATGGGTATCTAGTAAATATGGTGACTGATCTCACAAGAGCTATTTCGGTCACATCAGATAATTTCTTTCCCCGGATTAATCCATCGAATTCATATATTTAATTTATATTAGCAGCCAAGAGTTATACCAGCCTTATAGGGATATTGAATCCCTTGGTGTCATCCAGTCTGAAGCACTTGGCTTGGTAAAAAATTCTTAAATCCCTCATCAGCAAGTTTATTATTTTTCTTTTCAGTGGAGTCGAACCCTTGATAGTTGACATGTAGAGGACACCAATTGTAACTAGAGGTAATTATGTCTTTGATATTGTTTTCCGGGAGAATTTTGCTTTGCGAGATATCTTATGAATGCAAAGAATCGGGAAGCCCCTAGAGAGATTCTCCCATCTTTTTTTACACGAGGGATTAGTCTTCTATCGCAAACACCTTCACTTCAGCTTTTTTGGCTCCATGATCGAAAACACTCTTGGTTTCCATGCACTCATTGTGTACATTCAGATATCATTATTTAGAAATTGCACCAAATCTTAGATTATTCTATTTACATTGAGGGATCATTTATTTGCAAATTTTGGTTGGTGTGCTTAATTTTTTTTCTTCATGAATCCTTTTTCACCATCGATACTAGTTGGTGTACTTGACGCAAAAGAACCCATACTAGTTGGTGTACTTGACGCAAAAGAACCCGTCCCAAGAGAGTATCAACATTATGTTGGTACTCACAGGAAACTTAAATAAACATAACACAGCAGAACAATCAAGCACATAAGAGACAATTTTTAACTTGGTTCACCCGCTACGTCCACCAAACATACGCATCAGGAATTTATTAAATAAACACGAGATTAGATTAAAAATCCTCACAAAACTCTCACACTCTTAGTAAACCATCCGAATGGTTGCCTGTTATATAGCATAGAGAATCTAACATCCTCATTAACTCACTCACATCAAATATAGGAGGCATTAACAACCTAGAGATAATCTAGGACCTGAATTCTATTGTTGTCATCAACTGAGATTTTTCCTATTTTGCTCCAAACAGAAAATCTCAAAAATATCCACCTTGACAACAATCTGCGTGATGCCCTGTTATTATTATTTTATCTTTTCTGCAAGCCAAGAGAAGCCAAACACCACCATAGCTTCTCCAACAAAACTGGTTTCGTGAACATGTCTGCACAGTTCTCCTTTGTATGCACCTTTTCAAGAGAGACTCCCCTTTCATTGATAACCTCTCTTACAAAATGATAATTAATTGGAATATGCTTTGATTTACTATGATAGGTCGGATTCTTAGCCAAATGTATTGCACTTTGACTATCACAAAGTAACCTGATGTTGTCCTGTAACCTACCAAACTCACCAAGCAAACCTTTCAACCAAACCGCCTCTTTGCAAGCATGAGAAGCAACAATGTATTCTGGTTCAGTAGTGGACAAAGAAACAATGTTCTGTAGGTTTGACATCCAGCTGATAGCTCCACCTGCAATAGTAAAGACGTACCCTGAAGTTGATGTTCTCTTATCCAAATCACCTGCAAAATCGGAATCAACATATCCGAAAACAAATTCACTACTCTTATTGTAAGAAATACAATAACTACTTGTGCCTCTCAAGTACCGAGGCACACATTTCACTGCTAACGAGTGTTCTTTACCCGGATTTTCCATGTACCTGCTGACAACCCCAACTGCCTGTGAAATATCTGGTCGAGTACAAACCATCGCATACATTAAACACCCTACTACATTGGCATATGGAATTCAAGACATATAATCCTTTTCTTTATATATATTAGGACATAAACTCGAAGAAAGCTTAAAATGGGAAGCTAAAGGGACTGATACAAGCTTCACGTTATTCATACCAAACCTCAAAAGTATTTTCTCAATATACTTTTGTTGTGATAGCCATAGCTTACCATTGCTCCTATCTCTGAAAATTTCCATGCCCAAAATCTGTCTTGCTGCTCCTAGATCTTTCATATCAAATGTCCTTGCCATCTGAGCTTTCAACCTGTTGATTTCTTCTATGCTTTTGCTTGCTAAAAGCATATCGTCAACATACAATACTAAGATAATGAATATGCCATTATTCAACTGTTTGAAATAAACACAATGATCATATTCACTTCTTACATATTTCTGAATCAACATGAAAGAATCAAACTTCTTATACCACTGCCGAGGCAACTGCTTCAGGCCATATAATGACTTCTTGAGCCTGCAGACAAATTTGTCATTGCGATGCTGAATAAACCCTTCCAGTTGTTCCATATATATTTCCTCATCTAAGTCTCCATGTAGAAATGCAGTCTTAACATCTAATTGCTGCAACTCTAAATCAAACAAAGCCACTAATGCTAACAGAATTCTAATTGAAACAATTTTAACCACTGGTGAAAAAATATCATGAAAGTCTATGCCAGATTTCTGAGAAAACCCTTTTGCAGCTAGCCTCGCTTTGTACCTGTCTTCAGTACCATTCACACCCCGTTTCACCTTAAACACCCACTTGCATCCCACAGATTTCTTGCCTTTAGTAAGTACAACCAGATCCCAAGTGCCATTCTTACCTAAGGCCATCATTTCTTCCTTCATGGCTGCTTTCCATTTGTCACTATTTGAACCTTCTACAAGTTCCTCATAACACAAAGGTTCATCATCATTAGCGATCAAAGCAACTGAAGTAACATGATCATCATACCTTCTTGGAGGACGTTTGATCCTTGTAGACCTCCTTAACAATGTTTCTGGTGCTTCCACAATTGGTTGTTTATCATCTGCAGGAACTTATTCATGATCGCCATCTGAGACCTGTTCATGACCTCCATCTGAACCCTGTTCATAATTTGATTCTGAAACGTGTTCATGACTAGAATCTGAACTATGGTCATTATGACTATCATTAGAAATGTTGTCAAACTGAATATGCTAGAAATCAGATACATCATCCTGTTTCAATCTACTATTTACATCTAACTGTACAAGAGAGGATTCATCAAACTTTACATCTTTGTTGATGATGATTTTGCCGGTAGTAGGATCCCACAATCTAAATCCCTTTGTTCCATCACCATACCCAACAAAGACATACTTTTTCGATTTCGGATCTAATTTAGTTCACTGATGTTTAGGCACTAGAGCATATGCATCACAACCAAACACTCTGAGTTTAGAATAGTCACAAGGGTGTCCCTTCCATACCTCTTGTGGTATCTTGCAGCCTATTGCCGTTGATGGAGATCAGTTTATCACATAGCAAGTTGTTGCCACTGCTTCCATCCACAACTCCTTTTGCAACACGGCATTACTCAACATACACCTTGCTCTTTCTAGAACAATCTTGTTCATGCGTTCAACAACCCCATTTTGCTGAGGAGCATAAACCGTGGTCTTATGCCTCTCGATCCCTGCATCGTTGCAATAGCTGTCAAACTCCTTGGAAGTAAACTCACCACCATTGTCAGTTCTTAAACACTTTATTGTTCTACCAGTGTTGTCTTCTACCAATGCTCTAAACTGCTTGAAAACTATAAAAACATCAGACTTCTTTTTCAACATGTAGACCCATACTTTCCAAGAAAAGTCATCAATAAACGACACAAAATATGAGGAGCCACCATATGAAGTTGTAAGGGCTGGTCCCCAAACATCTGAGTGGATATAATCAAGTATACCTTTACTAGTATGTTTGCTTGTTTTAAACTTTTGTTTACTTTGTTTTCCAAACAAACAATGCTTACAGAAATCTAACCTTTCAGACGTTAGATTTGGAAGTAACTTGCGATAAGCCAAAATTTTTAATCCTCTTTCACTCATATGCCCCAATCTTTGATGCCATAAGTGATGGAACTACTGTCATGTTCAGACACAGACACATGATCTGACCCAGTTCTACCTTCTAACTAAAATAGATTTCCTACTTTCTTAGCTTTCATAACTAGTAAAATGCCTTTGTAAATTTTCATTACTCCACCTTGAATTACAATTTTATATGCATTTGAATCAAGTGCTCCTAATGAAATCAATTTTTTCCTTAAATCTAGTACATGCCTCACATAAGTTTACATTTTGGTTGTGCCATCAAACATTTGTAGTTGTACACTTCCTATTCCAACAATACTGCACGTGACATCATTACCCATGTACACGACTCCATCATCAACTGATCTATATGTTTTAAACCAATCTCTATGTATACACATGTGGTTAGATGCCCCGGAATCTAACAACCAATGTTGATCATGTTTTGAAACATTAACAGACAATACCTCATCACTCATACGTGAACCAGATACTGAACCTGTATCTGTGGTGTTCACTTCCTACTTTTCTGTCGAAGAGCCTTCTTTAGCAGCCTCCTTTCACTTCCAGCAATCCTTTTTTAGATGTCCAGCCTTGCCACAATGCCAACACTTCACCTTTGGTTTCTTTCCTTTGGACTTTGAGCGAGAGTCGCTATGCTTTCCCCCGGAGTGTCTCTCTCTTGAGCGACCTCTGGCCATCATTACCTGTGATGTGTAGGTGTCTGCATTCAACCTCTTCCTCATCTCCTCGGCCAACAAGGCTCCAAAAACATCGTCAAACTCAAGGATTTCTGATGTACGAAAGCTTATGGAAGTAACAAAGTGATCCCAGGATTCAAGCAAAGAACGTAATAGACTTATTGCCTTATCCTCTGAATCAAATTTCACATCTAGACTATCTAATTGCACCAGTAAGGTATTAAAAACATTCAGGTGATCAGCAATTGATGTACCTTCTTTCATCCGCAAACCGTAAAGCTGTCATTTCAGGAGAATCCGATTTGTCAAAGATTTCGTCATATAGAGCTTCTCAAGCTTCGACCACAAGCCTGCGGTAGTTTTCTCTAACACAATGTTGAACAGAGCATCGTCTGCCAGGCATAACCGAATTGCGCTCAGAGCTCTATCATCCATCTCATCCCATTCATCCTTTGTCATGGAAGGAGGCCTTTTTTTTTTCCCCAACAGTGCTTTCGCCACACCTTGTTGAACCAGCAGATCGTGCATCTTTACCTTCGAGATCTCAAAATTATTCTTGCCATGAAATTTCTCAATTTCAAACCGGGCACTTTGAGTTTTTTCCATTTGTATCAACAAAAAAACACAATAATCTCCAATATCCAACCAGCAATAAAAAAAAATTGCGTATGCCTTTCTGCCTTTGCCTTTAAAACAAAAACTGCCCTTTGCACTTATATTAAAAAAAAAAACTTTCTGCCATATGCACTTCTCAAAATAAGTAAGAGACATCTTTTAAGAAAAAACTTCAATATCCCAGCACATAAATATTGACTGCGCATAAACATTCCCACATACAACTCGCACTGCATTTAAAAAAAAATTGACTGCACACTCTTAATATTTATAACGTTTCAAGATGCCTCCGTTACAATCTTGCAGGAGCGTGACAGGTTGTTTGTTTAAAGGCAAGCACACATTATCCAACTCTCTTTGACAATTTCCAGCGCGAGCTCAGAAATAAACTTCAAGTTCAGCATTCAGAAAACATAACCCACACATAACCAGATTACAATTTCGCTTTGCAGTTTTAAAAACAATTACGGTTCTGTGTATCTTAAATCTGATTATGTGATAAACGTCGTTTTCATTCAAAATATCAACGCAACCACTACCACTACTATTCTCGATCTGCATCCATGTTTCCACATGTACTTTGTATCAACCATTTTTCACTGAATGATTTCTTTGTTTTTCAACAGAGATAGTGCGTTACAGTGGAGCTACCTTTTTCAAGACGTGGCCAGTTTGTTCACGCATTCTTTGAAACGCGATTCTTTATGAGCGTGACATCAGCATCATACACAAGTTACGCACCAGCTCCAAATGTGATACGCACCAGCTTAGCACTTTACACTAACACGCAGGTGTGGTCAGCGCTCCACTCTTACCAGCATGAAAAACTGATTTCCGTGATAAATCGATCTCTTCGTGTCCACGCAACCCAGCAGCCTATACGTAGGTCTCCACGCAACAACCGTCACGACCATGCCTCCAACAATGTACAGGCCTCCACGCCCGCAAATGATCCATGCAGCAGCAAACGATCCACGCACCAGCGCGCACGTCTCGTCTGTCTGTCTTCCGCGCATCAGTGATATTCACCCTCCACACTCAGTCATACGCACCTCCAGCACGCACCTCCAGCATGCAATCTCAGCACCTCCAACATTGCTCTGATACCAATTGTTGGTACACGTTCACAAGAAATTTAAATAAACTTAACACAGGAGAACAATCAAGCACATAAGAGACAGTTTTTAACGTGGTTCACCCAACCAATCTGGGCTACATCCACCAAACATAGGCATCAGGAATTTATTAAATAAACATGAAATTACATCAATAAATCCTCACAAAACTCTCACACTCTTAGTAAACCATCCGAATGGTTGCCTGTTATATAGCATAGAGAATCTAACAGCCTCATTAACTCACTCACATCAAATATAGGAGGCATTAACAACTTGGAGCTAATCTAGGACCTGCATTCTATTGTTGTCATGAGCTGAGATTTTTCCTATTTTGCTCCAAACAGAAAATCTCAACACATCATTGTCCATAATTCAAGAGAGGAATGCAAAAAATAAAGTTTTATTATTGGCTTTATAATGCACCCACATGAGAGTTGTGTTGAGGTTCTCAATCTCTAAGGCACTGATAACGCTTGAACTTATAGATGCTCAATTGTCAAGTGCTAATTGTTGGAGAATATAATTCCAACCACATGCTAGATGTCAGGTCTCTCATCCAAGTGTTTTAGTTCAGTTTCAGTTAATCCAGTTCAGTTCAATTTCATTGAAATCATTTATTATTGATATATCATATATAATGTTATTTAACTAATTCTTAATATTGAGAAGATGAATCTTATACTTCATATTTCTTGCCCGCTATTTGTCATGGTATCATAATATCAGTAGCATAAGACTCCAGAAAAGTTTCTCAATTTTCCATTATACCAAGGGTTGTAAGAGTTTTTGGACAAGAGGGAAAGGAGAAAGTGCTAAAAAAAATCTTGAATTTCACACTTACTGAGAAAAATAAGTGCATCAGTTTTGCACCTATAAAAACGGCCAAGTCCATCACTTTCACACCTCCGAAATAAATAAAGTGCACAAGTGAACAACAAACTAACAAAACTGTGAAAAAAGACAAGTCACACCTCCAACAAAAAATAAAGTGCACAAGTGAAAAAGGGGGAAAATTGCGCATATAACCTTTGTCGAGAAGTGCACAAATGGTCAAGATTAATCGTAGTATTTAAAAGAAAGGAACGTCCATGAGGGGACTGAACAAAGGTAAAGGCATGAAGCAGGAAGTCAAGGTAGATGACAAAAATCGTATGCGTCATTTTTTAATCTATTGATAAGAGTATCATATCATGAACAATGACGTCATTTTTTTTTAAAGGGCTTCGGTTTTCTTTGAAAGAGCTTATTTAACAATGTGTTACCGATTCATATTCTTTGAAAAGTATTTAAAGAATTATTATCTAAAATATGGTTGATTGTAATGTTTATAATGTTTGGAGATGGGCCTTTATTCAAGATTGAAAGGGTTTGAAAAAATGTTCGTGGAAGTGTTATCAAATTAAAATAAAAATATTTGTAGAGATTTTTTTAAGATTGAAAGAGTTTGAAAAAATGTTTGTGGAAGTGATGTCTAATGAGCCTCAATGTTGCACCTTTCAAGGCTACCAACTTAAATTATCAATCCAAGTTTACTACAAAATGAAGAGGTATCAACACTATATTTTAGCATGCAATGTGTCATTCTTTCATTGATCTTATGCAATGAAGTGAATGCCATAAAATCCAAAACTAAACTAATAACAAAAATGGAAATGTTACTCTATTTGCATAAATGAAACCTAATTATTTTTGTAGAGAGGAAATCCTAGTTATTTTTTCAAAAAATGAGAGGCTATTCTACTTTTCATCAATGTAAATACTAATCCTATTTACATATAAATGTAAACATCAACCTAGTTGCATAGTGTGAATCATCAAAAGGAAGCCTAGTCTACACAATAGAAATAGTAATGTTGAAAATAGAAACCATATCTTAAGATGTATGAAACAAAATTACGTTTTTCTTAATCACTCCTTTCAATATAGAATTTTTCAAAAAAATTGAAAAGGTGCTTCACAAAGTAATAATTAAAATCATCATTATGCTCCTTTCAATATAGATTTTTTCAAAAATATTCAAAAGGCGCTTCACAAAGTAATAATTAAAATCATCATTATGCTCTTCAAGTCATGAATATGTCCACTAACCATAACTCCACTAGTGAATTCCGTTGGTAACAAGGCAAGGATTAAGAGGGTTTTGATCATACTAAATTGTGGTTTTGGATCCAAGCGGTCATTATTCAAGGAGAAGCAACAAAATCCAATCTTTTTGAATAGATCTTGTTAAGTTGACACATGCTACAAGAGTGTTACAAAGGTGTTATAGGACACCATGTTTTTCTACAAGACCAAGATAGTTTGCGGAATACCCAAGTAATAAAATGGGATGGGAATTTTTTTATCAATTAGGATGGCTAATACCTCTTAAAAGATCACATAAAAGTACTACATTAAAAATTGGTAATTCAAGAACTAGTGAGCTAGTTAACCTACTAGATGCCTAACCCAATCAAGTGTATATGATATGGGGTAATTTTTTTATTAAATTTAATGTTTTTATGACCAAATAAAAGTTTAATGAAATAAAATGAAGCTCATTAATTCATTTTAAAGAATAGAAAAAAAGTACTACTATTTTTCTAGAGGTGATGTCTCGAAATTCTAGATTTGTGAACAAGTAAACCAATCCAACTAGCTCAATGATGAATATGAATTTGAAAATCTATTCTAAGGATAAATCATTCTTCTTAACTCGTAAATAACCTAAGAAAAACTCACTTCAATAATTTATCCCAAGTAACTTACACCTAAATAGATATGAATAGTAAAAACATACATAAGAGATGCAAGTGACAAAGATATTCAAAGAAAATAAAGAAATTGTAAAAGAGGGATTTGGGGATTGAGAGATGGCCAATCCCAAGGAAACTGAGAGTCTTATGAAGAAAACCAAGATTTAGAAGCTAAAAATGGCACCAAAATCCATTACTTGAATTAATCCAAGTACATCTTTGCTAGAAATGAAAGTGGAGTTACTAAATAACAAGTTTTCTCCACAATAAGACTAAGAAATACACGCCCCTAGAGGCCAATTCGAATTAGTACTTATAAAAGGTGATGGAGAAGCATTATCCTTAAAATGAAGAAGATTTCCTCATTAAGCTGGATATTGGTGGCCACCCGCCAAGTCCAATTGGACCCCCACCATTGTTTTTTTCAGGTTTTCAGTTTCCTTAATTGTAGCACTGTTTACTAATTTTAGTAGTTCTTTGGGTCCTCATTTTCTGGAACCATTTTGAGGCCATAAACAAAATTTTTTGGGAAAATTGGGAGCAACATGAGTCCAGAGCAACATGGGTCCATGGACCCATGTTGCTCCTCCCAAAGTTGTAGTTCTCAGATAGCAGTTTCTAACGAGACATACTGAGCATCAAACGGAGATCGTATGCGAAAGTTATGACCCTGGAAAGTTGATGCACAAATTTACCCAAACGAGGCCCACAATTTGGCTTTTCATCTTCTAGGGTTAGGTTTTCAGATGTTTAGGGTTTTACATTATTTCTCAACAATAAATAGGCCTTCAAGCCTCACCATAAGATAGTTCAGAGGCATGTAGCCGCCATATTTCTTCTCAGAGTTAAGCTACAATCGCCCTAGCTAGTTTATTTCCATTTCTGTTTGAAAGCATATTTTAGTATTTTATATTAATGAAATGAAGTATTATTTCTGTTGCATCACCGTGTTTATGGTTATATATGTGATTTCTTGTTTTCCTAGTTAACTATGGATCAGTGGTCTCAGAGTGGTCTATTTTTTATCTTTTTTTCTTTGCATGACCCCAATGAGGTCAGGATAGAAGGAGTTAGGGATTGAATTGGTCGAACCTTTGCAAGACTAGCCTCATCAATTGTGATGGCCTCCTATGGTGGATGAAAAGAAATACGAGGTGGTAGCATATCTTATCAAAATCTTGCTCGAAGAAGCCCTTGAGTGACAAAGAAACGTGATCATGGACAACTTTACCCAAATCCTTCAGTGGCTACGGAGGGGTGATGCATGAGCTTTGAATAGCTACTCTCGAAATGCCACACCATTTAAGGTGCAAGTTTATTTTGAAATCCCTATATTCGAGGGTGAGATAAACGCACGTGTTGTCGATAAATGGTTAAATAAATGAGAGGGTTATTTTTTTATTCATGATTTTTCCAGTCTCGAAAATATTATTTCACTCTTCTCAAAGCAGCCCCCCACATCAAGGACTAGTGGGAAACCTACTCCAAGTAGAAGGATGAAAGTATAGGTTCATTATTTTCAGCCGCACCCACTTGAAATTCATTCCGGGATGCCATGAAGGAGCACTACTACCCTGTTGGGAGCTATGAGGATGAATACATAAAGTGGACCATGTTGTGGCAGAGAAGCAAACAAGATGTTTTGGAGTTTACAAATATTTTCCATACCCTTCACACAAAGTTGGGTATCAAGGATTAGGAGCAACATTTGGTACTCAAATACCGCGGCTGCCTACACAAGTACATCTAGGAAGAAATAGAATTCATGGACATCTCCTCACTCAGCACAACATACTGATATGTCGTCAAGGTCAAGCAAAAGTTTAAATAGAAGAAGCGATACTTTGGATCTATGAATCTGAAACAAGTGAAAGGTTCCCCCAAACTACAAAAGAAAGGAAAAAGCCAAGGTTGGGCAACCCAAGGAACTCGCCAAAGTTGCGAGGAAAGAGAAATGCCGCGAAGTGGAAAAAGGACACGAGAAAGTGGTGTGAGTTCCATAAGAGCTCCACTCACAACACAAGTGAGTGTCGGGCGAGGCAGTCACTAGTGGCCAAGCTAAAGGTTTCAGAATCTGATGCGTGTTCCTACTCTGAGTTAGAACCCAACAAGGGGAATGACAAAAGGAAGCAGATTATCGATGGAGAGCCTAATGCCACCATTGCCACCATGAACATCCAGAAGGATGAACTCGAAGATCTAGAGGAGGAGGAGAATATCTTCCACTCCTAAATGTGTGTAAATGGCTCCCCACAATAGTTCATTATCGACAGTAGGAGCGAAAAGAACCTCATTTCAACAGATTTTGTGCAGTGGCGGGGCTTACCGACCACAACACATCCATAACTGTACACCATCAGGTGGCTTTACCAAGGAAGAGAAATTGACGTGAGAAAAAAGTGTTTCCTTCCAAACAACATCAAGACCTTCAAGGATGATGTACTATGTGACATTGCTCCCCTTGAAGTCTGTGATGTATTATTAGGACAACCATACATGTGGAAGTGACATGTGTATGAATCAATGACCCATGATTTTATTGTTATTTTGGTAAATAAGTTGTACAGGATATTGGAAGTAGCACCCCCTACCACCATCTCTTTGGTTACTACAAAACAATCTAGTAAGCTCATTTCCAAAACTAGGCAGTTTGTTTTCCTTATGATACACCTTCAAAGAAAGAAGAAGACAGTGGCCTCGACCTCTAGACAGGGTACAGATGGACAAGGTCATGGAGTACGAGGACATCTCCACCACCCCCGTAGGGTTTCCTCTGCACTATCACATCAAGAACTCCATCGATCTGACCCCAGGCATGCAACTAGCCAATGGAGAAATCTATCGGTGCTCCATTCTAGAGAACGATGAAATCCATAGGCAGATTTAGGAGTTGTTGTAGAAAGGTCATATCTGTCGAGTTCATCACCGTGTGGGAGCTCGATCGTGTTGGTATAGAAGAAGGATGGGACTCAAAAACTATGTATTGACTATCGGGCATTGAACAAGATCATTGTCCTTAATAGATACCTGATTCCAAGGATTGATGACCTCCTAGATCAACTGGAGTGGCAAAAATATTTCACCAAGAGCGATTTGAATTGAAGATATCACCAAGTACCAATTGAAACCTCTGATGTGTGGAAAAATGCTTCAAAGCCAAGGAGAGACTTTTCGAATGGTTGGTTATGACTTTCGGATTGACAAATTCTCATACAACCTTCATGAGGCTAATGGTTGACATCTTGTGGACATTCACCAACTTATTTGTAGTGGTATACTTGGATGACATCCTGATCTTTAGCTAGAGTTGGGAAGAGCACCTCCACCACATCTAACAGGTTCTCCAAACATTGCGACAACACAAGTTATGTGTCAATTTGGAGAAATGAACTTTTGGCATGACCCAGGTTCAGTATCTGGGATACATTATTGATGAGCAGGGGGTGCATGTGGATCCAGCCAAGATCTAAGTCATTCTGGATTGGCCATCTCTAACCACTCTAACAGAGCTCCGTAGCTTCCTAGGTCTTGCCAACTTCTACCACAGGTTTGTGTTCGGAATTTTACATATCACTTCATCGATGAGTCAAGTCACCAAGGGAGGAGTGAAAGCAAAATTATTTTGGTCTGAATCTCAACAAAAGAAATTTATAGAGCTGAAAGGTCGCCTCTTCTTGGCACTAGTTCTCACATTACCAGACTTGCAACAACCGTTTGACGTCGAGATAGATGCCTCTGACTATTCTATTAGGGTAGTCCTTACTCAACACGACCAACCAATGGCATATCAGTTATGAAAAAGAGATGTATTCCATTGTGTAGGCCTACCAATAGTCGAAGCATTACATTTTAGGGAAGGAAACAGTCATCCACACATATCACTGACCCTTGTAGTTCATACAGACCCAAGGGAAATTGCAGAACAATCACCATCAGAAGTGGTCCAAATACCTGCAATAGTTCCATTTGAATATCAAGTATAAAAAGGGTAGAAACAATAATGTTGTAGATTGCCTCAGTCAACCACCAATCATGACGTTAACCATCGTGCTCAACTCTTGGGGGCACGAGACTTCTGATTGGCCACTTCTCTAAAAAAGCAACCCTCAATTTGACCACACATAGCAGAAACTCTTGGAGGGTCAGCATGTTCCATATTTTCACCTCGAGGATGCCCTGTTATGCCACCTAGGTCACATTTGTGTTCCTTCAAGTGAGCGTGCCAAGATGATTTTTGAAGCACACTATAGTTGCGTTGCTAGGAATTTCGAGGCCATGAAAATGGTGGCTATACTACAGAAGTATTTCTGTTGGCCAAATCTTCGATATGATGTTACGAAGTACATCAGCTGATGCACTGCATGCGCCATTGCCAAATTTACCATCAATATGCAAGGCCTCTATACCCCACTACCCACCCTTAGTTAACCTTGGGAATCGATCTACATGGATTACATGTCAGTGCTTCCTTCCACTAAGCATGGAAACTACTGTCTTTTTGTCGTAGTCGATAGGTTCTTGAAGATGGCCATTATGGCAGCCTGCAAGGAGAATATCACAGTAGACACCACTACTAAAATATTCTTTAAACAAGTGTGGGTACTCTTTGGGATCCCACAGTCTATCTTCTCAGATCAGGACAACAGGTTCCTCAGTACATTTTGGTCTAGTCTATCGTCAATGATGGACACCAAACTCACTACGTCCATAGCCTTCACTCCTCAAACTGATGGCTAGACAGAGGTTGTCAATGGGATGATCGTACACATTCTGCACATGTACAAATCAAAGCATCCACACACATGGGATGAGACCCTCCCCCATGTTCACCACAGCCACAACCCTTTTCAGGTTGGCTTGGGATTTCAACCACTATGTCCCATTGATGTGACCATGCCATTTGCAGCTACTCACACAGATTCTGCTCATGTCCAGTAAAAAACAGATAACCCAAATAGCTTCATTGAACACATCCAACATATTCGCCATCAGGTCCGTGACATTTTGGAGAAATCAAATGCCAAGTACAAGCAATGACATGATCAACATCGGGTGCCTCACAAGCTTGAGGTGGACGACAAAATCTGGTTGCATTTGCAAAAGGAACTCATTATCAGAGCCTATCAGAAACTCTGACCACTCTAATATGGTTCTTACATCATTACCAAGGCTATGGGAGACAATGTATTTGAGCTCAGCCTTTCCCATTCCTTGGTCTACACGCAATGTTCAATGCGGACCGCCTTCGGCCATACTTTCTGCCATTACTAGACACATTTGACATTAAAGAATAATTCACACCCATATAGTTAAATCGAGATTGAATGGAACAAGCTACAACTAATCAAATCATGGACACACAGATCAAGCACACTCACCAACAGAATATCCAAATGTACCAAGATATTAAAGTAGGGCAACTCCTTCACTAGGGCAAGTGGCTCACTAGGGACCAAGTTCAACAGACATTTCCTCATCTCATGGAGAAACTCAATGCAATGGGGACCATTTCCTCGTAAGGGGGGAGGAATGATCTAGGTGGATATTGGTTGCCACCCACCAAGTCCACTTGGACCCTATCCCACTGAGGTGTGACAGTGACCTCAGAAACAAACAAGGAAAACTACTTTTGTATTCTTCTTTATGAACTATAAACGAAGAGGAATAGGATGAACCAACCTGTGTCTTGCGCTAGTCCTTTGATCCAATCTCTCTCCTCTTTGACAGCTTCCAACTACCTGCTCCCTTACTTGCCTAGCGTCACTGAGTTCTTGCAAGATCACAAAAGAAGGAAACTACACAAAGACATGGATTTATATTCATAAATAGCTTAGGATCAGATTTAAGCTAAACATACAAATGTAACAAAAATCAATGATACACAAGCATGTAGGAGAAACTCAAATAGTTTTATTGATAAAACAAGAAGATCCAGGAGGAGTTACAACTGGTGATTCCTGATCCAGCATCAACCTCCAAGCATAGAATCCCCTCTTCACCTCCAACAAAGCATAAATCACCCAATACTCTGATATCTATCTCAAAACCAATAGCAATTCTCTGCAATGTACAAAATTCCAACCTCCTGGATCTCTTGGTGAGGGATCCATATATAGATGTATGCAAAGAGGATGAGTCAGCTCATGAATTGATTAGTGGCTTGTCTTTGTTAGTTCTTGCTTCCACTTGGATACTGAGAGCCTCTTACTCATCACTGGTCGAATTCAGTGAGGCAAGTGTCATTGGGAAAGATTCTAGAAGCTTCCATTGTCTCTCCACCTCGTGGAATGACTTTACCACTTGTCATTTCCCACTCAACGCACCTTTATAGTGAATTTAAGTGCGTTGCAACACACCTAGCTAGTGTAATTGGGTGCTTTGCAACGTAGCTAGCTAGTGGAGCAGCTAAAATGACCCTGATTTGACTAGTTCTGAGCAGTTTCTGGTGGAGAACTTCTGGGAGAAGCTGTAATTTGTTGACCTTGTTTCTTTAGGAGCTGGAACAACACTTTTAGGGACTTAGGATCCCTTGGTTTATGGAAATTTCATGCTTGGAGCTGTAAGGCACAAAAATGTCTATAACAGTTGCCCCCGAAAGTATGAAGCCGTTTATCGGGTGAAATGCTTTATGAGGAGGATCCGAAGTTCTTTCAATGCTGGGAGGAGACCTGTAATAAGATACAATACAATACATTATCTTCATACTGTTTTCATGATCTAGCTGATGCGGGCATTCCCATGCTCAACTTTATAAATTCATTTTCATGTACATAGGACAGACAATCGTCTGATGGTAGACTAGTGATTCTGATGGAGTCATCATCCTTTTGGTAGGATGATTATCTGTGCTGCAATGCTGTACATTTCAATGTCTTTATTTTTCCTGAATATATATCACATCCTATATGGATGAAACTAGATCCGGGGTCTTCAATCTCCTCCAATTTTCACTCGAAGTAAAAGCCAATCCATGTGAGAAATGTTTTGAAGTCGAACATGGAAAGACATCGCTTGATTACCAGTCAATGATGTAAACTGTTAACAAGCGCGAGAGGAACCATCAATAATGATAATGACCCTCAAGGTACTGCAGTAAAATTCACGTGGTGTGAATAAAGGACTTGGCATCAAGCACCATGCAAAATCTTTCGGTCAAAGGTCATTGATGTATACCTGTCGCCGAAAGTGAGAAATTTGCCATTGAGGCATGCAAGCTTCAAAGTACTAAATGGGGTGTTCCTAGATCAACTTCTTGGATAATGAGTTGATGTCGACAAGAACTGATCCGTCAAAGGAGGGCCTTAATGAATCCCACATGAATGACACGGAACGGAGCAAATGATTTTGATGGAGGTGAAAATGATCTGATGATATATGGTTCAGGGTGGCGGTCATGAAAGAATGAAGTATAATGTATGGTAGTGGATGGGACACAAGTGACTTCTATGGATGACTTCTCTTGAACATGTCGGTGACACTTATGTGATGGATTGGTAGAATTTACCCCAAATATGGATGGTGTGGCGTGACCATGGTTATGTGACCGGTGAATGAAACAACCCAACCCGACTCAGGCATGGAGTGGAAGTGTCATGTTCAAGAGCGACTTGCTACCAATAAAGTTTCTGTGAGTTTTCTTCCCAATTTTTCCCCAGTCATTGCTGACCAGTACCTCTTTATTTTTTTCAAGCTTGAGGAGAATAACATATACTTGTTCTATATTTTTCCCTTCGGGAAAACCCATCGCTATGTTTTAACGAGCCTAGCGATAGTGAAACTCGTTCTCACCTAAAGACAAGTTTGTCGCTATTAATCTTTTTAACGAGTCTAACGACAAAGATAACTCGGTCCTTTTCCTTTTTAGAGAGTCTGAAAAGGTACGTAAAGGTAACTCTGAAGTTCCTTTTTTGTCATCTAATCCCTTAAGTCTGAAAAAGTATAAAACAATACAAAAGGGATGAATTTTCGATAATTTTAATGAGCCGAACAAAACAAGCGCTCGATCTTTTTGTGCAATAATCCCTCAGGTCCAAAAATATTAAAATCTAGAGGAGGGATAGCACTTTTTGTCGCTTTAACGAGCTGGAAGGCCAAAACTTGACAATCTTTTCATATTTTACGACTCAGTTGAAAAGAGCTTAAAGAAGACTTGTCTTTTGAGGAACGAGTGATAAAATGGGTAGCAGCTGATTCCAGGTAAGGTTTGGAATTTTCCAATCACGGTAGTGTCACAAGGATGGCTAATGATATCACTCTTCGCAGCTATTCCTCAAAATGGGTAAACAATCAAATGGAGGTGAATGATCGGCCAATGGAAAAGTGGAGGTGACGGTGCAAACACGACCAAGGCTTTAATGGCTAAAATGTTACATTCATGGCGGTTATTTACCAGGGGATAGTTCATTTTTTAACGAGCTTAAACGCAGGTGGAAACATTTGCTCGGTCTTATGTTTATTTTTTAACGAGCTTGAACTATGCGCTAAAACTGCTCGATTAATCCAGTCATATGATAAGAATGTCTCATATAAAAATAGCAACTTTTAGATTTTTTCCCCACATCCTTTCTTAATGCAAGTTAGGAAACGACTAATCCAAAAAAAACAGATAAATAATTATTCTTTGCTTGCACGCCAAAAGGTTTGCATGCCCCCAGGTATAAAACAAAGTTTCGAAGTCACCCTCTATTCGAGCTGACAAAACATTCATTTTATCAGGAAGGGTACTACCTCTTACAGGTTACCCAAAGATTGTTCTATTTACGGCGTAAACAAAACACTTCTTTGGCGATGTCTACCGAGATAAACAAAGGTGAGTGGTGGTGCTCGCCAACTCACATAACTTTGACAAGAGAATCATGTACTAGAATAACCCCCTCTTCCAATCACAGACGGGGGTACAAACTAGGCATATTCTCCCGCGGAAACCTTCTCTATATCCAAAGTTTTCCTACCGAAGCAGACCAGGACGCATGCCCCATGGGTTTCAATCATATCCCTCTGAATTACTCGCGCTCATTGGGAGGACGGACTAGGGATTGAGACATTTCTTGCGTGAAGAGACCATTTAGGGATGGTATATGACTATTTTCTATGCGTGATCCGGGAAATGAAAGCTAGTCCACAAGCTTGACCACTCTTCCTTCGTGCGGAAAACACATTAATCTAAAGAGTGAGGAGACGATGGCTCCCATGCAATAAATATAGTCTCGTCCAAGGAGTAGTTTATAATCCAAGTGTCCTTGAACTACCATGACGTTCATGCGGACTCTCTTCCTTCTCAATGTTATGGGCACATCGGGAAGGATCCCTAAAGGTCGACTGGTTCCTTTATCAAAGCCTGTCAGATTTCTCATCTCAGGCGACAGCGATGGCGAACCAAGCGCTTTCCAAGCAATAGAGGAAAGGATACTCACAGAAGCCCCCTCATCTATGATGGTACCAGCCATGACCATTCTATATATTTGAACGATAATTCAGAAAGGTATGCTTGCTAGCAAACGCGGTTTGCCTAGTTGATTCCAGTCGAAGGAGACAACTAGGTTTCTTGGAGGTGGGACCGAGTAGATGACCGGGTATGGCTCTAACGAACTTCCTTCCTGCGGTAAAGGAATGGGTGGATTGCCCCCATGTTCGTCGGAGTCTGTGTTGATGAAGAGAATTTGGACGGTGTCATCCTTGTTCTCTTCAGTGACTGTATCATCAGAAGATAAAACCTCTGAAGGCAAGACCGGGTCAACTGCCGCCTCGACCTTTTGACTTTCGTCTGGTATGGATTCAGTTGGTTTATCGTCAATGACAGGCGCTTCAGCCAACCACCTAAGCGCGCTAGCTGGGTTCTCAACTAGTGACAGACTCGGCAAGAGTTTTTTATATCCAGGAGGAAGTCGTAACGGTGAAACTGGACGATCATCCAAAACCCTTTTAGCTTCTTCTAAGAAGGGACAACGGTGGAGGGCGTGGTTGCCTTCGCACGGTTTACAAGGAAATCTAACTTTCCCTTTTTGTCCTGGGGCTTCACTTTCACTAGTTGACAGTGTGCTTTCAACATGATCTCCAGAGGTTGATGACACCGGATTGTGCAAACGAGGAGACTAGTCCCTTAGTATCCGGGGGATGCAAGGAAAATCTCTGTGAAAGTGGTCTCCTCTGCAAATGACACATGGCGATTTAGGCCTGGTCGGTGCTGTGTGTGGATTTTCGTTAGACGACACTCGTTTTCCCCCATTCGCCTCTGGCTCCATCTTTTTCTCTTTCTTCTTCTTTTCCTTCTTCTCCTTAGGAACCTGGCTTTTAGCTTTACCAGTCCCGTCAAGCGAAGAGGAAGGAGGAGAGGAAGAATTAGAGGAAGTAGAAGGGTGGTGGGTAACTCTGGACTCGTCCAGTTGCTGATTCAATTGTTCAGGAATAGTGGTGTTATGAGCGACATTGGTTGAGAAGAGCCATACTGGCAAGCCAATTGTCAGTCCTGGAAGTGACAATGTGGCCATATGGGGCGCACCAACATCTCCCCAAGAGGAGAAGGGACTAGGATTTCCCCCAAGGGGAATTCCTTTGTTGGTAGGCTCCATTTTCTCAACCCAAATATCAACGTAGGAAAAGGGTATGAATATTCTGTTTAAAATAAATTTTAACACGCTTTGACACAACTTGGTTTTTTCAGTTTTTAAGAGTCGAGAAAAAACAAAAGATGACTCTAGTCTCCTTCGATTTTTAATGAGCCTGAAGTGACAAATGCTCAGATGGACCTTTTCCGTTAAGGAGTCTGAAAAGGAACGAAAGGGACTACTCTGGAGGTCTAGGTAGAGGGAGTACCAAACCAATCGCAAAACTGCAGAATACTTTTTACGGTACGACAGTCAATCTTCCCGAATGCTGTGTTCGGTGCATTACGATCTGTACGGCGGCCGACACGGCTTCCTATGGATAAAGGTTTTATGCCTATAGGGGTCTCCCAATATATACTTGACGGTACGTGGGAGCACAAGTCCGTACTGGCACTTATCGTCTCAAAGTGGAGGAATCACCCAACCATCAGTGAGGACAACAGTTACCAGGATTTACGACGCCGGAATACGTCTCTAGCCTAGACCTCTAAATGTTGTGCGTTAAGTTACAAAGCGTTGTTAAGTTCATTGAATTTATTTTAGGTTGATCTTTCTTATGAAGTTTTCCTTTTGGGTTCACCACAAGATGTAGATGTAATTCCTAAAATGCAATCTAAAGATGATAAGCAAGCTTTTATCTCTTTTCAGTAATGAAAATCCTAGCTACAAGGGGAAAAGAAAGACACAATCTTTTCTCAAAGAGCAAAGAGCACACTGTAAATGCACTTTTCCTAAATCAAGCCAAACATACTGTCAATATGCAAATGCACATGTGCATGTATTTTTTTTTTACTTTCTTAATCGTGATGCCTAAAAAGAAAGTTGTTGTACAAATTTGAATTCGTTTTCAAGTGAAAAACACAAACAAGCTTCTTTTCGAAATCAAAAGGTAGAGACGATTACGACACTTTATGATTTTGAAATAAACACTTGTTTCGACATTAGAAATTCACAAATTCAAGCCAAAGGCAAAAGTAAAAGCATAATCAACTGTCAACAACAAATAAACCTTCTCCTAAGATCAAAATCGACACTTACGACAGATCTAAATCAAAGGACGACAATATGACTATTCTACTTTTGCAATGGGAAACTGTAAATGACGTAACAAACACACAAAAACATATACAATTTCTTTTATACAACTGAGGTGGAATTAAGGCAAAGAGAAGGGGCTTTTAAATAGACACACACACTTATCACAGGCTGCAAAAATCAGAGGCAAAACTGAAAAAATTGAGCAAAGAACCTCAGCTGCACAAGGCTAGGCTGATCAATGCACCTGCTACACAGAGAAACTGGATTGCAACGCAGGTTGCCCTCTCGGGAACTGCGCTGAAATGTAGAATCTCTTCACAGAGCCTGCGCTGGGGCAGAAATGAGAATTCTATCCAGGTTTTGGGTCACGGTTTGCAGTTTAATCTATGGTTTTTGGCCGAGTAAAAGCAATCAGTAATGCACAATCAGAGGGTTGATTTAAAAGAGGTTTAAGAGCTATCACAAAGGGTAATCAGATCATTTGTGAATCATCTGTTGAAATCATGAACATATCCAGTGAATGGATTGAAGCAGCAGATGTCTACTTTGCATTTGTTAATGGCAAATGCAGTTCGATTCACTACTTCTAAGTTTATGAAACAAAAAACAAGAGAAACACAAACAAACTAACTAGACACGATCCCTAGCAGAGTCGCCATTTTTTAAACGGGAAAAGTGTCTATTCAGAACGACCCTACCCCACTGAGGTGTGACAGTGACCTCAGAAACAAACAGGGAAAACTACTTTCGTTTTCTTCTTTATGAACTATAAACGAAGAGGAATAGGATGAACCAACCTGTGTCTTGCGCTAGTCCTTTGATCCAATCTCTCTCCTCTTTGACAGCTTCCAGCTACCTGCTCCCTTACTTGCCCAGCGTCACCGAGTTCCTGCAAGATCACAGAAGAAGATAACTACACGAAGACATGGATTTATATTCATAAATAGCTTAGGATCGGATTTAAGCTAAACATACAAATGTAACGAACATCAATGATACACAAGCATGTAGGAGAAACTCAAATAGTTTTATTGATAAAAAAAGAAGATCCAGGAAGAGTTACAACCGATGATTCCTAATCCAGCATCAACCTCCCAACATAGAATCCCCTCTTCACCTCCAACAAAGCATAAATCACCCAATCTCTGATATCTATCTCAAAACCAACAACAATTCTCTGCAATGTACAAAATTCCAGCCTCCTGGATCTCTTGGTGAGGGATCCATATATAGATGTATGAAAAGAGGACGAGTTAGCTCATGAATTCATTAGTGGCTTCTCTCTGTTAGTTCTTGCTTCCACTTGGAGACTGAGAGCCTCTTACTCATCACTGGTCGAATTCAGTGCAGCAAGTGTCATTGGGAAAGATTCTGGAAGCTTCCATTGTCTCTCCACCTCGTGGAATGAATCTGCCGTTTGTCATTTCCCGCTCAATGCACCTTGGTAGAGCATTTAAGTGTGTTGCAACACACCTAGCTAGTGTATTTGGGCACTTTGCAATGAAGCTAGCTAGTGGAGCAGCTGAAATGATCCTTATTTGACTAGTTCTGAGGAGTTTCTGGTGGAGAACTTCTGGGAGAAGCTGTAATTTGTTGACCTTGTTTCTCCAGGAGATGGAACAACACTTTTATGGACTTAAGATCCCTTTGTTTATGGACATTTCATGCTTAGAGCTGTAAGGCGCAAAAATGTCTATAACACTAGGGCAAGTGGCTCACTAGGGACCAAGTTCAGCATATGTTTCCTCATCTCATGGAGAAACTCAATGCAATGGGGACCATTTCCTCGTAAGGGGGGAGGAATGATCTAGGTGGATATTGGTTGCCACCCACCAAGTCCACTTGGACCCCCACCATTGTTTCTTTCAACTTTCTAGTTCCCCTAATTGTAACAAAATTTACTATTTTTAGTAGATTTTCGGGTCATTAACTTCAAGAATCACTTTGATGCACTAAACGATGCTTTAAGGGAAAATTGGGAGCAACATGGGTCCATAGACCCATGTTTCTCTTCAAAACGTTGTAGTTCTCGGATATATCTCTCTAACGAGATATTTTTAATGTCAAATAGAGATAGTCTGCCCAAGTTACGTCCCCGAGAAGTTGATGTACCAATTTACCCAAATGGGGCCCCAGTTTGACGTTTCATCTTATAGGATTAGGTTTTCCAATGTTTAGGGTTTTCCATTGTTTCTCAACAATAAATAGGACTTGGAGCATCATTGTAAGAAAATTGAGATACATGTAGCTACCACATCTCTTCTTGGAGATAAGCTACCATTGCCCTAGCTGGTTTATTTTCATTTCTATTTGTAAGCATATTTCAATGTTTTACATTAATGAAATGAAGTATTATTTTTATTACATCTTTGTTTATGGTTATCTATGTAATTTTTTGTGTCCCTATTTAAATCTGGATCATTCCCCTACAAAGGCCCTCAAATAGTGGATTTGGCTTCCAACACTAGGAATTTGCATTAAATGACAAAAAATACATTCCTAGATTTTCTCAATCAGTGGAACTATTTGTAATAATTTCATGATATTAAGTTCATTTACTATGAAATCTTGGTCCATTCTGTAGTAGGGAGTAAATCCCTATATTATCTCATTTACAATGTACTCCATATTCTCTCAATATTCTATAAAAATGAATAATATTAGCCATATATTACTATGAAATTATATCTAACCCTTATTAAGAACATGTTAAAGATAAAAAAGAATTATGAAGTGTAGAAGGAAAGGTTTAATATAGCCTTAATGTTCATAATAAGGGTTATATGAAGCTTAATATGTCTCTAATTTGTGGGCCCATCATACCCCTCTACTGAAATTGTTGCTCATCCTCTCAGAAAGTTATCCGTCTTCTTCCCCGAATGTTTTTCATGAAATTTTCTTCCTTATCTCATTCGAATATGGTTTGGATGGTTTCTTGCATTGGATGGATTCCATGGAAAAACTTGCCATGGTGGAAAGTTGTACCTCCTTTTCCTATATCTGATACCTTAGCCTATTATTTTCTAGATGTAGTTTCTCTTACATGACAGACTCCCTTAGGATTCAATAATTTAATCCCTTGTTCAGTTCATTCACTTTTTCCTCGATAAGGACAACATCCTCTACTTCCTTTGATTTTCCAATTTGCATCCACCCATGAAATTGTCTTCTTTTTGTAATAAATTTGTAATACAATCCAATATCATGTTGTTGAGTGGACTCCTAGAGTTCTTGTGGACCTTCTCCATCCTATTTAGTTGTTGTTGTCCCTTCCTATAACAATTTTTCTTCATCTTGTATTAATTCTTTTTTTAGTTGTAACATCCTTTTTTTCACACTTTCCATTTCATTTTAATACTTCCTTTCTATCCAAAGATTTAGTGGTTGTTCTACACAAAATTTTTCTTCCTCCAGCACTTTCATATCTTCCTGTAGAAAGTTTTTCTTCTTGTAGCAACTATGTTCTTCTTTAGAGTTTTTGTTCTTCCTGTAGCAATTATGATCTTCCTGTAGAAAGGTTGTCTTTTGTTGTAGTGGCTAATATTTGCATGCGAAGAGGTGGTGGGTCCACCTTTTATTTATTTGTTTATTATTTATTTTATTTTTTGAAAATTTTCTCCTTTTTTATTGCATGCAAAATAAACTAAGTTATTTTTTGTTAATTGATTTAGCCCTCACTTACACCTTGGAACTCCTTTTCTTCCATCATGACTAAATGGTTACCACCTACATTCTCAAGTCCTCTTCACTTTTGTCTTGTTCCTCTCCCACAAATGGAGGTGTCTTGGTGGAAAAGTCAATTTAATTGTTAGATAAGGCTGAGGTTTCTCTGCTACTATTTTTGGCTATCAAAACATTTTCCTTCATACACATGCAATGCTCTTCAAGCTAAAATAAGTTCATAGGAAAGGTTTAAAGGATTACATATCTGACCCTTACCCTTGATGTGTTTTTACAAGTGATATTGAGGTTGATGATGTGACTTTTGAATCTATATTTGGTGGTTCGGAAGTTTCTACTCATGATCCTTAAGCTACATGAGATAATCTACTAGAGATCTTATTGCTGACAGCCTTAAATTTCAAGGTATTTTATCTTTTTTGTTGTTGTTGTTTTTTCTTAACACCCCTACCTAAAATGTTGCTTCTTGGATTATCATGATGTGATTGTTTTAACTGATGATTGAATTGTTGATGTTTGCATGATTATTTGGGAACATTGATCAGAATCTTGGAATTCCCTTCAAGGTATGAAATTTCACCTTCATCAATTTCTTTTTATTGGATTCAATATTTTGAGTGGTAATTGAAGTTCCATGAGTCATGTGATCACAATATAGGTGCAACCATTGATCAAAAGGCTTTTGTCTCAGATATAAAATGATATTGTATCATCCTTGTAAAGGTCTTCTAGCTACCGAAAATCAAGGATATCATAGCTCAATGGTTCATATTGGTCAATTCTTCATTCTGGTGCTTACAAGTGCTTTTGATTGTGGTTCTAGAAGGATTGTGGATATTGTTACAAGACTATGTGTCTTCCTATACTAGCCACATAGACCCTCATAGGATAGTTATTTCCTTCAAGTGTTACCTTTAAAAATACTGATAATTCATGAGTAATATGTTGACAAGGATCATAGGCCTTTTTTGTGGTGGAAGGGATGGAAGAAGGGGTGAAAATGGGTTCTTTTCATGGACGAATATGAAAATGAGAGTAGAAGTTGTGTGTAAATTGAATGATGAGGATATGGGGGACACCTACTCTTGCTCCTATATGAGAAATATAATATCTGAACCCTTTTTCCATGCCAATCATGCTCCTATAGAAATTATGGTCACTCATGTAGCAAATTTTGAATTCTCTTGTAGCATAATTGTTTTATCCATATCTCTCAAATGGTCGATTTGATTGACCTAAAATTGTGTGAGCATGTTTCTATCATCATTATGTATGTCCCCATAAACCATAATGTCCAACGGATTCCCGAAGGTCGAGAAAAGTAAAAAATGGTTGTAGATGATGGAGGCCAATTTCTTGAAAAATGTTCATTGAAATTTTCTAAAATTCCTTCCTCATGTTCCAATAGTCGACTTGAATATCCCCATGAAAAAACTCTATAAATCGATGCATGATTTTCAAGATATGGTAAAAATTTATGCCCTGCATATTTTCGCCTCATGTAACAAAATAGAATATTCCTATAACATCTTAGGATAGCGAGCGAAATTAGTGTGAAAGTGATGTAGGAGCACAAGGTAGGAAGGAGAAAAGGCTACGAGCTTATTTCAAAAATCAAAATAAAATTTTATAAGCAAAGGAGTGGGGTCCTTTAGCTGTCAATTTCCAAAGCTTTCTATTTAGGATATGAACTAGAATTTAGTATTTGGATTATCATGTAATAAATTCTAGTAGTTAGATGTAGTGGAGATTCTCAAGGAGAATATTATGCAGATTAGATAGGATTAGTTAAGTCTATCCTTCAATTTAGGATTAGGCTATTAATGAGATAGTATTTATGTAAGTTTCAAATCATTGTAAGGAGGTTTTGATAGGTTCAACTTGTTTTCCATATAAGATTTATTTGCCGAAAATATCTCTCTGTGTCTTTCTTTGTAGGTTTGGTCAATCACGGAGGTGTTGCATCCCTATGTAGTATCATTGTGTTTCATTGAATTTACTATTTAGTTCTGAAACTTCGAGTATTGTGTGATCAAGGTTAGTCACTTTTCGCTTGTATTAACAATTGTGGGGGTTGAAATGTATGAGTTCCTTGATCGGGCTTGAAGTGCTGCAGTCATCCTTAGTCATTGATTTTATTTTCAACCTTTTACAATTAGTAAACTATGAGGGTTAACATATTGTTAATTCATAGTTTAATTCAAGTCCCACAAGCCAAAGGATCTCATGGAAAATTTTATCTGATGGATATCCTCTCAAAAAACTAGCAAACATTAACTCAAGAATTGGATCCAATGTCAATTAAATTATAGTTTGTAAATCCCATTGGCTCTGCCCAAAACATTTTAGCATGTGAGGAAAGTTGGACGTGAACATAATTAAATTGAGGATTTATAAATCATATCAGGTCCATGAGGTCAGATGAACATCGTTCAGATCTTTGACTGATGCCACGGTAACCGTCAAATCATTGTGGAGGTTTACCATTGGATCTTTGTGTAACATTGCATCGCAAGGTTCAAGAGTGAAAGACTTTGCCTCGCAGAGTGGAGAAATGTGACATGCGATACAAGTGCGTTGATGAATATCATATCAAAACATTTACAACAAAGGAGCCTGCCAGTGAGCTGCGATTATGATATCCAAAGGTTAAAGAGTTAACAGGTCTTTGGCCGTTGCGGCTAAATTACCAACTCTGGTAATTTAGCAGAGTTTATAATACTAGAGATAGATAAGTGATACTGCAAGAGAATTTGAAGAAGAGATTGAGCCTAAATTAGAGGAAATTGTTTCTAGTATTGAACATTGTCACTTACGCCTGCACCTTGGCCACCATTTGTGGTATTAGAGTCATCTTTTGACAGTAAACAATGCCTTATGGATCAAAGAAAGAAATTCATCATGGCTTTCCGAGTTGGAAGAGGATGTGGTAGACTAGGAAGACCTATTGCAAATGTTGAAGTGATGGAAGTTGTGCAACATATGCAAGCTAGATTGGGAGCAATGGAAATAGGGAGAGATGCAGATGTTGGTGATGTCAATGAACCTGAAGCTCACGTTTCATAAGAGGATGAACCTATAGAAGTTACTCCTGGGATGAGGCTCTTTAGGTCAATGTTGAAATCCACATCTAGAGCCAAAAATGAGGTTTCAATTTATGCAGGGGGATTAAATCCTAAAGAGCTGATAGATTGGATAAATGACTTGGAGAAATTCTTTGCTTATGAAGAAACAGAGGATGAAAAAAAGGTGAAGTTTTCTACTACGAATTTGAAAGGACAGGCAACACTTTGGTGGGATGGAGTGCGGGAAGAAAGAAGAAGACTTGGAAAACAATGAATTAAGAAATGGAATAGTATGGTGGCAAAAATGAGAGGAAATTTTCGGCCATGTGATTACCAGAAAAAATTATTTAGATAGATTCAGAATCTTAGATGCAGGTCTATGATAGTAAAGGAATACACAAAGGAATTCTACAAGTTGAGCATAAGAGCTGGGAAAATCCATGATACAGATGAGAAGGTTTCCAGATATGTGAATTGTCTTAGAATGGAAATTCAAGATGAGATAAGCGTACTATCTCCTAAAACAGTAGAAGAGGTAGATTAGATGGTACTAAAAGCTAAAGAAAAACACATGAGGAAGCACTCTACCAGAAATAGAGGTGCTTTTCTAGTAAGGCGAAGACAAAGTGGTAGAGGAAGATCTAAAATACTTGGAGATGGAGCTAGCAATAGCTCAAGTCAACATGCACCACCACAAGGTGATGAAAGTGCCAGAGTGAGTTTTGCCAGAGGAAGAGGAGGCAGAGGTAGAGGAAGAGATCTTATATGTTACAAATATAACAAGATGGGGTACCAATCCTATGACTGCCTAGAAAATGTAGTAACATATTAGAGAAATGAAATTGTTCCCCAAATTGAAGAGGAAGCGGCAAAAATGACAGAAGAAGAAAATATACGAGAGAGAGGAGAGTATTTCATGGTTAACATAGTATTTCTAAAGCTAGCAAAGGAAGTTGTTGAACCAACATAAAGGAAGGCTTTGTTCAGGACTATGTGCAAAGTTCAAGAAAAATTCTATCAGATGATAATTGATAGTGGAAGCACTGATAATTTGGTCTCTATGGAGGTGGTGGAGAAATTTAAATTGAAGACAAAGAAATATCCAACACCTTACAAGGTGTCATGGCTACAAAAGGGACATCAGTTATTATTAAATGAAAAATGTGAAGTGGAGTTACAGTTGGGCAAGTATAAAGATAAAATTTTGTGTGATGTGATGCCTATGGATGTGTGTCATATATTGTTGGGTAGACCACGGAACCATGATAGAGGAGCTATGCATGATGGAAAGAAGAACACCTATGAATTCAGTAAGGATGTTACCCATCATAAATTGATGCCAATAGATGAAGAGGATACATTGAGGAAACCTGAACCCAAGACCCTTTTGTCGAGCGAAAAGGAGTACTTACAATAGATAGAAGAAAATGAGGTAAGTTTTGCATTGGTTTGTAAACCCAAGGTAACAATTACTTCCACAAAAGTTTTTGATTTACCAAGTGAAATTCAAGAGATGCTAGAAAATTATTGTGATATCACTGTAGATGATTTCCCTGATGAGGTACCACCCATTAGAAAAATTAGTCATCACATAGGTTTGATTCCATGAGAAAATATACCTAATAAATCATCTTATAGGATGACTCCCACAGATAATGAAGAGATCATGAGACGGGTTCAAGAATTGTTAGAGAAGGAACTGGTTAGAGAAACTTTGAGGGCTTGCACATTACCAACAATGTTGAGCCCAAAGAAGGATGGAGGCTGGAGAATGTGCACTGACTTGAGAGAAATCACAAAGATAACAATCATGTAAAAATTTCCTTTACCAAGAATTAAAGATTTGATGTATTTTTCGAGTGGAGCTAGGTATTTTACAAAGTTAGTTTTAAAAAGTGGTTATCATCAAATTAGAATTAGAGAGGGAGAGGAGTGGAAAACTATTTTTAAAACTAATGAAGGATTATATGAGTGGATGGTAATGACTTTTGGATTGTCGAATACCCCTAGTACTTTTATGAGACATATGCATGAAGTTCAGAAGGAATTTATGGGTAATTTTGTAATAGTATATCTAGATGATATATTAGTTTACAATACGTCTAAGGAGGAGCACATAAGACATCTGAATTATGTCATACAAAGGTTGCAACAAGAGAAGTTACTGCTAAATTTAAAGAAGTGTTCATTCATGAAGGAAGAATTGGTGTATTTGGGTTTTGTTGTTTCTACAGATGGGTTAAAGATGGATCTAGAGAAGATCAAAGACATCATGGAGTGGCCTTCACCAAAACGTGTCTTCGAGGTAAGAATTTTTCATGGTCTTGCTAGTTTCTATAGGAAATTTATAAGGAATTTTAGTAAGATTAATGCTTCAATTATTGACATAGTAAAGAAGGACAAATAGCCATTTAAATGGACTGCTGAAGCAGAAAGGAACTTTCAACTATTGAAAAGGAAGACCACTAAAAAACCTATTTTGGTTTTGCCTGATTTTAATAAACCTTTCCAAGTGAAGTGTGATGCCACTAGAGAAGCCATTGGAGCTACTTTCAATCAATATGATAGGCATGTAGCTTATTTTAGTGAAAAGCTCAATGAGACCGAGAAGAAATATTTTTTTTATGGTGAGGAGTTTTATGCAGTGGTGGAGTCTTTGAAGAAGTGGAGACATTACTTGATGTCCAAGGACTTTATACTGTATTCAGATAACGATGCATTGTAGTACATTATGTGACCACCAAAGCTTAATCAGAAACATGCCAAATGGGTATAGTATCTTCAAGTTTTAAATTTTGTCCTTGAGCATATAAATAGCCAATAAAATAAAGTAGAATATGCCTCAAGTAGAAGAAACATACTACTTCAAGAAAGTCAAATTCAACTGTTGGGTTTTTATTTTCTTAAGGAACTATATGAACAAGACTTAGATTTTATAGAGGCATTTGAAGCTTGTAAAAATATTATTTTAAAAGAAATCAGTTGTGCATACCAAATTGTTTTATGAGGAAAAATTTAATCAAGGAGAAACATAGTGGTGGACTTGCAGGATATTTTGGTGTAGACAAGACTGATGGATAGTTCAACAGGTTTTATTTCTCGCCAAAGATGAGGATTGAAGTGGAAAAGTATGTCAAAAATTGTAAAGTTTATCAGTACACAAAAGGAATAAGCCAAAACATGGAGTTGTATGCTCCATTACCTCTTCTAGATAGACCTTGGGATATGGTGAGTGTTATGAAACCAGCTCAAGAAAAGATAGAAAATGTAGATCAACGCCTTAGAATTCAGCCTCTTAGAGGGGCCCACCTCCTTTACATTACATAAATGAACAATTCTTGGATGATACAAATGAAAATACCTCCTTTCTATATATAGGAGTCTAAGGGGTCATAACATAATAAGAGCCAACATAACAATAATAATGTAAGGGAACAATAATAACAATAGTGGGCTTCTATGGGGCACAAGAGAAACAATATGGCCACTAGATGGGTACATCAATATAATAAGTGGGTTGTAATAATAACAATAAGGGGTTACACTAGTAGTATAGGGGCCTAACATGCCCCTCTCCTTCAAAAAGCGTTGTCCTCAATGCTTGAGTTGTTCTTGATGCTTCTGTATAGAATTCTTGTCCTCCCATGCGGAATCTTCAGTAGGTAGGTTATTCCACTTGATGAGATACTCTAAAACTGATCGATTTCATAGCTGTCGCGTTCTTGTTTTTGTGACTACTCCAGGTTCCAATATGATTTTTCCTTCCTCTTCAATTTATGGAAATATTGTTTGAATTGGGATCTTTTGAAACTTTTGAATAAGTGGCCATACTTCTTTGTCCTTCTTCCATTCATCCGTTGCTTTGTTTATCCAATCTGGTTGGGTAATAGAAATAACACAAAGCAATGCTTCCACATCCTCATCCTTGAAGAGTCTTTCCATTCGGTAAGGTCACCAGTTTTGAAGTTCATGTAGTATTGCCAACATTTCCTTCTCATAAATAGCTTGATTTAGATGTAGCAATAAAAATACTCAATCGCCTACATCAAAACATTTTTCACTATGATGTTGATCTACCTGTTGTTTCATTTGGTTTTTCACTGAGGTGGCATTATCCTTTCAAAGTTGGAGAACTTGTTGTTGATGCTCAATGTGATCTTTCACTGCTTGAACCTTTTTCTTCTTGATATGTCCTTCTATCTTTAGAGTTTTAGGTGTGGTAATTTCTTCCAATACTTTACAAGATATGGTCGGATTCATTTCTTGACGCTCGATGTGATTTTTCACTTCTTGAACATTTTTCTTCTTGATATGCCCTTCTATCTTGATAGTTTGAGGAGTGGTAATTCCGACCAGTGAATTACAAGATATGGTTGGATTCATTTCTTCTTTCTTGGTGTGATCTTTCACTTCTTGCACCTTTTTCTTCTTGATATGTCCTTCTATCTTGAGATTTTGAGGAGTGGTCATTCTTGCCAATAGTTTACATGATATTTTCTGATTCATTTCTTCTTTCTCTGGGGTCGGGTCCTGGCATATATCCTCTTATTTTGATGTTTCTTGATCCTTTTCTTCCTCCTCTTCATACTCTACGTAAAATATTTCTTCTCAGCACACTTATGACCTTTAGTGCATTTGCTATCACAATTGTAACAAAACCCTTTTTCTCTTTCTTCTTCCAATTGTTGTGGTGTAACCCTTGCAGGTTGTGGAAGGCTAGGAGAAACAACACGTCCATATTTATAGTTGTGAGGGGTATACTTCCTTGTTTCCATAATATTACTTTCAAGTATGTCACAAATCCTTTTTACTCTTTCCAATTGTTGTGGTGTTGCTCTAAAGGTTTTTCTCTTTGTATCCTCATAATGTGCTATCATTTCCTCCATGAGAATTGAACACGTAACAAGTTGTTTACAAGAACAAAGCCCTTTATACCATAAAAATTGATCCGGTTCTAAATATGAAGATGCAATACATACCTTTTGTAACAATGGTACACCATGTAAATCAAAATATTGCTCCATCTGAAGTATCCAATTTACTGGATCCTTGCCATCAAACTTCCTCATCTTGCTTTTTCTTGATTTTAGGACCTCGATATTGAAACGATTGTAACTTTTTACTTTCAGATATTTAAGTTTTGAAATTGCTACCTGTAGTAGCCCTCTGTGTCCTCTTTCCAATGCCACCAGTCTGATCCAAATTGGAGTCTCCAAGAAAGAGTTATTTACAATCTCCCAAGATGACCAGATTATAGACCTTTCTAGAAGAGAGAATTTGTATGAAGCGACACGTGTCAATTTTTCAACCTTTGGCTCTGAAAAAGGTACACAAGAAACTACAGACAGTCCTCGTTTTGTACCTTTTGATGAAATTTCAATCCAATGGTTAGAGAGAAGGTTATGATGATTTTCCCGAGGTCACCTGTTTGGAATGTAATTCAGGAATCTGCAAAAAGACCAACTTCCTCAGATCATATCTCCACAAATAGAGTGCGAAAAGCTCTGAAATTCGGACCCGAGGTTCAGTGCGATTTCTTCTCAAATGTATTTTTTTTGCAACTTCTGAAACGTTTTAGAAAAAAATTTATAGCGAAAATTCCATGATGACCTGTTTGGAGCAGTGAAACCCTAGAATCCAAACCTCTGATACCAAATGTTATGAAACCAGCTCAAGAAAAGATAGAAAATATAGATCAATGCCTTAGAATTCAGCTCTTTGAGGGGGCCACCTCCTTTACATTACATAAATGAACAATTCTTGGATTATACAAATGAAAATACCTCCTTTCTATATATAGGAGTCTAAGGGGTCATAACATAATGAGAGCCAACGTAACAATAATAATGTAAGGGCACAATAATAACAATAGTGGGCTTCTATGGGGCACAAGAGTAATAATATGGGCACTACATGGGTACATCAATATAATAAGTGGGTTGTACTAATAACAATAAGGGGCTACACTAGTAGTATAGGGGCCTAACAGTGAGCATGGATTTTGTTATGGGCTTACAAAAGAATCATAGAGGAAATGATTCAATATATTTTGTGGCTGACAGATTTTCAAAAATGACACATTTTATTACATGTTATAAAATGAGTGATGCTACTCACGTTTCTAATTTGTTTCAAAGAGATTGTAAGATTACATGGGTTACCTGAGAGTATTGTCTCAGACAGAGAATCCAAATTTGTTAGATATTTTTTGAGGACATTATGGAAGAATCTTGGAGCTAAACTAAGTTTTAGTTCTTGTTATCATCCTCATATGGATGGACAGACTGAAGTTGTAAACAAAAGCTTAGGTAATCTTCTAAGAGGTCTTACAGCTGAACATCCAAAACAATGGAATCAAGTATTAGCACAGGCTAAATATGCATATAATGACTCTCCGAGCGCAGGGCAGAGTCAATTTCACATAGTTTATGGAATGGACCCAAGGGGAGTATATGAATTAAGAAATCTAGGAAAAGATGAGGTGAGAAGTGTTGAAGGGGAAGATTTTGCTTCAGAGATGCAAGAAATACATGAATTCGTAAGAGAGAAACTACAGGAAAATGACATCAAATACAAGGGTAGAGTAGATTTGAAGAGAAGGGAAGTTAATTTTGAAGTTGGATATTTGGTTTTAGCACACCTAGGAAAGGAAATATTTCCAAAAGCAAAGTATAATAAATTGAATTTTAAGAAAATGGGACCATGCAAAGACTTGAGAAAATTTTCTTCAAATGCATATGAATTTGAATTACCCCCAAATATTAGAATATCTCCAGTTTTTAATGTTGTTGAATTATACAGGTATGAAAGGGAACAGGTAGATGGCACAACAAAAGATCAAGAAAAAGAAGAAATTTATTGGGCAAAATAGTTACCTACAACAAAAGAACTAAAACGAGAGAGGATTCTGGCAAGAAATTGTTAAAGAAGACAAGGGGACAGGAGTATTTTCAATATTTGGTCAAGTGGAAATATCAACCAATTGTTGATGCTAACTTGGTAATAGATGTCATGCTACCAAAAATGGGAAGTTCTATAGAAGAGCTCATGGAGAGGATCCCATGAAAATTTTTGTCCTTGGGAGTCTGATGTAGGAGCACGAGGTATGAAGGAGAAAAGGATTTGAACTTATTCCAAAAATAAAATAAAAATACAAGTTTATAAGGAACAGAGTGGGGTCCTTTAGCTATCAATTTACAAAGGTTTCTAGTTTGGATTTGAACTAGAATAGGATTTGGATTATCATGTAATAAATTATAGTAATTAGATGTAGTGGATATTGTTGAGGAGAATATTATGTAGATTAGTTAGGATTAGTTAATTGTATCCTTTGATTTAGGATCTGGTTGTTAATGAACTAGTACTTATGTAAGTTTTGAATCATTGTAAGTGGATTTTGAATGATTCAGCTTGTTTTCCATATAATATTTAGTTGTAGAAAATATCTCTCTATGTCTTTCTGTGTAGATTTGGTCAATCTCAGAGGTGTTGTATAACTCCATAATATCATTGTGTTTATTTGAATTTCCAGTTCAGTTCTGAAACATAAAGTATTGTGTGATCGAGGTTAGTCAATTTTCGTGTCTATTAACAGCTGCAAGGGTTGAAACATACGAGTTCCTTGATCGGGCTTGAACTACCACACTCTTCATTATCCATTGATTTTATTTTCAATGTTTTACAATCAGTCAACTATGGGGTTTAACCTGGTGTTAAGTCATGTTTTAAATTGAAGTCACACAAACCGAAGGATCTCATGCCCACCATTATTCGATGGATATCATCTCAAAAAATGAGCAAACGTTAACTCAAGAACTGGATCTGACATGAATTAGATTACAGTTTGTAAATCCCATCGACTCCACCCAAAAGAGTTTAGCACTTGAGAAAAGCTGGACCTGAACTTAATTAAATTGAGGATTTGTAAATCTCATTGGGTCTGTGAGGTCAAATGAATGTGATTCAGATATCCAAGTGATGCCACGGTAACCATCAGATCATTGTGGAGGTTAACCATTGGGTCATTTTGTAACATCACATCGCAAGATTCAAGAGTGAAAGACCTGGCCTTGTGGAGTAGCGAAATGTGAGATGTGATGCAAACACATCGATAAATATCACTTCGCAACATTTACAAAAAAAGAACTTGATGGTGAGGTGCGATTGCAATATGCGATGGTTAAAGAGTTAGTGTAGTCTTTGGCAGTTGTGGCTAAATTAGTGACTCTATTAATTTAGCAGATTTTCTAATAATAGATATATATTATTAATATTCCAAGGGAATTTGAAGAAGAGATCCAACGTGAATTAGAGGAAATTGTTTCCGATATTGAATGTTCATCACTTACACCTGTAGCCCGGCCACAAGAGAGGATTGAAAATTATGGGTGGATGTTGGATATGGATGAGGGTGACGGATTTATATGGCTATGGTCTTTTTCGAGCATGTGGGAAAAAGAAGAGATATCCCAATTATGACGTCCTTTGACTAGGTTTTCTATGAATATTTTCTTTGGGTTATAAATGGTTATTGTTGCTTGCAAAGGTTGGGGAGCACTTGGATTCATCAGAGAGAGATACAAGGAGAAAACAATATATATTTTCATTTTTTTCATTTTTGATTCTTTTCTTAGGCCTACTATATGCCTCAATGATGTTTTCAACTCGTAGGTCTACCTACGTGCCTCGGTGATTTTTTACATCATCTCTTCTATTGCACTTACCAAAATGTTGAGCTTGACCTCTAATGATGTTGATTCCTCTAGATCTATGTTCTTACTCTCGTCTCTATTCAACTTTTCCCTTCTAATTAACAAATTAGCCTCTACCTCTATTGCACTTTTTTTCATCTCTTCAAGTGTCGCAAGATTCCTTTCCCTCAGTTGAAACTCCATTTCCACATCAAAGGAACCCGGGTAGTGTAGGAGAGAGGATCGAGGAGGAGGTCTTATATTAACTGGCATCGAAAAATAGACTTGGTTAAATCTGGCAGAAACTTGTTGTACTATCTCCCCTTGCTATCTTTTTAGTTGGTTATAGTCTTCTAGAATCAAGAAAGGGTTTTGTCTGAACACCCACCTATCGAGGAAAACTTTAACGAACTACTATAAATCTGAGATGCTCACATCAAGCAGGGTTTTGAACCAACTTTTGACTTTTCCTTACAAAGAAATAGAAAAACTCCTAATATTAAGACCTTCTTCATCAACTTCAAAAAGATCAAGAAAAGACTCAAAATTCATTACATGTTTGACAGCAGTAATGTTGTTATAGTCACAATCAAATCTTTGTAGATATAGGTCATGGTTTTTGGGGAAAGCATGGGACATATGAGTAAAATCAAAGGTTTATATTGATCTAGAATTTTACAAGGTACAAGACTATGTACAGAACGAAGAGAGGTCTAGGGTAACATCAAACCATGCTTAACGTGGTAGCAAGCCCTATCAGGTTCGGAGAGGGCTCTCGCCTTTTCAATATCGATTATAATATGGAAATTAGGGCTTGTGATGACTTAAATGAATGATGATTTTAGGCTAGGTATATTAGCTCAGAGGATTTTGATTGATTTTGATAGTTGGTTGCTCGATCAAATGAAGAAGGCAGCTTCAGGTCTGGGAAATCAACTTAGATTTGCACGATGTTCTATGGAGCGAGGTAGGTAGGTGTTTTGAAAATTTGAATTGAGTGTGATGGTAAGTCTAAAACTAGTGAGGAGTTGAGGAGGGCATGTGAATTTCACGAGTCCTCCTCAAACAATAGGAAACATTAAAAACTAAATGTATCCTCAAGGCAGAGCACTCAATACCAATGGATTCCACCTATTTACCTTGATTCATTTAGTTATGAAGGAAGAAATAGATGATCGTACATAGAACCCATGAGAGAAATTAAATAAAAAAGGAGGAAATAATGCCAAGACACATTACAACAAGAATCCCATAAAATGTTGCAAAACGCTAGTTCATTTCCTTGCCAAACTGCAGAAGTGATTTACAATGAAGCTCAAAGCATCCACAAGAGTCCAACCTTTACAAATGAATAAAAAATTATATGATATAGGCAGGGAAACTACTCAAGCTAGCTATCAGGGTCAAACCCATGAGAAAATGGGTGGTTTCAACCATATCTAAACTAAGAACATGAATATAGCCAGTGGAAGAGCTTGCCTTTAAAACCATGGAAACCAATTCATTTAGTTCAAAACCACCTTTGACTTGATATATCTACCCTATTAAGTGTTTTAAATCCATAATTACATCATGTTACATCATTAACCATGCAGATTTCACCAAGAGAGCAAGAAAAATTCAACAGCAGAGAAAACTAGTCGAAATCTGAAAAATCAGGCAAAACTAGCAAAATTCATCCTATGCACAATGCCACTAATCCTATGCAAAGTTCTTTTGCTAAGATAATTTTGGAAGGCTCACTGGAATTAAAATTAGGTGTAGGATAGCTTGTTGGAAAGCTTGTTGAGTCTAATTTCTGGAACAACTTGAATTTCTTAATTTGGAGTCCATTTGCCACTCCAAGAATTGATTCTCCCAAAACTACTTCTCGTGTGGCAAAAAAGTGGCAGAGAGGGATCTTTTTAGGTTTTTTTTGCCGTTTTGGAGACCTATAACATGTCCAAAATTCTTGGCCATTTCTGAGCTTCCATATTTTTCCATGTTGATTCCAAAAATATAATTTTTTTTCAAGAATGTGTCCCCAACAAAAGCGCAATTCCACAGATTGGAAAAACCTCTTTTTCTAATTCAAAAATTAAAAAATGTCAATATTTTCTCCAAATTTCTTGAAATTTTGCGTGAATGATCGTTGTTAGGTGCCTTGATGGGCCAATAATTCTTCAACCAAGATCTTGAAGGGCGAACGACATTTTTTAGGTGTTTTTTGGCCTTTCGGAGACCTAGAACATGTCCAAAGTCTCGACCATTTTTTGAGCTTCCATATGTTTATATGTTCATTCCAAAAATATAAACCTTTTTTGCAAGAAAGTGCCCCCAACAAAAGTGTGGCACTGGTGGCACTACACACCCATTGGAAAAAACTATTTTTCCAATTCAAAAATTCAAAAGCATTAAGACTTTCTCCAAATTTCTTGAAATTTGGCATGAATGATCCTTGTTAAGTGCTTTGATGGGCCAACAACACTTTAGCCAAGATCTTGAGTTTATCTTGCTATTTTTTTCTCCTCAAAGCTATCTTTAGCTTAGCCTTAAGCCTCTTCATCATACTGCCAACATACTGTCCTTTGTTCCACTGTTCACCAACATTTGGAATGCCTGTTGCTTCTGAAACAATGGTAGGTGATAAGGTGAAGGAGACACCAGCGAGGTTCACTTGGCCATTAAGTAGATGAGTGACAAACAACCAGGCAAACTTATGATGAAATTTTACCCTCTTTACCATTGTACAAAACTGATAACAAGACTCGTGTTTAAAGCAAGTTACAACAAGAGGGCAATAAAGTAATTCTATAAGAGTAGTGGGCTCCTCCCGGAAGATCTTTCCTCCTTTGTGTGGATTTATTGGTACATGAGCTTCTCTGGAAGAATCACTGAGAGTTCACTCTTCCCTCTCATAATATGAATCTGTCTCCATGCTTATGATTTTGAAGTGAAGGTGGATGAGTATGAAGAGATTTTGAAATATGAGGTAAGTAGCGTGTATAAGGAAGTGAATGCTAGGAGGAAGGTTTTCTTTTCGGAAATGAGGGCAGTGGATGGTATTATGAACGTGGAATGAGGGGTTTGATAATGAAGTGAATGTAGTCAAGGAATAAGATGTGGGAGTTAGGGTTTGGGAATAGATAGAGAGTTTAGGGAAAATAGATTAAGGGAATGGGGTTTAGGGAAAATATATTAAGGGAATAAAAACAAAAGAAAACAAGTATCCATTACAAATCTATGAGATAGTCTGGAGGATAGCTAGGGAGTAGTTTTTTGATATATGAAAATCACCACAATTGATGAAAAACCCTTGTTAAACTAGGTGGGAAGCTTTACTTAGTAGATGAGAGGCCAATTAAGAGATTTGGAGTGAATTACGGTGACTTGAGTCATTTTGAATCTCAGTGGACAGGTGCGCACTACTGCCTCTCAGGTGCGCAATGCTCTTTGTATGTGCAACACCCGTTCAATCTTCAACTGTGACAACTCTTTGTATGTGCAGCGCCAGCTGCCAGGTGCGCAATGCCTACTCTTTTTCCACAAACTTCTATAATTTCTTCCCTTTGCCCAATAATACTCAAAATAGTGCTTTTTTTTCTCTCGTTAGCACTTACAAATTCAACAATGAAGTGAGATAATACATGGATGACCTTTCTATAGCTTTTACTTTTTTTTTTTTTTTATTAATCAAAACCCACTTTATAAAGTTCTTGGGATCTGTCAAATGCTTTGTTTTTTAGTTGTGGATGCTTGACCACTTTTATTTGAAATATGATAGGCTAATGTTTTGAATGCTTTGACATTCAAGTGGGAGGAGTTGGCAATGTGACAAGGAGCAGCTTACGAACACTTATTACATATAGGAACCATAAAATTACATAAAGTTTACAAATAGTAAACCAATGCTATGTTTTCACCTTAGACATAGTTTGAGGTGAAAAACTTATTAAATTTACAAATTATGAAATTTAAACCGTTATGATAATTATTGTCTTCCTCAAGTGTGTGCTGACCATTATTCATCAATGATTTTTTTGACATTTGTCATGGTGAAACCCTAATACATAATGGGAATGAAACCCTAAAACCTGATTTTTATAAATCAAATGAGAGAGGATGACTGTAAATGACTAAAACAAATGTGTGAACAGGTGAGCAAGTGAATTCCACGAGGAAAATTGACATGAAACCACTACCATCACATGTTCCATGACCTAATGGAATGCAGCTTCTCGGATGAGACACTTAATAAGCGTGTAAAAGGGAAATTTGATCACTCATGGAAGTGTGAAGATACTGACACTAACAGTAGTGATGGATGAGTCTGTGGATATGTAAACACTGATGATGGAGGTGATTTGGACAAAATAGGATCTACTAGAAGTTATGTATTTACTCTTGCAGGTGGAGAAATTAGTTGGATGTCAAATCTTCAAGAAATAACTGCATTGTCCACTACTGAAGCTCAACATATAGCTTCTCTAGATGCTATTAAGGAAGCAATCTGGTTAAAGGGTCTGCTTGATGAGATTGGAAGGATGCAAGAGAAAGTGAATGTACTTTGTGACATTCAAAGTTCTATTCACTTGGCAACAAATCATGCTTATGACAGCAGAACCAAGCACATTGATGTAAGGTATCATTTTGTGACACATGTGATTGATGGCAGAAAAGTAACTCGTCAAAAGGTTTATACCAGAGAGTGCAGGAGTAAAGAAGCTGCAATGGTGTTTAGCTTCTCTTGGCTTGCAAAAAATATGATGAATAGGCATGGGCAAGGGATTAGGAAAATTGTTGTCAAGTTGGAGTTTCTTAGAAATTTGACAACTAATTATGTAAATTTGGGTAACTCATTATGTTAATTAGTAACAAGTTAGTTTTATACAGAAACATTGGTTATGTAACTAATGAAGCTCATATAAAACTGATGAATGCCCAAACTACTGTATGGAGAATGATTATTGATTGAATAGAGATTCCAATCCCTTGCCGAGTGGATGTTTCTTTGACAACCTGTCAAGGTTTTACCACGTAAAGCCTTGTGTTGTTACTTGTGTATGTGCATTCAGTTTTATGAATGGTCTCAATTATGTTGGATCTGTTGGCCTCTTTGATTTGAAATCAAATTGAAAAGTTGCATTAGTTGCACATAGGGTTTCTCATACCTTATAATTCGAAACCCTGAAACATTGACATTTATTCAATGGAACTGTGAGTAAATGTGTGTTTGTTCCTTTTTCACAAATGTAAATAGTAAATGATGTAGATTATTCACAATGAGATCTAATAGAGTTACGAGAGGACAAAGAACTCAGAGTTTAAACCAAATGTGGTCCCGAAAGAAGTATCCCTTTATGATCGCATATATAATGAACAATGGATCAGATTCAGTATGGAAACACCTTATTCATTTCTAGAAATAGCTACAGGTGGTCCCGTAAGCAGTAATTGGCTTTCAAAAAACGTTATGCAGTGTTGTCAAAGTGCACATAAGTAACACAGTGGGATGGAGAGTATTAATTTTTCACCTGTGACTTGTAAAGAAGCACGGTTTTTTCTTTTAAATGTTTTGGGTTATATATATATATATATATATATATATATATATATATATATATATATATATATATATATATATATATATATATATATATATATATATATATATATATATATATATATATATATATATATATATGTTAAAACTACTTTTTAATAATTTAAATTATTTCAAAATATCCTAAAACTGCTTTAACAATCAGTTTTGAAACTGATCATAATAGTTAGGAAGTTAGCATAGGGAGCATAAATAAAAATTCAGAAATTAAATGGGGAGAGGGTTGAGGAATTTTGGACTTCAGAGGAAAGTATAATATTGCACTTTCACTTCTGATGTGTACATGAATAAAGTTTTTATAGTGATTGTATATTTTTTTATGATAAAGTTTTTGTGTTTCATCTTGTGTTATTTTTGTTCTTAGAAAAGAGTAGTGAACTTATTGGGATTTTATTTTACAATGTTGCGAGTTTGAATTTCTATGAACTAAAGTTTAAAATTCTTAATGATACTCTCTTATTTTCTAAATTTCATCACATACTAACCATATTTCATCTAAAATTGGAGGTAAAAGATTATGTACAAGGAAACCTATTACTTAAAACTTTCCACCATCACTTCTTTCTTCTCTTTATTCATTTGTATTCAACATCAGATGGAAAGATTGTTCACATATGGAAATTTATGGAAACTTAAACAATTTTAATCAAATTTTTGGGGTTTCAATTAACGAATTCTTTTGGAATTTGGAATAAATGTCTTAGGCACTCATGTGGTTTCAACAAGATATTGTCTCTCAAGGTACAAAATTTTTTGGAATTGTTGCCCAACGAAGACACTAAGTTATTTTTCCTAGGGTTAATCAAGTTTCAAGGTAATTCTTGAGGCTGACAAGTCTTAGCAATTGGGTGTGAAAATCACATGTGATCTTTGGTTTGGGGATTCCTTTTCTGGGTTTTCAAGATGGTTTTCCCTGCATTGTTAGCTATTAATTTTTCCCCACTATATTTTACTAGGATCAATAGTGCTCATACACCCACATTTCATTAGTGGAATGAGTATCTTGCAAGACTAAGTGGAGAGGTCTCATTCTACATCTTAGAAGTTTTTATGAAGACGTGGAGCAACAAAGTATCATTCATGAATATGAGAAGATGAAGTTGTTCATGTAGTATCATTCATGAATATGAGAGGATGAAGTTGTTGATGTAGTATTGTTAAGTTATCGTATGTTCTATGCTTATAACAGTTTACTTCTTTTTCTTATTATATTCCATAGATTAGCAATCACATGTACATAAAGTAAAGTGCAGATAGAACATTAAACGATCGACAGAAAACATGCCAAGACAAGAGGCACAAGATGTGGCGGCTAGCGACGGACAAACCCCACAATGTGTGGGGAAACCCTTTGATCAAATCTTCTTTTATCTTCAATAATTCAAGAGAGAGAAATACTACAATAAATCTAATTCATATCAGTAGTACAAACCCTAGATGAACAACATCAGCCTTAGCAGCTTTATTATCAAACTAGGGCAGATGATATCTCGCAGACCGACCGTCGGATTGACTTCATTTCACCACCAAAAGTTGCAGCTTTCAGAGGAGGTTCAAATGAACCTACAACACAGTTCCAAAGAGGTGATATTCTAGGCCACGCAGGTCATTATTTACTTCTACAGTTGCAGCTTCAGTTTTAGTAGTTTTTAGCTTCAAACTAGGGCTGCCGATATCTTCTAAACCGTTCGTTGGATTGACTTCATTCCACCACCAAAAGTTGCGACTTTCAGAGGAGGTTCAGATGAACCTACAATGTAGTTCAAATGAGGAGATATTCTAGGCCACACAAGTAAATCTTTACTTTTGCAGTTGCAGCTTCAGTTTCAGTAGTTTTAGGCTTCAAATGTGTGAGAGAGAGACCCATTTCTGTACAGTAGAGAAGAGACTTATTTCTGCACAGTAGAGAGAGAGAGATGTGATGAGAGGAGTGAGTGAAAATGAGGAAAAGTCCTCTTATATTTATACACAACATTGGTGTTTGAATAGATGCAACTGTTGGGCTTTTGAGCCTACATGAGTTGTAGGTCGGCTTGATAATAATTCCATAATCAAAATAAATTCATATCTCCATGAATACTTATCAGAATCAGATGATATTTATATCAATCCTACACCTCTCGATGAGAGGAATCTAATACAAATATTATGAGCCATGAATAAGATGACCCACATGAAGTTTTACCCTGGTTTCCAATTTTAACACTCCCTCTCAACCATGGAGAACTTGATCTGCAATCTGTCTATCGGTTGTTACTATTAATCCATCAAATGCATTGCCCTGTACAACTCGACCCTTGCCCTACTCTACTCTATTCTCCCTGTTCTACTTTCTCTTGTTCTACCCTGCACTGATCGGTACTGTTTTGCTCTATATTTCTCTGCTCTTACATTGTTCTGTTCTGCTCTGTTTTTGTCCGAATTATGACGAAGAAGAAATGATTGTGGATGTATCATACTAACTCAAAGTCAGTCTCAGAGTATGTACCACTGGTCCTAGACCAGTCTCAACCAGCCTGAAGTTAGCATCATAGTGAGTACAACTCTATTGGTCCTGAACGAGTATCATCCCCCACTAACTCAAAGTCAGTCTCAGAGTACGTACCACTAGTCCCAGACCAGTCTTAACCGACCCGAAGTCAGCTTCATAGTAAGTACCACTCCCGACAATGGTCCCAGACCAATATTGCAATCTGAGAGAGTGTACCACTGGTCCGAGACCAGTCTCAACCAACCCGAAGTCACTGTCATAGTATCTACCACCCTCATTGGTCCCAAACGAGTACTATACTCACACGAAGTCAGTCTCGGAGTATGTACCACTAGTCCCAGACCAGTCTCAACATACCCGAAGTCAGCGTCATAGTATGGTACAACTCCTACCACTAGTCCCAGACCAGTATCGCAGTCTCAGAGAGTATACCACTAGTCCTAGACGAGTCTCAACCAACCTGAAGTTAGCCTCATAGTATGTACCACTCTCACTAGTCCTAGACCAGTACTGCACTGACATGAAATCAGTCTCAGAGTATGTACCACTGGTCCCAGACGAGTCTCAACCGACCCGAAGTCAACGTCATATTATGGTACGACTCCTACCACCAGTCCAAGACCATTATCATTGATCCCAGATCAATGGAGATCATCCTAGCATATGGAGTATGGTAGATACAATGATGCGTCAATCGGTACTACTATGGTCCCTAACTTCATTTCCCTACTCATTGATCAGATGAGAGGTACTTCCCATGAGTCCCAGACTGCATTGGTAGGATGCCTCGATAGGAGAACTAATCAATCCTGTCCTCACAGGAGAACACATCAATCCTGCTACAATCGTCGTGGAGAACACATCAATCCTGCTACAATTGCCGTGGAGAACACATCAATCCAGGTTGCCATGGAGAACACATCAATTGAGGCCTCATAGGAGAACTAATCATCATGCTACACAGGAGAGCGAATCATCTTGTTCCACAAGAGAGTGAATCATCTTGTCCCACAAGAGAGTGAATCATCTTGTTCCACAAGAGAGTGAATCATCTTGTCCCACAAGAGAGCGAATCATCTTGTTCCAGTGTGCACCACCAGGGGAGGGTGAGTCACCCTGTGGTCGTATGTTGCTCTAGTAAGAACTGCAAGCCCTTAGAGATCCCAGAGCTCAATGTATGCAACATGCAGGACCCTTGTACAAGGGTTTCTTGACGACTCCAAGTCGTTTGGGAAAATCACAGATTGCATCTTTCCTGGAGGCTTTGACAAGGTGTATCAACCTGTACATCATCTTAATGCGATGGAACCTCCTTGCTAATTGACTTACCCTATCTCAGATGATGTCTATCTGCTGGAGCAATCGATGAATACGGGATTCCTCAATAATTGAATCCCACCTCTGGTTGTTACAGAGAATCACAGTGGTATCCAATGTAAATCCAAACAGCTCACTGAAGAGCTTTTGCAACTAGACTACCTCACATGAGGTCATGATAGCAGCAATATATTCTGCTTTGGTAGTGCTCAAAGCCACCGACTTCTACTTCCTACTCATCTACAATATCGAAGCAGATCCCAAGGAGAAACAACACCCGAAAGTGCTCTTACGGTCCATCACACTACCTCCCCAATCAACATTAGTATATCCAAGTAGTCTCACATCTTCGACAATGTATCTTAACCCATTTGTGCCACAATGATATCTCAGAAGATTCTTGGCATCAATCCAGTGAGGCTCAACCAAATATGAGCTCACAATGCTAATTGCAACACATATGTCCGGATGGAGGTTCACCAAGAACATCAATGTGAATGAGTTTATGAAACTCAGAGACATTTCATAAATCGACATCACTACCATATAACTTCTAAAAGTTAAGATCCTCGAGGTAGTCAGAGGCTTGCAGTCCATCATACCAAATCTTTCCAATATCTTTACCACATATTTTCCTTGAGATAGGAAAATTTTGGCTTCTGCCATACTTCAAGTCCTTGGTCCTTCATTTCAAATTCAGAAGCCAGCTCCCTCTTACATTTGTGAATGAGAGGGTCTGCACCTGTTAGAAAGAGGTCATCCACATACAACACCAGTATGAGAGGCTTCTCATCTTCAACCTTAAAGTAAAGGTTAGGATTGGCTTCACTCCTAGTGAATCCTAGCTTTATCAAGTAGCTATCGATCCTCTCATACCATGCTCGGGGTGCTTGCTTCAGCCCATAGAGAGCCTTCTTCAACTTTCATGTTAGGACGCTGGACACCACATATCTCCACAATGGTATGATATTGTCCACTTTGGGCCTAAGCCCTCATGGATTTGCTTTTGGGCTTTACCCCAAAAGGCCTCATACTAATGGAGATATTTGTCCATCCTTATATACCCATGATCCTCCCCACCTCTAGTCAATGTGGGACTTTGGTCGTATACCCAACAATCCTCCCCTCGAACAAAGGACCATCGAGTCTCCCCTCAAACAATTATCCATCTGTCCACTCTCTACCAACTAGGATTCTCTGCTCCAATGCGTTGGAAGAACACGCCTTACATGGAGCACCACCTTCCTCGAGAGCTTGCTCTATCCCAGGTCAACTCGTCTTCACCGTGTTGAGACCAAGACACGTCCATGAAGAATCCGGAGCACACCGCCTGTCTAACCGAGCTCATCCACGGATCCCATCGTGATATTACCGGGGACCACCACCTTCGTTCGGTATTCCGAGGATTCATCCACTTGGCTAACTACGGGGCATGGCTCTGATACCACTTGTTAGAAAATTATATATTACGGAGCAATGGAACACATAAAATATTGCAAAAGTATAAACACACAAAACGCACAAAACAAGAGAGACATAGATATACGTGGTTCACCTAGTTTGGGCTACGTCCAGCCCGAACGGCCAATCCTTCCTTTCTATTATCCAGCAAAATGAAGAGATACAACCTACAGCAAAACCGTTGTAATATCCTCTGTTTTCTCTCACAGTCTCACCTCTATGTTTCTCCCTCACTGAATACACATCTATCACACAACCTCAAATACAATACCCTCATACAAAGAGAGGGGTTGCCTTCTAGGGAAAAAAACCCTAAACTAAACAAAAGTTATACCGTCAGATAATCCGCCTAATGAACGGCCCAGATTGACTAGAAATTACTATACTTTTACAAGGCAATTTTACAGCTGTTTTTAGCTTCGGGGGCGCCGCCCCCCTGGACCCCCCACATCAGCGATTATTTTACGGGCGGCGTTGCCGCCCCATTTTGAACTGGGTTCCAATATGCCGGTACTGTAGAAGATAATCAGGCTCCACACCCAACAATCTCCCACTTGGAGACTGATTGTAGCAACTCCACCGCTGCTCCATTTGCTGGACAATGACTCCTCTTTGGACTTGGTTGTTTCTCATCTTCATTGTCATCCTTGAAGACCAACTGAAACTGAGCATATTCTCAGTTTATCCCTGGTTACAACTTTTGTTAGCATATCTGCAGGATTCTGGCTAGTGCGTATCTTTTCCAGCTTCAACTCTCCATCTTCCAACACTGATCGTATGAAATGATACTTGAGTTGTATGTGTTTTGTGTTGGAATGAAATGCTGAGTTCTTTGCAAGATGAATGGCACTTTGACTATCACTGTATAACGTGCCCATATCATGCTCCTTACCCAATTCACCCATAAACCTTTGTAACCAAATCATTTCTTTACTAGCCTCTGTAGCAGCAACATACTCTGGTTCTGTTGTTGAAAGTGCAACAACACTTTGAATTTTTGAAACCCAACTGACAGCTGTTCCTCCGACAGTAAATACATATCCTGTAGTGCTCATCCTATTATCTCTGTCACCTGCCATATCTGCATCCCCATATCCTTGTAGGGATATGTTTGAACCACCAAAGCATAATGCCTGATTTGTGGTACCTCTCAAATATCTGAGAATCCATTTCACTGCCATCCAATGTTCCTTTCCTGGATTGTTCATGTACCTGCTTACAACTCCCACTGCATGTGCAATATCAGGCCTTGTGCAGACCATTGCATACATTAAACTTCCAACTGCTGATGCATATGGAACTTTAAACATATAATCCATGTCTTCTTGGGTCTTTGGGCACATTTCTTTGCTAAGTTTGAAATGGCTAGCAAAAGGTGTACTAATTGGTTTTGCATTGGGCATGTTAAATCTTTTCAACACCTTTTGTATGTACTCATTCTGAGACAATGTTAATTTACAATTTTTCCTATCTCTAGTTATTCTCACACCAAGGATTTGTTTCGTAGCTCCCAAATCCTTCATTGCAAATGAATTTTCCAATTTTCTTTTGAGCACATTTATTTCCTGCATGTTAGATCCTGCAACAAGTATGTCATCTACAGACAGTAACAATATAATATAGCTGCCATCATTTTTCTTTTTCAAATAAACACAATGATCAGAGTGACATCTAGTATAACCTTGTTCAGACATACACTTGTCAAATTTTAGATACCACTGCCTTGGAGCCTGTTTTAAACCATACAAGCTCTTCTTCAACCTGCACACTAGTTTTTCCTTCCCTTTCACCTCATATCCTTGTGGCTGCTGCATATATATCTCTTCCTCCAAATCTCCATGAAGAAAGGCTGTCTTTACGTCTAACTACTCAAGATGCAAATCTTCAGCTACTACAAGACTTAAAATAGTTCTGATTGAAGTCATTTTAACAACAGGAGAAAATATTTCATCAACGTCAATACCTTTCTTCTGTGCAAACCCCGTCACCACAAGTCTAGCTTTATACCTCTGTTTTCCTCCATCTTCTTCCTTCAGCCTGTAAACCCATTTATTCTTCAATGTAGTTTTTCCTACAGGCAACCTGACTAAATCCCAAGTCTGGTTATGCATTAAGGAGTCCATCTCTTCTTCCATGGCTACCTCCCACTTCTTCTTGCTTTCAACCTACATTTCTTCTTCATAACATTTGGGTTCACCAGAATCAGTCAACAATAAATAATATAATGAAGGAGAGTATCGTTTAGGGGGTCTACCTATCCTGGTAGATCTTCTAACACCGCTTTCAGGTGTTTGGGGTGCCTGTTGCTGTTGTGGTGGTTGCTGTTGTTGTGGTTGTTGATTATTATTATTTTCAGGCACCTTTCCTTTTTCAGTAATTTCATCAAGAACTGTGTATTCCTTGTTTTCTTTTTCTTGTTTCTTTTCCTGCAACTGATTCTTATACAAGACCTTTTCATTGAATATTACATCTCTGCTCCTAATGATTTTTTGATTTTCATAATCATATAAGCGATAACCAAAATCATTAACACCATATCCAATAAAGGTACATTTCTTTGACTTTGCCTCAAGCTTTGTTCTATTTTCTTTATCAATATGGACAAAGGCTTCACAACCAAAAGGTTTTAAAATAGAGTAGTTTACCTTTCTCCCTGTCCATGCTTCCTCTGGAACACCACCATCCAAGGAACTTGAAGGTCCTCTGTTTATTAAATAAATAGCAGTATCTACAGCATCTGCCCAAAACTATAAAGGCAATCCTGCATGCAATCTCATGCACCTTGTACGCTCCATGATTGTTCTGTTCATCCTTTCTGACACATAATTTTCTTGTGGTGTTCTTGGAACAATCTTCTCTCTGTGAATTCCATGCTTTGAACAGTACCTATCAAACTCTTTGTTGCAATATTCACCTCCATTGTCTGATCTAAGACACTTCAATTTCTTTCCTGTCTCAATCTCAACCAAAGCTTTCCATTTCTTGAAAGTATCAAATACATCAGATTTATTCTTAATACAATAAATCCAAGTTTTTCTAGTTGCATCATCAATAAAGGTAACATAATACCGAGAGCCACCGAGAGATGATACCTGAGCAGGTCCCCATACGTCTGTATGCACAAGCTCTAATTTTTCGTTCTTCTTTTCTTTCCCAACTCTGAGAAATCTGACTCTCTTCTGTTTTCCATAAATGCAGTTCTCACAGAGGTCCAAATCAACATTCTTCAAACCTGGCAACAAATTCCTTGAGTGAAGAATATTCATCCCCTTTTCACTCATGTGTCGGAGCCTATGATGCCATAATGTTGCATCTGCTCCTTTGGAAGTCAAAGCATTAACAAAGTTAGAAATACCATTGCATAAATACAATGTACCAACCTTTTCACCTTTTGCTATTACCACGGCTCCTTTTGTGACCTTCCAAGCTTTATCTGTGAAAGTTGTCACACAACCTTCACTGCCTAACTGCCCTGTTGAAATCAGATTTTTCTTTAGATCTGGAACATGCCTTACCTCCTTTAATAGCCATTGGTTTCCATTCTACTGTTTTACAAGAACCTTACCCATTCCAACGATTTTACAGGGTTTATCATCACCTAGAGGAACTTTTCCAAAATCTCCTTGAACATAGTCATGAAAGTATTTCTTATCAGGTGTGGCATGGAATGAAGCCCCTGAATCTACCACCCAGGAATCAGTAATATTTTCGAAAGAAAGAATCAAAGCATCTTGTAACACCTCACCTGTCACATTTGCTTCATGATTGTTTTCTTGCTGTGCATCTCCTTATTTTCCCTTCCGAGATCTACAGTCTTTCTTTAGGTGTCCTTTCTTTCCACATTTCCAGCACACTATCCCCGATTTGGACTTGGATCTGCCTTTCCTTGATTTACTGCGATATCATGAGCTCTTTCCTCTTTCCATTTTTCTTCCTCTAGACTCTGCACTCAAAGCATTTCCCGATGTCTCACCCGAGCTTTTCCGTCGCATTTCCTCACTAAGGATAGCACCGACAACATCATCAAACTTTAAAGTACTAGATCCAGAAACGGAGTTACTAATGGCCATTACCAAACCATTCCAACTTTCTGGTAATGAGCACAAGAATAACATAGCTCTAACTTCATCGTCAAAGTTTACCCCTACAGAACTTAATTGACTTGTAACTGTATTAAAATCATTTAAATGGTTTGCAACAGATCCACCTTCCGACATATTCATATTAAATAACCGTTTCATAAGAAATACCTTGTTTGAGGCCGAGGGTTTTTCATATAGTTTCGACAACGTCTGCATCAAACCCTCTGTCGTGGTTTCCTTCGAAATGTTGAAGGCGACTGATGCAGCAAGGCACAACCGTATTGTTCCGAGTGCCTTTCTATCGAGAAGGTTCCATTCTTCGTCTTTCATACCTGCCGGCATCTTTGTTTTTCTGCCCAATGGTAGGTATAGATCTTTCTGATACAGATAATCTTCCATCTGCATCTTCCACAGCGAGAAGTTTTGGTCGTTAAATTTCTCAACCCTAAACTTACCATCTTGTGCCACTGCTCCCACTCGAATCAGGAACCCTTCTTTCCTGCGAGTTTATCAGCCAAATAGACCTTCGGCTCTGATACCAGTTGTTAGGACTCTGGACACCACATATCTCCACAATGGTATGATATTGTCCACTTTGGGCCTAAGCCCTCATGGATTTGTTTTTGGGCTTTACCCCAAAAGGCCTCATACCAATGGAGATATTTGTCCATCCTTATATACCCATGATCCTCCCCACCTCTAGTCAATGTGGGACTTTGGTCATATACCCAACATTTCATACATGAGATTTTCAATCAATTCCTTCGGGTTGCTCCACGTAGACCTCTTCTTTGATCGAGCTGTGTAAGAACGCAGTCTTGAGATCCATATGATGTAGGTTCCGTCCTTGTGAAGTGGCAAGGGCTATGATCGATCAGATGGTCGTATATCTCTTAACAGGTGTAAATATCACATCATAGTCTATACCTTCCTTCTTGGAGAAACCACGAGAAACAAAACGATCCTTATACTATTTTGTACTTCCATCTGCTGCATGCTTCATCTTGTAAAGCCATTGGGAAGTAGCAATTGTCTTGTCCTAGGGTGTGGGAACTACTTCCGAGACATCATTCTTCATGATAGACTCATATTCTTTGGTCATAGCATCCTTCCATACTTGATGCCTGACGACGTCTGAGAATGATGAAGGCTTATTTTGTATGATCATGCTCATGATGGTCAGGTATCCCTCATATGTATTAGGTTTCTTACTTTCCCAAAAGGTTCCTTAGGGTGCAGCATCATCAAGTAGCCTCCTAAGCCATGAAGGCCTCTTCCTAGAAGAGGAAGGTTCATGTGGAGGAGGATCAATCGGATCCATGGGTTCTTCTACATCAAGCATTATTTTATCATCCTTTTCTTTTGGTTCCCTCGTGTCGGCTTCTTGAGAGCTCCTCAAAGTCGGAAGATTTTTCACGTTGCTGAGAGCCGTATCCTCGTCAAAGGTGATATCATGACTAGTTACAACTTCCCTTTGACTGGCTACATAGATTCTATAGCCTTTAGTATTTTCACCATAGCCCACAAAAATTCCCCTCTTTCCAAATGCACCCAATTTATTTCTTTTCTCTTTCGCGAGATGAAAATATACACGGCTTCCAAAAATTCTAAAATGAGAAACATCAGGTTTCTTACCGGTGAACTTTTCTTCAGGAGTCTTGGAACCCAATGCTTGATGAGGGCATCGATTTTGCACATATATGGTAGTGTTTACACTTTCAGCCCGTAGAAACTTTGGAAGTCTTTGATCATGTAGCATGGCTCAGACAGCTTCCACAATCATGTAGTTCTTCCTTCCTGCCACACCATTCTTTTTAGGAGTATGTGGTGTAGTAATCTCCCTCTTAATGCCAACATGAGGTATGCCTGAGTGAACCAACTATAATATATTTGAGGTGTTGCTTTGGCTTGAGGGGAATAGTCCCCTTTTGAGCTTTCCTTCGGCACATCCTGGACATACACCTTCTTTCTCTACTCAGAATTCAGGCATCGCTGTCACCATTTCCCTTACACAGAGTATAGCTTTATAATGAAGGGGAGAAAACCTCCAATGCCAATGTTCAGACTAAACAGATGTGTCATAAGACATGACACTTAGTGGACTTCCATCGACCTAATATAATGAATCAACACTAAACCCAAGAGTAAAGGCATCTTTAACATTATTTTTCCATATACCTACCTTGCCATCGCTGAAGGTTACCTTGTAGCCTTTCTCTTCCATTGCCGAGATGGACACTAGGTTCTTTTTGAGGTCACGTGCATTTAATACATCCTGGACTTTCTAGCCTTCTTGAATGGTTGTCCTCTTCCTCGATTCCTAGCTCTCCTCTTACCTTTTCTATTTAATTTTCCATCCTTTTGATTACCATGAGAGGGATTTTGATCATCGTCCCAGGGTGAGTCCTTCCTATCAGGGCACTCCCTTGCATAGTGGCCTACTTTATCACAGATGTAACATCGTCATTTTCTTCCAGCCTTAGGTCTAGCCTTTCCTTTTGATTTAGTCACGGAATTATTTCTTTTCTTAGCATGAGAAGAAAAGGCAGCAGGAAGACCTTTAGGCATGTGCATCTCTTGCTCTTCTTCCCTTGTTTCTTCTTGCATGCATCTCGCCATAATTCCTCGAAATGACGGATTACATTATAGTTTAGAAGAGTAGTCCTAAACACCTACCATTCGTATGGTAATCCTCCAAGGGTCGTGAGTGTCATTTCCCTATCAGCAATAGCCTCCCCAATAGATAGGAGATCATTCTTGATCTCGATTATTCTTAAGAAGTATGCTTTCATACTCTCATCTTTACCCTTCTGGATTTCCCCCAGTTTATTTCTAAGAAACAAAACTTGATTTGCATCATTAAATTTAAATAAACTCACGAGTCTATCGTAGATTTCCTTGGAGTTGTCTAGTTCAAAGATGTAGGCCACCAAATAGAGTCTTGGATGATCTTCTATTTTGACTTCTTTAGTTTTCCATTTGTTCCATGCAGCAGCAAATGCATTTGATCGAGGCTCAACAATATTGCCTCTTACATGGTCCAACATTCCTGGATCTTCTAGCTTTAGATCGATAGACATCTTCCATCCATGATAGTCATCTTTTGTACGAAGATTTTCTTCGGTAGAGTGTTAAGAACCCCATAGTTCTTCTAGGATAGCCTTGCCAATCTTCTCTTCGGTGACTGCTCTTGCTCTTGCTCGGTCTTTGTCTTCACCTCACCTCTCATACCATGTTAAGTTATGGTATGTTCTATGCTTATAATAGTTTACTTCTTTTTCTTATTATATTCCAGAGATTAGCAATCACATGTACATAAAGTAAAGTGCAGATAGAACATTAAACGATCGACACAAAACAAGCCAAGACAAGAGACACAAGATGTGGCGGCTAGCCAAGGACAAACCCCACAATGTGTGCGAAAACCCTTTGATCAAATATTCTTTTATCTTCAATAATTTAGGAGAGAGAAATAGTACAATAAATCTGATTCATATGAGTAGTACAAACCCTAGATCACGAGCATGAGCATTAGCGACTTCATTATAAAACTAGGGCAGACGATATCTCACAAACCGACTCTTGGATTGACTTCATTTCACCACCAAAAGTTGTGGCTTTCAAAGGAGGTTCAGATGAACCTACAACGTAGTTCCAAAGAGGAGATCTTCTAGGCCACATAGGTCACTCTTTACTTCTGCATTTGCAGCTTCAGTTTCAGCATTTTGCGGCTTCAAACTAGGGCAGTCGATATCTTGCAAACCGTTAGTGGGATTGACTTCATTCCACCACCAAAAGTTCGAGGTTTCAGAGGAGGTTCAAATGAACCTATAATGAAGTTTAGATGATGATATCTTCTAGGCCACGCAAGTCAATCTTTACTTCTATAGTTGCACCTTAATTTTCAGCAGTTTCCGGCTTCAATTGCGTGAGAGAGAGACCCATTTCTGCGGAGTAGAGAAGAGACCCATTTCTACACAGTGGAGAGAGAGATGGGATGAGAAGAGTGAGTGAAAATGGGGAAAGTCCTCTTATATTTATACACAACGTTGGTGTTCGAGGGCTTCTCAACCTACATGTGTTGTCTTGATAATAATTCCATAATCAAAATAAATTCATATCTCCATGAATACTTATCGGAATCGGATGATTTTTATATCAATCCTACACTTCTAGATGAGAGGAAACTAATAAAAATATTATTCGCCATGAATAATATGACCACATGATGCTTTTCCCTAGTTGCCAATTTTAACAAGTATCATTCATGAATATGAGAGGATGAAGTTGTTCATGTTTTCTTTGGACCACAAACCAAGAGTTCGATATACATATTTACCTTATTCATTATTTCTTCTTTGAACTCTTTCCATGGAGTGTTTAGTTCATTTTGTAGTACTTTATATGCACACAATTTTCTTTTAAAAGGTTGTGAATATTATGGTTCTCAATAAAATTTTAAATCTCATGATGATAGAGTCTAAGAAACTAATGATAATGTATCAAACATTCAAAGGGGTTACAACCAAATTATTTATGAAGATATCTTGAAATGCAAAGAGATGTCCTTTTCTGAAAAATAATGTTACTTTTTTTTAAAAAGACTCTTCATTAATCCCACCACTAGAGTTTGTTGACCCTGTTCCAAGCAAATCAAGAGAGCATTAAAATGTAGAAACATTCAAACATGCAAAAATGTTTCTATCCAACATTTAAGAAGAAAGAGAAATAATTAAGTCTCAAAGAAAGAGAGGTGGTATTTTGTTAAATTTTATGGTCCTATCTATCATTAGTATGATATTGAAAATGAGCAAGTGGCGGTTGTCCAAGAATAGGAATGTGATCATAAAGTTGGAAAATATACTCTAATTTATGATTTGTATGATTCCTAGCAAGAATTTGGTACAATTGGTGAGGAAGACCATAAAGATATATTTTGCTGGACACAAGAAGGTAGAAGTTTTGAAATGAAGGAAGTTTGTTTTCAAAAAATAATTCATACACATAAATGTTTAGAAAGAAATCAGTATTTTTCCAAAAAGTCCAAGTTGAATATTTCATTAGTTATGATGATTGTTTTGAAAAAGAAGATATCTCCAGTAGTTCCAAAAAATAAAATTGATGGAAATTGTTTATAGAAAACATCAACCATGTGCTACAAAGTTGAGTGAAAATAGAATTGTTGATCAAAGCCACTTATTTTTTCATACATTTTATGATCCTGTAACAGATTATATGGCAACTTTAATAAAAGTGATGGAATTTTTTTATGAAATACATCAAATGTGTGCTACAAATTTGAGTGAAAATAAAATTGTTGATCAAAGATAACTTATTCTTTCATAGATTTTATGATCCTGTGGTAGACTATATGGCAATTTTTCTTGCTTGGTAGCCATTCTCTTTTTCTAGGTATGTACTTGCTCTTGTGGACTAATTTTTACTACTTTTGGTTATGCTCATTTTTATTCTTGAACTTCTGGTGTAAGATCTAACCCTCATAGCACTCAAAAGGTCACATGGTACTATTGGAAGACTGAATTCACTAGATTAAGATTAGACATGTACATAGGTAGGAAACTGTACATAAATAGGATCAGGTGATGAGCATTTCATTTCCAGTTGCAGTTCTTCAATTCAGTTTTACTTAATAAATAAGAGTGATAACCCTTTTGGGAAACAATTTTGGAGGGGTTTTAGATTTTAAGAATGTCCAATCTCAGTTTTGATATTTCAATATTTTAGTAATTATGGACTCCATGCCCAATTAAGACCACTCATCTACAGATCGTAACACTCTCTAATCACAATGTTGTCCCTAGATGGATGAAAATGTTGTAGCTCAATCTGACACAACTCTAAATTCAGAGATTTTCAAGAAAGTTATAACATAAGATTAAATTTAATAAAATTTGATGGCACTTACTAGTATTTTCTTGCAGTTTTATAGTTCCATTACATTGTTGGAGCTAGTTAAAAATGCTAAAATGATGTTAGAAGGGATATTTATGGGTTTCATTTTGTAGAAGTAGAGAGGTTTTCCAAGAGTATGAATTTATACCAACAATAAGACTAGGTGAATTATTAAGTTCAACACATTGTTTACCACATGTTCAATGGGGCAACGTCGATAGGGTCATGAGAGAGGGAAATCTTCTTGATGATTCTAGCATGGGTCTTGTTGTTTTTGTTCCTATTGGGGACAAAGGTGAAATGCAGCAGCGCGGGATGACTGAGGTTCAACAAACCAGGGATTGGACAAAATATATCAGTTGTAAAGAATGGAGGAAGATAAAGAATATTCAAGTATGCCGGGAGCCTTGAAGATAGTGCATTCCATGCTTTAAATGTTGCTTGCGCTGCTTCATATGAGGAACTCCTTGATTCTGTGGACTGCGTCATGGCATGTTTCCTGTTCTAGTAAAGAAAAGATGAGCCAGCATCGTTAGCTTCCCATATTTGAAGGATATTTAGATGATCAGTATTGTCCTAGGATCTAGAGAAGAGAAAGGAGTTGGGTGAATTCGCATAGATGAAGCAAAGTTTGAGATGTGAAGCATGGGTCGATTGACAATGCTGGATTACATCACTGTCCAGCTAGCTCCACACTTACGAGGGAAATTTGGCATGGCCCCTATCAGTTATATACAATTTGGGCAGAAGCAATAGACAATGTTATGTAAGTTGCTGGAGAGCTTGTGTCTGCTCGACTTTCTCATAAGGAAGAGTCTTATGTGCTATACAAAATACACAGATTGTGGAATATAATGAGGATCAGGCTTTGATAAACAGGTAGTTTGTTTCATGGTGCTTTTGCTTGTACAACCTTTACAGTTGAAATTACTTACACTGTTTCCTGGCATCTTTGGTTGTATACGAAATTGCCATGTCAATGTCAGATTGACAGCCTCGAAATGCATTACAAGTATTGAAAAAAAAATAACAACCCATGTTATGGCAGGAATAAAGGGAAAAATCATCCCCATGTTCAGGGATTCATCATTTATGCAGGTGAGGCAAAGTGCGGGCATGCTTGTTACTTCATTAGTTGAGGAGTTAGGAGTAAAGCTGGTGGCATATGCTCCTTTGCTTGTTGTTCGTCTTTTGGGATGTATGAGTGACAGTGATCCCACTATAAGACAGAGTGTAATGTCTAGCGTTTCTCCACTAGACGTTCAGGGATTCATCATTTAGGCAGGTGAGGCAAAGTGCGGGCATGCTTGGTACTTCATTAGTTGAGGAGTTAGGAGTAAAGCTGGTGGCATATGCTCCTTTGCTTGTTGTTCGTCTTTTGGGATGTATGAGTGACAGTGTTCCCACTATAAGACAGAGTGTAATGTCTAGCTTTTCTCCACTAGTTGCTCTTGTTCTACTCGCCAGGGGTGATCCTCCACCAAGTAGACATAATGAGAATCTATCATCAAGAAGTGTTGAAGATGCTCACTTTTTGGAGCAACCTCTCGATAATTCCCAAGTTGATGATTATAAACAGTGGTTAGCTTTTCTTAAACGTTTCAAGATTCATTGGACTTTTGCGATGGCATGGATCTTGGGAAAACACTCCAAGCCTCTGCAATTAGAGAATTTGATACCATGAAAGGTCTTGCTATTAAAGTAAAAAAGAACCAGTTACACTCTTTGATTGCGTTTCCCTCAACTTTAGTGGGTCACTGGGCTTCCCAAAATGAGAAGTTTATTAATAGTTCTGTTCTGCAACCTCTCGATTATGTTAGATTTCCTCAGGAGCGGTCTTTCATTTGAAATTAGCTTGGAAAGTTGCATTAATGTTGCAGGCAGCGTTTCTCATCCCTTATAATTCGAAAGCCTGAAATACTGAGATGTATTCAATGGCACTGTGAGTAGATAAGTGTATATTCTTTTTGCACAAATGTAAATAATAAATGACCCAGATTATTCACGATTACATCCAATAAACCGAATGTGGTCCTGCAAAGCACTAATCCTAAACTGCCCATCGAATGATCAACAGATCAGATTTATTATCACAACACCTTCTTCATCTCCAGAAATTGGTACAGGTGGTTCAGTAAGTAGTAACTGGTTTTCGAAAAACCTTATGTAGTTTTGTCAATGTGCACACAAGTACAATAGTGAGACCCGAAATGCATTAATTTTTCTCCTCTGAGATGTAAAGAGGCAAGATTTTTGTTGTTAAACGATATATATATATATATGTTTGTTTAAACTATTTTTTTAAACACCTAAAACTGCCTTTAGAATCAGCTATGAAACTGATCATAACAACTAAGAAGTTAGGATAGCAGGAAAGATAAAAACTAACACTTAGATGGGTCAGAGGCTAATACAATATTGTATTTTTACTTGCTAATACAATATTGTATTTTTACTTTTCATGTGTTGATGAATAATGTTTTCAGTTGTTGGATACCCTAAAGTCTTTCCTGTGTCATCTTGTGTTAATTTTTAAAATTTTACTTTTTAAAAAGAATAAGGAAATTGTTGGGATTTGATTTTACTGAGTTTGAATTTCTGTGAATTAAAATTAAAAAACTGTTAATCACGTGTATATATATATATATATATATATATATATATATATATAACATGATAATTATATTTATTTTAAAGTTATTTTATATATATTTTTATTATATGATAATTATATTTATTTTAAAGTTAAAAATAATTTTATTTTGCAAAATAACCTATTATCTAACACTTTCACTATCACTTCTTTCGGCTAGTTCGTCAATTGTATTCAACATCAAGAAACCACTTTGAAAACATCGTTCACATAGGGAAAGAGTTTTAATCAAATTTCTCAAAGTTGGTTAAATGATAGGACAACGAATTAATCTTTTTACAGTTTAGAATGATAGACACTGATCTCCTTTTGAGCCAGAGATTGTTTCCCAAAAAACAACAATCCAAATGCTTTTAAACTATCCATTTTACATCAGTTTCCACAGTTCCATTCTGGGCCTTGATTTTTAATTAAAAAGTAAGTACGCATTCACAATTTTTTATAAAATAAAAGTGAACGATAACATTCAAATATTTGGTAGTAATTATAAATTAGTACAGACATAATCATAAAGTTGCAGGAAATGATTTTGTCCAATAGAATCAATTACCTACATTTAAATAATTCATAGCAGTTATGAAAAAACAACAATTTTGATAATAAAAGTGATTATATAGATGCTAATTTTTATGGTGTATTGGGTGTAATGAGAATGAATATATAAAAGCTTAATGCATGTTTATGGTATAATAATTTAAAAAGGAGTATATTTTAAATAATAGTATTTTTTTTGGTCCTCTCGAATTTGAATTTTTAATTTTTCAATCTTCATAATATTTACAAGGCAAATATGATTTTTTTATGTTGGTATTCCACTTTGTTAATCAATTAGTCTAAACTATAGTATCGTCATTACTATTTCCATCCTCGCTACTATTTCCATTTTGTTGGAAGTACTATACATACCTACATGCGAACTATGAGTTAGAGCATGGGACCTCTTTTTGCATGATTTACTCTTTGATTTGCTCCTTTAACTCCGCAACTAGTTAGTTATTCTACATGATTTAATCCATGATTTGCTCTAGTTCTCTCAGGAACTTGTTGTAGGTGTTGAGTCTCATTGATCACCACTATAGTGCATTACCTTGGGATATTCACCTAGTAATGCTATATCATGAGCATTGTAACCTATTTTCTAATGAACCATTCTTTTGTTCTTTCAATTTTCTTTTAGTGTTTTTGCTCTGCAAAGGTGTGTGTTCAACCTTTACTAGCTCGATTCATCTCAGCATGTTTTCTAACACATTTACATGGTATGAGAGCCGATAGGTTGCTAGATAAAAGGTGCACCAATGCTTTATTTTGCAGGTATTACAACTTGGAGATCGAGGATTGACACAAAACTGGAGTTTCCCAAAGCATCGATTCTAACACCCTACAACTATCACGAATGGAAGGACCAAATCACTTGATACCTTCATCATAAAGGGTTGTACATGATTACCATGGCTACAAAGGTGGAACCCACTTTAGCCATAGAGAAACCCAAGTACCCCAAACATATGCACGAGGCCCACAGATCCATATGCATGTGTATCTCTCCACAGTTGCAGTTTCATCTATCTGCCTACAATACTCCCAATGAGATTTGGAGAAAGGCTGAAGATCTCTACAGGAAACATGATGAGATGAAAGGACATCTCCTCGAAGTGGATCTACTATCATTGGATCCACTGAACTATGATAGAAGTCAAGACTTCTTCACCAAATATAATGATCTATTGCTGCAACTCAAGGGTTGTGGAATTGACAAATCCAAGGAGGAGAGTCACCAAGTTCTCTCTATTATGTCAAAGCTCACATCAGAATACTCCGTCTTTGTGTCTATATTTGATTCACTAAGGCTCGCAATAGGTAAATCCTACACTATGCCTTTTCTCAAAGAATTTATGGACTCCCTTATTTTTTAGCAAGATAAACTCATTAGCATGGGGAAAATAAAACCTCCAAAGGCACATGCACTTGCTATGCATGATGGGAGCCAGAATAAAAATCATAGATTTGATTCAAATCAGAAAAATGAGCAGCAAAAAGCGCATTCCCATCCAAAGAAAGAAGGGTACACCAAGCCCTTCAATGACTCCTCTCGCTCGAGAAATGAGAAAGGGAAGAAAGGAAACAGATGCACCTATTGTCAAAGAGGATTTCATCCAAAATCCTCTTGCATGAAGAAACAAATTGACCAAGTGGCAGAAATCCTTCAGAAGCACAACCTTGGGGACCCCATCCCTCACGGCGCTAAGAAGAAAACTAAGGATCCACCACACGGGAAAGGTAACACTTTTCATGCTTTAGTTGCAATTAATTCTTCTTTTGATACATGGATTATAGATTGTGGGGCATCACATCATATGGTTGCTGCAAAAGAAGTCTATTCCTTTTTGGATGCATGCAAATGACCTCCCATCCTCATGGGAGATGACTCACCTATTAAGGTCACAAGAAAAGATATATTGGAACTTTTACAAAGAAACTTTGAAGATGTGCTTCATGTTCCAAAACTTTCCGTAAACCTGGTTTCAGTTTATTAGATCACTCATTCCGACACGAAAAAGAGAGTGGAATTCACGCGAGATGCAGTGAACATATATGATATACATAGAAGCTCCAAAATTGCAACTCGTGAGGTAAACAGTGAAGCCACACTGTATACATTTTCTGATTTATTGAATCTAAATCCTCATTATTGCTTACACATGCTGATGATAGTAGTAGGATTTGGCACGGGAGGTTTGGCCACTTAAATTATAGGTATATGCAGCAGCTAAGAAAGAATGAGATGGTGGAAGGCTTGCCAAATATCAGTTTCTTCAAAGGAGTTTGTGAAGGGTGTGTCCTTGGCAAACAACCGAGAGAAAAGTTTGACACTGGCAAGACTCACAGTGCATCCTCTCCTCTAGATCTAATCCATAGTGATCTCATGTGGCCTTTTCCTCATCCTCCCATCAACAAAGCAAGGTATGTGCTTACATTTATTGATGATTTCTCATGGTATACTTGGGTGTATCTTCTGACGGCCAAATGTGAAGTTTTTGCGCACTTTAAAGATTTCAATGCACTAGTTGAGACACGGTAAGAGAGAAAGATCAAAACCCTCCATACAGACAATGGGGGGGAATATGTTAAAACAACACTTCAGAACCTTTGTCTTTAGTCCGGCATACAGTTGCAGTACACAGTTCCATACACTTCACAGGAGAACGGAGTTGCTAAGAGAAAGAACTGATCTCTCAAAGAGATGGCTTCCTTCATGTTTCATGGTAAGTCATTACCTCATAAGCTATGGGTTGAAGCACTTAATTGTGCTAACTACATCTAGAACCTATCTCCTCATAGGTCTATCAAGGTTCAGACCCCCTTTGAGGCTTGGAGCGGCACTAAACCAGAGGTCACCCACTTCCGTGTTTTCGGCTCCTGAGCATGGGCCACGATCCCCTCTGAAAAGAGGAAAGCTCTTGATCCAAAGAGCATTGAGTGCATCTTTTTTGGATACCATCATGGTGTGAAGGGATACCGCCTCTCGATTTCCTCTACGGACAAGCTCATCATTGAGCGAAGTGTCAAATTTGAGGAAAGTCTCTCACATGCACCTCAATTGCTGCCTGCAGACACCTTTTATCTACCTCATGTCTGATATGATGACTCATTGCACTCACATGTAGATATAGAGCATGCAGATGTCGAGGTAGAGCATGCAGATATAGAGACACAGTCTTGAGATGAAAATCTAGTGCATGCAAATGATGATCCACATCCAAGTCCAGGTCGGGCTTCTAGCAGTGAATCATATTCCCGTGTCATAAATCAGAGAATAAGGAACTTACATGAGATATATGCGCAAGACAACCCAACTACTACAAATGGTCTTGTGGGGGATAATTCTGATCTACAAAGGACTAGCTTAGAGTTTATTGAGCCTCCTCTTGTCCTCACTGCCACTGAACCATCGCCATACTAGAATTGTCATTTCGTTCAGTCTTCTGATCCACAGTCTTATGGTGAGGCTGGTGGGCATCCATCTTGGGAGTCCGCCATGGAGGAAGAATATAACTCCCTCCTCGAGAACTAGACTTGGGATCTAGTCCCTCTTCCTCCACGAAGGAAACTTGTCCGATGCAAATGGGTCTACAGGACCAAGAGTGTTGCATATGGGAAAATCATCAGACAGAAAGAAAGGCTAGTAGACAAAGGCTTCCAACAAGTGCATGGCATTGATTATGACGAGACCTTTGCTCTAGTAGCAAAGATGGATTCCATACGCCTTACACTTGCCATTCTGGCTACCTAGGGGTGGGAAGTACATCAAATGGATGTGAAGAATGCCTTTCTTCACGGAGACCTATCTAAGGAGATCTACATGGAGCAACCACATGGTTTCATTCAGGATTCATCTTTGGTCTCGAGACTGAAGAAATCTCTATATGGCCTTAAGCACGCCCCAAGAGCTTGGTACGCGAAGATGGGTTCTTTTCTCTTATCACAAAACATTGAAAGATGTAAGACTGATCTGAATGTTTACATGCTTAGGACACATGATTCTCTTCTTACCTTAGTTTTGTATGTGTATGAACTCCTAATCAATGGCAGCTCGGCCTTAGCCATTGCTACAGTCAAGAGGGACTTGCATGATAGGTTCTTGATGACGGACATGGGTCCATTACACTTCTTTCTTGGTCTTGAGATCAGCTAGGATGCCACAGGTATTAAACTCTCTCAGGTTAAGTATGCACGGGATCTCCTCGAGAGATTTCGCATGACTAACTGCAAGCCAACACTGACTCCTTTTTTGTTTGGGGTCCACCTTGAGGATGGAGGTGACACTCCATTAGTTGATAGAACTCTCTACCGACAGCTAGTGGGGAGCTTATTGTACCTCACCCACTCCAGACCAGATCTCTCATATGCAGTAGGGGAAGTTTCCAGATACATGCAGGACCCACATGAGGTACATTAGAATACTGCCAAGCACATCCTCCGATATGTGCAGGGCACCATCACCTTCAGGATTCACTATGCAGCAGGCACTGCATTGAATCTCCTTGGCTTCACAGATTCTGATTGGGCGGGAGACAACATTGATCGCAAGTCCACCTCCGGATATTCACTTAGTTTAGGATTTGGCCCTATCTATTAGTCGAGCAAGAAGCAAGTTGCTATTGCTCTCTCTTTAGCTGAGGCTGAGTACATAGGAGTAGTCAACATCACCATTCAGGATTTGTGGCTACAACACTTCCTCACTGAGTTGGGCGTCCACATCCACCAGCCCATTGTTATCTGGTGTGACAACGAGAGCACTCTCAAATTTTGCAGGGATCCAGTAAAGCATCAACAGACGAAGCATATAGAGATCCATATGTATTACATCAGAGACTTAGTACATGATTGGGTCATTTATTTTCAATTCTGCCGTTCAGCAGAACAGACTGCAAACATCTTCACCAAGACATTCACTGAGCAGAAGTTTCGCTCTCTGTGCGATCGTCTTAGAGTGAAGGACACAGTTGCTTAGCAAGTGCCTTTTCTTGCTCTTTTCTTTTGATTACATCGTATTTTGAGAGGGGGGGGGGGGGGGGGGTTTCCCATGAGGTTTTCCCTCTTTCCTCAATTTTACTACAAGTTGCACTATATTTTGGGTGACCTTTGGCCTTAGCTGCGAGGGCCCATTTTCTATTTTTTCCCATAGTGGTGTTGAGGGGGGGTGTTAGAAGTACTACACACGTACATGCGAACTATGGGTTAGAGCATGGGACCACATGCAAGATTCCTTTTGCATGATTTACTCCTTGATTTCCTCCTTCTTTAACTCCGCAACTTGTTAGTTCTTCTGCATGATTTACTTCCTCATTTGCTCCTTCGTTCACTCCGCAACTCACTAGTTCTCTTCGAAACTTGTTGTAGGTCTTGAGACTTCTCATTGGTCACCATTATAGTGCATTACCTTGGGATCTTCACCTAGTAATGCTATTTCATGAAAATTGTAACCTATTTTCTAATGAATCGTTCTTTTGTTCTTTCTATTTCCTTTTAGTGTTTTTGCTCTACAAAGCTGTGTGTTCAACCTTTACTAGCTAGATTCATCTGTGAAGATTTTCTAACACATTTACACATTGAATGTATTCTTACATTTGGTAGTATTAAAACTTCATCATTTTCATCATTATCTAATATATTATCTTTATCTTGATAAGTAATTGCGCCAATCCCCTCGACACGTGGACACATATATATTTTAGTTTTTTAATTTATTTTAATTTATTTAAAATTTAATTATTTATTTCCAAATTTAATTTAAATTATTTTTAATTTTAAATTCATTTAAATTTAATTTAAATTTATTTATTTTTAAGTTTCTTTAAAATATATTTTAAAATATAAATATTTTAAAAATTTATTTATATTAGATTTATTTTAATTTTACATTTATTAAAAAAATAATATAGAAACCATAATATTGATTGGTTATATTAATTTATCAAAAATATATTTTTATAATATGATTTTTCTTTTTTATAAACAAAATGTTTGATACATACATTATAATAAATGAATAAACTTTATTAAAATTATATTGGTATATATCAACGACATTTATTAATATGGTTGTTGAAGTGGAAAATGAAACTTCAAGCCCAATGTTTCTCATGAGCGTATGTCTCTATTTTTTATTTTTATTTTACTTTCAAAACTTATTTTTTAGCCATGAGTACAGAAAAGAAAAGAAAATGGGTTCTAATGTATTAATAGATTAAACTTAGGATTTATAATATTTGGTTTATAATATTATTTTTGGGGTGTACACTATTAATCTTAGTGTTTATAATGATAGGTTTTATAATATTAGGGATCATACAAAATTTTGGTTGCACTAGAAACTTATTTAAAGACACTTTAAGGACACTTTAAGGCAATTCATTGATCTTCAAGCAAATAATAGTTTGATAAGAAAAATTGAAGTCTACTAGTTTGCTACACAATCATTGAGATGTAGTTAATAAAAGTAATTGCGATGATGTCATTAGAAACAAGGTGATTGTAGGGAACAACCACAACCATTATGCTTTGCACAAATTAGGTTATTTTAATGATAAATATTTTGGTTGAGTTATCATGGAGATTTGAATAATAGGGAGATTGTAAATCAAATTTTGAGGTTGAGAAATAGAGAGGAGATAAATCAAAATTTGATGTCAAAGAGGATGATATGCAATCAATATAGGATATAGTTTTGGATGATATTAGACAAGGTAGGTCATTACTTTTTTAAAAAGAAAAAGATTAATCGTAATTAAATATGTATACTAATATTAAATAAAATAAAGTTAATAAGCATTATTAACAAAATATTAATTTCTCAATTATACCTTTGGTTTGGTAGACATTTATATAATAATTATCATTTTATTGAATATAACTTTAGTAAAGTTAATAATAATTTTATAATAACGTATTTTTTTTAATATTTTTGTTATTAAATACAAATAAAAAAAATTATTTTTATTTTTAAATTTTAATTATTTTCTTGAGAAAAGGAATATGTGCCAAATTTTAATCGTTTGTCAAAGCTTCTCTTTTATTTTTATAGAATAAATTGATTTTAACAATTTGCATTTAGTGAAAATATATATTATGTACTAAAATTTTATTTTTATATTTACAATTGAAAATAATGATTTTTTTGTTTTTAATTTTCATTTAATTATATATTATATTTCTATTTCAAAAACCAAAAGATATATTATAATAATTTTTTATATTTTTAAGTTCAAAATCAAGTATGGTGAACCATGTTCAAACGTGGTCGAATGTCACATTGTGACAAAGATTCTTTCAATATGAAAATCAATGATGGTCAACCATGGTAAACCATGGTAAATGATTATTAAAAACCATGGCCACATTGTGACAAAGATTTTTCTCATGGTTGAGCCTCAGAATATGACAACGATGGTCAACCATGGTTCAATGTCCCATTGTGACAAAGATTGTAAATATGGATATCAACCATATTCCAACATCACATTGTGAAAATATTCTCTCAATATCAAAATCAATGATGGTCCAACATCAAATTGTGACACAGATTGTCTCAATATATAAATTAAGCATGGGAAATCATCATCAACCATGGTTAACCATGGTCAATATTCATGGTAACATTGTGACGATGATTGTCTCTTAGTTCATCACATTATGAAAACCATAGTAAACCATGGCCTAATGTCACATTGTCACAAATATTGTCTCAATATGAAAATCAACCATGGTCACCAATGGTCAACCATGTTTTTTTTAGTGTTTATAATATTTATCCTAAGGTTTATATACCTCCTGCTTACAATATTAATTGTGTGTGTTTTTGGTTATTTAGTATTAATCCCACGCATTCGTCAGTGCCTTGGGTTTATAATAACGATACCTTGGGTTTATTAATCTAAAGGTTCATATTCCTCACGTATAATATTATTGATAGGGTTTATAATATTAATCCCGGTGTTTAATATAACTCCCTTGTGTTTATAATCAATCATCATCAACCATGGTAGAATGTCACGCTATTACAAATATTGTGTTAGTATCAAATTCAATCATGGCCAATGATGGTCAACCATATTTCTTTTAGGTTCTATATACCTTGGGTTTATAGTTTTAAACTCTCAGGTTTAATATTATTCAACCATATTATTTTAGGGTTTATATACCTTGGGTTTATAATATTAAACTCTCGGGTTTAATATTATTCCCCTCAGTTCATAATATCTTGGGCTTTCAATATTCTCACAAATATTATCTCAATATAAAAACCAACCATGCTCAACAATCATGGCCACATTTTGATGAAGATTGTCTCTTGGTCCAGCATCACATTAGAACAACCATGGTCAACCATGGTTGAATGTTAGATTGTGACAAATATTTCCTCACTATGAGAATGAGTAGTTTTCCGATGTCACTTTTTGAGGAAGATTGTCTCAATATGAAAATCAATCATGATCAACCATGGTCCAACATCACATTGTTACAACGATTGTGTCAATAAGAAAATGAACCATGGTCAATGATAGTCAACCATGTTTATAATATCCATATTAGGGTTTATATAGCTTGGGTTAATAGTATTAATCACTTGGGTTTCATATTATTCCCTTAGGTTTATAATATCATGAGACTTTAGTATTAATCCCTTACATTATTAGTCCATTTTACTTATAATATCAATCACTTGGATATATTAATATAAAGGATCATATTCATAGGGTATAGTACTATTCACAAGGTTTATAATATTAATCTTAAGGTTTAATATAAAGACCTTGAGTTTATAATCATGCTCAACCATGGTCGAACATCACACTATGGCAAATATTGTCTCAATATGAAAATCAAACATATTCAACAATCATCAACTATCATCAACCACATTTATTCCGTGTCAAGCATGGTTGAGTGTCACATTGTGACAAATATTGACTCAATATGAAAATCAACCTTGGTCAACCATGTTCTATCATGGCCAACCATGGTCCAATGTCACAATGCGACAAAGTTTGTCTCAATATGAAAGTCAATAATGGTCAACCATGGTAAATGATGGTCAATCATGGTCAATATGAAAATGAACCATGTTGAAGTATGGTGAAGCATGGCCTAATGTCACATTGTGACAAATATTCTCTCAATATGAAAATCAGCTATAGTCAACCATCATTAACCATGGTAAATGATTGTGAGCCATGGCCAACCATAGTCTTATGTCCCATTATGATAAAGATTGTCTGAATATGAAAATCAAACATGGTTAACCATGTTCAATGATGGTTAATGATTGTTAATGACCATGGTCACATTGTGACAAAGATTATGTCATGGTCCAATGTCACATTGTGATAACCATGGAAAACCATGGTCAACCATGGTCCAACATCGCATTGTGAAAAATATCGTCTCAATATGAAAATAGACCATGGTCAACCATGCTTGTTTTAGGGTTTATAATATTTATCCTAGTGCTTATATACCTTCGGTTTACAATATTAATCCTTTTGGTTTTTGGATTTTTAATATAAATGCCTTGCATTTATTAGTGCCTTGGGTTTATAATATCAATCCCTTGAGTTTATTAATATAAGGTATCATATTCATAGGGTATAATATTTGTTTTTTCCAAAGAAAAAAATGAAATTTTTATTAAAATAAAAAGTTACATAGCATATGCATTAAGCATACAATTTGGTTGTATGAAATTAGATCATATAGCGCATAGGATACAGTCCTTGCGAAAAGAAAAAAAGAAAGTGCCGCTCCTACAGAAAACAAATGATCGAGTTGGCCTAAGCCTTCGTGCCCTTATTATTCTCCACTTTTCGCCAACCATCCATGTTGTGAGTGGATTCAATAATGGCAAGCTCATTTTCCACGGTGTTCATTCACTGTTCCTTATCTGAATCTGATCCTTCAGAACTGTGAATTCGTTTATTACCTCTTATTTCCATCTGGTGTTCTTGTTCGATTTCCTCATTATTCTCTTTTTCCTTATTTTCCTGAGCTTTATCCTTTGTTGTATTACGTTCTTATTTCTTTGCTATAGCCGCCTTCTTTAATGCATCATCTATATTCTACCATCCTTTCGCCTTCCTTTGTTGTTGCTTGCTCTTGTTGGGGCTTGGGCACACATTGAAAAGATGACCTGTTTATTGACATCCCTGGCATCTGAAAGATGTGTTCTCATAGTCCAAGGTTTGTTTGCACTGTGTATTATTGAATTCCGAATTATGCTTTCAAGTAGTCCTCGGCTGAGATCTACTTCGACACATATTTTGGCAAAAGTAAATATTCCTTTTAGATGTCTCTCTACATCTATCTTTAAAATTATCCACAAAGTATTTCTAATAGCTGTTAGAGCCTTTGGATGCCAAAAATGTAAAGGGAGGTTATGCAGCCTAACCCATACTGGCATCCTTGATACCACCATGGTGTTGGCATCAAAGTCAGGAAACCAAGGGGTAATAAAATGTCTAGCACTACCCCAGAACCATGGCCCTTGGTTGAGAACTGTTTCCTTTTCTTCTTCTGTGTGAAAGCATACTATAAAAAACCCCTTAGGATATAGGTAGATTTGGCAATTTGTTTCCAAGACCGAATGGATCCATTGATACAATACATGAGTTCTAGGCCAAAAGCCACTAAATCTACAAATAACTGCATCATTTTGTAGATCTGAATATATATTATTTACCTCTCGTATATCGATGGAGATAGATGGGCTCTCTGGAACTTGATTTACAATGTACTGCCTCGGGGTTTCAGTGCGAGCTATGGGATTTTTCCTTTTTCCCTTTACTACTTCTTTGAAAGACCCTTTGGTTTGCAAGCTAGTTCTAGTGCTTTCGATACCTCCTCGTAATCTCATATTGACAATGATCGTAGATCCTAACTTGATGTTGTAATCTTGCATGGTTCTGCAGTCCTGCAGTGATCTACCCTCATTTAATAGGTGTTGTTTCCGAGCTGGGTAGCCAGTGTGAATGGTGATGTCGTTCTTCAAATCTGAAACCCTGTCGCTATCATAAGTCCAAATCAAGGTTGTGTTTCCTTTTGGCGTCTTAACAAAAATTTGAAAACCAGATCTGGTAATCTGGGGCGGCTCAATTCTTATCAGATCAGAGCTGTCAAGATCCGTATCCGATCTATTTAAGATCTTGCTATCATGAAACGAGCTTTGGATCTCCCTTGCCTTGAGGAGATCCTTTGCGTCTGAATATGGATCCGTGGTAAAAGGAATTGATTTTTCCCTAGATCCATACTTTGGCTCTGCTTGGATCCCAAAAACTAATCGCTTGTTTATGGAAAAGGTTCGATCTAACCCTTTTCTTAGGAGGATCGACGTGCTGGTTATCGATGTTCTGCCCTGAAGGTCGGTCGCAAGAATAGTGGCGGATTCTGCACTGAAGATACACTTTCTTGTGTTGTCTAGCTGGAAAGGTCCACGCAGAATCAGCGCATGCCCGTTTTGAAAACGGAGACCCACTGCTTTCGGTGGGTTTTGGGCTGATCCGGCCCCTCTTTCTATTTTGCAAAAAATTGGACCATTATCACATGCATTTGAAAGCTTACTATCCGCCTCCAAAGAATATGAGCTCAATACGATGTCCAAGGAGTCCAAAAAGCGACTATCTCTGCATAATTTTTCAACTTGAACACCCAAGATTGTCATGGCTTAGCTCGAAGACTCGCACACAAAGGGCCACAGGAGCGAGGCAGGGATTTCCGATAGATCTCCTCCAAGGATTCCGCCAATCATTCGTCTCTTCAGATTTTGATTAAAAATGAAAAAACCATTTTGTCTATGAACTCTCATATGGTATAATATTATTGAGGGGTTTTATAATATAAATCCTAGGGTTTAAGATAAATCTTATGGCTTTATAATCAAGCATTGCTCATCATGGTCCAATGTCATGTTGTGGAAAACATTATGTCAATATGAAAATCAATCATGGTAACTCATGTTCAACCACGTTTTCTTTATGGTTTATAAGATTTCTCTTAGGTTTTATATACCTTGGTTTGATATTATTCACTTAGGTTTATAATGAATTGTGTTTATTAGTCTCTTAGGTTTATACCATCAATACCTTGAGTTTATAAATCCAAGGGTTCATATACCTAGGGTATAATATTATTCATATGGTTTATAATATTTATCCTAGGCTTTATTGTAAATCCCTTAGGTTTATAATCATATTCAACCGTGGCTGACCATGGTCCAACATCACACTGTGATAAATAATGTCTCAATATGAAAATTAACGATGTTTAACCTTCATCAACCATTTTCAAAAATCACATTGTGAAAAATATTGCCTCAATATTGAAATTAACCATGCTAAAACATATTCAAGCATGGTAAACCATGGTCAAATGTTACATTGTGACAAATATTGTCTCAATATGAAAATAAATCATGGTGAATCATGGTCACTAATAAAATCAACCATTGTCCAACGTCACTTTGTGACAAAGATTATCTCAATACGAAAATAAACTATCGTCAACTAATTAATCATGGTCAACCATAGTTAATCATAATCAACTATGGTCAACCATGGACCAACGTTGCATTTAGATAAAGATTATATCAATATGAAAATAAACAATTGTGAACTATGGTGAGTCATGGTTTATGATTGTTAATAATTATGATCACATTGTGACAAAGATTGTCATGGTCCAACGTCACATTGTGACAACCATGGTCATCGATGGTCAACCATGGTCCAACATCACAGTATAACAAATATTCTCTTGATATGAAATTCAATCATGGCCAAACATGTTTGTTTTAAAGTTTATAATATTTATCTTAGGGTTTATATACCTTGGTTTTAAATTATTAATTCTTTTGGTTTTTGGATTATTATTATTATTATCATTTTCTTATTAGTGCCTTGGGTTTATAATATCAATCACTTAGGTTTATTAATCTAGGTTTCATATTCCTATGGTACAATATTATTATAATCTTAGTCATAGGGTTTAATATAAATCTATTTGTTTTATAATGCATTGTGTTTATAATGTAAATTCCTTGAGAATATCATATTAATGATAGGGTTTAGATTCCAAGGGTTTAATACTAAGCCTAAGTTTCACTCTATTAATTCATTTAGTTTTTAATATTAACCCCTTTCTCTTAGGTCTATAATATTAATCATAAGATCCATCTTAACGTTAAGGCTTAATGTTTGTTTTAGGGTTTATAATATTTATCTTAATTTTATATACATTGGGTTTAATATTATACGCTTGGGTATATAATATCAAGGTTTCATGCTATAACATTGTAATGGTTCGAAAATGTAGATCACATTGTGACAAGAATTGTTTCAATATGAAAATGAGTCAAATAATCATTGTCACAATGTTACATTAGCTTGTAATTTATTCAAGGTTGCCGTGTTACATTACAAAACAAAGAGTGTTAGAGGTAGTTTTGTTAATAAGTTTTCATTTTTTCAGTGAAATATCTAAAAAAAATTAACAATAAAATAATATTGTTTGAGTATAAAGAATAAACAAAAAAAGATGATAAGTTAGAAATAAAGAAGATTACAAGAGATGGAAAATAAAATACAAGAAAATATATGACTAACTCAAAAATGAGAGGGTGATAATCTAAAATATAATAAAATGAAGAGATTAAGAGTTCCAATAAAAGTTAAATAATTTTTTTTTCCTAAATAGATTACACATCAACCCCATTAGGGAAATATCAATAAGGTTATTAAGTTACATCATGAGTTTAACCAGAGAAAGAAATGATGCTATATTTAGATAAATAAGAAATAAAAAATAATTTACAGTTTGAATCAATATGTCTTATAAGGGAAAAATGGGTGAAATAATTAGTCATAAAAATAGGCAATTTCATGTTAAGGTAAGATTTGTTAGCTATAAATATGCAATCCTTGAGAAAAATAAAAGCCTAAAACTATCATGAATATTTATAAATTAAAATCTCAATCCTAAATATCTAGTTCAATTAAAAAATAAAGCTCCAAAGATAAAGGAAATCAATATAAAAGGAAAATGGGCAATATTGGAGACAAAACAAATATTACTGTGAATAGAGATTAAAGAGATAATAATAAATAGGAATCTAATACAATATAAGTCATCTATCAAAAGAATCTTAACTATCAATGGAGAAAAGTTTTCATGTTAATTTGGCTTCCTAAAGAAATTCATATTATATTACTTCATGATACTTTGGGGCATGAATACTACAAGGTCCCTGACATATATGAATTGTCTTTTAGGAAACATTTAAAAAGAGATACTATCATAGATAGATTGTAGGTATGTCATTGAATGAGTACTTGTGGATGGAAGTATTTTTCTTAATTAGAAGAGGATTTATATAGAAATATGTTGTTTTGTACTTATTATTTCTACCTTTCATAAGAAAAATAATTTGGATAAAATATATCATAAAATCCCTTAAAATACAGTATTCAAGGATGAGTAATGAAAGTAATGTCATCTCCATGGAATAATTGAGTTAGGAGTAATATCACAAAGCAATATAATCAAAATGAATGTGGAAAGAAAATATAGAATGAAACAATACAAAGGAGACAATAATATAATTGATTCACCAAAAAATTAATGCACCCAATTCAAACTACATACACAACTAAATGTATAATGCTTTCTTTTGTTTTGTCCAAAACTGAAGTGATTAAAATTTGTAACATATCTTTTCCAACAACTACCTCTCTCAAAGTATCATCTCTCTCAATTGCAATGATATATCAATAATAAACAATGCAAATACAATCCATATCTGAAAAGTGTTTCCTTCCACTGAAGAAAAACAAACCTTAACATAACATAGGATCTACAATATCAATGTAATTACAATATTTTACAAGGAAACAAACTCTCTTCAAAAACCACTTGAACTAATACAAAGTGGGGTAAAAATTGTTGTCACACCACCCTCCTGTAATCTGTAATAATAATAATAAAGAAATCTACATTATTATTATTAATATTATTCAATGTATATTTACATATTCCATTATTTGTCAATCATACTTTCATAAATTATACATTAACATGTCTTTCTTTTATGGAGATACCACGCCACCAACTACTTGTTCCTACCTCCAAAGACCCATAATAATAAAGCTCCTGTAGCATTAACATTGAACTACGAGAAAAGGTACTATTTACTATAATACTTTAGGATAGTTACGGTAATACTTTAGGATAGTACTCATAAAGTTGCGGTAATTTTTCCCAACTATCTTTACTTCTCACTTTTAAGAAAGAAAAATAATTTCCCTTAAAAGATTAAAATGTAGTAGTCCTAAAAAGTGATGTTGAGAAAGATGAATAATCAATTCATGAAAAAAATGATCATGCATATGTTTAAAGTTCTTAGTGTAAAATGAAACAATTAGAATGAAGAGATAAATTTTATTAAAATTAATTTGTTGGAAATATAATTAAGAAATTCTTAATGAGAGATATAAGAGATAAGTGAGCAATTCATACATCCTATGATGATGCAAACTGTGTATCAACTAAATAAATGCATGATTGTTTTTGCTTATTCTAATTTACTACAAATTACAAATTATGTTTTATATAGTCTTACATGATGGATATGAAAGTTAAATTATGTGTATCAAATGTCATTTGGTATACAAACTAAGTTATTAATATTATGTTTTATATAGTCCTACATGATGGATATGAAAGTTAAATTATGTATATCAAATGTCATTTGGTATACAAACTAACTTAATGTTTATTAATAGAAATTGACTAAAATAAAAACTTTATATAGAAAAGATAATAAAAAAGTAAAGAAAAACATAATACATGAAAAGACGTAGACAATGTTTTAAATTATGTAACTACAAATGATACAAGAATATTGGCAATTTGGCATAAACAACAATATATTCAAGCAATGATATTAAAATGGTATATTAGCGTAATCCCCTCACGATAAAAGTGCCAACACACTAGTAATTCATTAATAAATAAGGATTTCCTATCATTAAAAGAGAGTGATATCAAAGTTTGTGAATGTTTAGGGATTCATAGGCTACCAATTCTCTTTTAATCATGGTAATGATAGATTCATAGGGTAACAATGGTCTTCTAACTGTGATACGGAGGGATTCGGATTTATAGGCTATCAATTATCTTTTCATCATGATAAGGAGTTTACAATTATAACCGCAACCGGCTCGAATATGACAATAGCCTAACCGTTAATAGTCAAACAACAAGACAAAACATAATTATACATAATTGTAAACGTGTGCAATTATTGCAACTGACTAGGCTGATCATATTCCTAAACGAAAATAACCGAACTATGCAAATATCTAATGGCCGAAGTTAATCAACATAGCGACACTCATCTCTGCAAATTGGGCATGAAATTTGATGCCTGAACCATTCAAGGATGCACGGTGGATGATAGAGATGTTTGCAAGGCAATTGTTTTGCAGTCTCTCCAATGGTTAACCGTTCCTGGGAAATTGGGCATATCGACGGATGGCCGCTGTCAAGACAATGTTCGTTGGTAATTACAACTGTGGGTAAACCATGTTCTGTTAAGTAATCAGTAGAATGACGATCAATATTGCAAAATACACAGAAGGCGTAGCAGCGGAATTCGAAATCATATGTATTATGGTCTAGATGGTGCATGATCTCAAACCAATCGAACTTTTAATTCGATATAAATTGCACGGTTTTGCGATTTCCATTCTCGCGATCCAGAAAATCCCATATCATGCGAACCAAGATAATGTTTTCTGGCAACTCTGTTGGAAGGTAGTTTTCGCTATGACCTTCACTACCATTACAATTGAATCTCACCCGACGAATGTTATTATCTAATTTTCATCCTCTATCTGACTTATAACAATGTTTTCTGAAAAATGGTAAAATTCCCACTCGTACTCGGCGTAGATAGTGTCTTTAAACTGCAACGAATATGCAGCGCTGACTAACCTAACAGTCACACTCGAAACCAAAGGCTGTTCAACGTGCTCGTCTTCCGTACTATTTTTCAAATGCTGCTCTTTGTGTCATCTTCATTTCCATTTGTTTCTGTTGCTGTCACGATTGCGGGACTCTGCAAAGAAGGAATCTCAACACATTCCTGGAGCTCGGCTTCAACATCTTTCAAAATGCTGAGAAGCATATTTCTCCCGTTATCACCATACACGTTACAATCGTTGCTGTCATTTAATTGCTCCATTTCTATGTGTCCTTCAGAATTTGCCAAAAGCCTAATTTGATAGAATTTAACGGAAAGTTGAATTCAAAACCCTAATCTGATATAATTTAATGGAAACTGGAATTTTCAGCGGACCACAGTATAGAAACATCTAACATGTAAATTTTGTCATAGTGACCATATACACATATATGTTCGGTCGATCAAGGAGTAATTCTCAGGACCATAGATGCATATATATCTTTTGAAGAAACCATAAATACATATATATGTTCGCCCGCTCAACGAGTAATTCTCATGTGTTTGTGAAAGGCGACAATATTTCATGCCCTGACATTACTAATGGGGCGGATTCTTGGATTTGAAAAGCCGGCCCTACTCCATGATTGAAATCCGCACAGCTTTGATCTCCTTAGAAACCCTAATCAGCCACCTAATCAGCCAAAGCATTACTCTTACTCACAATGTTAAATTGCTTCTAAGCAGTGCAAGGGCGTTTCATTTGAAGCATTTTAGCAGAGAAAAGCTTTTGTGTGCGTGATATTGTGAGACCTACTAAATTTAATTAGTGTATGGTATTGAATTTATATTTTTTTAAAATGGAAATAGGAAATTTCACTTCAATTCGTTCCCCGTAGATATTTACTCTATGCTTTGGAACACTGAAACAAATATATTGGTTTTGACACTCATGTCATTTTCCCGTGATGACTAAGGTGTCAAGGAATGTAAAGGACGTAATCATGTAATATTATATTTTTTTTCCGAACATATATATATATATTAGGAATATTATATATATATATATATATATATATTTTAAAATGTTGTTTAATCATTTATAATTGATGTAGATAAATGTTGTTTTAATTTTATTTAACTCTTTCATAGTTATGGTTTGTAGATTTCTCTGGTAGGGTGTTTTTGAGATTCAGAATTTGGATCGGGATATTGGAGTCTATAATTATTAGAGCATATGATTATCATTTTTTAGGGATCAATAGAGTATATGTTAATTGGTTATGGTTATCATAATTAATAGTGTGTAGCTTAATTGATTAGAGACAAGTTTGTCGATATTATTGATCCACTTACAAATAACTATTGGCAATAATATTTATAAATGAGAATACACAAAATTTTCCACCATATTTTCTTTAAATAGTAATCAAAATGGGTGTAATATAACTAATGTATCATCAATATAAAACATAATAATTTATACTTAAACTAAATTATATATTACTAAATTATACATGCTACCTTATATATGGTTAAGTATGCCTTACATGATTGAGCCAAACCATACTTAAGTTGCACAAAAAATCTATGAAAAGTTATTGGTAGAGGTAAATATATTAGGTGGATTTAGACACATCTATTATCAAAGTATAAGAAGATACATCATAAATGCTAAGGTGATCCAAAAGAAAAGTGAAATATCTTTTTATGGAAAAAATCAAATAATATTAAGTATTTTCTTGGTGAAATTTACTAAGTATATATATATGAATAAATAAATCTATCACTATGAGAATCCCTAATTTTGTGTACTTTCTCCAATCGGGGCATGAGTTGGATAGTATGAGGTATGCCCATGCCCAATGTTTGACATGAAAATCCTAATGCAATCTTATGCCACCCTTCACATGCACGAAGCACGTGGACAGGTGGTGATTCACATGTAAATATTTAATGTCAACAGCGAAGATGAGAGAGATATTAACAAGGTGGTGGCTTTGATTTTTTCCCTCAGCACATTTTGTAACTTTCTTTACTATGCGCTTCATTTGATTTGGATCTCGTTTGAGCTCCTTATCGTCCTAAGGAGGTAGTTCCTTAAGAATCTTCACGAGGTGTTGGTTTAGTTTCTTTTGGTTCAAGGTTCCTTTTCTGATTATGTTTTCACTCCCAATTCTTCCATCCATACATCTATGGCTTATCATATATGTTTTCTAGTTTCTAGGGCAAATGGTAATGTGCTAAATTGGAGGGTATGGAAGGAGATATCTTTGGAATTCTTCATGGTAGTGTCATAACTCTATGAAGAGTCTAATGTTTAGTATGTTACTATGTCAATGGTATATGAAATTTTGTTGTCACACATGGGTTTGTATGGGGCGTCACCTATGGTCCGCTCGTGGTTTTGTTACTAGCTTTGCCTTTGATGCAAAGTATTTATGTATGATATTAATATATGTGGGCTAGGTGTGGAGCCTTCAAGGTTTTGGTGTGTGAAATATTCTTTTTCTAATTGCAGGTGCAAACTTACACGGCACATTTAGAGTAATATATGGTTCAAGGGCTTTCTTCTCAGCTGGTCGCATGTCGATGAAATGCACTTGAACTCGCTCTTATTTCCATTCTTTTCCTCTTATATAATTTCGTTGGAACGCACCTTGTTTTGGAGTTACCCACGATAACTTCTTTCTTTTGAGTATAAACTCTATTTCGGTCTACCTCCAAGGTTATAGTTAGTCAATCATCTACCTTCCACGGTCGTGAGAAAAATGGTATGTACCACCTCTCACAAAGGAGACGTAGGTTAGGGAACCCATAACCAAGCCAAATAGAGGAAATTATCCCCTATGACTAGGAAGCTGAATTCATCAAGGGGGATAGTTCATGGGCATAAGTAGGCCTCTCAAATTATTAATGAAGCGAATTAGGCTTAGCATTCAAGAAATTCCTCCATAGGTGAGATAATTAATTGTAGAATAGTAAGAGGAGATAAAGCAAAAAGTGGAAATTATGGAAATTGATTTGGAAGATTGGAAAACTTTGGTGTGAGACCTTGGTCATTCCAAGGAAGGTCCACCCAATACTAACAATGATTTCACTTAAATTGGATGATGAAGAGCCTTAAGGCTAAAGAAATGGAGCAGTTCCCAACAATCATGTGTGCGTCTTCTCATGTGCACCTAGAATATAGTGAGTTTCAGAAGAACCAATTCTGATTGCAACGAAAAAATGGATGCATGAGTCAGATCAAGCAAGATATTCCATATATCCCTTAAAATGAGATGCAAGGCTCCAATGGGAAGGACCCTTCTCCTATTTATTTAACTAAATATGAATAGTGTGTTTGTGTATCGATTTTTTTTAGTTTTTGTATTCAACACTCTCATACTTTTCATAATGTTGTCAATTATGTTTATAGTTATCTAGATTGTAGGAAGTATAAGGACATTCTGTAATGAACCTCCTCATTCTACTCGGATATTTAACCCCTAAGCTTTATGAAACTGTCAATGGTATCATCATCATATAAACACTACTGTAGTCATAGACTTATTAATAGTAATGTCAAAAGTGAATCCATATTGTGGATTTTTTTTATGTTCAACGTCCCGAGTTGTATGTCATAGCAGTTACTATGCATACTGTGCAATTTCGGAAAGGAATTAATGTTAACATTCAAACTCTTTTATTTTACCCCCAACACATGAAGAATGAAGAGTCTCTTATGACAGGCAACGAATAAAGTTATGATGTTAACCTACCCCATTATTAATAAGGTTTTTATAATAATTTGTTTTGGTTAACTTTTCCATGCATGTGTTTTATAGTCCTTCAGACACAATCAAAGTACTCGTGACTGAGTCTTTGTTTCACATGCATGACTAACTCGTCTAGTTTCCATGGATGTAATCGTGATGACATGCATGGCATGGCATATAACATGAATCATTGACTTACATGATTAAATGCATTATTACCTATGATTCTTCATAGTCATACATATATTTCCCTCAATTATCTTAATACAAATAAATATGATGTCATCATAGTGTTATTGATGATTATCATAAATGCAAAAATACTATTGTCCAAGTCCTATGGCGAAATGCAGCAATCCCACATTAGATGCCAATCATTCCATAGTTGAAATGCATCAATTTTTTTTCTCTTAGAAACCATTAACTTAGATAATCTCTAAACGTCACATGAAATTTCTTCATTACATCTACCAATTAGCAAATTTAGATTCAAAAATTTCCACCTTAGTATACGACTGCCATATAATTAGTTAGTACCAACACTTTTAAAATGCACAAAGGTCATATGCAGAGTCGATCATAAGCAGGCTAACTTCTAATAGGACATAAGCACAAATAAATCCACTTATGTATAGTTACCACAAGTAACTTATTTATATATTCTCGTTCTTACATATTACACCACATTTACACATATGAGCTAGCACTTTAACCACATAAAAATGTTAGGAGTGACCATACACCATTTTCCATGCTAGTAATAACTTACCACTATGGTCAAGAACATCAATAAATATACTCATCTAAAAGAATCAATTTATTCCTTATTATGGTGAGGAAATTTGAGAAAACCTTCTGTTAGACAACTCAAATTATAATACAGAAGGGGAGAAAATAACATATAATAATTCCACACATCATGAAACCAACTAAAACATCAATTGGAGAGCGAAGCACCACCACCGAACCATGAATCACCTCTGATTCCCCCCGAGCCGAGGTTCTTGCAATGTGTAAACTGCCCCTAATTGATCTATGCAATGGGTATTTCACACCCTCTTTCATGATTTAATTTCCATTATCAATGTCCTTCTTTTATGGATTTTTCCATTTTCCTCGGTATTTTTCCTTGAAAGATCGTTTTTATCAACCACAAGGCTTTTCCTCATAAAAGCTTGCCTTTATCTCCCGCAAAGAATTTATGTTTCTTCCTTGATGGACATTTATCTCCAATCCATCCTATCGATATTTATCTCCAATCCATCCAAGCTTATCTAGAATAACATCTAGAAGCTTTATCATGAAAGATTTATTTTTATCCAATTTCTCAATGAGATTTGGCGAGAATCTCATATATTGGTGTCTGTCTTTTCCAAGTGATTCATTTGTTATCTTATTTAATAATATTTTTTCTTTCCATATTACATATCACACTTGATTTTTCTCATATTAGGTTTACAATAGTTAACACACAAGGCAAGGGAGTTACATACTCCCCGCCTTACAATTTACACCGCCCTCGGTGTATTACTACATCACGTCCTTGTTCATAGATAGTGGTTACTGAATCCATAACTCTAATGGCCTTGCAATGTGATAAAAATCTTCTCATGCATACTAGTTACAAGGAGTGCTACGAACACATCTCCTTCCATAGCTCCCTATACCATTGTTTTCAACAATTTGTAAGAAATTTTAGAGGTAGAAATGTAACTTCATAAGTTGTTTCTCCATATTACTAAAATAGTTATGGCTTGTATTTACCAATATTCAATTTTTTCAGAGAATGCATGTTCTCCCTTCGCATTCTTCCAAGTATTCGTGTTCTTAACGAACACTTGCTTCCTATAGTTTCTTTGCAAACAAAAAATCCACTAACATATGCATAAAACATTATGACATGTTAGATCATATACCATCATAGCTACATATACTTATCATAATCGTATGTATGCCAAATTTTAATCTAACCATGATTACTTATCCTTGAACCACTTCTTAGTTTCCTTTTTTGTGCAACCACCAGGTCGGTTGCTCTATCAAACACCCACCGAGTGCCTTTATGTATACATGCACACAAGGTGTATTATAAACACATTTATACATATCATGTTTCAATCATGTAACATATGTAGTCATACAGGTACCATATGTAGTGCTTGCACATACTACCATTTGTGCTACTTCCCATCATACCATGCTCATGCAATCACCTGCATGACACAACATTATGCACATGTTTTCCACTATGTTAGTATCATGCCAATCATTCCTTTATCTTTTTCTCATAAATAGAACCATTGTGCTCAGTTTATAAGGAATTTTCAAGAACATGGTTCATTTCTACAACCAATTAGAAGTTTATATTGTAATGGTCAAGTGTAATTATTTAGCAATCAATTTCCTATGATATGTGGTTTCAACATAATAGTATCATAATTGTATTCTTGCCTAGTATAACTTAATCATACCCATAACACTTAGTTTTGGGTTTTAATATGTCACATGTACCAGGTTTGAATAAAAAGTAGATGCATCACAAAATAGACTTTGATATTGTTTCTATCATAGATACTTAAAGTCTCATCCTAACATAAATTTTTTAGATAATTATGAGTGGTAATTATGCAAAAATGTTTTTCTATACACATATCCATCATGACTTGCATGTGCACTAATTAATGTACTCATATTAAATTTGAAAGACAAATTTTAAGATATTTAATCTTATATACAACCCAACCCTATCCTTTACATCTCCCAGCCCTTTTGATGATATTTTAGCATAACTTCATTCCCTTAAGTTATGTTCTTCCTTAGACAATCCTACAACTCATAATTTGATTTGAGGTATAGATAGGATTAAATAGCTTATCTCTATATTACATTTATGAGTTTTTATTTTATTTAGGTTTTCCCCTTTCATGGAAACCATACAGTTAGGTCGATCATGTCATCTATCAACCACTTATTTCTTACTGAATTAATTGATTTTCACTTTATTTCAAATAAAGTTTTTCGGTGGAGTCTTTCTTCCACATACCATACTAGCCATGTTATTTCCCCACTTTAGCAGAGCTTTAGGTAACACTTCTAAGTACCTTCTCGTACCCATAACTAGATATGCTCCTCTCGAGAGCATCATCTTACCATCAATATAAAATCACAACAATTTTGTGGATTTTTCTAGATGATGAGAGTATTAGGTTAAACAATACCTTCATGACTTTATATCATCATCATTCTTAAAGAAGCAATATTATTTATCTAATGTTGATCCCATTCTAATAGCCATATTTATCATCACATAGAATCAATTCTTCAGTGTATATTTAACCATACTTAAACAAAATTTAGCATCATCAATCTAAATCCACATATTCATTATGGCACATAGACTGTAATAAGAACTTAGTTATAAGATTTTCCACATGAGAGTAAGGATTAATATCCTTCAATTTCCTTATCCAACCCGACTCTTAAACATGGTCATAAGTTGTTCATGGATAATTTTCCTCTTTATCATTCACATATAACATCCCATGAATGTATGCTAAAAAGAATATAACCTAAAATATATTTCAAGCAACTCAAATCCCATACATGGGCGAAAAGGTCAAATTTGTTCCACATGCTATGCACATTTCTAAGCATCACTATTCAAAACTTAATTTATTGTTTTTTTGACAACCTATAGTAATAAAAAGAAAATTTAAATTCCTCATTTATGAGGAACCTTCATAAAAATACTTATTAGCATGTTAGTTCATGTTCCACTACTGTAGCCATCTAGGAGTACAACAACCATCTCATGGAGTAGAAGTCTCTTCTTAGTTTATTTTATTCCATTTAATTCTTATAAGAAGTATGTTTTTCATGCTTCAATTCCTTTTCCAAATTGGAAGGGTTCATATTGGTCAGACATTACCCCCTAGAACCTTATCTATATTAGATATATACATTAAGGTATTCTCTTATGTTTCAAAGTTTTACACAGTCAAGAAGGTACTTAGAAACTTAACACGACTTTTCTATCATCAATCTAGAAGAATTAGAACTTGCTTCCTATTAATTACCATGTTTTATATATATTGTTCTACCCAACGACACTTATAAGTAAAAGTATGCATATCACATGCATAGGTCATGGACTATAATAACATTTTAAAATTAGATTCCCCTTAATCATCTTTTCGAAGAAAAAACCACATTTCAAAATGCATTGTATATAGATGCATTAACCAAAGGATTACATTGAAAAGAAATTATGCCATTTCATAATCTTATACTATAATATGTTTTTTATAACCTAACATTATTCATAGGAATATTTATCTTTGAACAACACCTTACTAAGGTTTAACATTTCCTCTTTTATATAATCATCCTTTCAAGTATTAGGTGGGATTTTATTTATCCAAGTCCCTACCTAATTGTATCATTGTTATTTTCCTTTTATTAAAATAACATGATGAGCATGTTAGCAATCATTATTTAAAAAAAATTCTATCAATTTCTTTCACTCGAACATATATTTCCAACTACCCTTAACTTTATCAACAACTGTAATGAATTTGCCTATTCCTCATGGTCATATATACCAACTATAGTGATAAAACAGATCTCGACCTAACCATTTTAGTAAGCTTTGCAGTGGAGAAATTTTCTGATTACAAGTATATCACCGAAATAAAATACTGACACATCAGTACATTGTTGAGTGAAAGTGATCAAAAGGGATGAATGATTTAGTCATTGTGGCTATCCAATTCATGAATCCTACTAGTTTGAGAAGAATGATAGTGGTGTCTTCGATATCATAGAGAAAATGAACTCAAATGCATTCTTGAGCAATTGGTTCTTGCATTTTCGTCTTGTATAGTTTTGAATTCACTTCATCCAAACCCTTATTTCTCATTTCCACTACCTTTTGTAGCCCAGTGAATCCCATTTATAAGCTTGAAATTTTAATACTTTAAACAAGTTAAATTGAACATGATAAATATCAAAGAAAAAGGTTCAACGGTTGAGCACATTGAGGACTTCCAAAAATTGAATATAAGGGTAAATTATATTCCATAGGAGCATAGAATTTATGTATTCATATGGACATTAGACGATAACATCCAACCTGAGTTTCACATTTGGGAATCTGATTCATTAGAGAAGGCATTCAGGTTGGCAAGAAAAATTGAAACAAAAATGATGGCAACAGGGAAGCCTACAAATCACAACTATAAAGATGGATGTTTTGTTGCCCCTAGCCTTCCACAACCTAGAAGGTTTACAACATAATAATTAGAAGAAAAGAGAGAAAAAGGGCTTTGTTGTCATTGTGATAATAAATACAATAAAGGTCATAAGTGTGTTGAAAATAAATTAGTTTACACAGATTGTGAAGAGGAATAAGAAAAGGAACAAGAGATATCAAAGGAAGAGGATACACACAAGGAATAAAGCCTACATAAAGAAGAAATGAATTTGACCATATCGTGTAATGCATTGCTCATAATAACCACTCCTTAAACTATCAAGATAAAATGACATATCAATAAGAAAAAGGTATTATTGTTGATTGAATTTTATTCATTATAAGGTAGCGAAGGAATTCAATTACTTCTTAAATCTAGCACTAGAGTGTCAAGTTATGGTTTCAAATGGAAGAACCATAAATCACCCCAAAAAGTGCCATAATATCAATTTCTCAATGGGATAATATGTGTTTAATAGTCCAATTCTTTCCATTCCAATGGGTTGTGTTGATGTTGTACTAGGAGTCCAATTGCTACAATCTTTGTGTACAATAGATTTTAGTTTTCAAGAAATTTTCTTGAAATTTTTTTAAGAAGGAAAGGAAGTCGAATTAAGGGATACCGCACAAAAACTAGGAAAGGTAATAAACTCTAACATAATGATAAAGCTTATAAATAAATAATAATGTGGCATAATTACCAGATTATGTTCTCTAGAGCTTCCCACCTCAAAATCATGTATTTCTCGAGATCTCCAAAAATTATTAGAGAATCATTCAAAGGTATTTGAGACTCTGGAAAGCCTCCCACCTATTCATGATCATGATTATTCTATTCATTTGATTCTAGGGAGTGTTCCTCCAAACATGAAGCCTTACATATATCCTTATGCACAAAAGAGTGAAATTGAACGTATGGTTGCAGAAATGCTAGAGGTTGGTATAATTCAAGCTAGTCTAATTTCTTTCTCTACTCTAGTAGTGTTGGTGCACAAGAAGGATGGATCATGGCGCATGTCACTGGATTACAGGGAGCTCAACAATATTACTGTTAAAGATAAATTTCTCATTCCTGTCATTGATGAATTATTGGATAAATTACCTAGAGAAATTTACTTCACCAAGTTGGATCTTTGTTAAGGACATCATCAAATCAAAATGAAGAATGAATAATTTCCAAAAACAACATTTATAACTCATGATGGTCATTATGAATTTTTGGTCACATATTCTGGCATTACCAATGCACCTTCTACATTTCAAGGATTGATAAATTCCATTTTTAAACCCTCAGAAAGTTTGTGATAGTAATTTTTGATGTTAGACTAATCTACAACAAGTCTTAGAAGGATCATGTTCAACATGATGATAAGGTGCTCAAACTATTTGAGGAGAAACAATTATATGAAAAAAGCTAAAAATGTTTCTTTGGAGTACAAGAGGTTGAATATTTGGGTACTGAGATAGCTCGTAACTCATCTTATCATCCTCAATATAATGGGAAATCTGAGATAGTGAACAAACGTTTTGAAAGATATCTTCATTTCTTTGTATCTAATAAACAAACACAATGGGTCAAGTGATTTCCTCTGTTTGAATGGTGGTATAACACTTCCATGCATATTGCATCTAAAATGACCCCATTCATGGCACTTGATGGATATCATGCATCATCCATTACATTATTTTTAAAAGAAAATTCTAAGGTTAAAGGAGTGGAATATCATATCAAGCATCAACAACAAGTTCTCAAAACTCTTAAAGGTTAACCTCACTTTGCCACATAATAGAATGAAATGATAGGTAGATCAACATCGCAATGAACATTTTAATGTAGGTGACTGGGTATTTCTACGACATCAGCCATACGAACAAATGTCCCTCAAGCAAGCTATGAAGGATAATAAATTATCACCAATGTATTATGGTCCAGACAAGGTGTTACAAAAGATTGGTACTTTAGGAGACAAATTGGATCTTACTACATCTTCCTGAGTGCACCTATTTTTCCATTTTTCATGCTTAGACAAGGTTATAGTTGAGAAGATCCTAGTTCAAACAATATTGCCAAAACTTGAAGAGGAAGGAAAAATCGTATTGGAACGAGAAGCAATCACAAAAAAATAAAAAATTAACAACTACGAAATCGATAAATTCTATAGTATCACATCAAGTGAAAGAACTTAACTGTGGAAGATTCCACATGGGAGGATGATAATTTTATACATAAGAATCTAGAACTACTCAAGCGTTGAGGAAAAAATGTTTTGAAGGAGAGAGGCATGTTAGGTCTTTATGTTGTTATTATTATGCCCCACAGAAGCCCACTATTGTTATTGTTGTGCCCCTACAATATTATTGTTATGTAGGATCTGATCGTATTGGGACCTCTTAGACTCATATATAACAAGGAGGTCTTGTGATTTGTATCATCCAAGTATTGGTCATTCGTGTAATGTAAAGAAGGTTGCCCCTTTGATGAGGGTTATTTTTAAGTCTTTGATCTATCTTTTCTATCGTTTTATGAGATGGTTTCCAAACATTCCACATTTCAAGGTTTGATAATTTCCATTTTCAAACACTTAGAAAATTTGTGTTAGTATTTTTTGATGATATACTTATCTACAACTAGATGTAGAAGGATCATGTTAAACATCTTGACAAGGTGCTCAAACTATAGGAAAAGAAAAAATTATATGCAAAAACCTCTAAATCTTTCTTTGGAGTAAAGGGGGTGGAATATTTGGGTCGTATTGTATCTCATGAGGGTCTTAAGGTAGACCCTAAAAAAATTAAGTCCATTAAGGAATGGAAAATACCCACAACCATAAATCATCTTCGAAGATTTGTTGGGTTGACACAGTATTATCACCAGTTTGTTAAGAATTATTGGAGACTAGCGGCACCTCTAACATAATTAATAAAGAAAGATACATTTTCTTGGACTCTAGAAGCAACAAAGGCTTTTGAACATCTTAAAGTGGAAATGTGCCAAGCACTTGTCTTAGCTACACCAGACTTCACATAATCCTTTTTTATGGAATTTGATGCTTCAGGAAATGGAATTTTTGTTGTTTTAATGTAGTAAGGAAGACCCATTTCTTTTTAAGTCATCTAATCAAAGGAAACTATTTACCCAAACCTATTTATGATAAGGAAATGTTGGAAATAATACATACACTAATGAAATGGTGACCTTACCTAATGGGAAGACACTTCAAGGTAAAAACAAATAATGATAGTATTAAATACTTTTTGGAACAAAGATTATCTTCAAAAGAGCACACAAAATGGGTGAAAAATATGTTGGGTTATGAATTTAAAATAATCTACAAAAAGAGGGAGAAAAATTTTATTACAAATGCACTCTCAAGAAAGGATGAGGATATGGAATCATTTATTTATGCCATTTTTATTATCCAACATTAGTGGATAATCGAAGCAAGGGACGAATGGAAAAATGATAAAGTGGTTTGGTCACTCATTCAAAAAATGCAGCAAGATCCGAGTATATCTCATACATTTAGCTAGAAAAATGGTTCACTATGGTAGAAAGATCTCTTATATATTTATAACAATTCTCAACTCAAACAAGATATTCTTTTGGAATTGCACACATCTCCCTTATGAGGTCACTCGGGATTTCTAAAAACTTACCATAGGGTCAAGAAGGATTTTTTTGGGATGGACTTAAATATGATATTCACATGTTTGTGCGAGAATGTTTCGTTTGCCAACAAAATAAAGTTGAGACAAGTAAGACCTTGTATTTCTTACAATGTTGAGTCATTCCAATTCAGTGTTGGGTGGAGGTCTAAAAGGATTTTATCACAAATTTATGCAAGTCATAAGAAAAGTTTTTTTCATGGTGGTATTTGATAGACTTACAAAGTATCAACACTTTTGTCCATTATCTCATCCTTTTAAATCTAGTACAATTGGTACTGTATTTATGGAAATAATTCAAAAACTTCATGGAAGTCAAAATATTATAGTAAGTGGCAATGATCCCATTTTCACTAAAATGTTTTGGAAAAAATATTTTCGTTTCTTGCTACTCAATTAGCTCGTAGCTCATCTTATCATCCTTAATCTGATGGGGAAACTAAGATAGTGACGAAATGTTTGGAATGATATATTCGTTGTTTTGTGTCTGATAAACAAACACAATCAGTAAAGTGGTTGCCTCTAGCTCAGTGGTGGTATAACACTTCCTTCCATACTACATCAAAAATGACCCTACTTATGGCACTTTATGGATATCATCCAACATCCATCACATCATCTTTAGGAGAAAATTATAAGGTTTAAGAAGTGGAATATCACATCAATCATCAACGACAAGTTCTCCAAGGGTTTGGTATATATATTTATCTCATTCAATTTTTCTTCTTTGAACTCTTTCCATGTAACATTTAGTTCATTTTGTAGTAATTTATATGCATAAAAGTACATTTTCAAAGGTTGTGAATATAGTGGTTCTAAATAAAATTTTAAGGCTCATGATGATCTAGTTGAAGGAATGGATGATAATGTTTCAAGCATTCAAATGGGATATAACCAAATTATTTGTGAAGATATCTTAGAATGGAATGAGCTATCCTTTTCTCGAAATAATGCTAAATTTTTTATAGAAGAATCTCCATTAATCCCACAAGTAGAAAGATTGTTCATCCTATTCCAAACAAATCATTGACCTTGTTCCAAGCAAATCAAGAGAGCAATAAGACGGAAAAAGGTTTATACATGCATCAAGAATTTCTACTAGGTAATCAAGAAGAAAGAGAAGTAATTAAGTTGCAAACAAATCCTCACAGATCCTAGTTTCTTAAATTTTATGGTCCTATCTAGGATTAGTATGATACAGAAAATGAGCGGTGGGAATTTGTAGAAGAAAAGTAATGTGATCATAAAGTTTGAAAAGATATTCTAGTTTATGATTTTTATGATTCCTAGCAGGGATTTTGTACAATTCAGGAGGAAGACCATAAATATATATTTTGTTGGAGACAAGAAGTTAGAATTTTTGAAATGAAGGAAGGTGGTTTTCAAAATGTTGTTCATATACATAATTGTTTAGAAATAAATCAATATTTTTCCCAAAACCCCAAATTGAATATTCCATTAATTATGATGATTACCTTGCAAAATAAGATATCTCTAGGCATTCCAAAAAAAATGAAATTGATGGAATTTTTTTATGAAATACATCAACCATCTACTACAAAGTTGAGTGAAAATAAAATTTTGATCAAAGCTACTTATTCTTTCATACATTTTATGATCCTCTATAAGATTATATGGAAACTTTATGTTCTTGGTAGCCATTCTCTTTTTCTAGATATGTACTTGCTCTTGTGGACAAAATTTTACTAGTTTTGGTTATGGTCATTTTTATTATGTAAGTTTTTTAGATGGTGCAATATCTAGCACTCATAGCTCTCAAAATATGACATGGTACCATTGGAAGATTGACTTCACTTGATTAAGATTAGTCATGTACATAGGTAGGAACCTATAAGTAAATAATCTCAAGCGTTGAGAATTTTATTTCCCATTGGAGTTCTTCAGTTTTTTTTTTAGTTAATAAATAAGGGTGGAAATCCCATTGGTAAAAAAAATTGGATAGATATTAAATTTTAAGAATGCAATTTTTCAGTTTCCATATTTCAAGATTTTCATAATTATGGACTCCATGCCCAACTAAGGCCACCTATCTACAATACTCATAACTGTTTAATCACAATGTTGTCCCTAGTTGGAGCAAGATGTTGTAGATCATTCTCACACAACTAAAAAATCTTATATCTTCAAAAAAGTTATATCATAAGATTAAATTTAATAAAATTTGATGGTACCTACTAGTATTTTCTGGTAGTTTATAAGTTGAGTACATTCATGGTGCTCCTAAAAAAATGATAAAATGATGTTAGAAGGTAAATTTTTGACCAAGAGTATGAATTGATACCAAGAACAAGAATAGATGACTTATAAAGTTCAACACATTATTGACCACATGCGCAAAGGGGGAAATCTCGATAGGGGCATGAGAGAGGGAAATCTTCTTCATGATTCGAGCATGGATCTTGTTGATTTTCTTCCTATTGGGGACAAAGGTGAAATGCAGTAGTGTGGGATGATTGAGGATCAACAAAACGGGGATTGGACACAATATATCAATTGTAAAAGATGGAAGAAGAAAAAGAATATTCAAGTATGCATTGGTGATAATGCATGTGGTGCTTTAAATGCTACTTGTGTTGCTTCATATGAGGAACACCTTGATTCTGTCAACTGCGTTATGCCATACTTCTTGTTCTAGTACAAAAAATATGAGCCAACATTGTTAGATTCCCATATTTGAAGGATATTTTGATGATCAATATTGTCCTAGGATCTGGAGAAGAGAAAGGATTAGGGTGAATTCACGTAGATGAAGCAAATTTTGATATGTGAAGCATCAGTTGATTGGCAATGCTCAATTACATCATTGTCCAGCTAGCTCCATGCAAAGGAGGGAAATTTTTCATGGCCCCTATCAGTTATATAGAATTTGGGGAGAAGTAATAGACAATGTTATGTCAGTTCCTCAAGAGCTTGTGTTTGCTTGACTTTCTGATGAGGAAGGGTTTTATCGGCTATACAAAATATGTAGATAGTGGAATATTATGAGGTTCCAGAGGCTTTGATAAATAATATTGAGGTCTTGTGCTTCATTGTGCCTTTGCTTGTACAACCTTAAAATTTGAAACTACTTACACTCTTTCCTGGAATCTTTGGTTGTATGCAACATTTCCATATCAATGTGAGATTCGCAGCCTCAAAATGCATTACAAGTATGGAAAAGGCATTAACAATGCATGCTATGGAAAAAAAATGAGAAAAAACATCCCCATGTTTAGGGATTCATCATCTATTCAGCGGAGGAAAAGTGTGGGCATGCTTGTTACTTCATTAATTGAGTAATCAGGAGAAAATATGGTGGCATATGCTCTTTTGTTTGTTGTTCCTCTTCTGGGATGTATGGGTGTCAGTGATCCCACCGTAAGACAAAGTGTAATGTGTAGATTTTCTCCACTAGTTTCTCTTCTTCCACTCACAAGGGGTGTTCCTCCACCAACTAGATATACTGAGAATCTATCATCAATATGTTCTCAAGAGGCTCACATTTTGCACCAGCTTCTTGATAATTCCCAAGTTGATGATTATAAACAATGGTGAGAATTTCTTAAACATTTCAAGATTCATGGGAATTTTGCGATGATATTGGTTTTGGGAAAACACTCCAAGCCTCTACAATTATAGCATTTGATATGATGAAACATCTTACTCTTAAAGGTGAAATGAACCAATTACACTCTTCGATTATTTGTCCCTCAACATTAGTGGGTCACTCGGCTTATGACATTAATAATTTTATTAATAGTTATGTTCTGAAACCTCTTGATTATGTTGGATCTCCTCAAGAGCGGTATTTCCTTTGAAATGAGGTTGGAAAGTCACATTAGTATTGTAGTGGTGGGGAAACATGTGACTTCATGTGTCTTAACCCAGTGCGGGTTATTACTTAACCTAACCGCATTTAACCTGGGTTCTCAGAATGTGCTTCAATCTTGGATCCACTAGAAATTGGGGTTTAGGGTTTTATTGTGGTTCATTTTGATGTAGCCATGATGTAGGAGAGAGGCTACATGTGTGACACATTTCATGTTCCGTGGTTATGTTGGAACGTGCTTTATTTGTATTCTATGCTATGGTTTTGTCAAGCATGTTTGGCTCATTTATGGTGTTGTGGTGTGAGGCTTCAATTGCTTATTATCTTTGTTGTTCGCTCAATTTTTTGTAGGTTATATGCTCTTTACTAGTACTTTGCTACGTTCTTAGGCATTCTTTTTGTTCTCCTTTCTCTGTGCTTTGGTAAGTATTTAGTAACTTCTTGCCTTGATTAATCCTTCAGGGTCTTACAATTTTGCTATAGGAATGCTCCAGTTCCTTTCCAAGGTAATTTGTTGTTCCAATTTCAATTCCCACTTACATTGTAGATTTTTCTAACCCTCTAGGACATTTTGAGTAGACGGGATCTTCTCGTTTTCATTCATTTTGGCTCTCGCAGATTTCTACTTCAAGTATTTGCTCTTTGCAAACTTGCTTTCCTTCTACTGTGTTGTATTGTTTTGTTTCTTTGCAACTTTTAAGTGATACTATTCTGGTTGCTATTTGTGGTAGGTGCGAATGGAGGCTCCTCTCAGTTGTCTCCTCATCTTGAATTCTTATGATAGGGTACGATCTTTCGCTTTTCCATTTTCTGGAGAAATTAATGGAACCCTTGTTCATTTTTGTATTAAGTGTTTGAGTTTTAAAACCCTTAGTAGGGTTTGGCGAATGGTTGTTGGACCTTATCAAGTTCACTTATTTCTCTTTCAGCTCATTGTAGTTTACCGAAGATGGGTTATGCTCTTTCTTGCTTGTTTATTATTCGTAACCCGAGATGGGTTTTGTGGTTGTGTCCTCCGTCCACTGTTTGGAAAGCCTTGGTGGCTCTGCCAAATTGTATAAATATTTTTACAAACCCTTAGAGAGTTTTGTTGTAATTTATTCTGCTTGTAATTTGAATACAATGATTATGGAAAGAAATTCAAGGTTCTATAAATTTTTGAAATGAAATTTGTTTATTTTATGGAGCTAGACTGCGTATGTTACTGAAATGTTGTTCTTTTGATGGAAAAAAAGACTCGCGTCTGATTTCGTTGGAAATTACAACCAATATGCTTCTTCTCTATGTGTTGTCCTTTGTCTAGAATGAACTCAGAAATTTGGAAATTTGAAAATAAGTAATGGAGTAGATATAAATGAATTATTTAGTTTTATTAATGTATTCATGTTTGTATTTGCTTCACAGAACACATGTGCCTACTATCTTCTCTCCTCTTCTCTCACTCTCCTTAGATCTTTTTTGTTTTAGTTGCATATGGTTATTTTCTGGAATTATATTCTAGGTTCCCTAACTCATTTAATTTCCCTAGCTATTGCTAACTTAACTTAGCTAATCTTAATGACTTCTTGATTTTCAGTTACATATGGTTATTTCCTGGAACTATATTCTAGCCCTACCTACCATTGAAATTTAAAATAAAAATTCACAGAAATTAAAGTTACCCTTTCCATGTCTAGCAGGGAAACAAAACACTTCCAGTTGTTTCCTAGTCATGTGATGCTCCTACATCATGCTCCTCGAGAAATTTTCTTTAGTGGCTCCTGTCCATTAGTTCCTCAATAGAGTACCCGACTTGCTAGATCTAAGTAGCATCTGACCAAGACTATCCTCAATAGGACCATCCTTCCATTTGAATAGATATTGTGAATATTCTCTTTTTCACGTCTTCTTGGTCACCTGTATATCCAATATCATTTCCATCTCTAAAGTCTTTTTTGGGGCCATACGTCGAATCCATTTTTCCTCCTTGTCCTAGGTAGTCCGTGTTCGTCTCTCTGAACTATCATTATCATTCAAAGAAATATAAGGATATAGATTAGCGACATTAAATATAAGTGGGATTACTATATTTGGAGGTAACTCGAATTCGTAAGAATTTTCATAAAAATTCTAAAGGATTTTGCAAGGGCCAATTTTCCTCCTTTTTAATTTATTATAGGTGTCCCTAAGGAATATTTCTTTTCTTAAATGTGTCAAAACTGTATCTCCTACTTCACACTATACTTCTCGTCACTTTAAATCTGCTTTCCATTTATACCTTTGGTCGTTGTCCTGTAATTTCATTTAATCTGTTCATGCAGATCACTAATTGTTGTTGCAAAATATTTACCATCAACACTCCTGCTTTCCAATTGTCCCAAATTCTGTAACTCATGGATGCCCATTGGATAGATTCCATATAATATTTGGAAAGGAATTTTTCCTGTGTTTATGTTGGGTGAATCATTGTAAGAAAATTCTGCTTGACCAAGCACGTGATCCCATTGTTGAGAATTTTCACCAAATTAACCTCTTAGGATATTTCCCAAACTTCTCTTCGCAACTTCTATTTGTCCATCCATCTAAGGGTGATAAGCTTAACTGAATTTTAATTTGGTATCAAACTTTTTCCACTGGGTTCGCTAGAAATGTACTGTAAACTTCATGTCTCTATCTGAGATAATCGATCTTAGCAAACCATATAATGGAACTATTTCATAGAAGAACAAGTGTGCTATGTGAATGGAATCACTTTTTTTCCTGCACGGAATTAATTATGCCATTTTCGTGAAACGATCCACCACCACCATGATGGAATGAAATGCTTTCTTAGTTCTTGGCAAATGCAAGATAGGGTCAAAGCTAATATAGTCCCGCGGTGTGGTAGGAATGGGCAATGGTGTACACAACCCTGTGTTTTGACTAGTTACTTTAGCACGTTGAGAGACTTTACGCTTGATTAATAACCTCTATATATCCCTTTTAATTTTTGGCCAATAATAAAAGTGACTCAATTGATATAGGGTCTTTTTTATGCCAAAGTGTCCATCCATGCCTCCACTGTGTTTTTCCTCGATTAAGTTCTCCCTCATTGAACTTTCTGGAACACACAACTTTCCTCCCTTGAAGAGTAACCCCTCTTGTATATTATAGTCCAGCTATGGATTGATATCTCTTAACAGTGGATTCTGGTAAACTTCAAAAGCTTCCTTGAAATCTTTATCTATGTCATACAAGTCTTTTAGATGCTCAAACCCAAGTACTTGTATTTTACTTTTTTTCATTACTAAGCTTCTTCTTCTCAACCCATATGCCACTTTCTTGGACCGTCCTTTAACATGTTCTAAAACAAATGTAAAACTTTGTAAGTACTCCACTCATTTCACATGCCTATGATTCAATTTGTGATGTTTCATAATATACTGCAACGCTGAATTGTTTGAAAACAAAAAAAACTCCTTGGCCAACAAGCAATGTCTCCAATGCTTTAAAGCTTGGATGACTGCATAAAATTCCTTATCATAAGATGTATATTTTTGTTTTCTTTCATTCAATTTCGCACTCAAATAAGCTACCGGTTTATCCTCTTAGATGAGTACTGCTCCGATGGCTACTCCAATAGCATCACACCGAACTTGAAAATTTTTACTGAACTCTGCTAGCCTTAATATTTGTTTTTTTGTAATCTTCCTTTTCAACCATTGAAAACTATTCTCTACCACCTCTATCCAACAGAAAGGTTGATTGGCCTTCTTCAAAGTTTCCACCATAGTTGAACAAATTTGACTAAAGTTTTTAATAAATTTCCTGTAAAAACTTGTTAATTGATGAAAACCCCTAACTTCAAACAATTTTTTAGGAGATGTCAAGCTGACTAAGGCTGCAACTTTCTATCGATCCATTTTCAATTCATTTTTAGAAATTACAAATCCTAAGTATATCAACTCTCTTTTGAAAAAAGAACATTTCTTAAGATTCATCAGCAACTTGTTTTGTTGTAACCTTTCCATCACATACCTTACATGTCGCAGATGTTCCTCCTTACTCTTGCTGAAAGTAAATATATCATGTTGATACAAAATCACAGACTTGCCAATAAATCACTTCAACACCTCATTCTTCAGACACATGAACATACTAGGAGCATTGCTTAAACCAAATGGTATAAACATCTGTTCATACATGCCTTCGTTAGTTTTGAAAAGTTGTTTTCCATTCATCTCCTTCTCGTATTATAATTTGATGGTAGCCACTTCTTAAATTTATTTTTGAGAAGTATGTTGCCCCACTAAGGAAATCCATGATATCGTCCATCCTAGGTAAAGGAAACCTATAGCGGATAGTGCTGAGAATATGTACACATTCGCCATTCTCCTTCTTTCTTCGCCAATAGTTCCTGTACTTTCTTTCTAATTTCTTCATTGTGCTTAGGACTCATTCTGTAAGTAGCTTTATTCAGAAAACTTTCCCCTAGAATAAAATCAATATGATTATTGATGCTTCATTTTAGTGGTAGTTTGTCTATTTTACCGTCCACCACAATCTCATTAAATTCTTGCAACATGTCTTGTATCTCTACAATTAAATCATCAATCTCCGTATGTAATACTACTATCTTCGCCATTCATACCACCACATAGCCTATATCATTGTCTTCAATTTGTTGTAGGAACTCGCTTTCTCCCATCAGTAGTTCCTTCACTCCACTAGTTTCTACTGCATCTTCTTCCTTCATAGGAGCTACGGTATGTTTTACTCCATCTTCCACAAATTTATAAGAGTTATTTTCTCCATCATGAACAACTTTCCGATCAGATTGCCAGGGCCTACCCAATAGGATATGGCACACATCCAATGACAAGATATCGCAAATTACTTTGTGTTTGTACCTGCCAATATGAAATTCCACTTCACACTCCTCATCAACCAACAGCCAGTGTCCTTTCTGCAACGAGGACACCATATATGGTGTTGGTGCTTCAACCATTTTAACCCCCATTTCTCCATCATTTTTGTAGCTGCTAAGTTATCAGTGCTTCTGCTATCTATAATTAGCTTACAACATTTTGCATGGGACTTACACACAGTTTAGAATAATGCTTTCCTCTGTGTTGAATCAGCTTCCTCCTTAGCTGGTTTCAACAAGACCTTGTTTAGTAGGAAGGCTTCACCTGTCTCAACCACATTTTCCACCTCTTATCGTGGTGCTTCTCCTTCTTCTAGTTCAGCAACATATGCTCCCCATTGTCGAGTTTGTTCACCTTTAGGAAATTTAAAGGATCTGTTCCCCCATTTGTGACACATGTAACACTGGTAGGCATGACCTCTACCTCTACCATTATCTCTACCATGGTGGTATGGCCTTCCACCTCTCATGTTAACTTCTCTTTTTGACTATCCCAAGGTCTTCAAGCCACTGCCCTCTTCATGACTATTGGTAGTTCTTCCTCTACTAAAAGATTATCCTCATCCTCTATTGGAGCCACACTCACTTCTTGCATTTTGTTTTCTGGTAATTTTTTCTTCTCCTTTCAAAGCATTTTAATATGCTTCCTCCATAGTTATAGGAGATGTGATACCAATCTCATCTAAAATTTCCATCCTCAAACAATTCAGGAACCTTGTTGTTTTCTCAGGAGTATCTTCCATGTATCCAGCTCTCATATTTACTTTATGAAATTCCCCTATATACTTTGTCACAATCATCATTCATTGCCTTAGATTATGGATCTGTCTATAAAGAGTAATTTGATAATCTTTAGGCCATAACTTATTCTCCATTTTCGTGATCATTCTATCTCATTTCTTAATCAAAGGCTTGTTCAATCTTCTCCTCTCTATTTTCACATCATCCCACCATAGTGCTGCATGTCCTTCCAATCTAATAACAACAAACTTAATCCTTTTATCCTTACTAATCTCCTCATATTCAAAATATTTTTCCATCACAACTATCCATTCTAATAATGCTTCAACATATAGACTCCCATTGTAATTAGGAAGTTCGAGCTTAGGGTTGCTCCTAGCCATGACGACTAATTTTAAGACTTTGAGTTTTGGTGCATCTTCATTTGATCCATCTCTCATAGCCAAATTCTCTTCTTCACTGTCATCACCACCCTCAGGATCTCCTCGTCTTCTTGATTCTAATGTTGTTAATCGTGGTGAAAAGGTTATAATTTCTTCTTGTAGCTCATCATCTACTACTCTTCTTCTACCTCAACCTCCCCTTCCTACCTCCATTTTCATTGAAGAATAGAAATATGCTCTGATACAAAAAAATTGGTGGGGACACACGTGACTTCACGTGGCTTAACCTGGTGTGGGTTCTAACTTAACCTAACCCCATTTAACCTAGGTTCTCGGCACACACTTCAATGTTGTGTCTACTAGAAATTTGGGTTTAGGGCTTCACGCTGGTTCATTGTGATGCAACCGTGATGGAGGAGAGAGGCTGCATGCGTGACTCATTTCATGTTTCGTGGTTCTTTTGGAACCTGTTGTGTTTATATTTTATGCTATGGTTGTTTCGAGCATGGTCAACTCATCTGTGGTGTTGGCATGTGAGGATTCACTTGCTTATTAGCTTTGTTGTTCGCTTGACTTTAGTGTCTGTTATATGCTCTTTAGTCATACTTTGCTCTGTTCTCACGTGTTCTTGTTGTGAGGTCTATTCTCCAGTTCGTTTGTTGGTTAAGTAAGCCTGTATCTCATTTTCCTTTCTCTGTGCTCTCGTAACTACTCTGTAACTATTTTCCTTGACTAATTATTCAGGGTCTTATATTTCTACTCCATGAATTCTCTAGTTCTTTTCCAAGGTAATTTGTTGTTCCAATTTCAATTCCCTCTCACTTTTTATATTTTTCTTATCCTCTCGCTCCATGTGACCAGATGGGTTCTTCTCATTCTGGTTTGTTGTGGCTCTAGTAGACTTCTCCTTCTGGTATTTTTTGTTTGCAAACTTGCTTTACTTTTGTTTTTTTTTATATTTGTATTGCTTAACAACTTTTAAGTGATCGTGTTCTGTTTTCTATTTGTGGTAGATGTGAATGGAGGCTTGGCTCAGTGTTCTTGCAGTCTCCGCTTCTTATGACATGGTAGGGTCTTTCCGTTAGTTTTCTGGAGAAATGAATGACACCCTTGTTCAATTTCATATTAAGTGTTTAAGTTTTAAAACCCTAATTAGGGTTTGGCCAATGGTTGTTGCCCCTTATCGAGTTATGTTACTTCTCTTTTAGATCATTGTAGTTAACCCGAGATGGCTTTTGTTCTTACTTCCTTGTTTAGTGTTAGTAACACGAGATGGGTTTTGTTGTTGTGTCCTCCATTCACTGTGGAATACCTCGGTGGCTCTCTCAAATTGTATAAATATTTTTACAAACCCTCAGCAGGTTTTGTTGTGATTTATTCTCGTTATAGCTTGAATACAATGATTATGGAAAAGAATTGGAAGTTCTATAAAGTTTCGAAATGAAATTTGTTTATTTTATATGTATGTCACTAGAATGTTATTCTTCTGATGGCGAAAAGGCTCACTTTTGATTTGAACAAACTCAAAAATCTAGAAATCTGAAAAGAAGCAAAGTCGTAGATATAACTAAATTATTCAGTTTTATTAATGTATTCAGATGTTTGTATTTGCTTCACACAGCACACACACCTACTATCTTATCTCCTCTTCTCTCACTCTCCTCATCTCTCCTCTCTGTTCTAGGAATGATTACCAATAAATCCATTTTAGTTTTTGTTATATATGGTTATTTTCTATAACTATATTGCAAGTTCCATAACTCATTTTATTTCCTTAGCTATTTCTAACTTAATTTCACTAATCTTAATGACAACTTGCTTTTCAGTTACATATGGTTATTTTCTCTAAATATATTCCAACCCTACATACCATTGAAATTTAAAATAAAAATTAACAGAAATTAAATTTACCCTTTCCGTGTTGAGCAGGGAAACAAAGCACTTCGAGCGATTACCTAGTCATTGGATGCTCCGCAGACAACATTTCTCATCTCTTCTAATTTGAAAACCTAGAATAATGAGATGTTTTCAATGTAAATGTGAGTAAATTCATGTTTATTCTTTTTCAACATAATAAATTATCTAGATTATTCATGATTAAATCCAATAAAGTTATGGGAGGAAAAAGAACTTGGAGTTTAAACATAATTGTGTCCTACAAAGCATTATTCCTAAACTGCCCATCAAATGAGCAACATATGAGGCTAAGTAACCAAATTTGTCCTAAACCCCTGATGAATATGAATCCTGCTAATCCTACATGATTAGCTAGGAATTCAAATCCTAGAATGGGACACAATGTGTCTATATGGGATTCATACAAATCCCATACACACATCATGTCCCAATTCTAGGATTAGAATCGCATAAAAAGCAATCCATGGACTTAAAATACGCGTTGTTCCTTTGGTTTCTCACCTTATTTATCATTCAGTTTTATGATGCTTCCGTGTATATCACTATCAAACCATGGAAACCTCACTGTCACTGTGGCTGCTTCATCTATTCATCGCCTCTAAAACCATCAACAACAATATTTCACAGGAAATGGCAAGTCAACCACCTCACAAGAATAATATTGGTGGAACAAGAATAGTACTACTGTCAGAGGAATAACATTAGTGTAACAGGAACTTTGTCTTAGTTGTCAATGGGTTACCACACATCCTTGTTCATATACTACCATTATCACTACTCTTGTTATATCACATAGTCAACTCTGCTTCTTCTTGACTGTACATTAAACCTTTGCTAACACAACCAATTCACTGCTTAGCATTTTAGTTTAACAACAACACATTATTTGTTGAAAGTAATTCCCTATGCATATCCACTTGCACACTGCCAATCATCTCTTGTTAACACATCATCAAACTTTTACTATCATAATTTTGCTTCAAGATTAGGCCACTTCTCAACTCGATGCTATTTCTTTTCTGAGATGACAACACACTGCAAAAGAACTACTTCAACATAAAAACCATCACTGGTGATAATAAAGACCTTGTACAATGAAACCTTTATAATTCAAGTAATGAGACCCCTGCTTCCATCGTATTTCTGAAGTAGTTGTAATTTGTAAGTTGTCTTTCATTTATGAATTATGAATCATGATTTATGTGACCACTGACATGTATTTTAATTTTGTATGTATTATACATGCTACACATGAGGATCTATTTTTGAAATCAATGAATTTGTATCATTAATTAGAATTTGTGTAAGAAATATCTAATTCACATACATACATACATATATACATACATACATAGATATATATGTGTATATAATGAATCTTACTTATCTTGTTCTTGCTCCGGGGGTTCAACATGTCTAAATCAGACACTAGAATCCCTATATCCTATGAATCCTGAATCCCCTGGCATGTCACTTAGATATCAACCTTCTTCATCTCCAGAAATTGCTACAGGTGGTCTAGCAAGTAGTAGCTGCCTTTCAAAAAACCTTATGCAGTTTTGTCAATCTGCACATAAGTACAATAGTGGGACCTGAAATGTATTAAATTTTCTCCTCTCACTTCTAAAGAGGCAAATTTTTTGTTGTTAATAGTTTTCGGTTATATGTATATAATTAATGTTAAAACTACTTAAATTAATTCAAAATTTCCTAAATTTGCCTTTATAATGAGCTTTGAAACTGATCATAATAGCTAGGAAGTTAGGATAGGCAAAAAAATATAAACTTAGGGATTAGATAGGTCAAGGCAAATATAATATTGTACTTTCACTTTTCATGTGTTGACGAATGAAGTTTTCAGAGTCATTTCATAATTTTTTGGGCAGGCTAATTTTTTTTGGTTTTGATTTTGTGTTATTATTTCTTTTTAGAAAAGAGTAATGAGGCTATTGGCTTTGATTTTAGTGTGAGTTTGAGTTTCTGTGAATTAAAGTTAAAAATCATTAACTATGCACTCCGCTTTTTTAGATTTTATTATATAATAACCATATTTATTCTAAAATTGAAGATATATGATTTTGTGCAAGACAATCTATTATTTAAAAATTTCCACCCTCACTTCATTGTGCTCTTTCTTGATTTATTTCAACCTCAAAAAACCACTTTGGAAACATTGTTCACATATGGAAAGTTAAAAGGTTTTAATCAAATTCCTCATGCTTTAATAAATGATAAGAGAATGAACTAATCATTTTACAATTCAAAATAAATGTCTTGAGAATTAATCTCCTTGCATGGGTCAGAAATTGTCTCCCTAGAAACAACAATCCAAATACATTTAAACTATTCGTTTTACATCAGTTTCAACATTTTCATTTTGTGGCTTATTTTTAAATTGAAATGTAAATATGCAATTTTTTATCAAATAAAAGTGAAAGGTAGCATTGAAATAAATGATCTCAATTATAAATTAGTACAAAAATAATCATAAAATTAGTAAAGGCATAATGATAAAGTTGTAGGAAAAACTTTTGTCCAATGACCTTAACATATAGGTTTTTTTAATACAAAATAAGCTCCCTACATTAAAATAATTCATAGTAATTATGGAAAACCAACAATTGTAATAATGAAAGTGATTATAGAAATGCTAATTTTTATGGTGTATTGGGCGTAATGAATATATAAAAACTTAATGGACGTTTATGATATAATATGTGTGATACTAATGAATATTTCTTTTAAATAAATATATATTTTTTTAAATAAAGGTATTTTTTTTTTCTCCAAACACCTATTGGAATTTGAATTTTCAATTTCTGAATCTTCACAATATTTTCAAAATAAATATGAATTTTTGACGGTGGTATTCCACCTTGTCAATCAACTTGTCTCAACTATAGTAATCTTATTATTACTTTTATTGGATGTGTGTTTTCCTTAAATAAATAAAAGAATTTTACATATTTGTTTAGTTTTAAAATTTTATATATCTAATAAGTTTGGTAGTAGTACAACTTTGTCATCCGCCTCATGTTTAATATATTAGTGTGATTTTAACTAGTAATTAGGCTAATCACCTTGAAATTTCAACACATACATGTTTTATAAAAAAAATTATTTATTTAAAATTCAATTATTTATTTTAAAATTTAATTCAAATTATTTTAAATCTTAAATTTATTTTAATTAAATTATATTTATATGTTTTTAAGTGGCTTTAAAATAACTTTTATTTATTTATTTTTCAGTTATATCATATTTATTTCAATTAAAAATTTATTAAAAAAATATTTTTTATTTTTTATTTTTAAATAAATATACATAGAAACAATAATATTAATTAATTATACTAATTTTTCAAAAAATCAATTTTAATAATTGGATATATTTTTAATAAACAAAATGTTTCATACATCCATTATAGGTATAATAAATAAATAAATTTATTAAACATCTATTACTATATATCAACAACATTTATTAATGTGGTTGTTGAAGTGGAACATGGAAGTTCAAGTCTATTGTTTCTCATTAGCATATGTCTCTATTTTTTATTTTAATTTTATTTTCAAAACTTATGTTTAAGCCATGAGTAAAGAAAAAAAATGGGTTCTAATGTATTAATATATTAAACTTAGGATTTATAATCTTAGATCCATACAAAATTGTGGTTGCGTTAGTAACCTATTTAAGGATAGTTTAAGAATAGTTTAAGGCAATTCATGGGTCTTCAAACAATTAGTAATTCAATTAGAAAAACTCAAATCTACTAGTTTGTTACATAATCATTCAAATATAGTGACTAAAAATAATTGCAATGATGCCATTAAAAACATGGTGATTGTAGGCAACACTACAACCATTATGCTTTGCACAAATTACCATTATGTTTTGCATAAATTATGTTATTTTAGTGATAAATCTTTTGGTTGAGTTATCATATAGATTTGAATAATGGAGCGATTGTAAATCAAATTTTGAGGTAGATCAATGAAGAAAAGATAAATCAAAATTTCATGTCAAAGAGGATGATATGCAATCAATTTAAGATATTTTTATTTTGGATGATATTAATGTTGAAATGTGCAACAAGAATATTCCAATTTTAATTTGTCGTTGAATTAAAATTGAGAACTAAAATTCGAATTTAGTCTTACCACCGATTTGAAAAATAATTAATTAATTCATCATGGATTAATTAGTTGGATAAATTCAAACTTTAAATCTTTGTGAAGTCATGCAATAGTTATCCCTTAATTAAGGAGATAACGGTGAGTTGTATTTTAGTTGTAATTGTTTAGCTCAGTTAACTAAGTCAAGTGCAGTTAGATTAGTTCCAAATACTTTGTGGAATTGATTGTGAGATCAGTTAGTTAATGCATGCATGCATGAAACTAGTGTACTCCACATAACTGAATATTCTCTCATAAATAACTCATGCATGTTAGTAAAGACAAAGACCGAGTTGAGATTAAAGCTAGTGACTTTGTACTATTATTTGCAAGAATTTTCCTATAAGAAAATCTCTTGCATGCAGAAGGAATTAGTTGGAGCAGCTAGGGAAAACTGCACAATGAAATAGCAGGCTTGGAGGGTAGAGGAAAGACATATGTGTTGTCTATTCTATTTATGAGAATTAATGAGGGATTGTACGGAGAGGTGGATAGGAGTGAGAGCTAAAGTTTTGTGTATTCCTAAGATATTTCCACTTGTATGATAATACATATATTGGGGGTTTTATGTGAGGCTTTCCACAGAGTATTATTTTGTGTTTCATGTGTATGATTTCTTCTTCACTGTTATATGTGTTCTCATTGATCTTGCTCAAATTGATTAAGTGTCCGCAAAGTTTGATTGTAGAGGTAGATCAAGTATTTTGCTTTAGTTACATTGCATTACCAGTTCCATCTACAGTGAGAATTTCTACATGGTATCAGAGAAAAGGTGATCAAAGAAGAGTACGATATACTAAAGAGGGAAAATTTGAAGTTTTAAAGTTCTGGATTGTAGGTACAAAATCAAATTATTATCACACCTCAAAGTTCACCAATGTTGTTTAAGGGCTTGACACTCTAGTATGCTTTGTATGGAAGCTCAAATTACATAGCATGGAAGGATCACAGGGAAGTGGTATTAGAAGACAATGATTTGAGGGATTTCATTGATCAAGGAATCGCCAAACCAACAACAGCTAATGTCCAAGAATTGGTTGAATGGAAGAAGTGTGTGGTGAAGGCTTAAAGGATTTTTCTGGAGGGAGTTCAATACCATATTGTCTTGAGTCTCCATGGGAAGGAGACTCCGTTTTCAATGTATAAAACATTGAAGGACCTATATCAGAATAATAGTGACCATAGGAAGCTAGCACTCAAGGACAACATTCGAAAAATCAAGTGTGAAAAGCGCAACTTTATTTGTAATATCCGAACAAGCTCACGACCTCTAGAGATGAGCTTGGTAGTGTAGGAAAAATGACTACCGATGATGACATGGTGAGTCTTGCTCTCCTTTTCTTCCCAAAAACTGGCATAGATACTCGGACTTGGTGAATGTAAGAGAGAAACTACTGGATTGGGAATGACCGTGGTCAGATCTGATATAGGAGGAGATCAGGAGGAGAATTAGAGATGGTTCCTCAACAAATCATGATGATGAAGAAAATGTATCCTTAGTTAGTAAGGAAAGGAAAGAGAAAAGGAAGGCTTCCCATTCCAAATAGATTCTTCTCATGGAGGGAAGACGGTTGACAAATCTAAGGTGAGATGCTTTAATGGTCATGAGGTGGGCCATTGTGAATTTAATTATCTATTAAGGAAATCTAAGAAGGGATCAGAAAGTGAGGCACTCGCCTCTCAGTTTGAATTGTATTTTACCCTCATCACATGTGTAGTTTCATTGATGGTGCATTGTGTTTGGTATCTGGACAATGGAGCCTCATTCCACATGACCATGGACAAGAATTTATTCAGTAGCTTGTAGGAGAAGGACCTCAAGATGTGCATAGAGATGGGCGATCGATGAGCCTCATAAATTGGTAATTATATGGGCTCATTTTACCTCCTAACCTAGTCAAATCAACCATTCTCTTAGCTTATTACATGATTTTATGATTATATTTATGCTTATAGAGTGAGTTGAGTTAGTGATGATGCCATGAGGTGTAATATGAGTTTAATGCAGATTATTGATGACTTTTGTGGTCAAAGTCAAGGATCTAGTGGACAAATGGCAGCAATAACTCAAAGTGGATGAAGGACAGGACCTATAGGAGGGAATCCCCCTCATGTATTACTTCTCACTTCGAATTTCCCTTCACTCAAATTGGAGTACAGGCAACCAAGTCATGCATTACTAGGCAACAGAGCAAAGTGGATGATAATTGATGTTTAACTCAAGTTTTGGGAGCCAAGCCTCCCTAATTTTGAGGGAGTTGTTGGGATCTTAATTTGTATAACAGAGGCCTAGGGCCTCACTAGGGAGTTGGTTGAATTCATGTTGATTTTTTGTTGTAGTATCGCTTATGGAAACTCCGCTCAACTTCGATCTTACTATTTTGTGATAGTTCATGTAATCTGGCTATTATTTTGGAAATAAAGATGGAATCCTTTTTGAGTTACCACTGAGTTACCTCAGAGGGCTGAAGCTCTTCGGTAAGGGCCCAATCCAAGTAGCGAAGATCCTCTTCTCTTTTATTTGTATGTTTTATTTTAGTTTGTAGATTAGGTTGCTATTAGATGTATTTCTTTTATGGTTAAGAATAGGTTGCTTTTGATGATTCAATAATTTGATTCCCTTTTTTTTTTCTATAGGAGGTTAAGTAGTTATAAAGATAAGATTAAAAATTCTAACAGTAGTACCTTTGCCTCTCTTCCTCCCTTTGGGACAATAATTTGAGGCTATGACCCTCTTGCTACCGCAAAAACACAGATTTTGCTCCTTCATAGGACTTCTAGTGTTTGCAGCTTTCTAGTTGGTTCATAGTCTAATTTTCTTTGCTTCAAATCCTCTTCATCATGCTCATTTCTTTATTTGTAACAATATTCTTTCATGCTTTTCTTTTATGCAATGGTTATCAACATTTCCTTTCATATATCGTAGTTTATTTTGATGCAAAAACTCTATTTTTTAGATGCACTTACTTCCTTTCTTGCTCAATTTCACTGGTTTATGCAATAGATATATTTTAGGAGAAGTCAAGCCTATCAGCCATTCCATCTACCATCTGACCCATGCCCTACAGGTCACCCAAGTCCCCCCTCAATTCTACCTTAGTTTTCTACATTTCCCATAGACGTCCCTCTCTCTCCTTCAGCAAATCTAATGATATTTCTCTCTCATAATGATTCTTGGTAGACCCTATGTGCCCTAAAACTTCATCCCAACCTTGATCTTCCTTTTCCACCCAATCTTGCACCTTAAAAATAGTGAAAATTGCTCTCAGCCTCGTCCTATAGGCCTCCTATAGATTGTTGTTTTTCATCCAATAGATTTCCTGTGTCCTCATGTAGATTTTCCTGTAGGCTTTCTTTTGAAAGAAAATTGTGGGAAAATCCTCCAGAAAACCACTTGAGACGTCCTAAGACCCATCCACACCATCCTACATCCTTTCACATCCAAAAAACGCCCTCCATCACCACCTATTTGCTGCCACATTCACAAACAAATAAATTTCATGCATGACAAATTCATATAAAAATACATAAAAATCCAAAAAGATGCTTTTTGTTCATTTTCTTCTAGAAATAGCTTAGTTAGATGTTGTTTACTTCATTAAGTATATAATGGCATTCTTTTCAGCATTTCCATAGTGATTTCTACAAAAGTAGGATTAATGGTTAACTAGGATTTCCTTGGTTACTTTTACATTTTAGTCTTCCTTTCTGGAAGTAGAATAGTATCAGTAGAGTAATCTCTCTTTTCCTTTCATCACATATAGAGCTTCTTCTAGAATCCATAAAAGTTTCCTTGAGCTCCTAGTGATCTTGCATCGGCTGACCAAGTGACAACGTGCAGTAAGAGCTAGTACTTGTGCATATAGTGTTTTCGCTTCCAAGTTTGTGACGAACTACCGGGTTGATAAAAGTAAAGTAGGAAGCCAAGGAGTTGCAGCATTATTGCTGTGATACTCATGCTCACCAGCGATGATGGAAAGTACTGTGTTTCAGGTGAAGGCACGATTGTTTTACAGAGGGAGCATGAAGCTCCTCTCACCCTGATTGATGTAAAGTATGTGCGTGGACTGAATAAGAACCTAGTATCAATCGTCATGTTGGAAGACAAAGGCTATGACATAGTCTTCAGTAAAGGAAATGCATTTCTGAGACACATAGCCATGGGTCAGACCAAGAGGATTGGGATTTGAGTGAAGAATCTCTACAAACTCAAGGTAGATGACTACGCTGCATCGAGTTCAAAATTAGAATTGTTGCAAAGCCAAGAAATTGGTGATTTATGGCATAGGAGGTTGGGCCACTTGCATCATGGGACCTTGAAGATAATGCAGTAAATCTCTACTGGACTTCCCAAAGGTAAACATGAGCAAGACGAGACATGACAAGGTCGTACCTTGGGAAAGTATGCAAATCATCCTTTCATGATTGAAATAGTTGAGCCGAGGCGATCTTCGAGCGAGTTCATTTAGATGTGTGTGGACCATTCTCGATAGAATCCACTGCAAAACAAAGGTATTATGTGATTTTCATTGATGATTTTTCTCGTAAATATTGGATCTATTTCGTGCAGAAGAAGGATCAAACCTTCTCAAAGTTTTGTGAGTTTAAAGCTTTAGTTGAGAAAGAATCAGGGAAGAATATCAAGGCCTTGAGAAGTGACAATAGTGGACAATATGTCTCTCATGAGTTTAAGGACTTCCGTGTAGCAAAAGGAATTAAACGGGAGTTGACAAAACCCCATAACCTACAACAGAATTGGGTGGCCAAAAGGAAGAACAGAACAATTGTAGACGAATCTCAAGAAAATTTGCATGACCAAAGTCTACCACTTCATTTGTGGGTTGAGGCATGCAACACAGTGGTCTATCTCTAGAATAGAAGCCTGCATTGCATACTTGGGTGGAAGACACAAGAAGATGCTTTCTTAGGGAAGAGACCAGATGTGAGTCACTTCATGATCTTTCGCTCATCCCTATTTTTCCATGTGACCAAGGATGCTCGTAAGAAACTTGAGCCGACAACAGAGTTGGGGATACTTGTGGGTTACACTGATATACCTCACAACTATCAGGTGTACATGTAAAGTAGTTAGAAGACAGTGGTATGCATAGATCTAAAGATTGATGAGCAAAATGCCACACGAGTTTCCCTTGAGAGGGAGCTCCAACTACAAGCTATCGAGGAACTTTTAGTTCCTAAGGAGGAGGAGCCTTAGACTAATGTGGAGCAACCACATGCAGAGGTACCATGAGTGGAGTTATCCACTCAAGCAGAGTCTTCTATTGAATTTGATAGATTGTTATTGGATGCGAGAGAGAATGTGGGAGAACCATCTTCTCAGCGCAGACAGAGGATGTGACCTGATAAGCACACTAGATACATGGCCCATATTAGGGAATGTGTTGAGACTGAGCCATCTTCCTTTGAGGAAGTCGTGCAGCTGCCAATATGGGTTGATGCTATGATGGAGGAGTAGGACTCCATAGTTCAGAACAATATTTGGGATGTGGTTCCAAGACCAAAGAAAAAGTCAGCTGTGAGTTCACGTTGGCTTTACAAGGTAAAGAAAGCTTCTGATAGTAGTGTGGAAAAGCATAAGGCAAGGTTTGTTCCCATGGCTTTTCACAGGTCGAGGGAATCGAATATGATGAGTCTTTTTCTCTTGTAGCAAGGTACTCATCTATCATATTAATGTTGGCAGTATCAGCACAAGTGGGTTGGAAGATCCATCAGATGGATGTGAAGACTACATTACTCAATGACACGATCGAAAAAGTGATGTACATAGAGTATCCAGAAGGTTTTCAGACCTTTGATCGTGAGTCGCATGTGCCATGACCCAAGAGAGCTTTGTAGAGGCTGAAGCAAGCACCTCATGCTTGGTACACTAGGATCGACAACTACTTCATTAAGTTGGGCTTTGCAAAGAGTGAAGCAGTTGCAAACTTGTACCACATCATGGTGGAAGGTAAGTAGTTGATCATTGTTCTCTATGTTGAAGATCTTATATTAATAGGTGATGATGAGTTGATCACGTGTTGCAAGGAGTATATTGCAAGATATTTCAAGATGAAAGACATGGGTCTCATGCACTACTTTGTAGGCATGGAAGTGTAGTAGAAGGATGGGGAATTGTTTGTGTCTGATGGCAAGTATGCCAATGAGATATTCAGGAGATTCCACATGGAGAAGTGCAAGCCCATGCCGACACCTCTAGTAGGAAACTATAGGAAGGAGGATGCTACCTGAGGAGAAGTAGTAGAAGCTATTGTGTATCGGTAGCTTGTGGGTTCACTGATGTATTTAGAGAACACACAACAATATTTCTACTATGTGGTGAACCAACTGAGTCAAGCTATGGTTCAACCTGCCAAGTTGTTCTGGAAAGAAACTAATCATGTTTTGTGATACCTTAGAGGCACATCTCAATATGGATTATGGTATAGAAGCCAAAGGGAGTGAAGCTACATGGCTTCACCGATGCAGATTGGGTAGGGAGTCCCTCAAATCGGAAGGGCACATCAGGAGGAATTTTCAACCTTGGGTTAGCTTGAGTTTCTTGGTACATGGCTACAATTCAGGTGGCTTGTGAGGCCATCTGGATGTGGAAAAATCTAATTGGTCTATTTGATCAGAGGATGGATCCAACTTTGATCTATTGTGATAATCAAAGTTGCATGAAAATATCTGAAAATCCAGTATTTCATGATAGGTCCAAGCACTTCAACATTCGGTACCATCATCTTCGTGACTATGCGGTGAGGAGGATCATGTTGTTGCTGTATGTTTCGGCCGAGGAGCAAGATGTAAAAATTTTGAGTAAGGAAACCTCCAAGTGTAAATTCGAGTTCCATAGAGACAACATTAAGGTGGTAGATAATCATTTTCTTGTTGAGAGACACTGTTGAAATGCACAACAAGAATATTCCAATTTTAATTTGTCCTTGAATTAAAATTGAGAATTAAAATTCGAATTTAGTCTTACCAGATCTTTGAAAAGTAATTAGTTAATTCATATTGGATTAATTAGTTGGAGAAATAAAACATGAAGTCTTTCTGAAGTCGTGCAATAGTTATCCCTTTGACTGAGGAAGTTGTCCCTTAATTAAGGAGATAAGGATGAGTTGTATTTGAGTTGTAATTAGTTAGCTCAATTAATTGAGTTAAGTCAAGTTAGATTAGTTCCAAATAGTTTGTGGAACTGATTGTGAGTTCAGTTAGTTAATGCATGCATGCATGAAACTAGTGTACTCTAGATAACTAAATATTCTCTCATAAATAAATCATCCATGTTAGTACAGACAAAGACCCAGTTGACATTAAAGGCAAGGAAAATGTACTATCATTTACAAGAATTTTCCTATAAGAAAATATCTTGCATGCAGAAGGAATTCATTCCTTGATATTTGCACAGTTTTAAAGTGTGTTGGAGCAGCGTGTGAGATGAGTGTCACCACAAGGTTACAACTGGAGCACCGAGGGAAAATTGCGTAAGGAAATAGGAGGGTTGGAGGGTAGAGGAAAGGCATATGTGTTGTCTCTTCTATCTATGAGCAACACTGAGGGATTGTACTGGGAGTTGGATAGATGTGAGAGCTAAAGCTATGTGTAATCCTGAGATATTTCCACTTGTATGATAATACAGACAGCATGGTTTTTAGCTCAAACTTTCCCGACAATATTTTTCTATGTTTCATGTGTATGATTTCTTCTTCTCTATTATATGTGTTCCAATTGATCTTGCTAAAATTGATTAAGCTTCCGCAAAGTTTGATTGTAGAAGTAGATCAAGTATTTTTCGTTAGCTACATCGCATTATCAGGTTGATCTATAGTGAGAATTTCTACAATTAACAAGATAGGTCATTACTTCAAAAAAAAACAAAAGATTAATCATGATTAAATAATATATACTAATATTAAATAAAATAAAATTAATAGACATTATTAACATAATATTGATTTCTCTATTGCACCTTAGGTTTGTTAAACATTTATATAATAATTATCATTTTTTTAATTTATAACTTTAGTAAAGTTAATAATAATTTTATAATTACATATTTTTTCCTTTTTAATATTTTTGTTATGAAATAGAAATTAAAATATTTATTTTTATTTTCAAATTTTAATTCTCGTCCTAAGAAAAGGAATATGTGGCAAATTTTAATGGTTTATCAAATCTCCTCCTTTAGTTTTATAGAATAAATCGATTTAACCATTTGCATTTAGGGAAAATAGATATTATGTACTAAAGTTGATCTCTAAATTTACAATTGAAAATAATGATTTGTTTTCAATTTTGATTTAATTATATATTATATTTCAAAGTATATATTTTTATTTCAAAAATCGAAACCATATAACATAATACTTTTTATTTTTTTAACTTCAAAATCAATCATGGTGAACTATGTTCAAACATGGTAAACCATGGTCAAACATGGTCAAATGTCGTGTCGTGGAAAAGATTGTCTCAATATGAAAATCAATCATGGTCAACCATGGTCCAATGACACATTGTGATAAGGAATGTCTCAATATGAAAATAAGCCATGGTCAACCATCATCAACCATGGTAAATGATCACCAAAAACCATGGCCACATTGTGACAAAGATTTTTCTCATGGTCCAAATTCACATTATGACAACCATTCTCATCCATGGTCAAGGATGGTCCAATGTCCCATTATGATAGAGATTGTCAGTATGGATATCAACCATGTTCCAACATTGCGTTGTGACAAATATTCTCTCAATATGAAAATCAATCATGTTCCAACATCACATTGTACAAAAATTAAGCATCAAAAATCATCATCAACCATGTTTAAGCATGGTCAATAATCATGGTCACATTGTGATGATGATTGTCTCTTAATTCATGACATTATGACAACCATAGTCAACCATGATCTAACGTCACATTGTCACAAAGAGTTTCTCAATATCAAAATCACCCATCATCAACCATGGTCATGAATGGTCAACCATGTTTTTTTTTTATGGTTTATAATATTTATCTGAAGGTTTATATAGCTTGGGTTTACAATATTAATATTTTGTGTTTTTGAGTGTTTAGTACTAATCCCTTGCATTTATTAGTGCCTTCGGTTTATAATATCAATACCTTGGGTTTATTAATGTAAATGTTAACATTCCTTAGGTATAATATTATTGATAGGGTTTATAATATTAATTATAGTGTTTTATATAAATCCCTTTGGTTTATAATCAATGATCATCAACCATGGTACCACATCGCATTATTACAAATATTGTGTCAATACCAAAACCAACCATAGCCAATGATAGTCGACAATAATTCTTATAGTGTTTATAATGTTTGTCTTAGGGTTTATATACCTTGGATTTATAGTACTAAAGTCTTGGGTTTAATATTATTCCCTTTGGCTCATAATCCTTTGGCTCTCAATATTGTGAAAAATATTATCTCAATATAAAAACCAACCATGGTCAATAATCATGGTCACATTGTGATGAAGATTGTCTCTTGGTCTAGCATCACATTAGAACAACCATGGTCAACCATGGTTGAACATCGCATTGTGACAAATATTTCCTCACTATGAGAATTAACAATTGTCCAATATCTATTTGTGATGAAGATAGTATCAATATGAAAATCAACCATGATCAACCATGGTCCAACATCGCATTGTTACAAATATTATGTCAATATGAAAATGAACGATGGTCAACCATGTTTATTTTGAGTTTTATAATATCAATATTAGGGTTTATATACCTTGGGTTGATAGTATTAATCCCTTGGGTTTCATACTATTCCCTTAGGATTATAAGCTCGTGGGATTTTAGTACAATCCATTGCATTATTAGTCCATTGGATTTATAATATCAATCACTTGGGCATATTTATATAAAGTTTCATATTCTTAGTGTACAATATTATTCATAGGGTTTATAATATTAATCCTAAGGTTTAATATAAACACCTTGGGTTTATAATCATGCTCAACCATTGTCCAATGTCACACTATGGCAAATATTGTCTCAATATTAAAATCAACCATGTAAAATCATCAACCTTCATCAACCATGTTCATTCGAGGTCAACCATGGTCCAATGTCACATTGTGACAAATATTGAATTAATATCTAAATCAACTTTGGTCAACCATGTTTAATCATGGTCAACCGCGGTGAACCATGACCTAACATCGCATTGTTGCAAAGATTGTCTCAAAATGGAAATTAGTTATAGTCAACCATCGTTAACCATGGTTAATTATGGTGAACCATGGCCTAACATCACATTGTAACAAAGATTGTCTCAAAATGAAAATTAGTTATGGTCAACCATCATTAACCATGGTTAATCATTGTAAACCATGGTCTAATGTTGGGTTGTGATAGAGATTGTCTGAATATGAAAATCAACCATGGTCAACCATGTTCAATGATGGTTAATGATCGTCAATAACCATGGCCACATTGTGACAAAGATTATGTCATGGTCCAACATCACATTGTGATAACCATGGTCATCCGTGGTCAACGATGGTCCAACATCGCATTATGACGAATATTGTCTCAATCCTTTGGGCTTAGAAATCCCTTGAATTCAGAAATTTTAGAGAATCCAACACTAGAGTAAAAGTATACCTTGGAGATAGTAAAGGGTACGAGATCAAGGGACATGGAGGTGTTGTTGTTACTCTGCTTCATGGAAAGATCAGGAATATATTTGATGTGTTGTATATTCTTGATATTAGGAAGAACATGATTTCTGTGTCAAAGATTATAGATCAGGATGTCAAGGTTGAATTCTTTATATCTGATTGTATTATTAAAGACTTACTAGACCAGATGAATCCTATTGCTACAAGTATTCGCATAGGAGGAATCTACAAATTGAATTTGAAGAGTACGCCACAATAAGCCTTGTTGTCAATGATAAATCTCTTGAAAATTTGTGGCATCAATGACTTGGGCAGATCAATTTTAATGACCTCCTTCTCTTGCACAACAAAGGTATGGTAGATGGTCTCCCTACATTAAATAAATTGCATATTAATTGTGAAGCATATGCATTCGGTAAGAAGCATTGAGATGAATTTCCTACCACTAAAGATAGAAAATGGAGGATATACTCGAACTTGTACACACTAACTTATGTGTCCTGATGCACACAAGATCGTTAGGTGCGGCCTACTATTTTTTAATCTTTGTTGATGACTGTATAAGATTCACATGGGTATATTTCATTAAAGAGAAAAGTCACGCTTTTGAATATTTCAATCAATTCAAAAGCATGATTGATAAGCACACATGAAATTTCATCAAGATTCTTCGATTAGATCAAGGTAGATAATTCAAGAAAGGGATTTTCATCAAATATTGCAACGAGCATGGGATACAACAAAAATTTACAACACCTCACACTCCTCAGCAAAATGGAGTAGCTGAGAGGAAAAAAAAAGCACTGGTGGAGTGTGCTCGGAGTATGTTGAAAGGTAAGAATCTAACCAATGGTTTTTGGATAGAGGCGGTTAATATTGTATTATATTTAAAGAATAGGATCCCTAAGAAAAGTCTTGAGTATAAAACTCCTTTTGAAGCATTGTTTGGCTTCAAGCCTACAATAAGTCACCTTAGAGTATTTGGTATTAATGCTTTTGTACATGTTCCAAAATAGAACATGAAGAAGTTAGATTCTAAGGCCATTAAATGTACCTTCATTAGATAGTGCAACGAGTATAAAGCTTATAAATTATTTGACCCTTCTACTCACAAGGTGTTTGTGAGTAGAGATGTAATATTCCATGAATAGGTTAGTGGTGGAAATCCTATTCAAAGCGATGAAGAATGGCATGTACTCGTACTTCAAGAAGAGGATAGTGAAACAGTAATCAGTCAGTAACAAGAACAGAAGTAGGAACATCAACAACAACATGATAATGTGGAAGGAATCAAGTTCACTCCACAAAGAGAAGAAAGAAGCAGAATAATTGGACCCCCACGGCTCAAGAGATTGAAGAGGTCAAAATAGTTACCAACTTGATATAGGGATTGTGCGTTCATCACTGGTATGTTAAACATTACAGAACCTTCTAATTTTTATGAAGCTAGTAAGAGTTCTAAATGGAAGGAAGCAATGAAGGAGGAATATGAATCGATCATTAAGAACAATACGTGGGATCTAGTCAAGCTTCCTAATGATAAACAACCCATAGGTTGCAGATGGCTATTTAAGTTATAATTTAAATGAGATGATTCTATTGATAAGAAGAAAGTAAGGCTAGTGGCAAAGTGGTATTCCCAGAAAGAAGGTATTGATTTTGAGGAAAAAATTGCCTCTGTTAGAAAATTAAATACTATCAGAATGATTATTGCTTTAGTCACCAAGCATCATTGGAAAATACGTCAATTGGATGTTAAATCTTCTTTTTTAAATGGTGACTTAAAAGAAGAAGTATATTTAGTGCAACTTGAGGGGTTTGTTAAGAAGGGAGAAGAGAAATTAGTATGTAGATTAAAGAAAGCTTTATTTGGTTTAAAGCAGGTTCCTAGATCCTGATATGAAAAAATTGACTCATTTTTCCTCATGCCTGGTTATAAATGAAGCAAAAATGATCCCAATTTGTAAACTGTGTTGATGAGGGACAAATAGTGTTGACTTCTGCATATGTAGATGATCTGATCATGATAGGCAGTGCAGACAATCTCATTAAAGAAATCAAGCATCAATTATCATATAAATTTGAGATGAAGGACCTTGGAGAAATGCATTACTCTTTGGGTCTAGAAGTTTGTATAGATTCAAACCAAAATTTCTTGTCCCAAGGTAAGTATGCTAAGAGTTTGTTGATTAAATTCAAAATGGATGAGTGCAAGGCTGCATTTGTGCCTTTTCAATAGAATAGCAAACTTCAGGTGGATGAAGGTTCCAAATATGCAGATACAACATTGTACAGATAATTGGTTGGTGGTCGTATCTATTTGACTACAACAAGATGAAATCTAGCTTATGTAGTGAGTGTTTTCAGTGAGTTCATCACTTAACCTCATGAGAACCATTAGATTGTAGCAAAATGAGTATTATGTTATCTGCAAGGAACATCAATGTTGGGTATTTTGTATTTTGATTCATTTGATGTTAGTTTGACAGGTTACACAGACTCTAATTAGGTGGGAAATTTAGATGATAGAAGATCAATTACAAGCTATACCTTCAACATTGGTTGTGGGGTCATCTCTTGGAGAAGTAAGAAGTAGCATAGTGTTGCCTTATCCTCATCACAAGCATAATATCAAGCTATGTGTGCAACAACATGTGAGAGAGTTTGGTTGCGTAGACTTCTCCAAGATGTATGAGAATAACACACAGAAGCTACGATTACCAATTGCCATAATCAGAGTTCCATCAAAATCGCTTACAATCTCATGTTTCATAAAAACAACAAGCACATAGACACTCAATTTCATTTTCTGAGGGAGAAAGTGCACTCGAGAGAGATTTGTGTAGAGTATTGTAATTCTTGTGATAATATGGCTGATATATTCACTAATCATCTTGGAAGACTGAAGTTTGATTTGTTTAGGGATACATTAGGTGTGTTTAATAACCCCTTTCTCCATTAAGGGGGAGTGTTATAATTAATGGAGATTAGTTGATTATTGTTATGTACTTATGATTGTTCTTTTCTTGGATATTCAGTTCCTATCATTTAGGGATTTGTTTTAATATCGCTAACAAAATGTATTTGTTTATTATTAGATTTTAACATGAAGCCCAAACGGTTGCATTTGCTTGTAGAAGCTCCTGCTGATCCACAAGTGTGAGCTCCTCTTTGTGTGAGCTCCTCTTTTGTTGTTTGCCAAATTTTGTGAGCTCCTCTTTTATTGTTTTCCAAATTCATGTCTTCCATGTGCAACTGTTGACATAGATAGGTCTTCATACTACAATGAATATCCTGCACTGACTAACCTAACAGTCGCACTCAAAACCAAAGGCTGTTCAAAGTGTTCGTCTTCCATACTATTTGTCAAATGCTGCTCTTTGTGTTCATCTTCATTTCCATTTGTTTCTGTAGCTGTCACGATTGCAGAACTCTACAAAGAAGGAATTTCAACACCTTCCTGGAGCTCGGCTTCAATATCTTTCACAATGCAGAGAAGCGTATTTCTCCTTTTATCACCACACAGGTTATGATAGTTGCTGTCATTTAATTACTCCATTTCTATGTGTCCTTCAGAATTTGCCAAAACCCTAATTTGATAGGATTTAGCGGAAACTTAATTTCAAAACCCTAATTTGATATAATTTTATTGAATCTTGAATTTTCAGCAGACCCCAGTATAGAAACATCTAACATGTAAATTTTGTCATAGTAACACATATATATGTTCTCTCGCTCAAGGAGTAATTTTCATGACCATAGATGCATATATTTTTTTCAGAAGAAACCATAACTACATATATATGTTCGCTGGCTCGACGAGTAATTTTCATGTGTTTTTCAAAGCCGACAATATTTCGTGCCCTGCCATTACTAATGGGGCAGATTCTTAGATTCGAAAAGCCGACCTTACTCCATGACTGAAATCCACACAGCTTTGATCTCGTGAGAAACCCTAATCAACCAACCCATTACTCTTAATCACAATGTTAAAATGCTTCTAAGTAGTGCAAGGAAATTCCGTTTCAACCATTTTAGCAGAGAAACACTCTTGTGTACATGATATTGTCATACCTACTAAATTTAATTAGTGTATGGTATTGAATTTATATTTTTTTTAATGGAAATGGGAAATTTCACTTCAATTCGTTCCGAGAAGATATTTACTCTATGCTGCGAAGCATTGAAACAGATATATTCGTCTTGACACTCAAATCTAAATTTGTAATATGCATGTCATTTGCCCGTAATGAGTGAGGTGTTAAGGAAGGTAAAGAACAAAATCATGTAATATTATAATTTTTTCAAATATATGGAAAATTATATTTATATTTTAAAATGTTATTTAATCATTTGTAATTGATGTAGATATATGTTGGGTTAATTTTATTTTACTCTTTCATACTTATTTATAAGTACTTAGGTTAGCTAAATTATTACAGGGATCAGGGATCATTGATGAATATATATAGACATTTATTAATTTTCTTTCCATGCTTTTATTAGGATATTTTTTTTCCTCGGTAAAAACTATGTTAATATATTATGTACAGTAGGCAAAATTTACATCATGACAAAACAGAGAGAACCACGCTCTGGGAATATCATCCAGGAGCAGTTGAGGCTAATCAAAAAACTAGCCCATGCAGGGGCGCCAAACAGAGAAGCTAAACCATCCAAAAGAGCTAGCCCACGCAGGGGCGCCGACCAGAAATCCTCATTATCCCACCCAGTGGAGACTAACAATAACCAGCCCATTAACGAAGATTCAAGGACACAAACACAAAGCACTGATGCCAAAACTAACCTAAAACAGACAACAAAAGAGACCAAAAGACCATACAGAAGAGCCATGTGAACCTTGAGCTCGGGCAGCGCTATTTGTCCATTTGCACCTCCTCTACCCTGCACCAATCGTAAGCCTCCCTTTCAGCTGCAGTGGGGTCAGTGTCTTCTTCTTCGCTGGTACTCTCCCTCTGATCTAGCCTTCTTTTTGAGACATTTTCAAGGTCTGAGGCAGGATCCTTAACTTCCTTCTCCAGGCCGTTTCAGGAACCTTTGCTTCTTGCATCTTGCTGTCAGTTTTCCCCTGCCCATGTTCATCCAGGGAGTCATTGTCTTCCTGGGAATTTTCAATGAACAGGACCGAAACATGTGCAATAATCTACGGGCTATTCATGGAACTGGTAAGGTTAAAGATAGAAGAGCCATCCTATGCAGTCCCATCCTATCTAACACCCGCATCCGGGGGAGCTGCATCGTTTTGGACCAGATGTGAGCATTCTTGAGCTTTGTCATGTGTTAAAATAGTATTCAGTCGCCCTGTGATTAGAGAGTGGTCATTCTCCACCCCCAGATTGGCCATGAAGTCGGCAACCTTGTTACCTTCCCTTTTTATGTAATTGAAGGTGATAGCTCTATTTCTGTGGAGCTCAAGTTCTATGACCTCCAGTCTTGCTTCGAGCCTCCAGCTGGTGGCTATTTTCCTTGCGTGAGATCCATTTAGGAGTTTTTGGCCATATTTATGAGGATCTGAGAATCTCCTTCCACCTCGAGTCCCTGCCATAGTCCCTCTAACTCAGCTGAGTTATTGGTGTCCCATCCAATGTTTCCGTAATACAGCATCAGGGGTTCACCTTCATGATTCCTTATTATTCCTCCAAAGCCTGCAAGTCTGGGATTTCCTTTGGAGGTGCCATCAAAGTTGAGTTTGAATGTATGCTTTGGTGGGGGAGTCCATGTGACTTTCTTTTGAGTATTGCTTTCAGAATGGTCTTGCTTGTGAGATCCTTGAGTAAGATGTATTTGCGCATTTTCCATAATGGCTTTCTCATTATCTAGAGTAGGCTAGTCCTCCTCCTTCCAAGATCTTAGCATAAGAGTCTCTTGAAGATTTCTATAGAGCAAGTTCCAAATATTGTCTATCGAAGAGCGTTGATTTTTAAATATGTGTTTATTTCGTTCCTTCCATATGCTCCATAGGACTAGCCCGGGAACTAGTTTCCATAGATGATAGAGGATTTCACTCTTGTAAGGGTCCCATTGCCACTGACGTATTGAGTTAGTGATTTCATTCTCGAGTCTGCATCTTCTTTGACATCTAAAGCTTGCCTTTTCCCATAGCTGATTGGCCAAGGGACATGAGTCCAGTAGATGTTGGAGAGTTTCCCCGTGGGCATTGCAATTGAAACAAATGGAGGGGTTGTGAAAGTTTATGCTCCTGAGGTTGTCCCATGTTAGAATTCTCTGATGTCCTACCAACCAGAGAAAATGGCAGAATTTAGGCCAGGAGCCAGAACTCCAGATTTTGCTCCAGATTGGGTCCTAGTGATTGGAATTATTGCAAATGATTTTGTAGTCCTCGGATGTGGTGAAGGCTCCTTTCGGCTGATATCCCCATATTAGAATGTCTCTGCTTTCATCGTACCTGATTCTTCTTTTTCTCAATTCCCTATCCAATTCCTTGATAATTTGGTGATCTTCATTTGTGATTACTTGGTTGCTCGGTTTCCAAATCCTAAAGCCCTTCTCAGTTTCCTGGGTCCAGTACTACCCAATCTTTTCTTGCTGTTGCTCATCCCTAATGGTGTCTGGTGGCAAGTTAAGTACATGGCTGAGAAGAGGCATTTAATTCCAGGCATCTGTACAGAATCTTGTGGTGTAGTTGTTTCTTACCTCCCAAAAACTGTGCTTCACGATCATTTGGTAGTGTTCTCTGGCTACATTCCAAATTAGCGATACTTTATCATTGGGCATTAATCTGATGAGCTCTTCCTGGGGTGAGTGATTGGCATACTTGGCCGTCCATATTGTGACCCAAGGTTTTCATGGGCTGGTGAGCCATTGCCACCATATTTTGGCTCCCATGATGGCGTTGCTATGCTCGGGATCTCTAAGGCCGATGCCTCCTTTTTCTTTGGGCTTGCAAATTGTGCTCCACTTTAATAGGGCCCATTTGCGATTAGTTGCAGTGCTTCCCCATAGGAATCCTCTCTGAATATTCCTTAATCTTTTTAGGACCCACTTTGGCGTAGCAAGGATGGAGATTAAGTACAATGACATTTCTTGAAGGACAACCTTTATGAGCACTTTGCGACTGACTAATTTCAGAGCTCTGTGCGACCATAGGTTGAGATGGGATTCAAGCTTTTCAATTAGGTTGCGCCATGAGGAATTCTTGATGGCGCAGACAGTTAGGGGGGCTCCAAGGTATTTTTCGGGAAGGGTGGCAATAGGGAATCCCAAAATTCAGACTATTGCAGACTTGACAACAGGAGGGGTATTGAAGAAAAAGATCTGTGATTTTGAGATGTTTATGTTGGTTCCAGAGGCTTCGGCGAAGTCATTGAGCACGACTTTAAATCTCGAGGCTTCTTGGACTCAGGGGTAACCGAAGAGCAGTGTCATCAACAAACTGCTGATGAGAGATGGCAGGTGAATGATGAATGGAGGGGCCTTTGAGCTGATGTGAGTGAAGGGCTTTTTTAATGTGACGTCCTAGGCCTTCAGCCATTAATACAAAGAGGAAGGGGGATAGGGGGTCACCTTGCGTTATACCTCTGGAGGGGGAGAAGGGGTGAGAGGGGATCCCATTCACAAGAATGGAGAAGAAAGTGGAGGAGATTAGACTCATAATCGAGTGGATCCATGTGGGACTGAATCTGAAAACAATTAGCATTTGTTGTATGTAAGTCCAACTAAGCTTATCAAATGCTTTGGGAAGATCAAGTTTTAGGAGCATACCTTCCTGATTTGAATGCTTGAGAGTGTGTATGGTCTCATGCGAGAGGATAATGCCATCAATAATCTGTCTCCCTTCCACATATCCAGACTGTTCCTAAGAAATGAGCATTGGCAAGAGGGGTTTTAACCTATTTGCAATGACTTTAGAGATGACTTTGTATATTACATTGCAGAGAGCAATTGGCCTGAATTTGTCTGGAGTGATTGAGTCCTCCTCTTTAGGGATTAAGGTGATGAAGGTGGAGTTAAGAGATGGAAGCAGCCAAAGATATGCTCGCGATTCCTCTACCACTTGCCAGACTTCCAATTTTATCAGCTCCCAGAACTTGTGGAAGAAAGTTGTGGTGAAGCCGTCTGGGCCAGGAGCTTTTCCATCTTGAAGCTGGGCCATAGCAATGTCCACTTCATGAGTTTGAATTGGATGGAGGAGGAGTTCATTGTACTCCTCCGTGATCAGTTTTGGCACATTGTGTGTGATTCTGTCAATTGCAGGACGTCTGTTGATTTCAGGCTCTTCATGGACTTGCTTGAAGTGATTGAGGAATTCCTTCTCAATTTCCTCATGTCGTTCAACCCTTTCCCCTCCTTGTTTTTGTATGAAAGGGATGTTATTGCGCATTCTTCGTTGAACAGTGGTTCTGTGGAAGAATTTAGTGTTTCACTCTCCCTCTTTCAACCATCTGATCCTGGACTTTTGCTTCCAGTATATCTCCTCCTTCTTTCTTCTCTCCTCCAGCTGATTTTGGATGTGTTGCTCCTGCTCAAGGGTTCTTTCTGTGTGGCCTCCTATGCTTGTTTCTTGATGCAATTGCGCCAGGGCTTTTTGAAGATCATGTTGCGCCTTGAAGATGTTTCCGAAGGTCTTGCTATTCCATCGCTTAAGGTTGAATTTTAAATGTTTGAGTTTCTGTTGGAACTGGTACATCTTGGAGCCTTCTGGTGGGCTGAAGGTTGTCCATGTTGTGCGAAAAAGGTCTTTGAACGAGGGATGGGTAAACCAGAATTGCTCGAAGTGAAAAGGTATTCTTGTGGCGCTGCCAGGACGTTGCCATTGAAGAGCAATAGGCTAGTGATTGGATCGTGAGTGTGGGAGTATGGCCGCTGAAATGTCTCCCCCTAGATGAATTGAGTTTTCTGAAATTAGAAACCGATCCAGTTTGGAGGCTATTTGATGCTTGCCTGCTCTTCGGTTACTCCACGTAAAAGTGCCATTACAGAAATGCAGATCTATCAGAGATGCGTTCCGGATGAAGTCTTTGAAATGGGTGTTTTCCTGTTCCAACCTATTTCTGCCTCCAATCTTTTCCTCCAATTTTGTAATCATGTTAAAATCCCCCCTATAATCTAAAGTGGGTACCTTCTATTGAAGTTTAGAGCTTCTAAGGTGTGGAGGAGAGCAATTTTTTCCCCTGCTTCCTAAGGGAAGTAGACATTCGAGAGATTCCCATGAATATTAGTGCCTATAATGTGGAATGCAACGTGGATTAAATTATGAGAGGCGTGAAATTCTGAGAGAGTAAGTGCTTGAGAGTTCCATGCAATGGCTAGCCCTCCAGATGCACCAGATGCATCCACAGCCACTGATTGACATCCTGGCCAAGCCTTAGAGATGATAGTACCTAGAGTTGAGTTGTTACATTTTGTCTCCTGGAGAAAGCATATTTGTGGCTTTTCCATTTTTTTCATATTTTTTAACATTCTGAGCTTTCCTAAGCTATTGAGCCCTCTTAGGTTCCATGAAATCAGCTTCATGATTCACTATTGGTGGAGGGCTTATAGTACCTTGTAAGCTTAGCATACCTGCCTGAGTCCACCAGGATTTTCCCTATCGCTATTGTCCTTTGGAGATTAGTTCTTCTTCCCCTTTTTTTGGAGTCTTTTGGGGTAGGGCCTAAATCCCATTGACTTCCTGATTGGATGCCGAGTTGATACTATTGGTAGGCTCAAGAAATGACCACTTCCAGTTTGTTAAGCTGAAGCTTTGGGATACTTTCATAGGCTTTCTTTTTGCATGATGCTTCTAGTTCTAATATATCTAGTCCATTCAGATCTATGCTTTCTGGTTCTTCCTCCATTTGTTGCACCTGGTTATTTTATTCTGAGGGAATATCCGAGCTTTGGAGGGGGTCTGAAGATCTGTCTACGTCCATTTCATTGTCTTTTTCTACCTGCTTCTCTTTACTTTCCATGGGGTTTACTAGGGTGTCTTTGGATGGTGGGGGATGAGAGGAGGGGGCTGAAGGAGGTGGCTGGGTGGAAGAGGATGGGAGGGTAGACTTGGGTTTTGAGGATGGGTTTTGCTCTTCCATAGATTGAGCTAGGATTTCAAAGCTATTTCTGACCACTGGATCAGAGGTGTTGTTTTGCTGGGGTTTCTTCCCTGTTGTTGGGCTTTTATGCGCTCGTTTGCAGGTAGGGGCTTTGGTGAAGCCATCATAGGTCAGAGAGTTAAAGGGGGTAGGAGTGTTAGCTTTTACATTTAGGGGATAGTCTCTGAAAAGATGCCCTATAGCGTGGCATTTACGGCATCGAAACGGGACATGTTCATAGTCTAAGGGTTGAATCCATTCATAGTCATGGTGAGAGAGACTTACCGATTCTGGCAGAGCTTTGTCCAGGCACATGAAGACACAGATACAGGCGTATGATGTGTATCTACGCATTTTTTTTTCTTCTACTGCCTTTATGTATTCCCCTAGACCATTTCCTATATTTCTCAAGATATCTTCATCCTGGTACTCATCTGGAAGTGAGTACAGTCTTATCCAGATAGGTGCCCAAGTGAGGTCTTCCTTATTCGGGTTGAATCTGGGTGTCCAGTCCCTTAAGTATAGGCTAGTTGAGTTAAAGAAGTAGGGTCCCTCAACCAGGATTATATATTTGTCTTCCAAGCAAAAGAAGATTGCTGTAAAGAATCCTTTTGGGCCTAGCTGCAGAGTCACATCTCCTTTAGGCTTCCACTTCGCTACTATCCATCTGTATAGGGATTTTTCTGTCGGCCAGAACCCTATAAATTTTCCAATGAGCGCATGATCTGTCATAAATTGGATGCGTTCTTCTATTTTCTCTCCCAACAGTTTGATTCTGGGTTGATCTGTTGCTATTGGTTTGCAGGTGGTTGAGGAGACCTTCGGGGTTCCGTATGGTTGGTTATTTCGTCCTAGTTCTTCTTCTGTCTTGTTTTCTGGTTTGTCCTTTCCAGTGCACTTGTTCCGACATGGGATCTCCTGGTTGATCACTTCCTCACTGACCGAGCCAAATAGTATCGTCCTTTTAGATTTGTGCTGCAGATTGCTTGCTTTGGGGGAGGGCGTTGAAGCCCCCCCCCCCCAAGGATTGTCCATTTGCCCTTTGATCCTTCACAGAGCAGTTAAGCAGCGTCAGGGCAAGAGGTCAGGTCCGTGATGGTTGTCTGAGCAGAGCAGACTGCGCCGTCTGAGATGAGTACAGAACCCTAGAAGTCGAGTTCCAGCACATCCTCAAAATCCATTCTTGTATATAGTTGGCGATATAATTCTTTCCTTTTTCCCGACCAACTAGTGTTCAGGAACACCACTTTTATTAGGAGATTATCATAAATATTATATATTATTTTTGAGTGAATCATATATTATGTATTAATCAATATCGTGTATATATGTATATATATATATATATATGTATATATATATACATATATATGTATATGTATATACATATATATGTATATATATATACATATATATATAGATAGATAGATAAAGTTTTAATTTTTATCAACTTCACATTAACGAGTGTTTTAAGAGACCATACGATCACCGTGTATTCAAAGACTAATAAGGTATATATTAATTGGTTATGGTTATTATAATTAATATTGTGTAGCTTAATTGATTATAGACAATGTTGTTTGGTAATTAATTACTTTTATTATAATAGATATTATTGGTCCACTTACAAATAATTATTAGCAATAACATTCACATTTCATAAATGTGAATAAACAAAATTTCCCACCATTTTTTTTAAAATAGTAATCAAAATGAATATAATATAAGTGATGTATCATTAATATAAAAATAATAGTTTATACTTCAACTAAATTATATATCACTAAATTATACATGCTACCTTATATATGGTTAAATATGCCATACGTGATTGAGCCAAACCATATTGATGTTCCACAAAAAATTTATGAAAAGTTATTCCTAGAGGTAGATATATTAGGGGGATTTAGACTCATGTATTATCAAAGTATAAGAAGATACATCATTAATGCTAAGGTGATCCAAAATAAAAGTAAAATAATTTTTTATGGGAAAACTAAATCAATATTAAATATTTTTTTGGTGAAATTTATTAAGTATATATATGAATAAAAAAATCCATCACTAAGAGGATCCTTTGTTTTGTGTACTTTCTCGGACCAAGGCATGAGATGGATCGTATGAGGTATGCCCATGCCCAACTTTTGACATGAAAATCTTCATGAAATATTATGCCACCCTCCATATGCATGAAGCACATGGAGAGGTGGTTATGCGCATGTAGATATTTAATGTCGACTCTAAAGATGATAGAGATATTAACAAGGTGGTGGCTTTGAGTTTTTACCTCACCACATTTTGTAAGTTTCTTGACTATGCACTCTGTTTGATTTGGATCTCGCTCGAGCTCCTCATCATCCTTAGGATGTAGTCCCTCAAGAATCTTCACCACGCACTAGTTCAATTTATTTTGGTTCAAGATTCCTTTACAAGTATGTTTTCAGTCCCAATTCTTCCATCCCTATATCTATGGATTCTCATATTTGTTTTCCAGTTTCTGGGGCAAATGTTAATGTTTTAAATTGGAGGGTGTGGAAGGAGATACCTTTGGAATTCTTCATGGTAGTTTCATAACTCTGTGAAGACTCTAATGTTTATTGTGTTACTTTGTCAATGGTATATGAAATTTTGTTGTCATGCATGGGTCTACGTGGGGTGTCACCTATTGTGTGCTCATGGTTTTGTTACACTCTCTACCTTTTAGGGAAAGGATTTATGTATGATATGAATATATGTGGGTTAGGCATGGAGCCTTCAAGGTTTTTTTGCGTGAAAGATTCTTTTTGTAATTTCAGACCGAGACTTAGTGGGCACAGTTCAATTAATGTGTGCTTCAAGGGATTTGTTCCCGGTTGGTCGCATGTCAATGAAATGCACTTGAATTGGCTCTTATTCCTCTTCTCGTCCTCGTATATTATGTTGTTGGAACATGCCTTATTTTGAAGTGACCCATGACACCTTCTTGGTTCAGAGTATAGACTCTATTTGGGTCTACTTCTAAGGTTAAAGTTAGTCAATCATCTGCCTTGTAAGGCCATGAGAAAAATGATTTTTGCCACCTTTCGTGAAAGGAAGGTAGGTTAGGGAACCCATGATTGAGGAAAATAGAGGAAACCATACCGTGTGACTAGGAAGCTCAATTCATCAAGGGGGATAGTTTGTGGGCATAAGTAGGCCTCTCAAATTATTAAAGAAGTGACTCAGGCTTAGAATTCAGGAAATTATCCCTATGCGAGATAACTGATTGTAGAATGGTAAGAGGACATAAACCAAGAAGTAGAAATTATGGAAATTAATTTGGAAGATTAGAATTTTTTTTTGTGAGACCTCGGTCATTCTCAAGCAAGATCCACCCAATACTAACAATCATTTCACTTATATTGGATGATGAAGAGCATTATGGCTAAAGCTATGGAGAAATTCCCAATAGTCATGTATGTCCCTTCTCATGCACACCGAGAATATAGTGAGTTTCAGAAGAACCAATTCCAACTGCCACAACAAAATTGATGCCTTAATCATATTAAGCAAGATATTCCATGTATCCCTTCAACTATGATGCAAGGCTCTAATGCGAAGGGCTACTCTTGTTGATTCAACTGAAGATGAATAATGTGTTTGTGAACCCATTGTTTTAGTTTTTGTATGCAACAGTCTCATACTTTTCATAATGTTGATAATTATGTTTATAGTTATCTAGATTGTAGGAAGTATAAGGACATTCTATAACAAACCTTGTGAGCCTACCCAGATATTTATCTCCTAGTCTTTATGAATTTAAAATTTTCTTTTTGTACCATTGAGATTTCACCGTTGTCAACGGTATCATCATCACATAAACACTACTGTACTCATAGAGTTATTAATCGTAATGTTAAAAGCAAATACATACCATGGATTTTTTTATTTATTTTCAATGTCTCGAGTTGTATGTCATAGAAGTTACTATGCATACTTTACAATTTGGGAAAGGAATTAATGTTAAAATTCCAACTATTTTATTTTACCCCCAACACATGAAGAATGAAGTGCCTCTTACTACATGCAACTTATAAAGTTATGGGGATAACCTACCCCATTATTAATAAGCCTTTTATATTAATTTTTTATGGTTAACTTGGTTGTGCATAGGTTTGATAGTCCTTCAAACACAATCAAAATATTGGTGACTCAGCCTTTGTTTCACATGCATGACTAGCTGGTCTAGTTTCCATGGATGTAATCCTGATGACATGCATGGCATAGATAACTTGAGTAGTTGACTTACATGATTAAATATGTTATTGCCTATGATTCTGCATACTCATATATCTATTTCCCTGAATTATCTTAATACGAATAAATATGACCTCATAATAGTGTTATTGATCATTAACATAAATGCACAAATTCCATCGTCCAAGTCCTATGGAAAAATGCAAGAACCCCACAGTAGATGCCAATCATTCCATTGTTCAAATGTATCAACAAAATTTTGTCTTAGAAAACATTAACTTAGATAATCTCTGAAGATCACAAGCAATTTCCTCATTACATCTACCAATGATCAAGTTTACATTCAAAAATTTCAGCCTTAGTTTAAGACTATCACATAACCAGTTAGTACCAAGACTTTTACTATGCAGAAATGTCATATGTCGAGTTGACCATATGTAGGCTAACTTCTAAAAAATCATAAACACAAATAAGTCCACTTATGTATTGTTACCACAAGTAACTTATTTATCTATTGTCTTTCTTACACATTACACCACATTTACACATATGAGCTAGCACTTTAACCACATAAAAATGTTAAGAGTGACCATACACCATTTTCCATGAAAGTAATAACCCACCATAATGGTGGAGAACATCAATAAATCTACTTATGTATAATCATTAATTTAGTCCTTCTTACAGCGAGGAAATTTGAGAAAACCTTCTCTTAGACAACTGAAAATAAAATAGAGAAGGGAAGAAAACAACATACATGCATTCCATGCATCATGAAACCAACTAAAACATCACTTGGAGAGAAGAAGAGCACCACCAAACCATGAATCACCTCTGATTGCCCCCGAGTTGAGATTCTTACCATGTATCAACTGCCCCCAATTGATCAATTCAATGGGTATTTAATACCCTCTTTGATGATTTAATTTTCCATTAGTGACGTCCCACTTTTATGGATTTTTCCGTTTTCCTAGGCCTTTTTCCTTAAAAGCTCATTTTTTATCAACCACAAGGCTTTTCCTCATAAAATCTTGCTTGTATCCCTTGCAAAGCTTTTATGTTATTTCCTTGATGGATGTTTATCTCCAATCCATCCAAGCTTATCTAGAATCACATATAGAAGCTTTATTATGAAATATTTATCTCTATCCCATTCCTCAATGGGATTTGGCAAGAATCACATCTCTTTCTCTCTTGATTTTCCAAGTGATTCATTAATTAACTTGTTTAATAATATTTTTTCCTTCCATATTACATATCACACCTAGTTTTCCTCATCTTAGGTTTATAACAGTTAACACACCAGGTAGGGGAGTTACATACTCCCCCCCATACACTTTACACTTCCCTTAGTGTATTACTACATCATGTCCTTACTCACAGATATGTTAGGCCCCTATACTACTAGTGTAACACCTTATTGTTATTAGTAGAACCCCCTTATTATATTGATGTACTCATGTAGTGCCCATATTGTTACTACTGTGCCCCATAGAAGCCCACTATTGTTATTATTGTGCCCTCACATTATTATTGTTATGTCGACTCTGATTATATTATGACCCCTTAGACTCCTATATATACAATGGAGGTCTTTTCATTTGTATCATCAAAGAATTACTCATTTGTGTAATGTAAAGCAGGTTGCCCCCTCGAAGAGGCTGAATTCTAAGGTGTTCAACTATCTTTTTATATCTTTTTGTGAGCTAGTTTCATAACATTTGGTGTGAGAGCTTTGGATTCTAGGGTTTCACTACTCCAAATAGGTCATCGTGGAATTTTCACTATAAATTTTTTTCTCTTGCATTTGAGAAGCGAAAAAAAAAAATCCATTTCAGGCAAAATCACACTGAACCTCTGGTCTAAATTTCAGAGATTTTTGCACTATATTTACGGATATATGATGTGATGAAGTTGGTATTTTTGTAGACTCGTGAATTACATGTGAAAACCATCATAGCCTTTGTTTTGAGCATCAGATTGAAATTTCGTAAGAAGTTACAGAAAGAGGACAGGCTGTGGTTTCTTGTATATATTTTTCAGATCCTAAGGTCGAAATAGTAATAGGTGGAACTTCCTACAAGTTCGCTCTTCTGAAAAGGTATATAATGAAGTCATCTTGGGAGATTGTGCATAACTCTTTCTTGGAGAATCTAAACTTGATGAGACAAGTGGCATTGGAAGGAGGACATAGAGGGCTACTATAGGTTGCAAATTCAGAACTAGAAGAGCTGAAATTACAGAGTTATAGTCATTTCAATATTGAGCTCCTAAAATCAAGAAAAGGTGATATGAGGATGTTTTATGGAAAGGATTCGGTAAATTGAATACTTTAGATGGAGCAATATTTTCATCTACATGGTGTACCACTGCTACAAAAGGTATGTATTGCATCTTCATATTTAGAACCGGATCAATTTTTATGGTATAAAAGCCTTTGTTCTCGTAAAAAACTTGTTAAGTGGTTAATGTTCATGGAGGAAATGATATCGCTTCTTTAGAGAAACACCACAACAATTGGAAAGAGTAAAAGGGCTTTATTACATAGTGGAATGTAAAATTATGGCCACAAGGAAGTCTACCCGTCACAACTATAAAGATGGAAGTGTTGTTTCTCCTAGCCTTCCACAACCTAGAAGGGTTACACCACAACAATTGGACAATAAAGAGAAAAAGGGCTTTGTTACAATTGTGATAGCAAATGCACTAAAGTTCATAAGTGTGCTGAGAAGAAATTATTTTACATAGAGTATGAAGATGAGGAAGAAAAGGATCAAGAAACATCAAGAGAAGAGGATATACAACAGGACCCAATCCTAGAGAAAGAAGAAATGAATTAGACCATATATTGTAAAGAATTAGCAAGAATTACCACTACTCAAACTCTCAAGATAGAAGGACATATCAAGAATAAAAAGGTGCAAGAAGTGAAAGATCACATCGAGAAAGAAGAAATGAATCCAAACTTATCTTGTGATTCATTGGTTGGAATTACCACTCATCAAACTATCAAGATAGAAGGACATATCAAGAAGAAAATTGTTCAAGAAGTGAATATCACATCGAGCATCAAGAAATGAATCTGACCATATCTTGTAAAGGATTGAAAGAAATTACCACTCCTTAAACTCTAAAGATAGAAGGACATATCTAGAAGAAAAAGGTTCAAGCAGTGAAAGATCACATCAAGCATCAACAACAAGTTCTCCAACTTTGAAAGGATAATTCCACTTTGGTGCAAAATCGAATGAAACAACAAGTAGATCAACATTGTATTGAAAAATTTTTTGATGTAGGTGATTGGGTATTTTTACTGCTACATGTCAAGCGAACTACTTATGAGAAGGAAATGTTGGAAATACTACATGACCTTAAGAAATGGCGACCTTACCGATTGGCAAGACACTTCAAGGTAAAAATGGATCAAGATAGTCTTAAATGCCTTTTAGAAAAACTATTATCTTTAGAAGAACAGAAAAAATGTGTCACAAATATGTTGGGTTATGACTTTGAAATCATCTATAGAAAATGGAAGAAAAATTTTGTTGCAGATGCACTCTCAAGAAATGATGAGGATGTGGAAACATTTTTTTGCACTATTTCTATTATCCAACCAGATTGCATAAACGAAGCAGGGGATGAATGGAAGAAGGATGAAGAAGTATGGCCACTTATTTAAAATTTTCAAAAGGTCCAAATTCAAACAATATTGCTAGAAATTGAAGAGGAAAGAAAAATCATATTGGAACCTCGAGCAGTCACAGAAACAACAACCTGACAACTACAAAATCGATCAATTTCAGAGTATCTCATCAAGTGGAAGAAGTTACCTGCTGAGGATTCCACATGCGAGGACAAGAGCCTTATACAGAAGTATCAAAAACTGCTCAAGCATTGAGGACAACACTTTTTGAAGTAGAGGGGCATTTTAGGCCCCTATACTACTAGTGTAACCCATTATTGTTATCAGTACAACCCCCTTATTATATTGATGTACCCATGTTATGCCCATATTGTTACTATTGTGCTCCATAGAAGCCCACTATTGTTATTATTGTGCCCTTACATTATTATTGTTATGTCGGCTCTGATTATATTATGACCCCTTAGACTCCTGTATATCGAATGGAGGTCTTTTCATTTGTATCATCCAAGAATTACTCATTTCTGTAATTTAAAGGAGGTTGCACCTTGGAGAGGTTGAATTCTAAGGCGTTCAACTATCTTTTCTATCTTTTTGTGAGTTGGTTTCATAACAAGATATATGGTTACTAAATCCGCAGCTCTCATGGCCTTGCCACATGATAAAAATATTCGATGTATATTGGTTACAAGGAGTTCTCCTAAGACATCTCCCTCCATAAAAATCTATACCATTGTTTTAGACAATTTGTAATAAATTGTAACTTCATAATTTGTTTCTCAATATTACTAAAATTGTTATGGCTTATATTTCCCATTATTCCTTTGCATTCTTACCAAATCAGCTAATATATGCATAAACCATTATAACAGGTTAGCTCATATACCATTATAACTACATATACTTATCATAATCGTATGTATGCCAAACTGCAATTTAACCATGATTACTTATCATTGAACCACTTCTTAGTTTCGTTTTTCTTGTGCAACCTCTAGGTCGGTTTCCCTATCAGACACCCACCACGTGTCTTTAGGTATACATGCACACAAGGTGTATTATACACATAGTTATACATATCATGTTTCAATCATGTAACACATGTAGTAATATTAGTACCGTCTGTAGTGCTTGTACATAATACCATCTATGCTAATACACATCATACCATTCTCATGGCATCACTTGCCTGAAATAACTTCATGCACATGCTTTCCACTATGTTAGTATCATTCCAAACATTCCTTTATCTATTTCTCATAAATAGAACAATTGTGCTCAGTTTATAAGGATTTTTCATGAGCATGGTTCATTTCTACAATCAATTGGAAGTTTATATCATAATGTTTAAGTGTCATTATTTAGTAATAATTTTACTATGTTATGTGGTTGCAACGTAATAATATAATAACAATCATCCTGCTTACTATCACTCAATCATACCGATCACTCTTAGTTTTGGGTTTTAATCGGTCATTTGTACAAGGTTTGGATAAAAATGAAATGCATCATAAAATAGACTGTGATATTCTGTTTATCATAGATACTTAAAATATCATGCTAACATCAAATTTTTAGATCATTATGAGTGATAATTATGCAAAAATATTTTTCTATACCCATATCCATCATGAATTGCATTTGCACTAATTAATGTAGTCATACTAAATTTGATAGAAAGTTTTTAAGATATTTCGTCTCATATTCAACCCAACCTTGTCCTTTACATCTCCCATCCCTTCTTAGGATCTTTTAGCATAACTTCATTTCCTTAAGTTATATTCTTCCTTAGACAATCATACAACTCATAATTTGATTTAAGTTATAGATATGTTAAAATAGCTTATCTCTATATTACATTCATGATTTGGTATTTTATTTAGGTTTTCCCTTTCATGGAAACCATACAGTTAGGTTGATCATGTCATCTATCACCCAATTATTGCTTACTTAATTATTTGATTTTGACTTTATTTCAAAAAACATTTTTCAAGGGAGTCTCTCTTCCCCATACCATAATACCAATGTTATTTTCCCACTTTAGCATTGCTTTAGGTAACACATCTAAGTACTTTTTGGTACCCATAACCATAGATGCTCCTTCTGAGAGCATCATCTTAAAATCAATATAAAACACAACAATTTTCCAGATTTTTCTAGATGATGGCAGTATTAGATTAAACAATACCTTCATGACTTTATATCATCATCACTCTTAAAGAAACAATATTATTTATCTAATATTGATCCAATTCTAATAGCCATATGCATCATCGCATAACCACTGCACTCCATCCTTGTTACAAGCTCTCACTGTAAATGTGCCTACCACCACTCCTTTCTAAAAGTCTATTCTTACTATAGAGTGTTCTTATAAGCCATTTCAAAATTGGTGGACACGTTATGAGACATGAGCCAGAGAATACAGAGAAGGTTTGATGCAATGCAGATATTTAGAATGTTTTCTTGAATGCAAGGTGGCATGCATATTTTGATACACTACAAGGATTTGATTAAGCCATCAGAGTGGAATTTACGTTAAAGTGGAAGGAAATCACTCTAGAGTTCGTGGATTGGATGTTTCTGTCATGAAGGAAGCTATTTCAATTTTTATTTGATTACAAAAAGAGGTGAGAAACGGTTATCTTAGATGTATATTATGTTAGAGTTTCCAGAATTATCTTTATAGGCTGGGGGGACAATGGTCCAAAAAGGAAGACAGTATGATTATAAATCACTACCATATCCATGGGGTGAGGTGGAGTATTTTCTAATATGGTATGTTACCTACGAAGGGTATTTTTACACATTGTTCAATTATCACTTCAAACATCTTGCATGCCTTCGGTTTTGGCATTCAAAAGTTAATGCTTTGAACATTCCATACTTGTAATGGAGCAACCTACACCTATTCAGGTAATCGGCCTAGTGATCTCAAAAACCATTAGCAGTTCTTACAAATCATGAGTTAGTGATATTATTGGCGATGCATGCTTTGTCCTGGACGTCCATGGCTTAGCCATAATTCATCAAAGTGGTGGACGAAGAACTTGTGGGAATCCTACCTGTAGGAGAAGTGGAAGAAGATGTAGCAATGGAAGAAGAAGCCACAGAAGATGTTGTTCTACCATCACTTTCTTGCCCAATAGAGATAGATGTAATGGAGATAGAGGATAGTGCATTCGACGTTGCTCCACAAGAACCAGCATCGACTCACAATCAAGGAGAAAAATAACCACCCATTGGTGTGGTTATAGGTGGCGTTGACACACAAGAACAAACATCACATGTCTAAACATTTAAAGAACCTGTGCTTGCGAATGAAGGTGGTGTTGTTACATAAGAACCAACACCACTTGTCCAAAGAATCAAAGAACTCTTGGTTGAGGATGTAGTTGGTGTTGTTACACAAGATCCGACACCACATGTTCAGACAGTTGAAGAACCCATGATTGGAAACATAGGTGGTGGCATCACACGAGAACCAGCGCCACCTGTTCAATTAATTGTGGAACCTTTGGGGGAAACTGGGGCTGCAGTTGATACCACTCGAAAAGAAATAGTGTTGCGTGTTGCGCAGAAGGACAATTTAGAGAAAGTGTAGGCAAGAAGGGAAAAGGGGAGCACAAAAGAACTAGTGTACATAGAAGTAGAGGAAGGAGGGCCTATGTTAGTAGGAATTGAGAGAATGAAAACTGATGAAATCATTACTCGTTCTCCTTTTCTTGCATCGTTTCCAAGAGGGGCAAGGAAAATCCATTCCACTAGATATATGGAGAGAGAAGAAACTTTTGCACTGATTCTGAAATTTATTGGTAAACCTAAGGGTACCCTTATCAATATGGTCATTTAAAAACAAGTGTAGATTAGTGAAAGAATCAAGATAATTGAAGGATTAGAGATCAACACGTCACAAAAGAACCAATGCAAACTAGACAAGTAGATGAAGAATATTTGACCCATGTTACTCCTATAGAAATTTCTCATGAACTGAAGGAAAATGATGTTGGCAAACAAAATGACCTGTAAGGGACAGAAACTGTTCCTCAGCTGGTGGAGGAAGATATTGTTTATCAAACCAACCTACAAGGGTTACAAATTACTTCTGAGAAGATAGATAAGACTATTGAAAATGAAGCCAACCCGCAAGAATTAGGAAAATTTCCCACACAGGTGGAGGAGGATGGCTAGGGAGCAGAGAAATTACAAGAGAAGGGTGTCAAATAGACTGATACATAGGACCCTACAGTGAATCAAGAATCCTAGAGGGAATATGTATAGGTATTTTGACATGAAGAAATAGATGGTGGAGAAGAAATAGATGGCAAAATATTCCCTTATTTAAGAAACAAACATAATATATTAGAATCAAACGAGAGCCGATTGACGATTTTGTCAGTGTCAATTTGCCAGGCCTTCGACCAACTATGAAGCCTATGGAAGACATAGCTGTGGACCAAGAATTTATTGAGCAATGTTTGAGAAGGATACCCCCTCTTGAGGAACTATACCAATAGCAGTTTAGAGAGAATATGCAGTTGAGGATGGAGGTCATGAAATTGAGGAAACAAATGTGGCGCCTACGAAGAAAAGTGAGAAAGCATAAGAAAAACGTTGCGGAGCCCCAACCTAAAACTATTTCAGGGGCAACACAGACTAAATACTGGCCAATGATATCAACATTTGCACGAATAGAATTGTTATTGAATATGATTCACGCATGAGAGTTTTTCATGTATGTAAAGATTTAGAAGTGGAAAGCTACAACAACTCGATTTTAATGAGGGTCTAGTCCTGTAGAGGCACACAAGGAAGGAGTAAGGGAAAATCACAAGAAAGCTAGCAAAATAGTCATTGGTTACATATAACAACTAGAAAATGAAAGATGGAGGCGACATAAGCAACAAAATCAAATTAAGGGGCCTAGGAGAACAAGTAAAGCTACTAAAGGCCGATAAGGAATAAATGTTTTCCTTGGCTCAATAGGAAATGCCTTGTCGTGCCCCTGTTCATATCTATGCCTTGCTCCTCCGTCGACAATATCTATTCTTGTGTTTAGAGAGCATACACCAGGAGCTTAGTCATGACATAGGAGATTCAGTGTCATTTTTATGAATCATGAGATGCCACAATGTTTTGGATCAACATTTTATGTGTGAATTGTACATGTGTGAATACTTCCTTAGTAGTGATCAATCATTTAACCCAATGTCATATGTAGGAGATATTCAACACAAAGATTTAACATCGTACACTCTCAACCAATTTAAATGGAAAAAGGCTTTTGATACTTTTGAATAAAATCAAGTCAATAGGCCACTTTTCATGAGGATGAAGGATTTTCTGTCTATGAATGTTTATAATAGACGTGAATCCCTTTTTGGAATTGAAGGAAATAAATAAAAAATGTTGGTAATTCAGCAATGGTGTTTTGATATATGCGCAAAATAGATCTTCACTTGTTAGTAGGAGGCCCGAGACAGCTACCAGAAAAGGTGGATGGTTTCGTCTTTCATCATCAACTATGAGCATATGTGAGTGTTTCAGGGCCCCCAATTCACTTGGGCTATAAATAGGGTACCCTAATACATTACATGTATGCGACTTCGTGGGGTCCGATGGATGGGTTTGAGGTTTTGATTTCGTATCATCTAGCTGCATGCTGATTAGTACAGTCCAACTTACAAGGTAACTAAGTATTGGTGGAAAGAAGTCATCCAAACAAATGGGTATAAGCCTCCACAGACAGAGATGTCTCCAAAACATCATCTTTCATAGCCTCACACACACCATCCTTGCTCAAATCTAGAATTGCATAGGTGAGGAACTGCATGAGGACATGCAATAATAATAGTTGGGGGAAGATGTCAGTGATTAATTTTCATACTTTTACTCACCCCTTTTACCCTGCTATTTTATCCATTTCATTCCAGTAGTGGTTAATCGATATCTTTCAGTGCATAGGTATACCTCTCATCATGTATTTATCGATTATTGGTCAATGAAGCATAATTGTAGGTGATTATTACCAAAGTGGCTTGCTAATTTAGTTATTTGAGAAGATCTAAAGGGAGAATGACGATGACCATGATTCAGTGAATGATGTTATCAAACTTCTAGTGATATTCTTGAATGGTGGATGCAACAGTGAGTCAGTTCTTCAATTTACACACTGTTATATTTTAACATTCTGATCATTTTGGAAACTACCGTGTAATTCAGGGAAGACAATATCATAATTCTAGGAGTTGTATCATTGATGAATTGAATAAAGTAGAGTTGTGGGCTATGAAAGCCAACACTATTAAGAGGGGTAAAGCTTGCAAGAGAATACTCTAAATTCAAATCTGTAACAACAGGTTGTACTATTTCTTTTATTAATGATAAATTTATCTTCTGGGCATATCATAATTATTTGATCTCACTACAACCTTGATCAGGCAGTTGGGCCCACTCTCCTCACCAAGTGTTACTAGATTAGATGTGCGTTAAGTTTATTTATGTGACTTTATAATTTTTTTGAATGTTTATTAGTGTGTTGCTGTGAGTCCTTATTGTTGTTACGATTTTTATCTGTTGTTACTCTTATTTGTTGTTACAATATTTATTGTTGCTACACATTGATGAATTTATAGTTAATGTTCAATGTTTGGTAGAGAAATTGTGGCTTGGACATACAGTGCATGATAGCCTTTAAATAACTCATACAGCCATGGGTTGACAATCAGATATGGTTTGGGTGAATTGCATGATTCATACTAGGACACGAATAGTGGTGTTGCTTCCTAGAAATATCTTAGAACAATTTGTGAGAAAATCTCATGCTAAGAGTCACAATTAGACTCTTTTCCATTTTAATGGTAGCTTGGACTGGCTTTAATGGGTTTCCATTTACCCGTTTCATAGAACTAACTTATGCTAACCTAGTCTAAGTTATCTAAACAAATATATACAATATGTACAAGAATAATCTTTAGTTTGTTTAGGAGTGATGATGTTTATGATTAAGAAAGTAAACATTACATAATCATATGTATGATATAAATTTAGAAAAGGTGACCTGTTAAAGTTGACTGAAGCTAGGGCTTAGTCAAGCTGCTATGAGGTCTTCTCCTTCGAAAGGAATATTTGAAGAAATAAATGAAACTATGAAAATGAACACAAAAGGAAACCTATCCTGACTAAGCACAAGATAGACTCATCCTTAGTGAAGAGGTAAAAGCATTTTAATATGAGGATGAAATTATATGTTTGATATCACGATGAATATTTACTTCCAAATATGAAAATTAATTTGAAGATCTATAAGTGTCTTTCGTGCAAATGCAAAGAAAGTGTTTGTGGTAGAAAAAATATCAAGATAAGCCTATTCACATAAGTGTAAATGATCCAGATCAATAGGTGGGGGTAGCATAGGATTTTCCTCTGGTTTATTTCCCTTATCCTTAAGGGCTCTAGTCTTGGGAGGAATTTTAAATCTTTAAAAGTAAAAAATAGGGGGAGTAGAAGATGAGAGCTTGTTAACATTGTGAAAAATATGAGGAAGAAAGGAATTTTTGGTTTTTAACTTTGTTGATAAGGTAAGTTTTAAATTACCATTTTTTCACCATTTGGCTTTTACTGTTACATGGAGCAGGTCCATTTCCATGGGAGTGAGAGAAGTTAATAGGCATAATAGCTTGTTGGTGTGGGTAGGGGAGTGCTAGATGGTGGTCTATGATTGGCAGTTCGATGGATTCTTAGGGAAGGTTTAAGTCCAAAGGAGGATTCGGGAAGTGGGACCTGATATGCTTAGGTCGTAGACGGTGAGTGGGATCAAGAAAGGTGACGTGCGGGATAGAGACAAGTGGAGGAGCAAACTGTCAACACCACATGAATTTTCAAAAGCCAGGGGGGGGGGGGGGGGATGAGTGAAATGTGAGGGGGGTTCGAAATTTTGTGTGGGTGACAGGTAGTAGGGCTTTCATACATGCCCCCGGGCCCATGTATATATCGGAAAGGAGCTCACGAGACCCCAGAAATACTTACCCTTTGTTGATCCAGGCAGGGAAATTGTTGCCTGTTGATTTTTTGTTGGTCATGAGATTCCACCAAATAATTTTGTCGAATTCCAGCTTATTACAACTTGTGAAATGTTTATAAATAATATACACTATTGCAAAAAAATTATCATATTTAACCTCATGATTAATGTATTCCAAATTAAATTAACTAATGTAAACAAAATTAACATAATCTATGACACATTTCATTTTGCATGTCCATTTATTCATTTTTCTAAGGTTTTCTTATTAATTTTTTCTATGTCAATTAATCAAGATTAAATTTTGTGATTAACTACAGTACTGAAACTCAATTATGATTAAACTATGTGATTGATTTATAAACTCACCTAATTAAATTTATTTTCAGACTAATCATTTTTAAACAGTGTGATTAGACTACCTATTTATAATTCTTTTATTTACAGTGTGGCATTTAAACAAGATGCACACTTTATTTACAAAAATTCTTGCTGTAAGTTTTCATGCAATTTTCATTTTTGTTGGTGGAATTTATACTTTCTCACCCAAGGGGGCATTTTCATATATTTTTTTCTCTTTTTTTTTTTATTTTGTTTTCTTTCATTTCCTTCTTTATTCTACTTTTTTTGTCGCCTACTATTTATCTCTCTCTCTCTCTCCATATATATATATATATATATTTATTTTCTTTTGGAAGTAAATTTCAAAAATGAAACATTATTTACATCTTTTCTCGTATAAATCATGAGGTCAACAGAACTCATCCTATGAAATATAGGACCCTAAAATTCCCTCCAACTGTGGATGGAATCCTCCCTGTGATGTGCCGAAGAACACTATAGGCCAAAATCCTTATCCATTGGGCCAATTTGAAAAAATCTTTTTGCTAAACTGTGATACCTAATGAATTATTCGTACCTATGGAGACATGCCATCAGCAGCTCAGGACCTTCTCTGTGGGCTTCAAATTATGTGGAGAGTCATCGACACTCTTGCAATATAAAAATCAAATGATATTTTACAATGGTGATGAATGAATTGATATAGTTTGGTGGGAAATAATTCTTTAGTTGTCTTCCATTCACTGGTTCACCTGGCAAATGTTCTACTTTGAAATCCCACAAAAGGAATGTATTGTTACCTCTGAAAGCATCAATATTAAAATATCCTTTCCATAGGTTGTCAAATTTACCACGTTTTCCGTTATCTTCATTTCTAGAATCCCATTTCAAAACAATATCATTGTGTTAAAAATCATCAACATTAGTCCTTCTATCACAAATCCTTTTAATATTCTCTTGGATGATTTGAGTTTTATGATAGACTTCTTCCCTTTACTATTGTAACTGAATAGTTTGGCTTATCCTTCTTTGTATATCATTGGTCTCCACTTGTGTTTCTTGTATAATTTTGAGTACTAAAATTCCCAAGAAGTTTGGAAAACTGCATCTATCACATTCACTATTTGGAATGGTGACATTGCAATGGACTTCTTGTTAGTAACTCTATCTACCCATAAGTGCACTGATTATGTTTTGTGTCATGAATTATTGTTCTCCTACAATAGCTTCTCCATAATGTTATTCAAACTCTTATTTAAGGACTCAACTAACACTTTACCCTTGGGGTAATAAGCATTAGAGTGTCCTAACTTAATTTTGTATTTGTTGCAAAATTCTATCATTTTCCTAGACTTGAAATCAACAACATTTCCAGTTATAACTCTATCAGGGTAGCCAAACCTAGATAATATATTTCCTTCCATAAATTGGGTAATAACGGTATCAGTGGCTTCTCTAGTGGAAATGTCTCCTATACATTTAGTAAAGCAGTCTAGTTCTATCAAAATCCACTTATGTTTTCCTAAAGAACTGGGTGGATTTTACCAATGAAGTATAGACCCCATTGTTGAAAAGGGAATTCTACTGAAATTGGTTTTAATGGTAAAGGTAAAAGATTTCTTTTTCCTTCGAGTATTTGTCAGTGATGGTAGGATGTGACCTTTTTATGGACATCATTGAATAGGATAGGATAGTAAAAACGTGCTCTAAGGATTTTATTGGCTATACATTTCCATTATAGATGGCCACCATAGTCTTCATGATGGAATTCCTCGAGGACCCTGTATGATTCATCATTCAAAAAACACTTTAGTGAAATTCCTCCAACATCTTTCCAATATAAATTATTGTTAAGAATGCGAAATTTCAATGATTTCATTTTAAGGAACCTTGCTTTCATTTATTTTTAACTAGGAGGAGCATATAATTTTTGTAAGACAAAAATTAAGTCTAGACACCATGGTGATGTGTTGAAAACACCTGAGATCGGTGGAGTTGCATGCTCTTCCTGTTCATATAATTAAGCAATAAAATTGATCTCTAACATGTTAAAATTGTACTCTTCCATGATTTTTGCTAACCCTTGATAAGCTATGTTGGTCTAATTTCAATATCATATTCCAAAATGGTGGCAATCCATTTTCCCCTTCTTTCATCTGGATTTGTTTTAGTGAGTATGTCCTTGACAAGTTTTTGAAGGCTCAGAAGTCGTTGCCTCAACAAGGGGGAAAACCACCCAGTCCAGACCTTGGGACAACTCCTTTTCCATTTGGAATAGTAGCTCCAACTAGGGATGAGAGGACCAGTTTCCCAATTATTTTTATGCTTGTGCTAACACAATGGTGTTTTGAAATTTTGGAGTAATACTGATCCTTAAACTAATCTAGTTTAACTAATAATCAAATGAATTTTATCCTAATCAAGAATATTTATCTATCTATAACTATCCCTAGAGTAACATGATATATGCAATCTAAAATGATGTCGTAAAGCAATTGATAATAAAGTTCATTCAATTATTATAATAAGTGAATCCGTTTAACAATTATAGTTTCATATAAAAATTTAGATGAAACGATATGAGAGGTATATTGCACAAAAAAAGCATTCATGTATTTACCATAAAATATAAATCAGCATCATACAATAGTGCAATAATGGAAATCATAAATTCCCACTTTGATACATAAATAACTTGAATATAATGTATTGGTTGATGCATAAGTAAAAAAGGATTAATAGATAAAAGTACCATTTATAATGTGTTCCCCTCATGTGCTCCAGCAATATTGATATACTTTCAAATCATCCAACATCATCTAAAAGTACAAAAGTGAAATTTTAGTAGAAGATGTCAAATTCAAGTAGAAAATAAATCATGTTCTATTAATTTCACTAGAACATCGTCAAAGGGACAGAAGTGCGTGTTTTGAAGAATGTTTCTGATAAAATTTCTGGACCCCTCTCTAAATGCATGAGAGGGGTTTAAATACTAACTTATAAAACTAGAAATATATTATTACAAAAAAAGGTTGAGGAGGTTTAAACAACTTGCCTCAATTTAAGAAAAATAAAACAAAAATATAAATGTGTATAATGACTAATCCGACATTTGATCTTTCGGATCGCAAATATCTAGCATGGTCATGATGAGTGTGGGTTGGACAACTTTGGCTTTTAGTTTTCCTATAAACACGACATTGATGAGCATTGGTACAATTTTCTCAGTATAAATAATTAGGCATTTTAGGGTCATACACTGGTTGTGTGGTGGTTTTACTGGATACTATGAATATATCTCCCAATTAAACTTGGTCACTTGGCTAATTTCTTATGTTCTTTCTTTTGTTGCCTCTTTTCCACTGTAATTCAAGTTTTTTTGCATTTGGAAGTAAACCAAGAGTGACATCAGATTAATGATATGAAAATTTTCATTTACACTTTCAATGGCATTGTTCATCGCTGCTGTTGCATCCTCTATTTCTTGTTTTTCGTCTTCGAGCCGAGAACCCCAACTTGCAAATAAGATCTCTTGATCTGATTTGTCCATTTTGGGCATATTAGCTCCTCTCTCATTCTCAAAAATTTTCCAAGTTATTGAATATGAGACCTTTTTAAGAATTTCATCATATACAAGTCGCATATCCACAACTTGGCTTGTTAACTTGTCACTTATTTCGTAGTGAGAGTTCCACTGTGAAAATTTTTGGCATAGCAATTCTTTTTGATGTGTGAGATCGGAGTTGAGGTTGAGTGCTTCAATGACAAACTGATTGATATTTTGGTTGTCCCTATGTAGATCTGTTATGCTTTGTATCTATGTTTCCTTACCTACCAAGCTACTTTTATGTTGTTGGGTCCCTATAATACTAGTAATTACCCCATTACTATTGTAGTTGCATCCTTTATTAATATTGTTGTGCCCCTATTATCCCCATATTGTTATTATTGTGCTCCATAGAATCGCTCTATTGTTATTTTTGTGGTTTTATATTATTATTGTTAGGTCGACTGGGTTATATTGTGACTCTTTAGACTCCTATATATAGAAAGGAGGTTTTGTCATTTGAGTCATCCAAGAATTGTTCATTTATGTAATGTAAAGGAGGTTTCGCCCTCGAAGAGGATAAATTCTAAGGTGTTTATCTATATTTTCTATCTTTTCTTGAGCTGGTTTCACAACATTTGGTATCAGAGCTTCGGATTCTAGGGTTTCGCTGCTCCAAACAGGTCATCGTGGAATTTTCCCTATAACTTTTTTCTATGACGTTATAGAAGTTGCAAAAAAAACCGTTTGAGAAGAGATCATGCTAAACCTAGGGTTCAAATTTCAGATCTTTTCGTACTATATTTGCAGAGATATGATCTGATGAAGTTGGTCTTTTCGCAGACTCCTAAATTACATTCCAAACAGGTGACTTGGGGAAAATCGTCATAACCTTCTCTTTGGGGATTGGATTGAAATTTTGTAAGAAAGTACCAGAAGAGGATGGAATGTAACTTCTTGTATGCATTTTTTAGATCCAAAGGTCGAAACAGTGACTCGTGTCACGTCGTACAAGTTCGCTCTACTGAACTAGTCTATAATCAAGTCACTGTGGGAGATTTCGCGCAAATATTCCTTGGAGAATCCAATTTGGGTTAGACTTGTGGTATTTGAAAGAGGACATAGAGGGCTACTTCAGGTCACAAATTCAAAACTAGATGATCGGAAAGTACAGAGATACATGAGGGGCAATATCAAGCTCCTACAAAGTGAAAAATGGTGTGTAGATTTTCTTAAATTTTTGCTTAAGCTTGGTTTGAAAATTTATTTTGAAGGAATTCTAAGGGCATAGTAGAGTATTATTATCAGTAAATGATGCCCTTAGGAAATAAAATGCAAACACCTAGTAAGAAACCTGAAAGCTTTAGCATGACTCATGAAGAAGAGGAAAAAATGCTACATGATATATCAAAATTACAAGAACAAATGCAACAAATGTCACTGTCACAAAATCTAACAGAAGCTAAGATAAATGACCTTGAAGCTAATATGAATGGCATGGAAGCTAAGATGGATAACTTGAAGATAGATTTGAACACAAATTTCAAGACAGGCATGGAAAATTTGAAGACAGATTTGACAAATTTTCTACATGAAATATTTACCAATGGTGAAAATGTAGTAAAGGAAACTCACGATGCAAACAAAATAAATTTTAATCATATTTTCTTAGACTCTAATGTGGTATCAAAAACCCACCATATTCCAAAAATCAATATGAGGAAATTTGATGGCAAGGATCTTGCAACATGATATTACAAATGGAGCAATTTTTCGATCACAATAATGTGAAAAACACACAAAAGGTACGTATTGCAACTTTATATTTGGAACCAAATCAGTTTGTATGGTATCAATGGATTTTCTCTCGTAAACAAATTATCACTTATGCAATTTTTATAGAATAATTGATAGCACATTATGAGGATACAAAAAGAAACACTTTTTTTAGGCAATTAATAAGTCTCAAACAAAAGGGTTCAATAATGGAGCACATTGAGGAGTTCCAAAAATTGAACATAAGGTTAAAATATATTCCAGAGTAGCATAGGATTGATTTGTTCATAGGGACTTTAAAGGATAATATCAAACATGATGTTCGCCTTTTGGAACCTGATTCATTAGAGAAGGCATTCAGGTTAGCAAGAAAAATGGAAAGCAAAATTATGGCAACTAGGAAGCATACCACTCACAACTATAAATATGGAAGTGTGGTTGCTCCTAGTCTTCCACAACCTATAAGGTTGACACCACAACAATTGGGAGAAAAAAGAGAAAAAGGGCTTTGTTACAGTTATGATAGCAAATACACTAAAGGTCATAAGTGTGCTGAGAAGAAATTATTCTACATAGATTGTAAAGAGGAAGAAGAAAAGGAGCAAGAAAGGTCAAAAGAAGAGGATATACTCCAGGAACAAGCCTAGATAAAGAAGAAATGAATCCGACCATATCTTGTAATGCATTGGTGGGAATTACCACTCCTCAAACCATCAAGATAGAAGGACAAATCAAGAAGAAAAAGGTACTAGTGTTGATTGATTCAGGAAGTACCCACAATTTTATTCATTGTAAGGTAGCAAAAGAATTGAATTGCTTCTTATACCCAGCACCAGAGTGTCAATTGATGGTTGCAAAAGGAGGAACAATAAATTTCTCTGGAAATTGCCATAATATCAAGCTATTGATGGGAGAATATGTATTGACTAACCCAATGCTTTCCATTCCAATGGGAGGTGCGGATGTTGTACTAGGAGTATAATGGCTACAATCCTTGGGTACAATAGCTTTCAATTTTCAAGAACTTTTCATGAAATTTTCCATGGAAGGAAAGGATGTTGAATTAAGGGGTATTGCAGGGAAATCAGGAAAGATAATTAGCTCTAATGGTATGACAAAGCTTCTAAAAAATGAACAAAGGGGTGTAATTACACAATTATGTTTGCTAGATGTTTCCACATTGCAATAATCTATTTCTCCAGATCTCGAAAAAGTATTGGACAATCATTCCAAGGTATTTGAGACTCCCAAAGCTCTCCCACCTATCCGTGACCATGATCATGCTATTCATTTGATTCCAGAAATTTTTCCTCCAAACATCAGGTCGTACAGATATCCTTATGCCCAAAAGAGTGAAATTGAACGTATGGTTGCAAAAATGCTAGAGGCTGGTATAATTCAACTGAGTCAAAATTCTTTCTCTACTCCAGTAGTATTAGTGCACAAGAAGGATGGATCATGGTGCATATGTCTGGATTATAGGGAGCTCAACAAGCTCACTATTAAAGATAAGTTTCCTATTCCCGTCATTGATGAATTACTGGATGAATTTCATGGATCAATTTACTTCACTAAGTTGGATCTTAATTTAGGATATCATCAAATTAGAACGAAGACTAAAGACATTCCGAAAACAACATTTAGAACTTATGAGGGTCATTATGAATTTTTGGTCATGCCTTTCGGCATCACCAATGCACCTTCAACATTTCAAGGTTTGATGAATTCCATTTTCAAACCATTCCTTAGAAAATTTGTGTTAGTATTTTTTTATGATATACTAATATACAACAAGTCTTGGAAGGATCATGTTGAACATGTTGACAGGGTGCTACAACTATTGGAGGAGAAACAATTATATGCAAAAAGATCCAAATGTTTCTTTAGAGTACATGAGGTGGAATATCTGGGTCATATTGTATCTCATGAAAGACTCCAGGTAGACCCTAGCAAAATTAAAAACATTAAGGAATGGAAAATCCCCACATCCATAAAGAATCTGCGAGGATTTCTCGGGTTGATATGGTATTATCACAAATTTGTTAAGAATTATGGGAGAATAGTAGCACCTCTAACAACATTATTGAAGAAAGATGCATTTTCATGGACTCCAAAAGCAACAAAGGGCTTCAGACATCTTAAAGAGGCAATGTGCCAAGCACTGGTCTTAGCTACACTAGACTTCACAAAAACCTTTATTCTGGAATGTGATGCTTCAGGAAATGGAATTGGTGTTGTTTTAATGCAAGATGAAAGACCCATTGCTTTTGAAAGTCATCCAATCAAGGGAAAGTTTTTACACAAAGCTATTTATAAGAAGGAAACATTGGCAATACTCCATGCACTTAAGAAATAGCGACCCTACCTAATGGGAAGACACTTCAAGGTAAAAACGGATCATGATAGCCTTAAATACTTTTTAGAACGAAGATTATCCTCTGAAGAGCAAAAAAAGTGGGTCACAAAGATGTTTGGTTATGACTTTGAAATCATCTACAAAAAAGGGAAGAAAAATGTGGTGGCAGATGCACTCTCAAGAAAGGATGAGGATGTGGAAGCATTGTTGTGAAGTATGGGAACTTATTTGAAAGTTACAACAAGATTCGAGTACGTCTGATACGTTTAGCTGGAAAAATGATTCTTTATGGTACAAGGATTGCTTATACCTCTGTAATAATTCCCAACTAAAACAAAAGATTCTTATGGAATTGCACACTTCTCCCTTAGGAGGGCACTCAAGATTTTTAAAATCTTACCACAAGGTTAAGAAGGAATTTTTTTGGGATGGCCTTAAATCGGATATTCAAAACTTTGTGGCAAAATGTTTGGTTTGCCAACAAGATAAAGTTGAAACAATTAAGACACCGGATCTATTACAACCTTTATCCATTCCAAGCCAACGTTGGGAGGAGGTTTCAATGGATTTTATCACAGGTTTACCCAAGTCTGAGGGAAAGAGTGTCATCATGGTGGTAGTTGACAGACTTACCAAGTATGAACACTTTTGTGCATTATCACATCCCTTTAAAGCCAGTATGGTTTCTACTGCATTTATGGAAACAATTCAAAAGCTACATGGAAACCCAAAGATTATTGTAAATGACAGAGATCCCATTTTCACTGGAAATTTTTGGACAAAATTATTTTCTTCTCTTAGTACTCAGTTAGCTCATAGCTCATCTTATCATCCTCAATATGATGGGAAAACCGAGATAGTAAACAAATGTTTGGAAGGATATCTTCGTTGCTTTGTATCTGATAAACAAACACAATGGGTCAAATGGTTACCTATGGCTGAATGGTGGTATAACACTTCCTTCCATACAACAACAAAAATGACCCCATTTATGGCACTTTATGGATATCAGCCACCATCCATCACATCATATTTAAGAGAAAATTCTAAGGTTCAAGCAGTGGAACATCACATCGAACATCAAGAACAAGTCCTCCAACTCTTAATGGATAACCTTGTGTTGGCACAGAATAGAATGAAACAACAGGCAGATCAACGTCATAGTGGAAGAAGTTTTGATGTAGGTGATTGGGTATTCCTACGGCTACAACCATATAAGAAAATGTCCCTCAAGCAAGCTAAGAAGGATAATAAATTATCACCAATGTATTATGGTTTGTACAAGGTGTTGCAAAAGATTGGTACTATGGCATACAAATTGGAGCTTCGTGCAGCTTCTCGATTACACCCAATTTTCCATGTTTCATTTTTAAAGAAGGTTATAGGCGACAAGCTCCCAGTTCAAGCAATATTGCGAAAACTTGACGAGGAAGGAAAAATTATATTGGAACCAGAAGCAGTCACAGAAACAAGAACTCGCGAGCTACGAAATTGATCAATTTCAGAGTATCTTATCAAGTGGAAGAACTTATCCGCTGAAGATTCCACATGGGAGGATGAGAATTTTATACATAAGCATCCAAAACTACACAAGTGTTGAGGACAACACTTTTTTTGAAGGAGAGGGGCATGTTGGGTCCCTATAATACTAGTAATTACCCCATTACTATTGTAGTTGCATCCCTTATTAATATTGTTGTGCCCCTATTATCCCCATATTGTTATTACTATGCCCCATAGAATCCCTCTATTGTTATTTTTGTGGCTTTATATTATTATTGTTGGGTCGGCTGGGTTATATTGTGACTCCTTAGACTCCTATATATAGAAAGGAGGTTTTGTCATTTGAATCATTCAAGAATTTTTCATTTATGTAATGTAAAGGAGGTTGCCCGCTCGAAGAGGCTAAATTATAAGGCATTGATCTATCTTTTCTATCTTTTCTTGAGCTGGTTTCATAATATATGTTCTATTTTCATTTGTTGGAACTCCTATTGTCGCTTAGCCAATTGTATTTTTGCTTGTTGGTTGGTTTTGGCTTGTCGTAACTATTATTATAGTGACAAAATTTTGTTTCATTTTTCTTTAAGCAACAGTTTTACTTATGATTCTTTGTCAATGGTTATCATAGTGATGCACTTGCGAACTCTGAGAGCCTGGTGAGGTTGGTTGATGGGTTGATGGACAAGTCTTTCCAGAGGACATACATTGACTCATTATTTGGAGGGGTAGCAGATGTCGATTCAAATTTTCTTTCTTTCTTTGTCTCTTAACAATAACCTTGTGTCGTGGGCTATATAATACATCAAGAGGGGGAATTTCTTCTATTCTTAAAACAATCTTAGAGGTGGGGGTAACAAGAATGTGTTATATTTCTTGAGTGTTCATAGTTGCCCTTGTTATAATTTTTGGATTTGTTTCTTCATGTGTTATTTGCATCTCCAATGCTTGTTACTCTCTATTGAGTTCTCTGTTGAAATTATTCCACTCCATTTCGCAATTAATTACCTTAGGCTTTATTAGCTGTATAGAGGGTGTATGTGTTTCCATTTGCTTGATGGTCAAACCCTTTTCATCTATCTTTGCTGCAGAATGGGTTATATCTTGGATTGGTTCTCTGCTCCGTTTTTTCTTATTTTCTGATGACTTCTCGGATCCCTTGGCAGATTTCTCTTGGTATTCCTTTTGAGAACTAGTTTTAGATTTTTATTTAGAGTCACCATCTAGGCTTACACTAGGAGTGGGCTCCCTGATTGGTTCAATTAATAATTGGTCAAATGGGACCTTTGATAATCTCTCTTCTCTGTAGCTATAAAATTCTTCAGGACCCTCTCAATAAAAAAATATCTAGGCCATATGCTTCACTTCCTTGAACATATTCTTACGTACAAAAACATCATCAAATGTGTCCTTCTCATGGCTAAATATCTTTATTTTGACCATAGTAGTAAAATGCTTGACAATATCGAATGGATTGTATTGTCTCCCGGGGAACTTAGGTAATCACAGAGACAATATATTATCTACTTGCCTCAACACATGTCCAAGGTCATGTAATGAAAAAAATCCACATGATACAGGAAATTGAGGCAAAATGGCCTTCTTTGACTCCTTCAATGTTTTTCTCATCCCTCCTTCCAAATAGGATCTGCTTACATGATTCATCCAGGTTGGGCATGTTGGCTCTTCTCCCATTCTCAGAATTTCTCCAAGTTATGAAATCTAAGACCTTTTCAATAACTTCATCAGATTCAAGTCACATTTCCACAACATGGATTGTTTACTTGTCACTTATTTTACAGTGAGAGCTCCACTATAAGATTTTTTTGCATAGAAATTCTTTTTGGCGTGTGAGCTGGGAGTTGAGGCTGAGTGCCTCGATAACAAACTGATCAATCTTTGGGCCATACTTATCTAGATCTATTATGCTTTCTCTCTATGCTTCCTTACCTGCCAAGTTTCTTTGACTTTCTATTTGCACTTGTTGTAATTCGTACTATAGCTTAGCCAATTGTATTTATGCTTGTTGGTTGGTTTTGTCTTGCTGTAACTATTATTCTAGTGACAAAATTTTGTTTACTTTTTCTTTAAGCAATATTTGTGCTTTTGTTGCTTTGCCATTGGTTTCCATATTCTATGCACCTACGAATTGTGATAGTGTGGTGAGGTTGGTTGATGGGTCGAGGGATGATTCTTTCCAGAGGACATCCATTGGCTCATTGTCTGGAATGGTAGCAACTGTGGATTCCAAGTCTCTCTTCTTTATTTTTCTCTTAACTATGGCCTAGCGTTGTGGGCTGTAAAATAAATCAAGAGGGGGAATTTATTATATTCTTAAAATAATCTAAGATGTGGGGGTAACCGAAATGTTCTATATTTCCTGAATATTCACAGTTCCCCCTGTTACAATTTATGGAGTTGTTTTTTGATTTGTTATTTACATCTCCAATGCTTTTCTCCTGTATTGAGTTCTCTGTTGAAATTATCCCATTATTCTTCCAAATAAATTACCTGAGTTTTTATAAATTGTATAGAGGGAGTATGGGTTTCAGTCTACTTGATGGTCGAAGTTTGTTCATCTATCTTTGTTGCAGACTTGGTTGTATCCTAAATTGATTCTATGCTCATTCTTTTCTTATTTTCTGATGACTTCTTCAATCCCTTTGCAGATTTCTCTCCTAATTCCTTTCCAAAACTAGTTTTATATTTTTCTTTACAGTCACCATCTATGGTTACACTAGGAGTGGGCTCCCTTATTGGTTCAATTAACAATTGGTCCAATGAGATCTTTGATAATCTCTCCTCTCTAAAAGCTATAAAATCCTTCAAGGCCCTCTTAATCAAAAAGTATCTAGGCCATATGCTTCACTTCTTCGAAGGTGTTATCATGTACGAAAACATCATCAAATGGGTTCTGCTCATGGCTAACTATCTTTATTTTGACCATAGTAGTAAAATCCTTGACAATACCTAATGGGTCATATTGTCTTCTAGGGAACTTAGGTAATCTTAGAGAAAACATATTATCTACTTCCCTGAACACATGTCTAAGGTAATGTAATGTAAACACTCCATAAGATATAGGAAATTGAGGCCAAATCACCTTATTTGACTCCTTCAATGTTTTTCTCATCTGTCCTTCACTACATGTCTAATAATCTATTTCTCTAGCCATTAATTTATTTGGGACATAGAAAGGGAGAACATTGGGAGAGATGATGCAACCAAATACTATGATATATGTAAATGTCTCTTCCCCGAACCATCGGGCTACTGGGAGGATGTGTACCTCAGATTCTTGGGAGAATATAGGGGCATCTCAGATAGGAAGCCTAACCCCATGAAAAATCTTGAAACAATGTGGTTCAAAATTGGATTCCCACATGTCTTTGTGGTGGACGTGAATAGGAAGTGGATGTTGAATAGTCCACTTCGATCCCATAAGAGGGAATTTAGAACCAAAAAAAATAGTGTCCATAACATAAACACACATGAAAAAATGAGGGTAAACCGTGGAAAAAACACTCCTTTTCCTTCTATACTATATAATTGATTTAGCTAACTTATCAGACAAGATTTGTGCCTAATCTATTATTGTTGCATTAAAAGCTGCATTTATTAAGGGCAACAATTCTAAGGAGAAGTTTTTACTGTCCAGTTTTCCAAATATTATACAAAGCATAGCTACAATAATATATAAAGGGGAATAAATAGATGTGGTGGCGTACATATTGTTTTCTTCTTTCTTGAATATTTATTCATTATTTGACTAATTCTTTGTGCACTTTGTTGGGTCCTCATTTTCTTTGACGTATTTCTCAACAAATTTCCCGTTGTAGGTAACATGTCGCTCCTGTAAGTGGTACATAAGCCGTACATTATTTAGAGTGAAAGATCATGTAACTTCCTAGCCACTTGTTTTGAATTCTCCATCAAATATATTAGCATCATCAATGATCCACTTAACCATGTCAATATAAGGGATTATTTTTGGTTGTGTGGCTATTCGGTGTGGAAATGAGCATGCAAGCTTAATTATTGAAGCATCAAAGGAATCACACCAATCAAATGTAATCATTGTCTCAAGAATACTTGGTTGTTCTTCCTCGAGTAATTGATACATATCCTCCCATGTAGATGTTGCTTATTCCCTATTACATGTAGTATATGTGAACAAAGGAGTTATTTCTGACTTTTGAGAGTCAACTGCTTTCCTCTTCCTCACCATTTCTTTTGGCTCCCTTTTCTATAACGTTTTCCTGAAAGTTTCAAGAGGAACAGTTTATCGGATAAAAATGATACTAAACGTATGACTGAATCGATGAAGAAACCAGTAAAGGTGATAAATGTGTTTTATTTGAAATCACGTAAAAATAAATGAAATCACTCTAAATGGCCTTTCACACATAAATGAAATTACTTCTTCATAAATGCCCACTAATGATCCATTATCCTTTAACTTCAATGTCCATAAATATTCACATCATAAATTGGGAAACAATCTCCTAGGGCGGTGAGCCTTCAAACATCGATAATAGTGATTTCGCGATTTGCAAAGCAATATCATAGATTGCGATATCGCATAATACGTTATTGTTTAACTTACCATTTTTTTTAAGTTTGTACAAAATTTGTAATGCAAGAAACAATCTACCTCCACATTGTCGGGCTTCTTTTTAACGAATAATGTACCTCTACATGTGTTGGTAGGAAGATTAAGAGGTAGGTCTAGGTTGAGATCTCGTTCCAAAATATCGACGTATAATAGGTTGAGGCTTGTCTCGTATGATTGAAATGTGATGCGAGAAGGTTCTTATACCATTGCAGTTCCGTAGATCACAATCCGGCAGATTGCAATACTTCAGGGTAACCTCTCAAGGGAAGTCTTTTATAATTTGTGATGCAAGACATTAGAAGATTTAAGGACATTCTAACATTATGACCATGTTTTGAATATAGAGTTTCCTTTTTTATTATTTCAGTTAGGAAGGTGTCATTTGTGATGCTTTTTATGCTAAATAAGAAAAAGTAGTATTTTAATGCTTTTATATGTTTTGTTTGATATCTTGATTTATTCGAAAAATAAAAGAAATACCTACATGCTAGAATTGATTTTTTGGGTACATTCTTTTTTCGGAAGGGTCCCTATTTACTAAAATAATGTTTTACTACTAAAGATAATAAATTATGGGCGGGGGGTTGTTTACAAGCACAACAATTTGCAATTCACTTGGAGGAACCAGTTATCTCTAACTATCTTTCTTTGATTGCCCTTTTCTCAGAGGTAGTCCTTTTACCTACATCAGCCATTACTTGGTTATAAAGATAAAGCAAAAGAATATCCTTAGACCCGTTTTGGTATACTTGTTTGTAGTAGGTAGAGCCTCTACTACCACCAGTTGTTCATAGGCTCGACAGGGTTACCTATTACCTAACAATGATTTAGTATCCCACTTAAGTAACAATGCAAATTTAAAGATAAATTATTTTGTGTACATGACACTTTTTTTCTATTTTATTGAAGTAATTCATTCCTATTTCATTTCTTAAAGGACAATGTCTTGGTTTGGTGGCCAAAATTGACAACGCCATTTACTTGATTTGTAACTGAACTAAACAAGTTGGCTGTTGGTGAGACCCCTTATCTTTTGATTGATCAATCTCAAGCCATTACCCTATTTTGATATTCAGCATTGGTAATGTGAGTTAGTTATAATCTTATGATCATGGTAAGCTAGCCCTTGATGAGACCTCTTATCCTTTAAGTTTAACTTATATTTTAGAATTACACTCTAAAATTGAAAGATACTTAAGTTGGAGGAATCATTGGCTCCTTAAGAGCTTTTGGATGATAATTGTAGAGTTTGAAGACGCTTTTCTGCAAAGAAACTTTTATTTGTTATTGATACTTTTCCTCACTGATGTAAAGAAAAATTCTTTCTAAAGTTTCATTTTATCAAATATTCAATATTTTGACAGAAAAATGAGCATTTTTGAAGTTGTAGCACTCAACTATTTATTTCATGAATGATGATTAATTTTCATAACCATTTCTGCTTATACGAGCAAGAAAACAAAATTAAAAAATAGAAACTATCCTTCAGAAAAACCAAATGTAGATGTTTTCAACTTGGATTATTACTTGAAAAGAAAATTAACTAAGGAATATACTATACAGTGATCAGAAGAGATCATCCTCTATGGAAAATATTTCTTTAGGACCTACCCATTAACAGGTAGAGGTTCTCTCTTACCTGCGAAATCTTGTAACAAAAAATTTGATAGGCCTATTAGCTCGACAATATGGAATGGGCCAAGCAACATTCCTTCAAACTTATTATGTTTACCTTTCTCTTCATGGGATTTATCCCATTTCAACACCAAGTCTCTGAGTTAGAAATTTTTTGAAGATACAGAAGTTGAATCAAAGGATGCTTTGACTAACTATTGATGATGTGCATGGGTGATTCTAGCCTTTTCCCTTTCCTCTTCAAGTTTAAGGATTCATAATTATCTAAGCTTGATAGACGAGGAAGGAGTTTCTTCAATGAGTTGAACTAAGGAAAACGAGGGAATAGATATGTCTGTTGGTAAGACAACTTCTTTCCCATAAATTAGATTAAAAGGAGAAGTGCTGATGGAGGTTTTATGAGTTATTCAATCTGCCCATAGAGAAAACACTAAATATTTATGTGTTCTTTTGACTTTGATTAATAGTTCGTTTAATAATCCTAATAAGGTTCTTATTTGTGGATTTGGGTAACCCATTTCCTTGTGGATAATAATTAGTAGAGTATTTAAGTTCAAAGCCTCTTTTAAGAGAAAACTTTGTCATAGCATTGCGTGAAAAGTAAAATGCATTATCAAACATTAAGGTAGAAGGTAAACCAAACCTGGTGATGATAAATTGATCTATAAATTCAATAATATTCTTAGAATTGGCTACCTTGAGTGGAACTACTTCAACCCATTTGGTGAAGTAATTAGTGGCTGTAAGGAAATATTTTTGTTGCTTAGAATTGTTAGGATATTCTGACACATAGGAAAGAGTTAAGTACAACTTGGTCTACTAAAGAGTTAGGTATAGAGTTAGGTGAAGCGTGTTTCTTTACCGTTGTACATTTTGTAACTTACAATCTGACAATCACGATAGGTAGCGATCCGATGGTTCATTCTCTCCTCGGTATTACCGACACTTGATCTGTGGCTTGACACCCGATTGGTCCATGATTTCTATTTAAAGCGCATGGAGGGTCATTTGTAGGGTAATCCGTGCATGAGAGAAGCATATGCAAATTTTCATTCTTTTATTAATAAATTTCCTGAAGTGGCTGCATTGGCTCAGGCCGTGGACTGTTTCCCTCTTTGAGGGTTTTAACCACATCAAAAATACTGGTGTATTGATTTGTGATCTGTTGTGAGCGGTGTGCTTTGATGTTCCGTCTAAGGAACTTACCCTGTAAATTTGTACATGGTATCAAAGCTATTTGAGGGCCGCGTCCATTGGTGATCCAAATCTGAAGCCGATAGAACTGCATCCGACTGCTGTTTCCTAGATTTGTTGTTTCTGACTGCTTTCGGGCCGAGAGAACTTCTCTATTGTGTTGGGAGCATCTATTCCAGTGACGAACCCCTTTCATTTGACGTGAAAAGGTTTCCGGTATCCCTAGATGCATCATTTTTAAGATCTGGAGGTATATAGTGTTTATTTGCAGTTTACTGTTATTTTCTCTCTGTTTATTTCGGTTTCGGTTTATTTAGCTTTTTTTATTACTATATCTATACCTTTCATTTCTGCATATGCTCTTTTCCCTGTGACTCTGTGCGATCTGGGTAAATCAGAAACAAAAAGGAAGGATTTTTCTCATGTGTATGCCCTTTTCCCTGTGCCTTAGGGTCATCTCAGAAAATCAGAAACGTTGAGGAAAATATTTAGTTTCCGGCTAAAGCTAACTTTGAGCCGCAAGGTTCATTTTTGAAAATATTTAGTTTTTTGGCTAAAGCTAACTTCAAGCCGCAAGGTTCGTTTTCTTTCCATGTCCATGTTGGGTTTTGTGTTTTTTGTTTTGTAGGGAAAAAGATCTTTCTCAAAGCAAGCATGCAACCCAAAGCGCCCCCCCCTCTCTCTCTCTCTCTCAAATTTTTTGTATAGCTCAATTGGTTCAAAGCTATTTTAAGAGAGTAGAGGTCTTGGGTTCAAGTCTCCATTTTATGGGGGCGGACTTTTCATTTCCGCACATTCCCGCACTTCGTTGGCAACTTCAACAACTTTTTAAAAAAAAAGCCATAACTTCTTCATCCGGAAGCCATTTTCAGAGCCGTTTTTTTTAAACCAGCCAAATTTTTCGAGATCTATCCATTGGAGCACTTAGTTTTAGCATCTTTAGCTTCAGTTTTCGTTGAAATGGAAAGTCAAAACCAATTTACCCTTGATAGCACCAACTACTTCCAATGGTTGTCCTACATTGAGGATTTACTTAGAAGTAAAGGTCTCTACAGAATAGCCTCAGACCAAGAAAAGAAACCGAAGGATGAAGATAAGGCTCCTAAATGTGAAAATAGGCAAGATCAAGCACGTGGATTGATAGGGATGTCTATTTCTTTAGATCTTAGATTCCATATTGCAGAACTTGATGCTCTTGATGGACCAATGAAACAAATCAATAAAGTTTTAGGGATTAAAAAAGAACTTAGAGCCCATCAACTTGAAACTGAGTTACTTACATTGGACCCTAATAATTTTTCTTGCATTGAAGATTTCTTGTCCAAGTTCAAGACCCTTAGATATCTCTTGGAAGGTGTTAAAGTTAAGAAAGAAGATAGTAACCTTATCTATTCCATTCTTACTAAGTTGGGACCAGCCTACTCTGTGTTTGTTTCCACCTTCCATTCTACAAGAGAAGCCTTCATTTCTCAAGGAACAGACTACAAGTCCCCTTCCTTTGACTCTTTTTGTGATTCTTTAATAAGAGAACAAGAAAAACTCTTACACCTTGGTCTTCTTAATCTTTGAAACTCTTCCAAGAAAGCGTTAGCCACCCAGCAGCAACCAAATTCAAAGAATCCTAAGAAGTCATATCCTAAAAAGAATGGTCCTAAACCAAACAAGGGTCCTAAGCAATTTCAGCCCCAAAATGAAAAATCATTTCAAGAAAATGATAATACAAATAAAAACAAAGGGAAGAAGACTGATAGACATTGCAATTTTTGTAATCGAGATGGCCACTTAGAATCAAAATGCTTTAAGAAGATGGAAGCCTTGGAAGTAGCAATGAAGAAGCATAACATCCATTTGGGGCAATCTTCAAGTTCAACTTCATCTTCAGGAATGGCAATTTCTGCATGTGGTTGTCCAGCATCTCGGTCTGGCTATGCATTAAATGTATCTTCTTCTTCTCATTCTCATGAGTGGCTCATTGATTCTGCAGTTTCTTATCACATGGCCAAAAACAAAGCCATGTTTTCTTCTTTAAATGATTGTAACACCAAAAATATATATGTTGGTGATGATAGATCTCTTAATGTTGTAGGGACTGGAATTGTTCATCTAGACAATGGTCAGTTTAATGATGTATTATGTTTTCCAACCTTATCCTGCAACCTTCTATCTGTATATCAGATAACTCATTCAGGTGAAGGTAAAATCATTGAATTTTCACCTCATGATGTTGTAATCAAGGACTTAAGAGATCCTAAAAAGATTTTGCCTACTGGCATTGCAGATGATTCTACAAGGTTGTATAAGTTTCACAACTTTGGGTCATCAAATCTTCCCTCAGTATTTGTTGCTCATAACGATGAAGTGAGCAAACTTTGGCATGAGCGATTTGGTCACTTAAACTATCGCTCCCTTCAGCATCTATGTAAAGAAAATATGGTGACAGGTCTTCCTATGGTATCTTGCAGAGATGGTGTTTGTTCCATATGTGTACTCGAAAAACATCATTGGGACAGTTTTGAAAAATGTGTCTCTTGGCACGCCTCAACCCCTTTACAGCTTGTGCATAGTGATTTATGTGGTCCACTTCCTGTTGTTTCATTCTCTGGCTGCAAGTATCTCTTAACTTTCATTGATGATTTCTCCAGACGCAGTTGGGTATACTTCTTAAAACTCAAGAGTGAATTATTTAACACATTTTTGGCCTTCAAAGCCTTTGTTGAAAAATGATCTAGACATCAAATTCTTAAGCTAAGATCTGATAATGGCGGAGAATATGTTAAAAACACATTCATCAACTTTTTCACTGAGAATGGAATACAGATGCAACATACTATTCCATATACTCCACAACAAAATGGTGTAGCTGAAAGGAAGAATCGCACCTTAAAGGAAATGGCTAATTGTGTGCTACAATCTAAAGGACCTGGTCTTAGTTTTTGGGCAGAAGCAATTAACTGTGCAAATTACATAATAAATCACACTCCTACTACGGCTTTAAAGAATATCACTCCAGAATAAGCATGGAGCTCAATCAAACCAGATGTAAGTCACTTTCGTGTTTTTGGAAGTGAAGCGTGGGCCCATATTCCAGACGAAAAGCATAAAGCTTTCGAACATAAGAGTGAAAAATGTACTTTTGTTGGATATTTTGAAGATGTCAAAGGCTATAGACTTATTCCATTTAAGTCAAAAAATGTTATCATTAGAAGAGATGTAAAATTTGATGAAAATATATCAGCCTGCGAGCCTAGTCTGGCGGATGTTCCACCTCTCCCTATCTCTTCTACCTTTGAAAACATTTCTTCTTCAGATGATGAAAGTGAGTATGACAATCCTCCCCCACCATCTCAGGATCCTCCTTTAGCTCCTGAGCTTCCAAAATGGGTTCGTGCTACTCGAGATGCAGCAGGTGATCTTGTCGGTGATCCTACAGATCAGCGACACACACGTTCTCAGTTCGAGAGAGCCTCTTATTTATTGTCTCAAGCTCCAGTAAGTTATGATCCTGACACCTTTGCATAAGCTTCAGGCCATCCATATTGGGAAGAAGCTATGAATGAAAAATATCATTCATTATTGGCAAATGATACATGGGATCTTGTTCCTTTACCAAAGGGACGAAAAATTGTTAGATGCAAATGGGTTTACAGAACCAAGTATGGACCAGATGGGAAAGTTGATAAACATAAAGCTTGTCTTGTTGCTAAAGTTTTTTCACAGGTTGAAGGAATTGACTACACTGAGACCTTCTCCCCTGTTGCCAAAATGAACTCTATCCGCCTTGTTCTTTCCCTTGCTGCCTCGTTCAAATGGGAAGTCCATCAAATGGATGTTAAATATCCCTTCTTGCATGGGGACTTGCATGAAGAAATCTACATGGAAGGACACTGCTCTCATACAATAGGCTCTAGTGCCTCCTTCCTTCTCCTATTGTGTCATATTTGTAAATCCTTCAATCCTATCCCAAGTTGTTCTTAAGGGGGGATGTTAGGATATTCCGACACATAGGAGATAGTTAAGTACAACTTGGTCTAGTAAAGAGTTAGGTATAGAGTTAGGTAAAGTGTGTTTCTTTACCATTGTACATTTTGTAACTTACAATCTGACGGTCACGATATGTAGGGATTTGACGATTCATTCCCTCATCGGTATTACCGACACTTGATCTGTGGCTTGACACCCGATTGGTCCATGATTTCTATTTAAAGTGCATGGAGGGTCATTTGTAGGGTAATTCGTGCATGAGAGAATCATATGTAAATTTTCATTCTTTTATTAATAAATTTCCTGAAGTGGCCGCGTTGGCTCAGGCCGTGGACTGTTTCCCTCTTTGAGGGTTTTAACCACGTCAAAAATACTGGTGTATTGATCTGCGATCTGTTGTGAGTGGTGTCCTTTGGTGTTCTATCTGAGGAACTTACCATGTAAATTCCTACAAGAATAGTGAGGAACGATCTCACCTATTATGTCCAATCCCCATTGTTCAAATGGTTGATCAAACTTGACTAGTTGTAATGATAGGCTAGTTTCTTTTATCTTCTAGAAGCTGCTTGACATATCTTACATTTCCTTACATAACTATGTGCATCTTGGAATAGGGTTGGCTAGTACTAGCCTACACATAGAATTTTATGTGTTGTAGCATCTCCGACAAAGTGACCACCAGCCAGTCCATCGTGAAGTTCTTGCAATACTTTCTCTGCTTCATATCTCTTGAGACACATAAGAAAAACAAAATCATAATTCATTCTAAGCAACACATTGTTGACAATTTGATATTGTTTAGATTTCAACCTCAAGGTTCTTTTCTTCCTGTAATTCAAACGTGAAGTAGCATATCCAATTTTTAAATACAATATTATATCAACATATGTTGATTCAGTGTCAGTAAGGCTTACCTCATAGATTCGTACCTCGTCACCTGAATGTTGTAATTCTGACATATTCGATGATCCTGCCAGCATCTTGCAAAAACCATGACCTTTCACAATGTTTGCTGGTTTGATTTCAATGTCATATTATTGTAGAGGTGTAGCCCAAATTTCCCCTTTTTCACCCACGTCCCTTTGTACTAGAAGGTTTCTTACCACTCAGAATGGTACTATCACCTTGGTGTGAATTTTGATAAGAAAAGGTCTAAAGTGTTCTATTGATTTGAAAATAGCGTAAGATTGTTTTTCAACATTTGAGTAATTCAGTTTAGCTCCCTGTAAAATAGAGGTAAAGAAAGAAATCAGAGCTTCAGCATTGTCTTGATTTTCTTGAGTCAATATGGTTGTGTACGATTTCTGGGAAGCAAAACTGTACAAAGTGAAATGATTGGAAAAAATCGGCATTGCTAAAGATGGGGGTGTTTATGATTGCTTGTTTTATCAAATTAAAAGCTTCATGTTCCAACTGACCCCATTTAAATAGATATTTTTTCTTTAACATGGCTTGAAGGGGTAATACAATTCTTGAGAATTCAGGGTCAAATATTTTGACAAAATTTATTTGACCAAGGAAATATTGCATTGATTTTTTATTATGGGGCAAAGGTATTTCAAAAATTTCTTTAATCTTCTGAGGGTCAATATGAATCCCTATTTTGGACACAATAAATCCAAGGATTTTTCCTTCACTTAACATGAAGAAGACTTCTTTGGGTTAAGGGAAATCCCATATTTTTGACAAAGTTCAAGGATTTGCTTTAGATCTCTGAGATGGTTACTACGTTTTTTGGAATATACAACTATATCATCTAAGTAGATTAGTACTTACCTATTTACTAAACCCCTCAAGGTGATGTCCATGGCTCTTTGAAGGGTGGCACCAACATTAATTAGTGAGAACGACATCTTTTGATAGCCGTAAGTGCCACATTTTGTTCTGAAAAAAGTTTTTAGTTGATCATCTTGATGGACTAAAATTTGACTGTAACATGAGAAAACATCTAGAAAGGGCATTACTTCCAAGTGTACAACTGATTGTAATATATGTTCCATAGGAGGCAAAGAAAAATTGTGCATTTTGAAAGCTTTACTGAGATTTTGAAACTCTTTACAAATCTGAATATCACCGTTTTTCTTTTTGAATGGCATGAGATTGGAGGCCCACCTAGAATTCCTGATAGGAAAAATAATTTTGGCTTTTAGTAGTTTATTTAAAACAGATTTAATATGGCTTTCTAAATTAGGATGAAGTTTCCTTAATTTTTGCTAAACGAGTTTTTCATCAGAGGTCATCAAAATAGTATGTTGAATAATAGAAGTGTTATAGGTTTTAAGAACGTCGTAATTCCAATAAAACACATTCTTATATTGTTTCAACAAACATATAAAAGCTAATTTTTCTTCCAATGTGAGTCTGAGACCTAAATTGATGTTTTGTGGTTTATTGTTAGTTCCAATATTGATTAATTGTACCTCAAATTTGAACTCTGAAGTTTTGAATTAGTAGATCATTTGAATCTATATTTGAGGTGGTATAAATCTTCCAATTTAACTAGAAATTTTGGTATAGCGTTGTTTTTGGTTTCTTGCTTCAGTTGGCTGTCATGTTGGTCTTCATCAACTATCTGGTCATCACACAAACCGTCTAATCTAAGGAAGCTTACGATATCAGGATCATTGTTAAAGACTCTCTAGTTGGTGGTATTACTAGGAATAGATCACCTAAAAATTAATTCAATGGAGAATCGATCTAGGATGTAATATTATGATGGAATAAGCTTGGAAGCCACATTAGCTAGGAGATCGGTGCTAGCATTTTGGAGTCTTTCAAGGAAGTATTAAACGCTGTAAAATGTAAGGTCAGGTCATGGACTAACCATTGATAGTTTTTCAAATGTCCTAACAGACACTCTATTATTTCTTACTTGTCTACTGACAATTTTAGAATATCCAAACACTTGGAGGAATTTGATATTAAGACCAATTTCTTTGTGCAAACCTTGAACCAACGCTTCGTATTCATGAATATTTTTTGTGCAATAAAATTCAAGTCTACATGCTAGCAGAATCTTTTCTCCTTCTAGGCTAACTAATATGCATCCTGCCCATGCTCTGTCATTGGATCTAGATCCATCAAAAAATAACTTCCGAAATAAATATTTATTTACAGGAATAATTTTGTTTGAGATACAACATAATGTTTTAAGAAATGTGAAGTGTGAGCATTGAAATTCCTTAGGAATGATTCGACAAATAGTTTCCAATTATATTATTGCTATATGCTACCAACTCATTTTATCCTTCCAGTTTTGTCACTATATATTTTTGGGGATAGTTTTTATTTGAGATACAACATAAGTTTAAAAGAAAGGTCAAGTGTGAGCATTGGAATTCCTTAGAAATGAATGAATAGGATAGTTTGTTGGCATTATGATTCAGGTGTTGTACTTGATGGCAACCCATTCAGGTGGTAGATCACTATTCTTGATGATCAGCTCTCTATTTTTAAGAAGGACGCAGGCAATCTGTTCAGAAAGTGCGTCCCCGCAGGTATACCATGCAGAACCCGCGTCCAGGGACGCAGGCCAGCCGATCAGGGGGTGCGTCCACCCAGTGCACACATTTCAAGACAAAGAAAAGCACGTGGGGGTTTCTTGTGTGGTATCTAGCCGACGGTTTTGTGTTTCTATGGTGTCGGCTCGTGGTATTGTTCCATGTTTTGGGGAGGAGCTTGCCTATATAAAGCAAAGGAGTTCATTTGGATTGTATTATCTTTGGTTGAATATCTTTTGGTGAGATCTAGTCCAGATCTATGAGGGCGAATCTTCTAATGGACTGTGATCTCTATGGCGCATGATCAGATCTGCAGATCTGACTGTTTGGGCTAGTGCTGAAGTCTTCATATCTTTTATATCTGAAGGGACGCAGGTTCAGTGAAGGGCAAGTGCGCCGAGACGCAGTACAGTAAGGGCTCAGGTGCGTCTCTGAAGCGAAAGACGTGGCGCGATAGTATTATTGGATGCGTCTCTGAAGCAAAAGACGCGGCGCGATAGTATTGTTGGGTGCGCCGGTACACAGAGCAGTTTAAAGGAACAGTGCGTCGGCACACAGAGCAGCAGAAGGTAAACTGCGTCCAGTCGCAGGCCTCAGAAAGGAAAATTGCGTCCCTGTCTTAAGATGATCTGTTGACTGTATTTTTCTGTTCATAAGGTGTTCTGGGTTAGTTCTGTGATTACTGATCTGATAACTGTAGTGGACTGTAACCGGTGTATACTTGTTGATCATTTGATTCTTCATGAAAAGAAGTAGGGGGTTGTAGCTCCCTTCCAGGAGAGACTGGAAAACGAGAGAGAGTTGTAGCTCTCTGCAGGTTGCAGCCTGCGTACTGGTAAAGGACTGCACCAGTACAAAATCATTGTAAAAGAATTTCTAAATTGAAAGAAGATAGAGACATATTGCAGCAGGTGGTTTTCCCCCACATTGGGTTTCCACCTTACATCTTGTGTTCTTTGGTGTGACTGTCCATTTTCTTTATTCATGCTCATTATTTTATGGTACTGATATGCAAAAATAATTCAAAAGATCAAATAAGGAAGATTTGTTAAATTGCTAGATAATACTGATTCACCCCCCCCTCTCAGTATTATTTCCAACAATTGGTATCAGAGCAGGTCCTTCAGAAAAGCTTGATCACTTGAAGGTAGATCGTTCATCATGAGCAACTACGAGAGAGAAGCATCAATCAGGCCACCAGTTTTTGATGGGACAAACTTCAATTATTGGAAGGTAAGAGTTACTGCATATCTTCAATCTCTTGGTACAGAAGTTTGGGATATTGTAGAAACAGGCTATGCTTTTCCTTCAGCTACTCCTACAGATCCAGCTGAGAAAAAGAAGTATGAAACAAATGCAAAAGCAGTCAGTACTCTATTAGGAAGTATATCTCAAACAGAATTCATGAAGGTAATGCACTTCAAATCAGCAAAAGAAATATGGGACAAAATGATCACGAGCTATGAAGGAGATGAACAGGTAAAACAAGCTAAACTTCAAACTCTCAGGATTCAATATGAGACTCTCAAGATGTATAATGATGAAAGTGTGGCTAATTATTTTCTTCGGGTAGATGATATTGTTAATTGTATGAAAAATTTGGGTGAAGAAATAAAAGAGTCTATAGTAGTTCAAAAGATTCTAAGATCATTATCCTCCAAGTTTGAATCTAAAGTATCTGCAATAGAAGAAAAAGAAAATCTCCGTGTTCTCACTATGTCTCAGCTACATGGAATTCTAACTGCTTATGAAATGAGAAAGGGAGGTCCATCAGACAGAAGGGAGGCTGCTTTTAAGGCATCAGGCAAAGAAGATCACTATGAAGCAAGCCATGTTCCAGAAGAAGAGGAAGAAGAATCAAATTTTGTCAGAAATCTTCAAAGAGGTTCTGGAAGGTTCAGAGGTAAGCTACCTTTCAAATGCTTTGCTTGTGGAAGAGTAGGTCATTATGCTGCAAAATGTCCTTATAAGGATAAAGGAAAGGAACCAGCTAGATGGAACAAGAAACACAGTGCAAATAAGAAAAGCTAATACACCCATGAAGATAGTGATGGCTTATCAAACAGTGATGAAGATGAACAAGGTAATAAATATAGGTTGTTAATGGCATTTGAAGATGATGATTATGAGGATGCTGTAGATGTGGATAACCTTTATGATGAAATTACTAGACTCAAGAGATGTATAGAAGAAAAGAACATGATCATTGATACTCTACAATTTCAAATTGATGAAAAGGAAAAACATCTTGAAAAATTAGAAGGTGAAATTGTTGGTCTTAGAAAAGAAATTGAGAAAACAAAAGCTATTAATCTCAAGTTTGTCAAAGGATCTGAAACTTTGGATGAGATTATCAGTGTGCAGCGGTCTCCACTAAATAAGACAGGTCTGGGCTATAATGGAGAAACTTCTCAAGCATCCACTTCAAAAAGTTATCTTGATGCAGCAAGAAGAAATGAGCAAAAGCACAATGAAGATCATCAGGTAAAACAGGAACAAACTTCAAACAGAAACTATCAGGGGCAATCCAGCTTAAGGGTGAACAAAAGCCACAACCAGCCACAGGTAAAATCTTCCCAGTTTGATTCAAGAATAGATGAAAATAGTAATTACAATCAGTTGGCTGGTAGATTCAATAACCGCAGAAGCTTCTTCAATGGACAATGCTTTTCTTGCCATAACTTTGGTCACAAAGCAGCTCAATGTGTTGCGTATAAAACAATCATGACTAGGGAAGCTCAAAAACAAAGAAGTATGACAGGGATTACAAAAAGGACCTATAACAACTTTTCGGCTCTTGAAAATGAAGTTGAATGTTCTATTTGCAATAATTTTGGTCATGAAGACTTTGAATGCAGAAGCAGGTTTCAGGAAAGAAAGGAACTAGAGCGGAAAAGGGAACAAGCCTCAGGCACCAAAACATGGAGAATAAAGGAACCTCACACAGAAAGATGTGGGATAGCATTTTATGCAGAAGGACAGGAAAATCTATGGTACATTGACAGTGGATGTTCGAAGCATATGACAGGTGATAAAGAAAAACTTGAGTCTTATTCTATTTTAGAAAAGGGAAAGAAAGTCTCTTTTGGAAATGATACTCCTGCAACTATAAAAGGAAAAGGTATTGCTCCTTTAAAAGAAGATGTTAAGGCTGGAAATGTTTTGTATGTTGATGGATTGAAGCATAATCTACTAAGTGTCAGCCAGATGTGTGATCAAAGAACTGAGGTTATATTCAGATCAAATGGATGCCTTGTTCGTGATCTTGATACAGGTAAAACAGTTCTCAAAGGGAAAAGAACTCCAAATAATCTATACATATTTGAAGAAGGACAACAACAATGCTATCTAAGCAAGTATGAAGAGCACTGGTTATGGCATCGAAGGTTGGGACATCTAAGCTTCTCACAAATAAGGAAAGCATGCAAATATCAGGCAGTTCGCGATCTTCCAGATATCAAAATTCCTGACAACACCATATGCAGATCATGTCAGTTTGGAAAACAAACCAGGACTAACTTTCCAGAGAAAGAAGGATCAGCTAGCATGCCTCTTGAGCTAGTACATACAGATGTATGTGGACCATTCAGGAAAAGAACACCTAGAGGAGAGGAATACTTGATATTATTTATTGACGATTTCTCCAGGTTTGTTTGGTTAGGACTTATGAAGCACAAAGATGAAGCATTCGAAAAATTCAAATCCTTCAAAGCCTTGGTTGAAAATGAATCAGGTCACAAAATTAAGTGCCTCAGATCCGACAGAGGTGGAGAATTTACTTCAAATGAATTTTTCGATTTCTGTGATGAAGATGGGATAAGGAGAGAATTCTCTACAGCTAGAACTCCTCAGAAAAATGGAGTTGTTGAAAGAATGAACAGAACAATCCAACAAATGGCTCGTGCTATGCTTGATGAATCAGGAACTCCCGCAACTTTCTGGGGTGAAGCTGCACATGCTGCGGTTATTATTCTCAACAAGACAAATGTCCGGGTGAACAGCACTCAAACTCCTCATGAGCTCTCGAGTGGTAAAACTCCTTCGGTAAAGCACTTCAAAATCTTTGGGAGCAAATGCTATATCAAGAATACTGAGGAGCAGCTTGGCAAACTTGATCCTAGAGCAGATGAAGGCATTCTTCTTGGCTATTCTCCACATAGCAAAGCATACAAATGCTACAATAAAAGACTTGGCAGAATTGTTGACAGCATTGATGTAGTGGTTGATGAGAAGGGATACATTCCTAGGAAAATACATCGTGAAGACATCGAAGAAGATGAAAGCTACCCGCAAAGACAGAATGATGAAGAAGAAGAACCTCAAGAAGAATCTCAAGAAGAACCTCACGAAGATACAGAAGAACGAACAAGAATAGAAGAAAAGACTCCATCCAGATATGTTCAGAAGAACCATCCAGAATCTCAGATCATGGGACAGAAAGAAGCAGGTATACAAACTAGAAGAACAGTTGCAGAAGCTTCAAGCTATTTGGCATTACTCTCCTCTACTGAACCACAAAATGTGAAAGAGGCATGCAAAGATGAATGTTGGGTGAAAGCAATGGATGAAGAACTTGAGCAAATCGAAAAAAACAACACTTGGGAGCTGGTTCCTAGACCAAAGGATAAAAATGTTATTGGAACAAAATGGGTCTTCAAAAATAAATTGAATGAAAATGGAGAAGTAATTAGAAACAAAGCCAGACTTGTTTGTAAAGGGTATGCGCAGCAAGAAGGAATAGAGTTTGAAGAAACTTTTGCTCCTGTTGCAAGACTTGAGGCCATCCGAATGCTCCTTGCTCTCTCAAGTTCTCAGAACTTCAAAGTATTTCAAATGGATGTGAAATCAGCCTTTCTGAATGGAGACTTGGATGAAGAAGTATACATTGAACAGCCAGATGGTTTCATTCTTGGAAATGATCCAAATCTTGTATGCCGATTAAAAAAGGCTCTCTATGGTCTCAAACAAGCTCCAAGGGCTTGGTACTACCGGTTGGACAAATATCTTCATCAACAAGGTTTTTCAAAAGGTTCAGCAGATAGCAATCTGTATATAAAAGTTGAAAATGACAAATTGCTAATACTTGTTGTGTATGTAGATGACATTATTTTTGGCAGCAATGAAGAAGCTATGAGTCAAAGCTTTGCCTCGGTCATGCAGAAAGAATTTGAAATGTCCTTACTAGGAGAACTGACATACTTCCTTGGTTTGCAAATCCAACAAAAGGAAGGAGGAATCCTTTTATCTCAAACCAAGTATCTCAAGCAGATTTTGAAGAAATATGGCATGGAAGATGCAAAACCAGTATGTACACCCATCGTCACAGGATGTAGTCTCAGTGCAAATGATGAATCTGCAGCAGTACATCAACCAACCTACAGATCTATGATTGGAAGTTTACTATATTTGACAGGTACCCGACCAGACATCATGCATGCAGTTGGAATAGTTGGAAGATTTCAGGCAAATCCGAAGGAGACTCATCTTCAGGCAGTGAAGAGAATTTTCAAATATCTTCAAGGGACTCAAAATTATGGCTTATGGTATCCTAGAGATACAGATCTCACTCTTCATGCTTATACAGATGCAGATTGGGCCGGAAGCGTGGATGACAGGAAAAGCACAAGTGGTGGTGCATTCTTTATGGGTTCCAGACTGGTATCTTGGTTCAGCAAGAAACAGAGTTCAATTGCCTTGTCTACAACTGAAGCGGAATATGTTGCTGCTGCATCTTGTTGCACCCAACTCGTTTGGATGATGCAGACTTTGCAGGATTATCAAATCACTTGTACACCTCCAATCCCTATCTTATGTGACAACACAAGTGCAATCAGCATCTCAAAGAATCCGGTTATGCATTCAAAAACCAAGCACATACCAATCAAGTACCATTTTCTCCGGGAACAAGTACTTGAACAGAAGGTCAAGTTGGAGTATGTTCCTTCTAAGGAACAAGTTGCTGATATTTTCACCAAACCGTTGCCCAGGGACACTTTTGAATACCTCAGGCAAAAGCTGGGGGTTGTTGATGCATCATCTTGTTGAACCTCTTCTTTTTGGTGGTACAGGCTCAGGGGGAGCACATAATGCATTGTTGGCATTATGAAGAAGGAGATCTTGGAAATAGCTGCAATATGTCTCTATCTCTTTCATGGTGGATTTCTGGTTATTTGCAGATCTGGAGGAGCATGAGCGTAGGGGGAGCATACCCTTTGCCCTTGATGTCAAAGGGGGAGAATGAAGCTGAAGATCATGAGGTTGCCATCAAGTCCAAAGGGGGAGATTGTTGGCATTATGATTCAGGTGTTGTCCTTGATGGCAACCCATTCGGGTGGTAGATCACTATTCTTGATGATCAGCTCTCTATTTTTAAGAAGGACGCAGGCAATCTGTTCAGAAAGTGCGTCCCCGCAGGTATACCATGCAGAACCCGCCTCTAGGGACGCAGGCCAGTCGATCAGGGGGTGCGTCCACCCAGTGCACACATTTCAAGACAGAGAAAAGCACGTGGGGGTTTCTTGTGTGGTATCTAGCCGATGGTTTTGTGTTTCTATGGTGTCGGCTCGTGGTATTGTTCCATGTTTTGGGGAGGAGCTTGCCTATATAAAGCAAAGGAGTTCATTTGGATTGTATTATCTTTGGTTGAATATCTTTTGGTGAGATCTAGTCCAGATCTATGAGGGCGAATCTTCTAATGGACTGTGATCTCTATGGCGCATGATCAGATCTGCAGATCTGACTGTTTGGGCTAGTGCTGAAGTCTTCATATCTTTTATATCTGAAGGGACGCAGGTTCAGTGAAGGGCAAGTGCGCCGAGACGCAGTACAGTAAGGGCTCAGGTGCGTCTCTGAAGCGAAAGACGCGGCGCGATAGTATTATTGGATGCGTCTCTGAAGCAAAAGACGCGGCGCGATAGTATTGTTGGGTGCGCCGGTACGCAGAGCAGTTTAAAGGAACAGTGCGTCGGCATGCAGAGCAGCAGAAGGTAAACTGCGTCCAGTCGCAGGCCTCAGAAAGGAAAATTGCGTCCCTGTCTTAAGATGATCTGTTGACTGTATTTTTCTGTTCATAAGGTGTTCTGGGTTAGTTCTGTGATTACTGATCTGATAACTGTAGTGGACTGTAACCGGTGTATACTTGTTGATCATTTGATTCTTCATGAAAAGAAGTAGGGGGTTGTAGCTCCCTTCCAGGAGAGACTGGAAAACGAGAGAGAGTTGTAGCTCTCTGCAGGTTGCAGCCTGCGTACTGGTAAAGGACTGCACCAGTACAAAATCATTGTAAAAGAATTTCTAAATTGAAAGAAGATAGAGACATATTGCAGCAGGTGGTTTTCTCCCACATTGGGTTTCCACCTTACATCTTGTGTTCTTTGGTGTGACTGTCCATTTTCTTTATTCATGCTCATTATTTTATGGTACTGATATGCAAAAATAATTCAAAAGATCAAATAAGGAAGATTTGTTAAATTGCTAGATAATACTGATTCACCCCCCCCTCTCAGTATTATTTCCAACATAGTTTCTTATTATATTATGGCTATATGCTACTAGCTCATTTTCTCCTTCTAGTTTTGGCACTATATTAATTTTTGATGTTTCTCTCAATCAACCCTTATTTGATTTGGCTTGCCATTATAGGGAAGCCACATGTGAGACTAGTTAGTTGCAAAATAACCATGGAGCTTCTCTAACTAGTGCCTACTCAGGATTAAGTCGTAGAGTTCACGAATATCAGCTACACGTATATCAATGAATTGAAAAACTTTTGGGTTTGATGAAAGTCTAATGGTTACTTGATTAAGTACTTTGAAAACTTCGACTTGAGACCAATCTAATTGTACTATTCGTACAATAGATTTCTAAGGTTGGACGTTTAACTTAGCATAAACTATTCCAGGAAAAAGGTTAGATGAAGCACAAGAATCAACTAAATAGTTATTCAAGTTTTTATTAGAGACTTGAAAAGTAAGGAGAAATGGCGGAGTATGAGATTTAAATCTTCCTCCACTTAGAACGATGTCAATTGGATCAGTTTTGTTTACAGAAATACTATGGGGTCATCACATTTCCTAAGCTGCTTGTGATATTACTATAGTAGGAAGTAGGGTAGTGGGAACTTCTTTGAGTTCATTCAAAAGTAGCTTCTTCTGATGTTTTAATTCACTAAGATCATGAAAGTTGATGTTCGTCATAGTCTTCTTCATATCCTCAACAATATTCTATTAGATTTTGTTGGGAATTATCAGAGTTTTGGATGAAGGTGAAGAATCTGATTATGTAGGATTTGTTTGAGTATATTTTGGTAAAGATTTCTTACCTACGACTTTATCTCTGTGAGGTGGCATTGAAGTTTTCTGTTTAGAGCTTGATTGAGGTGGATCAAGTTGATTCCTAATTTTACTGGAAATAGGTAGTGCTTCTTTATGTTCATCATTTCGAAGGATAAAATCCCACATTCCTTGTAATTCCACTATTTTTTCATCATCCGTTTGTTCTTCACTTGAGGTTTCTTCCTCATCTCCATCTGATTAAGTGTCTCTATATATCATTTGGAGGTTTACTGTTAGTTGGGGCATTCCTTTTATATGGTCTAAAAGGATTCTTGGAAGAATATTCTTCTACTTGCTTTATTATGTCAATCATTTTGTTAGACGTGGTCTTGATGATTTTTTGTAACCCTTCCAGATCAAAAGGATCCTTCGGTGGTTTTTCCTAGAATCATCTCTAAAGGTTACTTTCTTGGATTTTCTTTCCTCTAATGCCTTTTTCTTTTCTACGGCCAAGATACATTTTTCAAAAGCTATTATTTCTTTCTAACATTGGTTTGGCAGCTCTATCAACGAAGATGGATGTGTTTTAAGGCAGAGAAGAAATGTAACATTCATTTTGGACCTCATTGCTAGGCTTGGACATCGTCGGTATTTTATTAAATAACTTATTGAAACGATAGTTTAAGTCCTTAATGGGTTCTTTTGGTTTGCTTCCAAACTAGAAAGGTCATTTATCAAAAATGTTGTTGACAAATCATCTCCAAATTGAGTTAAAAATTTCTCTTGAAAATTATCCAAGCTATTAATAGAGACTGATGGTAATGAAAAGTACCATGACCATGCTGCTCATTATAGAGTAAATGGGAATAATCTTACAACTGCGTCTTCCTCTACTACTCCATTAAAATTAGTGGACAACATGAAATTATTTATATGTTCTTCATCTAACAGACCATTATCAAGGTTAAATTTAGGTAACCATTTTTCTCGATGTGCTTGCAATTTGGACAAATGTCCATCCGTTCTAACAGCTCGTGGGTTTGTCCATGTCCTTGGTTGAGGTTGATTTTGCAGTTAACTCTATGCCATTGTTGGGATATTCGTAGAAGAGGGTGAAGCAGTGGTTGAAGGTGATTGGGTAGAGGATGGTGTAGGTCTTGTACCTATGTGAATCATGATCTGGAGTTGGGAAGTGGGTGTGTGACCTTACCATGATATGGATGGAATGGACGATGATGATGAAAGAACTTCGCTGTGAGATTCTTATGATATCTTCTTAACCATTTTACAACTTGGAATGATCTGGAGTTGGTAAGTGGGTGTGTGACCTTGCGATGATATGGATGGAATGGATGATGATGATGAAAGAAACTCACTGTGAGATTCTTATGATATCTTCTTAACCCTTTTATGACTTGGTAGAGGGAATTCAAATGATGGGATTCCAAGTTTTTCACTTTCTTCTCTAGTTTGCGGCTGTGATGGGGTATATCGAGAAGTGACATTGCCCTGGGATAACGCAGATTCTTCTTATGATATTGAAATCCCCTACAATTTGTTGATCAAAGATTGTACTTGAGGGTGTTCAGAAGAAGAACTACCTGTCTTGTTTAGGATTTCAGTAGTGGGCTCTGTATTTTTCTTTTTGACTTCTTGATTGGGAATAGGAGATTTGGAATGCGAATGAGAAGTCAAAGGTGATGGTGAGGGAATTTTACTCTAAGCATGGAGTGTAGATTTAGATATACTTGCCATTCATAGTCATGGCCCTCCTTCTAGCACCAATTATATTGAAAGCTTGGAAGTCGTCGCCTCAACAAGAGGGATAACCACTCAGTCCAGACGTTGGGACAATTCGTTTTATATTTGGAATAGTGACACTCACTAGGGATTATGGGACCAGTTTCCCTATCTATTTTTATGACTGTGCTAATAGAATGATGTTTTGATATTTTGGAGTAATACTTATGCTTAAACTAATCTAATTTAACTAATCATTAAATGCACTTTATCCCAATCAAGAATATTTATCTAACTATAATTACCTCGGGAGTAACATGATATATGTATTCTAAAATGATGCCCTAAAGAAATTGATAATAAAGATCATTCAATTACAATAAGAAGTGAACCCATTTAAAAATGATTGTTTCGTATAAAAGTTAGCTGAAATGATATGAGATATATATCACATAATAATTTCATTCATGTATTTAGCATAAACTGTAAATCATTATCATAAAATAATGCAATAATGGCAATCATAAACTCACACTTTCATACATAAATAAATTGAATATAATGTATTTCTTGGCGAATAAGTAAAAAAGGATTAAGAGATAAAAGTACCATTTATAATATGTTCTACTCATGTGCTCCAAGAGTATTGGACTACCTTCAAAATCATCCTATTATCACCAAAATATGAGTTTACATTTTCCCTAATCATGGTATTAGATGAGTGTGAAGTCATCCTATGTTTTAATGGGTAGGTGATAGGTTAGGAGTCTCATGAGTCTCATTTGCATCTCTAAATAAATTCCATCAGCATTGTCTGACCCCTTAGATCCCATATCATGTTTAAAGTTTCATGTGTCTGGTCATTTCAAAAGTTTGAATGAGATACGAAACTATCTAGGTATTTTCGTAGTGTAAAGTCCTGAAATTACACTACGTGCACTACGAAATCGTTGAAGCAACCCCTTTTCAGCAGAAAAATTGTTTTAAGTAGTCAACTTCCAGGAGGTTTTTTGAGTAACTGAAAGAATACTTTGGAAAACTGAAAGGGGTTCTTCTTCCTAACATACATATCTAGAAAAACCTGTTTTCATTTCTTCGAATTAGTTATGAGCTGGGAGAAGTTGATTGCTCAAATTGCGCTACAAAACTGTTGTAGGAGCAGTTTTTTCAGAAATCAAAATCTTCCAGTTTACACCTAATATTCAAAGACATTTTATGGGTAGTACCAAAAGTACTGAAAAAATCAAAAGAGAGGGTATTTTTCAGCACCGAGTGATACACAAAAGCCTCCTTCAATTGTGCAAAATACATTTCTGATGAGGAGCTAAAAGCTCTGTCCCAACACCTATTTTTCAGCCAGAATAGAGGAGGGGAGAGTTTCCTAGTTTTCAGGGCAGGTGAAGGAGAAGCTATTGAAGGCTAGCAGGAGGGTTATGGACATTAACAAGGTCAAAGTTAAGGAGGAGCACTTTTCAAATATCAAATTAATTCATAGTTTAGGTTGTTACCATCATAAAAGGATTTGTACTCCTAATTGTATTAGGACTCTAGGACTGATAGTTAACTGTCTCTTGTAATTGATTTTCTATTTTAGGTATGAGTAAGTGTCAGCTCAAGAAAGTTCGAATTCCCCTCATGTTGGATGAAGTAATCCAAGATTGTAATGATGACTCTATATAAGGCAAGAGATGGAATGCATCAACGGTTGGAAATTCTAAAAAGAAATATTCATATTGTGTCATTGTGGAAGGTTGTCTTTTTGGTGTTAATACAGAGATTTGGATTTACTACTCAGGATTCAAAACAGAGTTTTAATGTTTCATTTTCCTCATGGTTTCCTCTAACTTCCGACATGTGTTTATAGGTTGTGTTCCTTATATTTATATCTCTATTTTGTTGATAGCTTAAAACTCTCTATGCTCTGACTTCCATGTAAGATAATCTATTGTTGTAATAAAAATATACTCTGACTCCATAGCCCAATCGATGTTTATTGATTGTGTTCAACCATTTATCCATTTCACTTGTTTTTTCCATAGAGTTAGCCATCTAATCCTTAATTGAAATCTTTAACCGAGTGAGAAATCCCTTTAATGTTGAGGAGGCTAAACCTCAACCAAAAGTTTGGTTTCAAATAGTGACTCAAAGTCTTCCTGATCAGCAACCTATCAAGGTTTGGTTTTGTGATAACATTTTTGGTGCGTATACCGGTAGTCTGAAGGTTATTGATTCCCAAAATCAAGAAAGCTGAACTTCTGAAGGTAGCAGGAGCTCAAAATGTTTTTGAGGATGCAATATACCTTGGCGACTCCACACATCAAATAACAAATTGGAAGGTGACTCCACTGCTAAAAGATCAGTAGCTTGATGCAGTTTCAAGATGAGTGCCATTGCAAGAATGAATTCCAAGTATGCCCCTATGAATAGGTCTCATATCTCTGGTTTTCCAAATCCTATGCCAATGGTCAAATGTTTAGATGATATTCCAATATTCAAAGATGAAAAGAAAGACAATGCTTCTCTTCATTTGGTTGGGTTCCATATGCATGTACACAGTCTTAAGGTTTAGTTCCTAAAGATTGTCTCATGAGGATGCTTATGAGCACTTTAGAAGGAAAGGCATGGTCTTGGTATAAAATCTTGGAAAATGGTTCATTATTTTATCTTGCTAATTTCCATGATGTATTCTATGACATGTATAAAGAGTGTCATCCCTCTTTATTGTTGGTCAAGGATTTTTGTAAACATTCTGCGAGTTTTATTCAATACTTCGAGGATTGTTATGATGATGATGAATTCATAAAGAATATGAAAATGATTACAAAAACCAAGAAGAAATACGGGATGAAATATTTTATAACCATCAAGCAGATGGAAGGGTTGATCATTTCTGTAATTCCTTACAGCAGGTTACATCAGAGAATGACCATAATAATGAAGAAAATTACATTGTTTATGGGAATCATTTAGAAAAGCAGTTGGATAACATATCAAATGAATTTTGTGTGGTTGAGAATTAGTTGTCTGAAGATATAGAATGTTATGAGAATCATAAAACTAATAACCTTTTCTTTGACCGTATAGTTGATTACATGGAAAAGATTTTCTATTGAGATTTCCAGTTATATTTTTATCTTGAGGATTAGTTACATCTCATGGTGACTCGATTATTTCAGTATCATGTTTATTTACTCTTCAAGCACAGCCAAGAGATTCAAGTGTTGGATCAGATTAATGATTGACTTCATTGGATGTTTCATGTTCCTTGAGCTACAAATGGAGGTTGTAGTTGACAGGGTAGGTAGGAATGTGAAAATAATCTTCGTGTAGGTTGACTGAAATTTTTTTAGTAGATATCAATTTCTTTCTTCTACTATGATCATCAACCTTAAGCAGGAATTGAAGGCCCAACAGTTTGAAGAAGATTCTTGTTAAATCAAATAAAAGTATTTTTGTTTTACCAAAAATAGATACCACTGGAGCTACGAGTTCTTAATGTGCAAGAGGGGTACACTATCCCAAGTGGAGCCACTGTTATCACCAAAATAAGAGTTTACATTTTTCCTAATCATGGTATTAGATGAGTGTCAAGTCATCCTATGATTTAATGGGTAGGTGATAGGTTAGAAGTCTCATGAGTCTCATTTCTAGCACTAAATAAAGTCCATCAGCATTGTCTAACCCCTTATGGATCCCATATCATGTTTAAAGTTTCATGTATCTGGTCATTTCAAAATTTTGAATGAGCTATAAAACTGTCTAGGTGTTTTCATAGCAAAAAGTCCTGAAATTACACTACATGTGCTACCAAATCACTAAAGCAACCCTTTTTCAGCAGAAAAATTGTTTTAAGTAGTCAACTTCAATGAGGGTTTTTGATCAACTGAAAGAATATTTTGCAAAACAAAATGGGTTCTTCTTCCTAACATAGCTATCTACAAAATAATATTTCCATATCTTCAAATTCATTATGAACTGGGAGAAGTTAATGACTCAAATTGAACGATGAAACTGTTTCAGGAGTAGCTTTTAAGAAATTAGAATTTTCCAGTTTACACTTGATATTCAAATACAGTTTCTGGGTAGTAGGAAATGTATTGGAAAAAACCAAGAGATTTTTTTGTTCAGAACCAAGTGGTATACAAAATCCTCCTTCAATTTTTCAAAATAAATTTTTGATAAGGTGCTAAAAGCTCTGTCTCAACACCTATTTTTCAGCAAAAATGGAGCACATGACAGTTTCCTAGTTTTCAAGGCAGATGAAGGAGAAGCTATTGAAGTCCAGCAAGAGGGTTATTAACATCACCAAGGTCGAATTTAAGGAGGAGAATCTATCAAATATCATATTTAATTCATATTTTAGGTTGTTACTATCATAAAAGGAGTCGTACTCCTAATTGTATTAGGACTCTATGATTGTTAGTTAACTGTCTCTTGTAATTAATTGTCTGTTTTAGGTATGAGTAGGTGTCAGGTCAACCAAGTTCGAGGTCCCCTCATGTTGGAGGAAGGAATTCAAGATTGTAGTGATGAATCCATATAAAAGAAGAGGTGGAATGCATCAAGGGTTGTAAATTTTCAAAAGAAATAGAAATATTGTGTCATTGTCGAAGGCTGTGTTTTTTTATGTTAATACATAGATTTGGCTTTACTACTCAGGTTTCAGAAGATATTTTTAATGTTTGATTTTCCTCATGGTTTCCTCCATTTACTCAGTTGTGGTGGCTTGAATACATGTTACTTATAATTCATTGACAATTCTCTAACTACCTACATGTGTTTATAAGTTGTGTTCCTTATATTTATGTCTCTGTTTTGCTAATAGATTAAAACTCTCTATGCCCTTAATTCCATGTAAGTTAATCTGTTCTTTTACTAAAAATATACTCTAAACCTAGATCCCAATGGATGTTTATTGATTTTGTTCAACCATTTATACTTTTAACTTGTTTTTTCCATAGAGTTAGCCATCTAATCCTTAATTGAAATCTTTAACCCAGTGATAGAGCCCTCTCAGGTTGAGGAGGCTAAGCCTCAGCAAAAAGTTTGGTTTGAAATAGTTACTCAAAGTATTCCTGATCAACAACCTATCAGGGTTTGGTTTTGTGATAACACAACCAACATCATCTAAGAGTGAAAAAGTGCAAGTTCAGTAGAATATGTCAAATTCAATTAGAAAATATATCCCATTCCATTAATTTCACTAGAACTTCCTCAAAGGGACAAAATTCCATGTTCTGAAGAATGATTTTGATAAAATTTCTTGACCCCTCTCTAAATGCATGAGAGGGGTTTAAATACTAACCCGTCAAACTAAAAATAGATTATTACAAAAAAAGTTGATGACGTTTAAATGACCTACCTCAATTTAAGCAAAATAAAAAAAAATAGAAATGTGCATAATGACTAATCCTACATTAGATCTTTCACATCAAAAATATCTAGCATGGACTTGAGGAGTGTAGGTTGGATGACTTCGACTTTCATTTGTCCTCTCAATAGGGCATTGATGAATGCTAGCACCATTTTCTCGATAGAAACAATTAGGCATTTCGGGGTCATACACTCGTTGTGCAGTTTTACCAAATATTGTGTGTATGTATCCCAATTTAACCTGGTAACTTGCCTAATTTCTTATGTTCTTTCTTCTGCTACCTATTTCCACTATAATTTAAGTCTTTTGCATTTTGAAGGAAACTAGGAGTGGTCTCCGCCACAAGATTAGCACTATGCAAATTTTCATTTACACTTTCAATGACGTTGTTTGCCACTGCTGTTGCATCCTGTGTTGCATGTTTTTCCTCTTTGAGACTAGAACCCCAACTTGCAAATAAGATCTTATATGATTCATATAGTTTGGGCATGTCGACTCTTGTCCCATTCTCAGAATTTGGCCAAGTTATGAAATCTAAAACCCTTTTAAGATTTTCATCATATTCAAGTAACATTTCCACAACTTGGCTTGTTAACTTGTCACTTATTTCATAGTGAGAGTTCCACTACGAGATGTTTTTGCATAGCAATTATTTTTCTTGTGTGAGAATGGAGTTGAGGTTAAGTGGGTTGATGATAAACTGATCGATATTTGGGTCATCCTTATGAAGATCTGTTATGCTTTGTATTTGTGTTTTCTTACCTCCAAAGCTGCTTTGATGTTCTATTTTCATTTGTTGGAACTCCTCTTATAGCTTATCCAATTGTATTTCTGCTTGTTCGTTGGTTTTGGCTTATTGTGACTTCTATTCTAGTGACAAAATTTGGTCCCCTTTTTCTTTAAGCAACATTTGTACTCATGTTTCTTTGTCAATGGTAGCGTATGCACTTGTGAACACTGAGAGCCTCCTAAGGTTGGCCAGTGGGTCGATGGATGAGTCTTTCCAAAGGAAATCAATTCACTCATTGCCTAGAGTGGTAGCAGTTGTGGATTCGAATTTTATTTTCTTTCTTTGTCTCTTAACAATGGCCTTGTGTTGTGAGCTATAAAATACATCAAGAAGGGGAATTTCTTCTATTCTTAAAAAAATCTCAGAGGTTGGGCTAACATAAATGTGTTCTATTTCTTGAGCATTCACAATCCCCCCTGTTATAATTTCTGGAGTTGTTTCTTAATGTGTTATTTTCATCTCCATGCTTGTTCCTCTGTGTTGAGTTCTCTGTTGAAATTATCCCACTCGTTTTCCAAATTAATTACCACAAAATTTACCAGCTATACAGAGGGAGTATGGGTTTTAGGTTGCTTGATGGTTGAAGTCTCTAAATCTATCTTTGTTGCAGATTGGGTTGTACCCTAGATTGATTCTCTGCTCCTGCTTTCCTTATTTTCTGATGACTTCTCAGATCCCTTGGCAGATTTCTCTCGGGATTTGTTTCCAGAACTAGCCTTATATTTTTTTTAGAGTCACCATCTAGGCTTACACTAGGAGTCGGCTCCCTAATTGGTTCAATTAACAATTGGTAAAATGGGACCTTCGATAATCTCTCTTCTCTATATCTATAAAATGCTTCAATACCCTCTCGATCAAAAAGTATCTCGGCCATCTGCTTCATTTCTTTGAAAGTGTTCTTCTGTATGAAAAAATCATCAAATGTGTCCTTCTCATGGCTAAATATCTCTATTTTGACCATAGTCGTAAAATCCTTAGGAATATCGAATCGGTCGTATTGTCTCCTGGGGAACCTAGGTAATCGTAGAGAGAATATATTATCCTCTTCCCTGAACACATGTCCAAGGCCACGTAATGAAAAAATTCCACATGATACAGAAAATTGAGGAAAAATGGACTTCTTTGACTCGTTCAATGTTTTGCTCATCCCTCCTTCACTACATGTCTGATAGGCTATCTCTCTAGCCATTAATTTATCTAGGACAAAAAAAGGGAGAATATTGGGAGAGGCGACGCTACCAAATACTCTGATATATGTAAATGTCTCTTCCCCAAACCATTATGCTAGAGGATGTCTATCTCTACTTATTGGGAGAATCTAAGGGCATCAACGTTACAAAATCCTTTATGGACGGGAAGCACAACCCCGTGATAAATCTTGAAAAAATGTGGTTCAAAATTGGATTCCCACATGTCTTTTTTGTGGATGTGAATATGAAGTGTGTCTTGAATAGTTCACTTCCATCCCATAAGAGGGAATTTAGAACCAAAGAAAATAGCGTCCATAACATAAGCACGCATAAAAAATGGAGGCTCAACTCTCAAAGCAATGCTCATTTTCCTTCTATACTCTATAATTGCTTTAGATAAATTACCAGATAGGATCTGTGCCTAATCTATTATTGTTGCATTAACGGTTGCATCTATTTAGGGCAACCATTCCTACGATAATTTTTTACTCTCGGGTTTACCAAATAGTCTATAGAGCATAGCCACAACAAAACAGAAAGGGAAACAAATAGATGTGGTGGCATACATATCATTTTTTTTCTTGATTCTTTCTTCATTATTTGATCAATCCGTTATGTAGTCTACCGGGCCCTCATTTTCCTTGACAAATTACTCAAAAAATTTCCTGTTGTAGGTAACCTGTGGCTCCAGTAAGTGGTGCATAAGCCTTCAGTTATGTGGACTGAAAGATCCTATAACTTCCTAGCCTCCTATTTCTAATTATTTGTCATATATATATCAGTGTCGTCAATGACCCACTGAACCATGTCAGTATGTGCAATTATTTTTGGTCGTGTGGCTCTTTGGTGTTGAAATGAGCATGCAAGCTCATTTATGGAAGCATCAGAGGAATCCTTCTCATCAGTTGTAATTGTTGTCTCAATAATCCTTGCTTGTTCTTCCTCGAGTAACTAAAACATAGCCTCCCACGTAGATGTCCATGCTTCCCCATTACGTGTAGTATCTGTGAACATAGGATTTATTTCTGACTTCTCAAAGGCGACTACTTTCCCTTTCTTTACCATTTCTTTCGGCTCCCTATTCTGTGGCTTTTTCCTGAAAGTTTCAAGAGGAATAGTTTTATGGATAAAAATGATACTTAGTGTAGGAATGAATCGATGAAGAAAACTAGTAAAAGTGATCAAATTATTTTATTTGAAATCACGTAAAAATATATCAAATCACTCTAATTACCTTTCACGCATAAATGTAGTTACTTCTTCATATATTCCCATTAATGATCCATTATCCTTTGAATATCCATAAATATTCACATAGTAAATCAAGAAAAAATCTCCTAGGGTGGTGAGCCTTCAAACTGTGATAATAGTGATTTTGTGATTTGCAAAGCAATATCGCAGATCGTTATATTGTATAATTCATTTTTGTTTAACTTACCATTTTTTTAAGTTTTTGAAAAAAGCGAAATGTGAGAAACAAGTGTCATCACTTGTCGAGCTTCTTTTTAATGAATAATGGACCTCCACATGTGTTGGGGAGAATATTAAGAGGTGGGTCCAGGTTGAGATCACATTTCGCAATATCGGCATACAATAGGTTGAGGCTTTGAAATGTGATCCGAGAAGGTTATTATACCATTGCGATTTTGCAGATCACAATCTTGTACATCGTAATACTTCGAGGTAACCTCTAAAGGGAAGTCTTTTATAATTTGCGATGAAAGACTTGAGAAGATTTAAGGACTTTCTAACATTACGACCATTTCTCGAATATAGATTTTCTTTTATGATTATTTCATCATAGATTCTGGTGGGTTAGAAAGGTATCATTTGTGATGCATTTCATGCTAAATAAGAAAAAGTAGCATTCTAATGGTTTTCTAGATTTTGTTTAATATCTTGATTTATTCGAAAAGTAGAAGAAATACCTACATGATAGAATTGATTTTTTGGGCATATTCATTTTTTGAGAGAGTCCCTATTTATTAAAGTAATATTTTACTACTAACGTTCATAAAGGAGGTGGTTGTTGACGAGCACAAAACAACCGCCCTTGGGACAAAAGAAATAATATTTCAATGCAAAACATAAACCCTAAAATATTTAATTGACTTTACTGATGCAAATGCTCATTTTTCCATAATGTTGTATTTGAGAGATGCATCTCACAATTATCTGCTAGAAAAGGCAATTGGTTGTTCATGTCCTTTAGTATTCTTATTCAATAACACTACTGCTATTTTATGATCATATGCAAAAGGGAATATCATGAAATGTTTTATAAAATTAGGACTTACTAAAATGGGTGTCATTGTTAAAGCTTTATTGACCTTAGTAAAACAATCATTTTCTTAATTATGCAGTTTGATTTAAGTATCATTCTTGAACATGTCGGTTATTGCTTTTAAGTTTCCAGCCAAATTTGGTATGAATCTATGAAGCAATTTTATTTTTATAATAAAGAATTCGACTTCTTTTTTGTTCCTAGGGGGATCTATTTTCAATATTTCTTCCACTCTACTAGGGTTAATTTTTATGTCGTAGTTTGACATGATATCTCCTAAAAATTTTCCCTCTTCTAAGTGAAATAACATTTTCTTAGGGTTAAGAGAGATACCAAATTTTGTACTTTTTTTAAAAATCCTTAAATGGAAGAAATATTCCTCATCTGTCTTTGAGAAGACAATGATGTTATCTAAATAAATGACTATAAACTTACCTAATTAATATGCAAAAGAAAAGTCCATTTCTGTTTGGAATGTAGCCCCAACATTAATCAAACCGAAAGGAATTTTCACATACATGAAAGTGCCTCTTGGTGTTTTAAATGTTTTTTTCTCCTAATCATTAGGATATACTAGAACATGGTTATAACCATAAAATCCATCTAATAAGGAAATTCTTGTTGATCCAGCAACCTTTGCAGGATGCCATCCATTTTTGTCAAAGGATAGTTGTATTTTAGAGAATCTTTATTAGGAATTCTAAAATCAATTCATAGTCTAACCTCCCCAGTCTTTTTCCTAGTAGGAACCAAGTTTGATACCAACGTTGAAAACTGCAAGGGTACAATGATTTTGGCATCACATAGTCTTTTCATTTCTTTCTCAACTAGGGGAAAAAGCATTGGGTTGATACTTATGAGTTTCTATTTAAAAGTTTTATGGTCCTCCTTTATACGAATTTTATCTTTTATAATGGTGTTTTCATAGGACTTTAAATCCTCATAACTCCATGCAAATAAATCTATGAATTCTTTGCAAAACTCTATATACTTCTAGTTTTCAGCTAAAGGCAAACATTTGGAAAATTTAACTATTATAGGGTTTCCTTTGCTTCTTATGTTACATTCTTCCACATCGTCTCCATTAGGTTCCATTTTAGTTTTTTTAGCCTCATCAATGAAATAAAATAACTCTTCCAAGGGAACTAACCCTCTAGGAAAAACATTTTCCTTCAGCCGAAAAATTTATGACTCTTCTTGATCTTTATCCTATTAATTCAATTCTACTTTATTGATTGTTTTATGTACATTATTATCTACATCCAAATCTATGTCTATACTGGCACACTCGAATTCATCCTTTGATTGCAAAAAACATTCAATTTGTTCACCATTACCAAAAATTTTCCAGTACCTGATATTATCTGGGACATCTAGTTTGTTTTTAACTTCAACTGTGCACTGGTGACTCAGGAGATAAGGAAAGTTTCAAGTACTAGGTGAAGTAGCTTGACCATCATCTATGATGTTTTGACCTCTTATAACTAGGAATAACTCATACTCAACAAAACGTTCAAGGAAATCTAGAAAAAAATTCCTATAAGCTCTTAACCTTAGATGTTTAGCTGAATATTTACCTTTTGATTTATTTAATTATGAGATTAGAATCTACAAGAACTAAAATTGTTTTGGAACCTAATTTTCTCCAAAGATTCAATATTATTAAGGCTTGATATTGAGCTATATTATTTCTTCATTAAAATCTCAAATTATATGAATGCCCTCCAACCTTTCTAGTTTCTGAACTGAAAACCCACACACTTGCTCTTGATCCTTCATTGCTTACAACACCATCAAAATATGCTCCATAAAGGCTCATTTTCTCCATCAAGTTTTACAATATCTTTTTATTTTATTCCATCTCACAATAAACAATTTCTAGTTTAGGGATTTTTTCTTCTATACCTCCATCATTATACAAGAGAAAAGAGTCTATGTCTAAATGTATTGAATACAAGGGATGGTTCTTTGGTCTATCTTGACTTCTAACCATGTATTTCATTAGGGTTTCTCTGTAATGTCTCATAGGCTCACTAAAATCAGATATTGTAACATAACTTATATCCATTTGTAGGGTGCCTTGTAGCTTCCCCCCATGATCTATAGAGTAGCATTCCATACTTTGGGGTATGGCTACCACTACAATATCCATGACTATGCTTCTGGCTAGAATTTGTTCTAGCATGACACAAAGGTATTTAATGAGACCAAGGCACCTCACGTTGGTGCAATCAAAACTATACAAGTCTTTATATGGCCTACTAATGTCAAGATTCAATTTCTCCATTATGGATTTGGCATTTAATTCTGTGAAGCACGAGAGTTGAGCATGACATTACGAAGAATTTTATAAAGGATATTGAGATTGATTTAGAAAGGGGGGACGCTTCCATCTTGGGGTTTATCATATACCTCTAGACCAAACAACAATTCAGGATTTTTATCAATGATGTTTATAATATGCATTCCTTTAGCTACTTTTTACGCTCTCCTTACATATGTCTTGTACAAATTCTTATTCATCAGTTCAGTGAGGATGATTGAAATTTTATCTTTAGCCAATTCATTTTCTATGTTGAAGGAGGTTTGCGGCTTATCTATTTCCTTGATGTTATGATCCTTTGTTTTAGGTTTTCTATTTTATTATCTTCTTTGGATTGACTATATGAAGGAAGATATTTAGTTTGACTAGAAGAAGGGATATCGACCTCAGTTTTCATCGGTTGATTATGAGTAGTCTTGTTGGAAGGAGTATAAGAGAGTTTCTTTGAAGGAGTATCAAACGCCTTTATACTCCTGAGGTTAAGTTTTCTATCCATTTCCATTATGTCATTCTAATAACCTTTCTTGTATTCTTCAGAATCTAGTGGAATTGTTTGTCGTTATGAAAGCCAAAATTGATTTTTTTCTTCTTTAGTAAAAAAGATATGATCAATTTATGTCTCCTGAAACAAATTAATTTGGTTTTCCTCTGAATACTCTTCTGGTTCCACTTCTTTTTGGCATATTTTTCTTGGAAAGGAGGCCTAATTTTGTGATCATTAGGGCCCCTCTATTCCCTTTATTTTATCACAGGTGAAATTCTCCTCTAATTTTTCTTTTTGTTTTGAGAATTTTCTTTGCTATTCCTAGGAGGGGTTCTATCAACCACTATCATCCTCTCCATAATTCTTTCCATGGTTTTGACTAAGTTATCTATATTTAAGTCTGATGAAGAGGAGGAAGGTTCCTCCTTGACGTTAGCCCTTCTTTCAATTTTAAGCTTTATTTTTTCTGGTTAAATTAGCCTTTACTTTGACAATGTTACTTTCCATTTCTACAAGTGTGGTAGGGTCTCTTTCTCTTAATTGGTAGGCCATGTCAACATCAAATAATTCTTGGAAATGAATAAGGGATAACCCTAGTGGGGGATTTATAGAAGATGGAATGGCATTATAAACTCGATTAAACCTATCACAATATTCTTCAACAATCTCATTAGACCCCGTTTTTAGATTTTTGTATCCATTTAAAACCTAGAGGGGATTCCTTTTAATTTCCCATATGTTAAGGAAATACTGATGAAAGGTAGCAATATCATTAATGGTAGATTCTGGTAAATGTTTAAACCACTTTCTTACCTCTCCATTAAGGCTTTCAGAAAAAAGATTCATCTTCACATCATCTTCATTAACCTCCTAAAGGTAAAAGTAGTCATTCATTTTATCTACATGTTATTTTGCAATGATGGAACGAGTGCCATAAAATTAAGGAATCCTACTTTGATATCCTTGAGGTATGTTATGCAATTGGGTAGGTAAAACTAGGGGAGCATATCAAGTTGCCATGATTGGTATATGGGGATGAAAAACTGATTATCTTGTGTGAGGTGTACATGTGGAATCGATTAAGACAATTTGTATTACACTTTGTGATGTTGATGGGGAGGTAGCAGAAATTTTTTAGGAGTTGGAACTAGTGGAAACATGATGTAAATATTTTGTGATGGGAGAAGAAAAAAAGAATGATACATATGAAAGTTCAACTGATTTCTAGATGTAGGCTTTGTTGATAGCTTGGTCAACGTCTATCACTGTGTCTTATAATTTTTCAGATTCCTCGCGAGCTTGTTTCTCAAAATCCTGGTATGTGGATTATGGTCTTAACATCAACTCATCAATGATAGCTTCAGCTACATGGCTTTCATGCTTAGTTCTAAACAAGCTAAGTTCAAAGGGTAGACTAAATTGAATATTTTCTATGGTAAAAAAAATTTGTGGAAAATAATTGGCTCTAGGTAGAGGACTATTACTCCCTTGACTTTCCAACAAGCCTTTCTTCTCATCAATTTCTTAGGCTTATCTAGGATATTGGGAGGATTCAGATCTGGATGAGCTCTAGTATGAATATGTTAGCAGCCAGATCTATATAGTATTAAATAACAAATTTCAAATATGTACAATTTTTACAACCTCAAAACATGTATTTCTGAATATAAATCTTAAATGTTGTTGAAATAAAGTTTTTTAACGAGGGAAATGAAATTTCAAATGAAGATATGCTTGTCCCTAGTATGGTAGCTAGGATGTTATCACTCCATAATTTTTGATGTTGCAAACTAAATTAGTGAGGTAACCTTAGAACCACTTTGGAAATTAGGAATCCATCCCTTCTAGTTTCAGAGATGGATCACTCTTTCTGATTTAACTTTATTTTATTGATGATTTTATGCTAGTTATCATGTCGAGGTTTAGGTTTTTTTTTTATGTTGGTTGAGATAGTGGAATTAGGCCATTGGTAAATAGGGTAACAATATTAGATTGTTCGAATGCAGAGTTTACAAGCTAAACCTATAGGGCAGGTAAGGCAAGTTCACTGGATCCTTAAAGATCTATGGTGTGAAGGAGAGGAAAATATTTAGAGATTCAATTATTAAATAGAGTAATTAAGAATTATGTTTTTAATTTTCAGTAGAAAACATAGAATTATTCATAAGCCAGATACCGAGTGTACTTTTAAACCATGTTTGTTGATACTCTTTTTAGAATAATTTAGATTTCATAAACATATATGGAAAACAATGAAAACATTTAACAAAGAAAGAAGTACATCACAAATGAAATTGAAACAATAATGATGTGATGCTTGTGATGTATTACTGAAATATGATCAATGATAACTTTGTGTGCTTATTTACAACATAGTTCCTTTTTTCAAAACTAATCCCAACGATTCATAATTCAGATAACGAAGTACTTATAGAAATTATTACAAAATATCTACAAGATAGAGTCCTAAAAATATCTAACAACTAATCACAAAAATAATATATTAACTTAGACATATTCAAACTAGTGGAATTGTTGGCCCTATTGCTAAGGGTGACTGTTGATGATTGAGCCTCCAACTTTATTGTGTTGTTTATCTTGCTATATTTTAGGGTCCTATGGTTCATAGGATCAAATGATAATTGAATATTTCTTTTAGTATATTCAATTGTAAATAATATTGCATATTGAAAATGATTTCCTCTATATATATAAATTAAAAAAGGGTGTATGAAAAAGAAAAGGAAAGAGAAACTAGAATAAAAAAAGAAATGATAAAATAACCCCATAAAAAAATAATGTGTGAAAGTGATGCAAATTCAAATGCCATTGAAATGAAATAGTTTGTTTTGGTAACAAAATTAGGATGTTGTGTGCAGCTTGATTAGAAGTGCCACAATCATCATTCCTTGTTTTAAACATATAGTCTAATCATGTTCAAACAAATATCAATTTCAGATGTTAGATTAGAGAAATAATTTTTCCAAACTGTTAGAACTTGTCTAAAAATAGTTAGGTAGATTAGGTGAATAAATTTATCCAACAGTTTAATCTGGATCAATAAATTAGAATGGTTAGGTTGCAGTTGGATTAGTTAATTTTCCCTTTTAAATAAATAAAACAAGGGTGTTCACCTCTAAATGCAACCTTTGTCAGTCAAAATTAACCTTGATCTAGGGAAAAATATAAAGGAAAGAGGTTGAAATAAACAAAATTCATGTTTTGGATCGTCTTAGGTTTCGTGAAAAATACATTTTATCCAAATTTTGGAGCTTGTGTTATAAAATCATAAGAAAAAAAAATTGCTTGTCATGGAGTGTTAACCTTTGCACTGATCAGGCTATGGATTTCCATTTGCAAGTGGATCGACGCCATTGTAGGCCTTTCGCCTCACCCACCTCCTCCCCCCCCCAACCTTGTCAATCTTTGTCAATGGAGGGTGGGTTTAAAAAGGTTGATTCCTCATCTGACCTCACGCCTGTGTCACCCTCCCGTTTCTTCGCACCCCACCAACCCTACAACATACCGCTCAAGCTCCCTCTGAAAAACTACCTAACCACCATTCCTTCCCACCAACGTTCCTCGCACCCATTATAGGTCAAAACATCCTAGCTGATGGTCTTGCTACTTCAGCTAGTACTTGTAAAATTCCATATCATCCTAGTCACCAACATATTGTTAAAGTAAAAAATAGACCAACTATACCTCACACTACCAAATACTCGCAAGTCTTTGGAAACAATGAACGTATTGAAAGCTTTTTATAATCAAAATATGAGTTTGAGTGTTCTAATATAGATGTATATATTGACATAGAAGATAGTGTACATAACATTGTGACTAAGTTATAGTTGAAAGAAACAGATCAAGAAAAGGAAGAATAGTAAATTTTACAATTGAAAGACAATAAGTTTCCTAGAGGATTAGTCCCCCTTAGAAGATTTTTTATTTATTTTGATGAATAGAAAAAAATGTTAAAATCGAACGCACTAGAGATGAAGTTGAATAATGTTACATCGAAATTGAGAAAGAACACAAGATGTTTAAATTACCAAAATCCATACCACCAGAGAAAAATAAAAAGTACATCAGCTTATTCAAAGAATTCATAGATATGTTTGAATGGAGTTATGAAGATTTGAAATTTTATGACACCAACATTATACATCATAATATTCCCTTAAAATAAGTCCAAAAGCCTTTTAAATAGAAACCTAGGAGGATCAACCCAATGCTCATGTACTTAAAAGAAAAGGAGGTCAAAATAATATATGATGTCGAGATCATAGTATCATTGATATATTCTATGTGTGTATCAAATTTAGTACCAACTAGGAAAAACACTGGGGAAATTATACTTTGTATTGATTTCCAAAATCTTCATAATCCCTTCGTGATGGATAACTACCCTTTCTCTAAGATGGATCTCATTTTGCATAAGGTGGTTGGATCTAGTAGAATTTATTTATTAGATGGTTTTCTGGTTACAATCAAATCCTAGTACATCCCAAAGACCAAGAAAATAGAACATTTACTACATCTTATGGCATTTTAATGTATGTGAAGATGCTTTTTGGCATAATGAATGTTGGTGCCACTTTTCAAAGAGAAATGGACTTTACCCTTGTAGATGAAATGGTCTAATTCGTAGTCATATATATTGATGATATCATTTTTTTTCAAAAATAGATGAAGAACACTTGCCCCACTTAAGAAGGGTGTTTGAGAAATGTAGGATATTTGGTATTTCCTTGAACCCAAAGAAAACATTGTTTGGCTTAAAAGAAGGAAAATTGCTAGGACATATTGTTTCAAGAGAGGGAATTAGAATATACCCTAGAAGAATTGATGTTATTTTGAAAATAAATCCCCTTGTAAATGTAAAGGAAGTCCAATCTTTCATTGGCCAAATCATTTTTTTGTGGAGATTTATTCCTAATATAGCAGAGATTCTAAGAAATATAACAAAAATGTTGAGAAGATACACTAAGGTAAAGTGGAATAGTGATGCCAAAAAACCATTTGATAAAGTAAAAGAAGCCTTAACCCAAGATCCTATGTTGATCGACCTGTTAACACCCAGGTTGTTCCCTATGACTCCCAAGGGAATACGGCCGGGGTAACCACTAACCAATCTTTGGATTACAGTGCCTAGCCACAATGTAATCAGAGAGGGCTCTCTCTTTATAATTTGTCTATGTTCTGTGGAGATTATAGACTAGTTATGAAATGAGGGTGTTTAGTTTTATGCTTTGGTTGAGGGATATCTTTCTGTACTTGAAGTGTGCAATCTGCAGATGAGTTTATTTCATTGGGCAATGGAGTCTGTGGCTACAAGTGTTTTAGAAACCTTGAGGTGATTTACTGAGATTACAGGGCCAATTAAATATTTCATATAACAAAGTTAGATTATGATAGTGACATGTAAACAACTAGTGAAAAGCATTTAAGAATTTTCCACTAAAGCTGGGGTGTGGGGAAGAGATAAATGCCTCAGGAGCAAACTTGAATTCCTGAAAATATTTATCACAGTGAGAGATATAGCTTGAAAGTGTAGCAATTAAGAATTACACCTTATTTACTCTATCTGGAAGAAAACATTTATAACAGCTTAGATTGAGTTCAGGGTAATCTGTGATTAAATCCTGGAACTATTCTTTTACTTTGCCATTAAGTGTAAAACTCAGAAACATGAAAGAACATGAAAGACTAGAAAACATATAACACAGAGGTTAAAAGAATACTTATTGTGCTATGAAACATGCAGGAATCCTGTAAGAATCAGCCAGCCACCACAATGCATCAAGGAACACAGAGCTTTGGAAATTCCATCCACCTTTTGTATTATTTCTCTGAGAGTTATACAACAACAGAAGTGTAGAAATGAAATCAACAACAACCCCTTGCAAACTCATGCGAAGGGGACTTTATAGAAATGTTTATACAAAATATCTCAGGCATTGAGTCATCTGAGAGAGAAATATCTTCATTACTTCATACAGAAAAGTAGAAAAGAAATTATTACAGCTTTGAATGCAGCATAACTGATCTTTAAGTCTGTCAGAGGATATTTTGACCTTTGGAGGTCAGTGAGTCGGTTAAACCGCTTTGCTTTAATGCTGGAAAATGTGTCTTTATGTTTGCTGCGCTGTATTTTCTCGGCCCTGCCACCTGTGACTGTGCTTGCTGCTGTGGTGACCGAATAGCCCTGCTGAGTTGGCTCAGCCTTTCATCTTTCCTCTGTATGCTTATCTACCAAAATTTTCCCTGTGTATGATCACTTATAAATTGGACAAAACATAACATTACAGGTTCTGGCTTGATAATATTATGTGTCAATTTCTTCTAGACTTCCTGTGTGGGCAATTGGTGCTTGACAATTGCCTCTATGGTTTCATCTGCTTCTGTATATTTATAGAAATTTGGAGGCGCATCGAATAGATGATTGATCTCGTTCATGATAAAAAACAGGTCTTCCACCCTATTATATAGAGTCTGCCCTGATGCTGGCCCTGATTCTGCTGAAGTGTTGGGTTGTCCTGCAATTTGACTTGCAGCAAAGGCATTGACCCTTTTAGCATAGTTTTCATGGGTAAGCAGTCTTCCCACACTTCTTAGTAGGCTGGGGAGGCCTCTGTTTTGCAATACCTGAAACTTGTCCATGAGCTTGTTGATTTCGGTCTGCATGTCTTGGGTTCTCCTTTCTAATGTTCCAACCAGGTTTCTTAATGTCAGGACCCTTTTAACCATTGAGATTGTCTCAGTCCTGTGAGAAATTCCCATGGTGGTCAGTTGAGAGCTTGTCCTGTTATTCAATATGTTGATCATCCTATTGGCAGCATCAGGCATGTTGCCAAGGCTTGCTCTTGCTCTGTGTATTTCCCTATTTGCCTTTGTAATGAGTACTGACTGTTCATCTATGGTCTCAATGAACTGCCACTGATTAGTAATGGACTGGCCAATATTGGCCCAAAGGACTGTTTTGAGCTCTGCTGTCACCTTATCTAGTGTGAGCTCTTTCTCAAGCTCAGTTATTCTCTTTTTGAGAGCTCTTATATCTCTTTCCTTCTCAACCACATTCTGTTTTCTCTTGTCATGTCTTTCATTTACTTTAGCCAAAGATTCTTTGGCTTGATTAAGCTCTAACATTTGAGCTTCCAGGACTTGAATTTCATTTTGAAGCTTCTGCATATCCAGACTATGAGTTTGCTCTATTGTTGGTGTAGTTGTTGATGTAGTTAGTGCTGTAGGTTCTGTTTGCTGAGGAGGAGGAGCAGTAGTTGGAGCAGCTTCCTCTAGGTGGATTACTTCAGGAGGAGGCTTGGATGTTTGCCCTTCTTCTCTTTGTTTCAAGGCTTCCTGTAGTGTTGCTTTTGCAGCCTCCGATTCTCCCAGCTTTTCCTGAGTTTGGACTAGCTGCCTGTACAGAGATATCAACAAGGTTGTGGCCTCTTGATCATGTCTTTGCTGGGCAACCTCATCTGTTTGAGGGTGAATTGTGGCTGGGAGTTTGATCTTTCTCCTCAAGGCTGCCATGTCTGCATCCCTCAATTTTAATATCTCTTGTATGCGCTTGATATCTTTGGGATCATGCCCAATCTCTATGATGATGTCCTCTAAGGACCTTATTCTCTTTTCCTTTGCCTGGGATGATGCTCTCTCCAATTCTAGCTGAGAGGCTGTATTGTTAAGGCTATTTTGTAGCCTGTAGTTATCCAATGTTTGGTCTGCCAAGGAAGCATAGACCATCTCACCAGTTTGCTTATGCAGTTCTATCTTGTCCATTGGGTGGATATCGTTGGCAAGGACTTATAGGTTAGTCCTCAAGTAGTCAGAGGTAGATTGGGGTTGCACTGCTGTTGGCATAAAATGACTCATGATCATTTTGCCTTCCTGCACATCATATGCAGACATGAGTCTTTGTTGATTAGTGGGAGCCATGTTTAACAGATGGTTATACAGCTGTATCTTGATGGGCTCATTTCTCCTCTTAATGTCGATGAACTGCTGTTTAATGTTGGGTCCACCTTCCCTTTGCTGATTTGAGGAACTCACTTCTCCTCCCATTCCTCTATCCTGTTCCTGTTCAAAGGAACTTGTTGATGCTTCCCTGCTGGGTGGGACCATACCAAAAGACTGTCCTATTGGCATTTCTTCCTCTGAGAAGGGATTGATTCTCTGTCTTTTCTCCCCATGAGTTGCTGATGTTGTAAGGGGAGTCTCTCTGTCCCTTTTCCTGCTTGTATCCTCCTTGTGTGGAGTTTGGAGGATTGATGCCTCAGCTGAAGTTTCTTGCCTTGGAGGCACAGTTTGTTCAGTGGATTTAGGGGCTTCCACTGTTTGCTCTTGCTGGACAGGCTGTTCCTGCCTTTGTTCTTGTTGTTGGTGCTATTCTTCTTGCTACTGCACTTCTCCCTGCTGCTCCATCTCTTCTTGTTGCTGCACTAGGGTTTCCATTTGCTCTTCTGTCATAGGAGGTGGCTGTTCCACCTGCTTTTCTTTGCCTTTGCTGGATGTCTGTGGAGTATTAATGGCAGCTTGTTGATGTGTTGTTGAGGATGAGGTAGCTAATCCAAGTTTTCTTTTATATGAGAGGGGGACCTGTCCACAAGTTTCTAAGTCAGCTTCGTTTTGAATATTTCTAGCCTCTCTTTCTAGCAGCTCTTCACTAGTAATTTCCTCTTCTAGGGTGCCCTCTTCCCAGCTCAATGCATTGGCATACGGCTCAATCTCAGGCAACCTCATATGTGAATAGGTACCCAATTTGTATCTTATCCTCTTGAGGGAAACAAAATGATTGGGATCATAGGGTATCCACTCGAAACTAGTTTGCAGTTTGAGGGCCTCTAGGATACTATTTACCTCTTTCCATCCCTCCTCTTTTTTGTTATATAGGAAAGGGCCCAGCTGGCTCCTTACCTTTAACTGTGCCTTTTGTTCTTACTTTGGAAGTGGAGGTAGTCGGCATTCCCAAATTTCCTGAAATATTCTAGGGCAAAAAGTCTCATAGGGACATACCTTGGCAGCCTATAAGGCTTCAACGCACAGCCATATACTTTGATGACTGTGTGGTCTTGGTAAAAGTACCAATTACCAATGCTGTAGGTTTTGTTTAGATGGAGAATTCTCCTCATGTCATCAGTTAACCTCGGAGGAGAAACACCATACAATAATGTCATAGTTGGATGAATGAACAAGTCTATGAACTCATAGTATGTGTATGGTGATACAGAGGTGCAATGAAAAACGGATGTCCAAAACACAACTGACCTTGGATTCCCCTGGGCATTAACTTGCTTCAGGGGAATGAGGAAGCTGCCTGGTTGATAAAACAAGAATAGATGGTAAATGTAGGAAGTGTATCTGAATAGTCTTTCCCTTTGCAGATTCATCAGCTGGTCATGGATCCTATTTGCAATATATGTGGCATAGTCATAATGTACAGCTGGAGGCTTTCCAGGAGAGAATATAGACATCATTGCCATTATACTGTCATCCACATCCTCCACTCCCTTGAACCCTAGGACATACCTGATCAAATCCACTAGCATTCTGCCCAATTCATTTAAGTATACATATCCAATAGGAGGAGTTATGATGGCTTCTGGTTGATTTTGATGATCTGGTCATTTGACAACTTAGTCCCCTTCTTTATCAATTTCTGTATGTAGAGGGGGGTCAATGTTTTTGCAGTGTGGAAATGCAGCATCTCATTTATGCTCTCTGGGGTGATATGGAACAGAATTGAGCCTGTGGGGCTGAGGACATCTCTTTGGCATGGATCATAGCACTCCTGGCATCTGTGGATCAATTCTGGCATAGGATTTACCTTGGGGAGGTTGTAGATGGGCAATTTTGAGTCCCAAATCCCTAGGATATCAGCTCCACTAAGGTGCTGGGCTTTCAACTCATTTAGCAACTGAATATTGTATTTAGAGCCTAATGGAAACCAATCCAACATTTGATAATCCATATCTCCCAGAGCTTTCCATTCTAACTCCCTATGAGGGGTATTGAGAGGCTTGATGTTCAGTGCAATTAGAGTTTCCATGGTCTATTAAGCTTCTGACTTGCAGGTGAACTGGTTGAAGTAAGCAGAACAACACAGAGGTGATTACCTGCAATGAAAGTGTGAATTTCAGGGACTAGAGGGTGAATTGAGCACACAACAATTGAAATATTGTTTAACAGATTGACAAAGACAAATAGCAGGGCTGACTAGATTTTTTCTATGGTGAATTTAGCCAGCAGAGGTTTCTAGCTCACGGTTGCGCGAGCTACCTGTGAATTCAGGTTGTTTCAGTCGAATGCAGGTTTCGTAAATTGTTCGTTGTCTTGCCAGAGGGAAATAGGTCTAGGTTACTGGATACTAGACGGTGAATTCAGTGTTTATAACACTCCCTTAACAGTTTGTTCGAAGAAATTTGGACAAAAACCAGTTGCAGAGAATAATTTCAAAAAATACCTTGCGGATTGTCACTGATAGTTGCAAATGCAGGTACGACGGAGGCGCCCCTGGTTTCAGAGTTGAACGGTGCAGGTTGGCGCTGGTATGGTCATCAAATTCATGCAGCAATAACAAAAGTCTCTTTCGGCAAAAGTAGAAAAAACGCGAAATTTTGGCTTAAAATAGATTTTTGGCAATATTGGCACGCTTTTGGGATGACATCATCATGACGTCATCAGGTGGGGTCGGATTCGGATGACGTCAGCATGACGTCACCGGGTGATGTGGCAGGCCCTGGTTGGTCCATGGATGAGCTGAAGTGGTGGACATGTCAGCATAGGGACGGACGAATGAGGTGATGCGACGGCGGGGTGGCGGCGACGTGGCTCTGACGTAGGCATGACGTGGGACCAGAAAACCGGGCGGTAATTGCAATAGTGGTTACGGTTTTTCTCGGACCTCTTACGATACGGCCTCGGTTTTGTCAGAGGCCGCTCCGAGAGACTCGAGAGGGTGACGCGTCGCCGAGGACTGACGTAACCCTTTGTGATTTTCTCGGGCGCTAACCGTCGGGTGGAGGCTGCTCCGATATCAATGAGGGCCGTCGGATCATATGGGTCCGATCCGACGGTGGACGGAAGGGCGATGTGATCGAACAATACGGAGGGGGCGGGTTTAATTTATTATTTGTTTTGGAATGTGCGCCTGGCAGAAAACATTAGGATATGGGTTTTTGTAAGGTTTTCAATGTATTTTGGAAAATCAAATATATGCGTCGAAACTTTGGAAAAGCAGTAAAAGGAGGGTTTTTGGGTTTTTTCATAATTTCAAAGGGGTTATGGGTAGGAGGGGTTTTTACAAGGTTTTTCTTTACAATCAAAGGCTTAATGGGTGGAATGACTTCAAAGAAGGGAGAGGGGTAAGGTTTAGGTTCATCGAAGTGACCAGATGCCAATTTGATCCCTGACAGAGGATTTATTGGCTATAATGCCAAGGGGAGGGATATTTATACAAAATTTGGGGTTTATACACCATGGTGTTAATACTAGTAGGGGAAAGGTAACATAGGGGATTTACATAGTAGAGTTAGAGTTAATATGGGGGAAAATGTGAATGAAGGGGAAAATCACTAAGTTTATTTGAAACTTACTTAGTTTAGGGAGTAGATCAAAATGAAAAGAGTTTTAGACAAGGAATGTGGCTTCTGAAAAGATTAAGAACCACCATGAAACCATAATCTCTCCCATGAATCTCAGCTGATGAAGGAGTGTTAGTAATGAAATGGAAAGGGGAAGAAGGGAGGTTAGACATGCTTCTTGCTTGCTGCAACTTGATGAAGGATGACACCTTCTCAATTCATTGATTTTGCTTTGGTAAACAAAGTTAGCACACATGCAACTTATAAGAAATGACCCTTCTGCAACCCCAACTGCCTACCCATCTATTTGCCTAGCATTTTTTATTTCTTCTTGGAGGGTGCACTTGGACTTGCAGACCCTTACTTGCCTTTTCTTTTCTTTGGCTTTTTCTTTTGTTTTTCTATCTACTTCTACCCTTATTTCTTCCAAGGTCCCAGATTAAGCTGTTGGGAGCCTTTTTTCTCTACCTAAACTACTTGTCTGCCAAGATTAAACAGTTTGGACAGACTCCTTTCTCTATTCTACAACTGAAAATTTAAAACATGACATGATCCAGATTAGACTGTTGGACCATCCATCAAAATTTGAGTCCATACCAAGCTATAAGCACAGATTGGATTCTCTTGGAAATATGTGATCTTTGAATCATCAAAACAGAGCATATTTGGACCTTTTCATAGCCAATCATGAAATATGAAACCTATTAGTATAGGTAGCTAACAGTGGCTCCACATGGGGGTGGTGTTTCATTTTGAAAGACCAAGAACAGCAGTTCAGATTGTCTTGCTCCTTGACTGCTCTTGCCAATCTTGAAGTTTGCTGTTTTGAAATGCCAAAATTGTGTGCTTCTCTTCTTGATAGACCTCTGATTCTATTCACCTTTCGCTGGTAGTTTAAGAAAACTTTGAGAAATTGCATTTTTAAATGTTGACAGAAAATAATATATACATCTGGATATGTACAGGGGAAAACTCAGGCTGCACTTATGGGTGATATTCAAAATAGTGCTTCAGCATCCTGCCATTCACAGGACCTTCATCCAAATCAGTTTCATTAAGACTCCTAAGGAAATAAGTGTTGTTTCCTTGTACTGCTTGGACAACAAATGGTCCTCTCCAAAGGGAATCAAATTTTCCATGTTTTCCCTTATCCTCTCTTCTTGAATCCCACTTGAGGACTTTGTCACCAATGTTGAAATCTTCTGCCTTAGTTCTTCTATCAAAGGCCTTCTTTAATTTTTCTTGTAGAACTTGAACTCTGGTAAAAACTTGGTCTCTAGTTTGTTGTAAACATATGATTTGATTGATTCTTCTTTGCATATCATTTGGTTCAGCTTGGATTTCTTGAAGAAGTTTCATAACAGGCACTCCTAGTGATGAAGGAAATTTGGCCTCTAATCCATAAACCAACTCATATGGGTTGGTCCCAATTGATCTTTTGGTTGTTAGTCTATCTGCCCATAGGGCATTCACAAGCTTCTTATGCCAATTCCTTTTGTTCTCTTCTAGCACTTTCTTTATGATGTTTACCAGACTTTTATTTGATGACTCAGCAAGGCCATTACCTTGGGGATAGTATGCAGTAGAATGGCCCAAGGTGATGTGAAATTTATGGAAAAAGTTCACCATTTTCTTGGATCTGAAAGCAGCAGCATTGTCTGTTATTATTTTGTCAGGACAGCGAAATCTAGCCAATATGTTGTTCTCCAAGAACTGAATGATTGTGGAATCATTTGCTTGTCTGCATGGAACAGCTTCAATCCACTTGGTGAAGTAGTCAGTGGCTGTCAAGATCCATCAATGTTGGCCTGAGGATGAGGGGTGAATTTCCCCAATGAAATCCAAGCCCCATTGTTGAAAAGGTCTTTCTGTTGCAATAGGCCTCAAGGGAAGTGGCAGCAACTGTCTCTTTCCCTCAAACACTTGACATTTATGACATGAGGTGGTGAATTTCTTGACATCAGAGAATATGGTGGGCCAGTAGTACCCAGCCCTTAGTATTTTATCCACAGTGGACTTCCAGTACAAGTGTCCACCACAATCACCTGCATGAAATTCCTTTATGATATTGTCAGTTTCATTCTTAATTAGGCAGTTTAGCAATATTCCTTCATGGTTTTTCCACAATAAATTTCCATCCATAACACAGAATTTAGAAGCTTTCATTTCTAGGAACCTACATTTAGTTCTGGACAATCCTGGGGGAGCACACAGGTTTTGCAATACATAACATATATCAGAGTACCAAGGGGATTGTTCAAAGGCTACATTGATCTTTGGAGTCGCCAGCTCCGGTTCACTGTCCAACCGTGTTATAGACATTTTTGTGCCTAACAGCATGGAGCATGAAATGTCAATAATCTGAGGGATCCAAAGTCCCTAAACATGTTGTTCTTACCCTTAGAGGAACAAGGTCTGCAAACCACAGCACTGAAAATCAGTTCTCCACTCAAAAACACTCAAAAACAGGCTATTTTTGGATCATGTCAGCTGCTCCACTGAGCATTTGCGCTGAATGTCAACTGCTCCTCCTTGTACCTGCACTGAAGGTCAAAATAAATGAAGGCTACCTGCGCTGGGCGAGATTGGCCAAGTGGCACAGTCATTCTGCAAGGTGTCAACTGCCCAGGAAGCTTCCAAACTGACACTTGGTTCAAGGAATTCGCCCTATGATGAGTAAGAGGGTCTTGATCTCCAAGTGGAAGCAAGATTCTCCAAGTGGACTCAAGAACTGAAGATTAACTAAAGTGGGAGAGGACACTAGTCAGCTTTATGCCAGCCTCAAGCTGACTCATCCTTTCTCCAAATCTCCTATATATAGAGCTCTCTCATGAGGTCTAAGGAGGCTGGAATTTGGTGCAAGTAAGGAAGTGTTGTTGGTTTGTGATTAGAGCTATTGGGGGTTTGCTTGAACGAGGTGAAGAGGAGATTTCATTCAGCTGGGAGGTGTTGCTGGATTGGGCCCATTGTGGTTGTAACTCTCTCAGAACTTTACTTCTATTATCAATAAAGTATTCAAGATTCTTCTATGTGCATGTATCTTTATGATGAATAGATGTTTGTACATTTGATTTATGCTAATCCTATAATCGATTATGGATGTATGCTTCTTGTAGTTTCCTTTTCTTGTGCTTTTATAGGATCTGTGTGTAGCTGGGCCGGTGAAAGGGAAAGGAGCTAGGAGCGGGCAGCAAGGAGTGAAGACTGGATCGACTATAAGTGCAAGATAACGGTTAGTAGATCATCCTTTTGTTCCCTCTCTCAACCCATAAAGAAGAAACTTTGAATAGCTTTACATTCAGTTGTTGCTGGAGTACTATCACCTTCAGAGTAGGGATAGAGGCATTCCGCATTAGATACTTTTCCCCCCAACAAAATGGCGACTCCGCTGGGGATCAGATCTTGGTAGTTTGTTGTGTTTCTTGCTATTCATTTCATAAACAAGGAGAGTACCAAATCGAACTGTGTTTGAATCTATCAAACACAAAGTACAAGGCAACTACTTTGGCTCAGTTTCTGAGCAAGTTTATGAGTTGAAGAGTTGATCCACAAGAACTCTAATAAGCTCTTAGTGATAGATTTTCATCCTCCTTTACATCCCTTAGTGTGTCCTTTTCTGATAGCTTCTGATTTGAGCAAAAAATTGTGAATTTTTGAGTAATCTGTGACCCGGAAACCAAGACGGACGAAAGTCTCATTCTTCATTGCAGGTTGTACACTAGCAGTCTGCATTTCAGCGCAGTTCCCGAAGGGGCTACCTGCGCTGAAGGTCAAACAGGCAGTGTTACACCTGCGCTGGACCAGTCTTGGCTTGAGTTCCTGTGGTTTCTTGCTGTGTCTTGATCTGTTTTCACTGTTGTTTTTGTTGTTTGCTGCCAGTTAGTAGGCCTATCTGAACCATCTTCCTTTGTCATTATTCCGCCTCAGTTGTATAAAGAAACAATATTTGTTCTTTTGTATTTCTTATGTCGTTTACAGTTTCCCATAACAAAAGTGAACCAGTGTTGCATTGACCTCTTAGATCTAGACCTGTGATTAAGTGTCGTTTCTGATCTTAAGAGTTAGCTTATTTGTTGTTCATAGCTGATTGAGTTTGTCACTTTCGTTATATGGTTTGAATTTAAATATTTCTAAGTGTCGAAACAAGTAAATCGTAAGGTGTCATTCGATTTTGGACAAACTTGTTTGTTTTCGCTTGAAATTGAATTCGAAATTATACAACAGCTTTCTTTTTGTATTTCATCAAACATTAAGAAAGAGAAAAGAAATACTTGCATTGTGCATGTACATTATGACAGTTTGCATGTTGATTTAGGAAAGTGCATTAGTGTGTGTTCTATGATCTGTGTGAAAAGGTGTTATCTTCCTTCTCCCTCAGTAGTTAAGGTTTTCAAAGTTAAAAGATTGAAAAGCTTGCTTATCATCTTAGATTGCATTCAGGAGTGTTTCTATACATCTCGTGGTGATCCATAAAGGCAAACTGCTAAACAAGATCAACCTTAAAATAAATTGAATTTACATAACAACACATTGAAACATAACGCAAACATCTAGAGGTCTAAGCTAGAGACGTGTTCTGGCATCGTTAAACGTGATATCTTAGCGTTGAGTGGTTGGGTGATTCCTCCACGGTGAAGCGATAAGTATCAATACGGACTTGTACTCCCGCGTACCGTCGCGTATATTAGGAGACCCCTATAGGATCTAAGCCTTTATCCATAGGAAACCGTGTCGGCCGCCCTACTGATTGCAATGCAGTGAACACAGCATTCACGAAGATCGACCACCCGTACCGTAAAACGTATTATGTGGTTTTGCAAAAAGTTTGGCACACCCTCAGCCTAGAACTCCAGAGCAGTTTCTTTTGGCCTTTTTCAAACTCTATAACTGAAAAAGTCCATCCGAGCATTTGTCACTTCGGGCTCGTTAAAACATCGAAGGAGACTAGAGTCATCTTTAGCTTTTTCTCGACTCTTAAAAAGTGAAAAATCAAGTTGTGTCTAAGCGTCGTTATAAAATTTATTTTAAACGGAACATAATCACCTCCTATTCCCGCATTGATCTTAAGTTGAGAACATGGAACGCCCCAACCAAGGAACTCCACATGATGGAAGTCCTAGTCCATTCTCCTCTTGGGGAGAAGTTGGTGCGCCCCACATGGCCACATTGTCGCTTCCAGGACTGACGATTGGCCTGCCGGTTTCGCTATTCTCAACTAGTGTAGTTCAGGACACCATGGTTCCTGAGCAGTCGAGTCAACAGTTAGATGAGTCTAGAGCATCCCACCAGCCTTCTACTGCCTCTAACCCTTCCTCCAATCCTTCATCTTCAAAAGGTAAAGCTGGCAAAAGCCAAGCTCCCATGGAGAAGAAGGAAAAGAAGAAGAAAGAGAAGAAGAAGAAGGAGCCTAAGGCAGCTGGGGGCAAGCAAAAGACATCTGACAAAAACCCACACACATCACAGACTGGGCCTAAATCGCCATGTGTCATATGTAGAGGAGACCACTTCCATAGAGATTGTCCCTGTATTCCCCGGATACTAAGGGACTGGTCCCCTCGTTTGCACAATTCGGGAGCATCAACCTCTGAAAGCCATGTTGATTGCTTACCGTCAACCAGCGAAAGTGAAGGTTCAAGACAGAGAGGGGGAGCAAGATCCCCCTGCAGACTGTGTGAAGGCGGTCACGCCATCCACTGTTGTCCCTTCTTAGACGAAGCGAAGAGAGTTTTGGAAGATCGTCCGGTTTCTCCGGTAATACTTCCTCCTGGATACAAAAAACTCGTGCCAAGTCCTTCGTTGGTTGAAAATACAGCTGGCCCGGTCAAGTGGTCAGCTGAAGCGTCAGTCATTCAAAATGAACCTACTGAATCCAGACGAGACGAAAGTCTAAAGGTCGATACGGCAGTTGACCCGGTTCTTCCTTCAGAGGTTTCATCCTCAAATGACACCATCATTGAAGATTCATCTTCAAATGACACCCTCACGAAAGAGAATAAGGATGACACCATCCAGATTCTTTTCGTCAACACAGATTCTGATGAGCATCAGGGCAATGCGCCCATTCCTTTATCGCAGGAAGGAACATTGTCAGGATCGTATCAGGTCGTATATTCGGTCCCACCGCCAAAAAACCTGGTTGTGTCCTTTGATTGGAACCAACTGGGCAGACCCCGGTTACCAGCCAGTATACCATTCAGAATCATAGTCCAAATTTATAGAATGGTGATGGCTGGGACTATCATTGATGAAGGGGCATCTGTGAGTATCCTTTCCTTTGTTGCTTGGAAAGCACTGGGTTTCCCGGCGCTTTTGCCTAAAATGAGAAATCTCTCGGGCTTTGATAAAGGAACCAGTCGACCATTAGGGATCCTCCCCAATGTGCCTGTTACATTGAAAGGGAAGACCGTTAATTTGAACGTGATGGTAGTTCAAGGACCCTTGGATTATAACCTACTCCTTGGACGTGACTATATATATTGCATGGGAGCTATAGTCTCCTCACTCTTTAGAGTAATGTGTTTTCCACACGAAGGAAGGGTGGTCAAGCTCGTAGACCAACTTTCATTTCCGGGATCACGCATCGCAAATAGTCAAATACCAATCCTCAATGGTCTATTCACCCAAGAAATATCTCCACCCCCAGTCCTCCTTCCCGATGAATGCGAGTGATTCGGAAAGATAGAACTGGAACCCAGGGGGCATGCATCCTGGTCTGCTTCGGGCAGAGGAAACCTTGGGTATAAAGTAGAATTTCCGCGAAAGAATATGACTAGTCCGTACCTCATCCGTGGATGGAAGAGGGGTTGTTCTAGAATAGGATTCTTTTGATAAGGTTACTTGTCTGACAAAGTGTCACTCATCTCTGTCTAAACAGGTAGGTTACCAAAGAAAGAGATTCTATTGCGGCAGCAAATGGTAACCGTCTTTGGGTAAAAGGCAAGCCTCACCCATTAAAACTATGTTTTAGAGGATAAGTAGGGGCAGCCCCCAAAGAAGGGGACTCTTTGCTGCAACAAGTAGTAACCATCTTTGAGTAACCTAATGATAGACACCGTCGAAGAAAGAGTTTCATTTGCGGCAGCAAATAAAACCATTCTTTGGGTAACCAGAAAGAGTCAAGCCTCACCCTTTAAAACAAATGTTTTATCGGATAAGTAGGGGCAGTCTTGAAATTGTACTTTATACCTGGGGGCATGCAAAAATGTGGGGCAAAGGTCAAAATTTTCCAAAGGGCATAGCTTTGGTAAGGTGCAAGCTCTATAAAAAATGGGATCTTTCAGGAGACATTGTTATCTTATGACTGGTATATCGAGCAGTTTTAGCATAAAGTTCATGCTCGTTAAAAAGTAAACGCAAGATCCGAGCAGTTTTATCGCGGTCTTCATGCTCATTAAAAAATAAATATAAGCAGTGAGCAATGTTCCCCCCAGAGTTTAAGCTCATTTTTAAATAAAAAATGAACCTATTCCAGTAAATAACCATTGTGATCGTAAATTTATTAGCCATAAAAGCCTTGGTCGTGTTTGCACCCGCCACCTCCATTTCATTTGGCCTATCGTTCACCTCCATATGATTGTTTACCCATTTTGAGGAACAGCTACGAAGAGTGATTTCACTTAGCCATCCTTGTGACACTGCCGTGATTGGAAAATTCCAATTTGTACCTGGAATCTGCAGCTATCCCTGTTTATCACTCGTTCCTCAAAAGACGAGTCTTCTTTAAGCTCTTTTCATCTGACTCGTAAAATATGAAAAGTTTGCCGAGTTTTGGCCTTCCAGCTCGTTAAAAGGACCGGAAGAGCTATCCCTCCTCTAGATTTTAATCTTTTTGGACCTGAGGGATTATTGCACAAAAGGGTCGAGCGCTTGTTTTATTCGGCTCGTTAAAGTTATCGAAAATTCATCCCTTCTGTATTGTTTTATACTTTTCCGGACTTAAGGGATTAGATGACGAAAAAGGAATTTTGGAGTTAACTTTCTGTACCTTTTCAGACTCTCTAAAAATGAAAAGGACCGAGTTGTCTTTGTCACTAGACTCGTTAAAATGATTAAATAGCGACAAACTTGTCTTTAGACGAGAACGAGTTTCCCTATCGCTAGGCTCGTTAAAACATAGCGATGGGCTTGCCCGAAGGGCAGGTTATAGAACAAGCATATGTTATCCTCCTCAAGCTTGACAAAAATAAAGAGGTACTGGTCAAAAATGACTGGGGAAAATTGGGAGAATCTCGAAAAGCTTTGATTGTAGCAAGTCGCTCTTGAACATGACACTTTGTCCTCCGTACCACATCGGGTTGGGTTGTTTCATTCACCGGTCTCATCACCATGGTCCTCGCCAAACCATCCGTATTTGGGGTAATGCTACCGATCCATCACATTAGTGTCGTTATATGTTCAAGAGATGTGTTCAGAAAGAGTCAACCGTGTCCCATCCACTGCCATACATTATCCTTCATCCACCCATGGTCGCCACCCTGAATCATATCTCACAGTTTTTTTTCACCTCCACTAAAGTCATTAGCTCCGTTCCGTGTCACTGATGTGGGATTCATTAAGGCCCTCCTTTGACGGATCGCTTCTTGTCGACTTCAGCTCATTATCCAAGAAGTTGATCTAGGAACAATCCCCCCCAGTACTTTGAAGCTTGCATGCCTCAATGGCAAGTTTCTCACTTCCGGCGACAGGTATACATCAATGACCTTCGACCAGAAGATTTTGCGTGGTGTTCGACGCCAAGTCCTTTATTCACACCACGTGAATTGTACTGTAGTACCTTGAGGGTCATTGTCATTATTGGTGATTCCTCTCGCGCTTGTTAACGGTTTACATTATTGACCGGTAATCAAGCGATGTCTTTCCATGTTCGACTTCAGCGTAATTCTCACATGGATCGACTTGTACTTAGAGTGAAGATCGAACGAGATTGAAGACCCCGGATCTAGTTTCATCCATCCAGGCTGCGATATATATTCAGGATATAAAGACATTTGATATGTACATTGTTACAGCAGATGATCATCCTACTCAAAGGATGATAATTTCAGCAGAGAATTATCAGTCTATCATCAGACGATCGTCTGTTATATGTACCAAAATGAATTTATAAAGTTGAGCATGGGAATGGCCACCTCAGCTAGACCATGAAAGCAGAATGAAAAATAATGTATTGTATTGTATTTTATTGCAGGGCACCTCTCAGTCGATTGAATGAACTTCGGATCCTCCTAATAAAGCATTTCACCCGATAAACGACCTCATACTTTAGGGGGCAACTGTTATAGACATTTTTGTGCCTAACAGCATGGAGCATGAAATGTCAATAATCTGAGGGATCCAAAGTCCCTGAACATGTTGTTCTTACCCTTAGAGGAACAAGGTCTACAAACCACAGCACTGAAAATCAGTTCTCCACTCAAAAACACTCAAAAACAGGCTATTTTTGGATCATGTCAGCTGCTCCACTGAGCATTTGCGCTGAATGTCAACTGCTCCTCCTTGTACCTGCGCTGAAGGTCAAAATCAATGAAGGCTACCTACGCTGGGCAAGATTGGCCAAGTGGCACAGTCATTCTGGAAGGTGTCAACTGCCCAGGAAGCTTCCAAACTGACACTTGGTTCAAGGAATTCGCCCTATGATGAGTAAGAGGGTCTTGATCTCCAAGTGGAAGCAAGATTCTCCAAGTGGACTCAAGAACTGAAGATTAACTAAAGTGGGAGAGGACACTAGTCAGCTTTATGCCAGCCTCAAGCTGACTCATCCTTTCTCCAAATCTCCTATATATAGAGCTCTCTCATGAGGTCTAAGGAGGCTGGAATTTGGTGCAAGTAAGGAAGTGTTGTTGGTTTGTGATTAGAGCTATTGGGTGTTTGCTTGAAGGAGGTGAAGAGGAGATTTCATTCAGCTGGGAGGTGGTGCTGGATTGGGCCCATTGTGGTTGTAACTCTCTCAGAACTTTACTTCTATTATCAATAAAGTATTCAAGATTCTTCTATGTGCATGTATCTTTATGATGAATAGATGTTTGTACATTTGATTTATGCTAATCCTATAATCGATTATGGATGTATGCTTCTTGTAGTTTCCTTTTCTTGTGCTTTTACAGGATCTGTGTGTAGCTGGGCCAGTGAAAGGGCAAGGAGCTAGGAGCGAGCAGCAAGGAGTGAAGACTGGATCGACTATAAGTGCAAGATAACGGTTAGTAGATCATCCTTTTCTTTCCTCTCTCATCCCATAAAGAAGAAACTTTGAATAGCTTTGCATTCAGTTGTTGCTGGAGTACTATCACCTTCAGAGTAGGTATAGAGGCATTCTGCATTAGATACTTTTCCCCCCAACAAACTGGTTAATGTCTAAGGCTTGGAAATTTGCTTCTGTCATTAATTTGTCCAAGCCTTGCCCTTTTATTAGTTTTGTAGGTTTTATCTCAATGTCAAATTCCAAGATGTTGGCAATCCACTTTCCTCTTCTGCCCTCTAAATTTTCTTGGGTGAGAATGTCTTTGACAATAGGACTTGGCACATATGCTATGACATGGGAATAAAGGATATAGATCCTAAAGTCATTAATGGCTTTAACCAAAGCATAAGCTTGCTTTTCCATGATTTGATACTTTAAAGGTGCATCTCTAAAGGCTTTGCTAAAGAAAGCAATTGGCTTCTCATTTCCTTGGTCATCTTTTTGCAATAAAACAGCAGCAATAGTATGTTGGGAGGCAAAAGAGAAAATGATAAAGTCTCTGTCAAACTGAGGATTGGTCAACACTGGGGTTTGAGTAAGGGCTAGTTTTATACCTTCAAAGGCTTGATTGGCTTCAACAGTCCATTTGACTTTTGAATCTTTCTTTAGCATGCTATTTAATAATCTGATTAGTTTTGCTAGGTTTGGGATAAACCTTCTCAAGAAATTGATTTTTCCCAAGAATCCTTGCAACTCTTTGACATTTCTTGGGTGGGGCATTTGTAGGATAGCTTGTATCCTATCTGGGTCAATTCTAATGCCATCTTTCGAAATGATGTGGCCCAACAGCTTACCTTCCTCTAAACCAAACAGGGATTTCTTGGGATTTAAGGAAATTCCATATTTTTTGCATTTTAGGAAGATCTGCCTCAAATGTTTTATATCTTCTTGGTCTGATTTTGAGAAAGGTGTAAGATCATCTAGGTAAATGACTAAAAATTCATGAATCTCTTTGGAAAAAGCAATATCCATTGCTCTTTGAAAAGTTGCCCCTGCATTTTTCAATCCAAAAGGCATCTTTAGATATTTGAAAGTTCCCCATGGGGTAGTGAATGTTGTTTTATCTTGATCATCAGGGTGCACCAGGATTTGATTGAAGCCTGAAAATCCATCCAGTAATGAGATCCTTGAGGCCCCTACCACCCTTTGGAGAATGTGGTCCATCTTGGGTAAGGGGTAGTTGTCTTTGAGGGATACTTGGTTCAGATTCCTTAAGTCCACACACAGCCTAATTTCACCAGTCTTCTTTCTTGTAGGGACTAAGTTGGAGATCCATTCAGAGAATCTGATTAGTGCTATGATGCCAGCCTTGAACATTTTCTGTACCTCTTGTTCCATTGCTGGGAGAAGCATAGGATTGATTCTCCTCAATTTTTGTTTAAAGGGCTTTTGATCAGGTTTGAGAGGGATTGTATGCTGGATAACAGAGGTGTCATAGGACTTTAGGTCCTCATAACTCCATGCAAAGACATCCTGGAACTCTTTAAAGAGGTCAATGTATTTAGGCTTTTGGTCAGGAGGTAAGGAAGCAGACAATTTAATTATTTTGGGTTTGTCAATTGTACCTATGTTGCATTCTTCAATGGCTGCATTTAAGGGCTGCATTTTTGGTTTTCGGGGGATATCATTTGAATCAAAGATGTCCTCTAGTGGAGTTAGGCCTGTTGGTAGAAAATTGTCTTTCAGCTCTATGATTTCAGTTTCAACATTGGCTACTTCCTCACAATTGGTTGACTGAATTTGCTGAATGTTGTCTTCGTTGAAAATAGTTGGATTTAGCATTTTTTTTTATGTTCTAGGTGATATTGGGTGAGTAATCTGTTGAAACTGTATTTGTGATGGACTTGCTCCATCAAGTATTTGTGATTGACTTGCTGTATCACTGTCAATATTTAATCCTGCAAATTCCAGTTGTAGAGTTAAAAAATTGTTTATTTTCTTGTCATCCTCAAATACTTGCCAATCATTAACATTGTTTGTAATGGAGGGTCTGTGTTTTACCTCAGCTGTAAAACAATGATGGGGCTCAAAAGGCAGCTTGCAGGTACTTGCAAAGGTAGCCAAACTATGAGCATGCAGCTTGTGGGTTCTAGGAATTTTAGTGATTTGGAATTCAGAGAAAAAGTTTAGTATCTCAGCAACAGCAGACCTATAAGTCCTTAGTCTTTTGTCATTGGTGACAAAATTTCCCTTCACTTGTTGGATAACTAAATCTGAATCACCCATGATTGAAACCCTGGCATCTTGTAAGAACTTTACTAACTTGAGGCCTAGTAAAAGAGCTTCATATTCTGCCATGTTGTTAGTACATCTGAAATTCAATCTATAGGCTCTGCCTTCTGCATGACTATTTTCTTTATTGTGTACCCACACTCTAGCTCCTGCCCCTAATTTGTTGACTGAGCCATCAAATTCAAGGAACCATAGAATATCCTGTTGGGAAGGAGATTTAATGATCTGTTCATGGGCTGGCAATGTGAGTAGAAGTTGTGGTTTGTCATCTAGCTTGTCTTCTAGGACAGTTTTATCATTTGATTGGGCATGCTTGATATTTTGAACAGCAGCAGTATTTAGTGTTTGATTGACTGTTGTCTCATGGGTGATAATTCTTTCATTTGAGTCTTCCTCTTGTATGAGTATCTTGGTGTAAACCTCACCTTTTAAGGGAGTTGTGCTGTTATTGAAGAGAATATATGAGTCTATGTTTGAATGGACAGCATATACGGGAAATTTTTGAGGCTTTTCTTCATTGCTGACCATGTATTTCATGAGTGTTTCTATGTACAGTCTTTTTGGTTGCCCAAAAACAGAGATGGTGGCATAGGACATGTCTAATTGCAGGGAACCTTGGAGTTTAGCTCCCCAAGATCTTGATAACAACATCCCATACGTAGGTGGAATATCAGCGACTACCACATCCATTAGGATTGTCTTGTTTGGGTATTGAAACCAAGACACACATAAATCTTTTATGAGACCTAGACACTTGACTTGGCTGGAGTCAAAGGAAAACGGGTCCTTGTATGGTCTTGTTATGTCTAGATTCAATCTTTCCATGATTGCTTTTGGCATGAGATTGCGAGAGGCACCTGAGTCAAACATTACATTATGTAATATTTTATCATGAATATGTAAACTGACATAGAAAGGTAATACCCCTGTGACTACCATTTTTCCATCCACCTCTGGGCCGAACAGTAATTCTGGGGTGTCATCCAGCACATTGACATCATCTTTGTTGCTAGTGAGTTGAAGGGACTTCTTGATCTGTAGTTTATAGATGTCATGCTTGGCTAGTTCTCAAAGAGGGATTTCTATTTTCAGTTTGCCAATTTTAGTTTCTAGGTCAAAAGGTTTTTGAGATTGGGTCTTGGGGTTATAGGTGACAGTCCTTTCCTTGTTCATTAAATCTTCTTCTTGATTTTTATCTTGACTTTGGGACTTGCCTCTTTTACTCATCTCTTGGGGAGTAACATTTAAATTAGGATGAGAAGGTGAAGTGGCCACGGGATGCTGTTTTGAGGACAGTGGTTCAGTGATCTCTTCAATAATCACTTCTTCTGCAGGTGAATTTGTTTTGTCATTAGGTTCTATGACTATGACTCTTTCGAGCTGCTGATTATCCTTTGTCTTTCCAGGCTGGTTTACATTCACAGTTCTGCTCCTCAGCTTGTATTGTTTATGGACTTCATAAACAGCGGTATCATAGCCTTGTTTGAAGTCAAAGGATTCACCTGATTTAGTTTGGAACAGTTTGATTTCATCATCCTCATGATCTTCTTGTGTTAAGAAAACTTGACTTTCACCATCTAGACCCATTAAATTAATCTCAGGATCTTCATTGGGCTCTATTGATGTGGAAGTTTCTGCATAATTTTCTTGGAAAGGGGGTCTTATGTCTTGGTCAGCACTGGCCTTGCCAACATTTGGGTTTTGAGTTCTCCTAAAATTTGGATTCCTAGGACGGTTGTTTTGTGGTGGTTCCCATGATGATTTTCTTTCAACCGATTCCACTCTGTCCCCTAATCTTTTCATTCCATTGAGTATTGCATCCAGCTTTTGATCAAAGGCAGAGGGTTACTCTTTGAAAGCAGTCCTCTTTTCCAACATTGCCCTGCTTCTATTGGCAATTAGGTTGGCTTCCACTATGACAGCAACCCTTTGGGCCTCTGCAAGGGATTGAGGATCTCTTTCCTTCAACTGATAGGCCATGTCAGGGTCAAAACCATCAGGGAATTTGTGCAAGGCTAAATCAGGAGGAGGTCTTAAATTTTGTGGAATCGCGTTATATACATTGTTAAATCTTGCACAATACTCCAAAACAGTCTCTTGGGGACCTCTTTTGACAGTGTCATATTCCCCAAGTATGTGCAGATGATCTTTCTTCTTCTCCCATCTACTAGTAAAGTCTTGATACAGTTCATCAGGTGTTGTGATGGAATTTGCATTCAGGGATCTAAACCAAGTTCTTACATCCCCAGTTAGGCTTTGAACAAACATCCTCATTCTGACACTGTCATCATCTATTTCATAGGTCTCAAAATGGTCTTGCATCCTCTTAGCATGCTAGACAGCTGTCAGAGGGCCGTTGGAGTCGAAATATGAGATTTTGGTTTGGTAATCTTGGGGTAGAGCTGCAGCATTAGCTGGTATCTGCAAGGGTGCATATCTGTTATCCATATTTACAGGATTTAGAGGATTAACAGGGGCAGCTGGGATAATAGGAACAGTGGGTACCACAGGGGTGACAAGTAGGGGTGAACCTAGAGTGTTGGTCAAGGGGATATGTGCAGTGGATGAAGATGTGAGAGGAGGACTTTGAGATGTGGATGGTGAACTAGGGGAATTAGGGGTAGACCGGAAGAGGACCTTGCATGGGGTAGAGATAAGGCTGGGATGATCCGAATCTGAAGTTAGATCAGCAGGCTACTCATGCCTTTGCTGCCTCCTAATGTTTTTAGGGATGGTATTTGGATTATCAACAATGATGGGTGGATTAGGGTCAGGATTTGCCCTAGTGTGCCGTGGATTTTTCTTGGGAGCCAGCTTCCAACTGTTTTTAGGATTTTGTAGGAAGTTTTTATATCTTCAAGGATTGGATAAAGATTTTGGAATGGCTATATATATTTCAAATCTGAGATGAATATTCACTGAAAGAGCTCTTCCCTAAAACTGTCAATGTTACACAGAAACAGTTTTGAAGGCCTCCTGACTTGTTTCAGGCTTGATTTCAGGCTTTGAGGGATGTATAGAAATTGGAAAATCCTAAGAGTTCCCCAGTGGAGTCGCCAATTATGTTAACACCCAGGTTGTTCCCTATGACTCCCAAGGGAATACGGCCGGGGTAACCAATAACCAATCTTTGGATTACAGTGCCTAGCCACAATGTAATCAGAGAGGGCTCTCTCTTTATAACTTGTTTCTGTTCTATGGAGATTATAGGCTAGTTATGAAATGAGGGTGTTTAGTTTTATGCTTTGGTTGAGGGATATCTTTCTGTACTTGAAGTGTGCAATCTCCAGATGAGTTTATTTCATTGGGCAATGGAGTTTGTGGCTACAAGTGTTTTAGAAACCTTGAGGTGATTTACTGAGATTACAGGGCCAATTAAATATTTCATATAACAAAGTTAGATTATGATAGTGACATGTAAACAACCAGTGAAAAGCATTTAAGAATTTTCCACTAAAGCTGGGGTGTGGGGAAGAGATAAATGCCTCAGGAGCAAACTTGAATTCCTGAAAATATTTATCACAATGAGAGATATAGCTTGAAAGTGTAGCAATTAAGAATTACACCTTATTTACTCTATCTGGAAGAAAACATTTATAACAGCTTAGATTGAGTTCAGGGTAATCTGTGATTAAATCCTGGAACTATTCTTTTACTTTGCCATTAAGTGTAAAACTCAGAAACATGAAAGAACATGAAAGACTAGAAAACATATAACACAGAGGTTAAAAGAAGACTTATTGTGCTATGAAACATGCAGGAATCCTGTAACAATCAGCCAGCCACCACAGTGCATCAAGGAACACAAAGCTTTGGAAATTCCATCCACCTTTTGTATTATTTCTCTGAGAGTTATACAGCAACAGAAGTATAGAAATGAAATCAACAACATCCCCTTGCAAACTCATGCGAAGGGGACTTTATAGAAATGTTTATACAAAATATCTCAGGCATTGAGTCATCTGAGAGAGAAATATCTTCATTACTTCGTACAAAAAAGTAGAAAAGAAGTTATTACAGCTTTGAATGCAGCATAACTGGTCTTTAAGTCTGTCAGAGGATATTTTGACCTTTGGAGGTCAGTGAGTCGGTTGAACTGCTTTGCTTTAATGCTGGAAAATGTGTCTTTATGTTTGCTGCACTGTATTTTCTCCGCCCTGCCACCAGTGACTGTGCTTGCTGCTGTGGTGACCGAATAGCCCTGCTGAGTTGGCTCAGCCTTTCATCTTTCCTCTATATGCTTATCTACCAAAATTTTCCTTGTGTATGATCACTTATAAATTGGACAAAACATAACATTACAGGTTCTGGCTTCATAATATTATCTGTGTCAATTTATTCCAGACTTCCTGTGTGGGCAATTGGTGCTTGACAATTGCCTCTATGGTTTCATCTGCTCCTGTATATTTAGAGAAATTTGGAGGCACATCGAACAGATGATTGATCTCATTCATGATAAAAAACAGGTCTTCCACCCTATTATATAGAGTCTGCCCTGATGCTGGCCCTGATTCTGCTGAAGTGCTGGGTTGTCCTGCAATTTGACTTGCAGCAAAGGCATTGACCCTTTTAGCATAGTTTTCATGGGTAAGCAGTCTTCCCACACTGCTTAGTAGGCTGGGGAGGCCTCTGTTTTGCAATACCTGAAACCTATCCATGAACTTGTTGATTTCGGTCTGCATGTCTTGGGTTCTCCTTTCTAATGTTCCAACCAGGTTTCTTAATGTCAGGACCCTTTTAACCATTGAGATTGTCTCAGTCCTGTGAGCAATTCCCATGGTGGTCAGTTGAGATCTTGTCCTGTTATTCAATATGTTGATCATCCTATTGGCAGCATGAGGCATGTTGCCAAGGCTTGCTCTTGCTCTGTGTATTTCCCTATTTTCCTTTGTAATGAGTACTGACTGTTCATCTATGGTCTCAATGAACTGCCACTGATCAGTAATGGACTGGCCAATATTGGCCCAAAGGACTGTTTTGAGCTCTGTTGTTACCTTATCTAGTGTGAGCTCTTTCTCAAGCTCAGTTATTCTCTTTTTGAGAGCTATTATATCTCTTTCCTTCTCAGCCACATTCTGTTTGCTCTTGTCATATCTTTCATTTACTTTAGCCAAAGACTCTTTGGCTTGATTAAGCTCTAACATTTGAGCTTCCAGGACTTGAATTTCATTTTGAAGCTTTTGCATATCCAGACTATGAGTCTGCTCTGTTGTTGGTGCAGCTGTTGATGTAGTTGGTGCTGTAAGTTCTGTTTGCTGAGGAGGAGGAGCAGTAGTTGGAGCAGCTTCCTCTAGGTTGATTACTTCAGGAGGAGGCTTGGAGGTTTTCCCTTCTTCTCTTTGTTTCAAGGCTGCCTGTAGTGCTGCTTTTGCAGCCTCCGATTCTCCCAGCTTTTCCTGAGTTTGGACTAGCTGCTTGTACAGAGATATCAGGAAGGTTGTGGCCTCTTGATCATGTATTTGTTGGGCAACCTCATCTGTTTGAGGGTGAATTATGGCTGGGAGTTTGATCTTTCTCCTCAAGGCTACCATGTCTGCATCCCTCAATTTTAATATCTCTTGTATGCCCTTGATATCTTTGGGATCATGCCCAATATCTATGATGATGTCCTCTGAGGACCTTATTCTGTTGTCCTTTGCCTGGGATGATGCTCTCTCCAATTCTAGCTGAGAGGCTGTATTGTTAAGGCTATTTTGTAGCCTGTAGTTATCCAATGTTTGGTCTGCCAAGGAAGCATAGACCATCTCACCTGTTTGCTTATGCAGTTCTATCTTGTCCATTGGGTGGATATCCTTGGCAAGGACTTCCAGGTTAGTCCTCAAGTAGTTAGAGGCAGATTGGGGCTGCACTGCTGTTGGCATAAAATGACTCATGATCATTTTGCCTTCCTGCACATCATATGCAGACATGAGTCTTTGTTGATTAGTGGGAGCCATGTTTAACAGATGGTTATACAGCTATATCTTTATGGGCTCATTTCTCCTCTTAATGTCGATGAACTGTTGTTTAATGCTGGGTCCACCTTCCCTTTGCTGATTTGAGGAAATCACTTCTCCTCCCATTGCTCTATCCTGTTCCCGTTGAAAGGAACTTGCTGATGCTTCCCTGCTGGGTGGGACCATACCAAAAGACTGTCCTATTGGCATTTCTTCCTTTGAGAAGGGATTGATTCTTTGTCTTTTCTCCCCATGAGTTGCTGATGTTGTAAGGGGAGTCTCTCTGTCCCTTTTCCTGCTTGTGTCCTCCTTTTGTGGAGTTTGGAGGATTGATGCCTCAGCTGAAGTTTCTTGCCTTGGAGGCACAGTTTGTTCAGTGGATTTAGGGGTTTCCACTGTTTTCTCTTGCTGGACAGGCTATTCCTGCCTTTGTTCTTGTTGTTGTTGTTGTTCTTCTTGCTGCTGCACTTCTCCCTGCTGCTCCATCTCTTCTTGTTGCTGCACTAGGGTTTCCATTTGCTCTTCTGTCATAGGAGGTGGCTGTTCCACCTGCTTTTCTTTGCCTTTGCTGGATGTCTATGGAGTATTAATGGCAGCTTGCTGATGTGTTGTTGAGGATGAGGCAGCTGCTCCAAGTTGTCTTTTATATGATAGGGGGACCTGTCCACAAGTTTCTAAGTCAGCTTCTTTTTGAATATTTGTAGACTCTCTTTCTAGCAGCTCTTCACTAGTAATTTCCTCTTCTAGGGTGCCCTCTTCCCGGCTCAATGCATTGGCATACTGCTCAATCTCAGGCAGCCTCATATGTGAATAGGTACCCAATTTGTATCTTATCCTCCTGAGGGAAACAAAATGATTGGGGTCATAGGGTATCCACTCAAAACTAGTTTGCAGTTTGAGGGCCTCTAGGATACTATTTGCCTCTTTCCATCCCTCCTCTTTTTTGTTATATAGGAAAGGGCCCAGCTGGCTCCTTACCTTTAACTGCGCCTTTTTGTTCTTACTTTGGAAGTGGAGGTAGTCAGCATTCCCAGATTGCCTGAAATATTCTAGGGCAAAAAGTCTCATAGGGACATACCTTGGCAGCCTATAAGGCTTCAACTCACAGCCATATACTCTGATGACTGTGCGGTCTTGGTAAAAGTACCAATTACCAATGTTGTAGGTTTTGTTTAGATGGAGAATTCTCCTCATGTCATCAGTTAACCTTGGAGGAGAAACACCATACAATAATGTCATAGCTGGATGAATGAACAAGTCTATGAACTCACAGTATGTGTATGGTGATACAGAGGTGCAATGAAAAATAGAGGTCCAAAACACAACTAACCTTGGATTCCCCTGGGCATTAACTTGCTTCAGGGGAATGAGGAAGCTGCCTGGTTGATAAAACAAGAATAGATGGTAAATGTAGGAAATGTATCTGAACAGTCTTTCCCTTTGCAGATTCATCAGCTGGTCATGGATCCTATTTGCAATATATGTGGCATAGTCATAATGTACAGCTGGAGGCTTTCCAAGAGAGAATATAGACAACATTGCCATTATACTGTCATCCAAATCCTCCACTCCCTTGAACCCTAGGACATAGCTGATCAAATCCACTAGCATTCTGCCCAATTCATTTAAGTATACATATCCAATAGGAGGAGTTCTGATGGCTTCAGAGCCTGGTTGTACAAACAGCTGGTTGATTTTGATGATCTGGTCATTTGAAAACTTAGTCCCCTTATTTATCAAGTTCTGTATGTAGAGGGGGGTCAATGGTTTTGCAGTGTGGAAATGCAGCATCTCATTTATGCTCTCTGGGGTGATATGGAACAGAATTGAGCCTGTGGGGCTGAGGACAGCTCTTTGGCATGGATCATAGCACTCCTGGCATCTGTGGATCAATTCTGGCATAGGATTTACCTGGGGGAGGTTGTAGATGGGCAAGTTTGAGTCCCAAGTCCCTAGGATATCAGCTCCACTAAGGTGTTGGGCTTTCAACTCATTTAGCAACTGAATATTGTATTTAGAGCCTAATGGAAACCAATCCAACATTTGATAATCCATATCTCCCAGAGCTTTCCATTCTAACTCCCTATGAGGGGTATTGAAAGGCTTGATGTTCAGTGCAATTGGAGTTTCCATGGTCTATTAAGCTTCTGACTTGCAGGTGAACTGGTTGAAGTAAGTAGAACAAAATAGAGGTGATTACTTGCAATGAAAGTGTGAATTTCAGGGACCAGAGGGTGAATTGAGCACACAACAATTGAAATACTGTTTAACAGATTGACAAAGACAAATAGCAGGGCTGACCAGATTTTTTCTATGGTGAATTTAGCCAGCAGAGGTTTCTAGCTCACGGTTGCGCGAGCTACTTGTGAATTCAGGTTGTTTCAGTCGAATGCAGGTTTCGTAAACTATTCGTTGTCTTTCCAGAGGGAAATAGGTGCAGGTTACTAGATACTGGACGGTGAATTAAGTGTTTTTAACACTCCCTTAACAGTTTGTTCGAAGAAATTTGGACAGAAACCAGGTGCAGAGAATAATTTCAAAAAATACATTGCGGATTGTCACTGATAGTTGCAAATGCAGGTACGACGGAGGCGCCCCTGGTTTCAGAGTTGAACGGTGCAGGTTGGCGCTGGTATGGTCATCAAATTCATGCAGGAATAACAACAGAGTCTTTCGGAAAAAGTAGAAAAAACGCGAAATTTTGGCTTAAAATAGATTTTTGGCAATATTGGCGCGCTTTTGGGATGACGTCAGCATGACGTCATCAGGTGGGGTCGGAGTCGGATGACGTCAGCATGACGTCACCGGGTGATGTGGCAGGCCCTGGTTGGTCCATGGATGAGCTGAAGTGGTGGACATGTCAGCGTAGGGACGGACGAATGAGGTGATGCGACGGCGGGGTGGCAGCGACGTGGCTCTGATGTAGGCATGACGTGGGACCAGAAAACCGGGCGGTAATTGCAATAGTGGTTACGGTTTTTCTCGGACTGCTTACGATACGGCCCCGATTTTTTCAGAGGCGGCTTTGAGAGACTCGAGAGGGTGACGCGTGGCCGAGGACTGACGTAACCCTTCATCATTTTCTCGGGCGCTAACCGTCGGGCGTGTGGGCTGCTCCGATATCAACGAGGGCCATTGGATCATATGGGTTTGATCCGATGGTGGACGGAAGGGTGATGTGATCGAACAATACGGAGGGGGAGCGGGTTTAATTTATTATTTGTTTTGGAATATGCGCCCGGCGGAAAACATTAGGATATGGGTTTTTGTAAGGTTTTCAATGTATTTTGGAAAATCAAATATATGCGCCGAAACTTTGGAAAAGTGGTAAAAGGAGGGTTTTTGGGTTTTTTCATAATTTCAAAGGGGTTATGGGTAGGAGGGGTTTTTACAAGGTTTTTCCTTACAATCAAAGGCTTAATTGGTGGAATGACTTCAAAGAAGGGAGAGGGGTAAGGTTTAGGTTCATCAAAGTGACCAGATGCCAATTTGATCCCTGACAAAGGATTTATTGGCTATAATGCCAAGGGGAGGGATATTTATACAAAATTTGGGGTTTATACACCATGGTGTTAATACTAGTAGGGGAAAGGTAACATATGGGATTTACATAGTAGAGATAGAGTTAATATGGGGGAAAATGTGAATGAAGGGGAAAATCACTAAGTTTATTTGAAACTTACTTAGTTTAGGGAGTAGATCAAGATGAAAAGATTTTTAGACAAGGAATGTGGCTTCTGAAAAGATTAAGAACCACCATGAAACCATAATCTCTCCCATGAATCTCAGCTGATGAAGGAGTGTTAGTAATGAAATGGAAAGGGGAAGAAGGGAGGTTAGACATGCTTCTTGCTTGCTGCAACTTGATGAAGGATGACACCTTCTCAATTCATTGATTTTGCTTTGACAAAGTTAGCACACATGCAACTTATAAGAAATGACCCTTCTGCAACCCCAACTGCCTACCCATCTATTTGCCTAGCATTTTTTATTTCTTCTTGGAGGGTGCACTTGGACTTGCAGACCCTTACTTGCCTTTTCTTTTCTTTGGCTTTTTCTTTTGTTTTTCTATCTACTTCTACCCTTATTTCTTCCAAGGTCCCAGATTAAGCTGTTGGGAGCCTTTTTTTCTACCTAAACTACTTGTCTGCCAAGATTAAACAGTTTGGACAGACTCCTTTCTCTATTCTACAACTGAAAATTTAAAACATGACATGATCCAGATTAGACTGTTGGACCATCCATCAAAATTTGAGTCCATACCAAGCTATAAGCACAGATTGGATTCTCTTGGAAATATGTGATCTTTGAATCATCAAAGCAGAGCATATTTGGACCTTTTCATAGCCAATCATGAAATATGAAACCTATTGGTATAGGTAGCTAACACGACCCTAATTTCACAAATTTTTTTATGATTTTCACGTTTTCTTCTGAGCATACTATTATAGCAATTCTCTTACATAAAAATAATGAAGAACATGAAAATCTATTTTTTTTGTTTAAATCATTAAGAGATACTACATTAAAGTAAAACATCATGGAAAATAAAGAATTTTCTTTAGTAAAAGAAAGAAAATATTTTAGAGTTTATATCCTTCATTCACATATAATTGATTTTGGTCCAAATGTTGTGGCAAAAAACATACTGACCCAAAATGGTCCTAATGGAAAAAGAGGTAAATGGATTGTCATTATCCTAGAATATGACATTGAAATCAAACCTTCCAAGCTCATTAAAGTTCAAGGGTTAGATAAATTGATGGATGAATCTAATTTACATCATTTTGATATAAATTTCATAGTTATACTTAACGAAACAGAAGAGTTAGTGAATCCACAAGTAGCAGAGGATTTTTCTACCTCTCCCTGGTATGTAGACCTTAATGTAATACCCCTCCCCTTAACAATAAATAATAAATAATAAAAATAATAAATAATAGGATAATAATAAATAATAATAATATATCACTTAATAATAAATAATAAAAATATTAAATAATAAATGATATTTAAAAATATACAAGAAAATAAATAACAATAATAAAAATAAAAATAGTAATAACTATATTAAAGATCTAAATAAGAATAAATAGAAATAAAACAAAGAAAACAATAAAAAAATAGTAAATCTATCGAAAAGAAGAAAATAAAACAAGAAATCTAAAAATCAAAATAAAAGTTAAGAAATAAAACAGAAAATATAAAAATCAAAGTCGCATGTAGACACATGGAGTGTGTGCATGTGGTTCTCATCCAACGGTTGCTCTATTTATTAGATTGTGAGGAGGATGGGAGGCATTCCATCTTTCCGAGATTCTATCTTTCATTCTCTTGGGAGAATGGTGTTGTAGGACATAGGAGTCATTGGTAGTAGTACGTTGATTGAGGGCTCGGGGGTGGCTAGTTGTAGCAAATCCTTGCACAATTGAGCCTACGGTTGGGTGGAGAGTCATCCCCAAAACCTTGGTGCGGTAAGCCTACTTATACCATAGGTAAGCACTATTCATAGTCGAATTTAGTTTATTAATTACATGTTTATTTGGCTAGGTAAGTGCCACTCTAATTTAAATTTATTGTTAATTAATAAGGTTAATTACATATTTACTATTCGACTCTTACAATTAATTTCTCTCTACACCATTTAAAAGCTCCTCCTGGTTTGACCAAAATTAAAACTAGATTTCTTAAACTCAAAGCCATGAAATTTTGTATTATATATAATAATTTGTAATGGAGACATGTTGGAGGATTTCTGCTAAATTTCTTGTTGAAATATAAAGCAAATAAAGTAATTCAAGAATTTTATGGAGGAGATTGTGCAGGACACCTGTACAAAAAATCAATGCCAACAAAATCCTAAGAGTTGGCTTTTACTGGCCAACCTTATTTGTTGACGTCCATAAGAAAGTGACCTCATGTCACCAATCCCAGATATTCAATGGTAAAAGGAAACTATTTCCTTTACCCTTGAAGTCCATATGAGTGCAAACTCCTTTTCAACAATGGGATATAAATTTCATTGGAGAAATTCCTCCTTCATCTTCGGCCAAACATAAATGGATTCTTACAGCCACAAATTATTTTACCAAATCAATTGAATCTATACCTAACAAAAAACCCTCTAATTCAGTGATCATTAAATTCTTAGAAATAATGTTCTTTCATGATTTGGATGTTCTTGGAAAGTCATCACAGATAATGCAACAATATTCAAATCAAAGAATGGTGGAATTTGGAAGCAAATATCAAATAACTTTGGGACACTCGATGTCATATTACCCTGAGGGAAATGGATTAGCAGAGTCTTCCAACAAAACTATTGTTAATATCATTAAATTTTTGTTGCATGATAACAAGAAATCATGGCATAACATGTTGGTAAATGGATTATGGGTAGACAAACATACCATAATGAAATCAATTGGAATGTCTCCATACCAAATAGTTTATGGAATGGATATTTTTTTTCCAAGTCCATTAGGTATCCCTGTTTTGAAAATGATGCAATAATTTCAGGTGGAACCAAATGAACTACAAAGAAGAATAAATCAAACAATTCAACTGCAAAAATCAAGAGAAGAAATTTAGAATAGAACTCAATTAGTCTAGGAAAATATCAATAATATTTATGACAAAAGAGCTAAGAACAAGTGATTTTGAGATAGAGAACCATATTTTGAAATGGGATTCAAGCAGGAAAGAAAAAGGTAAGCATGAAAAATTTGATAATTTATGGATGGGACCTTACCTAATCCATGCTTATAGGGGCAATAATGCCTTTTTTCTGAAAGACATGAGTGGAATAGAGCTGCCTGGTGGACAATGTTTTCCATGTCCACAACAACAACAACAACAATCAAATGCAATAAAACACTAAGAAGAGGATTCAAGGCTACTAGTCAGCAATTCTTGACACCACAGTAGGAGGGTGCCATCCCTCATTAGACCCAGTGTTAGGGTCCTATGATTCATACGATCAAATGATGATTGAATATTTTCTTTTAGTGTATCCAATTGTAAATAATATTTCGTATTGCAAATGATTTCAAAAAAAAAATATGAATAAAATTATGAATGAAAAGGGGGCATATGAAAAATAAAAAAAGGAAAGAAAAAATTGAATAAAAAAATGAATTATAAAAGGAACCCATAAAAATGTAAAGTGTTAAAGTGATGCAAATTCAAATGCCAATGAAATGGAATAGTCTATTTTGCTAAAAAAAATAGTATGTTGTGTGCAGCTTGTTTAGAAATGCCACAATCACCATTGCTTTCTTGAAACATATAGTCTAATCATGTTCAAACAAATTTAAATTTTAGTTGTTAGATTAGAGAAAATAATTTGGCAAAACTATTAAAACTTGGCTAGAAACAATTAGGTGGATTAGGTGAACAAATTGATCCAACAATTTAATCTAGATCAATGAGTTTGCATGGTTAGGTTTGTGTTAGAATAGATGGTTTTCCCTTTTAAATAAAATAAAACAAGGGTCTTCACCTCTAAATGCACCCTTTATCAGTGAAAATTAACCTTAGTTCAGGGGGAAATGGAAAGGAAAGAGGTTGAACTAAAAAAAAATCATGTTTTGGACCATCCTAGGTTTCGCACAAAATACATTTTATCCAAAGTTTGGAGCTCATTTTGTAAAGTCATAAGAGAAAAAAATGCTTGTCGAGGAGTTTTAACGTCCACCACGATCGAGTCGTGGATTATCGTTTGCAGCCAGATGAATTGTGCTCAAGGCCTTTGATCCCCCTGCCCTTTCTAGCTTTATCAATGGATGGGAGGTCTGAAAAGGTGGTTTCCCTATCTAACCCCATGCCTACATGTCGCCCTCCCACTTATTCACACCGCTCACCCCCCATAAATAACTGCCTCACCACCATTCTGACCTACCAACATTCCTCATGCCAATTCAACCACTCCCTTCGTGACACCTGTCCTATATCCCCTTACTGTTAAAAAATTTATTTCCCACTCCTAAACTACCATTAATACCTCTAACATCCCCACACCTGTAATGAACACATTGCTAGGTATAAGAACACTGTAATTGACCACATTTTTCACCTTACTGTCTATGAACTCTGCAAGCCCTAAAATTGACAATTAACAAACCAATTTGACTGAATATGAGCAGAGGACTACCAACTTCCTATCATCTTTGCCATCACCATCAACCTTATGTTTTTAGGTTGTCCCAGTCAATTTCGTCGAGTTTTCTATCATTATATTCCTAAAATTTCTTAATATGACTCCTAAAGGTAACAATGACACTAGTGTTGAAAACCCCATGATCCCTCGACCCATTGACCTACATCAAATTCACCTAGTTGACAAAGATTATAAGGTCTCATAACCATATTGCAAATTCAAATTTTTCAAGTTTCTTAATTAGCTCAAAGATCTTCACCTTAACTAAAGTGATGAGATTTGCATCTAGGAATAAAATTTACCCCTCTACATGTTTCTCGAAACACATTATTTTCCTGAATTTAATCTCAAATGAAAACCAACTATATACCTAATACGTGAGCCATAATATCGCCCACTAGTGATGTTTTCATTACAATTACCCCTCAATCCATCCAACATATGATGCAAATTCCTCCAAATAGTGCATCCACTCCTTTTTGAATAGAAGCCCTAAATGAATTGTACCAAAAACTAAATTTTCCCCAAAGGGCTAGGATTTTTGAGATTTTCCTCACTGAGGATACACTGTTACCTAAGAAAAACCCTCCCTATCCTTCTTCAATGTTGCTAGAAAGAGACAAGCAAATCATATCAATGATTTCATATTTATTAGGTTACTATTTTGATGGATGGATGAACCTATCTTACGTTTTCTATCCATATTTTCCACTAATGAAAAATGGCTAGTTATGTTTTATTTTAGCCAATTTCTTACTGATAGAATCCATTGAGAGTTTATTTAGCTCCAAACATAAGGAATTTTCATATATGCTTATGTTTTAATGTACATGTTTTTATTCTTCCAAGAAAACAAATTCCCATTTGCAATGTAGAAACTCAATGAGCAGGGGGAGCCACACTCAGTTATATTTTGGACCCCCATTCTAAGAAGAAATTTGGAGGAATATAATATCAAGGACTTCATAGATTATTTCCTTCATTTAAATACTTTCTTTCTAATCAGTCATACATAGCTTACAGTTAGTCAAGAAATACAGAAGATCTTACATCTCAATGAGAAAATAAAGATAGGTGACTAGTACTTGTGCCAAAACTACAATGAAATCAGAGTATACAGGCGTGAATTTCCACCTTATAAGCTACCGAGTTATATTCTAATGAGAATTTTCACCTTGGAGTACATCAAGAAAATGATCCACTCTAATGAGGTTTTTTTTTTTTCATCCGAAAAGAAATCATAATTCAAGATCAAAAGATATGTTGTACCTTTTACCTGTAATAACAGGATAGTAGGGCAGGAAGTAGAGAAGATTCCAAAACAAATGAAATGTCCCCTATGATTCACCTAGTCATATGACCCATTTCAAATAATTTCAAAGCTTAGGGTCGAGCATAATACTATAGCATACGTGCATACTGAAAGATTATAAATTGAAAATTGTATGAACCAGGTTGAGTGGGAAAAAGACACATTACAAGACGTAGAGGAACAACTTATAAAGAGATCCATTTCACATACTCCTTCTCCTCCTCAAAATGTAGAGAAAATACCAATAAAAGAATACTCACATTCAGTCACAAAGGTCTCAACAAAGGAGTTTAAAATATATAAAAAGAAAACCAAGAACAATCCTACAGCATGGTTGTTAGAATAAGAAGAAGGACAATGACCATCTACATTAGTTCTGAAGGGACCATTGTTTCCATCATATTCAAAGGATATATCTACGGGGACCACAACTTCTTCATTTTCACAAGCCAATCAAGAAACCACTCCAGCATCAAAAATTATCCACAGGCAAAAAGAGTTAAACATTTTGGAAAAGTATAAAGAGAACAAGAAAAGAAATGAACCCCTCAACGACAACACCTACACATAGTTTTGGAAGCAAACGTCCACCACTCAATATAGGATTATGTCAGCATTTGACACAGAAAAGGGAAGAATGTAGATGGAATTATTGTAGGCATAGGTCACCCATCCTCAATCAACAACAAATTATAACCAAATGACATTTGAGTTTGAAGAAAAGGATGACCATGCTTTGGACCAAAAGGACAAGCATAAGAAAACTTGAGAGATGGTTTACTCCACATTCACACATATTGCAACCATTGCTTCCAAATTGTAGGTATCTTAAAATATTATTCAATCGCAGCTAAAACTTGAAATTTTTTCCTCCTTGGCTAAGGATAATAGGATAAAATCCTTAGAATATCTAGTTATGGAAGCAGGGTATTATCCAGGTAACATAAATGTAGTAGAAGAGATCATAAGGAAGAAGAATGCTAACACAAATTCTCTCATAAAACAATTAAAAATTCCATCTACTGAAGATCCCCAAGCTAAGGACATGGGAGAAGATGAAATTCAAAAAGAAAATATGCTCATGATCATCATGGAACATAATTCTCAGATAAAGGAAACAGAGGTACAGATGGACAAACTCATGAAATATAAATAGTAGAATTCTCAGCTTGCTCTTGTAGCTCTTGATGCAGTGCCTCTTGCATTAATAATTAAAACAAGCATTTCTACATCAGCTAGAATAGTAGGCATATTCAACTCTACAACTCCCCTTGCATCAACTTATTCTATAAAACTAGTCCACTCAATGGAAAATATGTCAATACAAGAAGAAGAAATCAAAATGATGTGGGAGGATATAAATAACCTACAAGAACCAAAAACTAGATATGAAAACTCTCTCCTGACGGAACTGCATAAATCCTAGAGACTTACCCAAAGAATTCAACAAATAGAGAAGGAGACATCCATGGGTAATACCCTGGCCCGGGTTTAGGAGAACATTTAGAAAAGGATAAATGCAGGCATGATAGATATATGGCCATCCATAAAGATAATATTTGAGTAGAAGGAATTAATTGAGAAATATAGGGAATATATTGAACAAATCAAAGAGGAGTTGCATGATAAATTAAGTGAAGCTACAAATCTCATAAATTCATTAATTCCAAAATCATGCGAGAGCTAGAATACCTAGAAATCAAGGATAGGATTGAGACAATACTAGAGGTAAAAAAGGTGCTAACCAAGAGAAACTTAATTAGAAAACTGGAGAAAATGGTCTAGTTCTCGAATTGGTGTACAAAGGTTCTTCAACAAATTGTAAGTCCTCTAGAAAAGAGACTTCCCAGCTTACTAGTGATAAATGACAAGCTTAGTACATGGCTCGATTAAAACTAGAAATTGATGTCCATTACCAAAGACAATACTATGTTTACAACAACAAAGTGCAACATAACAAGAAAAACGTTTCTAGATGCACTAGCACATGATTTAGACATCCAACATGAAATTGGTATATTTTTATTTCCAATCCAAATTTTGCAAAATACATTGAAGTGGACAAGGTCTACGGAAAACTACTTAAGATTTCTATTCCAAGTGAAAAACATTGGAATAAATTATGCATGTTACTAGAGTAGAAATATGATTTTATTTTCAACACAAGACAAATATCACAATAGAAATGCAAGGGTTAGATATTCAGCAGTTCCACAAAGCTAGGGCTACCAATGTAAGTGGTTTTAATTTTCCTATATTCTTTAACAACTAGAGATAATTTTTTTAGAAGTTCTTAAAATACATCCTCAACAGTTTTGACTAGATATTTTGTAAATAAACTTATAAATACTTCTCTTTTTGAAATATTGTGGGTTGGATTTTGTAGAGAATAAAGTTATTGTATATTTTTCAAGCCTTAGTGGACTTACTAGTAATACTAAAAGATATTTCATGGGATTCTTATGTCAAACTGTTGGTGAAGTGCCTATATTGTCTTATTTGTTTATATTTCATTGTTTACCATACACATTTGTTTCTTAATCTGAGTTATTCAATAGAAATTTAAAGGAAAAAATTTGTTCGGATGTACACTCTGGTTTTGGCTATGAATAATTTCAATTTTTTCAAGTGAGATTAAGTAAAATAAATCTTAATTTCTCTTTAATTAATTGAAATATTTTCTCTTCTTCTTAAGGATTTCACATAAAATTAAAGAATCCAGTTATTTTGGTTACCTCGCCCTATGAAATCCATCTACAAAATACTAAAATTGATCCATACTTTAAGGAACAGACTCGATAGCCCAATGGTATTATATACATCAACCAACCATACAGTACAAACCAATTCAAAAATCAAGCCTTAAACTTATTAACTAGCCTCAGATGTAAAAACAAGAAAATCTAAATTTTATATAAAGATCCCTCTCTGAAGCCGCTAGCGCTAGATCCCAGCTTCCAAATAGGCTTCACAATTACATTTTTATTTTATCTAACAACCTCAGAAATTACAGAGTGAACACATTATAGAAGATAAAAAGTACTCAAGTAATTCATGCAAATTCTCCCATTTGTCTTTAGTAGGGATCAAATAACTAATTTTCTATAGGCCTCATCGACATTTGTGTACTTCTGGAAAGTTGGTTTCATGATGAAAAAATGCTTGAGCTCATGGCTGATGAACAAGTCAAAGTATAAGTCATACAAGAATTGTTTTCCTCTTATGTGTCACTTCATACCTTAAAATTTTGAAATATGTTGGGAAATAGTGGATATTTTTCCTAGTAATATGTTAGGCTCATCAGTTTATCTTCCCTACCAATGAGTTTTGGTAGACCATTACTGTTCAGCACCTCCATCTTCTTGTGACATCTTTGTATGCTCATTTCTAGACTCTAACACTTATTATCAAGTTTTAGCATAAGGTTCCTCTTAGTGTTGATCCTCCCTACTTCTAAAATGGTCTATATCCCATCTTGAATTCCCTGCTGCCCTAATTCTTCTTTGTTTTTGGAATTCAAGAACTTAATAAGTGTTGTTGCATCCTCAGGCTTCTCTCCTAAGTCTATTTTAATTTTCCTTACTAGCTCCTTGGCCATCTGTATCAATTATTTTAGCTCAAAAATAATCTGTATGGATGGGTATAATTTTGTGATGGCTTCACTGGTTTTTTTCCATATATTCTCTCTGGCTCTGGCTAGAGTTTGACCCATAGATGATTCACTACGCAACTACTCAATTTTAACATTTAAATCATGTTTTTTCTTCAACTCTTGGACATAAAAATTATCAAATTTTAATGGTCCAGGAGGATGTTTGTGGCCACCAACCTATCCCTTCTGGACACCCACAACTGTCTCTTTCAGTTTTTCAGTTTCTGTAATTGTAGCACAATTTAATATTTTTAGCTACTTTTTCGGGTCCTGAAATTCCATAGCTGTTTTAAGGCCCTAACTGACATTTTTTGGGAAATTTGGGAGAAGCATGAGTCGATGGACGGATTCTTCTCTTTCCAAAGTTGTATTTCTTAGAAAGATATTTCTAACGAGATATTGTGTGCGTCAAATGGAGATCGTATGCCGAAGTTATAACCCAGAAAATTTGATGTACCAATTTACCCAAATGGGCCCACAGTTTGGCATTTCATCTTCTAGGGTTTGGTTTTTGGATGTTTAGGGTTTCTAGTGTTTCTCAACAATAAATAGCCCTCAGAGCCTCATTGTAACATAGTTTAGAGGAATGTAGCTGCCACATCTCTTCTCAGAGATAAGCTACCATCGCCCTAGCTGGTTTATTTTCAATTCTGTTTGTAAGCATATTTTAGTATTTTACATTAATGAAATGAAGTATTATTTCTGCTACATCCCTGTGTTTATGGTTATCTCTTTAATTTATTCAATTCCAATTTAAATCTGGATCAGTGGAATTAGAGTGGTCTGCTTTTTCTTCTTTTTTCTTTGCATGTCCCGAACAAGGTCGAGATATAAGGAGTTAGGGCTTGAATTGGTTGAACCTTTGCAAGACCAGCCTTGCAAATCCTGATGGCCTCTCATGGCAGATGAGAATAAAGACAAGGGGGAAGGAGATACTACCAAAATCTTGCTTGAGAAGCCCTCAAGCGACAATGGAATGCGATGATGGAAAGCTTTGCGCAGATCCTTCAGTGGCTACCTAGAGGCCCTAGAGGCGATGCATCGGCTTCTAGTAGCTACTCTTGAAATGCTACACCATTTAAGGTACACGCAAACTTTGAAATCTCCATATCCGAGGGTCAAATATATGTAGATTCCATAGATAAATGGTTAAATCTACTAGAAGGGTATTTTTCTGTTCATGAATTTTCGAGTCGGGAAAAGATTGCTTTCGCTCTTCTCAAAGCAGTCCCCCACATCAAGGACTAGTGGGAAACCTACTGCGAGTAGAAGAATGAAAATATAGGCTCACTATTTTCATACACACCCACTTGGGATTCATTCTGAGATGCCGTCAAGGAGAAGTTCTACCCTGTCAAAAGCTATGAGGAAAAATACATCAAATGGACCACACTGCGGCAGGGAAGGGACCAAGATGTTTCAGACTTCACAAACATTTTTCATACCCTTCACACACAGTTGGGTATGAAGGACTCTGTGCTGCATTTGGTACTCAAATGTCACAACTACTTACACATATACATACAGGAAGAGATGGAGTTCTTGAACATCTCCTGAAGATCGAGAATTTGGATCTGCAAATCCAAATACCAAAGGGCAAAGCTAAGTCAGGGTGACCCAAGACAACCCATCAAAGTAGCAAGAAAAGAACAACACCCTGAAGTAGAATAAGGTCACAGGAAAGTGGTGTGAGTTCCACAAGAATACCACTCATAACACAAGTCAGTGTTGGACCAAGCAATCATTGGTGGTTGATTTGAAGGCTTCAGAATTAGATGCATGTTCCAAAACTGAGTCAAAACCTAGCAAGGGGAATGGCAAAGGGAAGCAAATCATTGATGTGGAGCTTAGTGTCACTATTGCCATTGCCAAGATCTAGAAGAATGAGCCTGAAGATCTAGAGGAGGGGGAACATTTTTCCACTCATGGATATGGGTGAAGGTGTTGGCTTGTACAGGCCTGACCTAAGTTCCCAAGAAATATTTGGCCAAACAAATCCCGCAGCTACCACCCTTTTAGCAATATCTCGCGGAGCGTGAACTGAGGTCTCACCTAAGGTAGTAGGGGAGGGTGATCAAACCAGGTTTCCACACCCTTGGGATGTCTACATGTGGTGGGGAGATTTCATGCACCGTTCTACAGCCTCGCGCTGCTCTACTTCCGCATAGATCCGAACTAGCGCTACTTATCAATATTAATTATTTAATGACATATTATAGATCAGATCTACATGTGATGGTCTTTAAGCAAACATTTAATCAAGATACCCAGTACCCGCACTTAACAGAGATACAATTTTACATTAATCCAGAACATAACTATGCGCACAAAGAATCAATAGAATTACCAATCCTAAGTTAACCATATCTATAATAGCTCAGATTCACAAAGAATTTCAAAATCAACTTATCTTTATTTTCCACTTTGTCACCAATACATCCATATCTACCCTGTGCACACAGCTATAGGGGTGCACGCACAGAGCTGCAGACTCTACTAGGTCTCTGCGTACACAGTTGAAGAGAGTCTATCTATCACCCAATACCCTCAACTCCAACTTACAGACACATAGACAACCTTTACAGACTCAAAGCACTATCATTCACTCTCTTCCCGAAAACTACCTTTTATCCTTAGAGCCCCTCTCTATTTATACCATCCCCTAGTCCGTGAACCATGGGTAGGCTTACTTACTCCCTATTATTCTATATTATTTCTTTGGCAAGCAACCCTTTGAATCGACCTTTTACACTTCGCGCTTCACATATTGCAGAGTTTTACAATATTTTTATCCTAACTTCTAGGCTCTCCAACCCAAAACTGTTACATGGGACCACCGCTACCCAATAGTCCCCCAACACAATCATCATGACTCGTCCCGAGTCACTTATCAGTGCATCGATATGTGCTACCTTGGGTTCACAGTTCACCTCCCTATGAGTGACGCTCATCATCCTGATCCTCCTTAATTGTCTCTTACAACACTTCGTCCAGCTTTTTGGTCGTTGTTTCTACCAAATCACACAACTGGTAATGCTCATTCTTCTATGCTAGGCTAGCACAGAACACCCCATCATAGGATTTTAGCTCTAGTAGGGGAGCCGCATACAGGACCTCATTGTACCACTATAGCCACTTCTGACCTTCGTATCTGATCTTCACACTATCTGCTGCAGCTTGTGTTGCAATTTTTGCAAGGCCCTTGCTATTGTCCACACAATCCCAATACTCAAGGTTCATTACAGATGACTTATTAATTGCATTTCTACCAGTTGTTTCCATCTTTCTATGCTTTCTATTTTTGGTTGTGGTTCACTGGCTTGGCCCTGGGCAAGGTTGTGGAATTCAGACAGATTTTCCTTCATGTCATCCATTTTCTAGTACATCCCCTACTAGTGATGTTGAACTCTTCATGGTGCCCGCAACTGTCAACAGGCTATTCCCCAGAGAGCCCTCCCTCTCCAGTGGCCATATCACCACCCTCAGGACTACTCCTTGTCTAGAGATAATGAAAAGTTCCATATCATTAAACAATTGACATGAAGCGTAGTTCTCCCAGTGGATGTTTCCCTGTGATTTATAAACATTCTAAATTTCAAATTCACTGGCTCCCGCTTGTTCTAGCACCCTTGTGTTAAGCCTGCGTGTTATAGGGAAAAGTGTCTATATAGAACTGCTCTATCCCACTAAGGTGTGACAGCTACCTTAGAAACAAACAGAGAAAAGCTACTTTCGTTTTTCCTTTATGAATTATAGATAGAGAGGAACAGAAAGACCAACCTCTGTCTTGCGCTAATCTCCTGATTTGATTCCTCCCTTCTTTGATAGTCTTTAGCTACCTTCTCCCTTGCATGCCCAGCTTCACAAAGTACCTGTAAGATCACAGAAGCATAGCACTAAACAAAGACATGGATCTATAATCATAAACAATCTAGGATCAGATGTAAATTGACCATACAAATGTAGCAAGCATCAATGACACAAGAGCATGGAGGAAAACTTGAATAACTTTTATGGATAAACAAGAAAGAGCCAAGAGGAGTTACAACCAGTTGTTCTGACCCAGCATCAACCTCCCAGAAAAGAAGCCCCTCTTCACCTCAAACAAAGCTTAGATCACCCAACAATCTGATGTTTGTCTCAAGAAACCAACAACAATTCCTTACAATATGCAAAATTCCAGCCTCCTCGATCTCTGGGATGAGGGATCCATATATAGATATCTGTAAGGGGGATGAGTCAGCTTGTAATTTGATTAATGACTTCTCTCTAATATTTCTTGATTCCACTTGGAGATTGATGATCTCTTACTCATCCTTGGTCGAATTTAGTGAGGCAAGTGTCACAGGAGAAGTTTTTGGAAGCTTCCATTGCCTTTCCACCTTGCGGAATGACACTGCCACTTGTAATTTTGCGCCCATCGCACCGCACAAAAGGGATTTTTGAAATGAAACTCACCCTCACATTGTATTTAGGTGATAGGCAACGTACTTAGCCAGTGGAGCAGCTGAAATGATCATGTTTTGACCAATTCTGAGCAGTTTTTCATGGAGAACTTCTGGGAGAAGCTGTAATCTGTTGACCTTGTTCCTTTAGGGGTTAGAAAAACACTTTTAGGGACTTATGAGCCCTTTATTTATGGACATTTCATGCTTGGGGTTGTAGGGCCCAAAAATGTCTATAACACTACGGCAGATCATTTCATATCTAGCTCATACCTATTCTCTTAATTGCCTGTCGCCCAATCCCTTTTTCCGTAATGTGGACACCTTGTCACGAATAGTGACAACAATGGTCACCTCTCCTCTTATCAATGCAACAACACAATCATTTCCATGCAAATCTGACCCTTGTGATGAGCCAAATCAACGTGCACCCTAGCAATCACACATCCTTCCCCTAGACTGGTTTACCATCCGGCACTCTCTTTCAACTGGTTGGAGCAGTGAAACTGTCCTTCAGACAGCTAGTCAGGCGTTTAGCCCACCTGTGTAGAGCTTCAAGAAACTGCCATTCACTCTTCCCTAGAAGGGGTCTCCATTGAGTTTGGCAAGCTGAACCGTGCCCCCATCCATTAGTAACTTATTTGACGACATAGGGTCCGAACCAATGCATTCGAAGTTTTCCAAGGAATTTCTCGAACTTGCTATCATATAGTAATACTAGATCATCCTCCTCAAAAGTGTGCACATTAATATGAAGATTATCCCATGCTTTTTCTCGATGTTTCTGTACTTTATGATGAAATCCAACCAAAAACCTTTCCTCCTCCAGTTCTTCTAGCTGCGTGAGCCGTTCCTCCAAAGCCTCGCGGTCTGCCATAGCTGTTATTGCCACTATCCGTAGACCAGGCACAATGTATTCCATAGGCATAATGCCCTCCTTGCCATAGAATAACCGAAAAGGTGTCTGGCCCATCAAATTCTTGCACGTGGCTTGGTATGCCCAGAGCACAACAAGGATGCAAAAGTCGAAGTCTTTTCGTTGCGCATTATAGACCTTTGGCAATGCAGTCTCCCAAATTTTGTTGAATGCTTCGATGGTCCCATTTCCTTGCAGGTGATAGGGTGTACTATGTTGATGATATATCTAGAATTCCTCAGTGAGTGTGTTGATTGTTTCATTTAGAACGTATGTTCCCCGATCACTCATGAGAATTTTGGGACATCCAAACCTTGTCAGCACGTTCTTGAACAAAAAATTTGCAGTTGTTGCAAACGTGTAATCCTTAACCAACTATGCCTCTACCCATCGAGTTAAATATTCTTTCACGGTGATGAACTAGGATGCGCCTATCTTCCCTCATGGCATGATAGGTCCTACGAAGTCGATTACCCACTTCTCAAATGGCTACAGTGTCATTTGTGGCTTGAGCGGCATTTCATCTCTTCATGATGTTTTCCCCGTCCGTTGACACATGTTGCAGGCTCGGCATCATGCTTTTGAATCTTGTTGTAGACTAGGCCACCATAATCCTACACGAAGAATCTTCTGGGCTGTGGCATGACCCGCATAATGTTCACCAGCAACCCCCCCATGTGCTTTAGCTAGGATCTGCCCTCGCTCGAACTCTGGGACATATCTGCATGATGTTTCATTGTTGCACATTTTGTAGAGGTGTCGTACAATCATGGTAAAGTCTATTGCATGGATCACTAATTCCTTCTTCTACTAAACAAAATACCCCTACGGTGTGGTTCCTATAGTTATGAAATAGATTATATCCTCAAAGTGGCCATCCGCTATGCACACTGCATACATCTGTGCATCTGGGAGTCTCTCCTCTAAATTTATGGGCTCTTTGCCGGTCTCAATTCAGGACAGGTGATCTAGGCCTATTTTTAGATGTCCCAGATTTACAACAATATCAAAGTCATTTTCTTGGAATAACAACAACCACCTACAAATGCAGCCCCCCAACACAGGCTTACTCACTAAATATTTGAGTGTCGAGTGATCAGTATACATATTAAAGTGTCCTCTAAGCATATAGTGGTGATATTTTTGAAGCCTATATACCATCATTAATCCCTCTTGCTCAATAGTGCAGTAATTCATCTCATCTTTTGAAAATCAGTGGCTTGCAAACGCAATCAGGTGGTCAATTCCCTCCGCTCCTGGTTCAATAAGTACCACCCACAACGCGATACACAACGTGTCGACATGGACATGAAATTTGACATCCCATTTCAGAAAGACCAATATAGGGGCATATGCCATCTTTTCCAGCAATAAGTAGCATCCTTCTTCAACAATTGTTCCATTGGAGCCATGATCTGGGTGTAGCTTTTTATGAACTTTCTATAGTAGCCCGTCTGTCCCAATGTGGCACATAGTTGTTTGACACTTTGCGGCACTTGCAGATTGAGTATGATAGCGATATTTTCCAGATCCACCATCAAACCTTGCTTACAAACCACATGTCCAAGCAGGTTCTTGAAGGAGACAAGGGAAGTACACTTCTTCAGGTTTAGCATGATCTAGTGTCATCGGCAAGTATCCAACATTAATTGTAAGCTTGCGATATGTTTCCTAACCAGTCTAAATATGATCCAGTCATCAAGATAGACCTCTAAGAACTTATGTATAAATTCCTTGAATGTAGCTACCACAATGCACGAGAATATCGCTGACGCATTCTTCAGTCAAAAAGGCATCACGGTATACTGGAAACAACCCCATTCAGTGGAAAATGTTGTTTTACTCATGTCGTCTAGTGCGATCTTTATCTTGTGGTACCTTGAAAACCTGTTTGTGAAGGGGTAGGCTTCCTGCCCTGCCACATTTTCTAGTATCTCATATGTAAAGGGCGTCGAGAACAAATCGTTAACAAAGGCATCATTGAGCTTCTTCAGATCCACGCAGATGCGAATCTCAACCTTCTGCTTCTTCTCCTCCACCACCATAGGACTCACCAAGTTGGACTCCTCGACTAGATCAATGATTCTTTCCACCAGCATCTTATCCAATTCTTCACGGACCTTTGCTTTCTATTTTGGATTCAATCCGTAGGGTCGATGCTTAACTGGCTTCGCATCCAGCTTCAAATTTATCTTCATCACTCCCAGGTCTCCTAGGATCCCTTTTAACTCTGTGATTTTTCTTCGGAATAAATCTCGATATTCTCTAAGCAACTCGACGACCTTTTCCACCGTGGCATCTTCCCAACCGTCCCCAAGCATTGTATACTTTGGCTCTTCTTCTGTTATGATATTTAATTGTTTTGTTTTCAATGATGTCGTGATGTCTGGATCTTCGATTTTGGTTCTGCACACCTCACGACTTACCTCTGATTGTGGAATATCTTAGGATATTCCGACACATAGGAAATAGTTAAGTACAACTTGGTCTAGTATAGAGTTAGGTATAGAGTTAGGTAAAGTGTGCTTCTTTACCATGTACATTTTGTAACTTACAATACGACGGTCACAATATGTAGTGATCCGACGATTCATTCTCTCCTCGGTATTACCGACACTTGATCCATGGCTTGACACCCGATTGGTCCATGATCTCTATTTAAAGAGCATGGAGGGTCATTTGTAGGGTAATCCGTCTATGAGAGAAGCATATGTAATTTTTCATTCTTTAATTAATAAATTGCCTGAATTGGCCGCGTTGGCTCAGGCCGTGGATTGTTTCCCTCTTTGAGGGTTTTAACCACGTCAAAAGTATTGGTGTATTGATCTGGGATCTTTTGGTGAGTGGTGTCCTTCGGTGTTCTATCTGAGGAACTTAGCCTATAAATTCCTACATGGTATCAGAGCTATTTGAGGGTCGTGTCCATTGGTGATCCAAATCTTAAGCCGGTAGAACTACATCCGATAACCGTTCCCTAGATCTACTGTTTCCGACTGCTTTCGGGCCACGAGAACTACTCTGTTGTGTTGGGAGCATCTGTTCTAGTGAGGAACCCCTTTGGTTTCACGCAAAAAGGTTTCTTGTAGCCCTAGCTGCATCGTTTTTAAGATCTGGAGGTATACAGTCTTTATTTGTAGTTTACAGTCATTTTCTCTCTGTTCATTTCGGTTTCAGTTTATTTAGCTTTTTTTATTACCGGATCTATACCTTTCATTTCTGCATATGCTCTTTGCCGACTCTGTGCGATCTAGGCAAATCAGAAACAGAAAGGAAGGATTTTTCTCATGCGTATGCTCTTTTCCACTGTGCCTTAGTGTGATCTCGGAAAATCAGAAACATTGAGGAAAATATTTAGTTTTCAGCTAAAGCTAACTTCGAGCTGCAAGGTTTGTTTTTAAAAATATTTAGTTTTCAGCTAAATCTAACTTCGAGCCGCAAGGTTTGTTTTTTTTGTATGTTCATGTTGGGTTTTGTGTTTTTTGTTTTGTAGGGAAAAAGAGCTTTCTCAAAGCAAGCACGCAACCCAAAGCATCAACCCCTCTCTCTCTCTCTCTCTCTCTCTCTCTCTCAAACTTTTTGTATAGCTCACTTGGTGGAAAGATAATTTATGAGAGTAGAGGTGTTGGGTTCAAGTCTCCATTTTGTGGCGGCAGATTTTTTCATTTCCGCACATTCCCGCACTTCGTCGGCGAATTCATCAAATTTTCTTCAAAAAGCCATAACTTCTTCATCCGGAAGTCGTTTTCAGACCCTTTTTTTTGAAACAGCCTAATTTTTCGAGATATTTCTATTGCAACACTTATTTTTAACATCTATAGCTTTAGTTCTTTTTTTTAAATGGAAAATCCATGCCAAGTTATTCTTGACAGCACCAACTACTCCCAATGGTGGTCCTACGTTGTGGATTTACTTAGAAGTAAAGGTCTTTACAGAATAGCCACAAGCCAAGAGACCAAACCGAAAGATGAATACAAGGCAGCTAAATGGGAGAATAGACAAGAGAAAGCACGTAGGTTGATAGGGATGTCTATTTCTCCAGATCTTATATTCCATATTGCAGAACTTGATACTCCTGATGAAGCAATGAAATAGATTACTAAAGTCTTTGGAATTAAAAATGAACTTAAAGCCCATCAACTTGAAAATGAATTGCTTACATTGGACCCCAATAATTTTTCTTGCATTGAAGATTTTTTGTCCAAGTTCAAGACCCTTAGACTTCTCTTGGAAGGTGTTAAGGTTAAGAAAGAAGATAGTAGCCTTATCTACTCCATTATTACTAAGTTGGGACCAGCCTATTCTGTGTTTGTTTCCACCTTCCATTCTACAAGAGAAGCCTTCATTTCTCAAGGAAAAACCTACAAGTCTACTTCCTTTGATTCCTTTTGTGATTCTTTAATAAGCGAACAAGAAAAACTCTTATACCTTGGTCTTCTTCATCTTGGAAACTCTTCTAAGAAAGCGTTAGCCGCCCAGCAACAACCAAATCCAAAGAATCCTAAGAAGTTGTATCCTAAAAAGAATGGTCCTAAACCAAACAAGGGTCCTAAGAATTTTTAGCCTCAAAATGAAAAATCATCTCAACAAAATGATAAGACAAATAAAAACAAAGGGAAGAAGACTGATAGACATTGCAACTTTTGTAATCGAGATGGCCACTTAGAATCCAAATGCTTTAAGAAGATGGAAGCCTTGGAAGTAGCAATGAAGAAGAATAACATCCATTTGGGGAACTCTTCAACTTCAACTTCATCTTCAGGAATGGCACTTTCTACATGTGGTTGTCAAGCATCTCGGTCTGGCTATGAACTAAATGTATCTTCTTCTTCACATTCTCATGAGTGGCTCATTGATTCTGGAGCTTCTTATCACATGGCCAAAAACAAAACCATGTTTGCTTCTTTAAATGATTGTAACACCAAAAATATATATGTTGGTGATGATAGATCTCTCAGTGTTGTAGGGACTGGAATTGTTCATATAGACAATGGTCAGTTTAATGATGTATTATGTGTTCCAACCTTATCCTGCAACCTTCTATCTGTATATCAGATAACTCATTCAGGTGAAGGTAAAATCGTTGACTTTTCACCTCACGATGTTGTAATTAAGGACCTAAGAGATCCTAGACAGATTTTAGCTACTGGCATTGCTGATGAATCTACAAGGTTATATAAGTTTCACAACTTTGGGTCATCAAATCTTCCCTCAGTATTTGTTGCTCATAATGATGAAGTGAGAAAACTTTGGCATGAGCGATTTGGTCACTTAAACTATCACTCTCTTCACAATCTATGTAAAGAAAATATGGTGACAGGTCATCCAATGGTATCTTGCAGAGATGGTGTTTGTTCCGGATGTGTACACGGAAGACATCATCTAGACAGTTTTGAAAAACGTGCCTCTTGGCATGCCTCAGGCCCTTTACAGCTCGTGCATAGTGAATTATGTGGTCCACTTCCAATTGCTTCATTCTCTAGCTACAAGTATTTCTTAACTTTCATTGATGATTTCTCCAGACGCACTTGGGTATACTTCTTAAAACTTAAGAGAGAAGTATTTAACATGTTCTTGGCCTTTAAGGCCTTTCTTGAAAAACAATCTGGACATCAAATTCTTAAGCTAAGATCTAATAATGGTGGAGAATATGTTAAAAACACATTCATTAACTTTTGCACTGAGAATGGAATTCAAATGCAACATATTGTTCCATATACTCCACAACAAAATGGTGTAGCTGAAAGGAAGAATCGCACCATAAAGGAAATGACTAATTGTATGCTTCAATCTAAAGGACTTAGTCTTAATTATTGGGCATAAGCAATTAACTGTGAAAATTACATAATAAATTGCACTCCTACTAAGGTTTTAAAGAATATCACTCCAGAAGAAGCATGGAGCTCAATCAAACCAGATGTAAGTCACTTTCGTGTTTTTGGAAGTGAAGCATGGGCCCATATCCCAGATGAGAAACATAAAGCTTTAGAACCTAAGAGTGAAAAATGTAGTTTTGTTGGATATTCTGAAGATGTCAAAGGATATAGACTTATTCCACTTAAGTCCAAAAATGTTATCATTAGAAGAGATGTAAAGTTTACTGAAAATATATCGGCTTGCGAGCCTAGTTCAGCGGATGTGCCACCTCTCCCTATCTCTTCTACTTTCGAAAATATTTCTTCTTCAGATGATGAAAGCGAGGATGAAAATCCTCCCCCACCTTCTCAGGATCCTCCTTCAGCTCCTCATATTCCAAAATGGGTCCGTGCTACTCGGGATGTAGCGGGTGATCTCGCATGCGATCCTACAGATCAGCGACGTACACGTTTTCAGTTCAAGAGAGCCTCTTCTTTACTGGCTCAAGCTTCAGTGAATTATGATCCTGACACCTTTGCAAAAGCTTGAGGCCATCCAGTTTGGGAAGTAGCTATGAATGAAGAATATCATTCAGTATTGGCAAATGATACATGGGATCTTGTTCTTCTACCAAAGGGACGAAAACTTGTTAGATGCAAATGGGTTTACAGAACCAAGTATGGACCAGATGGGAAGGTTGATAAACATAAGGCTCGTCTTGTTGCTAAGGGTTTTTCATAAGTTGAAGGCATTGACTATACTAAAACCTTCTCCCTTGTTGCCAAAATGAACTCTATCTACCTTGTTCTTTCCCTTGCTGCCTCTTTCAAATGGGAAATCGATCAGATGGATGTTAAATCTGCCTTCTTGCATGGGGACTTGCGTGAAGAAATATATATGGAACAACCTATCGGCTTTATACAAACAGACTTCAGCCTTGTATGTTGGCTTAAGAAATCCCTTTATGGTCTCAAGAAAGCTTCTCAAGCTTGGTATGCCAAAATGGATAAATTTCTTTTAGAAAATGGCTTTTCTAGGTGTCATTCTGACAATAATGTCTACACCAAGAAAGTGGGAAAATCTCTTATCATTCTTGTTCTTTATGTTGATGACCTTATCCTGACTGGTAGTGATCCCAACCTTATAAACCATGTGAGGTATAGCCTTAAAAGGAAGTTTGAAATGACAGACTTAGGACACTTACATTATTTTCTTGGTCTTCAAGTCTTGCAATCCAAGGAAATTATTTCCCTTTCCCAATCCAAGTATGCCTGTTATATTCTACACCATTTTCACATGGAAGACTGTAAGCCAGCCCCTTCTCCCTTTCAGTCTAGAGTCAAACTTTCAGTCACATGTACTTCTCCTGAAGTTGATGCTACCTTATACCATCAACTTGTAGGAAAACTTTTGTATCTAACCCATACTCGTCCTGACCTTTCCTTTGTTGTTGGCCTTGTTGCTTAGTTTATGCAAAACCCACATGAAAGTCATTGGAAAGCAGCTAAAAGAATACTTCGTTACATTCGAGGTACAATTCAGTTTGGGATTCATTACAGTGCAGAAGCAGGTCCTCTATTGGTTGGTTTCACTGACTCTGATTGGGCTGGTGACCCTGATGATCGGAAGTCTACTGCAGGTTATGTGTTCACTCTTGGTTCGGGACCTATTACATGGGCTTGCAAGAAACAAGGTGCCATTTCTCTTTCTTCAGCAGAAGCAGAATATCATGGTGTCGTAGAAGCTAGTAAGGAAGCCTTGTTGCTTCGTCAGATCCTGTCAGAGTTTGGCTTTTAGCACCAACATCCGACTACACTTCGGTGTGATAATCAAACTGACATTCAACTATACAAAGATCTAGTCCAACATAAGCGCAACAAACACATTGAAGTTCACATGCACTTCATCAGAAATCTCATTCACGACCATGTCCTTGAAGTGCAATATTGTTCAACAAATGATCAAGTTGCAGACATCTTTACAAAGGCTCTCACAGAGGCGAATTTCACTAAACTTCGATTTATTGTTGGAGTTCAGGAAGTTGTCACTAAGGGGGGACAGGCCCTAGTGCCTCCTTCCTTCTCCTATTGTGTCATATTTGTAAATCCTTCAATCCTATCCCAAGTTGTTCTTAAGGGGAGATGTTATGATATTATGACACATAGGAAATAGTTAAGTACAACTTGGTCTTGTATAGGGTTAGGTATAGATTTAGGTAAAGTGTGTTTCTTTACCATGTACATTTTGTAACTTACAATCTGACGGTCATGATATGTAGTGATGCGACGGTTCATTCTCTCCTCGGTATTACCGACACTTGATCTATGGCTTAACACCCAATTGGTCCATGGTCTCTATTTAAAGAGCATGGAGGGTCATTTGTAGGGTAATCTGTCTACGAGAGAAGCATATGTAAATTTTCATTCTTTTATTAATAAATTGCCTGAAGTCGTTGTGTTGGCTCAGGCCGTGGATTGTTTCCCTCTTTGAGGGTTTTAACCACGTCAAAAGTACTGGTGTATTGATCTGTGATCTGTTTGTGAGTGGTGTCCTTTGGTGTTCTATCTGAGGAACTTACCATATAAATTCCTACAGAATATTTATGTTTTGTGGGTCGTCCTCATAATCTTCTACCTATAAATTATAACATTCCAAGGCCTGGCTTAGCTGTCGTGATGAGTCTGGCTGCCTGATTTATTCTAGTTCTGGTGGAATTTTGAAAATGGTGGCCTTTACCATCTGTAACGCATCATTCGTGATATCCATCCATTGGTATTCAAAGAGGAATGTCACCAAAAGCCATTCGTGCAAGATATCTCATTCACTTGTGCCATGTCAGATCTCTATTTCAATATACTAGTTTCTTGGGATGACATCCAAGGTATGCTAAAATAAGTGCACCCACTCTGGTTGAGGGTCCTTGCCATAAGCTTTGGTCCATCTGGTAAGGTGCATGTGTAGATTATCACATCCATCGTACTTCTCCATTACTCATAGTTGTGGCTTCCCAAACGTTATATTCATCATCTGCCTTTGAAATTTCCTTCATGGGTGCCCTACTATCTCGCAGGTATCATGTGTAGTGTCCATTTTAATGCATCAAACGATTGGTGTTCTGGTACCGCGCTCTCAAACTTAGTGAGGAATTCATCTACTATTGTCAGCCCATCATATATCGGCATTTCGCGATCGTGAGCTCGCACGCAATATAGGGATTTGGTCACCATATTGCAGTGTAGTGTGGTTACTCAGTTCAGCCTGTTACACCACCGCTCATCTTCTTCATCTAAATCGCTAGTGAAAAATTCTACATAACCCCGTGATATTTTCCTTCGTTGGCTTGTCCCCTTGTGGCCTATATGAAATAATTTTGTAGATACAATCCAATTCATTGTCCCCTTCTTCGTTGTGCACCAGTTCTATGTAACGTTATCCTTTAGTCAGATCTAGTGCAATGACTACGTAGAGTGACTTCTTCTCAAATATCATCTTCCACTACTTTAAATTAGTAACCCCATTCATGTCGGTGGCCTAGTCTATCCCTAACAACACAGGGCAAGGGCCATTTTAATCCATGATCTCAATAACTTCAAATTTCATCCGAGTACTTGCGCCATCGATATCTATCGCAATTCCTTGTAGCCTTCCCATGGGCAGGACCTTTTGCTTGTTTGCCATCCAAAATTGAATAGGAGACCATTGCAATGTGGGCTTTCCCATGTGCTCCCAGGTCTGTTTAGGAAATACATTTGTATATCAGCCCAGGTCCAGAATGACCTGATCCATCTCATAATCACCAATCTACACCGTTAAGTGCATTTCCCGCCCAGTCCACGACACATGCCTTCCCAATTTTCGAACAACGCGAGGTTCACTCCACCCGGCGCATCTATTTATCAATTCTTGGAAACCTTTAACTACCATGTTGTCGCGAAGCAACTTCATGCATCTCTCTAAGAAGGTAGTTAGCATCGAGGGATCCCTGTCTAGCTTAGGTCGATCCCTATTATCTGGGGTACAGTCCTCTGCCAACCCTTGCATCTTCCTTAGTTAGGTTCCCTTTATCTTCTCATGTGGTCACACCACTTCTCAATACCATGTTAACTTTGGGATCTACATGTGTTGCGTCGTCGTGGGTGGCGTTGCCTTTTTTCACAAATATGTGCTATCAGTGTGGGGAAATCTATCAGCTCATGATCGAATTGGTCATAGTAGGTGCATGATATTTTGGCTGGGTTGGAAAAATCCTACACGTAATGTCCCGGTCCTCCACATTTGTAATAGATTAGCTATCCGAGACCCATCCCTAGCCCTAGTATGCCATGAACTCATCTGCATCCCTTGCACCCACCACGCGCAATTGTCGCAGCTTTGACCCTAGCCTCACATCAATCTGCATTCTATAGTTTGGGGACTAGGCCATCAACAATTAATAGCTATGAAAGTCTTGTTCCATGGCCCACTGATCTGCAGAAGTTGAAAAAGAGGTATTGGGGGGTCTGGTTGAATTTTTGTAGTAGATGATAGCTATCACTGTTATGCTTTCCTCCCACTTGAGAGATTGTACACTAGAGCGGAGTCATCGTACATGGCCCTGCTTGTGCCTCTGGTCGCAATGTTGTTGGTCCCCCTATTGCCACATAATTCAAAAAGGCCGGGCAGTGATCTTTATCATACCCCTGGCTTCTGTACCATATACACCATACTTCCTCTCAGACTTCTAGTGGAGGTGCTTGGTCCTGTTTCAATTTCTTCATTTCGAGACACAAGTTTTGTATCTATGCTTGGATCTACTAAACTCCCAACCCCAGGGCCTGTAACAGAGTCTCATGAAACCTCATTTATATCTCTAATTCTTCTGCTTGGGTTGAGATTTTTTGTTGTGACAATGTCATCGTTAGATGTGGTGTTAGTGATGCCACAAACCAAGTTCACCGATGTCCATCCAACAGTGTCATGTTCACTTCACGGATGGTACTTTTTAGTCTTTGATCGAGATTGCATGGGGTTTCACCAGGTATCATTGCGATCTCTTTGAACCCTATGATCGACTATGTCTCTAACTTCAGCTGGATGGATTATTTCATTAGTTTGGTTTGGATTTCCGTTGTTCCCACAATTGGATGATCACTTGAGTACTTTATGTACAAAGTCAAAGATTGGTCCTGTAGCACACTAACTAAAGTATCCTTTATGATATTGTTGTCCATAATTCTGTGTGCATCCCATACCGACATTACCATGAACCAAAATTATTCTCGATCTTTGCTTCCTACTCCTTTGAATACCAGCAGCTCGATCACGCTCGTCATTTTCAACTTTGGGCTTGCGCATCAATGTTCCCTAAACTACTACTACTCCTGATCCCTTCGATATTCAAATTTCTTCTCTATAGAGTTCCAGAATTCCAACATCAGACACCCCCTAGGCAGATGTTGGTCTCAGCAATGGAATGATTTGTTGGCTTCTATGGTCTTGACCCAGGTTCGCAATAGTTATTTAGCCAAACAAATCCTACAGCTACCAGCCCTTTTGGCAATAGCCCAAGGAGCACAGACTAAGGTCTCACCCGAGGTAGTAGGGGAATGTGTTGGAACCAAGTTTCTACACCTTTGGGATGCCTAGATGTGGTCAGGAGATTTCGCACATTGTTCTACAGCCTCATGTTGCTCTACTTCCGCGAAGATCCGAAGTTGGGCTACTTCTCAATATTAATTACTTAATGATGTATTATAGATTACATCTACTTGTGATGGTCTTTAAGAAAACATTTAATAAAGGTACCCAATACGTGGAATTAATAGAGATACAGGTTTACATTAATCCAGAACATAACCATGCACACAAAGAATCAATAGAAATACCACCCATAAATTAACCAGATCTACAATAGCTTAGATTAACAAAGAGTTTCAAAATCAACTTATCTTTATTTTCCACTATATCGTCGATACATCTAGATCTACCCTCCACACACAGCTACAGGGGTCGACGCACACAGCTGCGGACTCTACCAGGCCTCTGCATACACAACTGTAGAGCCTCTATCTATCAGCCAATACCCTCGACTCAGACTTACAAACACGTAGACAACCTTTACAAACTCATAGCACTATCATTCATTATCTTCCCAAAAACTGCCTTCTATCCTTAGAGTTGTGCTCTATTTATAGCATCCCCTTGTCCACGAACCATGCGTAGGCCAAATTACTCCCTATTATTCTCTATTATTTCTTGGATGGACAACCCTTTGACTCAACCTTTTACAGTTCATGCTCCACATATTATGTAGTTTTATAATATTTCTATCCTAAATTCTAGGCTCTCCAACACAAAACTGTTACATGGGACCACCACTACAATTCATTGTCGACAGTGGCCGTAAAAAGAACCTCATTTTACTAGAGGTCATGTAGTGGTTGGGCCTACCGACTACACCACACCCGCAGTTGTATAGTGCGGAGTGTCTTCATGAAGGACAAGATCTCAAAGTTCGCAAACAACGATACCTTCCTTATAGCATCAAGCCCTTCAGAGACGAGGTATAATGTGATGTTACACCTATGGATGTTTGTGATGTAATATTAGGCCAGCCATACTTGTGGAGGTGACTTGCTGTATATGAGTCAAGGCCTCGTGTTGTCATTATTTAATTGGGTAATTCTTTATACAGGATACTGGAGGTAGCCTCACCTACTAGCACCTCTTTGATCACTGCTAAGAAAGCTAGCAAGCTCATCTCACATACTAGGATATTCATTTTCTGTCTTATACGCTCCGAAAGTAAGAGGAAGATTGTTGCTACATCCATGATCCATACAAAGGGTTCCTCCATGCAGGAGCATCAGCAAAGGAATACGGTCGTGACAGAACATAGGAACAACTTCTCCTCACCCACAGGGGCACAACACAAACTTCAGGTTGGCAACAAAGTCTGGTTGAATCTGTAGAAAGAACGCCTTATAAGAGCCCAGCAGAAGCTCCGACCATGCCGACATGGTCCTTACACCATTACCAAGGCTGTGTGGAATAACGATTTGGAGGAAAACGTTCTTCCATTCCTTCACTTGCACCGATTTTTCAATGTTGAACGCCCTCGACGATGCTTCCCATGATTACTAGACACATTCGAGATTGCATAATAGCTCACCTGGGACCATGCTTAGTAGATGGAGGAACTCAACTCAATCGGGGCCATTGCTTCCTAAGGGGGGAGAAATGTTCCAGGTGGATGTTGGTGTCCACTCACCTATACCATCTGGACCCGCACAACTATCTATTTTAGTTTTTCAGTTTCCGTAATTGTAGCACAATTTACTATTTTTAGCAATTTTTCGGGTCCTGAACTTTCGGGGGTATTTTGTGGCCATAAACGACATTTTTTTGGGAAATCTAGGAGCAACATGGGTCCATGGACTGATGTTTATCTTCCCAAAGTTGTAGTGCTCGAATAGATCTTTCTAACAAGATATTGTACGCATCAAATGAAGATCATATGCCAAAGTTACAACACCGGGATGTTGATGTACCAATTTACCCAAATGGGGCCCACAATTTGGTGTTTCATCTTCTACAGTTAGGTTTTTGGATGTTTGGGGTTTTCCATTGTTTCTCAACAATGAATAAGCCTTTGAGCCTCATTGTAACATAGTTCAGAGGCATGTAGTCACTACATATCTTCTGTGAGATAAGCTACCATTGCCCTAGCTAGTTTATTTTCAATTCTGTTTAGAAGAATATTCAGTATTTTACATTAATGAAATGAAGTATTATTTCTGCTATATCTTTGTGTTTATGGTTATATCTATAATTTGTTGCATTCCAATTTAAATATGGATCATTTAACTTATGTTCTGACAGTGTCTTAAGCTGGGCTCTTAACTTAACAATTTCCTATTCCTCAATGGACAGATCGTCCATGGCTTTAACAAGTTAACATGAAGAATTTGACATTTGTGCTGGTGCTCGAGTAGATGTAGATTTTCATGGGGTTGTGGTTGCTATGATTTGTATTTTTGTAAGTGAAACAATGGACAATTGTGCTTCCTTCTCCTTCTCTTGGAGCAGTTTATCCAATTCTACTTCCATCTCCTTGATCTCGTTGTTCTACTCAATAACTATCCAGAATATATATTCTTCATGATTTTAAATCTCTCTGACTTCTTGAAGCTATGGATCTTCTAGGGTAGGAATTTTTAGTTGTTTCCTTAATGCTACTACATTAGAATCCTTTTTTTTCCCCAACTCTTTTGTTGCCTTTACATCTTTGTGATTCTGTCCCAATTTGATCACCATGTCTTCTAGTGACTTGATCCTGGTATCCTTGGCTAAGTATGAAATCCTTTCCAAATTTAGTTATGATTGTGTATTATTTAGCGATACCTAAAATCTAGAATTAGATGTGGAAACATTTTTTAGTGTAGAATATGCTGTGGATGAATCTGCATGTTTTTACCTAGCTTTTTACCTTGATTCCTGTATCCATTTTGCACCATTGGTTGTCAGTTTGAATTCTAACCCACATAATTATACCTCTTGTCATGGAATTATGAATCATTAATAAATGAATCATAGTCATACGGGATTTTTTCCTAAGTGGCTTGTTAATTCAATTATTCTTGCAGATTTGGAGGAAGTATGATCAAGACCATGGTTCTCCAATGGTGACCATCCAGCTAGCAACACCATATTAAGACATTAGCTGCAATGGTGGATCAATATTCTAATCAATGCATTGCTATCTTTATATTTTGTTTCTCTTAAGAAACAACAATGTAATTGTAGGGAGACATTTGTCGTAATTCTAGGAGTTGTTAGTGTAATTGTATAATTAGAGCTATGGGTTTGTGGATGACAGTAGTTAAGATCACAAGAAATTACATTAACTTTGAGTATTTAAAATCATACATGTATTATCCTTTTGATTAATGAAATTTTGATCTTCTGGCCATTTCATGACTTCTTGATCTCACCAGAACCCTGATCGGCAACTTGGGCCCACTCTGTTGACCAATTGTTTTTGGATCGGTGTGTGCATAGGTTTAGTTCAACTAATTTATTTATTAATGTGAATTTTGATCAACATGTTCTTATGAGTCTGCTTTGTTGTTACTCTTTTTGTTGTGACAATCGTTATTATAGTTACTGTTATTTTTTGTTATAGTTATCGCTTGTTGTTACACAGTGTTAAGTTTATACTTGAACGTTCAGTGCTAGGTAGGGAAAAAATGGCTTTCACATACTTTGCATCATAACCTTCAAATAACTCATAGAGCCTTGGGTTGATAATTAATGTGTAATTGGGTGAATCACATGATTCATATTTGAACACCAACATTTTGGCACAATTGTTGCGGAGGTTGTTAAGGGCACAATAGTATGATCTGTATTGATCATAGGACTGATCTCTCATCCTAGCAAGGGAATTTTTCACCCTACTCTAGGTCCTGAGCATTAGATGGTTTTTGTTGCTTTGATTGTCTTGTTTCCTTTTTCATAGGAGCCACTCTCTCATCCTAGGAAGGGAAGTTTTTTTGTCACCCTATTTTAGATCCTGAGCTTAATTTTGTGATTGATTTATTTTCTTTCGTTGGTTTCTTTTTAGGGGCCACTCTCTCATGCTAGGGACAAATTTTTGTACCCTTCTCTAGGTGCTTAGATTTTTATTTTCCTTAATGTTTTACTTTTATCTCATGATTATATGAACAAAGGAGAAAATAAAAGTGGTAGAGGAAGACCCCTGAAAAGAAGGGGGAGAGATCTAGGTAGAAATACCTACATATGAGAGATCATTTCAAGAGCTGATTTAGGAGCATAATCGCAAGGTAATATTAGGGTTAGATCTCATACAGGATCTTTAAGGAAATCAATTTCACAACCAAAACCTTCCCCAATAATAGAAGTGAAATTCAGGGAAGAAGTAGCAAGTAGAGGATCTGAGGAACCACATATTACAAGTTCAAAGGAAGAAGATTTGAGAGAAATATATGCACCATTTGATCATGTGGGCATTGTTAAACAAGATCAACCACCTAATATATAACAACTAGATCCATAACATATTGATATTCCAAGTGGGTATTGGTAGATATTGATGGGTCCTGCAACCTCTTCGATCAAATTTTCAATTGGAGATATCAGAGGTGATGCGCCTATGAAGCCTATTCCTATGACAACATTACCTAATTTCCATGGTATTTCTTATGAGGATCTGGACAAATTCCTTTTTGAATTTGACATTTTTTTTCGAGGGTATGATTTATTTCTGATTCTTAAGAATTGAAGATATTCCCTGCTACTTTGAAAGGCAGACCTTTGAGATGGTTTAGGGGTTTAGGGGGGAACCTATTGCTACATAGGATGATATGAAGGCAATTTTCCTTGAGAAATATCAAGACTACTACAATTCCCAATATGTGAAGCAAGAAATCATTAAGATTATATAGAAAGATGTTGAGAAGATGCAGGACTTTGTGGAGTGCTTTCAATATAGTTTGCAGAAATTTGGCCATCGTGATGTGGATATGAATATTTTGAAAATAATATTTCTCCCAACACAAAGGGAGGAATGTTTGGAACTATTTAATGTGGTAGGGAAATGAGACATATCACAAGATGAATTTGATGCCATCTACAAATTATGCATCAAGTTTCCATGAGGGGATGTGAGGCATAGGTAGGGGATCCGAACTCTCAAAGCATTCATCGATGGAGTTACAGAAGGAGAGATTGGAAAATTTCTCGACAATTTGAGAACTGATATCTTGAGCATACTTTCATCACAGCTAGATGTGTTAGAAGTGAAATAGAAGCATAGAAGGCTATGTCCATTTTTTGTCCTCAATGAAGGAAGAAAGATTCACTGAAGGAGTACCCATTGAATTCCATCAAGACTTGCGTGATATGTGAAGATTGTCATTCCACTAGCACATCTCCATCTTTTCTTGGGTTGAAGAGAATATTTCATGGAACAACTGAAGAAATGGATCAATTGTATTTTATGGGATCAAAGAAACCATGGTAACCAGAACCATAAAACATTAATCAAGGTATGCCTCAAGAAGCTTCTCAGTATTTTAATAATCTGAATTTTGGGCCTCCATCTGTACCCTTTTCACCTTTATGGTCACAGTATTATCAATATAAAATGCCTTGGTAACCATGGTACTCTTAATGTAGTACAAGGCCTTCATGGTCGTAAAATTGGTGTGAACATTATCCTCCACCTTCAACGAAATTCTCCCAACGTATGCCACAACAACAACTACAACTACCTTCTAATGCGTCCTCTAGTAATCCTCCTCTTCATCCGCAACTACCTATTCAATCCAATCCAAATCGAAACGAATGAGAGGATCAGTAGGTTGAGATACTCAACTTCCCTGAATATAGTATTTCCAACGTCAAATGTAATGAATTGAATCTCCAGTCCAATCGGGTGGTGAATGCTCAGACTTCACAAATAATTATTGAACATAATGATGATGAAGTCTAGGAACCAAAACCTAGAGCTTCTACTATAACAACTCGGGATGAGTCAATACAAATTCTTATGAAACAATGAACCCCTTCATAGACTATTGTTATAGAGGGTGTCAAACCCTTCCACCTTTTCCTGAGAGATTATTAGGGAGAAAACCAAGTCCCTGTCCTGAACTCAACATTTTAGGGGTGATACAGAAGTTATTTTTCAAAATCCTATTACTTCAGGCTATGAAGGACATATCTATTTATGCCAAAACAATTAAAGCATATTTCTCTAAGAAACTTCTTAGAAAAAAAAAGGATCCACTCACTATTCACGTTATGGGAAAATTATGAGACATAATGTTGGGGAAGCTTATACCTGCTAAATACGGGGATCCGGGGAACCGAATTATGATAGTAAAAGTTAATGGGGTTAATATCCCAAAAGTACTGGTAGATTTGGTGGCAACAATTAACATTGTAACCTTTGTAACTATGATTACCTTTAGTATCCAGAGACTTAAACCAACTCCCACTATCCTAGAATTGGCAGATCGGTCTACTATAAAACTGGTAGGGAAGCTGGAAGATATAACCATTTTGGTAGACTCATGGCAATACCATGTCAATCTTTTAGTTTTACATACCCACTGCCCAAACTGTGGACAACCTTTTACTTTAGGAATACCTTGGCTTCTAATCGTGTTTGCTTACATTAGATGTCCATATTGAAATATGGTAATATCCAATGGGGAAGCTACAAAGAATATTATCCTCTATCCCCTGTTGAACCATGTTCATCAGTTAAAACAAGATTTACCTTAATGCAAAAATCCCTACCTATGAAAGAGTTTGAATTTGGGAATGAAGAAGTTAGACCGATCATTACCATAAATAAGGCCCTTTGTTTCAAGGATGAATCAGAGTATGATGCCATTAGCACCTTTCTTAGCAATCCCAACTCTATTTTTGACCCAACTCGCTAGCTATTCGAATGTTTCATGAGTTGTGGCCTTCATAAGAATATGGAATCAGAAACATAAGTTGGAAATATTCTTGTAATTGTACCACCTAGCAATATTTTTGTAGAAATTGAACCAGGGAAAAAATTGAATATTAATCATGTCCATTCTTCCTCCCAAACGCAAGAGTTACTGGAGCCCTTCGAGAACATAAATTTTCCTTTTCTTGGGAGTATACAAAAATGAAAGAAATCATTGCCAGTTTATGCACTCATCACATATACAACAAAGATTAATGTCGACCTATTAGGTAGCCACAAATAAAAATGAATATTTCCTTAAAAAACATTGTCAAAGATGAATTCTAGAATCTATTAGTTGTGGGTTTCATTTATCTGATACCAGAAAGCCAATGGGTTTCCCTGGCGGTAATTGTTCCTAAGAAGAATGGCAAGTGGAGGATTTGTGTGGATTACAAGGAATTAAATAAATCCACTTTAAAATATCATCCCCCCTACCCTTTATTGACTAGGTCCTTGATACATTAGCTCGAAATAAGTTTTTCCCCTTTTAGATGGATTCATTGTATACAACCATATACAAATAGCTCTTGAGGATCAGGATAATACCACCTGCACATGTGCTTTGGGGACCTTTACATACCGATTCCTTCTATTTTGTCTTTGTAACACACACGCTACCTTCTAAAGGGAAATAGTAGGAATTGTCTTGATCTAATTAATGCTAGTGTTGAAATTTACATGGACGAATTCACCCCATATGGGGATTATTTTGAAGAAGGTCTTGAAAACATAGAGAAAGTACTTTAAATATATATACAGATACATGCTTCTCTTAATATAGTAAAATTTCATATGATGATGGAGGAAGGAATAATGATGGGACACATGCTTTTAGCTACAAGAATTCGGGTTGATCTTGCAAAGGTAGAAGTGATAATGAATTTTCCTACACCTAAGACACTGACACATGTACATATATTTATTGGTTATGTTGCCTATTATAGAAAATCTATATAGAATTTTTCTAATAAAGCATTCGCACTTTTTAAATTTTTACCTAAAGATGTAGAGTTTGTGTGGACATATGAATGTGAAGTAGTGTTTAAAGATATTAATGAATTAGTTTGTAAAGCTTCATATTATGAGGCCCTCACTGGAGGCTCCCATTTCATATATCTACAGATGCTTCTCAAACAATAATAGGGTCGTCCTAGGGAAATAGGAGGATAAGAAACTGTATGTGATCTAATACATTATAAAGAACTTGACTCTTGCTAAACTGAACTATACGGTAACTGAAAAAGAGTTATTGGATTTTATTTATGTTATTAATGAGTTTCAACATTATATTATGAGGTATCCTACTTTTGTGCATACTAATCATATAACTATCAAGTATCGGATGAATAAACCAATAACCCCTGGTCAAGTTACAAGATGGTTGTTGTTAATTCAAGAATTTGATATTACCATTGTAGATAAGATAGGGAAAGATAATGTGGTTTCAGATTTACTATTTTGAATTGATACTAGTGATGAATGTACCCCTATAGAGGATAATTTTCCATATCAACATCTTTTTACAATTTTTACTCACACTCTATGCTATGTAGATATTGTTAACTGTCTTGCTACAGTAAAAGTGCCTCAAAACATACCTTATAGAGAACATAGAAGGATTATCCATAATAGTGCTCGCTATTCATGGAGAGAACATGCACACAACACCATATGCACATAGCACTACACATACAACATGTGCATAGCACCATATCTACACATCACCACATATCCAACATGCACACAAAATTGGATATCCATCATGTTCACAATACAATGTGTACACATCTGCTGAGCACCAGTATTGTAGCAATAATGCTGCAACTCTTGGGCTTCCTACTTTACTTTTATCAACCTGGTAGTTCATAACAAACTTGGAAGTGACAATGTTGTATGCACAAGTACTAGTTCCTACTGCAGGTTGTCACTTGGTCCATTGGTGCAAGATCACAAGGAGCTCAAGCCAACTTCTATGGATTTTAGAAGAAGATTTATATGTGATGAAATAAAGGAAATCTTACTCTACAGAGGCTACTCTACTTGCAGAAAGGAAAAACACTCAAATGTAAAGTAAACCTAGAAAACCCTACTTAACCAACTATTACTACTTTAGCAGAAAGAAAGATGAAAATCGTGAAATGAATGCTCTTACCTACTCAAGGAATTAAACAACATCTACTCAAGCTATTTCGAGGAGAAAATGAGAAAAAAAACATCTTTTTAGATTTTTATGTATTTTTTGTGTGAAATTGACATGCATGTATTTTATTGTGTGTGGAAGTGGAAGCGAATAGGTGGAAATGGAGGGTGGTTTTGGGACTTGGGAGGATTTATGATGGTGTGGATGGGTCCTATGAGGTCTCAGGTGGCCTTCTGGAGGCTTTTCCCACAATTGGCCTTCAAAAAGAAGCCTACATGAAAATCTACAGGAGGTCTACAGGAGGATGCTAAGAGTAGTTTTGAAGGCTTTGAAGGTGTGAGAGTGGGTGGAAAGGGTATCTAATGGCTGGGATGATGTGTTAGGGTGCCTAGGGTCCACCAAGAATCATTAGGAGAGAGAAATATGATTGGATTTGCTTAAGGAAAGAGAGGAAAGTCCATTGAAAAATGCAAAAAACTATGGCAGATTTGAGGTAAACTTTGTTCGACTTGTGGGGCATAGATCAAGGAGAGAATGTGATGGTTGATAGGCTGACATACCATGAGAACATATTTGCTAAAAAAGAACTGAAAATCAAACAAGGAGATCAACCAAGAAAGGAAATTAAGTACATAAAAAAAATAGAATTTTGAATCAAGCTAATCTAAATTTTGAGTTATGGAAAGAAATGTTGGAAAATGATATAATGAGAGAAATCATGGAAAGAGAATTATTTCAAAGATAGAAATGAGCATGGTGAAAGAGATCTAAAGCAAAGCATTAACCTTCTAACAAACTGCAACACTAGAAATCCTATGGAGAAGGAAAATCTTTGTTTTTGTGGTAGCAAGAGGGTATTAGCCTCAGTTCATGGTCCCAAAGGGTGGAAAGGAGGCCAAGGCACTGTTGATGGCCTTTTGTATCTTCTTTCTATAATTTTTCAACCTTCCATAGGAAACACAAATGGAAACAACCTTCTAAATCAACAAAGGAAACCTATTCTTAACCAAGAAAGAAATTCATCTAAGAGCAATTAATCCAGAAACTGAAACAAAACATATAAATACAAACAAGAGGAGCTTGGCTACCTTGATTGGGCCTTAAACAAAGACCTTCAGCCCTTTGAGGTAACTCAGTGCTAGCTGAAAAAGGATCTCATCTTTATTCTCAAAAAATAGTAAGAGGGTTACATGAAATTGTCACCAAAAGTAAGTTCAAAGTTGTGCAGAGTAAAGCTGCGACAGAAATTCAACAAAAATTTGAACCTAGTGAGGCCCTAGGCCTCTCTATTTACACAACTAGAGCTCCCAAAAACATCCTTAAAAGTAGGGAGACTTGGCTCACAAAACTTGAGATAAACATAAGTTTTCCTCCACTTTCTCGACTACCTCCTATTGCATTGATTTGGTTGTTTGTGCTCTGAGTTGCATCTAGGAGAATTCTAGGTTGGGAGTAATAAATGGGGGGGATTACTTCGTATAAATCCTCTCCTTTGTCCACCTCGAATTATTGCTGCCAATTGTCCCTTGAATCTTTGACTTTGTCTTCAAAATTCAACAAAAATCTGTATTAAAAACACATTAGACGTCATGGCATCATAACTAACTCAACTCACTCCATAAGCATAAATATAATCAAAATACATGTAATAAGCTAAGGGAATGATTGATTTAATTATGTTAGGAGGAAAAATGAGCCCTTATAAGTACCCATTGATGGCGCTCATCATCATCCACCTACTGAAGTTGTTGCTCATTCCCTGAGAAACTTAGTCCATCTCCTCATCTTTGATGACCCTTGTGGCCTCCCCAACATCCCATGTTTCTGATGTCATCTCCTCTTATTTTTCATGGAATCCTATCTTTCTATCTACCTCTTTGCAATGATGTTTCTCTTATTCCTCTGCTCTTCCTTCCATCATTCCTAGTAGTAGTGGGGGACTCAATTTGAGTCCAATCCAATTGACGTTCAGATTCTACATGTAGCGCTAGTATAGTGGAACTCTCCTTAATTCCTCTTTCATCCTTGTTGGTGAGTGATACTCCCTGATCTAAAAATTGTGTGGAAAGGTGTTCCACCTCCTCATAGAAGCATGAATACAGTCATCTCCAAGTAATCTTTCCATATCCTCAAAATGTGCAATGGCTTGATCCTAATCATTGATATATTTAGGGGCGATTTGGGGATTATTTGAAAGTAGGCTATGTGTGCTAATGACTACCATGGAACCTGATGGCTCATCTCTAACCATTGAGGGCTCATTCTGCTCTTTTATCATCAACTTTCTTATTCCTTCTACCCTTAACTCTTCATGATTCATCCATGAGGAAATGGCCATTAGTTGCAGGTCCCCTAGCCTCGCATTGGGGTCCCACACATTCTTGTTTATGAGGGCCATGTTATGTAGATATAATTTTGCTATTTTTGCCTTGTCTTCAGATGAGCTTTGGTCACACATGTCCATAAACTGTCTGTAATCTTGAAAAGACATTGTGCCTCTCTGTGCCAAAGTCTTTATCTAAAACTATAGCCATTGGTCCTTGAGGTATAATCCATAGGATTTTTCTAGTATTCTACATTTCAGTGCCTCCATGGAACAGCTGTCCATGCATGCGAGTTGTGTCTCCTTCTCTTGCATATGTCTTCTTAGCAATGCAATTTTTGTTTAAGGGTGAGTTCTTGTGATTGCTTCTCTATGTATTACTACACTTAACTCCTTGCGCATATCTCTAAGCTTGTTCTCCATGTGGCCAATATCCTCAACTCCCTTGGATTTGGCTATTTGCATCCAATTGTGGGTCCTTACTCTTACTTTCTCAAACTCAAAGGATAGTGGATTTGCAAGCGTTTGTGGAATTATCCTTCCTCTTTTAAGGAGGTGGTAATAGGACGCAAGGTTGGGCTGGGGATCAGGTTCTTATGGCTCTATAGCTTCCTCCTTCCCCTTTCGCTATCCTTCTACCTCTTTTTCAATGTTTTGGATCTCCTCTAGCTTTGACACAGTCTCCTGTAGAATAGTTTGTGCCTCCTGTAGAACTATTTTTGAGTCCTATAGTTTCACTTTTTCCTTCTAGGTGGAAGATGTAGGTGTCCCACTTTCATATGTGATAGGGGTTTTAGAGCGAGATTATTCCCCTTTGACAGTGGGTGAATCTTTAATTGTAATGGGCACTGTTGAAGATGGCTGGCGTTTTCCTGTTTTTATCCTTGTGCTTTTCCTAGCCTTCAAATACATGGAGACCTGCCTTTTTCTCTTCTCTTTTAGTTTAATTAGTGTGCTAAAGGAAATGAGGGCAACTTCTGCCACTCTTTCTAAGGTCTGAATAGACACTTTTATCTTTCCTGCTTCTTTCCCTCCTTCTGTCTTTTCTTCTATCTCTGTTTTCTCTATTTATTCCTTTTCTATCTCTTCATCCTTCTCCTCTTCTATATTAGTTTCTCCTCCCTCCTTCTCTTGTCCTGTTGAGTCATTAGTTGCTTCACCTTCTCCCACTTTCTGCTTTTATTCCTCGCTATCAGAAGGATTGATATCATATGTGAGAGCCTCTATGTCAGCTTCCGTTGTCATGTTTCTGAAGAGTTCCTCTGCTATAGGGAGTGTGAATGTATGAAAGGCCTCTTCCACCAAAAATTTGATTGGCCCATGGTGAGCCAGCTGATCTGGACTCCCTACCTTAAACTTAATGCGGGAGTCTATGACGGATTGCAGGAGGAAGTAAGGGATGTTGAGTTTCTGGTGTGTTGGAGTGTCCATGCCATATCTCAGCTCATGAAGGATTCTAAAATGGTAGCAAACGACTATGCTATACCTCCCCTTTTAGGAAATATTTTTGATGATTTGGTAACTGAAATCATCCCAATGGTGGGGTATGCTCGTCCTTCTAATGCCACTTTTATCTTCTACAGGATGTTCATTTTTTTGGAAGAAATTTTTCTTGGTAGCCTGTCCAATTGGATTTTCATCTTTTCTCCAAGGCAATCCAAGAGGAAGGGTGGTAACCCTACTGATAAATTCTATGGTGATTTCCATGGAAAGACTTCTAAATGTAATAATGGCATGGGTCCTTGAGTGAGGGACTAAATAAAGGGCAAATTATTGAGCAACCTCTTCATCAAACCCTCAGAATTTCTCAAAAAATGGCATCCAATTTGCCCTACTGAATATGGCTACTACTTACAGATGTTCATGGAGCTTGGTTGAATTAGTGGGCTACTTCCTCATGAATCCTCCTTTCATTGAGTTTATACCCCTTTTGAACGCCAAATGTAGAGATGGAGGCAAGAATTTTTAAGAAAACAGGAAAACAAAGGAAAACTATGTTTTTGAAAAATAGGCGGAATTTTTTATGTAATTCCTCTTCGTCTATGGACTCAATCCCTCTTTAAAATGATATCATTCCTTGCAAATATTGATCATCAAGGTGGTTATGCATGAAACCTACCTCCTCAAGCTAGAAATCAAGCAAAAATCCTGTGTTTTCTCCTTAAAAACATCTCACTGCCCCTCTTGTAGAACTACCTATAGGTGGTCCTGTAAAACCTGTAAGTGCTCCTGTAGAATGTTGATAATAGGAGGATGGATGAAAGTGATGGAGAACAATGATTTTGAGGCTATGGTGGTGAAAAATAGATTGTTGCAACTAAGTGGGCGAGGATAGAATGAAATAAAATGTGGTGAAAGAGATTCGAGGAGTACTTATTTCTTCTTTTAGATATTTCCAGTGATGGGGTGAGCTAGCAAAAGTGTATGTTGCAATATTTGGACTGTTGGTTCCCACCTCTCTTGTCATCATGGTTTCTTCCCACAATTATCTCTTATCATTGCATCAGAATTTGCAAACACTCCACTACCTATCCTTGGGATCTTTCTTTGAGTTTACCATGCGCACATGTGGTGACCTCTTCAGATGAGTACAATCAACTAGATGAGGGTGGCTAATTAACTGGAAACCTTTCCTCGTTCAACCACAACAATCTCATTCACTTATGCATATATTTCAATCAGACAAATCCAACATAGGGTGGGTTAGTCACTTACCTGTGAGTCGAATAGATCTGTTGTGAGGTATTTTGGCTCCTTTTACTACTGCATGCTTGTATTTCCTTTGTTGCATGCTCTCTGCTTTCTATTGTGTGGTTGTTTTCCTTGTGTAGGTATCCTCTAGCTACATCTAGGCTGCATATGTCTCCTTCAATCCTAATGGTTGCACTTATTTTTCTGTTGTGGCTTGATTTTAATGGGATCAGTTGCTAGGGGAATTCCTGCAGGAGCTCCTGTAGCTGCTTCTCCCTCTAAAATTTTAGCTGATTTGTTATGCGAGGAGCTGTGAGGATGATGCTAGGGATGTTGATGGAGATAGAGAGGTACTAGGTAAGCTACATGTGAGATCTTATGTGCTACTTCCTTTATTTTTTTTGTTTTTTTCTAAAAACTGGTTTTCTATGTTTTTTTGTGACAGAAAGGGGAAAAAATTGATGATGATGATATGATGTAGGTGTGGAATGGATATAAATGACGGTTGATAGTTGTAGAATGGCTTACATGTTCTTCATAAAGCTTCCCAGCCCCTCAAACTGCTTTTTGGAACCATTTCTGGCTCTCTGTGATTCCTACTGAAGCCTCTTGTAGAAAACACAAGGCCTCCTATAGAACACACAGTTTCCAGAAAAAACATAGTGGGGTGGAATAAACGTTAGAAATGATGGAGAATAGTGTGGAGAAGATGAAATCTACTTTGTGTCATCTTCTCTTGCTCCCTGTGGTCCTCCTGCAACCCGCAATGCACATTAAAATTCAATTTTCTTTTTCTCTTTTTTCTCTCTTTTTTCAAAACAACTAGGGTGCCTTAAGGAGGTTTTCACCCTAATTGCCTGCCCTGGGTCCCTCCAAGCGAGCTTTTCACCCAGGGATCTTATTCTCTTTTTCTTTGATCTTTTTTCAAATATGTAAACTTTGAAACGAGAACTATAAACTCAGAACACGAACTTTGGCCAAAACACCCCAAAAAAACATCAAAAACAGTGCTAAAAATGAAAAGTGTGCTTACAGGAATGATGATTTTATTTTTTAGGGGTCAATTTTGAACATGTTTTTAAAAATGGAAGTGACTACGAAATTTACTATGAAATTTTCATGAAAAATATAGCTTCAAAACAAAAGTGATGATACTGGAACAATGATTTTTCTTTTTTAGGGTCAATTTTCAATTTTTTTAAAAAATGCTAGTAAAACCAAATTTTTGTGTGTTAAACAAAGTTGTTTATGAGGAAAAAAACACATTAGTGTTTAAAATATAATTTTTATTTCCTAAGTATGAATTCAACATGCTTTCAACCATAACATGCTAGATACAAAGAAAATTGAAAAATTTTCAACTATAAAATTAAAAAACCATGACATTATGAACAAATTACATCACTAACTGAATTCAAAAGTCATTATTTGTATATTGAAGAAAACATACATTATATCTCTAATTTAATATTGCATTGTAGATATTTTAAACAATAAAAATTATCATAATTAAGACATATAATCCAACAACATAAAAATGCCTCATAACTTCGTATTTAACACCATATGGAAATCATTAATTTTATTTGAAGATACGATGCATACATCATTTATATAAATTGTCTTAAACGATTATTCAAAATCACTCATATTTTCTTGCACACCATCGGAATTCACATCTTCAGATGAGTGAATGGATTCTGACGAAGATGTTCCATATTCTTCTCTTTCATCAACTAATGCCCCATCTGAGTCCACATACAGGCCCAACATTTTAGGTTTCAAAATTCTTCTAGATCTATGGCTGGTTTCAACAGACTCCCATCTCAACACTGTTCCTTCTAGTAACAACCTTTTCAGAATCTCTATCGTCTTGAAGTGAAGAGTTCCTCTCTTTGTTAAATTGAAGCCATAAACAAGTATGTCAACATCCTCCAATTTTAATATGTTTGTGTGGTAGTGATTTATATTTGTACCCTTTCTTTTTCTCTTTCTGTCATTTGTTTTATCAACTACCATCTTTGATTTATACACACCATTGAATGGGTGTGTATTTGTGGCATACCAATGTACTTCAACACTTGTAACATCCTCAATTTCTGTAAAGACCTTTATAACTTTAGTAACCCAGAATGGATAGCCATTGGTATCTCCATCTGCTAGCACTGCAATCATGAAACCCTCCTTAATATCCTTTACTGAACCCTTATAAAGGTCTTCCATGGCTTCACGTTGTGCATGATATCTTCTGCAACCAATATACATCTCTCTTTCCTCTGCCTATGAAGAATTAATAATACCTTGAGATTGTTGTTGTTCAACAATGTTTATTTCCTCATGTTCATTCGACAAATTTTATGGCCAAATAAATGAACTTTTCGAATGTATATCTTCATTTGTTGTTGTTGAAATGATATCACTTTGGTTATTGAAAAATGACTCCCACCAAACTAAATCAACAATGTCAAAGTAATCATATGTATATCTAATACATTTTTTAATTTCTTCCAGGCAATTAGAATAATTTATATCTCTATTTTGTCTGCGTGCATTCTGAACTTCACCAACTGATTGTAATAACAATATTTTTGATGCAAATATTGGATTATCTAGAACGAACTTCAAAAATTGCAAACCTGATGATGGTGCCCATTCTGCAGTAGTTGAATACTTCTTGCCCCATATTACTATTTTCTCATCAATTTTGTTGATACGAAATTTATGTTGGAAGCTAATGTCATTAAGTTTTTCAATGCATTTCCCCTCACCATATGATCCCAGAATAAACCTTCGCATGTCAACAATTTCTTCCAACACATCAAAAGTAGGATTTGCCATGTATGATTTCTTAAGACATTCGATTAGTGATGGCAAGCTCCCAACTTGCTTCCTCCTCAATATGACTGAAAAAAGACTGAACATCTGATGAATACGGTCATGAGTGTGCCAAAAAAGAAGGAAACCAACCTTTACCTTTTGAAAAATTCTCAATTCAACAAGCATGTTTAGATATCGAAAAACAACCTGATTTTTGTTTTCACGGCAAGTGTTGTACAATTGTGGATACAGAACTTCAGGAAGATTACCAGAACAATGAGAAATCACATCATGAATTATGGTTATGGTCAGATTTGCATCATTTTGAATATGTGGAGCTCTGATGTATAGCCTTGGCAACATTTTGCCATTGAAGACGATACAACGGACCAAGTGAAACTGAATAGAATTTTCCTCTTGTAAATTTTTGGGTGTGCGAAAAAAATGTGGTAAAAGTGTTTTTTTCTGGTCCATACCATCAATTATCAAACCCAAATATTTATTTGGATTATCATAACACCTCTTTTGATGGTTTTACAACTTCTTTGTTTTGTTTTTTTGTTGTCCATGATGCTCCTTATGTTCTTTGACAATTAAATCTACACAACATAAAAGAAATTCATTAAGAAATATGTTTTTATAGTTGATGACTATACAATTTTAAAAGTCAAAGTTATGAATGCTTACCTCTTTCTGATGCTTCACATTTGTCCCTTTTTTATTTAAGAGAAGCACACGTACTACAAATCCCCATCCCTGTCTTCTTAGGAATACATACATTGTTGAATTCCTTCTTCCATAATTTCACAAAATATTGATATGTAACAAACCGGCCATGTCCCTCAGCAGCTTCTGCATATTCTTTGTATACGTCGTAGATTTATCGTCTTGAAAAGTTATCTGGAATATGTATTGTCTCTCTATTTGGCATGCGCTCTCCATGATTTGAAAAGAAATCTTTCATCCATGACATTGTAGTATTTGATAACGGCCCAAACTATATTTTATAACGTACTTTTGAATAAAATGTGGGATCATTTTCCAATTTTTCTTGAATTCTTGAGAGATGAAAATTCCTAATTGAATGAAACATTTTGAAAGCTTTTCTACAGATAAATAAACTCCTAATATGATAATCATAACCTGACAATGTAGATTGCATGCACCCAACTAAATATGAATTTTGCATGCTTTTATTAATTGACAAATATCTCTTCTTTCTTTCTAATGCAAATTTGAAATCAATATGTTTCAAGCAATCTTTTTGGCAACATTCACTTGCAATGAGAGCGTTGATAGAACTTCTTCTCATCAAATATTCTACTCTACCCCTTGTATAACTAGAACAACTTGCATTGATACAAAATGGTCTACTCCTACTCCTTGATACAATATTTCTTGGCAACATCTCCATCATTGGATCATCATTTGTATAAGGATTTTCATCATCATTAAGAGGAACGTTATCCACACTATGATCAACTCTGCTTTTCAAATATTGACTCGGAGGATACTCTTCGTCTTGGCCTTTTTCAGTGCTACTGTCATAGTCCTTAGAATTCAGACTGAATGGAAAATTTGACTCAATGCTTAATGGATATTCTTCCTCATGTGCATTGTCAGTGCTACTCTCATAGTCCATAGAATTAGGACTACGTGGAAAATGTGACTATTTACTTATTGAAAATTCTACATCCTATCCTTTTTGACTACTACCTTTATACTCATTAGAATTAGGACTAAGTGCATCATCTTGTCATTCATCACTGCTGCCCTCGTAGTCCTTATAATTAGGAATAAGAGGACATTGTGACACTCCATTCTTTTGAAATTCATCATCACGCTCTTCATGACTCTTGCTCTCATAGTCCTTAGAATTAGGACTAAGTGGACACTTTGACACTCCATTCTTTTAAAAAAAATTATGACGCTCTTCGTCGCTACTACTCTCATAGTCCTTAAAATTAGGACTAAGTGGACACCGTGACACTCCATTCTTTTGAAACTCACCATCATGCTCTTCAAAACTGTTGTTGTCATAGTCCTTGGAATTTGGACTAAGTGGACACCGTGACACTCCATTCTTTTGAACTTCACCATCATGCTCTTCAAAACTACTACTCTCATAGTCCTCAGAGTTAGGACTAAGTGGAAATTGTGACACTCCATTCTTTTGAACTTCACCATCATGCTCTTAATCATTGTTGCTTTCATAGTCCTTACATTTAGGAATAAGTGGAATCTGTGACTCTTTATTTGTTTGAAATTATCCATCCTCTCTTTCATCAGTGCTGCTCTCATAGTCCTTAGAATCAGGACTAAGTGGAAGAATTGACTTTCTACTCATATTGGAATAATTCTCGTTATATTCATGAATATGAATAGAGTTGTTACGCAATGAAGATGATGGTGTATAAATCGAAACTTCACTATCAGAACAATCCATCCCTTTCAAATAGAAGACGTTGAATGATACCAATGGAGAGTCTCCTAAAGATATTATATAGCTTAAAGAATGAAATTTTCCCTCCAAAAATTTTGTTAGATTTATTTACCTTCATTATTTTATTCTACAATTTATTGAAAAATGTAAACTATTTTTTTTTATGGAATAAATCATTAAAATTAAAGGTTCTTTGGCTCATAATAATAGCTACCTAAATTCCAACTAAAAATGAACTAGAAAAGAGCCCTGCGGCGATGGCTAGGGTTTGGAGGCGAGGGTTTCGGGCGGAACCGCGATCAGGGCACGGTTAGGGAGACTGCAGACAGGTTACGTGCACAGGTGCAGGCATAGGACAGTCGTTTCCGGGTTGACTGGCAGCTGGAGGTCAGTTTTGTTTTGTTTAAGTGGTTAGTTGGGAGATAACACAAACGTGGAGCTGCAGGTCGATGTTTTCCGTTTTCAAGAGAATAGGGCAAGGTTGCTTGACATCTAGCCTGTTGCTGTCGCTTTTCTTGGAACGACTCCCTTAACCATGGTTAACCCTAATGAATTGGTGGATTTGGACTCGGAATTGGAGGACATTCTTTCAGTGTGGGGAAAGGAACCCACAGTCCAAAACGTTGAACACTATTTCGGCGCCTACGAGCTGTCGAGGTGGGAGTCATTTTCTCAGGAGGTTAAACCCTCATTTCAGCAGCAAAGCAAGGATCTAGATAGAAATTCCCTTAGACTTCGAGACCAGGCATCTTACAAGCAGGTGGACAGAGAGAATGCGGCGGATGGGTCGTCAATAGGCGCTCACTTTCCTGTTAACAAGGGTAAATCAGTGTCGAGCCGGAACTTCCTTTCAAAGGGCTTTGAAGACATCGCAAATTTGGGGCTTGCTTTAGGTTTCGGTCAAGCAAGGGGCTCTGGAGGGATTCTTCCGCTTTCTAGGGTTTCTTTGCCAAGAGACTCTCCCTTTCCTAAAGAAAGCCTAGCAGGAGGCTTCGAAGGTCAACTTGACAGACTAGCGGGAGAGCCGGGAGGTTTTGATGGTGTGTCAGTCGGTCATCAATCTTTAGGGAACCCCGTTCCCGATTTCTCTGTCCCTTTTCAGACTCAGCCGGAGGTAGAATTCCCTTCAGATCCAACTCAGGAGGAACCAGAATGGAACGGTGTTCTTGGGGAAACTAGGGCCTCTGTTGAAGATTTAAGGAAAAAAGGGGAGAAAAGAAAATCTCAAAGGCCGATTGGATCTCAGGAGCTTGAAGGGAACTTAGTCCTAGGTATGGAGGTCTCTATTGAAGAAACCCTAGAGGTAGCAGAATGTACCCTAGTCGGAAGGGCGAGAGGTAAGAAACTTTCGTCAGAATTTTTACAAGCCTGGGGAGAACAACGTTTCGTTTCTGATAGACCTCTTCGGTTCGAGGCTCAATGTTTAGCTAAAGGTTGGTTCATGCTGAGGTTCGAGGATAAAGAGGCAACACAGTGGGTTCTCGAACGAAATTGGATAATAGGGAACATACCGGTTCTGCTGAAAAAATGGAGCCCTCTTTTCGATGCTATCAAAGAGAGAACTGATGTGTTCCCGGTATGGGTAAGGGTCCCGGGCCTCCCCTCGTTCCTATGGACAGAAGCAGTGTTTAAATCCATCGAAAACATATTGGGATCCTTCTTGGAAGCAGACATGTCTTTCCTGGAGACGAAGAATAGAGCAATGGCTCGCATTCTGGTGAGCCTCAACCCTAGCAGAGGTCTTGCCCAAAAAATTAATTTGCAATACAAAGATTATGTGTTCGAACAAATCTTGGATTATGAGCACTTGCCCTTCCAGTGCCATCGTTGCCATGAGTATGGGCACCTTGCCAAGGATTGCCCACTGTTCAGGAGAAGGAGGCATTTTCGGAGGACCTCAGATTTCAGAGAACCAGTTTTCAATCACGTTCACGTTCCTCAGGAGAAAGAAGGTATGGTGAAGCAGACAACAGAAGAAATGGAGATTGAGGGGACTCAGAAAGAGCCAGTGCCTGAAGTACCCCAGATCCGAAAGCCGGTAGAGGTCACTGCATCACAACCTGCGGAAGCAAAGGAGGAGATTGCTAGGGTCTCAACTGCAGAACAAAACCCTGTCAACGAACCTGAAAAGGGTATGTGCTCAGGTCCTCCTCCTTCTTCCCCTCAATTTACTGAGCATTTTTCCATTTCTATGCATATTACGCCTTCATTCTCCCCCCTCAAAACAAAGGCTTAAATAAGATCATAGAACCTCCAAAGAATACTCCTGATATAGATTATGTTTCGACTGCCATGCCATCCCTTGATTTGAATTGTGAAGATGTGTGGCCTCCTCTTGTTCGCCCGGTTCCTCACTCCCCATGCCCCTATAACCTTAGATCTATGGGAGGAAATCCTGGATCGCGTGGTTCAGTTGGTGGTTTAGGACAGTCGATCTCTCAGGGTTTCTCCAAAAACAAGAGAGGTAGAAAATTAGATTTATCTAAGGCAAAACTAAAAGCAAAGCTGGATGTAGTTGATGGAAAACAACACTCTATCCCTAGGGTTCTTAGAGCAGTGCAGACCCCTGAATCTGTTATCAAATGATTATGTCCTCCTGGAACTGTAGAGGTTTAGCCAGTAAACCTAAAAAATTGGCCCTTAGAGACTGGATCTTAAATTCAAAAGCTGACATTTTTTTTCTCCAAGAAACATTGGGGAAAGGAACTGAGATAGAAACAATGCTAAATGCTCTCTTGCTAGGATGGAAATTTACAGCAATAGATTCATCAGGCCATTGGGGGGGTCTTGCGATTGGGTTTAAAGAAGGAAGAATTAAGGTCATTAATCAATGGGGGATGAAGCAAGTAATGGGCATGGAGGTTATTTCTCCCGATTTCTCTCTTCCCCTTTCAATTGTAAACATTTATGGCCCCTGTCAAGGAAGGGAGAATTTCTGGAATGAATTGATGGAGAAATCTCTATGAAGTCTTCTCTATTGATTGTGGGGGGTGACCTAAATTTCTCTATGGGAAGAGCAGAGGCCTGGGGTCCATCGGCCAAGGAAGACCCTTTGTCGGATTTCTTCCTCAATCTCCTCTCAGATAAGAACCTTTTAGATCCCTCCCCGATTAAACTCAAGCCAACATGGAGGAACAGAAGAGCAGGGGAGGATCGAATCACCAAAAGATTAGATCATTTTCTCCTATCTGACGATCTAATCTCAAAGGCCCCTATTTTCAGGCAGTGGGTTGAGGAGATAGTGTTATAGACAATTTTGTGCCTTACAGCAACAAGCATGAATTGTCAATAATCCAAGGGATCCAAAGTTCCCTAAACATGATGTTCCTACCCCTAGAGAAACAAGGTCAGCAAACCAACAGCTCTCAGATCAGTTCTCCACCTGAGAACACTCAAAAACAAGCAATCCTGAAATCAAAGCAGGTGCTCCACTAGGTTTCTGCGCTGAAACTCAGTTGCTCCATGGTGTACCTACGTTGCAAAGCAAGTGGGACAAAGGCCACCTGCGCTGAGCGAGAAGGGACAAGTGACACAGTGAGTCATTGCTTTGGAATCTTCCAAAAATGACACTTGGATCAAGTATTTCGCCTTGTGATGAGTCAGAGGCTCTGTTTCTCCAAGTGGAAGCAAAGTTCTCCAAGTGGACTCAAGAACTGAAGATCAACTAAAGATTAACTGAAGAGAGAGAGGACACAAGGCAGCTACACATCAGTTGCAAGCTGACTCATCCTTTCTCAATTCATCTATATATTGAGCTCTCTCCTATGAGCTCAGGAGGCTGGAATTTTGTGCAAAGTAATGATATGTTGTTGGTTTCACTATTGAGTTATTGGGTGATTGTTTGAGAGAGGTGAAGAGGAGCAATTCTTTCTGCTGGGAGGTGTTGCTGGGTTGGAGCCTTCAATGGTTGTAATACTCTCAGAAACTTTATTTCTTCATTAATAAAATCTATTGAGGTTCTTCTATGTGCTCTTGTTTCAATAATATATTGTGATGATTGCATGTTTGGTTTACACTAATCCATGAACCAGTTATGATTGCATGCCTCTTGTAGTCTCCTTCTTTGTTATTTTGCAGGATCTCATTGTAGCTGGGCGAGCAAAAGAACAAAGAGCTAGGAGCAAGCGGCCAAAGAGAAGAGTTGGGATTCGACATTAAGCCCAAGGCAACGGTTAGTGCATTTCTACATTCTCTTTTGCTTTCATAAAGAAGTAAACCTTAAGTAGTTTGTTTTACAGTTGTTGCTAAGGAACTGTCACCCTTAGAGTGGGATAGGGTCATCCGAGTCAGATACTTTTCCCTACAACAAAATGGCGACTCCGCTGGGAATCGTATCCGTTTGATTGTGTTTGTAGTATTTTGCTATTCATTTCCTGAACAAAAGAGTACCAAATCGAAAAGCTTTTGACTATATCAAAAGCGAAGTAGAGGGCAGCAACTCTTGCTCATTTTCTGAGCAAATTCATGATTTGAAGAGCTGATCTACAAGGATCCTTGTAAGCTCTTAGTGATAGCTTTGCACCTTCTTAATCATCCCTTTGAGTGTGCTTGACTGATTGCTTCTGATTTGAGCAAAAACCGTGCATTTTTGAGAAAATTATGACCCGGAAACTGTGAAAACGCAATTCTTGTTTTCCAAAGCGGGTAGTACACAAGCTACCTGCTTTGCAACGCAGGTCCCGAAGGGGCTACCCACGCTGAGATCCAGTTTGGCTGTGCAAAGCCTGCGTTGGCCCAAATTTGCCTAGTGCATTTGGGGTTTCCTCCTTTCTCTTGCATGTTTTCACTTAGTTTTGCTGCTAGGTGTCAGTCTTGTGCCTGTTTTGAAACCAATATTACTTGCCATCATTCTGCCTCTGTTATATAATGAAATTGTACTTGTTCTTTGTATTTCTTATTCATTTACAATTTCCCATAACGAAAAGTAAACTAGTCATGCTTTTGGCCTCTTAGATTTGAACTTGTGTTAGGCATTTTGCTGGTCTAAAGAGTTAGCTTGTTTGCTGTCCATAGCTGATTAGTCATTTTACTTTCGTTAGTATGGTTTGATTTCATGTATTTCCAGTGATTAAGCAAGTGAATCTTAAGGTGTCTTTTGATTTTGGACAAACTTGTTTACTTTCGCTTTAAATCGAAATCAAAGTTATATAACCACTTTCTTTTTCTAATCCATCCACATTAAGAAAGGGAAAAGAAAATACATGCATTGTGCATTTTGCATTTGACTGTGTGCTTGACGATTTAGGAAAGATTTGCATTTTAGTGTGTGCTCTATGATCTGTGTGAAAAGATTTGCCTTTCTTTTCCCTCAGTAGTTAAGGTTTTCAAAGTTGAAAGATTGAAAAGTTTGCTTCTCATCTTAGACTGCATTCAGGAATTTGTTATATACATCTCGTGGTGATCCTTAAAGGCAAACTGATAAGCAAGATCAACATTAAAATAAATCCAATTTACATAACAACGCTTTGTAACATAACGCAAACACATAGAGGTCTAGGTAGAGACGTGTTCCGGCGTCGTTAAACATAGTGACTGTCGATCTCTACGAAGGTGGGTGATTCCTCCTGAGAGTCGGTGCCACTAATACAGACTTGTGCTCCCATGTACCGTCGCGTATATATTGGGAGACCCCTATAGGCAATTATCCTTTATCCATAGGAAGCCGTGTCAACCGCCCTACTGATCGCGATGCAGTGAACACAGCATTCACGAAGATCGACCACCCGTACCGTAAAACGTATTCTATGGTTTCGCGAAAAGTTTGGCACACCCTCTGCCTAGAACTCCAGAGAAGTTTCTTTTGGCCTTTTTCAAACTCTATAACTGAAAAAGTCCATCCGAGCATTTGTCACTTCGGGCTCGTTAAAACATTGAAGGCGACTAGAGTCATCTTTAGCTTTTTCTCGACTCTTAAAACATGAAAAAGCAAGTTTGTGTCTAAAAGCATCGTTAATAAAATTTATTTTAAGCGGAACATAATCACCTGTTATTCCCACGTTGATCTTTCAGTTGAAAAGTATGGAGCCCACCAACCAAGGAAATAACCTTGGCGGAAGTCCAAATCCCTTCTCCTCTTGGGGAGATGTTGGTGCGCCTCATATGGCAACATTGTCACTTCCAGGATTGACAATTGGCCTACCTGTATGGCTCTTTTCAACTAATGTAGTCCAGATCGCCACTAATCCTGAGCAGTCGAATCAACAGTCAGAACAGTCTAGAGCTACCCACCAGCCTTCCACTTCTTACAATTCTTCCTCTGATCCTTCATCTTCACAAGGTAGAGCCGGCAAAAGTCAGCCTCCCATGGAGAAGAAGGAAAAGAAGAAGAGAGAAAAGAAGCAGAAGGGGCCTATGGCGAAGGCGACTGGGGGCAAGCAAAAGACAGCTGACAAAAACCCACACACTGCACCGACCGGGCCTAAATCGCCATGTGTCATTTGCAAAGGGGCCCACTTCCATCGTGATTGTCCTTGTATTCCCCGGATACTAAGGGACTGGTCCCCAAGGTTGCACAATCCGGTAGCATCAACCTCTGGTAGTCATGTTGATTGCAGTCCGTCAACTAGCGAGAGTGAAGGACGAAGAGGGAGACCAAGATCACCCTGTATATTGTGTGAAGGCGATCACACCATCCACAAATGTCCATTCTTAGATGAGGCAAAGAGAGTTTTGGAAAATTGTCCGGTTTCACCGTTACGACTTCCTCCTGGATACCAAAAACTCGCGCCTAATCCCTCGATAGTTGAAAATCCAGCTGACCCGCTCAAGTGGTCAGCTGAAGTGTCGGTCATTGAGAATGAACCTACTGAATCCAGACCAGACGAAAGTCTAAAGGTCGAAACGGCAGTTGACCCGGTTCTTCCTTCAGAGGTTTCATCATCCAATGACTCCGTCATTGAAGACCCATCTTCAAATGACACCCTCACTGAAGAGGATAAGGATGACACCGTCCATATTCTCTTCATCAACACAGACTCTGATGAGCATCAGGGAAATGTGCCCATTTCTTTATCGCAGGAAGGAACATCGTCAGGGTCGTATCCGGCCGTATATTCGGTCCCACCACCAAGCAACCTAGTTGTATCCTTTGATTGGAATCAACTAGGCAGACCCCGGTTACCAGCCAGTATCCCATTCAGAATCATAGTCCAAATCTACAGAATTTTGATGGCTGGAACTATCATTGATGAAGGGGCATCTGTGAGTATCCTTTCCTCTGTTGCTTGGAAAGCACTGGGTTGCACGGCGCTTTTACCTGAGATGAGAAATCTATCAGGTTTTGATAAAGGAACCAGTCACCCGTTAGGGATTCTCCCCAATGTTCCAGTTACATTGAAAGGGAAGACAATTCATATGAACATCATGGTCATCCAGGAACCCTTGGCATATAACTTACTCCTTGGACGAGACTATATATATTGCATGGAGGCAATAGTGTCCTCGCTCTTTAGAGTCATGTGTTTTCCGCACGAAGGAAGAATGGTCAAGCTCGTAGACCAACTTTCATTTCCAGGATCACGCATTGCAAATAGTCAAATACCATCCCTTAATGGTTTATTCACTCAAGGAATGCCACCGCCCCCGGTTCTACTTCCCGATGAATGCGAGTAATTCGGAAAGAAAAGAACTGGGAACCAGGGGGCATGCACCCTGGCCTGCCTCTGGCAGAGAAAACCTTAGGTATAAAGTTAATTTCCGTAGAAGAATGGACTAGTCCGTACCCCGTCCAAAAAAGGAAGAGAGGGTTGTTCTAGGATAAAATTCTTTTGTCAAAGTTATGTTGAAGCGGAAGAATCGCTCCCTTTGTCTAAAGAAGTGGGCTCTCCTAAGGAGGGGGTCTATTTGTGGCAGCAAGAAGGCACCATCTTTGAATGTCAAGCCTCACCCATTAAAACAATATGTTTTAAAAGAGAAGTAGGGGCAGTCTTCAAAGAAAGAGAGGAAATTGCTGCAACAAGTAGTCACCATCCTTAGCAACCTAATGATAGACATCGCCGAAAAGAGAGTTTAGTTTGCGGCAGCAAACAAAACCATTTTTCGGATAATAAGTAAGAGGACCTCTCCCCCGTAACGCCAATGTTTTATCTGTTGCGATCTTGCAAAAATCAAAAAGTGAACTGATGGGAAGACAAGTACCATCGGCACCGAAAAATAACGAGAAGACAAGTATCGTTAAAAATATAGCGAGACGACAAGTAGAAAAACAAAGGTGGGACAGAGGAGAAGAAGAGCCTTGAAATTATACTTTATACCTGGGGGCATGCAAACCTTTTGGAGTGCAAGCACGGGACGACTATTTATTTTTTTAAATTTTTAGGTCCTCCCTTTAAACCTGTAGGTCTAACCCGTTAAACTCGTAGGATTAGACGTTTCCAGCTTGCATAAAGAAAGGATGAAGGGCAAAAGTTAAAACCTGCCAAATTGGAGTAATTAGTGAGGTATTGCTCCTTAAATAAGATTACCTCACCTAAAGCATTCCTTGTATTAAGACTGGTATAAATCGAGCAGTTTTAGCAATGTTCATGCTCGTTAAAAAATAAACGCAAGAATCGAGCAGTTTTGTATAGAGTTCATGCTCGTTAAAAAATAAACACAAGTTGTGAGCAATCTTTCCTACAGTTCAAGCTCATCCAGAAAAAAATGAACCGGTAAACAACCTCGAGAAATGTAACCTTTGAAAGCCATATTAAAAGCCCTTGGTCGTGTTTATATGCCATCACCTCCATCCGTTGATTTGGCCAATCGTTCACCTCCATATGTTTGTTTACCCATTTTGAGGAACAGCTGCGAAGAGTGATTTCACTTAGCCATCCTTGTGACACTGCCGTGATTGGAGAATTCCAACCTGTACCTGGAATTTGCTGCTATCCCTGTTCGTCACTCGTTCCTCAAAAGACGAGTCTTCTTTAAGCTCTTTTCACTGACTCGTAAAATATGAAAAGTTTGCCGAGTTTTGGCCTTCCAGCTCGTTAAAAGGACCAAAAGAGCTATCCCTCCTCTAGATTTTAATCTTTTTGGACCTGAGGGATTATTACACAAAAAGATCGAGCGCTTGTTTTATTCGGCTCGTTAAAGAAATCGAAAATTCATCCCTTCTGTATGGTTTTATACTTTTTCGGACTTAAGGGATTAGAAGACGAAAAAGGAATTTTGGAGTTAACTTTTCGTACCTTTTCAGACTCTCTAAAAATGAAAAGGACCGAGTTTTCTTTGTCGTTAGACTCGTTAAAATGATTAAATAGCGACAAACTTGTCTTTAGACGAGAACGAGTTTCCCTATCGCTAGGCTCGTTAAAACATAGCGATGGGCTTGCCCGAAGGGCAGGTTATAGAACAAGCATATGTTATCCTCCTCAAGCTTGACAAAAATAAAGAGGTACTGGTCAGCAATGATTGGGGAAAAATTGGGAGAACCTCACAGCATTAATGGTAGCAAGTCGCTCTTGAACATGACACTTTGTCCTCCGTATCACATCGGGTTGGGTTGTTTCATTCACCGGTCTCATAACCATGGTCCTCGCCACACCATCCACAATTGGGGTAATGCTACCAATCCATCACATCAGTGTCGTTATATGTTCAAGAGATGTGGTTCTGTAAAGAGTCAACCGTGTTCCACCCACTGCCATACATTATCCTTCATCCACTTCATGACCGCCACCCTGAATCATACATCACAGTTTGTTTTCACCTCATCACAATCACTAGCTCCGTTCCGTGTCACTGATGTGGGATTCATTAAGGCCCTCCTTTGACGGATCGCTCCTTGTCGACATCAGCTCATTATCCAAGGAGTTGATCTAGGAACACCCCCCTCAGTACTTTGAAGCTTGCATGCCTCAATGGCAAGTTTCTCACTTCCGGCGACAGGTATACATCAATGACCTTCGACCAGAAGATTTTGCATGGTGGTCGACGCCAAGTCCTTTATTCCCACCATGTGGATTGTACTGCCGTACCTTGAGGGTCATCATCCTTATCGGTGACTCCTCTCGCACTTGTTAACGGTTTACATCATTGACCGGTAATCAAGCGATGTCTTTCCATGTTCGACTTCAAGAAATTCTCACATGGATCGACTTGTACATCGAGTGAAGATCGGAAGAGATTGAAGACCCAAGATCTAGTTTCATCCATCCAGGCTGCGATATATATTCAGGACATAAAGACATTTGATATGTACATCATTACAGCAGATGATCATCCTTCTCAAAGGATGATAATTTCAGCAGAGAATTATCAGTCTACAATCAGACGATCGTCTGTTCTATGTACCAAAATGTATTTATAAAGCTGAGCATGGGAATGCCCGCCTCAGCTAGATCATGAAAAATGTATGAAAAATAATGTATTGTATTGTATCTTATTACAGGACACTTCTCAGCAGATTGAATGAACTTCGGATCCTCTCAATAAAGAATTTCACCCGATAAACGACCTCATACTTTAGGGGGCATCTGTTATAGACAATTTTGTGCCTTACAGCAACAAGCATGAATTGTCAATAATCCAAGGGATCCAAAGTTCCCTAAACATGATGTTCCTACCCCTAGAGAAACAAGGTTAGCAAACCAACAGCTCTCAGATCAGTTCTCCACCTGAAAACACTAAAAAACAAGCAATCCTGAAATCAAAGCAGGTGCTCCACTAGGTTTCTGCGCTGAAACTCAGTTGCTCCATGGTGTACCTGCGTTGCAAAGCAAGTGGGACAAAGGCCACCTGCGCTGAGCGAGAAGGGACAAGTGGCACAGTGAGTCATTGCTTTGGAATCTTCCAAAAATGACACTTGGATCAGGTATTTCGCCTTGTGATGAGTCAGAGGCTCTGTTTCTCCAAGTGGAAGCAAAGTTCTCCAAGTGGACTCAAGAACTGAAGATCAACTAAAGATTAACTGAAGAGAGAGAGGACACAAGGCAGCTACACATCAGTTGCAAGCTGACTCATCCTTTCTCAATTCATCTATATATTGAGCTCTCTCCTATGAGCTCAGGAGGCTGGAATTTTGTGCAAAGTAATGATATGTTGTTGGTTTCACTATTGAGTTATTGGGTGATTGTTTGAGAGAGGTGAAGAGGAGCAATTCTTTCTGCTGGGAGGTGTTGCTGGGTTGGAGCCTTCAATGGTTGAAATACTCTCAGAACCTTTATTTCTTCATTAATAAAAGCTATTGAGGTTCTTCTATGTGCTCTTGTTTCAATAATATATTGTGATGATTGCATGTTTGGTTTACACTAATCCATGAACCAGTTATGATTGCATGCCTCTTGTAGTCTCCTTCTTTGTTATTTTGCAGGATCTCATTGTAGCTGGGCGAGCAGAAGAACAAAGAGCTAGGAGCAAGCGGCCAAAGAGAAGAGTTGGGATTCGACATTAAGCGCAAGGCAACGGTTAGTGCATTTCTCCATTCTCTTTTGCTTTCATAAAGAAGTAAACCTTAAGTAGTTTGTTTTACAGTTGTTTCTAAGGAACTGTCACCCTTAGAGTGGGATAGGGTCATCCGAGTCGGATACTTTTCCCTACAATAGATAGGCAACTCAGATCACTTCCCTATTTTTTTGGATCTCTCTTTCCCCCTCCAGAGCCCCCTGCCCCCTTTAAATTCAATTCTTCTTGGCTTCAATACCCCTCCTTCAACAAACTTTTCAAGGAAACGTGGATCCATCCGGACAGAAATGCAAGAGAGGACAAAAGTTTCTTGTTCATGGAGAATCTCAAAAGACTGAAGAAAGAAATTATCTCCTGGGCAAAGGACAGGAAGCTTAAACAGAATGAAGAGCTGTTCAGGATCAGGGAGGAGTTGAAGAAATTGGAGAGCATTGAGGAGGATGGATATATCTCGCAGGCTTCCAAGGATAGAATCCTTCATCTGGAGAAGCTTCAAAACCAAATACTCTTGGAAAAGGAAGAAGAATGGAGGCTCCAGAGTAGGGCAATATGGTTAAAATCAGGAGATGAAAACACCAGTTTTTTCCATAACTATGCGAAAGGAAGAAAATCTGTAAATACCATTTGGAGCCTTAAAGATGAAGATGGAAGGGAGGTTAGTTCTTTTTCAGACCTCTCTGGTGTAGGACAGAGACATTTCCAGAGAATTTTCTCAGATCCGGGAGAGGCCACCATAGCAGAAGTCATTAGAACAGCTCAATGTTTCCCAAGATTTGTCGAGGAAGAAGAAGCTGAAGAGCTATCAATCCCTGTTTCTAAGGAGGAGGTTGAAGCAGCTATGAAACACATGGCCAAAGACAAAAGTCCCGGACCTGACGGGTGGACTATCAAACTCTTCCTCTTTTTCTTTGACTTAATAGGCTCTGAAATCACCGATGTAGTAGAAGAATCAAGAAAGAAAGGAGAAGTCTACAACCCTTTTAATTCAACCTTTCTAGCTCTCATTCCAAAGAAGGACGACCCGGAGAATTTTGAAGACTTCAGGCCGATCTCCTTGTGCAACTGTATATATAAAATCATTGCAAAGGTGATAGCTTTTAGAATTGTTCCTATTCTATCAAGAAACATCTCAATGGAACAATTTGGTTTTTTGGATGGAAGACAAATTCATGAAGCCTTTGGAGTATCCCAGGAGGTAATTCACAGTGTCAGACAAAAGAAAAAGAAGGGTGTGGTTCTTAAAATAGATATCTCCAAAGCTTATGACCGAATCAACTAGCTTTACCTCCGGATGCTACTAACTCATCTGGGCTTCAACTACTCTTTCATCAGTTGGATAATGGGCTGTATCACAAATGTCAGTTTTGTTGTTCTAATCAATGGAGCAGCCTCCCCTTTTTTCAAAAGCCAAAGAGGCCTAAGGCAAGGCTGTCCTTTATCTCCTCTCCTATTTCTTCTAGTGGCAGAAGGGCTAAGTAGGTTGATTCACAAATCTAGAACAGAGGAGAAGGTAAAAGGTATAGAGGTAGCAATAAATCTTTTCATCACTCACCTTCTTTTTGTTGATGAAATTTTGATTTTCTCTAATGGATCATATAATGAACTTAAGGAGATAAAATGCATATTCGATCTATTTCTGAAAGCTACTGGCATGCAGATAAATTCTAGAAAATCTCAAGTTTGTATGGAAGATATTGACAGAAGGGAAAGATCCATGATGCTCAATCTTTTTCCCTTCCAACATCAACCACTGGATTCCCCCTTCAAATACTTGGGGTTTTGGCTAAAGCCGGCAACATACAAGAAAGAGGATTGGAACTGGCTCATAGAAAATCTAGAAGCCAGAATTACTCATTGGAGTTTCAAGTGGCTTTCCAGAGCTGGCAGATTAACCCTCATCAAATCTGTTTTGTTAGCCATCCGAGTATACTGGGCAGCTTTAACCTGGGTTTCCAAAGGAGTGCTGGACAAAATCAGAAGGATTTGCTGCAGATTTTTATGGGCAGGATCAAAAGAAAACTCCATTCTTCCCTGGGTGGCTTGGGATAAGCTGGCTAGGCCAAAAGAATGGGGAGGATGGGGATTAAAAAGGCTCCCCGAGTTCAGTCTTTCCCTGGCAGCTAAATCAGGCTGGAGATTAATCTCGATGGAGAATCTATGGACAAGGGTGGTTAAAAGAAAATACATAGATCCAGTCCCTTTGGAAGATTGGATTCGGAGCCAGGAAAAGAAAAAGAAGAATGTCTCAGCCATTTGGAAGGCCACGGTGGAGGCTTTCTCTGTGATTGAACAAGGATTGGCGTGGAAGATAGGAGATGGAAGTCATATAAGAATCGGTAGGGACCCCTCGGTAGGTTGTAATGAAGCCTTTAGCTTGTCACCTAGCTTTCTCAGACATCTTGATAGTAAAGGCATTTTTACTCTAAACCAGGTGGAGAAAGTAGGCCACTCTACTATATGGGGACAGGCTTGGAAAAATGATGAAGAATTAGGAATAAATATCAGTTGGAAGAACAAATGGTGTTATTTCATTCAAGAACATCATTGTTCCAATGTCAGGCTTAAAAATGAACCTGATTTGCTGATATGGGCGCAGGGGGAAACAGGTGAATATTCCCCAAAAGATGGATATACCTTCTTAATGAAAAAGAAAGGTTGGGGAATACCAGAATGGTGGTCGAAAAACATTTGGAAGTTAAAATACCCAGCTAAGGCCAGGATTTTCCTATGGTGCATGCTTAAAAGGAAAGTCCCAACTTGGGATATCTTATGAGCCAGATACTTAGTTGGGCCAGGGAGGTGTCCATTATGCAAAATAGAAGAAGAATCAATATGTCATCTCTTTACATCTTGTGCAGTTTCAAAAAAAAATTGGGAGGATTTAATCAGTTTGCTCAACGTAAAGGCACAATGGGGGTTTGATCCTTTGGAAGAAGCTTGGAGGAAATGGTGGCAGAACTATGCGGAGGGAAACATGAGAAATCTACCTCTTATCTTTTTTTGGGGCGTATTGCTAGCAAGAAAAAAAAGCCTGTTTCAAGACAAGGACACTCCCACATCCGCCAGAGCCATTAATTGTGCAGCCATTTACTCTGCCATCCCAATCCCTGAAGCAAATAATCCTCAAATTCAACACAAGCCTGTTATTATCTAGGAGGGCATTCCATGGGCCTTTTTTGACAGAGCATCCCAGAATAACAAGGCCGTAGCAGGACTGTGCATTCATTTGAATCCTGAACACTCCCTAAAAGCTTTTGTAGGGCTAGGACCTGGCACAAATAATTTTGTTGATCTGTCTGCCTTGCACCTTCTTCTTTGCTGGCTACTTCAAAGAAACATCTTCACAATTCAAATCTTCGGAGACTCTTTGAACGTCATAAAATGGGTTAATGGGAGTGCTTCATGTAAAAACCAGATTCTGAAGATCATTTTAGAAGAAATAATGTTTTTAAAGTCATCTTTTAACAACTTTACCATCTGCCATATTTACAGGGACAAAAACAAGGAAGCAGACCAGCTTTCTAAGGCTGGTTTACAGCAAGATTTGGGCAGTTGGTCAATAGTAGAACTCAGTCAGGGGCAGACATCCACCTCTTTTCAGCCCCCTTTTTCTCCTCCGCAGTGACTGCGGCTCGTCTTTTCTTTTTGTTTGCAGTTTCATGGGCAAAATGATATATCTGATACAACTTCTTTTATATTGTAATTTTTTGAGCACTATAAAACAGGAAAACTAATAAACTTTTTGGTACTCTTCAGCTGGTTTTAAGTGGTATTTATAGTCATGTAAGGGGTTGTTTTCCTTCTCTGAAGGAGACCCTAAAGTATACTTCGTTTTAATTGTACTAAGCCTCCTGAAGGGAGGAAGACTAGACAGTTTCTATTAGACTTCTTTTCAGCAGTTTCCGGACATATTTTATCATCCACAATCAGTCAAAAAAGACTGAGATTTTTGTTGTTACTTACATAAGATCAAAAAAGCAATCATGTGAGCCATTAGGATTGCTCAAAGCATACAGAATGTAACTTTTTATTTTCTTAATAAAAAGTTTCACTTTTTTCTTCGGAAAAAAAATAAAAATAAAAAAAAAAATCATTAAAATTAAAATCGTAAACTACAAATTCTACATTAATTATTTTAATAGTTAAAGTATATAATATTTACTAAACAATTGATATTTTTTTTATAATATATTCTAAAATAAATTAATCCCACATTCAACCCATTGTAAAACAATTCTACAATATTCACTTTATAATATTTTAAGACAAATTATCCCACATTAACCATACGGTAAAACATCTCTGTAATTTCACTTCTATATTAAATTTTATTATCACTATTACTCACATCACATCCAGGTTTTCTGAAGTTTGTTTAAAGACTCATGAATTTGTGGAGAAGCTACATTGCTATCAACAACATATTCAACGAGTAATTCTCGTAATTGAAAGGTAAGTTAATTTTTTTCCTTGAAAATTTTCATATTAAATTACTTTAATGAAGAAGATTTTTTTTTTTTTTTTTTTTTTTTTAAATTATTAATTTTTCTCAGCTAAAATAACAATTACGTCCATTGTGAGCATGGTGGGCCCGATCAAGCTCAATCATCTAATAGCTGTGGTTCGACCGCTGTGGTGTCGTGGGGTGGCCGAGGAGGTCAGGCGAGCGGGTCGGGTGTGAGGGTGGGGGGGCTAGTAGGGGGTGTGGGGGCGGCCCAATGGCTCGCCCGCCTGTCGTAGGGGTTGGGCGATTATGAGAATCGCCCAACCCCTATGGTGGGCGGGTGAGCTCCCGGGGTGGGTGCCGCATCCCAACTCACCCCCTACCACATCCCCCTTCCAGACACCGTCACCCCCTTCACCCACACCCCGTGCCCCTGGCCCCTTAACCCCCCCTCAACATTCCACCCCCTCAACGCCACCCTCATCGCCTACAACCAACCCCCCAGACCCCTCACCCCCACATTCCCACATGACTCACCAACCCTCCCATCCCCACCTGCGCCTACCCCCCTTCCACCTCCATGCACCCATGCTGCCCCTATCCCTTCACCCACTCGTCCCCTCCCTCATGCTCATCCCCCCACACCCACCCGACCGCACCCCACATCGACCCCCTCACCCACGCCCCCTAACCCGCACGCCATCCCCCTCATCAACCCTCCCCACCCCCTGACCTGCACGCCCTCCCCCTCACCTCATCTCCCTCACCCGCCCTTCTCCCCATGCGCCCCCACTTAACGCACCCTCCACACCCACGCGCTCCCCTAACACACCCTTCCCACCTACATGCCCTCCCCCTAACCCACCGTCCCCACCCCATCACCTCCTTCCTGTTACACTAAAAAATGTCACCATGACTATTTACAGTTAGTATGGCTCTATCAACAATCATGCTACCCTCTTAAGCAAGTCTTATGCCTCTGCTCTCCATGTCAAACTCCAAAAAAGAGAGAAGGTCTTTCTAAATGTATTTATCTCTGGGGACGCAGATTCTCTCAACCTTACCTGCGGGTACGCACCCAATGTTCAAAAAAGCTGCGTCTTTGGACGCTCTGTATGTAAAGGGGCAGGTGCGTCCCCCTAAAAAGGTTAAAATGCGCAAGTTTCATCTTTAAAATGTCACTTGTGGTCATTTCTAGAGCATTCTAGAAGGTTGTTCGACGTGTATTGGGCGCCTCCAGATGGTTCATGCACTCCTACCAAAGAGGAACTTATCCCATCAATAAGGGAGCTATCCCATCCAAAGAGGGGATTATCCCATTGATGGTGGACCTGATTAACTTCCTCTTGAGCACTATAAATACAGGCATTGGGCCAGAAGGAGAGAAGGTTGAAAGCTATACATTTCTAAGGGTAAATGCTGCAGGAATTAGGACTCCCATTTAGAAGCTTGTGAGGAGATATTGCCATCTTTTCTTGTTCTATTTGGAAGTGGGTGAGCTTTGTCAAAGTAAAGGAGAACTCTTGATGGACCCTGGGAGGGACTTGCACAACACCAAGGCTCAGGTTGTATTTGTTCCTTTTGTTACCTATTAATGCAAATGAGTCCATTCTTCTCAATAACTTGTTATTTATGAGTTATTTCATGTACTCCTTGGTCTATGTGTTAAATATGTTTTATTATATGAGATTATCAAGTGCTATTTAATCGTTTGACTGTTAGTGTATGTAGGTTTCAAAGTGAAGGAGGAGCTCATCCGGATCAGCGGAGCTGGACTGCTACAACAGCGTTGTATTACAGGTAGGATCTAAACACTTGATTTCCCGTATAGTAAATGCATGTTTAGAGAAGGATTGTTCTTGTTTGTCTTGTTTTTCACTAGAGAGTCTTAGGCTCCTAGGGAGGTTGGTTGTGTCCGCACAATCGACTCTTTCCGCCTGACAAATTGGCGACTCCGCTGGGGGATCCATTGATGTGAAAAGTCTTTTCCTTTGTGTGAACTTTGCTCTGAGAAAATTGGTTTATTTTTCTGGTTTTGGCTCTGTGACTTTGTCTTTGGGTGGGTTAGCTTAGGATTAGATTCATTTTGTTTTTTCTTGAGTTTTTCAGTAGGACGCACCCTCTGAGTGTTGCACAGTGCATCCCTGGACGCACTGTCGCTGTGTGCACAGAGCGGGCCCGCACCTGTTCTAACGGGTCGCCTGCGTCCCCTGCTAAAATTTGAGAAAATTCCAATTTTTGCATTTTTACTCTTAGATTTTGTTTTTTCTTAGTTTTTACTGCCCAGATTCATTAGTCCCTTGTCAAAGATCTTCACCTGAACTTGTTTCGATAGCATTGAGTGTTTTAGTGGATTTCATCGAAGTGTAAGCCCTAGGGTTTGATTTTTGAGTAGGTCTTGTAGTGACTTTGGTGGTAGAAGTTGTCAAGCCTTATATCTCTCTGGTTTTGTCAGCGTTCTAAGAAATCAGACCTGTCATAAAGTCTACCTGTGAGAGAAACTTACCATTCAGTTGTCTCTTTGGGAAAATTTCGAAGTGCTTGTTGATTGAGTCTTGAACTCCATTTTACAAAAAGAACAAAAAGATTTGAGTTTTGTTTTGACTAGTCTTTTGATTCTGCATTAGCTGGTCCTTGATTTGATTTTGGTCAAGTAAAACAACCTAGAATCATCTTTGTGAGCTTTTGCCTTGTTAGGTCTGCTTAGAGTAATTTCCCTTTTGATTTGCTTGTGAGTCTAGTTTTCATAGATTTTATAGCTTTTGAGATTGTTTTTTGTTAAGATAGGTTTATATGCTTAATTAAAAAGAGAAAATACAAAAACATCTCCTTTGAAAAGTTTTGTTTCAAGTAGCTTTGAAAAGTTTTGAAAGAAAAAGAGTTTTTTTCGTGCACGTAAAGAGTGGTCATGTTTGTATGCTTGAAAAGGTAAAGAGAATTGTTTCTTTGATTGTCTTTTCTAAGGAAGTGGTTTTCTATAAAATTTGCATCTGTCAACTCTCTTAGTTAAGAATTTCATTTAAATAGGAAAGTAGCGTAAATCATCTTAGGTGCATCTTTGTAGTGGTTTGAGTCGAGTCTACACACCATTGGTTTCACTTCCGCTACCTTTTGTCTTTAAGAAAAACCATAAAATTAACGCTTAAAGTAAAATCGACGTAGTAACTTTTATTTACTAGGGCTCTGAAACACCAATTTAGATCAGGCTAGTGTCTTGGAGTAGGTGAGTAATTAACTCTCCAAGACAGCAAAACCAAACAAGTAGCTTATCTTGTGATAGAATAAATTCAATTGTCTCATTTGTACTCTGGGAAAGCTCCTCTTAAAGGAGAAGCACGAGCTCGTGTCCGAACCAGTGAGGGGATCAATCCCCCCTCGTTGGGAACGACGCCAGACACGCACGTATTACAAACGGTAAACCTTGGATTAACCATTGTCGAGGAGCCAGGGGTCACTTGTCGGTAAACCTTGGATTATTGTCAAGGAGCCGGCAAGGGGATTGAGCTTGCTACTCTGCCCTTGCGTGCTGTCGGAGTTTAGACTGTTCTCCCAGGTGCATTTGTTGCAGTTGGTAACCTTAGTGACCATTATCTTTAGGATTCTACCGAGGTGACGGTGGAGGGAAGATCCCACTGTACCTGGAGTAGACGTCGGCTAGACTCACTTGGCTTTTCTGGGGGGTTCACTTCACTCGAGACGGTTAAAGTGGAGGAACTTGGTCCAGTCTATTCATTAAGCAGGTTGCCGGGGTAACTGTTCCACCCGCCACTTTTGTACTGAATCCAGCGATGTTGGGCTTCATCACCAACTAGCGCTTTCGGTCTGGAAGGCTACTGTTTGTGCTTGGTTTGATGCTCTAGATTCTTTAGGCGTGTGATTAACATTTGTTTGGTTCTTTAGAGACTTTAGGTGGTTTGATTTGAAATTTTATTTTGTTTTCGTGTGTAGTAGTTAAAATTTTTTAGCTGTGGCAGAATTACCGAGACAGTCCCGTAGACTTCGGGGCCAGTCTCCTGAAGTTGTTTCTGTGGCCGAATTGTTGAGAAGATCCTGTAGGCTTAGGGGATCACCTCCTCGAGACGACCCAGGTAATCTAGAAGGTTTAAAGGTCCTTGTAACTCCTCCTAGCGGCAGTAGAGTAGGTTCACCTGAAGAAGGAGAATCTTCCTTGGTAGTCCATTCAGATTACCAAGGCTTAGAGACAGGTTATAATCCCGAAGCTGTTACAGTTTCTGAGCTTGTTGGTAGTTTTTCGTCTGCTAGTGATACAGGCAAAGAACCAGAAATATCTGAACCTGTTACTCCGACTTCTAGTGTTCCTGATTCACCGAGAATAGAAAGAATTATCACCGAAAATCTTCCTACTGGTTTGATTGCTATCGAAGAACTTGCTCCAGAGGAAGAAATAGGCGTATGTAACCTTGAAGATCAACTTACTATTGATCTAAGGGAGCGTGAATCTATCTTTTACAGTCCTCCTAGAAGTACTACTTGGTACCTTTCATTAACCAATTATTTAGACAACTTTGGGCTAGGTTTTTCTACACCTCGTACTCCTTTTCCACCTGGAGGTGTTCACACTCCTGTAAATATGGCTGGTCCATCGTCCGTGTTTCCTCAAAGTCCTGAATCTTTTTTACATGGCGGTACTTCTGTTCCAACTGGGTATCAATCTCTTTCTGGTACCTTTGCGTGGGCATCTCCTCAACCCGTTGATCATGGGTTATTAGTTGGAAACAGTGGTAATATACCATTGGGTGTAGGAGACATTTACATGATGTCAGGTTCAGTTCCCGTTTCCCAACCTCAAGGTGGCCAATTACCGCCTGGGGGGCAGCCTCAGTTAATGCCTAGGGGGCAACCTCAAGGTACATCATTTGTGTCTGGGGGGCAACCTCAAGGTCAGTACGTGCCTATGGGGCAACACATACGTCAAGGTCAACCCCAGCCTCAATATGTACCCCAGGGTCAACCTCAGTATCAATATCAGCCTCAAGGATGGCAACCTCAAGGATGGCAACCCCAAGGGTATCAACCCCAAGGGTATCAACCTCAAGGGTACCAACCTCAAGGTCAAGGTCAACCCCAGTACCTGTATTTACCTCAAGGTTATCAACCTCAAGGTCAATACTCAGGTCAAGGTTATCAACCACCTCAAGGTCAATCATATGGTCAACGTATGGGAACTGCACCTTACAATTATCAATCCTATCCTCAATCCGGCTATGGATCTCACTATCCTCAACCTGTTACGGGTCAATACCCTGGAATGTTAGTGTGGGATCCATCACAAGGTCAACAGGCGTTGCAGCCAAGTATACAGTTGGTACCTCAAGCTGGACAACCCGTAGTTTCTGGTCCACCCCAGCAACCGCAACCTGTCCAGTCAAGTGTTCAAACTTCTGTAACTTCGGTAGTTACTCAGCCGCCAATTGCACCTAGTACTCCATCTCAAATGGCTGCTGCAACTACTGCCACATCTACCATACTTACTTCTGGAGTATCGACGGCTCCGGTTTCTACTGTCTCTATAACCACTCCTCAGACATCTCTACCGTTGTCTGGATCTACGATTCAAACCACGGTCCAGATGCCTGCAGGCCAGCCTGGTATAAGTACGGTTGTCACTACTCAACCTCAATTTGTTCACCAACTGTACCAGGGACAGTACCAACCTGCGCAAGCTGTCCAACAACCGGTTTACCAGTATCAACCGTATCCTGGGTACACTTACCAACAACCCCAGTACGGTCCGGTTAATCCTGGTTTTCCGGGAGGATATAATATCCCAAATGCGACTCTTGTTCCTAGTTATCCTGGATATCCTCCTCCTGGGGCCGGTATTGTGACCCAGAGTTTTAGAGATCCTAACCGGCAGTTACCGTTTATCGCAACTTTGGATTTACCAGACTTGACGTGCCTAACGAACGATCCAATTCAATATCTTCTGTTATGGCTGCCAATGCCAAATAAGTTGCCCAGCGATATACCCAAGTTCGAAGGTAAGTCTGGAGAGGATCCGTCCAATCACGTGATGACTTACCACCTCTGGTGTGCTTCAAATTCTATCTCGGATGATTCGATCCGCTTACGTCTTTTCCAGCGTACACTCATTGGTCTCGTGGCCAAGTGGTACATTGAGTTACCACGGGCCTCTTTTTACAATTTTAGCCAGTTAGCTACCTCATTCTTAACTCACTTTCAGTTGCCGGTCAGATTCGATAACGGCACGGAGTTATTAACTTCACTAAAACAATCAACGTCCACGTATATTTCTGATCACATTCATGAGTGGAGACGTCGAAGAAGGCTAGTGAAAGTTTTTATCCCAGACCAAATCTTAGCTGAATGGTTTGTTAAATCATTATTACCGAAGATTACTGAAGATGTAGCTAAGGCCGGAGTAGTTACTGAGGAGCAAGTCATTGCTCAGGTGCAATACCTTGACTTAGTTTACACTCAGTCGGGTACGTTACACGAGAAGATTCTGGATCTTCCAAAATCGAATCAAATCGCTGCTGCTCCTTCGGGATCTCATGCCTCTAATGGTATGATTGGTATCGTGAATACAAAGAGCAAGAAGAAGTCTTCCAAGGCTTCAACTACTCCTATTATCACTTTGCCCGATTCCCCGACAGAGAGTCTTCTCCTGAACTTACCGCCGATATCCACGCTGTAGAGTCATCTACGGCCAAATCAAAAAACGGCGGAAAGAAGAAAGGAAAGAAGAAGACTAAAGTAGAAAAGGCTCCGAAGGAGAAAACAGAAAAGCCGGAAACCAATGACGAAAAGCGCAAACCTCGATATCCTTGTCTTATCTGTGAAGAGGATCATTTTACGAGAGATTGCCCTTATCGGGCCAAGGTTGTGAAAATAGTCAAAGGTTCTCCCACTCCTGCTGTGTTGAAAAATCCATTTCCGGAGCAGGAGAATAAGATGATAGGTTCTTCCTCGAATGCCAGTGAAGAACCCATTTTGATGATGTCTCATGATAGGGATTGCGACTCGATCGCAAGATTATGGTAGTAAGAATCCTGTTGATGGTAAGGAAGCAGAATCTTATTACTCTAACCCATCAACCTCAGCTCCTGGTTCCGATCCACTACAGATCGAGAAACCTAACCTAGACTTAGTAATTAAACCACCCGCCAAGGGTGTACTTCGACGCTCTGCTTTCAATCCACATGCGAGAGCAGCCCAGAATTACAACATTGTTGAGGACTTAGTTGTTTCACCCTCAGCAATATCGGCGTTAGAAGTGCTGCAATCATGCCCAGCACAATGAAAATTACTTTTGTCGGCTATAGGAGCTGTTAATGTTCAGGACCCGAATCTAATAATCTTCGATCTAGAAATAGTACACCGCGTCTCCCACATCAAATGGCTTTCCAAATTCCAGTGATAGTAAAAAACAGGCCTATTCATAGGACTGTGATTGATGAGGGAGCTTCTACGTGTATTATGTCGATTCAATGTTGGAGATCCCTTGGTTCTCCTTCGTTGAACCAATCCCCCACCATCCTTAAGGCCTTTGATGGCCGTGGGTTCCGTCCGTTTGGTATTCTACAGTAATTGCCTATAGGGGTAGAAGGTAAAACCGTTAGTCTGGATGTGGAAGTGGTTGATGCCCCTCTAGACTACAACCTTCTTTTGGGTCGAAGTTGGTCATATGCTATGACGGCGGTCGTTTCATCGGTCTTCAGAGTAATTAAGTTTCCACATAACGGTAAGATCGTGACTATTGATCAGCTGACATACTTTTCATCCGACCCAGCCTCTTCAGAGAGTATCCAGCATGTCGGTAAGACGACAATCCCTTATAGGGACGTTGGTGTAGGTTTAGTTAAGGATTCCGGTTTACTGGGAACTTTTCCTCTCCCTCCACTCAGCGTAGAACCTTCATTTGCAACAATTCATATGATTACATCAGAAAATATTATTTATGATGATCCTTGGATTGTCCCATCTGACTCTGAGATAGACTCATTCGGTGATGTTATCCCTTTGAGTCCATATGAAATTGCTTATGAAGATGTCATGTCTTTTACCGACTCTCATTCAACCGAGATCGACCAAATGAATGTGGTCAGTGAAGAATCACTTTTCACCTCAACCTTAGAACGGATAGCGTTTCTCAAAGTCGTGTCATCTGACGAACAACTTCGTGAAATCCTAAGTGTAGACGATCTACCATGGGAGGATCTCCATCACAGATCTTCGTTTTTACCTAAGGATGATGCATTTGAAAATGATTTTTCATCTATCTTTTTACCGCTGAATATGTCAAAGACGCTCAGGATCCAACGAAACATCCTGATTCAGAGTTGAATTTAGGGAATATTTGTCGTACTATTCCCATTGATATTTCAGTGAAGCCCGGAATTAAGGAGAACATTCATATAGGTGCCGCATGTACAGAAGATAAAATCCACACTTACAAGGCCCTATTCCAAGAATTCCGCGATGTGTCTGCCTGGTCTTACGAGGAAATGTCGGGAATCGATCCCGCCATTGTTGTTCATGAAATAAAGACCTACCCGGATGCTAAACCCGTCCGGCAACGGTTGCGTCAGATTCACCCTCGAAAAGCGGCTGTGATTAAAGCAGAAGTCGAAAAGCTATTGAAAGAAGGTTTGATTTATCCGATCCCGTTAACGGATTGGGTATCGAATATTGTTCCGGTCAACAAGAAACAAGGAACAATAAGAATCTGTATCGACTATAGGGATATCAATCGAGCTTGTCCAAAAGACAACTATCCTACGCCCTATATCGATCAAATTATTGATGATTGTGCCGGAAGTGAAATGTTTTCCTTCATGGATGGTTTTTCGGGCTATAATCAAATCAATATTCTACCTGCCGACCAACCAAAAACGACATTCATTTGTCCATGGGGGACATTTGCTTATTGCAAATTACCTTTTGGGCTTAAGAATGCCGGGGCCACTTTTCAACGGGCGATGTCTTATGCATTTCATGATATCAAGCACATTGTGCAACCGTATCTCGATGATTTGCCTGCTCATTCATTACATCGAGTTGATCACCTTGTCCACTTACGCGCAATCTTTATGAGGTGTAGGCATTATCGAATTCGGTTGAATCCCCACAAATGTGTTTTCTGTATAGAAACAGGTCGATTGTTGGGATTTGTTGTTTCAAAAGCCGGCATTCGCGTCGATCCCTCGAAAGTCGAAGCTATCATCAAATTTCCTCCTCCTTCGAGTTTGCGCCAACTCCAAAGTTTGCAAGGGAAAGCGAACTTTTTATGCCGATTCATCCCGAACTACGCCGAGGTCACTAAAGGTTTTACACGGTTGTTGAAACAGAACGCTCAATTCTTTTGGGACGAGATTGCCCAACAATCTTTTGATGCACTTAAACACGCGTTGACCAATGCACCGTTGTTGCATCCTCCCAACTACAACTAGGACTACTTCTTATACCTCGCAGCTTCGCATTCCACCATTGTAATGGTGTTAGTTCAAGAAGATGAATTCGGAGCGGAACATGTGATATATTATCTCAGTAGGACCTTAAATCCTACTGAGCTAAAATATTCGCATGTGGAGAAATTGGCCCTGGCAGCCGTTCAAGCTGTCCAGCGATTTCGTCACTACATTCTTCTACATAAAACTACAGTTATTTCGGATTGCAACCCTATGATTTACATTTTGACAAAACAACTGCTAGGGGGCAAGTACTCTAAATGGATCGTTATCCTACAAGAGTTCGACTTGGAGTTCGAGAAGTCCAAGTCTAAGAAATCCTTAGTTTTTGCGGAATTGATGTGTGATTTCCCGCGTGCTGACACAGAGACTGTGGCAGAGGAGTCCATTGCAGACAAATCTTTGTTTCTTATGAGTACTTTAGATCCGTGGTACGGGGATATAATCATCTATCTCCAAACCCAAACCTTTCGGCCTGAAGCTTCAAAGGCGGAACGTCGAAAAATTCGGTTTCAATCCCAGCAATACAAAATTATTGGAGATACACTTTATCGCCGGGGGTCAGACTTAGTTTTTCGACGTTTTTTAACTCACGAAGAGGCTGAGAGGGTTTTGAATGATTGTCACTCTGGAGCATGTGGCGGTCATATGTCTGGGTATGCCACAACTCAGAAGGTGTTGCGCGCTGGTTACTTTTGGCCATCTATGTTTAAAGATTGTATCATTGCAGTCCGGAAGTGCCACAACTGCCAAGTGTTTGATCGAAAGATGCGCGCACCACCTGCTCCTCTCCACCCTATAATTGTCGTTGGTCCATTCGCCAAATGGGGTATCGACTTTATTACTTGTAACCCTCACTCGGTCGGGGGGCATGCGTATATCATCCTCGTGGTTGATTATTTCACTAAATGGGCCGAGGCGATGCCTACATTCGACGCAAGCGGCAAAACAGCTGCAGTTTTCGTATTCAATCATATTATAACTAGGTTTGGTGTCCCACAAGCAATCATTATTGACCATGGGAGCCATTTTCGAAACATCATGATGACTGAGCTTACAAGCCAGCTTGGTTTGCACCACGATAGCTCTTCTCCTTATTATCCGCAAGCCAACGGTTTGGTTGAGTCTATCAACAAAGTTCTGGTTATCATGAGCCGACGAACCATTGGTATTCATCGGTCAAATTGGCACAACATGTTATTTTCAGCGCTATGGGCATACCGAACCTCAGTGAAAACTTCAACAGGGTTCACTCCTTTCCAGCTAGTTTATGGCTTGGAAGCTGTGGTACCCATTGAATGCGAAATCCCATCACTTCAAATGGCTGTCGAATTACTCCCAACTACTTCCGAAGAGGAGAAATGTTTATTTTACTTTGCTAAATTAGATGAGACTCGACGTGACGCTGCATTGGCAATCGAGACTCACGCGAAGCGAATGAAAGCTCAGTATGATAGAAATGTAACCCCTCGAAGCTTTTCGGAGGGAGAACTAGTGCTATTATATGATCAAGCTAACGATAAGCTAGGTGCTGGAAAATTCGTTCCTATGTGGCATGGACCCTATATTGTAAAGCAAAAGCTAGCAAAAGGGGCTTCTGAGCTGGTAGATTTTGATGGGGACTCTTTGGGTAAACCCAAAAATGGACTTTACCTAAAGAGGTATTATGCTTAAATGGTGGGTATGGAGAAATTTTAGTTAGGTTAGGTTTTCTTTCTAGCTAGTATGTTTGTTAGTTAATCAGTGTGCTTAAGCTTAGCGAGTGTGTTTTTCGTCGTTATTCTGGCTTATCTTGGTTTTACTCTTGATATTTCAGATGTCGACGCCTCTCCAAACGTACATTGGATTCGCTGATGGTGCTTGTTGTAGTACACGGAATATCTCTTCCGTAGCTTGGGTTATCTATTCACCCTCTGACGAGTTAGTTTCTATGCATGGGGTAAGCCTCGGTCAAACAACGAACAACATTGCAGAATACAGTGCAGTGGTTGAATTATTATCCGAATCTATTTCATTTGGAATTCGACGTTTGATAGTGAGGTTAGATTCTGAACTTGTTGTATTACAGCTTAATAGAGTTTATGCCATTAGAAATCCTGTGTTATTAAGGTTGTTTTTGAGAGTGCGTCTCTTGGAACGTGAATTTGATTACATTGAATATCAGCATATTCCAAGGTCTTTAAATACATTAGCAGATGCAATTGCTTCTCGAGTGTTGGACAGACATTTACGATAAATCATGCAAGTAAATTTAAAAGCATTTCATCACATATGTTAAACAAGATAAGCCGGTAATAGTGATATATATATAGATGGGAGTGTGTCAAAAATATACATCGTCTTCGATCATAGGTTGAAAAACACCTTATGATCGGCAAAAGTGATAAAGTACAAAAAGTCAAAAATGTCACATGTGTCTACAAAGTGACTAGCCAATCACTGGTGGTGCTCCCTATACGACACCAGTGCATGGGCTACCTTACGCAAAAATCTCCTAAACGGTCCAGGGACTGTGACTACATAGCGCTGAAGCCTGATAGGAATATCATCCATAGTAGTCTCAGGCATATCCGCCGTCAGACGCTCTAGATCATGCTCCAACTCAGCTAGTACCTCTGCAGCCGCGTCCTGTGGGGCCGGTACCGGTGCAACTGGATGTCTCCTCTCAAAAGGCCGGAGGTTGGCTGGGCGCTATGGACCAACATCTGCATTTTGAAAATTTTTACTGTCAGTTTTGAGACGATATATATAAAAAAACAAAAAATACATAATTTAAAAACTTGTGAAAAATAAAGTACCTCTGTCATCCCATTGTTCTCCCTGTGGAAGAACCGTGTCTGGATCACCTCGAAAATCTACTCCGGCATACGGAAAGTCCTAGATCGAAAAAACCTGGTCCTCTAACCAGTGAAAATAACTATCAGAAAATCGAACAACCATCGCGCCCTCGTCAGGATGCCAGGCCATCACCGCAACCCATCGTACCAGCTTTGGCTCCCGAGGACCCAAGATATCAACAGTGAGTTGCTGAGGGATCAGCATCGGAACTCTCTGTAAGGCAAAGCTCACGACTAAAGGCCCATATCCAAAAGCTTTCAGTCGTCCGTTCTTTGCCTTAGTGAGTTGGCTATTCATATTAGCTGACACAGCATCACACCAGTTGAAAATGGTGCCTTGGTAATAGTCAATTGCCATCCGCATTTGGGACCCGAAAGCAATATGTAAAGCGGTTGCGCCGCAAATTATGGTAACCGTGAAAGCTATAACTTTGAGTTCACGCAGAGAGATGTGTTTGATTTCCACGCCTTTCGCATGGTGTGCATTGGGTGTGCACCAATATTCCCGGAGACTAACAATGGATTGGCCACCCGGCCTAGTCCCGGCTAGATTGAGTTGCTCGCCTCTATTTGGCAAGCCAGTGAGAAAGTATACATCAGAGGGCTCTATCTCGAGCTGGTGCCCTCCTATGTAAAAGCATTGCTCTTGAACGTTCCATCTCTCAACCAGCCATTCTAAGAATCTCACCTGAGCCCTCATGCCAGGTATGGCCCAGTATTTATATAGCCCGCATGCTTTTAGGGCATCAATGGAAGGTTGATGTTCAATTGCAGCTAAATCAACGTCCTCGTGCTCTCTTTCTCTCCAATCCAACATGGTGAATGCCCTACACACCAAGAAACAATCATTAGAATTAATTTGGGGAAATTTGAATGGTTGTTTGTGAGGATTGGGGTTTCAAATTCCGCATTCCACGGAGGACACACCCCGCGTTTAGAACACAGGGCGTCCGGACGCAGCTGGCCTGAAGGTGGGCTGCGTCCCCCGACCATTTTCCTATATAGGAAAAAGTCGGGGGACGCAGGTCACCCGAAGGGCACCTGCGTCCACCGCAGAGCGCATTTTGAAACCTAAACCCCCCCAAAAAACAAAACTAAAACCTAAAAAACAATTTTAATCAGATGAAATTGAAGAGTAGGATGTTGTAAAATACCTGGAAGAGACGGCGTTCGATTCTGACGGTCGGATTTTCCGCAGCGACCACGGGAAGTTTCTTGCCAAAAGCCCTTTTTTCAACCTCAACAGCAAAATGGTAAAAATGACATGGTAAAAAGTCTTTTTATAGGTTTTTTGGATGAATTTGTTCATTTTTCACCATGGAAGGATGTTTTTCGATGTATTTTTTCCTATCTTAAACAGGTATGAGTAATGTGTTGTTTTTGTGCAGGACAAAGGGACTTAGAGGGAAAATTGTCATTTTTCACGAACCAAAATATCAGAGTCATCTTTTAAGCCCTTTTCTGACTCCTAAAAAATGAAAAGATTGCCGAGCGTTTCTTTTACACTCGTTAAAACGGAATTAAAAGACGGTCCCCTTATAGCTCTTTTCTGACCGTAGAATCAGGAAAATATTCTCGGGTTTTTGTCGTTTCAAACTCGATACGGAAATAAAACGACGTGTCCTTGATCGCTTTTTACTTTTCAGGTCAGTGACACTAATTATGAAAGTACTCCTTGGTCGCAAGATCAAGCAGTTCCCCTAGGTATTATTTTATACTTTTTCGGGCTTGAGGGACACAAATCTACGAAAAAGTTCAACTTGGAGTCTTCTTAAGTTTTTCAGACTCTCTAAAATTGAAAAACGCCGAGTTTCTCCTACACTGGGCTCGTTAAACATTTCACAGTAAAGGACCTGTTCAATTACAAACAGGAACGAACCACTCCTTCCTAGGGTTCGAATCAAAACTAGGTTGGACTCATCCGAAGGATGAGCTTATAATCAAGCATATGTTATCCTCCTCAAGCTTGTTAAAAATAAAGAGGTACTTGCCAGAAATGGTGGGGGAAAAGTGAGAAGAATGAGCCTATTTGTTACCTTTTGTCTCAGAAGAAACTTTATTACCACTCTTGAACACGACACTTTTCATTCACCTGGGTTGGGAAATCCTTTACCTCACAGTTGATCAAACCACTTTGAAAGTCTTCAGCCGGGTTTTGGGGATTAACTTTGAGTTATTCAGCACCAAGCCATCTGTCGTGTCGTTATGTGTTCAAGAGGTCTGCAAGCAAAACTTTCATCTGCAAAATACTTGTCATACATTTGACCATCCCTGAGTCAGTCTTTATAGCAACATTTCTTCAACTTGAACAATGATTTCGTGTTGCGGGCTTGCTTGCAACGGGTCGCTTTCTATCGACATCACCACATTATCTAGAAAGATGACTTAGAAATCGTCAGTACCTTGAAGTCTGCATGCATCAATGGCAGGTTTCTCGCCTTTGACGTCAGTTTACATCATTGACTTTCGATCAAAGGATTCCATGAAATGTTCGACATCAACTCATTCATTCACATCTCATGGATTGTACTGGGTACTTTGAGAACCATTGACATTACTGGTGGTCTCTCTCACGCTTGTTAACAGTTTACATCATCGACTAGTAATCAAGTGGTTTCTACCATGTTCGACATCAACTCATTTATTCGCATGGCTAGAATCGTACCAATTCGAGAAGTAGAAATGAAGACCCTGGATCTAGTTTCCACCATCCAGGCTGCGAGGAGTTTTGTATTCATTATCTAAGTAGACTAATCATAAACAGATGGTTGTGCCCATACTGTGTCTACAAAAGTCTATGATTATGATGTACTGCAAGATCATTCCTGTATCAGAGTAGTTAGTCTGTTAGTTAAAGTTTTAATCTGAGTATGGGAATGCCTACCTCAGTGATGATATAATCTTATACATGTATTTTGTGTTGAAAATTGCAGGTTCTTACCAGGCTCTCCACGAGATAATCCTTGAAATGATAAAGCGCTTCACCCTTCCTAGATAAGACAAAACCCTAATCTATTTCAGGCTTCGCACTTTAGGGGGAAATCTGTTACACTCAAAAATGTCACCATGACTATTTACAGTTAGTATGGCTCTATCAACAGTCATGCTACCCTCTTAAGCAAGTCTTATGCCTCTGATCTCCATGTCAAACTCCAAAAAAGAGAGAAGGTCTTTCTAAATGTATTTATCTCTGGGGACGCAGGTTCTCTCAACCTTACCTGCGGGTACGCACCCAATGTTCACAAAAGCTGCGTCTTTGGACGCTCTGTATGTAAAGGGGCAGGTGCATCCCCCTGAAAAGGTTAAAATGCGCAAGTTTCATATTTAAAAAGTCACTTGTGGTCATTTCTAGAGCATTCTAGAAGGTTATTCGACGTGTATTGAGCGCCTCCAGATGGTTCATGCACTCCTACCAAAGAGGAACTTATCCCATCAATAAGGGAGCTATCCCATCCAAAGAGGTGATTATCCCATTGATGGTGGACCTGATTAACTTCCTCTTGAGCACTATAAATACAGGCATTGGGCCAGAAGGAGAGAAGGTTGAAAGCTATACATTTCTAAGGGTAAATGCTGCAGGAATTAGGACTCCCATTTAGAAGCTTGTGAGGAGAGATTGCCATCTTTGCTTGTTCTATTTGGAAGTGGGTGAGCTTTGTCAAAGTAAAGGAGAACTCTTGATGGACCCTGGGAGGGACTTGCACAACACCAAGGCTCAGGTTGTATTTGTTCCTTTTGTTACCTATTAATGCAAATGAGTCCATTCTTCTCAAGAACTTGTTATTTATGAGTTATTTCATGTACTCCTTGGTCTATGTGTTAAATATGTTTTATTCTATGAGATTATCAAGTGCTATTTAATCATTTGATTGTTAGTGTATGCAGGTTTCAAAGTGAAGGAGGAACTCATCTGGATCAGCAGAGCTGGACTGCTACAACAGCGTTGGATTACAGGTAGGATCTAAACACTTGATTTCCCGTATAGTAAATGCATGTTTAGAGAAGGATTGTTCTTGTTTGTCTTGTTTGTCACTAGAGAGTCTTAGGCTCCTAGGGAGGTTGGTTGTGTCCACACAATCGACTCTTTCCGCCTGACACTCCCCCTCACTCGCCCTCCCCATGCCCTTCTCCCCACCCACGCACCCTCCCCCTGAGCTACCCACCCCACCCCCTTCTCCCCACGCGCTTCCTACCAATGTGCCCTCCCCTAACCCACCCTCCCTAAAACTACACTCCCCTCCCCCTCACATCTGCCCTCCCCCTCACCAAGCTTCCCCCCCCCGCACCCTCCCTCTCACCCACTCCACCCACGCCTTCCCCCTCACCCACACTCTCCCTGACCCTGCCTACCCACGTTGCCCTTGCCCACGCTCACCCACGGCCTCCCTCACCCATGCCCCAGCCTCGCCCAGGCCTGCCCCTCTGCCCGACAGGTGGCCGGTCGATTCCCGGAATCGCCAGGCCACCAGTCGGGTGGGGGGGCAGGCCGCTGGGGTGGTGCCAGCCTCTAGTCGTGCGGGTGGGCGGGCCTGGGGCATGGGCGAGGGGGAGGGAGGGTGGAAGAGGGCAGAGGTGATGTGGAGGGCGTCAGTGGAGGTGAGGAGGAGGGCATGGGTAGATGTGAGGGGGAGGGCGCGGAAGGGGTGGGCGAGGGCGGAGGTGAGGGGGAGGGTGAGGGCGGAGTGGGTCAGGGGGAGGGGATGGCGGGGGGTGGGGGGCGAGGGCATGGGTGGTGTGTGGGGGGGATGGGGGCGTGGGGCGGTCGGCAGGGCTGGAGGTGACGGGGAGAGCACGGGGGGGAGGATGGAGGGAGGATGGGTGAGGGGGAGGGCGAGCATGAGGGGGTGGGGAGCGTGGGCATGTGAGTGTGGGGGTCGAGAGGGTGGGTTAGGGGTAGGGCATGTGGGTGAGGGGGCAGGGGCAGACATGGGGAGGGGAGGAGAGGATGGGTGAGGGGGCAGAGGGTAAGGTGGAGGCATAGAAGTGGAGGGCGAGGGCAGGTGGAAGGCTGTGCATGGAGGGGGAGGCCGTGGGCGGGGCTATGTGAGGTGGGCAGGGGTACGTTGGACTGACTAGTGTGTGATGGGGTGTGGGAGGGGTCGGGTAGGTGAGGGTGTGAGGGAAGACGGTTGGCGTGGGCACATGGGGGCGGAAGGGGGCCGGGTGCGGGTGTGGATCAGGAGGTTGGTGGGTTAAGGGGTCAGGTGCTGATGAAGATGGGGAGGTTGGGGGCCACCTCCCCTGGCACGGTCACCCCCACCCACCGCCCACCCACCCACACTCGTGCACGCCTCTCACCCACACCCACCGAGCTCGCCCACCGACCCCGCCCACCCTCACAGGCCCAGCTGCCCACCCCGCCTCGCCGTCCCTCACCCGACCTCTCGCCCGCCCACCGACCCACCCGCTTGCCTGTTAGGGGTGGCTGGGTGATTTTGATTATAGATATAAAAAATTTGTGATATATTTTCAATGTTAATTTAAGTTAATATGTTTTTGTTATTTACTGATTTATGTGTTTGTGTTTTTCAAGAAAATGGCATCAAAGCAAATTTCTGTGAATCTTTATGGACCAAAGACTCTTAAAGGTGCATCTTCAAGAAACATTGGTGAACGAACTCCACCTGAGCTCATAGCTACAAATATTTCAAGTGCCTCAAGTAATAAAAAGATGATTTCAGACTAGAAGAATTCAAAAGAGGTGAAATTTCCATCAAGAATCTGGTATGTCAAAGAAAGAGAAACCACAAATGTGAATATATATATATATATATATATATATATATATATATATATATATATATATATATATATATATATATATATATATATATATATATATATATATATATATATATTGATATACCGAATGATAATGTAATTTTTGAGGTGATAGGAAGAGTCATATATATGTGTTCGATACTAGACACTGAAGTTGTTTACATACTTAGAAAGGCTCCGAAGCCACATGAAAGGATTAAATACCAACTATCATATTCATTGTATGACACGAGAGAGGTATCTACAAATTTGTGTAAACAAATCATAAATGAGATGACACAAAACATCGTAAGTATTGTTATTTATATTTGTATTTTGTCTTCTTGAAAGTGTCTTGCTATATTTTTTAACTTTGCTTTTATTGACATATTATATTTTGTATGGCAGAACTTTTTTGAAAGTTGTTCAATTAGGTTGGGAGGCATTCATTTCATACAGCATGATATCATGAAATTTGTCACCAATTTTTACTCAGTGTCAGAAGAAGATATGGAAAAAAAGCAAAATGTAGTAATTGATGATGCTACAAAACTACATCCAAAGAATCTGAAAAAAAAGTTCTCTAGTTAATAAATCTAGCAAGGGTAAACAAGTTATTTTTGGGGACGATGAAGTTGAAACTAATAGTGAAGCATATGTTGCCATTTCTAAAGATGACATTGGAACTGAGAAGAACCCTAAAAGACCAAAAGTAACAATGGCCAAGAATAAATCTGTTGAGAATGTTATGACGAAGAAAAGTAAAGTTGAAGATTTTGAAGTAGTCATTACCAGCAGTCAACAGCCTAGTGAAACTTCAAAAGAAAGTAGAGAAATCATTACACCAGAAGCTGATTTAGATGATGGCATTGTCAAAACAAAACAAAATTCCATTCGAAAAAATTTGACAAAGAGAAACTTAATTGGTGGTGGTCATAAATTTCAACTTAATGTCAAAAAAACCTATAAGGCAAGCGAAGGACAATGTCAAAATCAAGTCAGAAAGCTACACTATCTACATGTTCACAACTTGAAGACATTGATGATGTACAATCCATATGCTCATGTGGTTATTTATGTGCTTCTTGTTGATGCACTTTAGGTTCCCAATAAAGAATCATTCGATGAATACAATTATTATGTGCTTGGGAGAAACCATTCTGTAGAAGCTCAAAGACAATTGATGGAGTAATATCCCAACAACCCACGTTTTGAAACAACAAAATATATCATTTGTGTTGGTTTAAGATACTGAGGCAAATTTAGTGGCATGGGATCATAATTCAGATAATGAATATAGGATGCCTATGACTTTCATCCAAAGGGTTAGATTTATTCATAGTGAATTTTAAGAAAAATGTGGTGAGTGTTGGTCGCTTTAATTGTTTTCACAATTCGAGCTCCACATAAATTGTCAACCCGAGAAGGTCTTTTTATTCCAAAGGTAATAGCGCACTGTATGTGCTCAATTTCAAAAGCAGTTCAATGTTGTAGTAAAAGAAAATCACACACAATTGTTAAATTCAGTAATCTATCAATTTACAGTCTACTTAATTAAAGCTGAAGTCAATTAACTTATAGCAGACACGATTCCTCTGTTACAGCAAAAGGAAAATAAATGTATAAAGAAAGAAATCATTCAACTATAGCAGGAACAGGACCCTATTCCTTGGTGGGAACTTCAGCACCTGCCGCCTGGCACTAATCACACTGCAAAAGAAGTAATCTCGAAAGGTCAAGACCCTATTCCCAGGAACAGGAATCTTCAGCACTTGGCCTCTCTGTTCTAATCACACTGCAAGTAAAAGAAAGCAATCAATGGAGCAAGACCCTATCCCTCTGTACCGGGATCTTCAGCACATGCTCTCATCATCCACTCGTGCAATCAATACATGTAGCGCTAAGAAACAGAGTATCACAAACCATGTAACTAGTGTTTCAGCAACAGAACCAAACACAACGCAAATACATAAGAAATGAACAACTACAGGAATGAAGGGGTGAATCTTGTGAGGAAGGCGGGCCCTTTCCTTCTCACAAGATTCCCCAAGAGAAAGAATTAAACTGGAATGCTCAAAACAGGTCTTTATTCATCTGTCTAGAAAACTGGTACATACAAAAGAGGAGACTAGCTCCTGTCTCACACGATGCTGTTCTCAAAAATTACAATTTGATCGATCCCTTCTAATGATGATGTCTCCTCTTTTTAAAGAGGAGGCATCATTTACAATTTTACACAAGAACGGAGATCTCGATTCTGTTCTAAACAAAACTATTCTGTTCTTTCTTAAAAAGAGATACTGTTACAACCGAGACAACAGAGATGCTATCTTCAAGATGATTCAGGTAACCGTATCTTCTGGCTGCTGCTATTATCCACAAAAAGTTCTTCCAGAATCGCAAAACGCATAGCGGGAGTTGCGTGCTTTGACGGTTGTTTCAGCAACTGCGTTGGCTGTTGCAGCAACGGGACAGCTGTTTCAGCAACGGAGTTGACTGTTTCAGCTGTTTCAGCAACGACCGCTCATTCCCAATAAGGCATATATTATCTGCGATCTTTGACTTGTGTTAGCAACAATGCACTTCAATAATTGATAAAATATAAGAGTATTATGGAATTAAATGTAAGACAGATTAATCATATAATAAAGAGAAGGTTTCCATATACCTTAGGATATAGTGAATGAAAAAGACATTGGAGCTTATGGTTTTGAGAGTAAAATGATATGAAAGTATATAACAAAATGATACATATTGGAGTCCTAACATCCCCAGCAGCTAAAAATGTTGCATGTCCTCAGGCAACCCCTTCGTCTGAATCAGAGTCTGAGTACTGGGACTGGCAATGCAGATTACTCAAGCAGTAGCTGGAGAAAGTGGCGTCTGTAGGAGCTCGGAATCCGTTGTTGAGCTGTAACCGTTGCCATGCCGAGGCTTCCTCTTCGTCAGTCAACAGGTAATGATTTTGATATTTCTCTGACGGCAGCCATAAGATGGGAAAACGGAAATGATACCCAATCCAGTTGACTCCGCAATGCTGAATGCAATTGACATACTTAGGGACTCTATACAATGCAGCGTGAAAATTGAGAGGGTTAAGAGGATGATAATCCTGTCTTTCCTTATCTGATTGCTGCCAAAAGAGATCATTGGCCTTCAGTGCAGCAGGACCCTTCAGTCGAATATGCTCTTGACAATTAAAAAGGATGGAAGCCTGTAATTGTTCTATGTGCTCGCTCATACCTGGCTTCTGCAAGTATTCATAGTACTGTGCTATGAACATGGCTGGGCTTACCGGCTCTGGCCTAATCCACAGGAGTTTATTCTCCTCATTATGACTGCTTGTATTGAACGCAGTCTGCCAAGTGAGCTGATTAGACAAGAATGAAGCGAATGCCCTTATTTGTATATCTCCTGCAATTGGAGTAAGATTAACTCTTCTTTCTTCAGGCATGGCTTCATTATGCAAGTAGAGTTCGCACAGCAGATGCTGGTCGCTTTCAGGGGCCTCCTTGAAGGTCTCAACAAATTTTTCTGAAGTCAGTACTTCATGTGGTCTACCATGTGCAATTGATTTAATTTGAAAGTAAGCTAATCGTTCAGCAAGAAAAAGAGCATAGTTTACAGAAGGTTTCCGTGTAACCATCAACTTCCGCACCAATGAAAATATCAGGGCTATCCGTTCCTTAGACCGTCTGGCTTCCTTCTTATATTCCCTGTGCTCTTGCAGTAATTGTTCCAAATTCTCCCAGTTAGTGTATACAAAGTTTTGCCATTGCAACTTATGCTGTTGTAATATTATATCCTGGTTCTCGGCATGTTCCTTCTTCCATCTGTTGAATTGTTCCAATGGGTCCCATGGCCGAGTCTGTGTCTTTTTAACAGAAGTAGTAGGCTTGGGCGCTATTTCCTCTGTTTGTGTGGCTGCCTCAGAAGAAATGCACTGAGGCATTATTTCTTCTGTTGGAATACGTGCACCAGTAGTGTGCTGAGGCAGTGTCTCTTCTGCCGAAACAGCTGTTTCAGTAGTAGTATGCTCTGGTGATGTTTCCTCAGCTGGAATATCTGAATCAGTAATCATGTGTTCTGGCAATGTTGCTTCTTCTGGAATATCTAAATCAATAGTGGTGTGCTCTGGCAGTGTTTCTTCTGCCGGGATTGCTGCATCTGTCCCCAAGGGATGAGATATCTCTTGTTCGGTTTCTTCTTCTTCTTCTTGCACCGCAGGAGGTCCCACTGGTTCTTGTGGAGCAGTGGGGCATTCCTCCTGTGTTTCCTTTGTCATAATTGTCTCAGGGAGTGAAATTTCAACTATTTTATAGCCTGCATTCTGATAAATAATGCCACACTCTTTGCACATATATTCTATACATGTTTCCCTGTTCTGCATTGAGGCTACTTGTGCTAATGTATGGAGATTGAGTTCTTTTTCAAAAGCTTCTCGAGCCATGGCTAACTCAGCTTTGTAGGCTTCTATTTCAGTCTTCAGGGATTCATTTTCCTGTAGTAGGGATGCCATTGTATGTGGGCCTTGTATGCTAGTTGTTTCTGCTGGAATATTTTGGTGGTGCATAGTGGTGGCTGGTTGCTGCACCACAATGGGTGCCTCTGGTGTTTCATCCATTATGCCAGGAATGGATTCTTGTTTGTCAGAAACTAGTTCTGATACCACAGTAAATAGTCCTCGTGCTCTGTCAGGAATGAATCCTTGTTCCTCAGCTACTAGTTCTGACATTTGAATCTCTGGGCATTTCCGACTATCATCTTGCTTGTTGTGTTCTTGTGACTTAGTGACTGGTTCTTGTGGAACAGTCACTGGGCATTCTTCAGTATTGATCTGCTCTGTGAATTCTTCTGCCTTAGTGACTGGTTCTTGTGGGACAGTCACTGGACATTCTTCACTAACAATCTGCTCCGTAAATTCCTCTGCTTCAGTGACTGGTTCTTGTGGGGCAGTCACTGGACATTCTTCACTAACAACCTGCTCTGTAAATTCTGCTGCCTCAGTGACTGGTTCTTGTGGGACAGTCACTGGACATTCTTCACTAACAATCTGCTCCGTAAATTCCTCTGTTTCAGTGACTGGTTCTTGTGGGGCAGTCACTGGACATTCCTCACTAACAACCTGCTCTGTAAATTCTGCTGCCTCAGTGACTGGTTCTTGTGGGACAGTCACTGGACATTTCCCCTCATCAACCTGCTTGGTGTATTCTTCTTCCTTAGTGACTGGTTCTTGTGTTACAGTCGCGGGGCAAGTGACTGGTTCTTGTGGAGCAGTCACTTCTTGATCCAGAATCATTGTCGTATTATCCCGAGGTACTGATTTTTGTGGGACTGTGTCCTCGGATGAAGCCGGCTGAGGAGTTCGGGATGGGGATAAGGGTTTCAATACAATAGTGGCAGGGTTAGGGAAAATGGAGGTAGATTCTGCCTCAACAGTCTTTGTCCTCTTTCTTTTTGGCAGGAAGGCAGCAAAATCGCTGCCTTTCCTTTTTCTTGAATGGGAGTGCTTTTTCTTCAGGACAGGGTTTTGCGGAGAGGTAGGAATTTGGGATGTGGACCTTGTCCGTGGTTTGGAACTTGTGACTGCTGGGGTTTTCCTTTTTTTCTTGATGGGTGAAGAAGGGGGTGTTGGAGAGTCGTCACTAGGGACAGGAATAATAGAGGGTGTTAGCTCTGCTAACTGTGGCGAGCTCGGGGTTGGGTTGACGGGAGAATTCAGGATTTCCTCCTGTTGTTCTTCATGAGGATTTTCAGACAATTGGGACGTTTTCTCTTGTTGAGGAGTTTCGGGTGGGGTTTGCAAAGGGACTTCAGGTGGGGCTTGCGAAGGAATTTTAGGTAGGGCCTGCAGAGGAGGATTTTGCTGAGCAAAACCCCTCTGTATTAGCAGCTGACATAAGCGATGGTGGGTAAGGGATGTCATGGGAGTTTTGGCTTGCTTACAATAATACGACATGTTCTTAATACAACCAAGCAGATAATAAGGGATATTAACCAATCTTCCATTTCTCAAATGATTCAGCAGAACAAAGTCGTGGTTGTACACTACCTGATAACGCCCTTCGCATGTGAGGTAGTGTTTGACGAATTCTGCCACTGATGGCCATGGTTGAGGAAGTGAATGCAGACTGACCCCGCGGCCTCTAGATTCCACTTGCTCGTCCGGGCGCAAAAAGTCTTGTTGGGCGTTAAGAACAACCGTCTTCCTGCTGAACCAGCGAATGCCCTCAGCTGGCAACCCTGATACCTGAACTATGTCATCCTCTGTCACTGAAATGCGAACCCCCCGGACCACTGAGAAATTGCCTTCAAAGTTCTGTGCGAATTCTAATACTTCTTCTGCGTTAAAATCTCCCAACCTTTCAAAATATGCTGTCCACCCTGCTTGTTGGAAGATCTGATATGCTTCCGGAAAGAACTGTAGAAGACTTATGGAGCCGGGCTCACTTCTAATGGCCGCCTTTCCCATGGCTAAAGCTCTGAGTTTTTCCGCAGAGGCACAATTCAGTATTCTCAGACCCTGATCAGACTTAGTTGTTGCAACAATGGCTGCGAAGTCTAAATGACGGCAAAAATGGATACGATAACAGGCGGCAGGTTGGTGCATGCGAAATAATCATTCCATTTTTGGAATTCCCCCCCTTACGTATGGTATAATTATGATTGGACGTGGGGAGATATGCAATCATTATGAAATGAAATCCTCTCCTTTAATATGATTTAACCGAATTACATAAAACCATATACCTTATACTTTACCTTTAATTAATAATTCGAAGTGTCGGTTGCAATAGCCTTGCGTGATCATGGAAGGGTCTGTGGATTGAAGGTGTAACTGAGTCTGGCATATGACAAATAATTTTCACCAGGAGTATTGTGAAGAACCAGAAAGCTTCTGTAAGAACCAGAAGGGATATTACTTTGATGATAATCAATTGCTGAAACTGTTATTTAAGCAACTGAAAAATGAACAATGCATTGCTGAGGTAAGTGTTTCAGCAACCGGAGAAATTGATCATGTATTGCTAAACCAGGTGTTTCAGCAACGAGTGGAATCAATGATATGTTGCTGAAACAGGTGTTTCAGCAACGGGAAAAATCTGGTGTTTTAGCACGGGAAAAATCTGGTGTTACGTTGCTGAAACAGGTGTTTCAGCAACGGGAAAACTCTGGTGTTACGTTGCTGAAACAGGTGTTTCAGCAACGGGAAAACTCTGGTGTTACGTTGCTAAAACAGGTGTTTCAGCAACGGGAAAAATCAGAGAATTGGGATAACTGACTTAGGTCTGTGAATGGTAAGGGATTATTTCAGCAGTAAGGAGTGGAAAATACTGACTGAAGGAGGATGTTTCAGGAGTGGTGGGAGTGATAGAAATAATGTGGGTATGGGGGAATATTGCCTTTTTAGGAAAAAGGGGTAAAATGAATGGAAGAGCTTCTTGATTTAAAACTCCAGATCTTCTCAGGATGAATCTGTCCTTCTTATTGCCTTTCCAGAATCTGCAAAATTCAATTGTAATATGCCAATCCTTGACAGGGATTATTAGTGCTAAATCTAATCTACTACTAAAAAAAAAAAAAAAAAAATATAGTGCAGAAAATTAAGTGCTGTGAGGAGCAGAAGACTCCCCTGGAAAAAGATAATGAATATCAGTCATGCAAGCAGTCTTGAAATCTTCTTTAGAAACAGGGCGTTCATATAAACGGAGCCTATGGCCATTGACTAGTAGAGGTGTTTTAGCATCATCAATTGTTACAAGTCTTACCGTTCCGTTTGGAAAGACATCTTCTACTTCATATGGTCCAAGCCAACGTGTACGTAGCTTTCCCTGAAAATTTTCAAACCGAGAATCATACAGCAAGGCCCAATTACCTTTTTGGAACTGCTTGTGTTTGATAATTTTGTCATGCCATTTCGTTCTTTGTTGTTGAATCATGTTTGTTTGGTGAATGGCATCCAATCTCTTTTCATCCAACTCCAAAAGTTGCTGCAATCTAGCTGTCTGCACATCATTCAAATCAAGATTAACAGCTAAGGCAGTCTTTAAAGTTTTAATTTCAAATTCCACAGGAAAAATAGCATTTTTACCGTAAACCAATTCATAGGGAGAAAAACCGGTAGTGTTTCTCCAAGTAGTCCTGTAAGCCCATAATGCCTCAGGGAGCCTTTGGGACCAATCCTTTCGGTTGTCCTTGACTGTTTTAGTTAGAATGGCCTCTAAAACTTTGTTTGTGCTTTCCACCTGCCCATTGGCCTGGGGGTGGTATGGTGTGGTCATTCTATGTTGAATATGATATTTGTGGAGAGTAGATTTGAAACCATGAGAATTGAATGGAGGTCCTCCATCAGTAACTAGCTCTCTGGGGATTCCAAATCTAGTGAAAATATCTTCAAACAAGAAAGACAAAACAGCCTCTTCATTGGCTCTAATAAGTGCTTTGGCTTCCACCCACTTAGTCATATAGTCTGTGCAGACTAATATATAGGTTCTTTGATTGGATGGAGGGTTAATGGGTCCTATGAAGTCCAAGGCCCATCTTTCAAATGGTTCAGAAACTACCTGGGGGTTTAGTGGCATTTGGTCTCTATGATTGGGTTGACCCATTCTCTGGCAGCTATCACAAGCTCTTACATACTTCTTTGCATCTCTGAATAATGAGGGCCAATAGTAGCCCATCCTCAGAATTTTATGCGCTGTTCTTTTATCAGCAAAATGGCCTCCGCAAGGACCATCATGACAAGCTTTGAGTATGTCATACACTTCATCTTCTCTAATGCATCTTCGAATCTCCTGATCAAGCCCAGTATAGAAGAGACATCCGCTGATCCAGCTATACCTGGCACTTTGTTGAACAATTCTTCTTTTTTCCCTGTATGACAGGTGTGCTGGTAGTTTTCCTGCAACCAAGTAGTTAGCAATATCTGCATACCATGGGGAATGAGCAGAAACTGCAAACAAATATTCGTCAGGAAAACTATCATCTACTGGAATATTATTATCAGTTTTTAACCGTGAAAGAAAGTCAGCCACCACATTTTCTTTACCAGGCCGATCTATAATTGTAATATCAAATTCCTGCAATAGTAATAGCCATCTGGTAACTCTAGCATTTGTGACAGATTTGTTCATTAAGTATTTAATAGCTGAATGATCAGTGTGCACAAACGTAGGATAACCAGTAATATAGTGTCTGAATTTATTAATGGCATAGATTACTGCAAGGAACTCTTTCTCGGTAACTGTATAGTTAAGCTCAGCAGAGGTCATGTTCTTACTGATAAAGTATATAGCATAAGGAAGATGATTTTCCTCTTGTCCCAGGACTGCTCCAATAGCACTGTCTGAAGCATCAGAAGATATGTGAAATGGAAGATTCCAGTCAGGCCCCCTCAAAATAGGAGCAGTAGACAGCTGCTGCTTCAGTTCTTCAAAAGCTTTTTGACAAAGACTATTCCACTTGAATTCAGCATTTTTCATAAGCAATACAAACAATGGAGAAGCTATTTTAGAGAAATCTTTAATAAATCTCCTATAATAACCAGCATGTCCTAAAAAACTTCTCACATCAGTTTGAGTTTTAGGAATAGGAAGATTCTGAATGACTAATATTTTAGATGGATCTACCTGAATACCTAGAGCTGAAATAAAATGTCCAAGCACTATTCCCTCACTCATCATCATGTGACATTTTTCTGTACTTAAGGAAAGGTGAGCTTGAATACATCTTTCTAGTACTTTCTCAAGGTTTTGTAATCCCTCTTCAAAAGACACACCATAGGGGGTAAAATCATCCATAAATATTTCCATACAGTCATTCAGCATATCTGAGAAAATTCCTATAACAGCTCTTTGAAAGGTTGCTGGTGCATTGCATAATCCAAATGGGAGAACTCTATAGGCGAAAGTTCCCCAAGGACTGGTGAAAGTGGTTTTGTCTTGATCCTGGGGCGCAATTTTTATCTGATTATAACCACTGAATCCGTCTAGAAAAGAGAAGAATTTCTTCCCTGCAAGACTGTCCAACACCTGATCAATGAACGGTAAGGGAAAGTGATCCTTTTGGGTAGCTTTGTTTAAAGCTCTATAGTCAACACATACCCTCCATTTCCCGTTTTTCTTAGGAACAATTACTAACGGGGAAACCCATTCACTGTCAGATATGGGGTATATAAACCCTGCATTAAGCAATTTTTGAAGTTCTTCTTTAACAATTTCTCGTAAATTAGGATTCATCCGTCTTTGGGGTTGACAAACAGGTCGGCATCCTTCTTTAATGTAAATTCTATGAGTACATAATTCAGAAGAAATACCTTTCATGTCCGTGTAATCCCAGGCAAATGCCTCCTTATATTTGTGTAATAGTTTCATTAGCTGCTCTGTTTCAGTGTCTGTTAAATCAGGATTTATGTTTAATGTCTTACCGGGCTCAATCTCAACTGTTACGCTCTTGGATGGGATCGTGTTTAAAGTTTGAGATGAATCTTCAGGTTCAATCTTTTCTTGCATATCAGTTTCGAAAATTGCAGTCAATTGGTTGTGTGTTTCAGCAATAACAGAAGAAGGTTCACAAATAAAATTATTGATTATTTCATCTTCTGTATTGTCCTTAAGAGTTAAAGCTTGTCCTATAGTTAGAATCGGCTGAACAGCATTATCATCATAATCCATCCATAAAGAATCTTCATTATTAACTACTGGCGTAGCGTGAGGATAAAGAGTTAACTGTTTTGTTTCATAACCATTAGAAATTGTCATTGAACCAGATCTGCAACTTATAAATGCATCAGCTGTGGCCAACCATGGCCTTCCTAGAATTAAGGGATGTCCCCCCAGCTTTGTTTTGGTTTGCAATACAACAAAATCAGCTGGATATTTCCAGGATTCAACTGAAATGAGCAGGTCTTCGACAACCCCTTCTGGTTTAATTGTGGAATGGTCAGCTAACTCTAAAATGGTGGGTGTTTCTCTGATTGTGTTATTCAGCTGTAGCAATTGTGAAGTTTCCAGAGTCATTATATTAATTGCTGCACCTAAATCTACCAAAACCCGGGGGATTACTGCTTTACCAATCTGAACTGTAACAGTAGGATGGCCAGGATCACCGTATTTTACAGGAGGGGTTTTTCCAGACATTAATGCAGACAAGTCTCCCATCACATGTACTGTAAGGGGATCCTTGGTTTTCCTACCAGGTTTCTTCACACAAATATCCCTTAATGTTTTGGCATAAATTGGTACATCTTTTAATGCTTGTAAAAGTGGAATCTTAATATACAAATTTTGCAATTCCCCCATAAAATTAAAAGCAGGAGTTTCAGTTGTTTTGGTTAAAACCAAACGCTCGGGGAATGGAGGTTCTGTTGATTCAGTATTTTTGTTAGAAGGTGGTTGAGCTTCTTTTTGCTTTTCGGTTTCATTTTTATCTGAATCAGTTATATCATCAATAATAGGCTCTACTACTCTTCCAGATCTCAAATGAATATCATTACATTGCATAGTAGGGGATATAGACTGATTCTGAATTTCAATAACTTGCACAGCTTTATTGTTGGGGTTAGGATTTGGTTGCGCGGGTAGTTGGGGTCTCATTTGGTTGTTTGGTGGGGCATTTGATGGTAGAGAGAGTGATTGTTGGAATTGAGGCATCTGATTTGGGTATGGAAATGATTGATTATTCCAACTTAGGTTCCAAGGATTGAAAGGAGGTGGTTGCTGTGGAGGCCAAGGAGTCCACATTGAAGGATCAACAAAGGGAGGGTTTTGCATTTGCATGGGTGGGAAGCTCATTTGATTGAAAAGTGGATATTGCATTTGGTTGAAGGAGGGGTAGCTTGTTTGGCCAAAAGCTGAATGATTATTCCAACGATTAAATGGCATACCAGAATTCGTACCTTGCCCTTTAGATGGCCATTGTCTTCTTTGAGTTAGCAGGTAGACGGCTTCAGCTTCTTCTTCCGTTGGCTGCATCGCTGCTTTTATCCCCGGTAGAGATGGACATTGTTCTGTCTCATGATCTTTCTCACAAAGGGTGCAAACTGGTAATTTTTCTCTTGGGCACTCCCTTAGTGGATGTTTATCTCTACATTTCGGGCAGTAGACAGCCAGAGTTGCTTCTGCCTCAGCCTGCTTCTTCTTAACCTGCAAAGTGTCAATCTGCGAAGCAAAAGAACTTAGCATTTCGGTTTTAAATTCTTCAAGCAAATTACCTATCTCTGCTCTTGTTGCTCCTCCATTGGCTGATTTCTGCACCCTTGAATAGGTGGAATCTCTTATTCTGTTTCTTGCAGCTCCCCTAGAACATCTTTTAGCAAGTTCACAAATCTCATCATATGATTCTTTAGATATGTCTCCCTTAGCAAGCATATTTAACATATTTAAACAATCATCCCTTAACCCTCTAAGTAATATTGTTTTACGAATTTCCTTACTTATATCTGGATGATCGGATCTTTGTATGTTGTATTGCAATCTTTCGATGTAGTCCTCCAAGCTTTCATCCGATTTTTGTGCCATATTGAATAATTCATCCTTCTTCTCTCTTGTCCGGCAGTAGTCCTGATATTTAAGCAGAAATTTTTGTTTCATTTGCTCCCATGTTGTGATTACCTGGCTCCCAAGGCTCATGAACCATCTCAAGGCATTTCCTTTTAAGGTGGCTGGAAACAGTTTCAACTTTTGAGCATTAGTAACATAATCATAGCTTCTGCATAAAATATCAAATTCAAAAAGAAACTCGTCAGGATCCTCAGTAGATAAACCATGAAAGTTAGGTAGGGCAGACAATGGGATATTTTTCATTGTTCCTGCAGGAAGATCACTGATGGGAAATCCCAAGGTAGAAAGAGAATTTTCATCCCTTCTTTCTTCTTCAGGACCTATACGTCCTCCTCCAAAGAGGAGATTATCATTGTTGTCTTCCATTGTTGGTCCTCCTACTGCACTTTCTCGATCGTCAGAATCCTCTATTGATTCTTCAATATTTCCTACCGGTCGTCCAACGCTTTCTACTATCTCCTCGATATGTTCTTCTATTCTGTTACTTTCCTCTGACTCTTCAGCGCTGCCTGCTGATTCTTCTGTATTTTCAGGACCCACAACTTCTTCTGTATGTTCAGGACCCACAACTTCTTCTGTTCTGTAATCTGACTGAGGGGAACGCTGAAATTTTGACTTCCGAGAACTCAGTCTTTGTGATGATTCAGCCTTTGATACAATTTCGTCAATAAACGTTTTTCGTCCTCCCCAGCCCTTGCCACCTGCGCGGTTATTTTTCTTCTGGTTTCCTCGTCCTCTCATACAATCCTGCACATTAGAAAAAAATAGATAAATGCTTTTTGAAATCTATAATTACCTTCCCCGGCAACGGCGCCAAAATGTTGGTCGCTTTAATTGTTTTCACAATTCGAGCTCCACATAAATTGTCAACCCGAGAAGGTCTTTTTATTCCAAAGGTAATAGCGCACTGTATGTGCTCAATTTCAAAAGCAGTTCAATGTTGTAGTAAAAGAAAATCACACACAATTGTTAAATTCAGTAATCTATCAATTTACAGTCTACTTAATTAAAGCTGAAGTCAATTAACTTATAGCAGACACGATTCCTCTGTTACAGCAAAAGGAAAATAAATGTATAAAGAAAGAAATCATTCAACTATAGCAGGAACAGGACCCTATTCCTTGGTGGGAACTTCAGCACCTGCCGCCTGGCACTAATCACACTGCAAAAGAAGTAATCTCGAAAGGTCAAGACCCTATTCCCAGGAACAGGAATCTTCAGCACTTGGCCTCTCTGTTCTAATCACACTGCAAGTAAAAGAAAGCAATCAATGGAGCAAGACCCTATCCCTCTGTACCGGGATCTTCAGCACATGCTCTCATCATCCACTCGTGCAATCAATACATGTAGCGCTAAGAAACAGAGTATCACAAACCATGTAACTAGTGTTTCAGCAACAGAACCAAACACAACGCAAATACATAAGAAATGAAAAACTACAGGAATGAAGGGGTGAATCTTGTGAGGAAGGCGGGCCCTTTCCTTCTCACAAGATTCCCCAAGAGAAAGAATTAAACTGGAATGCTCAAAACAGGTCTTTATTCATCTGTCTAGAAAACTGGTACATACAAAAGAGGAGACTAGCTCCTGTCTCACACGATGCTGTTCTCAAAAATTACAATTTGATCGATCCCTTCTAATGATGATGTCTCCTCTTTTTAAAGAGGAGGCATCATTTACAATTTTACACAAGAACGGAGATCTCGATTCTGTTCTAAACAAAACTATTCTGTTCTTTCTTAAAAAGAGATACTGTTACAACCGAGACAACAGAGATGCTATCTTCAAGATGATTCAGGTAACCGTATCTTCTGGCTGCTGCTATTATCCACAAAAAGTTCTTCCAGAATCGCAAAACGCATAGCGGGAGTTGCGTGCTTTGACGGTTGTTTCAGCAACTGCGTTGGCTGTTGCAGCAACGGGACAGCTGTTTCAGCAACGGAGTTGACTGTTTCAGCTGTTTCAGCAACGACCGCTCATTCCCAATAAGGCATATATTATCTGCTATCTTTGACTTGTGTTAGCAACAATGCACTTCAATAATTGATAAAATATAAGAGTATTATGGAATTAAATGTAAGACAGATTAATCATATAATAAAGAGAAGGTTTCCATATACCTTAGGATATAGTGAATGAAAAAGACATTGGAGCTTATGGTTTTGAGAGTAAAATGATATGAAAGTATATAACAAAATGATACATATTGGAGTCCTAACAGTGAGGATAGGATAAATGTTACTGCAGATTTCCGAAAGGAATGTTGTATGGAAATAGGATATCAAATTGAAGAGAAAACCAATTCAAAAGGTGGAAAAGGCAACAAAAATAGTGATTTATTCAGAGGTGTTGATAAGATTTTCCAATTGGCATTTAGAATTGGAGATGTTTGGAAGTTGATTGATGAGATTTTTAGCATGTGGGAAAACATTGCCATTAAAAACTAAACGGTCAAAAAGTCTAATCCATTGATATGTAGTAACAATAAATCAGCTCCTGAAATGAAGCAGCTTCCAGACGATATGACTATCACAGTTTGAAGGGCGATGCAAGGAGTGAAAGATGAAAAATTGTCAAACAATATTATCTCGTGTGAGGTCACGGGAATTATCATTGGAGGAAATGTCTGAAGAATTTCAAAAGTAAGTTTGTTGAATTATTTTTATTTATTTCTAGATTATATTTGTTCTTTAAATAAAACATTTTGTTCTTGGTAGTATTTGTTATACTAATAATTATATTAACTTTTTCTTACTTTATCTATGCAGTCACAAAGTTTACATGAAATTTCAAGAACAAATGGTTAGATTGTCGAATGAAGATAGTTGGGATGATGTTGTACACAACTATCCAGATTCACGTTCTACATCAACATTGAATGCTTTTTATCTTGCATTTTAAAAGATATCTTGATTTATACATTCATTTTTATTCATGTGTGTACTAATTTTAATGTATAGCTTATGCATATATTTTTTTATTTTATAAAAGATGAGGAATAATGATAATGGAGCACCAGATAGTTTCAAAACCTTTATTGAAAAAATAAAGATCGAAGGACTGAGGAAGAAATGTATTAAGAATGTTGAACTTGATCCAACTCTTAATCATTTCATTTGGAGTAGGCTAGACACTATTCAATATCAAGTAATACAAGGCGACTGTGAAGACATTGCTAAATTCATACCTAAAATGGATTATGCCCTACTCATTGCAGACATTCCCCATGGTATCAATATTCCAAACATTGACTATGATAGTGACCCTTATACCTATCAATCTCTTAGTAAAGTGGCTACGGGATTTGTAGAAGTCACATCATCACAATTATGGAGATTTGTGACATTTCATTCAGACACACAATTGGCAATGGTATTGTCAAGCTTCAAGGGGAAAACAAATTCAAGGATGCAACTTACATGGTAAGACGTTTAAAATGTATATTTGATTAATATAGAAAAATTCATTTATGTACAAGTTAATTGAACTTTTACTATTTCATGCTATAGGAAAAATTCAAATCTTCTTAACAATGAAGATCAACAATTCCTAAATGATTATGAGTTCACTCATATTGATAGTTGGGAAAAAGATGATAGCCATTTGTCTATGATTTTTAATCAGGTAGATGGAAAGATTCATAGCCAAATACTGACTTATGATGTCATTGTGAGAAAACTAACATATGAAGACAAAAAAGCAAAAGGAGAGATAGTTAACATTTATAAAAAACCACAATTATTGATTAACTATCTTATAGACATATGTTCAAATGAAGGAGATTGAGTTCTGGATTTATTTTCTGGCTCAAGTAAGTTTTATTATATGGAATTGAATTTCAATATGTTATTTTTTAATTAATATGTCATTGTACTAATTTAGTTCATTATTTCTTTTGTGCTTGATAATTAGGTACAACACTAGCATGTTGCCTTCAAAAACGAAGAAATTTTATTGCAATTGAAAAATATCCAGTACAGTGCAATTTCATTCAACAAAGAATTAATGCTCTTCAATTTCTTCCAGATGCAATGAAAGAAATTGAGTTGAGGAAAGGGGACTTTAGTGAATGACGTGTGCGAAAAAACGAAAAGGAACCCCAACCACCATTACATGGAATGTTTGGAAAGACATAAATTGGGAGATTCACAGACATCAAAGATCCATTAGAATAGGAAAATGAGCAAAAGGAAGCAGAAAATATTGTGGAAGAAGACAATGATGAAACTCTAGAGGACGAAGAGTTTGGATTATGTGACATTGTTGATTAAATTTAAGTTATGCTTGGAAATCAAGATTTGCAATGTTTATATTTTGACATTTTATAAGAAGAATAAACACTGAATTAGGGTTGTTATGTGTTCAATATTTGTAATATGTGATTTTCGCATTAATTTTTAAGTTAATCATTATTTCCAAAAAAAAAAGTGATTATTATTTTTTTTTGACATGAAATTCATAAAAAAAAGCCATTATTTAACCATTTTAGTTAAAATTTTCGTATAAAAATTGTGATTTTGACATGTCAATTCTAGCAAAAAATTATCAAAATGTGTAGTTTTTTTGTTATATCTATGTTAAAAAATTTTATTTTTATGTCCATTGTTAAAAAATATTGTTTTTTAGAAACAATTATTTCATGTGGATTGAAAAATTATTTAAGGATGTATAAATATGTAGACTATCGAAAATTTAAAATATCGACCTTCTAATTTAAAAATGCAAAACAATAAAAACCTCACTACAAAAAAAAAAAAAAAATAGAAAACAAGAGAATATGAAGAAAATGACCACTTAAAAAATTATCAAATTTACAAAATAATTGTTTACATTTTGTACATCAGAAAATTTAAAGCCAAAAAACAGGGCCTTTAAAAAAAGGGTCTGATGTAGAATACCCACTTTTTCAAATCAGCATGAATCACTACCATTCTAAAACGTAATGTAGATAAAAAAAATAAAGTGCCAAAAACTATGCTCTAAAAAAAACGTGTGTTCTATGTTATCACTCAGGTTGTTCCCTGCCTCCTGAAGGGAATACGGCCGAGGAAACCACTAACCAATATTTTAGCTGCAGGTCCTAGCCTACCTACAACCAGAGAGGGATCTCTCTTTATAATTTAGCTTTGTTTTGGTGTATTTTAGGCTAGTTATAATGCTCAGGGTTTTGTTTTAAGTTTGTTGGATGGTGATTCCAGGCAGAACTAGGATGCAAGTCCAAAACAATCTATACTATTGGGCAATGGAGTCAATGACGGTGTACTACTGAAAGTGTTTCTTGGGTGAATAGTGATGCTACAGAGCAGGATAGGCAGTCTAGGAACAATTTTCAAATCTGGAAATCAATGGAATGAAGTCAGGGAATGAAAGGCAATCAAGAATATTTCATTATGCTGGCAGAGGGAAAGTGTATGAACATTATCTAGGAACAATTGAGAATTCCTAAACGGTATTCAAAGCGAAGGAATTAGTGCAAACATGAGCAGTTAAGAATTCATATTTATGACTAATCTTGAAGAAAACATAATTAATAGCAGAGATTGAGCACAGGGCGCATTAAAAAAAATCCTTGGCTACTCTTCTTCTCTGTTACTAAGATTATGGAACATTATGAAATTTGTAAACACAAAAAACATAAAACAAAGTTTAGAATAACTTATTGTTCCATTGAATGACATAGGAATTCTGTAGCAGGTCCCAGAACATCATTTGCACATTCAGGCGGTGCAGAAACCATGAACTTAAACATCCATTTGTATTAGAGAGTCTAAAAAATTACAGCGTAGTCTAGAAAGAAAATCACCGACCCCAAATACATATTATGGGGAGGTATTTATACATAAAGGAAAATACAAAATATCATGAAGATATTTCTTGAACTCATAACTTCCTTTACCAACTCTTAAGAAGTAGTAAGTGAGGGAATAAATGTTGTAGTAAATATGAATGTGCTAGCTATCCAATTTGTTAGAGTTATTTTGACTTTCTGGGCTGAGTGAGTCGGTTGGTCACTATGCATTGATTTCTGTGTTTGCTGCCTTGATGCTGTTGTGTTGTTTGTTGTTGTCTTGGCCTTTATCATTGGTTCTTGATTTATTTGCATCAACGAGCTATAGTCACCATTCAATTTTTGTTTTCTTGCTATTCTCTTCCCTTTGACAGGTGGACTGTGCCTTTGTATTGGCTAACCTGTAGCTGATCAAAAGAATTAATGAACAAAATTACCTGAGCAATGTATCTATCATTCCTTTCCAGCAATCCTCCATAGGCAGCTGAGGTCTCTGTATTTTTATCAGCATTTCATCAGCTTCAGTGTATCTATAAAAGTTTGGTTAGACTTCGAAGAGATGGTTTATCTCATGTTTAATATAAAATAGATTTTCGAGCTTTTCATAAAGACTTTGTCTAGATGGAGGCCTTATTTCTTCTAATGTGCTCGAGGATGTTGTGATTTGATTGGAGGCATAGTTTTTTACTCTGTTGGCATAATTCTCATGTGATAGTAGTCTTCCAGTGTTGGTTAATAAAGTGGGTAGCCCTCTGCTCTATAATGTTGCAAAATTTATTCTAAAGTCATTTACCTCTGCCTGCATCTCTTGGCATTTTCTCTCCAACTGCTACCAACCACACTTTGTTATGAGTGTTCAGGAATAGTTTCAATGGATTTCCATTGGTCTGTAATGGATTGGCCAATTCTGGCCCACAAAATTCTCTTGACTTCAGCCAGAGTCCTGTCAAGACTAAGCTCCTTTTCCAGCTCCTTTATCCTTTCTCCAAGGTTTTCACTTCCCTTGTTTTCTCAGCTACATCCATCTTTGATTTGTCATATCTTTCCTCAATTTTGGCCAGCTTTTCTTTGGCCTCTTTTAATTCTGTCATATGTACTTCCAGGGCCTTTATTTCTTTCATCATTTCCTCCATGCTCAGGCTGGCCTCTTGCTCTGATGGTGCTGTTGTTTTCGCTGAAACTATTTCTTAAGTTGAGGTACCTTCTATTGATGATGGATCAGAAGGAGGGGGTGTTGTGGTGACTGTAGGAGGTGCAGTCTCAATAGTTATAGCTATTAGTGCTGGCTGAGAGGAAAACTCTCCCTGTCTTCCTTACAATGATGCCTCCAAGGCATTCGCCGTTTACATCAATATTTTATATATCTTCATGAGCAAGGTGACCACATCCTCCTCTTCTTTTTGTTGTGGCACCTCTGTAGTTTGAGGATGTAGTGTAGCTAGTAGCCTGAATTTTCTTATAAGGGCTGCTATGTCTTCCTCCTTCTTTTTGATCAAGGCCTGAATGCCCTTAGGATCCTTGGGATCATGTCCCAAATATATGATAATCTCCTCCAAGGATTTGATTCTATTATCCTTAGCCATTGAGGAGGCCTTCTCTAATTCTAGTTGGGCAGCAGTATTGTGCAATGAATTTTGCAATCTATGGGCCAACAATGTTTTGACTGCCAAGGTAGAATACACCATTTTGCTGGTCTGCTTGTGTAACTCAATCTGGTCTAGTGGATGGATATCCTTGGATAAAACTTCCAGATTGGTTCTGATATAGTCAGCAGTTGATTGTGGTTGCTGCGTTGTAGGTCTGAAATGATTGAGGGTCATTTTCCCCTCTTGCATGTCATAGGCTGCCATTAGCCTTTACTGGTTAGTGGGAGCCATTCTTAGCATTTGGTTGTAAAGCTGGAACTTCACTGGCTCATTTCTAGCTTTGATATCAGTGAATGCCTTCCTAATAATAGAGCCATGTCTGCTCTATTGCTTGGTGGATGTAACCTCCATAGCTTGTTTCCTTTCTTGCTCTGGCTAGAAGGAGCTGGCTGATGTCTCCATACTTGGGGGAACCTGTTGTTCAGTTGGCCCCTCTGGCAATTCTTCTTCTGAATAAGGATTTAATCTCTCTCTATTTTCTCCTTGCTGATATGTAGATGTCCCTATGGGTGTTTCTTCATGTCTATCCCTTTTCTTGGCCCTTTTCTCATTAATAGGAGTCTGTAACACAGGAATTTGCATCATCTTTGCTTGAGTTGAAGGGTCTTTCCCTTGACTTTTTTCATTTGTAGAAACCGGCCGGTCTACCATTGTCTCTTGCTGCTCAGAATGGTGCACTTACTATTCTGAATGCTGCACCTCTTTTCCTTTAGATGTTCCTGCTAGTGGAGCACTTTCTTGGCCAGGCTGTTGGGAAGCCATGGCAGATGAGGTGCCTTCTCCAAGGTGTCGAGGAGATGTGAAAAACACCTGTCTAAAATATTCCAAGTCAACTGATTTTTCAAACTTCTTGATTGCTTTTTCTGTTATCTCTTCTTCATTAAGCTCTTCCAGTAGTATGCCCTCTACCCATTCTTGTTGATTGGCATATTGTTCAATTTCAGAGATTCTGTGGTGGGGATACCCTATCATATTGAAGTGTGGGGATATTATTTTTTACTCTTCTAAAGCTTATGAAATGTTCAGGGTCATATGGTGACCAATGGAAACTCAGTTTGAGCTTAATTTTCTCTCTCATAATCTCGTCAGCATCCTTCCATGCTTCTTCCCTTTTATTAAAGATAAAGGGGTCCAATTGATGTCTTATCTTAAGTTGTGCCTTTTTCCTAACACCATAGAAGTGCTTTAAGTCTGCACTATTGAATTGCCGATAGAACTCCAAGGAAAAGAGTCTCATGGGGACATATTTTGGTAGTCTGCATGGGTCTAATTCACAGGCATAGATCCTTATTACAGTGTGGTTTTGGTAGTATTACCAGTCACCAATGTTGTATCCCTTTGAGAGGTGCAGAATTCTCTGCATTTCTGCAGTGAGCCTGGGAGGAGGATCTGCTGACAAAAAGCAAGTGGCTGGGTGGATAAAAAGGTCAGTGAACTCACAGTATGTGTATGGGGAGAGATTAACATGATGGAACACTAATGACCAAAATATTACACACATTCGTTCCCCCTAGCATCCAATTTCTTAAGGAAAACCGGGAAACTATCAAACTGATAGTACAACAGAAAATGATATGTATATGAAGTGTATTTGAATACCCTTTCCCTCTCTATGTTCATGGAATGCTCATGAATCTTGTTGGCTATGAAGGTGGCATAGTCATACTTGACAGTAGGGGGTTGTCCTGGAGTAAATATGGACATCAAAGCAAAGACAGTCTCATCCACAATTTCACTGTTCTGAATCCTAGGATGTAAGAGATCATGTCTATGAGAATTTTTCCCTCCTTAGTAAACCAAGCATGGTGATAGGGGATTGTGAATCTGGAGTAACACTCTGGTGGCATAAATAGCTTGGCAACTCGGTCAACTTCTGCAGAGGACAACTTTGAGGCTTGATCCAGTAACTGTTTCATGGAAAGGGAGACCAGAGGCTGAGTTGGCTTGAATTGCAGCATCTGATTTATGGACTGAGTGGTAATATAAAAGAGGACATTTCCAACAGGGTCCATCACTACCCGTTGAGAAGGCTCATAGTTAGCAAAACATTGATGGATGAGGTCAGGTAAGACATTCACTGAAGGCAGGTAATATATAGGCATGTTGGATTCCCATATTCCTAATAGGTCAGCTTTGTTTTTGAATTTATTCCTTATTTCACAGAAAGCCTAAAGGCGAGGGTTGTCTCCCTCCATATCAGAAATTTGATAGTCTCTGTTAGTAAGACGTATCCACTCTAAATCTCTATGAGGTGCATTTAATGGTGCAATATTGAGGGCAACTAGAGCCTCCATGATTTACTGGGGTTATAGCTTGATTTGGCCTATATTTCAACAGAAAAACATAATCTTAATAATGGATTTTTCTTGACAGGGAATTTGCAATTCAAGTTCTATGTGAAGATGGCTCTGCTGAGTAGAACTCAATGGGAACAGAGAGCATACAGGGTTCTGCAATAAGAAATCTTGAAAATAGTCGAGAGAGCGGGAAATTTACAGGTTTTTTAGTGGTTTTGTAGGTGAAGGGGAGTTGGATTTTGAACATTATTGGACACTTTATCAGAGTCATAGAAACTGGTAGGTTTAAACATTGAGGCAGAGTGGAGGAGTTTGCGAGCAGCAATGTCTTCGAATTCAATTTTAGGTGTATCGGCGATTTTTTGCAGAGAAACTATGAAAAAGAGGGTTATGGGCGTTCCCGTGTAAATACCTGTTTGTTGGAAGATTTGTGGTTAAATGGAGTTGTAGGTAGAGCCAAGGAGGTCACGTTGTAGGTTGAATACACCCAGGTGGCAGACTGGATCGTTAAATGGCGGATTAGTCATATTTTTCATGTAGAGACTTTAGCTATTGGTTACATAAAAAAAAAAAAAACATCACTTTCGTGACTTTTAACGCAAATTTGTGGTTTTTAGGTCTTTTTGGCACTTTTTGTGCTGATGTCAGCATGATGTCATGATGCAGGAGCATGTGACTCAGACGGGAAAAATCTTCCAAATTATTTCAAAAATCCAAAAAAATCTACATGCAAGGGAGTGGGGTCCTTTAGCCTGCAATTTCTATGCTTTCTTAGTTAAAAGTAGAATAAATTCTAGCAATAAATCATGCTATTTGTAACAGAGATTTTCAAGCTTTAAATCATTCTGTAAAGCATGCTTTTATTTGTATCGGATAAGGACCGAGAGGGCCTATCCTTAATAATAAATAAAGAGGTAGCGAAGCTCTCAAGACAGAGAGGAGAGGAGCGAGTGCCATAGTATTATTTTAAGAACTGTTCTCTCGACATCTCTTATTAATATGCATGCATAGATTATTGGATAGTGCCTTAACAGTGTTGAATGGTTCCTATTTCCGCATGCTGCAAATACTGTTGAAATCATCTTCCCTTTCATTTATGCTTATACAGGTTTTTGTTTTATAATTGCGCATACATTTCTGTTTATGCTAAGAACCTTGAAATCTTTCATAAAGTGGCTGTAGCGGACGCGAAATAATATAATTATAAGTTCTTACGCATATCAGGTCCGAACCCATATTGGCGTCAGGGAGAACCTTTGGAACACTTAGTTGTGCACTCCGAATTCCGGAGCGGATTTGTTATAGAGGCCGGTGTATAAAGCTTTTCGGGTCCGAAAGTATCTCATAGCGCAAAACCTCCGACTGCGCCTTCCATATCCGGAGCAGAAGTCATATAAATTACGATATATTTATCATCGGGTCCATCATTTTGGAGTTGGGAGAATTGTTAAATGTGGCGACCGCCGAAAAGCGGACCCGCAGAAATTATAAAGGCCGTGTATATAAGTGGATCAGGTCCGCGGAGACCTTCAAAGATCCGAACCCGAAATCTTTATAGGCCAGTTTGGAAGGAGGCATCAGGTCCGTTAGTTCGGAGGAGGAGATCATTTGGTTGGAGCAACTGCCGATACATGTATCGGACCCGAACTCAACATAGGTGGGAATATATATATACGTTGGGTCCGTCATATATCGGAGCCTTTGTTCCATTGCAAAGCCGTCGATAGTGATCGCCGATGCGATATCGCATCGCGGAAAAGATAAAAGAGACATTATAAAGCGGGTTTATGTTATAAGGTAATTCTGTGGAATTACTACTCGATAGTGTGTGCGTAAGTCCTTCCTTTGCAAGCCTCGATAGTGTTGTAAAGCCTCTGATAGTGTGTTGGCGTAATTCTTTTAGAATTACTTCCGATACAAATAAAGCCATTGTCTTAGCCAATAGTACTTGGGAAATTCTTTTAAGAATTTTCCAATACAGCCACTATGTGTTAACGAAGTCAGATTAGGGGGTTGTTAAAGAAAGAAATGAATGTATCAGTTTAATGACTGATACACCTGAAGAAAGGGAATTTGATCAGAACATTGAAGAACTTGCTTGCAGATTAGAGAGATTGTCTCTAACGCCTGCAACCCCACCATCACGTCACCTAGTCCTGTAGCAAGGTAGGGTGGGTAACGTGGCGCCCGACATGGATTGGTGACGGGGTGGCCACGGCGGATTATATAGTAGCGGGGGTGGTGACGCAAAATCCAATGTGGGGGTGACGTGAGTGGCGAGGAGGACAAGCGGTAAGTGGTATGTTATCGGACTGCCTTTGGTACGGGAGTGGTTTGTGTCAGTGCGGGCCAGATGCAATCGGAATGGGCCACGCGTCCCCGCGTACAGCGACAAAACCACTTTCTATCGAGAGCTAACCCTTGTACAGTGGGGTTGCTCTGATATCGGCGTGGGCCGTCCGATCTGCCGGGCGCAATCCAACGGCTAACGGGATGCACAGATGTTGGTGCGATATAGTGTGGGGACCCGTCCGTATATTAAACATTATTAAAAAAATATGGCGGGGGAAAACTTTAGGTTAATCGGTTTATATGGTTTATATGGTGCAGGCATGGTTATTAATTCAACCAAACATCAAACCAATCCCAAAGGTTTATATGTGCACCATGGTTTGAATGTGGGGTAAAGTGGGAGGATTAAAGCAGATATGTATTTAACCTGAGGTTAAATAAATCCCGAGGGCTTATACACGGAAGGGCTAATATGAAGTCCTGAGTGGAATTAATATTTCCCGAAACTGTATTATATGGCTATAGTGCTAAGGGGTAGGGATATTTAGTATTTTTTGGGGTTTTCATATAGTTTTTTGTAGAATAGGTTTAGGAAAATGTTTGAGGGAGCTAAATAATAGAATTAGAGGTTAGTATGACTTTGTGGAATGAAATTTCATGCACAGATGTTGAGTTTATAAGGTGAAAACTTGGGCATAAGAAAATGTAAGGAGTATGAAATGATGATTTTTACACAAGAAATGTGGCTTCTTTTCACTAAGTAAACTCAGAGTTTGGCTTAGCATTTCTCATAGAATGAAGTGAAATAGGACTATTGGGCAAATCCCAAGGTCCTTGAGGGGATGTTAGTCAAATATTTCTGGGGGAATGAAAGGGGAAATTAGTCATGCTTCCACTGTTCTGCAACCAAACAACTCCCATGGTCCTTGTGTTATTGATGAGATGGGTCCTTTCTTGATAAGGCAAAAGATCACAACAATGTTTCTGCAACCTCAAACTACCTACCCAACCTACTACACCTAACATATTTTCTTCCTTTTGATTGGGTGCATTTGAACTTGCAAACCCTGAAGTTCCTCTTTTCTTTTGACTGCCCTCCTATCTAAGTCTACCCTCATCTCTTCCAAGGGCCGATATTAAGCAGTTGGGCTCCTTATTTTCTCTATCTATCTATCCATTTGCCAAGCTTAACTATTTGGATAGATATTATTTCTCTATTCTACAACAAGCAATTTAAACATGGAATGGTCCAGATTGAAGTGTTGGGCCATCCATCAACTGTGGTAAACAACAGTATTTGCACATTGTGAACTTGCAAATTAGATAGCAGTGGCATTTTGATTGGCCACTTTCCTGGTCTTTTGGTTTGGGGTTCATTTTCTTTATTCTTGTTGACCAATTTACTCTTTTTTCCCTTTGATTTTTCTTTTAGGGCATACCCTCTTTACATTTTTTTAATTTTCCTCATTTGTTTACAAAATATGGAACCTTTGCAGCATGAAAAGATGAACATATTTGGCACTTTCACAGTCAATCATGAAAATTGAAACCTATTGGTATATGAACCTAAAAATGGCTCCACTTGGGGATGGCTTTTCCTGGTGAAAAGCCAAAAAAAGCAGGTCAAATGGCCTTATTCTTAGTTGGTCGTTGTAATTTCAAAAATTCCTTTTTCTGGGAACCAATGATTTGAACCTTTGTAGCCCGTATGCAGTGCTCATGAGCTAATATGTGCAAAATTACATCTCTTTCTTTGCTGGTTTCTCTGAGTGCTTATCAACATCTTTATACTTCCCAAGACTTATTTTTGATTTCTTATGGTAAATTCAAAATATACACCAACTTGGTGTAATTCCTTGACCTTTTTATCAAAATATCTTGCGTGTTGTTCCTTATCTAATTGCTATAAATGAAAAACTGGTGTAAATACAAACATTTACGTACGAAATACAGTGGTATTGTGTTGATCAAAGGGAGCCAAAATAGTGCTTGAGCATTAGCCCATTGACTGGGCCTTCCTCAGTATCTGTGCCATCCAAACTCTTCAAGAAATAGGTGTTGTTACCTTGCACAACATGAATAACATAAGGTCCTTTCCAGAGAAAATCAAATTTCCCATGTTTCCCTTTATCTTCCCTCCTAGAGTCCCATCTCATCACTTTGTTTCCTATGAAAAAATCTTTAGCTTTTGTTCTTTTGTCAAAGATATTCTTGAGTTTATCTTGCAGAACCTGGGTTCTCTGATATACTTCTTCTCTTGTCTGCTGCAAGTGAATAGTTTGATTGATCCTTCTCTGAATGCCATTAGGCTCTGCTTGTATCTCTTGCAACAACTTGATCACAGGGATTCCTAAGGAGGAGTGGAAAACAACCTCTAGACCATATACCAATTCATATGGACTTGTTCCAATGGATCTTTATGCCAATTTTTCTTATCCTCCTCCAAGACCTTCTTAATGATGTTGATGAGGCTTTTGTTGGAGGACTCAGCTAGGCCATTACCTCGAGGGTAATAGGTTTTGGAATGGCCTAAGGTAATGTGGTACTTATGGCAAAATTTGATCATTTTTTTGGATTTGAATGCAACAACATTTTCTGCGATAATCTTTTCTGGACAGCCGAATCTAGACAAGATGTTGGTTTCTAAAAATTGCATGATGATTGAGTCATTGGCTTGCCTACAAGGGATGACTTCTATCCATTTGGTAAAATAGTCGGTGGCAGTCAAAATCCACTTGTTTTGGCCTAAAGAGGAAGGATGAATTTAACCAATGAAGTCTAAACCCCATTGTTGAAATGGTATTTCTATTGAAATAGGCCTAAGGGGCAAAGGTAATAGTTTTCTCTTGCCTTAGAAGATCTGGCATTTATGGCAAGACATTACAAATTTTTCACATCACCAAACAAGGAAGGCCAATACAAACCAACCCTTAGGATTTTATCAGCTGTTGACTTCCAGTACAAGTGTATTCCATAGCCTCCTGCATGAAATTCCTTGAGGACCTTGTCAGTTTCATCCAATGTTAGGCAATTAAGCAGAATACCTTCATGATCTTTCCAAAATAAAACATTGTCTATAATACAAAACTTTGATGCTTTCATTTTTAAGAATCTGTTTTTAGTCCTGGACAACCCTGGATGAGCTTGCAGGTTTAGCAATACAAAACATATGTCAGCATACCAAGGGGATTGTAAAAAGGCTTGATTGATCTCTGGAGTCGCCATCTCCTGTTCGTTGTCTAGTTGATTGATATCAAGAGCTTGGAAGTTGGTTTCAATCATTAATTTGGCTAATCCTTGTCCTTTTATAAGTTTTGTAGGCTTGATTTCAATGTCCTACTCTAAGATATTGGCTATCCATTTTCCCCTTTTACCTTCAATCCCTTCTTGAGTTAAAATATCCTTAACCACAACATTTGCGACATAGGCTATCACATGTGAGTACAAGATATAAACTCTGAAATCCTTGATGGCCTTTACAAGGGCATAAGATTATTTTTCCATAATCTAATACCCTGAGCATCTCTAAGGGGTTTGCTAAAGAAAGAAATGGGCTTCTCACATCCTTGGTCACATTTTTGCAATAAGACAACAACAATAGTATGCTCAGATGCAAAGGAAAAAATGATGAAATCTCTTTAAAACCTGAGATTGGTGAGGACTGGTGTTTTTGTTAAGGCTATTTCGATGTCCTCAAAAGCTTGTTTAGCTTCCATGGTCCATTTGAGTTTAGAATATTTCTTCAACATATTATTCAACAGTCTTATAAGCTCGACCAAATTGGGAATGAATCTTCTTAGGAAATTGATATTTCCTAGAAAAGCTTGCAGTTCTTTAACGTTTCTTTGATGAGGGACTTGGAGAATAGCTTGAATTCTATCCGGGTCAATTCTAGTGCCATCTTTTGAAATTATGTGACCTAGGAGTTTGCCTTATTCTAGGCTAAACAATGATTTCTTTGGGTTCAATGATATGCCATATTTTCTGCAAATTAGGAACACTTGCCTTAAATGCTCTAGATGTTCTTGATCTGATTTTGAACAAGCAGTGAGGTCATCAAGGTATATGACTAAGAAATCATGGATCTCTTTTTGGCAAAGGATATGTCCATTTCCCTTTGAAAAGTGGCCCCTGCTTTTTTGAGTCCAAAAGGAATTTTGACATATTTGAAGGTTCCCCATGGTGCTGTAAAGGAAGTTTTGTCTTGATCAATCAGGTGGACTAAAATCTAATTAAATCCTGAGAATCCATCTAGCAGTGAGATCATAGAGGCTCCCCCTACCCTTTGTAGGATATGGTCCATTTTGGTAAGGGTTAATGGTCTTTGAGAGAGACTTTGTTCAAATTTCTCAAGTCAACACATAGTCTTATCTCTCTCGTTTTATTCCTAGTAGGCACTAGGTTTGAAATCCATTCTGAGAACCTGATAGGTGCAATGGTTCCAACTTCATACATTCGTTTAACTTCATTTTGAATCAGGGGAAGGAGGAAAGGATTCACTCTCCTAAGCTTTTTTTTAAAAGGTTTTGGATTCTATTTCAAAGGTATAGTGTGTTGGATGACCGAAGTATCATAGGACTTGAGGTCCTCATAACACCAGGAGAAAACATCTTGGAACTCTTTAAACAAGTCAATGTATTTCAATTTCTGATCAGCAGGCAATGCTTTAGAGAGTTTTACCATTTTGGGATTTTTTGTGGTTCCAATGCTACAGTCCTCGATTTCTACATTGAGAGGTTGCATCTTTGGCTTCTTAGGAATGTCATTTGAGTCAAATATGTCCTCTAAAGGAGTTAGGCCTATGGGATGAAAATTGTCTTCTAGTGCAATTACCTCAGTTTACGCCTCAGCTATTTCATCAAGAGTTGTTTGCTTTAGCTCTTGTAAATTCTTGTCATCAAAAGTTCTTGGGTGTAAAATCAGGTTTACAGTTTCAGCCGATATATTTTTTTCAATTTTGTCTATCTGTTGTTGCTCATCCATGGTGCTTGTATCGATGTTTATGCTGGAGAATTGCTCTTTCAAAGTCAGGAAGTTATTTGTTGGTGTATCATTCTCAAAAAATTGCCAATTCTTGACATTATCTGGGACAGCAGGTCTGTGTTTGATTTCAATAGTAAAATGGTGGTTGGCTTCAAATGGTAGCTTGCAAGTGCTGGAAAAAGTTGCCAAGCTATGTGCATATAAGTTGTGCTTTCTAGGAATTTTGGTGAGCTGAGATTCTGAAAAGGTGTTAAGTATTTCAATGGCTGCCCCTCTGTAAGCCCTTAACCTGAGATCATTTGTGACAAAATTACCCTTCATCTGCTGTATAATCAAATCTGAATCCCCTAGAATTGAAACCTTAATTGCCCCTAGACCTCTGATCAGTTTTAGACCCAATAAAAGGGCCTCATAATCGGCCATATTATTTGTTCATCTAAAATTTAATCTATATGCATGACCTTCAGCATGGTCATATTGCATGTTGTGTATCCAAACCCCTGCCCCTGCTCCTAATCTGTTCACAAAGCCATCAAACTCCAAGTACCATAAGGTCTCTTGGTTGTGATTAGCCTTAAGAGTTTTAGGAGCTTGTTCAACGGGAAAATTTGGCTCTTGTATGTCATATGATCTATCATTTCCCTTTGTTCCATCAATCATATCAACAATTTTTTGACCTCGGGTAGTAGATTGTTCTTCTATGTTTTGTGTTTGTGCTGCTTCTAGGAATTTGACATCAGTTTTGGGACATATCCCAACATTATACAAAGTGAATGAATCTAGGTCAGAAGGCATAGAATAGATGGGGAAGTTTTGGGGTTTTTCTTGACTACTAACCACATATTTTATTAGTGTTTCATGGTATAATCTCTTTGGCTGGCCAAAGACTGAAATAGTGGCATAGGAAATGTCTAGTTGCAAAGATCCTTGGAGTTTTGCACCCCAAGATCTGGATAAAAGCATACCATTTTTAGGTGGAATATCAGCTACTACCACATCCATCAATATTGTCTTAGTTGGATATTGTTCTAAATATACACAAAGGTCTTTGATTAGGCCTAGACACCTGACCTGGCTGGAATGAAATGAGAACATGTCTTTGTAGGGCCTTGTGATGTCTAGATCCAGTCTCTCCATCACAGATTTAGGCATTAGGTTATGGGAGGCTCCCAAGTCAAACATAGCATTATGAAGCACTTTTTCATGAATTTTTAAGCTCACATAAAATGGAGGAACTCCTCCATCTATTGTTTTACCATTGACTTCTGGGCCAAAAATCGGTTCTGGTTGATCGTCAAGAATGTTGACTACATCCCTATTCTCTGGTATTTGTAGTGACCTATTGATTTGTTGTCTGTAAATTTCATGTTTGGCCAATTCAGAGAAAGGAATAGCTATTTTCAGCTTACCTATTTATGTTTCCAAGTTAAAAGGCTTTTTCTATCTGAATTTTTGTATTGTGGACAACAAACTTTTCCTTTTCAACTGGATTTTTAGTGATTTCCTCTTGATTATGAGTGTTGTTTTGAGGTACATCTGATTTGAAATTACTTTCAGGAGGGTGATTCAAATTTTCTTTTGCTGAATGGGAGAGGTATGGCTGATTTTTTAAAGACTGTGAGTCTGATATGTCTTCCACAGTGACTTCCTTTGGGTCTGAGTCTGTTTTAGTGGAGGATTCTAATAGGACAGCTTTATCCTTTATTTTCTTTGGCTTCTTGGTATCCTTCGACTTGATAGGTTCAGGCCCCTCTGTGGTTCTTCTTCTTAGTTTGTACTATTTATGAACCTCATAGATGGCTGCATCATAACCTTTGATAAAATCAAATGACTCTCCAGACTTGGTTTGAAATTGATTGAAATTGTGAGCCTCTCGGTCATATTGTGTTAGAAAAACTTGTTGGTCACTGTTTAAACCCATTAGCTTGATTTGGGTGTCCTCTATTGGTTCACTCGATGTTGAAGCTTTAGAATAATTCTCTTCAAATGGAGGTCTCATGTTCTGATCGGGGCCAACCCTTCCAACATTTGGGTTTTGATTTTTTCCAAAGTTTGGGTTTCTTGGAGTATTATTTGGTTGACCTTCCCATGATGATTTTATTTCAATAGTTTCCACCCTATCCCCAAGTTTTTCCATGCCTTTGATGATTGCATCAAGTTTTTGTTCAAATGCTGAAGGTTCCTCCTTGAAAGTAGTTCTTCTGTCAGCTCTTGCCCGATTTTGCTTAGCAATTAGGTTTTCCTCCACACTAACATCTATACTATGCATGTATTATAAGATTGGAGGGGCTCTTTGCCTCAATTGGTATGCCATATCAGAATCAAATCCATCAGGGAATTTGATCAAAGCTAGATCAGGTGGAGGCCTAAGGTTTTGACGAATAGCATTATAAACATTGTTGAACCTAGCACAATAGTCGTGGACAGTTTCTTCTGGGCCTCTTTTCAAGTTGTCATATTCTGTTAAAATGTGTAGAGGGTCTTTCATCTTTTCCCATCTGTTTAAGAAGAATAGATAAATAGCTTTTGAATCAACTATAGAATTTGCAGCAAGTGCTCTAAACCAAATCCTTACCTCACCAGTTAGACTTTGGAAAAAAATCTTCATTCTCACATCATCATCATCTATTTCATAGTTCTCAAAATAATCTTGCTTTTTCTTAGTGCGTTGTTGGGTTGTATAGGAGCCAGTTCCATCAAAATATGTGATTTTGCTCTGATAATCCTGAGGGATAGCCCCTGGATTTCCAGCTAACTGAAGAGGAGCATAACGGTTTTCCATATTTACAGGGACAAATGGGATAACAGGAAAGAATGGGACAACTACAACTGCAGGGACTGGAGTAGAAATATGTGCAGTGGATGGAGGTGTGGAGAAGGTGCTTTGAGAGGTGGATGAAGAACTAGGAGAAGCAGTAGTAATGTAAGGACAGGCTGAGGCTTTAGCAGGAGTTGGGATAAAGTTCTGTTGAACTGTTTGAAAGTTTGAATCAACGGATTTTTCTTGTTCTTCTTCTTTCCTAAGGGTCTTAGAAATTAAATTGGGATTTTTGAAAATAGTTGGAGGATCTGGGTCAGGGTTTGACCTGGTATACTGAGTTTTCTTCTTTGGAGCCAGCTTATGAATTTGTTTTTGGTATTTTGTGGGAATGTTTTAAGATCACAGTTTTTCCACAATATTTCTACAAGAATTTCTTTAAAAAATAGGAGGCTCTGGGCTTTCCTTTGGGTATGTTGAGATAGGGAAACTGACCAAGTCTTTGGAACAATTGTTTAAAGCCTAAAACTATACTGGAGATTGACTGAAGCAACTTTTATCTAATCCTGCCAATGCAGAGCAAAGACAGTTTCAAAGGCTACCTGGCTAACTTTAGGCTCCATTTGTAGTTTTAGAAAACAGACAACAATTATAAACAAACATTCAGGTCCCCAGTGGAGTCACCAATGATGTTATTACTCAGGTTGTTCCCTGCCTCCTAAAGGAAATACAGTCGAGGTAACCACTAACCAATCTTTTAGCTGTAGGTCCTAGCCTACCTGCAACCAGAGAGGGCTCTCTCTTTATAATTTAGCTTTGTTTTGGTGTATTTTGGGCTAGTTATAATGCTCAGGGTTTTTTTTTAAGTTTGTTGGGTGGTGATTTCAAGCAGAACTGGGATGCAAGTCAAAAACAATCTATACTATTGGGCAATGGAGTCAGTGGTGGTGTATTGCTGAAAGTGTTTCTTAGTTGAATAGTGATGCTACAGAGTAGGATAGGCAATCTAGGAACAATTTTCAAATCTGGAAATCGATGGAATGAAGTCAGCGAATGAAAGGCAATCAAGAATCTTTCATTATGCTGGCAGAGGGAAAGTGTATGAACATTATCTAGAAGGAAATGAGAATTCCTTAATGGTGTTCAAAGTGAAGGAATTAGTGCAAACATGAGCAACTAATAATTCATATTTATGACTAATCCTGAAGAAAACATAATTAATAGTAGAGATTGAGCACAGGGTGCATTAAAAAAAATCTTGGGCTATTCTTCTTCTCTGTTACTAAGATTATGGAACATATATGAAATTTGTAAACACAGAAAAAATAAAACACAGTTTAGAATAACTTATTGTTCCATTGAATGACATAGGAATTTTGTACCAGGTCCTAGAACATCATTTGCACATTCAGGCGGTGCAGAAACCATGAACTTCAACAACCATTTGTATTAGAGAGTCTCAAAAATTACAGCGCAGTCTAGAAAGAAAATCACCAACCCCAAATACATATTATGGGGAGGTATTTATACAGAAGGGAAGATACAAAATATCATGAAGATAAGTCTTGAACTCATAACTTCCTTTACCAACTCTTAAGAAGTAGTAAGTGAGGGAATAAATGTTGTAGTAAATATGAATGTGCTAGCTGTCCAATTTGTCAGAGGTATTTTGACTTTCTGGGCTGAGTGAGTCGGCTCGTCACTCTGCATTGATTTCTATGTTTGCTTCCTTGATGCTGTTGTGTTGTTTGTCGCTGTCTTAGCCTTTATCATCGGTGCTTGATTTCTTTGCATCAACAAGCTGTAGTCACCATTCAATTTTTGTTTTCTTGTTGTTCTCTTCCCTTTGACAGGTGGACCGTGCCTCTGTATTGGCTTACCTGTAGCTGATCAAAAGAATTAATGAACAAAATCACCTGAGCAATGTCTCTATCATTCCTTTCCACCAATCCTCCGTAGGCAGCTGATGTCTTTGTATTTTTATCACCGTTTCATCAGCTTCAGTGTATATATAAAAGTTTGGTTGGACTTTGAAGAGATGGGTTATCTCATGTTTAATATAAAACTTATTTTCCAGCTTGTCATAAAGACTATCTCCAGAGGGAGGCCATATTTCTTCTTATGTGCTCGAGGGCACTGTGATTTGATTGGAGGCATAGTTGTTTACTCTGTTGGCATAATGCCCATGTGATAGCAGTCTTCCAGCGATGGTTAATAAACTGGGTAGCCCTCTGCTCTATAATGCTGCAAACTTTATTCTAAAGTCATTAACCTCTTCCTGCATCTCTTGGCATTTTCTCTCCAGAGTTTGCACAAAATTCCTTAGGGTCGGCACCCTTTTTACTACCAAGATGGTATCTGTCCTGTTCCTGATACATATTTCTACCAACTACTCTTTGGTATGAGTGTTCAGGAATTGGATTATTCTGTTGGCTTGCTGAGGCATATTTCCCAAAGATGCTCTAGCATTTTTATTTTCAAACTGAGCTACGCCTATCAATTCCATTTGCTCATGAATAGTTTCAATGGATTGCCATTGGTCTGTAATGGATTGGCCAATTTTGGCCCACAAAATTCTCTTGACTTTAGTCAGAGTCCTATCAAGAGTAAGCTCCTTTTCCAGCTCCTTTATCCTTTTCTCCAGGGTTTTCACTTCCCTTGTTTTCTCAGCTACATCCATCTTTGATTTGTCATAACTTTCCACAATTTTGGCCAGCTTTTCTTTGGCCTATTTTAATTCTACCATATGTACTTGTAGGGCCTTTATTTCTTTCATCATTTCCTCCATGATCAGGCTGGCCTCTTGCTCTGCTAGTGTTGTTGTTGTCACTGAAACTGTTGCTGAAGTTGAGGTACCTGCTATTGATGATGGATCAGAAGGATGGGGTGTTGTGGTGACTGTAAGAGATGGAGTCTCAATAGTTATAGTTGTTAGTGCTGGCTGAGAGGCCAAATCTCCCTGTCTTCCTTGCAATGATGACTCCAAGGCATTCTCCATTTTTATCAATATTTTATGCATCTTCATGAGTAAGGTGACCACATCCTACTCTTATTTTTGTGGTGCCACCTCTGTAGTTTGAGGATGTAGTGTTGCTGGTAGCCTGAGTTGTCTTCTAAGGGCTGCAGTGTCTTCCTCCTTCATTTTGATCAAGGCCTGAATGCCCTTAGGATCCTTGTGATCATGTCCAAACTCTATGATAATCTCCTCCAAGGATTTTATTCTATTATCCTTAGCCATTGAGGAGGCCTTCTCTAATTCTAGTTGGGTAGCAGTATTGTGCAATGAATTCTTCAATCTATTGGCCAACAATGTTTTGTCTGCCAAGGTAGAATACACCATTTTGATGATCTGCTTGTGTAACTCAATCTGGTCTATTGGATGGATATCCTTGGAGAGAACTTCCAAATTGGTTCTGATATAGTGAGCAGCTGATTATGGTAGTTGCGTTGTAGGTCTAAAATGATTGAGGGTCGTTTTCCCTTCTTAGATGTCATAGGCTTCCATTAGCCTTTGTTGGTTAGTGGGAGCCATTCTTAACAGTTGGTTGTAAAGCTAGAACCTCACTGGCTCATTTCTAGCTTTGATATCAGTGAATGCCTTCTTGATATCAAAGCCCTGTCTGCTCTATTTCCTGGTGGATGTAACATCCACACCTTGTTGTCTTTCTTGCTATGGCTAGAAGGAGCTGGATGATGTCTCCATACTTGGGGGAAATTGCTGTTCAGTTTGCCCCTCTGAAAATTCTTCTTCTGAATAAGGATTTAATCTTTGTCTCTTTTCTCCTTACTGATCTGTAGATATCCCTATGGGTGTTTCTTCCTATCTATCCCTTTTCTTGGCCCTTTCCTCATTAAGAGGATTCTGTAACATAGGAATTTCCATCACGTTTTCTTGAGTTGAAGGGTCTTGTCCTTGACTTTGTTCATCTGTAGAAACCGGCTTGTGTGCCATTGTCTCTTGCTGCTCAGAATGGTGCACTTGTTGTTCTGAATGATGCACCTCTTTTCCTTTAGATGTTCCTATTAGTGGAGCACTTTCTTGGGCAGGCTGTTGGGAAGCTGTGGTAGATGAGGTGCCTTCTCCAAGGTGCCGAGGAGATGTGAAAAACACCTATCCAAAAGATTCCAAGTCAACTGATTTTTCAAGGTTCTTGATTGCTTTCTCTATTATCTCTTCTTCAGTAAGCTCTTCCACTAGTGTGCCCTCTACCCATTCTTGTTGATTGGCATATTGTTCAGTTTCAGGGATTCTGTGGTGGGTGTTACAGGGAAAAGTGTCTATAGAGAACTGCTCTATCCCACTAAGGTGTGACAGCTACCTTAGAAACAAACAGAGTAAAGCTACTTTCGTTTTTCCTTTATGAATTATAGATAGAGAGGAACAGAAAGGCCAACCTCTGTCTTGCGCTAATCTCCTGATTTGATTCCTCTCTTCCTTGATAGTCTCTTGCTACTTTTTCCCTTGCACGCCCAGCTTCACAAAGTAACTATAAGATCACAGTAGCATAACAATATACAAAGACATGGATCTATAATTATAAACAATCTCAGATCAGATGTAAATTGACCATACAAATGCAACAAACAACAATGACACAATAGTATGGAGGAAAACTCGAATAGCTTTTATTGATAAACAAGAAAGAGCTAAGAGGGGTTACAACCAGTTGTTCTGACCCAGCATCAACCTCTCAGCAAAGAAGCCCCTCTTCACCTCATACAAATCTTAGATCACCCAACAATCTGATGTTTGTCTCAAGAAACCAACAACAATTCCTTACAATATGCAAAATTCTAGCCTCTGGATCTCTAGGATGAGGGATCCATATATAGATATCTCTAATGGAGATGAGTCAGATCATGATTTGATTAGTGTCTTCCCTCTGATAGTTCTTACTTCCACTTGGAGATTGATGATCTCTTACTCATCCTTGGTCGAATTCAGAGAGGCAAGTGTCACAGGAGAAGTTTCTGGAAGCTTCCCTTGCCTCTCCACCTCGCGGGATGACATTTCCATTTATCATTTCTCGCCCATCCCACCCCATAGAATGGCTTTTTGAAATTCAATGCACCCACACAGTGTATTTAGGTGAGATACAATGCACCTGGCTAGTGGAGCAGCTGAAATGATCCTGTTTTGACAAATTCTGAGCAGTTTTTTCATGGAGAAATTCTGGAGAAGCTGTAATCTGTTGACCTTGTTCCTTTAGGGTTTAGAACAACACTTTTAGGGACTTAGGAGCCCTTGGTTTATGGACATTTCATGCTTGGGGTTGTAGTGCCCAAAAATGTCTATAACAGTTGCCCCCTAAAGCATGAGGTCATTAATCTTTTGATGTCGGGTGAAATTCTTTATTATCAGGATCTGAAGTTCTTTCAATGCTCGGAGGAGACTTGTAATAAGATACAATACAATACATTATCTTCATAATATTTTCATGATCTAGCTAAGGCGGGCATTCCCATACTAAGCTTTATAAATTCCTTTTCATGTACATAGGACAGACAATCGTCTGAGTGAAGACTCATGATTCTGATAGAGCCATCATCCCTTTGATTGGATGATTATCTGTGTAGCCATGATGTACATTTGATGTTTTTATTTCCTGAATGTATATCACAGCCAGGATGGATGAAACTAGATCCGGGGTCTTCAATCTCGTTCGATCTTCACTCGACGTACAAGTCTATCCATGTGAGAAATGTTCTGAAGTCGAACATGGAAAGACATCGCTTGATTACCAGCCAATGATGTAAGTTGTTAACAAGCGCGGGAGGAATCACCGATAATGATAATGACCCTCAAGGTACTGCAGTACAATTCACGTGGTGTGAATAAAGGACTTCGCGTCGAACACCACGAATTTTTTTTCGGTCGAAGGTCATTGATGTAAACCTGTTGTCGGAAGTGAGAAACTTGCCATTGAGGCGTGCAAGCTTAAAAGTACTGAATAGGGTGTTCCTAGATCAACTTCTTGGATAATGAGCTAATGTCGACAAGAAGTGATCCGTCACATGAGGGCCTTAATGAATCCCACATCAATGACATGGAACAAAGAAAATGATTTTAATGGAGGTGAAAATGATCTGGTGATATAAGGTTCAGGGTGGCGGTCATGAAAGAATGGAGTATAAATGTATTGTAGTGGGTGAGACACAGGTGAATTCTCTGAATGACTTCTCTTGAACATATCGGCGGCACTGACATGATGGATTGGTAGCATTACCCCAAATGTGGATGGCGTTATGGGACCATGGTGATGTGACCGGTGAATGAAACAACCCAACCCGACTTGGATGCGGAGTGAAAGTGTCATGTTCAAGAGCGACTTGCTACCAACAAAGTTTCTTCAAGTTTTCTTCTCAATTTTCCACAGTCATTGCTGACCAATACCTCTTTATTTTTATCAAGCTTGAGGAGGATAACATATGCTTGTTCTATAATTTGCCCTTTAGGCAAACCCATCGCTATGTTTTAACGAGCCTAGCGATAGTGAAACTCGTTCTCGTCTATAGACAAGTTTGTCGCTATTAAAATTTTAACGAGTTTAACTACAAAGATAACTCGGTCCTTTTCAATTTTAGAGAGTCTGAAAAGGAACGTAAAGGTAACTCCAAAATTCTTTTTTCGTCATCTAATCCCTTAAGTCTGAAAAAGTATAAAACAATACAGAAGGGATGAATTTTCGATACTTTTAGCGAGCCGAAAAAAACAAGCGCTCGATCTTTTTGTGTAATAATCCCTCAGGTCCAAAAAGATTAAAATTTAGAGGAGGGATAGCACTTCCGGTCCCTTTAACGAGCTGGGGGGGCCAATGGCTCGGCCATCTTTTCATATTTTACGAGTCAGTTGAAAAGAGCTTAAAGGAGACTCGTATTTTGAGAAACGAGTGATAAAATGGGTAGCAACTGATTCCCAGTAAGGTTTGGAATTTTCCAATCATGACAGTGTTACAAGGATGGCTAGTGAAATCACTCTTCGCAGCTGTTCCTCAAAATGGGTAAAAAATCAAATGGAGGTGAATGATCGGCCAATGTAAAAGTGGAGGTGACGGTGAAAACACGACCAAGGCTTTAATGGTTCTAGTACTACATTCACGATGGTTATTTACTGGAAATTGGTTCATTTTTTAATGAGCTTAAACTCTGGGGGAACATGTGCTCATTGCTTATGTTTTTTTTTAACGAGCATGAAGTCTACACTAAAACTGCTCGATTAAATGGTCTCTTTTTGAATTTACCATAAATAGCTTTGTTCTTTTAAATATAGTACCTTATTTTCAAATGCTTCATCAAACTAGTCAGAAATGAACAATATATGCTTGAAAAATGAGTTAGAACTCTAATATTTTACTTTGAACTACGTAAAAAGTAATGAAAAGTGTTTTTACCTCTCATTTTACCATTTCATTTGAACTTTGGTTTGTTGGAGCTTTGGAGGTGCTTTCCCCCTTTGATTTTCATCAGCTGATTTCGGGAGATTCTATGGATGATTCTTGGCGTCGTCTGGACTAGGTAGGAGCTAAACCTAGGCTCTTTCATTTCATGCTTTCCATTTTGCATTCTGAGCTTGATTCCTGCTTTTTCTGAGCCTCTGGAGTTTGAAAAACTCGTTTTGCCTTCAGCGCACCCTCTGTGTATCGAAAGGTGTGTTGGATGTTGGCCTGTCCAATGGCCATCTGACATGCAATGCACCCGGAGCACTACTGTAGGTGCGATGGGCGCAGAGAAGGAATTTTATGCACAATTTTTGATGGAAATTTTTCCTGTTTCTTACCAAAATCAGGATCTAACTATTCTCTTATTTGTTTTTCATAGATCTTTGGAGTAAGATGACCATTACATGGCGAGAACATGAGATGAAGAAGAGGACATTCTTGCCCTTCGTGATCCGGTTACAGTAAACGCACTGCGGAACTATGGCTTGCTGAAGTTTTTCTGCATTTCTAGCACGAGACAACATATCAAATTACTGCAGTATTTGCTCGATGCTTGGGATCCTACCAACCAGGTGTTCCAGATCAGGGGCAAATCTATCCCCTTGACTGTCGTAGAAATCTATTTCTTGATTGGCTTGTCGAGGCGGGGTGCCCCCATCTCTTTATCAGGTTCAGCCCAAGGAGGTGAATCTGTGAGAGATTATGTTCGTCGGTATTGCAGAGAGGGATCTCAGCCGAGTAAAGACGACAATATCATCATCTGTGATGTCACTGACAGGTCCCTCGGGACTATTCTATTTACTTTTGGTAGGATGGCTGGTGGTGCGGCTCTTCATGTAGCCAACCGATCTTATATGCAGTATGCCTTGGAATGCCTCCAACCGAAGGTGTTCAACTAGTGTGACGTTGTACTTCTTGTGATGAAAGAACAGTTATCCAAGGTAAAGAGCGGGAGGTTGAAGAACTCTGGGTATGGTTCTATTTTGACCGTCTTTGTTTTGGAAAAGATACCACTGATGCAGCCACAGTATATTGCACTCGATTTACCTTCACCTACTGAACCACGTATGCAGAGATGGATTAACCATATGTCTAGGCACGCTGGTTAGTCTTAGATTTCATTTTCTGATACCTTATTTAGGTGGTTTGATCGTCAGGAGATGGTTTATTCTGAGTATCCATATGCTGGCATGGACTTCTGGGGTGATCCAGATTTAGCACTGCTGGATGGCAAACAGTGGGGCGCCATTGGTAAATTCTTTGACCATATTCCTGTTTATCGTTTTTCATTTATAATGTTCTTGTGCTTCATTTTATCAAGACTTTAATCAAATTCATGTGTTCATGCAGATGCTGGTCCTGTTCGCCAGTAGCATGCTTGAGAGTGCCAGCTGTCGCCCCAGCAGGAGAGGCTGTTCGGAGGGCTATCCTTCATGACCTCGACGTGGCCGAGACTCTCATAGCATTACAGGAGCAGGTTGAAGGCCTCACTCTTGGCATTCCAGATGTGAGGACTGACGAGTTGCCTTTGAGGTTGCAGCGGCATACTACTGGTGTGCCAAGACGATGGACTCGTCTCTTACGCATGATCGCACAGGCTGTGACTTGCTATCACGAGTATCATTAGACTAGGGTGCCCACTAGCATTTTGAGTTTTTTGGTCATTTGACCAATTTTGTCTTGGTTACAGAACATTATGTGTAAAGCATAAATAGTTATATATATTTTTGATTTTCGGAGTTTTATTTTGGTTAAGTTACATGATCCAAATGCAAGCATTGATGGTATGCTTCTTTTTATAAATGTTGCAAATGTCTATCTAACACATAATTTTCCAATGAGTGAGTTAATGTGTTTAAGTTTCTGGAAATATGTTGATATTGAATAAAATGAAATTGTCTTTCCAAAATCTTAACCCTTAGGAACATGCGATAAATAGGTGGATTTCAAATAGAGTAGATACCGATGAGTTGTAGTATGACGAGTTGTGAGTCTAGCCTGACAATCAGTTGGCGTATACCATCCGTGATGACATCAAAGAGAAGTTCTATCAACGCGCTATATTCAGTGATGTTATTTGTTGATCGACCAATACATACCCCTCTGAAACTTACTAACTCGCCGCTTGGATAAAAAATGGCCCAGGCCGCGGAAGATAGGTTCCGCGAACTACGACTCGCTCCGTCAGCATATCCAACACGTGACTCCAATAAGTTTGACATCTGCAATAAATGTAAAAAATGGATTACTTGACCAAAATAAACACTTTAGCGAAAACAAAAACATAACAAAAGCATGCAGGCTACCATTACAAATAGTAAGGCTTGAGGTACAACCTGTTACGAGGTTGCGCCAGTGGAATTCCGTCATAATCCATTAACTTGTAGGCTCCTTTTACTAACACTCATTTGAAAATATAGGGGCCCATCCATAAAGACTTAAATTTTCCTGCTCCCAATTTATCGGATTCTTGGTCGTAAAGCAAGACCAAATCACCTTCTGAGAAGACACGGGGTTTGACATTTTTGTCGAACTGCGCTTTGACTCATTTCTTATGGGCTTCATTAGCCGAAGCGGAATCACGACGGGCTTCATCCAATTGGATTAGTTCCAAGAAACGAGCTTCTTCTTCTGAAGTTCCAGGGAGGATATCAATTGCGAGTTTGAGGGACGAGATTTCGCACATTTTTAATAAGACAACTTCCATGCCATATACCAGTTGGAAAGGTGTAAACCCGGTCGCATTCCTTACCGATGTTTTGTAAGCCCACAAAGCTCAGTACAGGATTAGATGCCACCCTCTTTTGTGAACCCCAATCATCCCTTGCAGCATGCATTTCAGGACCTTGTTGATTGCTTCAACTTGTCCATTGGCTTGTGGATAATATGGAGTAGAGCTGTCATGAGAAAACCCTAGTTTGGTAGCTAATTTGACCATCATGTGATTGCGAAAATGCGATCCATGATCTATGACTATAGCTTGTGGTATGCCGAATCTGGCGACTACATGATTGAAAAAGAAGAGGGCAGCTATTTCACCAGTATTATTTAATGTAGGCATCGCATCGGCCCATTTGGTAAAATAGTCAATGGCGACTATGATATACCCATGCCCCGTGGTCGAGGTGGGGTTACATGTCATGAAATCGATGCCCCATTTGGTGAATGGCCCAACAACAACTATTGGCTGCAGAGGTGCGGATGGTCTTCTAGTTTTGTTATCGAAAATTTGACAAGCATAGCAACTTCCGACTATGTTTATGCAATCTTTAAACATTGTTGGCCAGAAGTATCCTGCTCGTAAGATACTTTTCGTTGTAGCATAAGCGGATTGATGCCCCCCACACGTGCCTGAATGGCAACCATTTAGGACTTTTTCGGCCTCCTCATGCATGAGGCACCTTCTCAGAACTGTATCGATACCGCGATGGTAAAGTGTATCATCGACGATCATGTAGTGTTTTGCTTGGTATCGAATACGTTTTTGTTGGGAGTGAGAGGTATTTGGCCTATATTTTTTGGTTTGGAGATAAATTTTTATATCCCCATACCACTCCATCTTTTGCTTGAAGATATCAGAAACAAACTTTCGTCCACGACCAGAGCTTTCTGCAAAAACCAGAGCTTTGATTGACTTGGATTTTACAAATTCCAGATCAAACTCTTGTAGGATTGCTATCCATTTTGAATATTTTCCCCCCAGCAACTGTCGCAAAAATATATAAGTCATGGGGTTGCAATCTGAGAGAATGGTAGTTTTTCGAAAGAGGACATAGTGTCGAAATCTCTGTATCGCTTGAACAACTGTGAGTGTTAACTTTTCAACGTAAGAATATTTGCTTTCTGTATCATTTAAGTTTTTACTTAAATAATATATAGGATGTTTGATTCCGTTGTCTTCTTGAACTAAGACCATTGCGATATCCGTTGCAGCCAATTAGCAGCGTACATTAATGATGCTTTCATTAGGGATTCTTTTAAAGCATCAAATGAATCTTGCACAACCTGATCCCAGACAAAGGGTGCTCCCTTTTTCAAAAGACGTATAACCTTTAGCAAGTTCAGCGTAATTTGGAATGAACCTCCTCAGAAAGTTTGCTTTCCCTTGGAGTTTCTAAATCTGTAGCAAATTTGAAGGTGGAGACAAATTAATGATTGCCTGAACCTTACATGGGTCGAGACGAATCCCATCCTTTCAGACTACAAAGCCAAGTAGATGACCAGAACTGATGCAAAATACACATTTGTGTGGATTGAGTCATATCTTGTAGTGTCGGCAACGTAGAAATATTGCTCTTAAATGTTGCGGATGATCAGTCAGTTTTCGGGAATGAGCCAGAAGGTCGTCGAGGTATGGTTGAATGATGTTTTTGATGTCATGGAAGGCATAATTCATTGCCCTCTGAAACGTCGCCCCTGCGTTCTTTAAACCAAAGGGTAATTTTCGATATGTGAATGTGCCCCACAGACAAATAAATGCAGTCTTTGACTGGTCCCGTGGGCGGATATTTATTTGATAATACCCAGAGAATCCATCCATGAATGAAAAGATTTCGCATCCGGTGCATTCATCAATTTTCGGGTCGATGAAGGGTGTAGGGTAGTTGTCTTTTGGACAAGCTTGATTTACATCCCTATAATCGACACACACTCTAATTGTTCCTTGTTTTTTTATAACAGGGACAACATTCGATACCCAATCGGTTAGAGGAACTGGGTAAATGAAACCAGCATGGAGAAGTTTCTCAACTTCTGCCTTAATGGCAACGACTTTCTTAGGGTGCACCTACCGTAGCCATTGTCGTACTGCTTTGACATCTGGATACATCTTAATTTCCTGTTCAACGATACTTGAGTCAATGCCTGGCATTTCACTATATGACTAGGCAAAGACATCTCTAAATTCGCGAAAAATATCATCATATATTTCCAGTTCTGAAGGAGAACAACATTTTCCAACATAAATATTCTCTACAAAATCTGTTTTGGTCAAAATATTTATGGCGATAGTCTCTTCAATGTTGGACAAGTTTCGTTCGGAATCCACCGTGTTTACAATATTTGATAGAAAATAAAAAGCTGAAGGATGATAAAGGTCATCAGGAGTATCTTCTCCACAATCCGGAAGAAGGGAACGATGGTGGGAATCATTCCATGGTGCCCCTTCAATTACCATTGATTGAACAATTCCTTCGTCGGTGACATGCACTCGCGACCAAGGATCTGAAGGCGTACCATATTCCTCAGACCTGTCTATTCAAACGCTTGATGAGCGTTGATTTGGGTTTGCCTCGCATGCTAGGAACATTGATTGCTACAATATTTCCATTGGGCTTGGAGGCAAAACCATTGAATGATCCATGTCTATATCGTTTTCTAATATATTTTTAGAAGATTTCATATTGCAGGTTCTTACCGACGCTACTTTTTCCAAATTGATTGGAGGTGGAAGGGCAAAATTTCCCATTAATATAGGATATTTTAGTAGACCTACTCTGGTATTCTGAAGCGAATGGGGGATTCCATGGATCATAGGGATGCTTCTTGTAACTTGAGAAACATTGGGGAGGAAGTTTTTTTGATCGACGATTGTAATCCCTCCTTGGAAGGGAAATGCAATCTTCCTAAAATAGGTCGACACAACGACAACAATAGCATATATCCATGGTCTTCCTAGTAGGTTGTTGTAATTGAGATTTCCATCGATTACTTCAAGATCTATTTCTACTGTTTTCCCTCCTAGTTCAACCTTCAAGTTATTTAGAATACCATATGGGGTATATGTTCTTCTGTCGAATGCTTTTAATGTCGTCGAAGATCGCGACAAGGTTGGAGATCCTAAGGTTTTTCAGTAACTCATTGACATAATGCATGTAGATGCTCCCTCATCAATAATTGTTCGATGAACAGTTTTGTTGAGGGTTGTCACTTGAATAAGGAAAGCTAGTTGAGCTGGTAATTGAGGATCGTATCCTTTGTGATCGAAGGATACAAGATTGGAATCCTTTGGGTCTATACCACCGATGGCTAATAGTAAAGCCTGCTTTTGGGATGGGCAATTTTGTAGTACTTCAAGAGTTGACCTAGCGGATGGCGATTGGGCCAAATCTTCCACTATATTATAATGCTATGCCACTCTAGCATGGGGATTAAACGTCGACTTGTGTACTACTCCCTTTGGTGGTTTTATTTTCAATTCAAGAATGATGGGCGGTGCGACTTCTCTAGAAGTTGTTGTCGAACTACTAGGTTGATCTTTATCCTTGTTGTTCGACAGCTGTGGATTCCCATAATCTTTGTTCCTTGTCTATATCAAAGCATCATTTTTCTATTTTAAAACCGACAACATTAGCACTTGAGATGGGGAAGCATTTCCACTTTCAACCAGATTTGTTCCTGGAATTGGAAACGGATCAGTTAACATTGCGGAGGTTTTTGAATTCTTGAAGAATTTTTTAAGCTTTGCTCTGTGTGGACAATCTGTGGTCCGATGATCCTCATCGCATATCATGCATGAAAGTTTTAGTTTCCTATTTCCAAGAGGGTTTACAAAATATTTTTCAGGTGATGATTCTTCTTGTTTCTTCTTCTTCCCTTTGCCTTTCTTCTTGCCCACTGGTTGATCGGTTTCTTTGCCTTTATCTGTTGATACAACATTTACTTTCGAGGCAAGAAGTTCATCTTTTGAATTTCGACCTGAAATCTTACGGGCCTTTTTGGATGTATCCTTTGTCGATTTTTTCTTTGTTGCGCCAATCATGCCATCATCGGCATAAGAGTCATTTTTTGATTTAGGAGGAGGAGGAACAGAGAATTCTGGTCTATGGGCATCAGGTATTTTATCGTAGAGCGTGCCGGACTGAGTGTAAATCAAGTCCAAATATTGCACACGAGTGATAACTTGCTCTTCTGTTACGACTCACCCCTTTGCCACATCTTCCGTGATGGAAGGTAGTAATGACTTGATAAACCATTCAGCTAAGAGTTGATCAGGAACATACGTTTTTACCATTCTACGCCATCACCACTCATGTATATGATCATATATGTGAGTGGCCGTCGTCTATTTGAAGTTGGTAAGGAGTTCTGTTCCCATTTCATACCTTATTGGTAATTGAAAATCGGTTAAAAAGGTTGTGGCTAAGGTACTAAAGTTGTCGAATGAAGATCTAGGCAATTCGATGTACCATTCTACCGTCGGACCAGCTAACGTCCTCTGAAAAAGGTGAAGCCTTATCGAATCATCATTTAGGGTGTTTGATGAACACCACAGATGAAATGTCGTCACATGATTCGACGAATCTTCACCCGGATTTCCATTAAATTTAGGAATATCTGATGGAAGTTTATGCGGAATCGCTAGCCACCAAGGGGCGTAAGTGATTGGATCGTTTGTTAACAGACTTAAATCAGGTAACTCTAAAATTGCCACAAAGGGTAACTGCTGATTCAGGTTAGGTGAGGCATACCCAGGATAAGATGGGATTGCCCCAGTAGTTGGTCTTTGCATACCGGCATAATGCATTTGATGCTGGTAACTTTGGTAAGGTTGGTGGGCATGACCATTGTAAAATAGTTGATTTTGACCATTTTGAATATACGGTTGCCCACTATTTGGAAAGATTTATTGCTCAGAACCTTGGTATACTTGTTGGAATTGCAGTTGTTGATATTGTACTAGCCATGGTTTTGAAGCCATGTGTTATTGCCCGATACAAACAGTTTGACCAAGATGAGGGGTAGTTGTACCCGTCTGAACCTGTTTCATTCCACCAGTCAGCGATTGTGGTTGAGTCATAGGGTCAAGGGGCTATTGCATTACAACCTGAGAAACCTGAGGTTGGCATACAACACACAACGCTTGAACTTGCGACACCGTCACAATAGCTAGTGTAGTTGGTATATTTGACATAGGTAAGCATTGTTGCATCGAATATACAACTCTTGGTTGTTGAGGTAGTATCAGTACCCAGCCGCTTGAAGTAATTCCAGCATAACCCAAATTTTTTTGTGAACTCCCGTATGGTTGCCCCCCCAGAGGGGATAATGAAAGGGTATACTGCCCCCCATACGGTGGTAATCCAGAACTCAAGGGAATGGTTTTCTCTTGAGTGTCGGATTGCCCAAATTGACCTCCAAATGGATCAATTTGTCGAGACTCAACATAAGAGTTTCCAGATATTAATCCGGATGAAAAAATAGGAACAAACCATACTGTCGAAATGGCCCCTCAGTGGGCTCCTTCTAGCGATTGAGGTCTAGTTGGGACAGATGGTATACCGGTGAACATTGTTGGAGTGATAGCAGGGGGTTCTGCCATCATTGTGTCAGACGACACAGTCCTAGATGTTGACGGTTGTTCAGACATTTCTAGTCTATCCAAAATATTACCTAGCGATTCTATAGGAGCTTCCGCTGGCGGTAGACTAACTTCTGATGAAGTAGGATACAGAGTGATCCCGAATCCATATTTTATGGAGTATTAGTTGGAGGATCTTCCAAAATATCTTCTATGAAAATCAGACCAGGTGGAAGGGGTAGACCGTCAGGTCCGTAGAATATTTCTAGTGCTGAAGAAGGTATGGAATCGGCAGCGACAGATGTTTGATGAGCAAGAATCTCTGAACCGGTTGTAAATGGAACTGGTTCGGTAACACAAGTGTTTACCCTCATACTACGATCAATACTACTGTCCTTCCATAGTTGTTGAACTTCTTCTATAGAGGCAGGGATTCAAGAAATGTTCGGAGTAACCAGAGTCTCTGATGTTGTTGGAACACTTGTTCTAACTTTAACAGGAGATTTGGAACCGGTTAAATGAGTTCGCTTTGCCTGTACTAGCTTTGATTCCGGAGACAAAGATAGTTGACTCGTAAGCCTCCACGAATGATGGGGTTTCAATTGACTTTCTTCCACAATTGCGGATTACTCGATCAACTAAAAATAAAGGGGAAGTATGTTTGCAAATTAAATGAATTTTAGACGCTTTGACACAACTTGTTTTTTCAATATTTAAGAGTCGAGAAAAAACAAAAGATGACTCTAGCCTCCTTTGATTTTTAATAAGCCTAAAGTGACAAGTGCTCAGATGGACCTTTTCTGTTAAAGAGTCTGAAAAGGAATGAAAGGGACTGCTCTGGAAATCTAGGCAGAGGAATTACCAAACCAATCGCAAAACTGCAGAATACTTTTTACGGTATGGCAGTCAATCTTCCCGAATGCTGTGTTAAGTGCATTGCGATCGATAGGGCGGTAGACACGGATTCCTATGGATAAAGGATTAAGCCTATTGGGGTCTCCCAAAATATACTCGACGGTACATGGGAGCACAAGTCCGTACTGGCACTTATCATCTCAAAGTGGAGGAATCACCCAACCATCAGTGAGAACAACAGTTACCAGGTTTTACGACGTTGGAATACGTCTCTAGCCTAGACTTCTAAATGTTGTGTGTTAAGTTCCAAAGCCTTGTTAGATTCATTGAATTTATTTTATAGTTGATCTTGTTTATGAAGTTTTCCTTTCAGGTTCACCATGAGATGTAGATATAATTCCTAAAATGCAATCTAAGATGATAAACAATATTTTTATCTTCTTTGTGCAATGAAAATCCTAGCTACTAAGGAGAGAAAGACAGAACTCTTTCACAAAGAGCAAAGAGCACACTCTAATGCACTTTCCTAAATCGAACCAATCAGACTGTCTATATGCAAATGCATGTATTTGTTTTCAACTTTCTTAGTATATGAATGATAAAAGGAAAGTTGATGCACAAACCTGAATTTCTTTTCAAGCGACAAATATCAACAAGTTTCTTTTCGAAATAAAAAATGGAGACGATTACAACACCTTACGATTTTGAAATGAATACTTGTTCTTGACACTAAAAAATTATAAATTCAGAACAAAAAACATTTTTAACATGATAATCGACCATCAACAACAATCAAAATATTTCCTACAATTGACATTGACACTTGCGACAATTTCAAATCAAAGGACGACAATATGATTACGCTACTTTTGCAAAGGAGAACTGAAAATGACTCAACAAACACACAAAAACATTTACAGTTCTTTTGTACAAAGCAGGAAGAATAACAACAAGGAAAAGGGGTTTCAAATAGACATATACTGATCACAGGCAGCAAAATTCAGGAATAGAATCGGAAAGAATGAATCACAGAAACCAAAACTGCACATATCCTAATCTGATGAGCGCACCTGTAACACAGGGAATTTGAAATGCAGCGCACTTTCTCCACTCGGGAAGTGCGCTGAAGTTCAGATTCTCTGAACAGTACCTACGCTGGGCCAAAAACAAGACTCTGTTCGAGTTCTAGGTCACAGTTTGCAGTTCAGTTCCTGGGTTTTAGCCGAGCAAAAGGTAATCAGTAATGCAACAATCAGGGGTAGATCTAAGGAGGATCTAAGAGCTATCACAAGGGCAATCAGATAGTTTGTGAATCAGTTGTTTAAATCATAAACAAATCCAGTAGATGTACTGAAGTAGCATTTATCTACTTTGCATTTGCTACCTGTAAGTTTATGAAATAGACAACAAGGAATGATAAACAAACAAACTAATTCGTTCCCCAGTGGAGTCGCCATTTTGTTACAGGGAAAAGTGTCTATACAGAACTGCTCTATCCCACTAAGGTGTGACAATTTCCTTAGAAACAAACTGAGTAAATCTACTTTCATTTTTCCTTTATGAATTATAGATAGAGAGGAACAGAAAGACCAACCTCTGTCTTGTGCTAATCTCCTGATTTGATTCCTCTCTTCCTTGATAGTCTTTCGCTACATGTTCCCTTGCACGCCCAACTTCAAAAAGTACCTGTAAGATCACAATAGCATAACACTATACAAAGACATGGATCTATAATTATAAACAATCTAGGATCAGATGTAAATTGACCATACAAATGCAACGAACAACAATGACACAAGAGTATGGAGGAAAACTCGAATAGCTTTTATTGATAAACAAGAAAGAGCCAAGAGGAGTTACAACCAGTTTTTCTGACCCAGCATCAGCCTCTCAACAAAGAAGCCCCTCTTCACCTCATACAAAGCTTAGATCACCCAACAATCTGATGTTTTTCTCAAGAAACCAACAACAATTCCTTACAATATGAAAAATTCCTGCCTCTGGATCTCTGGGATGAGGGATCCATATATAGATATCTGTAATGGAGATGAGTCAGCTCATTATTTGATTAGTGTCTTCCCGCTGATAGTTCTTGCTTCCACTTGGATATTGATGGTCTCTTACTCATCCTTGGTCGAATTCAGAGAGGCAAGTGTCACAGGAGAAGTTTCTGGGAGCTTCCATTGCCTCTCCACCTCGTCGAATGACACTGCCATTTGTCATTTCTCGCCCATAGCACCCCATAGAAGGGATTTTTGAAATGCAATGCCGCCACACAATGTATTTAGGTGAGATGCAATGCACCTGGCCAGTGGAGCAGCTGAAATGATTCTATTTTGACCAATTCTGAGCAGTTTTTTCATGGAGAACTTCTGGGAGAAGCTGTAATCTATTGACCTTGTTCCTTTAGGGGTTAGAAAAAAACTTTTAGGGACTTAGGAGCCCTTGGTTTATGGACATTTCATGCTTGGGTTTGTAGTGCCCAAAAATGTCTATAACAGTGGGGATACCTTGTCAGCTTGTTTTTGACTCTTTTAAAGCTTATGAAATGTTCAGGGTCATATGGTGACCAATGGAAACTCAGCTTGAGCGTATGTTTCTCTCTTAGAATCTCGTCAGCATCCTTCCATGCTTCTTCTGTTTCATTAAAGATAAAGGGGCCCAATTGATGTCTTATTTTAAGCTGTGCCTTTTTGCTAGCACCATAAAAGTGCTTTAAGTCTGCACTGTTGAATTGCCGATAGTACTCCAAGGCAAAGAGTCTCATGGGGACATATTTTGGTAGTCTACGTGGGGCTAATTCATAGCCATATATCCTTATTACAGTGTGGTTATTGTAGTAGTACCAGTCACCAATTTTGTATCCCTTTGAGAGGTGCAAAATTCTATGCGTTTTAGCAGTGAGCCTGGGAGGAGGATCTGCTGAAAACAAGCAAGTGGCTAGGTAGATAAAAAGGTCAATGAACTCACAGTATGTGTATGGCGAGAGATTAACATGATGGAACACTCATGACAAAAATATTACAGACCTTCGCTCCTCCATAGCATCCAATTTCTTAAGGAAAATCAGGAAACTATCATACAGATAGTACAGTAGCAAAGGATATATATATGAAGTGTATTTGAATACCCTTTCCCTCTCTAAGTTCATGAACTGCTCAAGAATCTTGTTGGCTATGAAGGTGGCATAGTCATACTTGACAGTAGGGCGCTATCCTGGAGTAAATATGGACATCAAAGCAAAGACAGTCTCATCCACAATTTCACTCGTTCTGAATTCTAGGATGTAAGAGATCATGTCTATGAGCATTTTTCGCTCCTCAGTAAACCAAGCATGGTGATAGGGGATTGTGAATCTAGAGAAACACTCTAGTGGAATAAATAGCTTGGCAGCTCGGTCAACTTCTATAGAGGACAACTCTAAAGTTTGATCCAGTAATTGTTTCATGGAAAGGGAAACCAAAGGTTGAGTTGGCTTGAATTACAACATCTGATTTATGGGCTGAGAGGTAATATAAAAGAGGACATTTCCAGCAGGGTCCATCACTGCCCTTTGAGAATGCTCATAGTTAGCACAACATTGATGGATGAGGTCAGGGAAGACACTCACTGAAGGCAGGTAATATATAGGCATGTTGGATTCCCATATTCCTAATAGGTCAGCTTTGTTTTTGAATTTATTCCTTATTTCACAGAAAGCCTGAAGGTGAGGCTTGTCTCCCTCCATATCAGCAATTTGATAGTCTCTGTCAGCAAGAGGTATCCACTCTAACTCTCTATGAGGTGCATTTAATGGTGCAATATTGAGGGCAACTGGAGCCTCCATGATTTACTGGGGTTATAGCTCGATTTGGACTATATTTCAACAGGAAAACAGAATCTTGACAATGGATTTTTCTTGACAGGGAATTTGCAATTCGAGTTCTGTGCAAAGATGGCTCTGCTGAGTAGAACTCAATGGGAACAGAGAGCATACAGGGTTCTGCAACAAGAAAGCTTGAAAATAGTGGAGAGAGCGGGAATTTTACAGGTTTTTTAGTGCTTTTGCAGGTGAAGGGGAGCTGGATTTTGAACTTTAGTGGGCAGTTTATCAGAGTCATAGAAACTAGTAGGTTTATGGTCGATCATATGGTTTAAATAGTGAGGCAGAATGGAGGAGTTTGCGAGTGACAATGTCTTCGAATTCAATTTTAGGTGGTGTTTTTTTGCAGACAAAATGTGGAAAATAGGGTTATGGGCGTTCCCAAGTAAATACTTGTTTGTTGGAAACTTTGCGGTGAAATGGAATTTTAGGTAGAGCCGAGGAGGTCACGTTACAGGTTGAATATGCCCAGGTGGCAGACTGGGATGTTAAATGGCGGATTCGTCATATTTTTCATGCAGAGACTTTAGCTATTGGTTACATAAAAAACAAACAAAACATAACTTTTGTGAGTTTTAACACAAATTTCTGGTTTTTTGGTCTTTTTGGTGCTTTTAGTGTCGACGTCATCTAGTCCTGTAGCAAGGTATGGTGGTTAACGTGGCGCCCGACGTGGATTGGTGACAGGGCGGCCACGACGGATTATACAGTAGTGGGGGTGCTGACGTAAAAGCCAACGTGGGGATGACGTGAGCGGCGGGGAGGACAAGCGTTAAGTGGTTTGTTATCGAACTGCCTTTGGTACGAGAGTGGTTTGTGTCAGCGCGGGCCCGATGCAATTGGAACGGTCCACGCATCCCCATGTACAGAGGAAAAACAACTTTCTATCGGGAGCTAACCCTCATACAGTCGGGTTGCTTCGATATCGGCATGGGCCGTCCGATCTGCTGGGCGCAATCCAACGGTTGACGGGATGCATAGATGTTGGTGTGATACGGTGTCGGGACCCACTCGTATATTAAATATTATTAAAAAAATATGGCATGGGAAAACTTTGGGTTAATGGGTTTATATGGTTTATATGGTGTGGGCATGATTATTAATTTGACCAAACATCAAACTAATCCCAAAGGTTTATATGTGCCAAATTGTTTGAATGTGGGGTAAAGTGGGAGGGTTAAAGCGGTTATGTATTTAACCTGAGGTTAAATAAATCCTGAGGGTTTATACGCGGAAGGGCTAATATGAAGTCACGGGTGGACTTAATATTTTCCAAAACTATATTATATGGCTATAGTGCCAAGGGGTAGGGATATTTTGTATTTTTTATGGTTTTCATATAGTTTTTTGTAGAATAGGGATAGGAAAATGTTTGAGGGAGCTAAATAATAGAATTAGAGGTTGGTATGACTTTGTGGAATGAAATTACATGCACAGATATTGAGTTTATAAGGTGAAAACTTTGGCATAAGAAAATGTAAGGAGTATGAAATGATGATTTTTACACAAGAAATGTGGCTTCTTTTCACTAAGTAAACTCAGAGTTTGGCTTAGCATTTCTCATAGAATGAAGTGAAATAGGACTATTGGGAAAATCCCATGGTCCTTGAGCGGATGTTAGTCAAATATTTCTAGGGGAATGAAAGTTTAAATTAGTCATGCTTCCACTATTCTGCAACCAAACAACTGCCATGGTCCTTGTGTTATTGATGAGATGGGTCCTTTCTTGATAAGGCAAAAGATCACAACCTTGTTTTTGCAACCTCAAACTACCTAGCCAGCCTAATACACCTAACACATTTTCTTCCTTTTGATTGGGTGCATTTGAACTTGCAAACCCTGAAGTTTCTCTTTTCTTTTGACTGCCCTCATATCTAAGTCTACCAACATCTCTTCCAAGGGCCCAGATTAAGCAGTTGGGCTACTTATTTTCTCAATCTATCTATCCATCTGCCAAGCTTAAACTATTTGGACAGATATTCTTTCTCTATTCTACAACAAGCAATTTAAACATGGAATGGTCCAGATTGAAGTGTTGGGCCATCCATCAACTGTGATAAACAACAATATTTGCACATTGTGAACTTGCAAATTAGATAGCAGTGGCATTTTTATTGGCCACTTTCCTGGTCTTTTGGTTTGGCGTTCATTTTCTTTACTCTTGTTGACCAATTTACTCTTTTTGCCCTTTGATTTTTCTTTTAGGGCATACCCTCTTTACATTTTTTTAATTTTCCTCATTTGTTTACAGAAGATGGAACCTTTGCAGCATTAAAAGATGAACATATTTGGCACTTCCATGGTTAATCATGAAAAATGAAACCTATTGGTATAGGAACCTAACATTCTGCATCAACCTTTTTCAAAATTAGGTCACTTTTTTGCTATCTCTATGAAATGGGTAACAATATCAGTTCTCATTTCAAAGTTTACATTGATTTTCTCTCTCTTCTTTTTTTTTCGAATTACTAGGCTACCTCAGAAGAAGTTTTCAACCCAATGATGGGACTCAAGTTCCTCATGGGGGTTTTCACTTGAGTACTTTTTTTTTTCTTCAGTGAGTAGAGGCTAAGACATGCTCCACTGCCCAATCTTTTCTGTTGTTACTCACTAATTTGGTCAGAATTCCTTCCAAAGTTGTGTTAGTGATTTCTAGCTACCCATTGGCTTATGGATGGTAAGGGGTGGAAGTCTTGTGCTTGATTTTATGATGTGTGAGTAGGTCTTTAATCAAATTGGAGGTGAACTAACAACCTTGATCTGTGACCAGTTCTCTTGGATACCCGAACTTCTAGAATATGTTTTCTCTCAAAAACTCAACTAACTTTTCCTCTATTGCTGCTTTGATTACTTTTTCCTCTGCTAATTTTTCAGATGATTGGTGCACACAATGATGTATTGCTTTTGTTTTGAAGGAGGGTTGATAGGACCCATGAATTCCATGCCCCACTTCTCAAATGGCTCAAAGGTCATTTGAGATTCCATGGGAATCTTATCCTTTGGAGTAGGTTTCCCCACCCTTTGACACCGATCACATTTTCTGTTGTATCTCCTCATATCTTAATAAAGAGTGGGCCAGTAGTAGCCTGCTTGCAAGATTTTCAAGGCAGTTCTCTTTGCCACAAAATGACCCCCACAAGGCCCATCATGATAGGTTAGGAGAATGTCAAATAGTTCCTCCTCCCTGACAAATCTTCTCAAAATCTGATCTGAGCCAAGTTTGAAGAGATTGTCCACAATCCAGGTGAAAGGGGCACTTTTCATCACTATCTTCCTCTTCTCCTTTGAGGATAGTTGTGGTGGAAACTATGCTAAAATCAAGTAGTTTTCTATATCAGCAAACCATGGAGAGAGTACTGAGATAGAAAATAGGTGTTCATCTAGCAACTGATCATCCACCATCATTTCTTCACATGTAGGTAAATTTACTCTAGACAAAAAGTTAGCAACAACATTTTCTTTACCAAACTTATCAACAATGGTCAAATCAAACTGCTGCAGTAAAAGAAAGCATCTAATAATGCAACAATTTGCATCTAGTTTGTTCATTAAATATCTAATTACAACATGATCCATGTGCATGAAGATTTGATAGCATGTGATATAATGTCTAAATTTTTTCAAAGAATGCACAACAGCTAGGAGTTCCTTCTCGGTCACTGTGTAGTTTAACTCTACTTTTGACAAACTTTTTCTTATATAGTATATCACATAAGGTAACATTTCATCAACTTTTCCTAAGGCTGCTCCTATTGCTTTGCTTGAGGCATCTTTGTGAATGTGGAAAGGTAGGGCCCAATTTGGGCCTCTCAAAATTGGGGCAGTAACAAGTTTTCATTTCAAGGTATCTAGGGCTTCTTGACAGTTTTCTGACCAAATAAATTCGACATATTTTCCTAAAAGACCAAACAATAGAGAGGCTAGCTTGTTGAAATATTTAATGAATCTTCGATAAGACCTAGCTAAGCCTAGGAAACTTCTGACATCTCTCACCTTTTGAGGAGGTGGGACCCTTTGTATAATAGCAATTTTGTTGGGGTCCACCTACAATCCTTGCTGAGATATTGCATGACCTTGCACGGTCCCTTTAGTCATAAAATATTCACATTTTTCCAGACTGAGGGACAAGTTCATTTCAGTGCACTTGTCCAAAACGTTTCCTAGGTTAGATAAATCTTCCTGAAAGTGAAAACCATAAGGAGTAAAATCATCCATCTATATTTCCACTGCATCATGCACTAATTCCGAGAATATACTCAGTACATCCCTCTATAAAGTGGTTGGAGCATTACAAAAACCAAAATGAAGGACCCGATATGCAAAGGTACCCCAAGGAAAAGTGAAAATGGTCTCATCTTGCTCTTTCGGGCTGATTCGAATCTGTTGTACCCGCTAAACCCACATAGGAAGGAGAAAAAAAATTTCTCTGCCAAACCATCTAACACTTGATCTATGAAAGGAGAAGGAAAATGGTTCGTTTTAGTGGCTTTGTTCAATTCCCGATAGTTGACATAGATTCTCCATTTTCCATTATTCTTTGGCACTAGCACCAAAGGAGAGACCCATTCACTATTAGAGATGGGGTAGATGAATCCTGCATCAAGTAATTTTTGTAACTCTTCCCTGATAATGTCCAAAAGTGCTAGATTCATCATCCTTTGAGGCTGTTTGACTGGTTTACAATATTCCTTAATTTATATATGATGAGTATAGACTGAAGGGTGCACTCCCTTCATCTCCTTATAACTCCAAGAGAAGACATCTAAATGTTTTCTGAATAAGCTGCACAGCTCCTTATCCTGGGAGGTAGATAGGGATGGATTGATTTTCAAGGTTCTGTCTGGGCTGAAATCTATATTTTTAACATGAAGAGAGGTTGGGTAGGCGACACATAGATTATTGAAGGGATTGTTTTGTGTTTATTTCACTATGTCCTCTAATGGTAAGATACTGGGGGGTCGATTCTGGATTAAATTTTCATTGATATCATCCTCATCTTGTGGTTGCCCCCCATGGTGGTTTCTAATGCAAAAAGTGGTGCAAAATAGACTTCATCCTCATCCTCCTCCTCCAACCAAAGAGGTAGATCATGTTCCAGCAAGGGTTGTGCAGGAGGGTATAGGATTAACTCTTTGGTCATATGCTCATTCTTGATGGTCATGTTTCGAGCTCGACAACTAATGTAGATATCGGCAGTAGCCAACCAGGGTCTTCCTAGGATGAGAAGATACCTAGTGAGCTTTTCCCTCAGCTAGAGAACTAAGAATTTAGCAAGGTACTCCCAAGAATCAATGAAGACCATCACATCTTCCACAATCCCTTCGAGGGTCACGGTGGAGTAGTCTGCTAGTTGCAGTACTATTGTGGCCTTTCTGAAGGAGCCCTGGAGGTTAAGTTTCAGCATTATTTCCTTTGTCATCACATTAATGGTAGCTCCCAGATCAATCAAGGTATGTCAGACCATGGTGCCATTGATCTGGACATCAAATGCTAGGCTTCCAGGGTCCAGATGCTTCGAACAGATTACTTGCCCCAACATTAGGTCAAACAGTTGTCCTATGACATTGATGGTTGGGGCATCTCTCTTGTGCCTTCCTCGATTCCTAAAGCACTTCTCTTTGATCAACTTATTGTACATGGGCACATATTTTATGGCTTGGAGAAGTGGTATCTTCACACATAACTATTTAAATTCTCCCAGAAGTTCAGTTTCTTCTCGGGTAGGTTGTGTTGTCCCGAATAGTCTCTCAGGAAAGGGTGGAATTGTTTTAGGTTCACTTTCCTCTTTATCTTCCTCAACCTCCCTAGCGGGAGGCTAGTTATCTAGGAGAACCCTTCCAGGTCACAGGTTAATCTCCTAAATATCCATGGCATAAGTTGGGCATGATGGTTCCCCACTATATAATTGCTAAGCCTCTCAGTTGTTCGGGTTCGAGTTTAGCTAGGCAGGAATTTGGGTTTGGCTTGGTGGAGCAAGAGGCAATGGTTGTGGCTGAGAAGGTGGTGGAGGAAAAAGAGTGGGCGGAGAGTTGTACTGGGGCCTCCACCCCTGATGAGATGCATTCCACTGAGGTTGTGGCCGGGCATACGATTGAAATGAATGAGCAATTGGTTGGGCATGATATTGAGATGGAAAGGACCAAGGTGGAGGTTTGGACCAAAAAAGATGAGCAGGAGGGCCCCAAGAAGTTATGGGAGTGACTGGGTTAGGGGTGTAGTATACCTGGGATGTCCCTTGAATCCCTTGTTGATATGGTCTAGGTCCACACGGTCTCATTTGCTTCATGAAATAGAGTGGCTCAGTGGCTCCTTCAGCCCCTTAGTATACAACTTTATGTCTAGGCAAGGAAGGGAAGTTATCTGTAGAACGATCTTCTTCAAAAACTAAACAAACCTCTATAGAGTTCGATGGAAATTCATTCCTATGATGCCTCCTGCTGCATCTAGGACAGAAGATGGCCAAAACGCTCTCTACTTCCTCTTATTTCCTTTTGATATGAAAGGTATCCATTTGCATGGAAAGAGTCTACAACATCTCACTCTTGAGGTCTTCTATCATGGTTCCAAGTTCATATTTGATGGATGAATTGAATGAGGAGATACTAGCTATGGGTTGACTACCACTACCTCTCTTTCTGGCTGCTCTAGAATGGTTTCTAAAAACAATATTTATGTCCTCATAAGGTAGTTGGTATATGTATCCCCCAGCCAATAGATGGAGGCCGTCTAGAAGGTCTTCTGGAATTCCCCTGAGTAGGACGAACTTCAGAGATTTAGGGTCAAGTGTGCACCTGGCCCTTTTGTAACTGACTTGGACCCTCTCTTCCTAATCTTCCAAGGATTCATCACTTCCCATTGTCATTCAAAAGATTTCTTCTTTGGCATCTTTTGACCTATAGTAGTCATGATATTTGTTGTTAAAGGCTTGCTGCATCTGAGCCCAAGTGGTGATATTATTGACACATAACCCCATGAAGCAACACAATGCTGCATCCTTGAGGGTAGAAGGGAATAGTTTCAACTTTTTCTCATCTTCTGCATAGTCATAGGTTCGAAAGATGACAATAAATTCAAAGAAGAAGGTGTTGAGATATTTTGTAGTCAAACTATGGAAGTGAGGTAGGGTTGAAGGACTTATATTTTTAATTTCGGTATCCTCATTGGTCTCCCAGATGGGAAAGGTACCCTATATTTGTTTTCCATTCCCCCTAGCATTTATGTTTTCAACCATTGACTCACGAGGGATGTTTTCTTTTTCTTCTTCCCCTATAGGTTTTTTCAAATATCTCTTGGTGTTCACCTAAAGGTTCTTCTTGATCATTGCCACTAAAGAAGAGAAAAGGTCGGCTATGTGATGGAATGGGGGCGTTGGGAAAGAATTTTACTGAATTATCTCTATTCCTACGAGGCATGAAAGGAAATATTTTTGGTTTGTGTTTGTTTTTTCCCTTGATTGTACCTATAAAACTGAAATTGATTGAACAAACAAATTTCAACTAACTAAAATGAACTTGTTGAAATGAAATGAAGAACTGAAAGTAAGGAAATGAATAATCTACTTTTGTTGAAATAGAAATTGCAAAATTGAAGAGGAAAGTAAGGAAATGCAGAAACTGAAAGAAAAAACTATTCTAATTTTGCTGAAATGAAATTTACAGAATTGAAAAGGAAAGTAACGAAATGCAGAGAGTGCAAGAAACAACTATTCTATTTTTGCTGAAATAAACTACTTAGCAGAATGTTGCAGTACAAAATAGATGAAAGCAGTAATCAAAAAATACTCTAATGCTTCCCCGAAAATGGCATGAAAAATATGGTGAGCACTAGTATTGCAGCAATAATGTTGTAACGTCTAGGCTTCTTACCTTACTTTTATCAACCTGGTAGTTCATAACAAACTTGGAAGCGACGATGTTGTATGCACAAGTACTAGTTCTTACTGCAGGTTGTCACATGGCCCGCTGGTGCAAGATCACTAGGAGCTCAAACCAACTTCTATGGATTCTATAAGAAGTTTTGTATGTGATTAAAGAGAGGAAAGCTTACTCTACAGAGGCTACTCTACTTGCAGAAAGGAAAAAGACTGAAATGTAAAGTAAACCTAGCAAACCCTAATTAACCAACTAATATTACTTTAGCAGAAAGAAAGATGAAAACCATGAAATGAATGCCATCACATACTCAGGGAAATAAACAACATCTACTCAAGCTATTTCTAGATGAAAATGAGAAAAAAACATCTTTTTGGATTTTTATGTGAAATTGACATGCATGTATTTTATTGTGTGTGAATGTGGAAGAAAATAGGTGGTGATGGAGGGAGGTTTTAGGACTTGAGAGGATGTAGGATGGTGTGGAGGGGTCCTAGAATATCTCAGGTGGCCCTCTAGAGGCTTTTCCCATAATCAGCCTTCAAAAGGAGGCCTACAAGAAAATCTACAAGAGGATGCAGGTGATCTATAGAAGGTCTATAGGAGGTCTATAACAGGATTTCGGGAGTAGTTTTGAAGGTTTTGAAGGTGTGAGAGTGGGTGGAAATAGTAGATGAAGGCCAGGATGATGTGTTAGGGTGCCTAGGGTCCACCAAGAATCATTAGGAGAGAGGAAGATGATTGGATTTGTTCAAGGAAAGAGGGAAAAGTCTATGGAAAAATGCTGAAAATTTTGGCAAATTTCAGGCAAAATTTGGGTGACTTGTGCGGCATAGATCAAGGAGAGAATGTGATGGTTGATAGGTTGACCTATTGTGAGAAGATATTTGCTACAAAAGAACTTAAAATCAAACAAGGAGATCAAGAAAGCAAAGAAATTAAGTACATCAAATAAACTGAATTTTGCATCAAACTAATCTAAATTATGAGTTATGGAAAGAAATACTGAAAAATGATATAATGAGAGAAAGAATTGAAGGAGACTTATTGCAAAGACAAAAATGAGCATGGTGAAAGAGATCTAAAGTAAAGCATTAACCTTCTAACAAACTGCAACACTAGAAATCCTATGGAGAAGGAAAATATGTGTTTTTGTGGCAGCAAGAGGGTGTTGGCCTTAGTTCATGGTTCCAAAGGGTGGAAAGGAGACCAAGGCACTATTGATGGCCTTTTGTATCTTCTTTATATCACTGTTCAACCTGTTATATGAAACAAAAATGGAAACAACCTTCTAAATCACCAAAAGAAACCTATTCTTAACCAAGAAAGAAATTCATCTAACAGCAATTAATCCATAAACTGAAACAAATCATATAAATACAAAAAAGAGGAGCTTGGCTACCTGAATTGGGCCCTAGCCCAAGAGATCTAGCCCTTTGAGGTAACTTAGTGCTAGCTCGAAAAGGACTTCATCTTTATTCTCAAAAAATAATAATAGAATTACATGAAACTGTCGCCAAAAGTAAGCTCGAAGTTGAGTAGAGAAAAGTTGCAATACAAATTCAACAAAAATTTGACCCCAGTGAGGCCCTAGGCCTCTCTATTTATACAAATGAAGCTCCCAACAACTTCCTTAGAATTAGGGAGACTTGGCTCCCAAAACTCGAGATAAACATAAGTTATCCTCCACTTGCTCGGCTACCTCCTAGTGCATTGATTTGGTTGTTTGTGCTCTGAGGTGCATGAAGGAAAATTAGAAGTGGGGTGTAATAAATGAGGTGAATTCCCTCCTTTAAATTCTCTCCTTTGTCCATATTGAATTATTGCTGCCAATTGTCTCTTGAATCTTTGACTTTGTCTTCAAAATTCAACAAAAATCTACATTAAACACACATTAGACCTCATGGTATCATAAGTAACCCAACTCACTCCATAGGCATAACTATAATAAAAAGACATGCAATAAGATAAGAGAATGGTTGATTTAACTCTGTTAGGAGGCAAAATGAGCCCTAATAATTACCCATTGATTGAGCTCATCAACATCACCAGTTACCCATCATGTACATAGAACCATCTATACCCAGTGTTTCATATGAAATATACAAAGAACGCGATATGTACAACAGACACACAACATCATATGTACACAATACTACATATGTTACATGCACCCATCACCATATATGAAACATACACACAATGTTATAGATACATCATGTACAACGAGTACACAATAGTAGTGGTGCACATCCAAAGCCACACTTTCTCTACCAAGAAAACTTACTTTGATTGTCTCTCCACCATCTACGCTTATCCTAGTAGGCCATAGATCATAATGCTTCCATTTAGTTGATGTATCTCCTAGCATCACATGTCCATAACGTAAACATAGGCATGGTATAAACACATAATATCGACTCATATCCACATGATACTCACCTCATAAATATTTCGAGACTACCTTTGCCACTTGATTCCCCATAAGACCAAGAACCGCTTTTATGCCCTTCACCTAAATAAGAAATCATTCCTCTACAAGCATGATCCATAATAACCCCCCTAGGCAACATCACAAATACATAAATACATACATATATAAGCATTAGCATAAAGCAATCATGATCACAAAACAAAACGACATACGTACATACATATAAGCATATAAATACTATCATTAAAAACCCATGTTTTCTCACGACCGTGTCAAACAAGGACACATATATACATACATGTATACATATATAGATATCAATATAATCGTGGTCACACTATAATTACCAAATATCCTAATGTCAAGGTTAAGATAACTCCCTCTAACCGTGCAATGCATGCACACCATCAAGGGAAAAAATTTCCAGCATCACTAAGACATTTGACACCTGAACTATATTTTATTTTACTTTCTTGATTAATATTCTCATTTTTGTAATTCTATCATCCATTTACCAAAATGGACCCACCAAATCTAACCGACTATCATTTTTTTCCTTCAACTACCCTTATACAATCACCAAGATTCATCTGAGCCCTATGTCACCTGTTGGGTTTCATTTATCCCTTCCTCTTTCACAACTAATTACCAAGACTCTCAAAACATAAGAGGAATGATGAAGTACAAAAAAGAAGAAAATGATGAAAGGCCAATAGAAATATAACACTGCATACAAAGTGGCATGGCCATGCACAAGGCACAAACAAAAATATAAATCAACTGTAATAAAATCACAAAACATCGAATGGACAACACTAGCAAGAAACACCATGACTCAATCCCATGGTTCCCAATGCTTCCAAGGGAAAATTCAACCTGAGATTTCTTCAAGATTTCATGGAAGTCTCCTTTTACATGAAATTCCGTACATCATACTTCCATACACACATAATTTTCGGTGCATAACTAAACATAACAATACAATAGCTATCTTACCCTATTGTGCCAAGCACATTTCCTTATAATTGGACATATCCATGTCATATCTCAAGGGAATTAGGTTCCCTTCATAAATATTGCGATAACTAGAAACTAGCTAATGTACTTATCAAATGCATGTTCATGAATGTAGCACATATCCACATAATGTGAGACAGGATTAGGGCTGAGAATATTTCCTGTATTCAAAGAATTGATTCACTTGGAATTTTCATTTCCAAACATAGATAAAGCAATCCTCACCCAATTCCCTCATTCTACCTTCTTACCATGTTGTAATCAAGTCTTATTGTGTATTGTCAAATCACCCCGTTGTTAGTTTTTCCAAGGAAAAAATCGTAATCTTTCATTATGAGAGAAAAATTACATGTAGTAGATGCTTGTGGCATATGCTGTAGCTGTAAGATTAGTAGATCTTTGTAAAATAATTTGCTGAATAAAAACTTATGGCCTTTCCATTTCCAGTATCAAATTTTTTTTTTTATTTTATCATTAGAAATATAAATATATACATATTGTTATCTCCATACAGTTACTAAAAAAAACAACACTAAGAAGAGATACTACTATAATCTATGGTCATTCCACAATGTAGTAATCCTGGTTTATATATGGTCTACGATGATATTCATAGACCTCTGTGCCGAGATGTTCACTGATTAACCACATGCCTCGAGGAAGTAGCGAGCCCTCCTTGGAAAGGTTGTTAGCATCTTCATTGTATTCCCTCTGTATATGTTGACAAGAGACCATATTAAAACCTATTCTGATATTGTAAACATCATTCATAATGTTTTGAGGAGATATAGCAGGACATTGGTTTTTCGTATTGAACAAATTGATGATAATTTTTGAATCTCCAAAGATCTGTAGGGATGTGCAATTATGTCCAAGTGTAAAATGTAGTAAATGTTTGAGCGTGTGTTGATGCCTCTAAAATTGCGGCATCACCATCGGGGAAAACACCCGGTGCAGACCTTAGTGCAGCTCCTTTTTTGTTTGGTGTGGTGGCTCCGACTGGATGTAATGGGACTAGTTTCCGAGTGATATATGAGTTGATGGGTGATTGGTTTGTAGTATATAAGGAAGGTGATAAGTGTTTTATCCTATGATGCAAGAATATACAAATATAACTAATCTATCCCAGTTATTTCTTTTAACAATAGGATTTTTTATTGTTTTCTATTAGACAAATAGCCATAAACATGACTTATTAATAAAATAGAAATATATACTCATATGATGATCACTTTGTTTAAGTAGTTAAAAAATTAATAATAAAAAAATTATTGCATTGATCATAATATATATCACTGGCATACATATCCAAATGATAACAATTCTAAAACATTCAGAAATGACAAGCTAAAAAATTGCTTGAAACACACACACACAAACACACACACATGCACATACACATATGTATAATAGCAGTGTTGATAAATATTCATTCAAATAAAGAAATGAGAGGAAAACCATGATAATAGTACTGTATGCATTTGAATTCTTCTGATGTAAACAAACTTCATATTCTTCTTTCCTATTTCAAAACACCTTCAAAAGATGCAAAAGTGAAAATCTTATAAAAGCCTCCTTGAAAAAAATGCAGAACTTTGGTCCAATTTGTGATAAAAAATATTAGAAGTACAGTAGTGCAACTCCCAAGTCAAGTTTTTAATACAAATTGTGGACTTTTCTAAATACATGAAAGGATCTTAAATACTAAAAATAACAACAAACTATCAACAAAAATCACTATGCACTCGTCTAAATGTAAACATATAAATCTGGGATTTATCATGAAAATAACAGTGCTGTGGTGATTGAATGAATTCATTGTATCATATTCTTTTCCTGTGATTCAAGCTAACAGATTGCAAGCATAGGCTGGATTTCTGGAGGCTAACTCATTCTGGAGTGTACCTGAGCTATATAGGTGGCATCAGAGAGTTCGGAGATCATGTAGTTGATTGCATCTGAAAGACCTTTCATGGCCATCCGCTGGCTATGTGGCTTGACAATGAAAAACCAGAACCAATCTCTTTTTCCCTATGTGTGAGCTCCTTTTTCCAATGTTGTTCCAACAGATTTGCTTTTGGAAGTTTACTTGGAGAGAAATCAGTGATCAGACATATGCAAACTGTTATTTATCAACTTGATCAGACCATTCATTGTAGCTCTGCATCTAGAAGTTTCTCTTTCAAGTTTCATTAACTAATACTCCCATTCGGAAAGATGGATTCCCTTATGTGATTCGTGTATCCTTGGCAGATTGGCAGCCATTCCTTCTTTAGAATCTTGCTAGGACAAAAAATTGGTTAACCTTTCATCTTCGTTATCTAATTCAAGTCTCGCATCTACTTCCTTCTCAATCATTGATGTAGAGATATTGCATAAGGGGTTGGCCAATGATATATCATGACAAAGAATATCCAATTGTTGGGACAAATCTTTGCTTATTTCCAAGGCTTCTGTTCAGAATTTTCTTGCTTGTGAAAAAGCTTTGTATCTCTCTATCTGTTATTTCATTTGTGCTATTTGATCTTCCTCTTCTTTCTTCTCTTGCTCAGTTAACATCTGAAGCTTGCTCAATTCTAGAGACAACCACTATTGTTTATGGAGAGTCTTCTCATCAATCCTCTACTTTTCTAGTTTCAACTGCTCTTTTAATCGCTCATTTTTCTACCTCTGCTCTATTAGTTGTTGTTCAAGCCGATTTATCTTTTGTTGTTGCTTCGTCGATTGCACCTCAAGTTGGGTAATCATCTGATCCCTTTCCCTCATCAGATGACTAACCTCTGTAGCTTTATCCATTGTCCTTGGAGGGATTGACTTTTGCTTTCCATACCACATTCATCATTTCCACTTGAGGAGTTAAAAGAGGTCTTTAATCAATTTTCCTCCTCTTCCTCTGTCTCTAAACTATAGCCCTATGCTTTGGACTATAGAAGACATCAATTCATGGAATTTCTTTAGTTTGTAGTACAATATGCTCAGTAGGGCTCTTGGGAATAAGCTCTACCTCCTGCTGAATTTTGGGTAGGTCGCTTATTCCTTCAATCAGAACTATGATAACTTCTAGATTTTGCGCTGGAGGCATTTATGGTGTAGTGAGCTCTTGGAATTTGTTCATTTTATTTATGATCGAGTCAAACTGCTCCCATTCCTTGATTAACTTAGGATCAATATTGATATTCATATGAAGGGGTTCACTAGTTTCTTCCTATGTTTGCTCCCTTTATTGGGTCTTTTCCTATTCAGGAGTCTTTTCAATAATTTTCTCCTCACAATGGCCTGTGGTTGTGCCATACCAGTAGTATTTAACAAGTCCAGAGGTAGTGTTTCCAATCTCTGTGCCCTGAACTTGTAAAATTTCACTAGTCCTATTGCTCACAATTTGAATTTTTCCAATTATTTCACTTGAGAAAATAACTTGTCTGAAGCAAACAGATCATCATAACTATCCTTATCATCTTCAAACATGGTGATTTTGGCTTGATAAGTGATATTGTAGACAACAGATATAGGATCATACTGCATTTCTGGGATGACCTCTAACTTTAACAGTTTTGTCTTCTCGACTTCCTTCTCTGCATGTTTGAAGTCATGCAGTGTGAAAGCACCACATTGGAGGGGGAATGAATGACACATATGCTTTTTAGACTCCTTCATGTTCCTTGAAATCCCTTATACTGTTATCTCATATGCTAACTCTTTGGTGAGTAACTTATGAGGGATGTATAAGGGAAGGATATGTGGGCCAGTAGTGCTACCAAAAAGTCTGATGTAGCTGAAATTTTCTTCACCAAACCAACTACCAATTACAATTAGGTCAACACAGGCTTCCTCGGATAACCTAGGAGCGATTTTATTGAATATGGAATAATACACGGGGAGGATGAAACCATGACAGATTCAGTAAAGTTGATTTCTGTAATAGGCTTTCCACATTTCCTTATGATAGATATGAATGGGGTTCGAGTCCTGTGGAGTCCATTTCTATCCCAGAATGGGATATTCGGAATTGAAATATATAGTGTCCATAATATAAGCACTCATGTAAAATTGGGGGTATTACCAGGTAGTCACAAACCTGTTTTTCCTATAATCAAGTATTTGGTTGGAAATTTTATTAGAAAAAATGGTTTCCTAATCCATGATAAACAAATTAATTGCAGCGTCCATTAATGGTACCATCTATATAGAAAATTTTGTAGAATCATGGACTCCAGAGAGTCTGCACATCATGGCACTAGCATAATAGTAAGGAGAAGCCAACGAGTCTACGAAGTACATACTCCATGTTTCATGGTTGTTTTTGGTTGGAAAATATCTCCATTTTTTGATAGGGTCCAATTCAATGGCATTTTCTTTGGCGAAAGCCTCCAAAAATTCTTTGTTCTAATGCTTCTCCAGTTCAGGAAAATGGTACATTTTGTTGATATCTTCTACTCTGAATGACCCAAACATTCCTCCATCAGTGGTAAATAAAGTTCTATCTATGATATTGATGCTTTCAATAACCCATCTGACCAAGTCATTATAGCGTAAAATTTTTGCGTAGGCTGCTATTCAATAAAGATAGGAGTAGGCCAAATCCTTAAGAGTATTATCTGACTTGTTTGTGGAATCTGTTGTTGCCACTTATTCGATCACTTTCGGATACTCATCTTCCTATAAATTGTAAATACTTTCCCATGAAGCCTTGCCTAGACTGAGGCAGGTAGTATCGGATATCAGGACCTTCTTTACTGGTTCCTCTTTGGCTACGACAGGGGCCTTTGGTTTATTTGAATTCTTCGTCATTTTTGCTGGATTCATCAACTCAGACTTTCTCTGTAAAGAAACAAAATAATATAACAGAGAAAAAACCTTTTGAAAGCCAACGTAGAATAAAAATATTAATGGTAATTCAAGTGTGATAAGCAATACAAAATCAAATATTACCACCGATGAAATCCTCGAAGGATTCAACCTTAACTGATATATTAATGACTTCTGTAACCACCAATCATGATACTTAAATCTCATAATGATATGTCGATCGCACATATGAGTAACAATCCTTTTAAAGTGGATCTCATGACTTTCTTGATTAGTGATTAGTGAAAATCACATATCACATATTAGGAGGCACAAATGTTAGGCTTTAGCTACTCCCATACATAGCTCTGATTGCGATAAAAGTGATTTTTCATGTGGCACGAGGCTAATCAATAAATCCTTTGTTTCTCATTTATAATTTCTTTAAGAGTGAAAACCCGCCAACATTCCCTTGACAACTTTTTATCGAAAAGTGAGATTTTTAATGAAATCACATTGGTGATTGTCAATATTTAGTTATGTGTCTCATGCCTTCAATGATGGCTGATTGCGATTGGATTATCGCATTAGGAGATTTGAGTGGACCTTTGGATGTTTCTTTACACACTTGTGATTTGCGATTTTCGATAGCATTATCGCATCAAATATTTTCCGATGAGATCCTTTTAAGTCTATCCTTTAAATAAATGATGCAACATATTATTTTACATTTGTTTTACAAATAGGTCTTGGTTGATATTTATATCGGATCAGAACTTTTCATAAGGACTTTCATGTGTTATGTGGTTAAATCCAAGCTTTTGATTATTATTGAATTATTGATTTTAACTAAGTCTTAAAAAGGGGACCCATTTCTTGTTAAAGTTTTGGATAAAATTTTTGAAATGGGGAGGGTTGTTGTATAGCAAAACAAGGTGATAAGCTCAGCAAAGTTATTTGTTCCTTTTCCCACTCCTAATTTGACTTTGTAATGATTCTTATCCCATATGTATAAACAGAAACCCCCCACCCCACAGCCCTGAGGTTCTGGATCCCCGTGGAAAAAGGCCCATGGTCGGGTTTTCTCTATATTACCAGGTCCCAATATTATATGGGTGTGTGGTGGCTCTTCATCCAGGATGTCATGATAGACTGTGACTGCCTTGCCAAGGAGCACGGGCTAGCAAATGGTCTGATTCTTAAAAATTAGGTAGTTTCGGGCTAGCCAAATGGACCAGCAGATTATAAGTGGTAGGCATTGTTCTTTTTTCCTCAGATGCATTATGTTCCAATTATTCCAAGCTTATAGAATAGTAGGGCCCTGTGAAGCATTTCTCATTAAGAGATGTTGTGTTATTGATTGCTAGAGTACGGTGATGGATGAGTAGGACAAAAATAGATTCTCATTTCATTCGGTTGCCTATTTGCAAAGAATGTACCAGTTCGTCCCAAAGATGGATCTATACATAAGTGCCTCTCCCATGGGGGCTTTGTTGCTTAGAACGAATCACATAAATAGGTCGACTCGAGGGGGATTTTTTAGTCACCATAGCTGTTGCCACCAATCATTAGTGTGGTAGAGATTTTGGGTCTATGGTAGATGCAAATATGTGAGTTTTGGATTGTATTTCCCATGATCAGTAGGGGTCCAAACTAAAATAGTAGGATCCTGATTGAGGATTATATGTGCTTCTGATAGATCCCTAAGGTATGATTCCCAAGTGTGATGCCACTGTGCAGGAATATTCAGTTCATGAGCTATTCACCAGCACTATCTGAGGATGGATATCTGGTCATGATCAACAATTTGGGTGATCATATTGACCTCCCTATGATTAATATGTTGTAGCAGTTCTAGTGGTAGAAGGTATTGGTTACTCCCACCTATCTAGGGATCGATACCAATTCTCACAAAGGAGCCATTATTTATGCACCATCCCAAATCTGCTATGATGAAAGGCATTGTTTGTAATATAGATTTCCAAACAATGGAAATTCCCCCCAAGTGGCCAATCATGTTGACGAACCCAGCCCAGGATTTGATGACGCCAGTTGTATTTATGATATCTCACTGTCATCCAAAGGTTTTTAGTAGTGAGAAGAGACTAGCTCATCTTTGCTACAAGTGCTTGGGCAAAATAAGGTAGATCTCTTAACCCCCACCTCCCGCCCCCCATTTCTTTGGGAGGGTGATTTTCTTCTAGCTTACCTAGGCAAATATTTTATCTTCCTTATGTCCATTCCAAAGATATCAGTTGGATATCTCTTGTATATGACTGAGGATTCCCCATGGGATGTAGGCAAGAGACATCTAGTATATCGGGGTTGCTTTGAGAACAGATTTAATTGAGACGAGTGTCCCTACTCTAGAGATCATTCTAAGATTCCAACTTTTCAACCTCTTTTCCAGGTTGATCACTTACCAGATCGAGTCAGCAATCCTATAGTTGTTGTCTTTTATCTGGAACCCCAAATATTTAAGACCATCCGAGAGGTTTTGGGTGGTGTAATGAATGTACATTTGTGCTACTCTAACTTATTGAGGGGTAGTACGAGTCAGGGTGATCGTAGATTTGGTTTGATTAGTGATCATTGCAGTGGATTTTTCAAAGAGGATGAGAATCTCATCGAACATGGCCGAGTCCCTAATGCTGCCATCTAGGAATATCAATACATCATCTACAAAGAGCAGGTGTGTGAGGTCGTACATATCATTCATTCTTAGGAATTTAAGTCTACCCTGCCCTTTTCCGAGGCAATGATCCTACTAAGTGTTTCCATCAGTAAAATGAATAGAAGTAGAGATACGGGACAACCCTACGTCAGCCCTCGATTGGCATGAAAGAATAAGGATGTTGAGCCATTGATCAGGATATTGTAGGAGGCTGTATTTATGCAACAGATAATCTAGTTTATGAAATCATTAGGAAAGCCTAAGTGGATAAGGATCATCTTGATGAAGAGCCAACTTACATGATCAAGGGCCTTGTTGAGATCAATCTTGAGAATTATGCTTTTCAAACACATATTTTATAAAGTGCATGGCTTCCTCGGCTGTGCCAATGGCTTCATGGATCTACCTATTATGTAGGAAAGAAAATTTCCTAGGGGATATGTGATGGGATAGAATGGGTTAAAGCCAATTTTCTATGATCTTAGAAATTATTTTGTATATGGTATTGCAGAGAGAGATTAGATGAAAATCATTCATAGAGACCGAGGAATCTGATTTTGGGATAAGAGCGATGAACATGGTATTGATGGCCTCATACATCATTCTAGATGTCCTACATTGTTTGGATACATTGAGAAGATCATTCGTGATGATTTCAAAGAAAGTTAAGTAAAATTCAATAGGCCAGCCATATCGCCAAGGGCTTTTGTCTTTCTAGACTCGTTTGAGAGTCCCTTCCAGTTTTTGTCTAGTGATAGGTGCAATGACCTCATTTGTTGTATCCTGGTTGACAAATCTAGGAAAATTCCCTGCTACACAGATGATCTCAGCTAGGTTAATGACAGGGGTTCCTTGAAGAGCTATTGGAAGTGTGATATGCCCAACTGTGAGAGTTGGTGAAAATTTTTAGCAATTCCTTCATCAGGAGTGGGCAGTTGCCATATGGTATTGGAGCCTTTTCTTCCTTTGGAAAAGTTTTGGAAGTACCTAGTATTTTCATTCCCTGCTTTCAGCAAGAAAGCATGACTCTTTAGTCTCCAAGTTTCCTCCTATTCCTTCAAAATATTTTCTCTTTTGTTTTCCAGTTCATTAGATAGGATTTGTCTTCAACACTCATAATTCCCCTATTGTTGTCATCCATAGGGTCCACCATGGTAGCTTCCATAGATGAGAGGATATGGTTATCCTTCTGATGCTTTTCTTTGGCCCACCTAATTGTAAGCTTCTTGAGTTGTAGAAGGTTTTTACAAAAGACTTTACCCCATGTATGATACTCATAGGGTGGGTTTTGTGCCCAATGTTTAGTGACTAGCTCAATGTTCGAGGGATCTTGTAGCCATAAAGAGTTGAACTTGAAGGGGCCTCGAGGTTTGATTAGAGTACCAAGATTTTAGCTATATAGGTGAATGGTCAAATATGCCTCCTCACCCAACCCACTACCTATAAAGGGATAAATGATACAACAACTTGTTCTTGATGACAATCGAGTCAAGTCTCCTCATGAGTGAAGCGTCCCCAACCCTTCTATTCCTCCAAGTAGGCAGGGGTTTTATCATTGGCACATCAGTGAGCTGGGCCTCATCAAGAATATTTTCTATAGTATCTGAGAGTGAATCGACCTCAGCCAATGAGCCCCAATATTTATTGAATATGATAGAAAAGTTAAGATCCCTCCCAATATGAAGTTGTCAGCAGAGGACAAGCATAGTTTAAGGATATGGCTACAGAAGGCCTCCCTTGCTTGGCATGGACCACAAACATTCAGGACCCTGAATTTTGTTCCCAATTCATCTCTGAAAAAATCAATTCCCATGTAACCCTTTCATCCCCAGGTCAAAACGGACTTTATGGAATGTGGATTGTATCCCATGGCCAAACGACTAGAACATCCCATGGCATCGAGTGCAGTGAAAATAAACCCAGGGAAAATAGCTTGCCGAATCTTAGAAACATGACGTGCTTCCCATAGGGTTTCTTGAATGAGGATTAAGTCGACCGGTTCTGCAGATAACAGTTTACGAAGGTCTAGCTTTTTGGGAGAACTAGCTAAGTTCCTATAGTTAAAGGAGAGGCATTTCATGGGGGAACCATGTCTACAGTTTGCTTTGCTCTAAGAATCCGATCTAAAGAGGATTGGCTAACTGAGATTACCTCTACTCCAGTGCGGAGGATCACATGATAGAGGTATGATTTGCACCCTCTAAGTGGTTTAGAAAAGGATGCAGGTAGAGTCAAACCAAGGCAAATGTAAAGTTGACAGTCCCCAATGGGAGTTTGTGAACGAAGGTTATAGCAATGAGAGGGTACCAAGGGAGATGGAGGGAGAGAGGGGGATTTCATTAGGTGAGTGACGGGGCCAGTGGGGTGGTAGAATCAACCAAGTGTTGAGGGAGAGGTGAATAGGGGATGGATGTAAGGGAGATGATACCATGTGAGATCACCGCATTATGCATATGTTGTGCATTAGATGCATTAAAATAAGATAGAGTAGGGATGAGGGAAGAGGAATGACCATTGAATGAGCTGCCTCTGTCGCTACCCAAGTTTAAGTCAAAGGAGGGTATGGAGGACCAGAAGATGTTCCAGCTGCGTGCTGCACTGACTTGGATGGGGTTGCCTTCTGAGGTAGTTCTGGGCCGACCTCTATATGCCTTCTACTCACAATAGGATTACCTTTGTTGATGCTAGCTTCTTGCCGTATTGCTGTCTCTTGGGCTTTCACTACTAGAGGGCACTCTTTGAATAGGTGCCCAACCTTGTGACATTTGCAACATCTAAATGGCTCTCCCTTCTAGTCCAAGATGTGTACCCAGGAGAAATTCCTCCATTGCAGAGTATTCCTTTCTTCTAGGCCCTACCGAGTGTCTAGGTGAATTAAGATATGAGCCAATGTTTGATTTTCAGATTGGACAATGGATTTTTCATAATCTAGAAACATACCTAGAGTATTCCCTTCTTTGATGAACACCTCTTGTGACCAATATTGTAGAGGTAGTCTTGGAAACCTCACCCAGAGATGCCCTGCTTTTATCTACTCTCTTTCAGGATAAAAAAGAGGACTCCATCTTTTGAGTAAAACAGACACCATCTCTATATGCCAAAATCAAGCTAGGGCTATATTTGTGTATTCTTCATGTGAAAAGTGACACGTGAACCATCCGTGTGGTAGAGTTTGAACCTCTGACAGCTGAAGGAATATCTTCCCCCAAATCTCTTTCACCCATTGCCCTAATTGATTCGTTGTATAGGTTCTTCCATAAACCCTGCGCATTAGAGCTTTGCTTGCACTATCGGTGATATCTCCCATGGTGAGGTCATCACCAAATTTAATGGTGAAATCTTTCCGAGATGCTCTAATGCACTTGGATATCTTCTTCCCTATCCAATGCCCAGTAGGGTGGACTTGCAAAGGATCTGTTGGATTATCTTTTGGCGAGGAGGGATCTGTCGACCTAACCCTAATAATAGTGGTATCAAAATATGCCGATGGGATTGCTGATTCATATGGTTTATTAGCTATTCCAAGGAGATTTTTTGCTTGCTGAGATTGAGTAACTGCTACCAGAGTAGGCCCAAGGCAAGGGTTAGGGTTCTAAGTGAAACAAATGTTGGTGGGGGGTGTGGGATCAAAGAGTAGAGATTAACATGAGGCGAGGAGGTTGAGGGTTGAAGGAGACAAGGGTGGATAGTCGGGCAAGAGAGGCAATGGAGAGGGAATCAATACAATGGGAGTTGACCTTGTGCCCACGAAGGGAGACAACCATTGTCGTTAGCGAGCAGGATAGGGCAGATGTACCGGTGGCCGATTTCAGAATAGGGTTTGGGAAGATGACCTCATTGACATATGGATCGAGTGAATAGTCCATAGTGTTGAGATTCATTCCCTCCCTTCTTATCCACTGAAAATGATAGTTGTGCAATCTAGGACTGGTGTGTTGTAGGCTACGGTTTCCTGCTATAGTTGAACAGGGTCTGAGTAGCATGTTGAGAGAGCGCTGCAAAGCTCCATCCTCAATTTTGAAAACCTACGATCAACCCCATCCTTTAACTCCTTAGATAATTTCCTCTACCAATAAAAAAATAATCACCCTGTTGTTAGTTATATAAACAATTCAACTATTACCTTGTCTTGCTAATAGCAAGCATGTTTCTCTGCAACTATTCATGCATGTTAGTCACATGTTCCACAAGTCAAGGCATCGTTTCCCTGAATTTGAAATCAACCTTTACCAAGTTTAATGACCATGTCATACTCAACCATCAAATCAAATTTATCAATCAATATACATAATGTTACTACTATCACCTACTTACACTCAAGTAGGTATCAAATGTCTCAACACATGTATTAGTACAATCATCTTAAAAAAATATCATTTCTTCATGAAATCGTATTGACACATACTCATGTCATGCAAGTAATAAACCATTCAAAGAACTTTAAAACATACCATGTTCAATAAATCAACGAGATGAGATAATCGAACACTGAAACACCAAATAGACGACATAATCAAACTCATACCTTGACTTATCTCAAGGGAGGCTATCTTGTCTAAACAATGAATCTAGTTTAGCATGATAGAACTTCACAACACATCAAAGCCAATGTAAATAATGCCATGATGTCCATGATAGTAACTAGGTAAAATGTTCATGTTATAAAATCGTAAATAATTATCATTCATGCATAACAATCACATATGCAAAGTTAGTATAGATTAGTACAACACGATATCACAAATAGGTCTACTCATACCTAAATTTCATAACCATAACCATCTACATAGGCCAATCTAGATTAAAAAAATAGATATGATATCAATATCTTAAATGAAATAGCCATAATCATGAACTTAACTAACATATAGAAACAAAACTTTAACATATAATATACTCATCAACAACATCTAACGTAATCATGAATTTAACTCACATAGAAGAACAAGTTACTCCAATGGATGACTCTCCAACACATGTGCATATCATTACACTAATAAAATAACATTTATTATGCATGTAACTATAAAAATAATATAAATACAATGATGTACATAACCCTGATGCTTATAACAACCATTAACCAACATACTTGTGTGCCAAACGTAAAAACCTATATGAAAGTCCTCTCTCACCCCGAAGTCTAGTGTCACAACCTAGCTTTGATGATCTACATTTCCTTCTCTTTGTCAACCAACACATAAACATCATATCATACCAACAACATCATGATGACCTAAAATCCATACACTCACCTCATGGAAAACAAACTTAACCATGAAATTGCAAACATAATAACATACAGAGAATGGTATGTATAAATATTGCATATACAACTGACATGAATTCATGACCAATGCATTCCAATAACAACATCATAACTCCTACATGATAACACAACTGTAATAGTGACCACCAATATGCATACACAATAAGCACATAGTCCACATACATAAAGAACATGTATGCAATTAACACTGGCAAGCACATTTAGCCCATCTAGTCCAAGTGTTGAACCATGTTGTTACACCACTCTGTATTGCCCTCCTCCAACATTTACCTAATCTAATTGGTCAATGAGGGTAAAATTATGACGAAGAGTTACTATGATATGATTCAACCTCATATTAATCGAGGCAGGAAAACCCTATTAGCCTTCCCTAGGAGTTACCAAACCCACAGCACCAAAACCATTCCTCTAGGAGCCCAAGCCCTAAGTCAAATTCCCTTTTCACTAAAAAAAACCCCTAGTTTCTTAGATGACATGGGCATGCATATGATTGGGACCCTCGAGTCACTCTCACAATTCCCGCGAGGGAAAGAATGTTATCTTTTTCAATTAATTTTGTGCGAGAGACTATAAGGTTTAAGCCACTTTTTAAAGGCTAGTTTACAAATAACTGCACGGAAACTCGCGAGAATTTCCAAGACAATAAATGGAACCAAGAGAAATCCTCTAAGAAAAAACTTGATCAAATTGACCTAACTAAGCATCACCATGACATACATTTCGTCAAACACATCATGAACAAGTAATATACATGTCATAATAACATATTTGAACATAGAAATCTCATACTTGAGAATCACGTTAATATATTAGCTAAATTATGATATATTAGGCCATATATTCATTTCTAAATCATTTTCATGTTAAAACATGATGAGAACAATAATTTTTCACTATCATAAAACATTTTCATAACCAACATATAAACAATAGAAATAATGAGGACACAACAACCATAAATGTGATATATAATCTAGTATGGTTAAACAAAAATACCATGGAAATGAATCCTTATTAATGAATGCAAAAGACAATCTAGTATGCGACTACCACTTTCCACCTAACCATAGATTGGTTGAGCCAAAAGAACCAACTCGCCCTTCCCAAGGCTAAACCACCTCAGCCTCATAAATAGAATCACGATCTACTATAATCCACTTTCCACCGAACCATAGATTGGTTGAGCCAAAAGAACCAACTCGGGCTTCCCAAGGCTAAACCACCTGAGCCTCATAAATAGAATGAGGATCTACTATAATCCTCACTAGATCACTAGGCCCTAAACAAGCATGGATGCTACCAAATTTCTCGAGAGGAATTTTCCTATCTCTTAATCTCTAGGCTTTATGGTAATCCACATTTCCACGTAAATATCATTAGTATTTGTTGTTGATTTATTCCTCATTAATGTTTATTTTCTTGATCCTCCTTGTTTTTTATGTATCTTATCATCCTTTTCCATCTTAACCCCTTTTAGTATTTTTTTTACTTGTTTAATGAGCCTCACCCCCATATATATATATATATATATATATATATATAGATACACACACACACGTTTCTTTTTACTTGTGTATATATTTATCAAATGAACTTTGCTTAGATTAGGGTTTTGACTTGTTTCTTACTTCCTTTGTTTAAAGCTTGACTTTGATTTTTTATTTTTTTTTAATATTATTTCTCAAAAGTTACCTTCTTGATATAGGTGTTACTTAGTAATATTTGTTTTTAATAAACTAATAAAATAGTATCATAATTTAAATATTGTTTTTGGAAAACCATGATATTTGTTTATAATATATTAATAAACTAATATCATAATTTAAATATTATTAAGTTTACTTGAAATTATGTTTCTATATTGCTCTCTATTTAAGCCATTGCAATGGTCTCCCTCTTCATTTAATTTTCATGATCAACCAGTCTTATAAGATAGCTTTAGCCAAAAAATTTCTTGATGTAATTTTTAGAGAAAGACTTTACTTACAATTTTATTTTATTTTATTGAAATAACTAAAAATATATAAAAAGTTTCCAGAATAAAAAATATTTGTATAATATTGAATTGTCCATCTTTTCAAAACGCACAAGTAATTATCAATTCATATATCACAATCAGCATCATCTCCTCCTGGTCCGCCGAAGAAGAAATGTGTACCCAAACCATTGCCATCATTGCCATCAGTAACATCTGACACGTTATAACAGTTTGGTTTAGGTGCTATCCTAACAGTATCGAAATGCGCCATCACTCCGTCAGCATTCCAAATTTTTATGTCGCTTACGACTGCACTACGACGAAAACCTTCGGATGGTAAATGCCCGCTCCCCATTTCTGTTTTACTAGACGGTGTTCCAAGATAAAACATAACTTCACCTCCCAAGCCTACTGTAGCTGCGTTATAACTAAGAAACGCAAACAGTGAAGCAGGCCACCAACCCAAAAGATCATTGTTTAGATATACAGACCATTTGGAATCATTACTCCCTGTATTCTCCTGTGGACACAGAAAATAAAATCTAGCAAATCACACAGCCAGCGGAAAAAAGAATTAAATATACAAATAAAGGATATCAGAATAGAGATTTATCTCCCGCAATAACAGAGGTTAACCACCTTGGCAAGTTTTACATCGATCTTTTGTTGGCTCGCATTATATGTAGACACCGGGGATATTGGTCCACCTAGATAATTAGGAGAACCAGATGCTAACACGAACCCTGGACACAGTGTGTTTTCGCAACCAAACACAGTCCCACTAAAGTTCTGTATCATAGATAATCAATATTCAATTAAGTAATATTTTATAAACGAAAGCTGAAGAACATGGCTATGATAGAAAACTTTGTAAAGTTTTGTAAATCTCATATGTAATTGGTGAGAGGTGTAATTGTAATGTAAATAATTTTATATGTGAGTCAAATTAAATAATAATTAGTTTAAATTTATTTTAATTTTATATTTATTAATCGTTAAAAATGACCAATTCTTTTGAGAACCAAACTTTTTTGGAGTAAAAAGTAGATTTCATCTCTCTAAAAACTTGGTATATTTTGAGTTAATATAAATCTATATTGTTTCTTTAAGCATTTAAATATGCACTATTTTTCTATTTATGTAAATCTTAGCTATTGTTTGTAGATGATTTAGTAACTAAAAACTATATATTATATTTGTAATTTGAAAATTATTATTTGTTAATATTTAATATACTACCTTTAAATAAGTATGTACTATTTTTCTATTTATGTAAATATTAGATATTGTTTGTAGTTTATTTAGTAACTAAAAATGATATATTATATTTGTAATTTGAAAATTATTATTTATTAATATTTAATATATTAGTCTAGCCATATGAATTAAATAATTGGGAAATCCTCATGCCATAGTCTAAAGAGAGATTTTTGGCCTTGAAAGTTATGGAAATTTCCATTCTCCCTATATTTTGATAAAATGAGGAGGAATGTAAGTAAAAGCTGTCAAACTTCATAATTTTAGGTGTCCTAGAAGTTCTTGATGGTGTTGAATCCATTTTGACCTTCAAAAACACGATTAGGAAATTACATCTACAAGATTTTTTGAATTTGTTTTGCCAAGATTCTTGCAACTTTGAGTGTTGACCTTCAAAAACATGATTTGAAAACTACATCTACAAGATTTTTTGAATTTGTTTTGCCAAGATTCTTGCCACTTTCACTGTTGCCTTAGAGGACAACAATCCTTAAAGATATCAATCCATAATAAATATCAAAATCCTTCATAACACCAAAACACTTGCTAACACTTCATCTTGATAATTAGCTAAATTATAACTTTGTTTTAAATTATTATTATTATTACATTACTAATTAAAAAACATAAATTATGAATTAAAAGATATATACATTTAAAAAAACATGTAACAAGATTTTTAATTATGGAAGTTAAATCTCTATTATTTAACTAAGAATTATTAATAACTAAATTAAAATTCTAAAATCTTATTTCAAAATAAATATATATAACAAAAAAATAAAATCAATAATAATAATATAATTTTCAAATAATACCCAAATTAAATATGAATAAGACAAAAAAGTACTTACAGCAAACCAATTCACGAAAAATCTTGGATTAGTATCTCCATAACGTGATGGATATACCTACAATGATTATTAAAAAAATAAATTAATTACCGATTAATCATAATTTTTGTTAAATATTATGAATTAATATTATAAAAGAAAATACATCCTGTTATTAATTGAAACAATATTTGCATTACTCATATTTAAAATCGTTAAATATTTAGACATGCCGAAGAGAGCTTACCTCCCATCCAGCAAAAACAGTCTCGTCTTTGAAGTCATCACCATTATGTGCCCAAATTTGGGACGCAGTGAATATACCACTACCATTAGTGTCCACCTTCGGCTTCCATACATTCAACTGTGCACTTACTTGATAGTATGCTCCACCTTCGTGGTCGGTTACCACATGGGCGAACTTTGAAAGCCATACCAACAACAAATAGGGGTTAATTTCAAATGATCGGAAAATGTGTTCGAATTTTCTTTACTGAACAAAATGGTTAATTTCAAATAAGGGACTGGTTAATTTTTTCAAAGTCTAACGTAACACTGTCCATTAACAAATTCTAATAATTTTTCTATAAAATACTTTTAAAAAAACTCCTTTTTACCACTAATTTTTTTATAAAATACTTTAAAAAAACTCCTTTTTACCACTCCTTCAGAACGATCATTATCATTATAAACTTTAAGGTTATATATTAATTCATAAAACAAAATTAGTTATTTAAAAATATATAAATAAAAATCATCATTTTTAGCTATGACAACACTCAAACAATTAATTGAAATATTCCTATCTTATTAAGATAAGGTAAACTTGTACAGCTTAATACTTCGAAGGCAATTTACCATTTAAATTCATTGGGTATATAAATAATATATATTTAAAATATATATTAGGATATGTTTTAAGAGGTATTTAAAATAACACTATAAAAATTATTAATAAAATTTTTATTTTAATATTATTTATAAATATTTGATATAAGAATTTTGTGAGTTTTTTTTATGTTTTGGGATAAATTACATAAGCAATATTGGTGGTCAATTTTTTGAACTTACTAAAGTTCAAGATAAACTTCTTTAGTAGGTTCAAAAAGATTGCCATCAATTATGGTTTATATGATTTATTCTCAACCTAATGAGTAAGTTCCAAAAGGTAGGCTATCAATTATTACTTATGTGATTTATCTCAAAGTTTTTACAAAAAATTATCTATAAATACTAATAATAATATATTTTAATTTTGCAATATATAAAGATAAAGTAATTATATATATGACATTTCCAATTTTATTTATAAAATTTGTGTGAGGTGGTTTCTAACATTAAAAAGATCTATAATTCTTTTGCTACTCAATATAAAGTTGACTTAAAAAATATTTCTATACTAACTATTAATAAATATTTCAATATCTATATCCATATTAAATAATGTGAGTTTATGTCAATTGATTGAAAATAAAATTATTTTAATTGAAGTTTTAAATCAAATATTGGAATATCTATATTACTTAATGTATTTTAATGGCAATTTTATATATAGGAAAAAAAATTGACATATATATATATATATATATATATATATATATATATAGGGGGGGGGAGGGAGAGAGCACTCAATTACTTCCCACATTTTTACATATTAACATATTAAGTAATGTGTGTGTGAGGGCTTTCTAACTCTTATAGGTTTTCAATTTTTTGGTGAAAATATGCTATAATATTTTGCACTCAATCTTTATGGATTCATTTCCTTAAAAAAAAAACCCTTCTTCACTTGGATTACATAAACTAAAAAACTCAAATACGAGATTCTAATATATTTGTGTGGAGCAAGGTTGACCAAAAAATATTCTCGAGAAATAACATATCCCATAACATATTACTTACTTTGCCCATAACATTGTTTCAGATTTTCAATACATTGTTGTTTATTACCTTGCCCATAACATATCCTCATATCTTCCCCGCCCTCTAGCTTACCTTACATCTAAATCTTGTCTCGTTTGATGTCATTATAGAAAAATGTTGTTTTCTATTTGTTTCAAATACAAAATGTACACAATTACAACATATTCCTTGTATTTTATCCCATTACCAGATCTAAATGTTGGCTATTTGATTCCACTTCAAAATGCACACGAAAAAAAAAGTTCAAATGTTACGAGAAATAACCACTCCAAAATAGAAATAACAAGTTGTCCGCATAGACAAACAAGTACAAGTACTAGTCCATATCATTTGTGACATGACAATTGATTAAATCTGTGTAGATGAAAATGATGCTAGGAAGAACGAAAGCTACCTTAGAGAGCTTATCTTCGCAATGATTAAATTCTCTAGAAACATGCCACAATGAGATGTCCTAGCAGGTCCCAACCTATCCTTAGATTTCCTATAGCATAGGTCCCAAGGTGGCAGATTCAATGTGAGCTCTATGCCACGTTGATTCAGTGGCCACCTATGAGTCTCCTAACTCATGTATTTCTACCACCCCTTGTTGTTGAGCGAGAGGGAGTAGATCCAATAGATAATGTAACTTCCCCCTCATGTTCAATCCAATACTTCATGCATACATTATGCAAAAATGGTGGTTCTATGAAATTAATAACATCACAAATGATCCTATCATTCAAGATTGATCCTTTCTTTCCCCATCAAAGAATCCCCATGGCTAACTCTATCCCTTAGAGGCATCTATAATTTCTACATTTTTTTCATATTTGGTGGTATCTTGAAATTTTTTGACCATCTCCTCACCAATTCCACACTCACCTTTGCTTAGACTTGTTTTTCCTAGTAGATAATCTAGTTTCTAGACCACCAAACACCTATCACCAACAAGCAAGGAAAGGTTTCATAACCTTTCATTGTCCTATTTTTTCCAAATTCCTCATCCAATTCTCTAGGATAGATGAGATGTATACCATGGACGTCATGAGTTCAAAATCTAGCATGTTCTAGATGTGCCCTACGCAAGTACAAAGAATGGAAGGGTGACTCATTGATTTTTCTTTCTCCAAACATAATGTTCATGTCCTTGGCCCTACCAAATCCCTCTTAAGTAAGTTGTCCTATGTCAATGTTTTGTTGTTAAGAGCCAACCATAATGTGATTTTGTATTTGAGAGGTACGGTTTCTTCCAGAGGTGTTCCCAACACCATTTCCTCTCACTGGCGTCTTTTACCTTAGTTTTTGGAAACTATCATAATCTCTTGTAAAATATCTCATGGTTGTATTTTTGGACTACAAAATGAAGTGTGGTTCATCTTCTGAGATACAAGTATAAACTTGGATCATAAATACGATATCTAAGGTCTCCATTCCTCTTCTACCCCCTAGTAGCACATATAGCTTTATTTGAGATATGTTAGCCTTGACCTCAAAATCAAGGTCAAATGCATCTCCCAAGGAAAAAAAAAATTGGGAGTGTGAGGGCTTAATCACTACCATAGACAAAAAAAAGTATTTTATGCCATATATCATGGGCTTTCTCTAAATCTTACAATTTTTCCATCCCTAATGCACTAGATTAGCCACTCCGGGAGAAGAGGGAGGAATCCACCAATTACCTCAATATGATGGAGGTATTATTGCCTAACTTTAGGGATTTCAATTCCAAATGATAATTTACTACCACAGGAGATAATTTTATGCCATTAATCCTCTCCATAGACTTATATTTTATTTTATTCTACACAAAATAAGAACTAGACTTCTTTGGAGAATGTGACTATGTTCTTTGAGAACCAAACTCCTAGTGAATTGGGTGATGTTGTCTCTAACCATGGACTTCCCTCCTATTTACTCCCCAAACATAAGAAATTGATGGTTTTTTTTTATGATGCTTAATATTTCCTTGGAAACTGAAGCTTGTGGACATGTAATAAATTGGTATGATTTGAACAATATATTGGAAGAGAACCAAATGGCCTCCTATATTAAAAAATATATTGGTCCATATCCCGATCTTGGCCTCCACATTGGTGTATATCCATATATATTGAATGAGGCTTCCAATTGAGTCTTATAACTTTTACCATTCCCTTATGAACTTTATCTAACGGGGAAAGTATTCTGTTAAAAAATACTACGAAGAATAATCTAGAATGTTTTAAATGATGCACTAATTTAGCTTGTATATAGAAATTTAAGTTTCTTTATAGAAAAGCATGAGGCATCACGAGATCATAAACAAATTTGAATGAGATCCTTCACCCAGTAGGAAGACACCATCTACTAACTATAGATGAGACAAGTATTTTGAGATTGATAATATGATTCCTTTAAGGTCTCCTGCATATTTGACTTGAGAAATTATCCTACTTAGCCCTTTTGCAAATAGAAAGAAAATGAATGAGTATAGGAAGAATCCCTATCTAAACCCTTTGAGGCCTCTAAAACACATTTACGTGAATTCGTTAATGAGAAATGTGAAAGAATATAATTGATGAAATCCCATTATCCACTTGACCCATGAAATCTCAACTCCTATCTTGGTGAGGACGATTTTGACAAGGGTCCAGTTTACATTGTTGTGTGCTTTAGATAGATATAGTTTTAAAGCCACTAATGGTTGCCTCCCCTTTCCCCTAAAGAGTGGGGATTTTTCACCCATATATACTAACTCATGAAATTTCATTTCTTTTAAAAATCCAAACTTCTCCACTAGGATGATTTTAGTTAAATTTGGCTCCAACTTTCTTGCAATTAATTTTGATACTATCTTGTATATAATATTGTAGCATGAAGTCATATGAAATTATCCATAGAATTAGCATACTGCTCATTGGGGATCAACATAATTGGATTTTAGCTACAATAGGAATTTTCTCAAGTGCCAAGGCTTCACGACTACCACCACCAAGTCCTTCTTCAAGAGGTTTTACAATCATTCAAAAAGTTTCCACGACGAACCCTTTTGGGCAAGGGGTTTTACCTTTTCGCATAGAGAAAAGAATGACATGAAACATTTCTTCTATTACTTTGGCCTTCAATGAAAGGTCTATCTATTATGTTATAAAATTGGGGAACATGTTTACCACTTCAAGGATGTCCCATATAGGACATCCTATGGAATCATTGAATCTATCAAGCCATTTCTCTAGTGCTCCTTCCCCACAGTGAAGAATTCTTTAGGTAGGGGCTATCTTCATTGTTTCTACATCCACTAACTTAATTTCCTAAAAAAATGGAAGAGAAAATCACTCAGGGAATCCCTCCTTACCCACACACCCCATAATTATCTTTGACATAGAACGAAACTAAGATCCCCTTCAATAAGTAATTTTGGAGCCTATACAATCCCTTGGTGCGAATTTTTTCCTAGTAGTATTTTTTATTCAAGTGTAGGCATTCACCATTCAAATCTCTATGTTTAATTCTCAATATTTTAGATCCACATAAATAGATGTCCTACTAAAGGAGGAAGCATGTGAAAGAAAAATGAGCTTTACACTTTCACCAAAATATTTTGATAGTCCCTCTAAGTCTATGTTGACACCTAATCACATAGATTCATACATCAATACAACATTATGATTAATCACATAGATAAATGATGACACCATCATTTATCTCACATACAAAGGCTAGGGTTTTTGTAGAATATTTTTCTCGATAGATTGAAGTTGCAAATTTTTTTTTTGGGCAGACTGAAGTTGCTAAAGAATCTACTCGACAGGTCGAAATTGAAAAATAATATTCTAGGGAAATCAAAATTGAAGGAAGATGTAACTGGAAGTTTGAATTATAGAAGAAAGTCGGAAGGAAGATTTGACTTGGCCTTCAAGGGTCGAGGGTCTTGGCCTTCGAGGGTCTTGGCATTTGTCAATTGAAGATTCATTGAGAAGAATTATTATTGTGGGTTTTCTTCTATGAGTTGGAGAGGTTTTAGCCGTGGATGATGACATATATATTGTTTCCTTCTTCTTACTATTCTTTATGGCTTGGAAGTTGTTTGATGAAATAAATAATAATAATAATCAATAACAAGAATATGTAAATAAAGAACAGTAAAAGTACATCACAAGTAGTTATCAAAGTTCAAGAAATCATCGTATGTTGTTGTGTGTAGATTCATCAACACTTATCTCATGAAACATAGAGCATCCAAAGGGGACTTTCCATAATATGTTTTCTTTTAGAAACCATTTTGATCCCCTTTCCAAAAGTGGTTAAGATAGTATGTTGTCAATGTCATTCCCATCCACCTACACCTAGGCCCATATTTAATCCACCTTCGACCTCCAATCATGGTCCAACTTTGAAAACACCCACATCTCCTTTTGTAATTTCCTTCACAATTTTTTCTCCCAAAAATCCATTGGGAGACCCAACGCTAGTATAAATGGCCAGAAAATTCAATGTTGTACTCAAACAATATTGATAAAATTAGTGATACTCTTGGATTTATTTTTGTTTGGATTTTTTTAGTTTTTCTTGAAAAGCCCTAAATAAAATTAGATATATTATCAAATGCATAAATTTTTTGGATATTTAATGTATTTTTCAAATTTCTAACCATTTTTTACTATGCCAAAAACCCGATGTGTATTTGACATTTGTCAACCTTTTTGATGTTTAATCATGTTACCCGTAACATTGTAACAACTCATGTTGAATAAGATAAATTTTGTTGAATGTTATCTAATGCCTGTCCATAATTTGTGTGCATTAGAAATCTAAAAAGAAAAATTATATATAATTGCTATTTTCTATTCATAACTAATTTATTAATTGCATTGCCAATAGTTAAACTATGTTTTGTTTTTGAAGAAAAACAATTTTGAAATATTAATTAGAAAAAATGGGTGATCGAAAATGTTATTTCCATTATAATAAATATAAGACTACAATAGGAGATTACTTTTAATAAAAATAGATACACAACATTGTATATAATCTTAACACTGTGAACATGGGCATGAATATCATGCCTTTCCGAGTTATAAATTGTATGTCTTTATATTACATATTATTATTTGTAAATCAATGGATTTGTAGTTTAAAGGGTTTAGAGTTTATGATTAATGGTTTATATAACCTTAGAGGATAATATTTTATGGGATTAATGGGAAAGGGGTTATTGAGTGAGGGTTTAGGGTTAGGGCTGAAGGGCTTAACGGTTAGGGGCTTTAGGCATTAATGAAGAATACTAGGCTTAATGTGTTAAGGAATAGGGGGATAGAATCTAATGGGTCAGGGAGTAAAGGGTTAAGGGTCAATGATTTATAGGTTACATAGGGGTCTCTCTCTCTCTCTCTCTCTCTCTCTCTCTATATATATATATATATATATATATATTCATTTTTTCCATATCTGTGTATGTGTGATTTGAAATTTTTAAAATATTATCTTCATAATTAAAATTTATAAGTTTTTATTAATGAATATTAAATTTGGTACAAGGTCGATAAACAATATTACTTAAAATGTATCATAAAATTACATCTTTCAAAATATTCAAATATTTAAATTACAAAAAATTCAACATCAAATTATAACTTAGGGTTGGTGATAAATAGGTTAAGGGGTGAGAATTTAAGTTAGCTTTAATGGGTTTAGGGATTACGGAGATTAAATATTAATGGGTTTTTAGGGAGTACGAGTTAGGGGTTTATAGTTCAATTTCTTTAGAATTAGATGTTAAGGTACTAGTTGATCGATAAGGGGTTAGGGAGTTTCTTCGAGGACATCTAATAAGATTCAAATGATACATAGAAGATTAGCATAACCCCCCATGCAAGGACGACACACATAAATCGAGAAATTTTCCAAGGGGTTAAGGGATAATATTTATGGGTCTTAGGGAGTAAGGTATTATTGGTTAATATTTTAGGGATGAATCCTTTAATAGTTAAGCGTTAAGGGGTTAGGGGTTAGGGATTTAAGGGCTTAATTAATGGGAATGGTGTTAGCATGTTAAGGATTAGGGGGATAGGGTCTAAGAGGTTATGGATTAGTCCATAATAAAGGGTTAGGGACAATTAATGGTTTATATGTTGTGTGTGTTAATGGATAGGGATTATACGGAAAGTTTCCATTGACTTAATATGCGAGGTGGTCAGCAAGTGAAATCAAAGAAGGATATGACATAATGATGAAGGAATAACAATAATATGTTATTTTCAATAGTTGCCACTATATATCTCACAAAGTGTCTCGATTTATACATGTCAAGGAAAGGAAAAAAAATCCTTAAATTTTTCAACATATTTCATAAACAACTTAATAAATTGCACAAACTTCATCATTGAATTTTTGTTTTTATTTCCTAATTTTACCTAAGATAATTTATCCATCTAAAATACTAACTCCTAATTACACCTAATGATTGGATGACCAATAACCTTATAAACACTAATGGGTTACCCCAAACCCTTACCTTTGAACCCCTTATGAATTAAATCGTAGTCTCCAATTACTTGCTCTAGGGAAATTTTGCACACACACCAAACTTGTGGCCTCTCAACGAAATCAAGGAGAAATATGACACAATTATCAAGAGGAAATAAAAGTACATTGTTTTTCCTAATTGTGAGTCTATATTTCACGAAATGTCTCTCTTTCTTCATGTCAAGAAATCTAACATTTTTCCTATATTTTCTAAACAGATTCACAAACATATTGATAAATTGTGTAAGCTTCATCATTGACCATTTTTCTTCTTTCTCGCTCTTAAGTAAGTTTTTTTTTTTGTTGTCTTTGTTACCATTGTTTTCCTATGCCATTTTTTTAAACATTTGCATTGTTTTAACTTGTTATGTACACTAATATTGCTAGAATATTTATAATTATAAAGAAATAGTGCCCAAGGGCACTGGCCATGGATTAGGATGATGTTACCATTCTACAGGCACCTACTCAAGAATATATATATACTATTGAAGATTATGTTAATGATTGTATGGAAGAAGATGATGATGCTAATAACATGGTTGAAAAAGAGGGCAAAAATGTATTGATATGTAAGAAATATAATAATGATGGAATTGGTGATCATGACAACCAACTAAAGGAATTATTTTACATACTTATACTTCAAAAGGAAGCACAACCTCTTTATGAAGGCTATAAAGTATGTTTTCTCTCTACTATATTGTTGTTGGTGAACTTAAAGCATATGAATGGTTTTCTAGAAACTTGTGTCACACAACTTGTAAGGTATGTAATATATTTTGTAGCATTTTGTACAAGATGATGATTTGTAAAATTTCAGCATAATATGTACTATTAAATTTATTTACATTAAGTAGTACTTATTTTTTAATTATGTTGTATATTTTAAGATTAATTTTTGCTACCATCATCAAATGTTTTAGCTCACACATAGTGATATTTACATGCTATGATGAAATACATTAGAATCTAGCATTAAGATATCCATGGATGTTCTAATGATTAGATTATTTATTATGGCGAAAAAGTGTTCAACTAAGAATTCTTGAAATGTTAAATTGGTAGATATTGAACAAATTAATAAACAAAATTATCCCTCACAAGGTTCTTGTTTCATTCTCATAATTCCACCTTTGCAATGATTATTCTGGTACGAAAGCATGGCACAGTTTATGGATTACCATGGAAAGAAAAAAAGGTAAACATGGTGTTCCTTAAATGTCTATAGATGGATATTTGTTTAATAATATAAAGGAAATAGGACCACATTTTAAAGGTGAACCTCATAAGAATACGCTTTCACTTGAAGCTCATGTTGTCAATCCATTTGTAGAGATCATATATAGTTTACTCATTGTGACATGTTTTTTCTATCAACAATAACATTCCTCCATATGTAAATATAAATGGAGCACATAATGTTTGAAATGGTTGTTCAAGGTATTTGTTTAGAATAATTTCTTTCAACAATGTAACATCTCCTTTTTCTTCTTTCATAAACGTCTTTGATGTTTGATATTTTTTATTTACCTATATATGTAGCAATTATGTATTGTATGATAAATCATTTAGGTAAGTATCAAGTCAAAATTATGAATGTATATATAAATCCTCTAATAAGTGAGTTAATAGTATTATAGAATGGCATATGTATGCATGATATCTCTAGACTAGTAGGTGTGAAAAGGATATTTCAATTCCATGCAATCTTTGTATGAAAAATTCATGATGGCCAAAGCCTAACACATTTATATGGAGTGTTATAGAATTACACTACACTTTAATACTATTTACTTTTATGAATTTCATGATATGAATCTTTTTTCAACTATCCCTTCATTGTACATACTTCAAATAATTGGTATCCAAATTAATCCATCTCTTATAGGTATTCAAAAAAATGGTAAAATTGCATGTGTAATTTGCGGTCCTAAGATGAAATATTATCATCCTAGAATTTTAGGAAAGGATGTGTTTTTGGTACTTCTATAATAACCATAGGTATAGAAGTACCAAAAACTATATTTTCAATGGGAAAGAAAGACTATATTACAAACATGGAGAATGAAACCTCATCTATGGAAATTTCTATGTAATAGAATTAATCATCAATATATGGATTAACAATTCATCTATTTATCATACATGAAAGGTTTGGAATGTTTTATATTTTTATTTTATTTTTTTCATTCTATTAATTCACAAGAATTATTGCAATATCTTTAATTATGCTTCACCTTGAAGGTTGTCATGATGGAATTAACAATGAGGAACTTCCATGAGGAAATAAAACTTACCCTGTACAATTCACTAGGCTCCCTTGCTATTATAGCCTAGAAATTATTCATTTTATTGATATAATTCATGTGAGGAAGAATTTAATAGAATAACTATACTGAGTCTTAGATGTTTGGGGTAACAAAGAAAAAAATGTCAATATTTGTAATGAAATTAAGGAGGTGAATCATGTAATGGAAAGTGCTATTCAAATAGTCATGAAGACCAAAATATAAACACCCTTCCATGGTTGTTGATGGAGAAACAAATAAAGGATGTAAATGTGGTCGTTGAAAATATTAAACTTCCCGCTATATTTTCTTCAATCATAACGAATATCCTAACAAATAAAGATGAATTGGGTGGGGTGAAAGCTCATGATTGACACCTTGATAAAAGTAATTATTTTGGCGTATGTGTTTTTATTATGGTCAAATATATTTTTAGCTTTTTTTTTTTACTAATTTAGGAATTAATAATTATTGTTTTACTTTGTTGAAATATGTTCTACATCTATCTCTCTGAGACATCTTTGAATACAATGTAAACCGATTTATATGTAAACTTAGTAAATATATGAGGTAAGTCATTATTTATTATCAAAGTGTAATTTTTCCAATTTGTCACACAAATTAGATTTGACTGCATGTTTTTTATTGGTAATTTACTTGCATATACCTTTCTTATTAAAACATGTCATTTTCTTGCATCAATTATAGATGGTTTTCATCTAAATAAATTGATAAAGAAGAAATAAAGTGTTGGAGGACACAAATTCCTTGTGTAATTTTTGCAAATAAAAAGTATCTGCCTCCAAAAATATTTGATGCACAAGAACACTACCTCATACACCTAGTAAAGGAGTTTGAAAGGTTTGGACATGTATAGACAAGGTCAATGTGGATGGTTGAGATGCACTTGAAATCATTGAATTCTTTGATTAGATAAAGAACATGGCCTAAGGGTTTTATGGGAAAGGGATATATGGTATATCAAACCATGATTTATATTGCTCCATATATTCCTAGATTCGCTACAAGTATTAAGGTATATTTCATTTGGGATGCCAACTCCGTCATCACATTTGAAGGTGATCACCTATTGGGGAAAGTTAGAATGAGAAAAGTTACATATAAGCATATGGTTGAGATTTATAACACATTTGAATTTTTTTTTATGTACATTATACTTGTTTAAATTTTAGTCTTTGTAAATGCCCCATTATTATGAATATATACTATGGTAACAAATTATATTGTTATTGTTTTATTTTATATAGCTAGAAGAGAGTGAGATGCAATACAATTATACATTGCGAACAATATTGACTGTATGAAGGTATGCTTTGAATGGTGTAAAAAATTTAATGATGGTAACTTATCATGTCATGGTGTGGCTACATTGGTCAAAGAACATGAATGTAAAAGAGATTCCAATCTTATAGAGAAGGAAATTGATTTTGAAAATGATTTAAAAGATAAACAGGAAAGCGTATCCACCAATATTATTTCATTTTTTATATTTTTATATTGATTTATATGACATGTTTTTATTCTTGATTTCCATAATTTATAGGTATAAATATGTTTCTCAATTGAGAATTGATTTTTTAGGTGTGTCACATATTGCATTTGAAACACTACAATGTTATGTGGTGCAACGGCCACAAATTTTGCATAAAAAAGTGGATAGAAAGATGAAAACATATGATAATGGGATAAATATAGTATTTTATATCATTAATGTTTCCCTAGAAATCATAGACATCCAAAAGTCTTGACAGTCAATAATATATGTATTTGAAAGTGTTGACACCTAATCATCACGATTGGATGAATAAATATAATTGATGTAAATAAATAATAAGAAATATGAACAGTCATTGACAGATGAAGTGAACAAACTCCCTCATGTACATAATAAAGACCAACCTGAAGGAATAATATATGATTTGATTTGGTGGAGTTACTACCTGGCCTGACATGGTATTAGAGCCAACCCCATTTTTGGTATCTCCTTCTAGTCTTATAACTCCCTTCTACCATTATTTTGTTGTATGTCCACTGCCCACTCCACAGTCGCTGCCCATTAAAATATAACACTATTTAAATGCTGCAAATCTTTGACATTATTCTCCACCTTCTGTTGTAACTCCTCTCTCCCGTGACAAGGTCTATGATTCCCTCGATGTGCATTGATTTCTTTGTATTTCCTCACTGTTATACTTGGCCCCATTTTGCCACTCACGCTTTGTATGCTGGCATGTCTCTTTTATTTCAGAGAAATCGCCAAGATTTATAAAATGCTCCACCATTTTGCCATTATTCCAAAACAAATTCACAGTCTTCATGTGCATTGTGCGCGAAGAATTGAATTGGGTATATATGTTTATTCATGGTTTGTCGTGACCTGCCCGATCTAGCTATCTAGACAATCTTGTTCACCTTGTGTTTCCCACAACTCCAGATTTCTATCATGCATGTTGAATTTATGATTTGGGTCTTATAGTCAGCTCAATTTGGCTACAGCTCGGTCTATTTGTGGGTGTAGTGGGCGTCATTTTATGATCAAAGCTTTTGAATTACTCGGTACTTTTCCTTTTTGGCTTCAGTCTGATTCTGATATTTTTTTGAGTTCTAGATGGGTATTTTCGATCTGCAATCTGGTCATATATTTTTAACTATTTTCCAATTTCCCACAAATTTGTTTTGGATCTAATCACTGACTATGCGAAGTAATGGAGAATGACAAGACATTGTTGTTGAAGAAGACCTCCATGTAGTGTAATTGTGCTACCTCAACTATTGGGAAGCCAAGCCAAGTGAAAGGACCCCAGAGCCCATGTGTTGATATATCTGGTGGTGTGTTGTGTGCTTGTGATTTACGCAAAACAGTGACTGTGGACCTCATTGTGATGTCGCTACTACTCCAACAACAAAATGAATGTAGGCCCAATTTCCATTGTAATTCTGCTCCTACTCCACATCTGCGATGGAACTTTGTAGAGCTCAAGTTGCATGTTGTTTATTGAGTGTGATATGCATTAATGAACTAAAATCATTGGCATTGCAGTGTTGTCTTTGGTACATTAAATATCATTTTTTTGGTGTGTGTGTGTGTGTGTGTGTGTGTGTGTCTATATATATATATATATATATATATATATAAAGGATTCTAAGCCACTATTTTTCATATATAAAGCCATTATTTTGGTACATGTAAAGCCATATTATTTCATTATCTCACTATCTTGGAATCATAGTTCTTCCGGTATTGTCAATTTTGGTCAATCATTGAAAAAATAATTCAATGCATTCAATCATATCTCTTGTGAGAATAGTTCTCAGTGGAAAGGAAAAATATCTTGAGTGGTCCAGGAAGGTACACCATACCCTCATTTTCAATGAGTTGTAGAAAGGAGTATTTTTTGGAGATAGAGACAAAGAACCAGAACAACGTACCTCTTAAAATGAGTTTTCCATTTGGGAAAATAGGAATAGCAAAGCCTATGCATTAATTGTAGCATCTATAAGTGAAGAGGTGAGTCTCCATATTTTTCCATTTTCAACTGCTTTCGAAGCCTTGCAAAAGCTGAATGAACTCTATGAGTCACATTCTACACTTGAAGTTGTTCAACTCATGATTAGACTCCTCACTCTCGAATTATAGAATAATGATCCTTTTGCTCTTTCATCCGAAGTAAAATCTATAATGCATGATATCAAAGCCACTAAGGTTGAATTGGATATTCCTCTTATCACTTTTCTCAAGCCACTTTATCCTACTTATTCCAATTACCTTGAGTCATTGCAAAAAAATGGAAATCTCAAAGATATTACCTCTGACTCTCTTGTGAAAAAATTTGCTGAAAGGAAGAAAGCTTTTGGAAAGAAGACAACCCCTAAATCTTCTCAAGAGGTTGTGCACCTTACTCATAAAGAAAAGAATCCTACTAAAGATTATTCTAGAGGAAGAGATGGTCAAAGAGCAAGAGGAAGATATTTCAGAGGCAGGGGGGTTAGACACTCTCAATGAGAAAAGTCGGATTTCCACTGCATACACTGCAAAAGAAATGGATCACATGATGCCTCTACATGCAAAATAACTTGGGACAAAATTGAGCAGCAAAGGAATCGACGCAAAGGTAAAACTAATGACACAGATAAAGGTAAAGCACTTGAATCTTCTCATTATGTTGTGGCACATTGTAATATTGGAGTAAATGAAGACTTATTTCATGCTCCACTTTCTTCATGGAAAATTGATTGGTTGCTTGATTTAGGAGAAAATTGCCACACTACTCATAGAAAAGATTCTTTTGAATAATTTATTGACAATGTTGATGGAGCAATATACTTTTTAGACCAATCAAAATTCAAGCCATCAGGGCTTGGCACAATCAGGCTCAAATTTCCTCGTCTTCCAGACTTTCTTCTGCATCATGTTCTATATCTTCCATAGCTAAAGAGAAACTTGTTGTCCTTGGTCCATATCTGCTAGCAATGTCACTCCATTCATATGTTTGAGGTCAAGCCTGAGGTGAGAAAAGCATCTGACCACTTAGTTGTCATGAGGGGAAAAGAAGAAGAAAGGCTTCTTAAGCTACAAGGTACCTCTCCTCATGCACAACATTTCTCATACAATTCCCATTATGAAGAGGGTACACTTCAATCAAGTTTATTATGGAATGATATATTTGGAAATTTGAGCTATGATAGTCTCCACTTGTTGAATGAAAATGGTGTTACTGGTTTGCCTTCAATTCCTAGGAAATTTAAGCAATGTGATGCTTGCATTCTAGGAAAGCATAGAAAATAGTCTTTCCATGATTCACATTCAAGAGCACATAGAAAACTTGAACTCATTCATTCAGTTTTATGTGGTCTAATGCCTGTTCCTTCTACAAATGGAAATAAATATATGATGTCATTTATTGATGTCTACACTAGAATGTGTTGGGTTTATTTATTGAAGAAGAAATTTGATGCTTCTCAAACATTCAAGAACTTTCATAAATGGATTGAAAATGATGCACAATCTCATATTGGGTTTATTCTCACTAATAATGGAAAATAATACACATCAAATGAATTTGAGAACTATCTTCGCCAACATGGGATCAAACATCAAACAGTTGTGCCTTATGATCCCCAACAAAATGGTGTAGCTGGAAGAATGAATAGGAGAGTCTTAAATATGGTACACTCCATGCTCTTATTCAAAAATGAAAAAATAATGTTTTCGGTTGATGTTTTTCTATGTGCTACATATATAAAGAAAATATGTCCATCTAATGCTACTAGAAACAAGACTCCATAAGAAATGTGGTATGGGAACTTTCCTTTTGTAAAGCATCTTAGCATCTTTGGTTCCACCTGTTACGCCTTGATACAAAAGGTACATAGAAAGAAACTTGGTGCAAGAAGTTGTAAGCATATCTTCCTAGGGTATTCAAACTTCTCCAAAGAATACTGTCTCTATGACGAAGTCAATAAAAAGTTTGTTGTATCTACAGATGTAATTTTTCTTGAATCATGCAAAACTGACAATGTTGTTGAGTGGCAACTTGACCACTTGGATAGATTCGCAAGTGCAAACTCATTTCAAGAATTTGATAATCAGATTCCACATCTTGAAGGGGAGATTCCTATACTAGATCAACATGTGGAATCTTCTTCTGAAGAACTCACTCCCCCACATGAAACTCCAACAACGAATGATACTTTAAGTGATGTGATTGATATAATTTGGAGACTCAATCTTGATTCAGTCCCAACTCAACGAAGAAGCCTAGACCATCTAGGAGAGGACCGCCAAAGTGGCTTACAAAGACACTTGAAAGTGTTCATCCTGATGAGGTTGGAAAGACAGGAACTAGAAATTCAAACTGGAAAAATGGAGGTGATGTAGATGAGTCTAATTCACCTATTGATATGGATGTTTCTTATGATTGTGAATTGAACTTGTGTACAGATTTTGGGCTAACCTCCTTCAAATAAGTTGCTTCTCATGATGAATGGAAAGAAGCGATGCAAAAGGAGTATGATTCCCTCATAAAGAATGACACTTGGAAGTTTTTTGATCCTCCATTAGGAACCAGACCAACTGGCTGCAAGTGGTTCTACTAGAACAAGTATGAAGTTGATGGCTCACTTGGCAAGCACAAAGACAGGCTTGTGGCAAAAGGTTTTACATAGAAGGAAGGGGTTGATTATGAGGATACTTTTGCCCCCTAGCAAAATGGGCTACCATCTAGACACTCTTTTCCTTGGCATCTTAGAACAGTTGGAAATTCCATCCAATGGATGTAAAAACTACTTTCTTGAATGGAGATCTAAACGAGAATGTTTTTATGTCCCAACCTAAAGGATTTTTTGTGAAACGACATCAGCATAAAGTATGAAAACTTGTGAAATCCTTGTATGGCCTTAAATAAGCACCGCGAGCCTGGTATGAAAAACTAACTGAGCATTTTCTGAAACTCAATGTCAAACATTATGATCTTGATGATGCAACTTTATTTGTCAAGAAAGTTGGAAAAATAGCTATATATCTTGTGGTATATGTAGATTAAATTTTAATGACAAGGAACAATGAAAGTTGCATTGCATCAATAAATAAGGAATTGAGGAAAAGTTTTGAAATGTCTGATTTGGGTTATGTTCATTACTATCTTAGTATTGAAGTAACTCAACATCCGAAGTCCATATTTCTTTCTCAAAAGAAGTACATTGGAGATCTATTGAATAGTTTTGGCATGACAGAATGCAATCCTCTTACTAAAAATTAAAGCTCATATCTATTGAAGGAAATGAATTTGAGGATGTAACAAAGTATAGACAATTTGTAGGAAGTCTCAACTACCTAACTGCTACTAGACCATACATTTCATTTGCTGTTGGAATCCTCTCTAGGTTTATGCAAAAACCTTGTGAAGGACATTGGTTTGCTACAAAAAGAGTTCTAAGGTACTTGAAGGGAACTCAAGACTTTGGAATCAAGTATACACAATTGGACGACTTCAGTTTGATTGGATACTCTGATTCAGACTTTCATGGAGACAAAGAAAATAGGGTATCTATTTCAGGATATGCTAGAGTCTTGGATCAGCAGCTGTCTCCTTGAGATCACACAAATAATTAGTTCCAACAGATTCCACAATGGAAGTAGAATACGTGGCAACAGTTGAGGCAACAAAAGAAATTTTGTGGCTCAAGAAAATTCTTGAAGATTTGCAGGTAAAAAAAGTACAATCAACTCCACTCATGATTGAAAATCCCTCTACCATAAAGTTGGCCAAGAACCCAAAGTTCCATGATTGAGCGAAGCACATCAATACTAAATATAATTTGATTCGACGTCATGTTGAGGGCAAAAAAATCCATCTCCATCATTGTTCCACTAATGAGAAAATTAAAGACATCTTCACCAAAGCGCTTGGAAGAGAAAAGCATGAACGATTCAGAATGATGCTTGGACTCACCAACATCCCTTCGGATTAAGGGTGGGAATGTTGACAGCTAATCATCAGGATTCGGTAAGTAAATATAATTGATGTAAATAAATAATAAGAAATATGAACAGTCATCGGGAAACAAAGTGAAGATTCCCCCTCATGTATATAAGAAATACCAACCTAAAGCAGTAATATATGAATTGATTTGGTGGAGTTACTACCTAGTTTGACAAAAAGACTTACTTGAGTGTAACTTTAAATCGTTCAAAATAGCTCTTTTGGATATCAAATGGTACATGATGCAAAATAATGAACATCGTCTTGAGAGAACTATTCTTGAGAATGCTAATGGATTTACAACGGTTAATGAAAGGAATATCGAGCCAAGATGAGATTCTCGTGTCCTTCCAAACTAATTTGAATAGGTATTTTACTCCTAGGTTATGGGTAGAGGGATTTGGTCATATGTTGTTTGATATGATACAAGAGGAAGGTTGATAAAATATAATGTAGTGGAAAAATATTTTATTGAGGAATATTATGATGTAGAAGAGAAGTTAATTCATGTGTTATGTGAATACGTAAAAGAATTTCATGAAGTATATCTTCAAGGAAATCTTCTAGATGAAGCTAATATCAACAATCAATAGTAAATGAGAAAATTAAACAAGTTGAACCAATTGTAGGAGACAATGGTATTATATGATTTAAAATGATGATATTGACGATGATGTTGATATGACCAATCCTTTCAACATCAATAATGAAGTATATGATAAATATTTTGTGGTGGATTATGAATAATATTGTTGATATCTAAATTTTCAAACATACAAGGTATGTGTCTATATGTTTTCGGTTGATTTGTTATCTTTTATTTATCGTAATATTTTTTCTTAGTTTTTATGCTTGATTATTACTGTTTAATGTTATAATATTTTATAGTAAATATATTGGTTGTTGTGGAGTTGGGAGTGATGTGAGGGGGAGGTGGGGGTATACGAACTTCCACCTCCATGTGGTTGGCCTTCTTTATTGAGGAATATATTATTCATGAAACAAAGAGAAGATAATTCATATTCATACTAATATTATTTTCAATTTTTATGAAAAAGAATGATGCGGGTTCAATGGATCACACATAATTTCTTATATGCCTCTTATGCTCCCACTTCCAATCTCTAAAGATATAGGTCCCGATGAATGAAAAATCATGGCTAGCTATGGACCAATTATCCACACTGATATCAAGATTATGGTTTCCAATTTTGGGCCTACCCATAAGGGACAATCCATGATCCAACATTTACCAATTAGTGTAAAATATGGTTTAATTAATTGACCTTGTACATAGTGATCTGTGAATGCAATCAATGTTGAAAGTTTTTTAGTTTGTGCATGTATGCACTAAAATTTGATGTGGTTGTAGTAGATGCATGTATTGATGTTATGGGCTGAATTTTAGAATAATATATCACACAAATAATTTGACAATCAAAGGAGAAAATTTTTGTAGAAATTAATGTGTATATATGAATTTTCTCATGTAGTGTTCAGAAACATAAGATTGAAATCTACTTTACTCAACGATGGAATTCAATTCACGATTAAGAAGACAAATCATAAAAATGCATCAAGATGTATAACACATACAAAAATATTTATCTAGGGGAAAGAAACTACTCAAAACCCTTTCCTATTTGTATTGCATTAATGTAGTAATAGTAATGCAATGCAATGTTTGATCAAGCATGAGCACAACCTGCAACTATATAACTATCTGTCTCCCTCACTGAGTGACTTCGACCAAAATTTAGCTAATTTTAAAGCCCTCCAAGATCTTATTTTTTTGTGTTTCTCCGTGATTATTTACGTCCCTATTTGTTAGGAATTTTATCAAGTGGAATTTTTCGATACATCTAGGTTCATCCTCTCACTGTATGCACCACTTGTACACTTTAGAATAGTCTACAACTGATAATAAACTACATTGGAAGCTCCATCTCAACTAGGTATGTCGAATCCTTTGCATGCATCAATTATTTTTGGGTTGATTGGTTAATTAATGGGTTTATCATTGAGTGTGTTGAAGTTACACTTTCATGCTTAGTTGTTACACTAGTTCTTCTACGCGTTTGAACTAGCTTCAATAACCATATCTAAATTTAACTAAAATAGATTACTACAATTTGGAAATCAATCATACTAAATTGAACTCAAGCTTCCCAAACACAAATTAATTTACTTAACTGGGTGATAAGTTCCATGTCATCTTAGCTAAATATCTCGAATATTTCTATTGAAATAGAACTTCTAATTTCAATCAAGTTTGACGAAAGCAAAGTCAAAGTGATATTTTGTTGCTGGATTTCAACACTCCCTCTAAAAAAGAAACAGATTATTAGATACCTTGATATTGTCTCTATGGAATTCAAATTTATATCTTCACAAGTTCATTTTCAAAATATCTACATCTTGTTCCTCTATAGGAATGTATTTCAATAACATAATATGGCTCTATAGACAATCTCATAGATGATGATACTAGATATCAATATTCTTGAATGGATCATGAATTACAAGATTTGTTGAGAGTTTGATATAACTCTGATTACCACAATAGATCATGCTACGATCCATCATCTAAAAAAATAATCCAATAAGAATATTTCTCATCTAGTTCGCCTCACATGCTACATGATTGGAAGCCATGTACTCTGCTTCAGTTGAGGTGACTTCCACAAATATTTTCTTTATGTTGCACAAAGAAATTGTTGCAAAACCAACACTAAAAACTCTTACTCATGTGCTCTCTTGTTCTGATGGAATCCCCACCGAATATGCATTTGTGAAACCTTGAAGCTTTGCTCCCTCTGTGATCCTGCACCATAGTCAAAACTGGGTGGGTCCATGGAGATACTTAAACACATTATTTCTTGCCTTCCAATAAAGTTTCACTAGCTGGACTATAGCTTGACTAAGTTGATTGATTGAATAGCACATATCTGGTTATGTGTTCAACAAATACACTAGTGGACTCACAAGCTGCTGATAAATGTTAGCTTCCACTTCCTCACCTGAAGTGGCATCCTCTTTCCTCCAATTCATTGCCAGAATATTTTCCATGGGATTTCTACCATCCATGCAGAATTTCTTCACTATTTGATTAGCACACTTTCCTTGAGATACAAAAAGTTCCCAATATCCTTTCCATACGTCTAAACCGAGTAAATCATGCATAAGTCTCATGTACTTCAATTCAAATTCTCTTGGAAGGTCCTACTTGCAATAACTAATCAACTTACCATCATCAATTAAAATTAAATCATCTAAATATAACAAGGTAATAAATAAATTAGCTTCAAACATAATATGATTGTTGGGAACGGGCCCCTTAAGGTTAATTTTGGGGTTAAAAGCCTAGGTTTTGGGGCTAATGGCTGATTTTTTGCATCAATATTGTAAAGTCTTTGCATTTTGTGGTCGGGGAGCATGAAGATGTAAAGACTCATCAGGGGTTCTCGCCCTTAGTTTAGGTAGCTTGTGTCAGCTTTATGAGATCCACACTTGGTCCACTGACCACGGGAATGTATAAAAATGTGAGTTTTATAATATTCTAAGGCAGTTCTTAGGATATTTTGGAAATTTATTGATATAATGGGTTTGTGAGGGCTAAGTGTGAAGAGTATTAGTGTAGGAAAGAGGCTCTGTAGTTGAGTGCGGAGAGGCATAGGGTAGAAGTCTGTAGTTGAGTGCACAGACACCTACAACTATGTGTGTAGGGTATTTAGAGTCTGTAAGGGAGATCTAAACATCAATAAAGACACCTAGGTATGAGCTATTTTAATTTCGTTTTGAATCCATGTGACTATGTTATGTTGAATACGAGGTTTTGTTGGGTGTCAAGCATTATTATCTTTTGTATTCAAAGGTATCGCTGCATTGGACCCATGTCCGAAATGGGGCAGCAACGCCACTCGTAAAATATTCACTTCAAAGACAGGTGGATGCAACCTGTCGGGAGCTCCCCCTCCCACCCAGAGAGGGGATCAAGGGCAGTGCCCCCAAAGCTAAGAATAGATGTAAAATTTCCTTATCAAATGTTGTAATTTCATAGTCAATCTTGGTCATTCATTAGGCGAAGATCCAACTATAGAAGTTATGTTTAATTTAGGATTATTTTCCCTAGAAGGAAACCGCTCACTATATATTAGGGAATTGTATTGTGTATATGTAGATTTGTATTCTGAGGGATGAAGTGAGAGGAGATTGAGATCGAAGAGGTAATTACAGTGGATATGTTGTAGGTTGTATCTCTTCGGTTTGATGGATAATATAATAGGAAGGATGGGTTGTTTCTCCATGGACGTAGCCCAAATTGGGTGAACTACATATATTTGTGTCCCTCTTGTTTTATGCATTTCCTATGTTAATATTTTTGAAATATTTAATGTGTTGCATTGCTCTGTAATATATAATTTTCTAACAGGTTTATGATTTAATGTTGTATTGATGCACCAATCCATGTGTTTTACTTTATCATATAAATGCATGTAAGAATATTTGTTTACATGAAGATAATCATAATGCATGTTGAAGTTATCCACTACTCAAGCTAATCAGGGTAAAAACAACAATAAGAGTGATTACAAAGGTGTGTAAGTGTCTCGATTGCCTACTTAGAGTATGGAAAAGATAGTCATAGGCCTTCACGGAGGTCTAGAGGACAAATAAGGGATATATATTGATAAGCCCTAAAACGCTTATTGATTTTCACAAAGGAAGGGTTAGTGTATAAAGTGACATCACTACCATCTTAGGGTGTCGAAAGTTGGTTCCTACGATCACCCCATACTGCTTCAGGTGAGACTTCAATCCGTGCTCCAGGGATTGATGTTGAAAGGGCCAATAGTATAGGGACTATCTATTCTAGTTAACACTGAACCTTGGTTAGGGCCCACCATGCCAGCAAATGGTTGCCTATTGGGAATGGGTCCCCTAGGGTCAATTTTGGGGTTCAAATCCCACGTTTTGGGGCTAAAGGGCCAAGTTTTGTATAACTAATGTAAAGTATCCAAAGTTTTTGGTCACATAGTGCGAAGATATAAAGAGTCATCAAGGGTTTCCACCCTCAGTTTAGATAACTTGTGTCGGCTTTACAAGGTCCACCCTTGGTCTGCGGATCATTAGAATGTACAAAAAGGTTAGTCTTAGAAGAGTCTGAGGCAGTTCTTGGTATATTTTTGAAATTGGTTGGTGTAATGGGTCTGTGAGGGCCATGTTAGAATACTCTTAGCATAGGAAAGAGCCTCTGCACCTAAGTGAGAAAAGCCCGAGGATAGAAGTCCGCAACTGAGTGCACAGACCCCCGCAACTGTGTGCACACGGTAGTTAAATTATGTAAGAGAGATCTGAACATTAATAAAGACAATTATTCTGGAATTCCCTGTGTTTGAGCTATTTTACTTCTATTATGAATGTCTGTGACTATGTTATGTTGAATACTGAGTTTATGATATAATGTTGTATTGGTGTATGAGTCTATGTGTTTTACTTTATCATATAAACACGAGTAATAATAGTTATTTATGCAAATATAATCATAATGCCTGTTGAAGTTATCCACTACTTAAGATAATCATTGTAAACACTGGAGTAAGAGTAATTACAGAGGTGCGTAAGTGTCTAGATCGCCTACTTATGGTATGCAAAATACAGTTGTAGGACTTCACGGAGGACTAGAGGAAAACTAAGGGAAGTATATCGATAAGCCCTAAAAGGTTTATCAATCTGTGTGAAGGAATGGTTAGGTTATAAAGCGACATAAATGCCATCTCAAAGTGAGGACACTTTTTTCCTACATCCCCCCATACTGCTTCAAATGAGATTTCATACCGTGCTCCGTGGATTCATGCCGAAAGGGCCAATAGTGTAGGGATTTTCTTGGCTAATTGATGCTGAAGCTGGGTCAGGGCCCATCGAGCCAACAATGATAAATTTTTTCATCTACTGCAATTCTGGTGAATCCTAATCGAGAGAGATGTTTATTGAACATAGTGTACCAAGTATGGGGTGCTTGCTTCAATCCATAAAATTCTTAATTCAGTCTCCACACGTGTGGCTCTTTGTGAAAGGTCGCAAAACCTTCTGCTTTCTCTATTTACACCTTCTCCTCAATAAATCCATTGAGGAAGGTGGTCATCAGATCCATCTAGTGGATCTTCCACCCCTTCTATGTAACCAATGCTATAATTGATCTAATAGATGACTACATTGCTATTAGAGAAAAGGTATCCTCATAATCTATTTCCTCAACCCAAGTGAACCCATTGGAAAATATCATCCTATATTTCTTTATGCTTCTCTCTTCTACATAATTCACATTGAAGATCTATAACAAACCTACCGCTGATTTATCTTCTTGTCTTGCGACCACTTTTAAAATACTAGTTATAATAATGGAATCATATTCCTCTACCATACATGCTACTCTTCTACTTCCTCAAATGACGATGGATCAATTTCTACAAGATTAGTCATTAGACCCATTTAGCCAGTGCGTCAATCCGGTGACCTCATCTTTTTGCATTACGAAGTGGGTGCTTCCATATTCTCTCTAGCATCATGCAATAATATGTTAGCTTTCGTGGTTTGTTTCTATTCATGTCTCTACTTGAGTGTCTATATCCATTCTTTTCTCCTCTTCTTTTGATTTCCCCACAAGTTCCTAAGGTTCTTTCTTTGGAGCTAAAATATTCTGATATGAATGCAACTGAAGCTCCCTCTCTAGAGAACATATCATTTTCTTATCCTCATAAAAATTCATATCCCTTCACACAACTTTGATTATGAGGGATGACATGTACAAACTATAGTTGTGATGAATTTTTGTGTACCCCACAAATTTCCAAAACTTTATTGTCAGCTCTAGTTGATTCCTGGATTCTTTGAAGACATGGCATTGGTCTATTGCAACAAAGATCCTAAAGTGTGACACCTTTGGAATCTTCCCCAAAAAGGATTCATCTAATGTACTCATGCCAATAATATGACGAGTACTCATATCCTAAAAGTATACCATTATGTTGCATGCTTCTACCGACAAGTGAAATGTTAGGCCTCAGTCATGCAACGTCGCCCTTGTTGCTCCCACAATAATTATATTCTTCCTCTCAGCCATCTCATTTTGTTGTGGATTGTGGGGTGTTATCAAATCTTGTCGAATGCCTTCCGTTACATATCAATTTTTAAACTCATTCAACACGTACTCATCTCCATTATCACTCCTAAGAGCTTTCACTTTCTTTCGAGTTTTTTATCAACTAGTGTTTTGAATTAAACGAAACTGGAAAATATATGCTCTTCTTCTACATGAACAAAATATAGCACTTATGTGGGAAATCATCTACAAACATAACATAATCCTTATGCATGGCAGTTTAGGTTATCAATAAATATCCATAGACATCTAAACGGATCCTTTCTAGGACTTGTTATAGCAAACAATAACCCCCGATTTTTATTTAATTTTAAATAAATAATGGAGGCCCTTTTCATTTGACTTATGTTTTAAGTGAAAAAAAATCATCTTTGTTTAATAAAAATGACAATAGGGAATAAGTTTCTAAGTGCACTTAAAAAAAATATATTCTTTAACTTTATCAGAATGAATATCATCAGAGTTCCATTATGAGAGATATTTTACAAAAAGTTACGAAATGTTAACCCTCGATGGACCCACACTCTAAAGTTTTTATTTATTGGGTCACTTATAATGGGGACTTTTATATTGTAAGTTTTATTTTTGAAATGTTACGAAATACTTTCATTGCAAAGTATGATTTCTCGATTATTCCCATTGTTTCACTAAATTGATTTAAATGTTCTTTTAATCTATCTCGAAATTTGAAATGTTTACATTAATTTTCTTTGGTTCTATTAATTGGTTCCAAAAAACATATTTTTATTATAACATTTTTTTTTTACACTAGCACTAATTTGTTGCTAATGAGTAAGTTTTCTATGTTCTTATTCCTATCACTTACATGTAAACTCTCATTCTCTTGATTAAGAAAAAATGAAAAAAGAAGGCAAATCTAAGAAAAATGCTCCACTACAGCAACCTATCGGTCCGTTTGTGGAAGACACATATGCGAAGAATATAAGAGTGGGTTTACATTATAACACTATATGTACGAGGGATACCGAAATTTTTTCCTGGAAGTAAATTGATTGGTATTTTGAGGAAAAAGGATTTGAAGCCAAGATAATACTTACAATTGACGACACAATTACTTTTTTAGTTTGCAGATTACTGTGGTGTGATTTTTGAATGAGGTTCGGATTTTCCACAGTGTTCATGTTTTGAAGTCAATTACTACTTTTGAGAATAATCCAAGAGATGCACCTATTTATTTTCTTAGTACAATTGCAACCATAGAAGTATTAATGCCCTATATAGATATGTTCCACTGACTTGCTGAGAAATCGGATATTTCAGAAATACAAATATAGAAGTCAAAAGGAACAATGATATGCTCTTTCTCCTATAAGGATTTGTGAGATATGTATCATCTTCCAAGGCCACATTGTGTGTATAATAAGCAGTAAGTTTAGCAATTTATAAATGAACATGGATTCCCATCATAGCTAATTAGATAGTGGTGAAAAGACCCTAACAATCAAAAATTTGTGCAGTCTGGTAAGTACTCAATTGATTTCCTTGCTTCTCCATTTTCCCAAGTGGTAGCTATGATGTGTCGGTCAAATGTACAACCAAATGCGTCGAAATTCCCATATGATTGGGTGCCTTGTACTAATGGTGTCACTAAAGGTTTTATATTTGACTAGGCCACTATGCTCTCTGATAATCTAGCCTCTCATTTCAGAGAATTCAGGAAAGGTAGAATTATCTCAAATAATAAATTTCCTCCTTTTTATACCTCTACATATATCATGGATGCACTTCTTTTTCAATGGATTTCCTACCTATGGGGTGGAAATGGACTATTAGGTACTCAAAGCCCATTCATATCTATCATGATACCCTATGGATGTCTAAGTATTTTTAAAATTTCTATTAGATTTTTCACAGAGTGATGATTCCAATTTATGAAGTCATATTTCATTCTAGTCCTCCTCAGATGTTTGTGAAACTTGTGCACGACCTTGAAAAGGTCAGGAACTGGTTCAAGGAAGAATAATTTACTTATATCATGGTTTATGGTAGCTTTACTAATCATCATGCTTTACCCCTATATATGCCAAAAAATTTGGTAAGATGGGGGATTTCATATAAAACATTTGATTATGGAATTACCAAGGTATTGAGATAATATAATCAATGGGAATGGCCTACTTTCCCAACCAAGTTTTGCATTTTTTCATTAGAGAATTACTACCACGCAGAGAAAGAGATTCCACCTATAGAAACTATCAAGTTTTCTACTATTCTAAATATAAATACTACCCTATTGCAGTGGTTAATAATTTCACGACTTCTCTGAATCTCAAGAAGTCTGTCCATGAGGTAGATAAGATAGATGATTTGTTTGAAAAATCCTCTTCTTATGTTATAGTATTAAGGTGAAAAATAAAAAAAATTGACCCAAGAAGAAATGATCTGAATCAGGTCATTATGTCTTTTGTGATCCATCTTGATGCATTTGGAGTGTAAAAGGTGGAGGAATAACATCACAGGACCCTTTTCACCCGTGGGACCCAGTTTGGCTAAATAGGGTCCCAAACCTTCCCAGAGCATTTTGGGGTATCCAATGATAGCTTTTGGGCATGAAAATTTCCGCCAAATTGCCACAAATTCTCATACTATTTTACACACACATTTCTTTCCAACAATGCAAGAATCATGTCAATAGGAGTCCATATGCAAAAGTTATGCCACTCAGAAGTCTATCCTCTTGTTTTCACACCTATAGTTTGGGAGGATGTCGTGTCAGCCCCCATTATTCATGAAAAAAGGGATAGCCACATGTCTTTCATGTAAAATACTCTAGAAGAGTCTAATTTTTAACTCCATTTAAGGGTTGATGTAGTTGAACTTAACCATTAGTAGTCTATCGAGCTATCTTATAACTAGGCTAGTAGAGAGGACTTATGCATTGTAGCAGTGCATGGGAAAATAGAATTAGTTCTTCATATCTGTAGCCCCGCCTTCCAACTGGGTTTTCCCTTGAAAGGGTTTCCGAGAGAGAATATCTTGTGTATTATGTGTATGTAACATTATTTTGTCATTCTCTACTTTTCTGTTTGATTTACTTTTACATGCATGCACTACTTATAGTTCATTTTACAAAACAATAAATTAAGTAAAACTATAATAATGTAGAGTCTTATATTTTTAATGTAATATTATTAGATATATTGAAATTTCTAGTGGAATACCCATAGCAATTTATGAATAATTTGGTATGATAGCGTGTTTATTTGGGTATTTTATGGATATTACGGTGACCTAGATTAGCGAGGACAAGAATTGTAAAACCATAATTAGGGGAGATGAATATGTAAAAGAACCTTGTGATCATGCAATGGTGAGGTTTATGTGGCTTGAAGAAAAAGTCGTAGATATAAATGCAATTTCAACCTCACCATGGCAGCACTAAGAAATAAGGTGGTGATATTTGGAGAAGAATGGGGTTCAGTAGATTGGGAAGACGCAAAGAACTATCCAGAGAAAGGACCTCGAAACGATTAACCCAGTTCAAGTGTCATTAACCAATCCCTCATTAAAGTGGAAGAAAATTTCAATAACAATATATACCACAACGAGATTTATGGTTTGAATTTGAACCATTGGTTTCAGCAACTAGAAGTTTATTTGAGTGTGCATTAGATTAAGGGAGGGTAGAATATCTCATTTTTGCAGCTAGAATTGGAGGGCCATGTACTAAAATGGTGGCAAAACCACACAGAAACCTTGAGGTCAAAGGGAGAACCTATAGTGACTAAGTGGGATTATTTTAAAACCCTCATTAAGTCACAATTTTATCCCATTGGGTACGTGGAAGAATAGTTGATATGGTGGCATTACCTCACGCAAAAGTTAGATCAAAGAATGCATAAGTACTCCATAGAATTCAGAAGGATGGTTATAATGTTGGGTATCTCTCCAAAGAACCCAGATGTACTCCTCAATTATTTCGGTAGTTTGCACTGCCATCTGCATGAGCAAGTGATCTTATTCACGCCAAAAATGATGGACGAGGCTTGTGTATAGGCATAGTACCTAGAGAACATAGGCTTGAAAAAAGCACAATCAAGTGGATTAAAGAAAAAGGAGCAACAAGATTCTTATAAGGGTGGGAAGAGGAAGAAAAAGGGGAGGAAAAGATAAAAAGAGGGTAGCCACATCACACTAGTGCAAAGATCCTAGCAACCACAACAACCACAACAACATTGATGGACATAGAGAGGAGAAGTGTTGGAACTTGAATCCATAGAGAAAACAGAAAAACAAGAATAAATATAATAGGAAGAAGAATCTGATGGCCACTAATTTGAGCAAGAAAGTTGAAATAAAATTATATATGGATGAGAAGGTAGTTGGTAAATCAATGCAGAATGAGGTGAGTAGCCTTCAACAATAGGAAGAGAAAGAGATGACCAAACTCTTCAATGTAAAGAGAAAATTCAGGAAGACGAATATTGATGCTCTATTTGACTCAAGATCAGAAGAAAATCTGATTGCAATGGATATCGTCAAGAAATTGGGGCTAGGAGTTCATGATCATACAAACCCATATCCACTATGATGTGTACATAACAATGGAGAGCTGAAGGTAAAAATGTAGTGAAAAAATAGATTTGCCTTTAGTGCTGAATTTATTAATGAAGTAGATCTCGATTTGGTTCTCCTTCATGTATGTGGAGTCGTACATGGGACTAGATACAAGTACATGCATGATGAAATATTCATTAAGAGAGCTAACTAGTACTAACTCATCAAGGATGGAAAATCATTCATCTCAATGTGCACAGAGGGATGTAACAAATTTCATTAGTAAGTGTCAACTAGGCCAAGAAATTCATGGGTTCTACCAAGAAGTATGTTTTATTATTTTAAAGGGATAGGTAGTTTTTAAAGGAGTCAACAAGAGGCAAGGCATCATTGGACGAGTGTACTAAGAAAAAGAGATAACATTTGGAGGAGTTGTTACAAGCATACAAGGACGTGTTCCAGGAATCTAAAGAGTTACCCCGTAAGATAGAAGTGGAGAACGAGATTCAAATATTTTCAAACTCCCCATTTCCAAATATCACAATACTCCCACCTACCAAGTATTGTGTTGTATAGGGAGTCTATTATAGAAGAAAGTGAGGTGAAGAAAACGTTACAAAAAATGCTAGAACAGGGTGTCATTCGACCGAGTACATCACCATATGGGTCACCCATCATCATTGAACCAAGGAAGGATGGGACTTGGATAATGTGTATAGATTATAGGGCATTGAAAAAAATCACGTTCAAGAGCAGATAACCCCCTGCCTAGGGTAGATCATCTCCTACAATAGTTGTAACAAGAAAACTATTTCACCAAGTCTGGATATCACCAAGTTTGAGTGAGAGAAGAAGTTATAGGGAAGTCCACATTCAAAACTAGGCAAGGTTTGTATGAGTGGCTAGTTATTCCTTTTGTCCTATGTAATGCACCAATTAGATTTATGATATTAATGAATGATGTACTGCACCCTTTTATAAATTCATTCGTTATTGTCTATTTGGATGATATTTCACATTTGATGTAGGTGCTAGAAATATTGAAGAAGCACCAACTACTAGCAAATCTCAGGAACTGTGAGTTTTTGTTGCAGTCCTTGGTGTATTTTGGATATGTGATTGGTGGAGGATAATTGAAAATAGATACTTCCTAGATGGAGGCGATCATGAAATGGTCAATTCCCACTAATGTTACCGAGCTTACGAGTTTCATTGGAGCAATAAAATACTAAGGAAATTCATAGCCTCGTTTTTAGTGGTAGCAAAACCACTCCACACCATAATATAAAGTGAAAAGAGTTTCTAGTCGGGAAAATGGTGGTATAAGGCTTTAGATGAGTTAAAGTAGAAGAACAATGAAGAACCGATTATGGAATTACCAAACATTCAATGATCACTTCAAGTGGAGATATATGCAAGTGGGTATAATATATGATATTTCTCGATGTAACGAGGAAGGCCCGTTTGCTACCATTCTAAAGTATTTCATGGGGCGTTCTTAAATACCCTACCAAAGATAATATGTATGTGATGGTGCAAGTTGTGCAAAAGTGGATGAACTATCTGATGGGAAACGTGACAGTAATCCACACATATCACCAACTATTAAAGTACTTGCATGCCCAGAGTAAGTTACAACAGACTAGGCACTACAAGTTAATTAAGTTATTACAGCGGTTTTATTTGTTGACCAAGTATAAGAAGGGAAACACAAACAAGTTGGCTGATATGATTTCAGGACCACTCACATCAAATATTACAGCTTTTGGGACTCTTATGCACACGGACCCATTTAGCCATGATGCATATAGAGAGGCATATTAAAAAGACAAGGGCTTCAAGGAGGTCTATTAGTAGTTGCAGAGTCAAAATCATGTGCACAATGGCAAAAACACAGTTGACTACCAGATCAAGGATGGGTTGCTTTGAACGATGGATAAGATATGTGTTCCTAAAGGTGAGAATTTTCAACTCATTATAGAGGCTTACACCTCCAAGGTTACAGGGTGCTTTGGTGTAAGCAATAATGTCGCTAACTTATAGAGGTATCTGTATTTTCCCCGAGATGCAAGAACAAGCAGCTAGGTTCATAGGATGATGTATGGTTCATTGTACTAGCATGCTTAGCAACCATAGATAGGGTTTGTATCATCCCGTTACTATACCTACTCATCCTTGGGAAACAATTTCCATGGACTTTGTTGGAGGTTTACCAAAAACTATTAAGGGACATGACCATCTATTCATGACCCTTTAATAGGATCAAAAATATGTGTGTTCCAATGCCATGTAAAAATACTCAATGAACAAAAAGCAACAAATTAGTTCTTCGGACAGGTCTCGGTACCCTTTGGGATACCAAGGAGCATCATTTTGGATAGGGGTATAAGACTACTCAATGCATTATGGACCAAATTATGGGAGAAGATGGACATAAAATCAAAGAGATCTACAACATTCCATCCACAAATAGATGGGAAGGAAAAAGTAGTGAATAGGGAATTGGTGTAGCTTCTGAGGGGTTACAGCCAGAAGCATCCAGAGACCTGGGATGAAAATTTCGAAAATATACAATATTATTATAACATAACAGCTCACAGTGATACAAGAAAGTTCTCGTTTGAAACATGTTTTGGACATTTTCTACCATCACTGTTGGATATTGCGTATGGGAAGCAAGGAGGAGTGAAGGAAGAAATATAGGAGATGCTTTGAGGGTTGAAAAAGTTATATATAAGATCAGACAGATGCATGTAAAAGTATAAGAAACACTGCAAAAGTGACAGCTGAAGTATAAGGGTAGGCATGATCAACACAAAATAGTGAAATCATTCAGAGTATGATTATATTTGAACAAGGAGAGGTTGCAGGGGTTTCATTAGAAAATCAAGGGTCTAAGGTGTGGTCCTTTTGAGATACTTGAAAAGGTGGATGATAATGCATATTGACTCATTTTACCACCATATATGCACATTTACTTAGTTGTAAATGTAGACAATTTGAAACTCTATGAGCCTTCCATGCTAGATCAGCAAGAGGAACATGTCCTACCTTATGTGGAGGATTTGGCACTACATGCTCAGGTAAAGTTGACATAAGATATAGTTTTCTAGGAGAGGCCCAAAACTACAAGACAAGGCTAACAAGACCTTTGGAAAATTTGGGTTGAGGGCACAACATCTAGGAAAAGTTAAATGGTAGACTCGAGAGAAGTTGGAGAAAGAATTGCCTCACCTCATTCTGTAAACGATTTTGGTGACCAAAGGCCTCCCAAAATGGGGAGGTTTGATTTGAATTGGATCATTATATTATTTTTGATCAATCTCGATGCATTTGGAGTGGAAAAAGTGGAGGAATCAGACCACGAGAATGTTTCTACTCACAACACCCAGTTTGGTGGAAAGGTGTCTAACACATTCCCTTAGTGTTTTTGGGTATCCAACGATGATTTTTGGGGGTCAAAAATTCGTTTCTTATGTGATGTACATTTTCATGCTATTCTACACACAAATAGATTGTTAGTGGCAGAAGAATCATATCAATCTCATTTCGTATGCAAATGTTATGCCACTCAAAAGTTAACCTTCTTGTTTTCAAACCTATAGTTCGAGAGGGTGTCTCATCAGCACTCATTATTCATGGAAGAGGGGCTAGACACGTGTGCGTGATGTAAAATAATCTACAAGAGTCTATTTTTTAAGTCTAGTTAAGATTTATGTAGTTAGACGTAACACCTAGTAGGCTATCGAGTTGTGTTATACCCCGGCCACTATGAGGAAGAGGCATTCCATTCTTTTGATAGAAATTTATTCCATAGCTAGGAAAAGATGTAAAGTAGATATAGCAGGTAGAGCATACAGAGAGGATTTGTGCACCTTAGCAGCCCATGGGCCACATACATTATCTCTTTGTATCTGTAACCATATTTCCAAACAAAAAAAGACAGTGAAGCAACCTTACCTTCCAGCTGGGTTTTCTCCTGAAAGAGTTTCCGAGGGGGGATATCTTGTATATTATGTGTGTGTGGTATTATTTTTTCATTCTCTACTTTTCTTCTTGATTTAATTTTACATGCATGCACTAATTCCAATTCATTTTATAGATCTAAAAATGAAATAAAACTGTAATTATGTAGAATCTCATATTTTTAATATAATATTATCAGATATGTTGTGATGAATTGTCTGGTGGAATATCCATGGCAATTTATGGATCAAGAAAAGATTTAGTTTTTACAATACAAATAATCAAACACATATAATTTTCCTCTCGACTTGTTACAATTCTCTAAGGAAGCAACCTTAATTTCAAATGTTCATCTTTTTGGTCCTTCACAATCAATAGTACCTCCTAATCAAAGGTTGTTGTGGTTTATTTTACATGTCAGAAAAAATAGTTGGTTTTTAATCCTAAATTAGATGAAGTATGGAAACATCTTAATCAAACTGTAAATTATCAAACCGATGAACTAAATGTAGTTCCTCAAACTATAACAAGTTAAAAGAAAGATGGCGATCAAAGTACATCTAAGAATCCAAAGTGGAATACCATAACAAAGAAGGTTACTCATAAACCCCATACTTAAGATGAGAGAGACATTTAGATTATAACTATTTTTTCCACTAGAAATGTTGCTTTGGACATTTTATGCAATACTCAATGCAAGGATATGGTAAAAATGTTAATAAAGTAAAGGAAATTGGTTCAATCATAGGTGTTAGTGTCGTAAAATCTCTGCTCTTTTGAATTCCTATGTAATGGGTCTACTACAAAACTGACTGAAGTGTTAGGGAATCTAACTCAATTCACAGGCACTTATGCTTTAACAACCATTGATAAAGTGGAAGATTTTCAAGAACTTCTAAAGGAAAAAGATGAAATTATGGTCTTGTTAGGTCCCCTATACTACTAGATTAACCCATTATTGATATTAGTGAAACCCTCTTATTATATTGTTGTGCTCATGTAGTCCACACATTGTTATTATTATGCCCCATATAAGCCCACTATTGTTATTGTTGTTCCCTTACATTGTTATAGTTATGTATACTCTGATTATGTTATGACCCCTTAGACTCCTATATATAGAAAGGAGGTCTTCTCATTTATATCATCCAATAATTTTTCATTTGTGTAATATAAAATAGGTTTTCCCCTCAAAGAGGCTGAGTTTTAAGTCATTGATCTATCTTTTCTATCTTTCGGTGAGATGTTTTCATAACATTTGGTACCAAAGATTTGGATTCAAGGGTTTCACTACTCCAAACAGGACATCGTCAAATTTTTTATATCACTTTGATTCTACGAATTATCAGAATCTAAAAAAAAAACCCATTTGAGCCAAAATCATTCTAAATCTCAGGTCAAAATCTCAAATCTTGTCTCACTATAGTTTTAGAGATATGCATAGGGAATATTAGGGTTTTGGCAAGCTCCAGAATTCCATCTCAAATAGGTCATCATGGAATTTTCGCTATTCTTTTGCTTAGACAAAGCTTCAGACTCTAAAAGTAAAACCGATTTGACATGAAATCATGGTGAAGCTTGGGTTTGAATTTCAGATATTGTTTTGTTATATTTTTGAAGATACAATCTAAGACATTTAGGGTTTCTCCGAGCTCCAAAATTACATCCCGAACATCTAACGTGCCGAAAATCGTGATAACTTTCTCTTTGAGCATGAGATTGAAATTTATTAAGAAGATAAAAAAAGACGACAAACTGTAATTTTTGTGTAGCTTTTTCAGTTCTAAAGATTAGAAAAGTAACACGTGGCACTTCCTACAAGTTCTCTCTACTGAAAAGTATATAAGAAGGTCATGTTTGGAGATTGGGCATAACTCTCTCTTGGAGAATCCAATTTAGATCAGAATGGTAGGATTAGAACAAGGACTAAGTGGGCTACTATATGTCACAATTTGAGACATTAGAGATATGAAATTTCATACATAAAACAGATTCAAGATGGAGCTGTTAAAAGAAAGAAAAATAATTTCTCGAATCAAGAAAATAGAAACACCTAGTAAGTAAAATTCGATGGAGGATTTGAAGAATGCGATCAAAGCTAAGATAAATATTTTTATATGCACCATGGAAGTGAATATAAATGGAAGGGAAGTAGATTTGAAGAAATTCATGGATGATTTGAAGAAATACATGGAAGGTTTGAAGCGAGGCAGGAAAAAACTACTACAAGAAAGGCCTCCTAATGGCGAAAATGACCACCATATTGTATAGGTCGATGTGAGGAAGCTTGATGGAAAGGATCCCATAACATGGATACTTCAGATAGAGAAATATTTTGTTCTACATGATGTGTAGCTGTGAGAAAATGTATTTATAAATAGATTTTTTCTCGTAAACGACTTGTCACCTGGTCAATTTTCATGAAGTAAATGATAGCACATTATGAGGATACATAGAGAAACACCTTCTTTTTCCGATTGATAAATCTCAAACAAAAGGGTTTAATAGTAGAGCACATTGAGGACTTCTAAAACTTGAATATAAGTTTAAATGATATCTAGAAAAGTAAAGGATTGATGTATTCATTAGTTCTTTAAAGGATAAAATTCAACATGAGGTTCACCTCTGGGATCCTAATTCATTACAGAAGGCATATAGGTTGGCAACAAAAATTGAAAGAAAAATTATGGCAGCAAGGAAGCCCATCACTCATGACTATAAATATGGAATGTTGTTTCACCTAGCCTTTCACCACCTACAAGGTTTAGACCACATCAATTGGAAGAAAAAAGAGTAAAAGGGCTTTGTTACAATTGTGATAGAAAAAACACTAAAGGTCGTAAGTGTGTTGAGAAGAAATAAGTTTACATAGATGGGGAAGAGGAGCAAGAAAAGGAATAAGAAATGTCAAAAGAAGAGGATATGTAGCAGGAACCAATCGTAGAGGAAGAGTAAATGAATCTGACCATATCTTGTGATGCATTAACTTGAATGACCACTTCTGAAGCTCTCAAGATAGAAGGGCATATCAAAAAGAAGAAGTTAACCATGTTGATTGATTCAGGTAGTGAACATAATTTTATTCAATGTAAGATAACCAAGGAATTGAATTTCTTCCTATATCCAGCACCATATTGTCAAGTAATGGTTTTAAATGGAGGAACCATAAATTTCTCTCAAAAGTTCCATAATATCTTGCTATCCATTGGAGAATATGTCTTTAACAGTCCAATGCTCTCCATTACAATGGGTGGCGTAGATGCTGTACTCTTTAATAGTCCAATGCTCTCCATTCCAATGGGTGGCGTAGATGCTGTACTAGGAGATCAATGGCTACAATCTTTGGGTATGATAGAATTTATTTTTCAAGAAATTTTCTTGAATTTTTTTTAGGAAGGAAAGGAGGTTGAATTAACGGGTATAAGAGGGAAAATGGGAAAGATAATCATCTCTAACAAGATGAAAAAACTGCAAAAGGAAGAAAAACAGGGTGAAATTAGACAATTATGTTCATTAGAGGTACCCACATTGAAATCATTTATTTCTCCATAACTCTAAAAACGTTTTGGATAATCATTACAAGGTATTTGAGACTCCCCAAGGTCTCCCACCTGTTTTTGATCGCCATCATGCTATTCATTGGATTCCAAGAAGTATTCCCCCAAACATCAGGCCTTACAGATATCCAAAATGCCCAAAGGAGTGAAATTGAATGTATGGTTGAAGAAATGCTAGAGGTTCGTATTATTCAACCTAGTCAAATTTCTTTCTCTAGTCAAATAGTATTGGTACACAAGAAAGATGGATCATGGCATACGTTTCAAGATTATAGGGAGCTCAACAAGTTTACTATTAAAGATAAATTTCTAATTCCTATCATTGATGAATTATTGGATGAATTACATGGATAAGTTTACTTCACAAAATTGGCTCTTTGTTCAGGATATCATCAAATCAGAATGAGCATTTAATACATTCAAAAAACAACATTTAGAACTCATGAGGGTCATTATCAATTTTTGTTCATGCCTTTTGGCCTTACCAATGCACCTTCTACATTTCAAGGTTTGATGAATTTCATTTTAAAACCCTTAGAAAATTTTGGTTAGTATTTTTTGATAATATACTAATCTACATCAAGTCTTGGAAGGATCATGTCCAACATGTTGACAACATGCTCAAATTATTGTAGGAGAAACAATTATATGCAAAAATCTCTAATTGTTTCTTTGGAGTAGAAGAGGTGGAATACTTGGGTACTTAGTTAGCTCATAGGTGATAGTGAACAAATTTTTGGAAGGATATATTCATTTCTTTGTATCTGATTAAAAAAAATAATGGGTCAAGTGGTTTCCTATTGCTGAATGGTGGTATAACACATCCTTCCATACTACAACAAAAAATACGCTTTTTACACCACTTTATGGATATCATCCACTGTCCATCATGTTATCACTCGCGTTGTTCCCTTTGACTCCCAAGGGAATACGGCTGAGGTAACCACAAACCAATCTTTGGACTGCAGGTCCTAGCCTACCTGCAATCAGAGAGGGCTCTCTCTTTATAATTTAACTTTGTTGAGGATGGTTTTAGGCTAGTTATTGAGCTCAAGGGGTTTTGTTTAAGCTTGGTGGGAAGGATGATGCTTTCAAGCAGAGAGGAAATGTATAGTATGAGAGTTTCAAACCATTGGGCATGGAGTCAAGGAGTAGGACTGTTGGTGCATTTTCTTGGTCACAAGAGGAATATGGAGCAAGATAGCTACACATGAAACAACTTTCAAGCTAAATGAAGATGGATTGAAGGTTAAGGAATGAGAGGCAATTAAGAATCTCTCCTTCAGCTTAACAGAGGGAAGGTGAATGAGCTATATCTAGGAGCGGTAAAGAATCCGTAGATAACTGTCAAACATGAGTGAAACTGAGCAAATACGAGCCATGAGGAATTCATACTTATGCCTGAATCAAAAGAAAACATATAGAAGTCACAGAAACTGAGCATAGAGTGCAGCCACGCAAATTCTAAGCTAATATTGCTTTCTGTAACTTAGATGGTAATATATGTATAATAAAAACATATATGAATTTAAAACGGAGATAAGAAACACTTATTGGATCATGTTGCAGCACAAGAATTCCACATTCACTTCTTCAAAACATTAATACATAGCACACAGTCCATTTTCCAAGCTTTCAGCAGTCTTTGACTAAGGAAAATATCAGGTATACAGAGCGAGTCTCTCTTAGACCTATACAAACAACCAATGCTTTAAACAATGAATTCGGGTCGTTTATATAGGGAAAATATCTAAAAATATCCATTATAGCAGATCTTAAACAGATATGAGGGAAATGAGTTCTTTAAACTAATATTGTCGTGGAATTAATGTAAGAAGATATCTAAGTGTCGCGCTGGGGCAGCTGCCTAAAAAAAATGATTTGAAATTTGTCCTTATGGCTCTGTGCGGTTCATTCAGCCATAACTGTGCTTTGGGCTTTGGTCCCTTGCTCTTGCGTGGCTTTGATGTGCATTAACTGTGATCTCAGAGCCCTTAAATGGCTTTACCACTTTCTTTGACTTTGCTTGGGGGCCTTTAATGTTCGCGCGCTTCGATCTCATATTCTTTTCCGCCTCACTAATACTCTTTAATACCTGAATCGGGTCATTTTCTCTCCTTCGACGTGTTCGAAACTATCAAATCACCCCCTTTCTGCCCTCTCAAGGCAAGAATGGCTACTGCAAATGATTTCTGTGGCTTCTGGAATGCTACCGGCGCTAGCCGATTTGAGTAAAAATCATAAATGAGGATTTTCTATCAAACTACAAGTTTTCAGGCCTACTGGTAGCCGTGTGATATGATGCTTTCCATTTTGTTCATTTTTTATTGGCGATGCGTGATTAGTGCTAAGCGCTAATTGCTCATCGAAAACTACCTCAGATTTTCATTCCGGGCTCTCTTTGCTGCGATTTGCACCCTTCGTGCCTTCCTTTAGTGATGATGTCAGCATGACGTCAGTATGAGGTCAGAGGGGGGTTGCAGTACGGTAGTGACGTGGTAGGGTGATGTGGTAGGGTGATGTGGCAGTACAGCGGGGATTTACTCGGAGATCGGCAATTCGGCTGGGACAGGGGGTAATGGCTTTTATATAGGTCATGCGATGGTAGCGATTGCCAATTTTTCAAAGGCGATAAGGCATGCGACTGTGCAAAAAATGGGAAATATTGCGGAAATGTATGGATTGCGATGCGATGTGCTTTTGGATGCGATAGCAATATCGCATCGGTGGATGAGAGGGGGGCGTATGTATATAGGTAGAAAAAACCTTGCGATTTCCGATCGCGAAATCGCATCGGCGAAGTGACATCGGGAAGGTATAAAGGGGCGGGCCGATGAATGAATGCTGCGACCTCCGACAGCGATATCGCGTCGGAGGAGAGGAAGACTCATCGGAGGAGGGTTAATGTGATCGGAAAAGGCCTTTTAAAGCTTTGGAAGGGTTCTTGATGCATCGGAAGGAGTCCGATAGCATTTGAAGGGGGGTTTTTGTGTTTTGGAAGGAGTCCAAACACTTTAGGAAGATGGTTTTTTGAGCGAAATGAGGGTTCTTACTAAGTTTCAAGTAAACTTAGAAATTCCCAAGCGATCTTTATGGTTATTTTTCAACCAGAGGAAGGGATAAGTATATAGGGGAGTTATTAACATAGTTTTAGTAGGGGGAGGGGAGATAGATAGGGAGTTACATAATAAAGTTAGTAGTTAATATGAAATGCGATGAGAGAGTGCTAAGTATGCAAATCTTAGGCTGTTAAGGGGAAAATGACTTGTATAAGAAATGTAAGCATCCTTTAAGCAAAGCAGATCTTTACTTAGGCTATGATATGGCAAATGATGAAACTTAAGAGATATCAAGCAGATCTTGACCTCTTTGGGGAGGTTAGTGAATGATTTGGGGAATACGAATAAGGGGGAATTAGTCATGCCTCGCTTGAAGTCCTCCAAGAGAAAATTGCTTTGCACTTGTGATTTGAATAGATATGACACTTGAAAAGATGAAGTGGGTCACAAGCCATGATTCTGCAACCACTAAAACTACTTACCCAACCTACTCACCTAGCATTTTTTATTCTTTTGGTTTGGGTACACTTGAACTACCATACCTTGATTATTCCTTTTTTATTTTTGCTATCCTCCTATCTAAATCTACACTTATTTCTTCCAAGGGCCCAGATTAAGCAGTTGGGTTCCTTTGTTTCTCTACCTATCTACAAATCTGCCAAGATTAAACTGTTTGGAGAGATAATGATTCTCTATATTCTAAAACAAGAAATTGAAACCTAGGGAGGCCAAGATTAAGCTGTTTAGCCTTCCCTTAATAGAAAATTCTTCGAAAATGGTTAACTCATCAAAATTTGGAATACCGCAGTGGCATTTAGACTGGCCCACTTTCATGGCCTCTTCTTTGGCCTCTTTTTGGAAATATGGAGCATTGCAGCATGCAAAGTATGACGTATTTGGCACTTTCAACTATCAATCATGAAATATGAACACATGTTGCAACAGGAGGCTAACAGTGGCTCCACTTGGGGATGGCTTTTCCTTGTGAAAAACCAAGAACAACAGGTCAGACTACCTTGATCTTCTATTGTTGTTTTGGATTGAAAATTTTCTTTTTGTTGGCTGTCAAATAACTGAAACTTTGAAACCTGAACACAAAATTCTTATCAACTGAATTTAATAGCATAGCAGCATTGCCTGCTTTCTTCTGTGTTCTCTATTATTACATGCACTTGTGCATGAGAACCTGCCTTTGAAATAAACACAACATAGGGGAACAAAATTGGAGCACCTCCCTTGATTCTTTCTTGAAAAAGGGTGCTGATGTAAACTGAAAACCTTCTTCTCTATTGACTGAAAAACTACATGCTCTTTTGCTGTGATTAATGTCGTAACAGAGATCTGAATGGAGGGCTTACGTTGGTTCTACCTTTGAAAAATTTGCTGCACTGTTCCATTATTTGGCCTGCTAAAAAAAACAAAGTGTTGAGAATACAAGTATTTATGTACAAATATAATACATCTGCGTTGTGCTCAACAACATGGATCATAATATTGCTTTAGCATTCGGCCATTGACCGAGAGTTCTTCAGCAGAGCTGCCCTCTACAGATTTGAGGAAATATGTGTTATTTCCCTGAACAATAGAAACAACGAATGGCCCTTTCCATAAAAAATCGAATTTTGCATGTTTGCCCTTGTCTTCTCTTCATGAATCCCACCTTAGAACTTTGTTGCCAACACAGAAATCTTCAGCCTTATCTCTCTTATCAAACATCTTTTTGAGCTTCTCTTGCAAAATTTGAGCTCTGTTATAGACCTGTTCTCTTGTTTAGTAAAGATGAATGGTCTGGTTTATTTTTCTTTGAATATAATTTAGTTCTTCTTGGATCTCTTGTAACAGCTTGATGATAGGAGTGCCCAAGGAAGATGGAAATCTGGCCTCCATGCCATACACCAGTTCATAAGGGCTCATCCCAATGGATTTCTTTGTTGAAAGTCTGTCTGCCCATAGGGCATTTGTGAGCTTTCTATGCCAGTTCTTTTTGTTTTCTTCTATGGTATTCTTGATAATATTAATCAATCTCTTGTTGGATGATTCAGCCAAGCCATTACCTTGAGGGTAATAGGCTATGGAATGACCCAAGGTAATGTGAAATTTATGGCAAAAATTGATCATATTTTTGGATTTGAAAGCAGCAGCGTTGTCACTGATGATCTTCTCAGGGAAGTCAAATCTAGAAAGGACATTGCACTCAAGGAATTGGATAATGATGGAGTCATTGGCCTGTCTACATGGAATGGCTTCAATCCATTTAGTGAAATAGTCGGTGGCTGTTAGAATCCACTTATGCTGGCCTGAGGAATAGGGGTGGATTTCTCCAATGAAGTTAAGACCCCATTGTTGAAAGGGCTTCTCAGTTGAAATGGGCTTCAGAGGCAAGGGTTACAACTTTATTTTGCCCTCAAAGATTTGGCATTTATGACATGAGATAGCAAACTTCTTTACATCTGCAAACAAAGAGGGCCAATAGAAACCAACCCTTAAAATTTTATCAGCAATGGACTTCCAATATAGATGTCCTCCATGGTCCCCTGCATGGAATCCTTTCATGAAATTGTTAGTTTCATTCATGCTTAGACAGTTAAGCAATATGCCTTCATGATTTTTCCAAAATAAAGCACCATCTATGACACTAAACTTGGAAGATTTCATTTTTAAAAATCTTCTCTTGGTTCTGGACAATCCTGGGGGAGCAAACAGGTTTAACAATACAAAGCATATATCAGCATATCATGGGGATTGCAAAAAGGTTTCACTAATTTGTGGAGTCACCAGCTCCTGTTCATTGTCCAGTTGGTTAATGTTTAAGGCTTGAAAGTTTGTTTCGGACATCAGTTTGGCTAAACCTTGTCCCTTTGTGAGCTTGGTTTGTTTTATTTCAATGTCATACTCAAGGATGCTAGCAATCCACTTGCCTCTTTTTCCTTCTAGCCCCTCTTGGGTTAATATGTCTTTTACCACAGCGTTTGGAACATAAGCAATCACATGTGAATATAAAATGTAAACTTGGAAACCTTTGATTGCTTTAACCAGGGTGTAGGCCTGCTTCTCCATGATTTGGTACTTCAGGGGTGCATCTCTTAAGGCTCGGCTAAAAAATGCAATTGGCTTTTCAACTCCTTGATCATCCTTTTGCAAAAGGATAGCAACTATGGTGTGATGAGATGCAAATGATAATATGATGAAGTCCCTATCAAATTGAGGACTTGTGAGGACTGGAGCTTGGGTTAAAGCAGATATGATACTCTCAAAGGCTTGTTTGGTTTCAAGAGACCATTTTACCTTGGCATCCTTTTTTAACATGTTGCTTAAAAGTCTTATCAGTTCAGCTAGATTCGGGATCAATCTCCTTAGGAAATTGATCTTCCCAAGGAATGCTTGCAATTCTTTTATATTTCTTGGATATGGGATTTGCAAAATGGCTTGGATCCTTTCCGGATCTATTCTAATCCCATCTTTTGAGATGATATGGCCTAGTAATTTACCTTCTTCAAGGCCAAAGAGAGACTTCCTAGGGTTTAAGGAAATGCCATATTTCCTACATGTCATGAATATTTGCCTCAAATGTTTTAGGTGCTCTTGATCAGATTAGGAGAAAGGGGTTAAGTCATCGAGGTAGACAACTAGGAAATCATGTATTTCTTTGGCAAATGCAATATCCATTGCCCTTTGAAAGGTAGCACTATTGTTTTTAAGTCTAAAAGGCATCTTCACGTACTTAAATGTTCCCCACGGTGTGGTAAAGGGTGTCTTGTCTTGGTCATCCGAGTGAAACCGTATTTGATTGAAACCTGAAAAGCCATCTAGCAAAGATATTCTAGACGACCCCACTACTCTTTGTAGGATGTGGTCCATTTTTGGCAATGGGTAGTGGTCTTTGAGGGAGACTTGGTTTAAATTTCTTAGATCTACACGTAGCCTAATCTCACCTGTCTTCTTTCTTGTGGGGACAAGGTTGGATACCCATTCAGAAAATCTGATGGGTGCTATGATACCTACTTCAAACATTCTTTTCACATCCTTTTCAATCAACGAGAGAAGAACAAGATTGATTTTCCTTAGTTTCTGTTTGAAGGGCTTTTGATTTGGTTTTAAGGGAATGGTGTGTTGGATCACTGAGGTGTCATAGGACTTCAATTCCTCATAACTCCAAGAAAATACATCTTCGAATTCTTTAAACAAATCAAGATATTTGGGCTTTTCATCGGGTGGCAAAGATTGAGATAATTTGATCATTTTGGGCTTCTCTGTTGTCCCAATGTTGTGTTCTTCTATAGCAGCGTTTAAGGGTTGCATTTTTGGTTTTTTGGGCACATCATTTGCAATAAACATATCTTCTAACGGAGTGAGGCCGGCAGGGAGAAAGTTATCTTTTAGATCAATGATCTCGGCCTCCGTTTCTGCTATTTCCTCCAAATGCATCTGTTTCAGCTCTTCTATGTTTGCATTGTCAAAAACAACTGGGTTTAGCATTTGTTTGGCTATTACAGCAGTTACAACCTGTTGATTTTCATTTGTTTGTTGTTGTTCACCCGTTATAGCATCCATATCAATGTTAATATTTGAAAACTCATGCTCAAAAGTGAGGAAATTGTTAATCTTGGTACCATTTTCAAACACTTGCCAGTCTTTAACATTATTCGGGATTGCAGGCCTATGTTTTATCTCAGCAGTGAAATGGTGATTTGGATCAAAAGGCAGCTTGCATGTACTAGCAAAAGTGGCTAGGCTATGTGCATGAATGTTATGATCTCTTGAGATCTTGGCAAGCTTGTATTCAGTGAATGCATTGAGTATATTGGTGGCAGCAGTCCTATAGGCCCTCATTTTATTGTAATTGGTAGCAAATTTTCCTTTCATTTGTTGTATGATTAAATCAGAGTCACCTAGAATGGACACTTTTGCAGCTCCTAGAGCTTCGAGGATTTTAAGGCCTAAAAGGAGAGCCTCATACTCTTCCATGTTATTGGTGCATTTGAAATTGAATCTGTAGGCATGGCCTTCTACATGATTGTTATGTGTATTTTGAATCCATACACCTGCCCCTACTCCTAACTTGTTGACAGAGCCATCAAACTCTAAATACCATGTGATTTCTTGCTTGTGGTTAGTATCAAGAGTTTCATTCATTCTTGCAGTGGGCAGATTTGAATTTTCTATTAGGGGAGGTTCTTCTTGTTTGCTGGTTACCTTAATCGTTTCGACAGTTTTATCATAATGGGCAACCGACTCTTCATTGATGTGTGTATCCAGTTCTATAGCCAATGGCTTATCACCAGTGGGAGGATTTTTTTCATCATTAAATAAAATAAAAAAATCCATATCAGAATGGATTGAGCGAATAGGAAAATTTTGGGGCTTGTCCTCACTAGTTACCACATACTTCATTAGTGTTTCTCTATATAGTCTTTTTGGTTGCCCAAAGATAGATATAGCGGCATAAGAGAGGTCAAATTGGAGGGATCCTTGGAGTTTTGCTCCACAAGATGTTGAAAATAGGATTCCATACTTTGGTGGAATGTCAGCAACCACCACATCCATGAGGATTGTCTTGTTTGGGTATTGGACTAAGGAGACACACAAGTCTTTGATGAGGCCTAAACACTTGAATTACTTGAGTCAAGGGAGAATAGATCTTTGTAGGGTCTTGTAACATCAAGGTTCAGCTTTTCCATTACAACTTTGGGCATAAGGTTGTGTGAGGCACCTAAGTCAGACATAGCATTGTGCAAGAATTTGTCATGTATATGTAAACTGACATAAAAGGGTAAGGCAGATCCATATGTTGATTTTCCATTAACTTCTGGACCAAACAATAGTTCAGGGGTATCATCTAGAACATTGACGTCATCCTTGACCTCCGGCATTTGAAGTGGTCTTTGAATTTGTTGCCTATACATATCATGTTTGGCAAGTTCAGATAAAGGGATGGATATCTTCAATTTACCTATTTCTACCTTTAAATCGAATGATTCTTCAGATTGGGTTTTAGTATTGTGAAAGGCAGGCTTCCCGTTTTCTATTGGAGTATCAGCAATTTGGTCTTGTTTATCAGCGTTATGGGAAGTGATTGCTTGCGGTTTTTCAGTTTTAGGAGGGATTTTTAGAACATTGTTCAAATTATCTTTCGAGGAAGAAGGTGGCAGAGGTTGATCATCAGAGGACTGCATGTCTGTGACATCCTCTATGGTGACATCCTTTGGATTAGGGACTATTTTATTAGCAGTTTCTATGAGGGAAACCTTTTCTTTGATCTTCTTTGGCTGCTTGGTGTCATTTGGTTTAACCTTTTCGGGCACATCTATGGTTCTTGCCCTGATCTTATATTGTTTGTGGACCTCATACACAATAGTATCATAGCCTTGTTTAAAATCAAAAGACTCACCAGATTTAGTTTGAAATCGATTAAAGTCATGCTCATCTTGGTCTTGTTGAGTTAGGAAAATTTGTTGCTCAGCCTTCAAATCGACCAAGTTCATGTGAGTGTCTTCTGTCTGTTCACTAGATGTAGATGCTTCAGCATAATTTTCATGAAAATGAGGTCTTACATCATGGTTTGGGCTAGACCTACCAGCATTTGGGTTCTGAGTTTTCCAGAAATTTGGGTTCGTTATGGTATTAGGTTGTTGTCCTTCCCATCATGACTTCCTCTCCACACTCTCTACTCTGTCTCCTAGTCTGTGCATGCCACTGAGAATAGCATCCAACTTTTGATCTAAGGCTGAGGGTTCCTCTTTAAAGGTGGTTCTTCTCTGAGTTCTAGCTCTATTTCTTTTGGAAATTAGATTTGCCTCTATGCTAACAGCAACATTTTTCATGTCTGCAAGGGTTTGAGGGGTTCTTTCCCTCAACTGATAAGCCATGTCAGTATAAAAACCATCAAGGAATTTATACAAAGCAAGATCAAGTGGAGGTCTTAAGTTCTGTGGAATTGCATTATAAACATTATTGAATCTGCCACAATAGTCCAACACAGACTCTTGAGGACCTCTTTTGATGGTGTCATATTCAGATAATATATGCAAGGGTTCTTTGTTTTTTTCCCATCTGTTGATAAATGTTTGGTAAAGGGCCTCTGGGTTAGCTATGGAATTTGCAGCAAGGCTTCTAAACTAGGGTCTTCCATCTCCTGTCAAGATTTGGCCAAAAATATTCATTCTCACGCTATTATCATCTATCTCGTAGTTCTCAAAATAGTCTTGCATTTTCTTGGTATGCTAAAGGGTTGTGCAAGAACCAGTACCATCGAAATATGTGATTTTAGTTTGGTAATCCTGAGGCATAGCCCCTGGATTAGCCGACAATTACAACGGAGCATATCTATTCGCCATATTCACAGGGACAAGTGGGATAGCGGTAATAATAGTAGTAATGGGAGTATGTGCAATGAATGGAGGTGTGGAAGGAGTGCTTTGAGAGGTGGACGATGAACAAGGGGAAGTGGGGGTTGACTGAAATAAACCTTTGACAGGGGTTGGAACACAGCTTGGCTGAACTATTTCAGGGCTAAAATCAACAAAATCTTCTCTTTTCTCTAGCTTCCTAAGGTTCCTTGGGATTAAATTTAGGTTTTCAAAAGCAGCTGGGGGGTTTGGGTCTGGATTTGACGTTGTATAACGTAAGTTCCTTTTGGGAGCTAGATTCTGAATTTGTTTTGGTATTTTCTATGAATGCTTTTAGAATTAGCAAGGAACTAATCAAATTTTGGAATAGCTATCTATAGCTTAAAACTAGCATGAAGATTGACTGAAGCATCTTTTATTTACTCCTTTAAATGCAAAGAAAGAAGAGTTTGAAAGGCTCCCTGGCTCACATTCAGGCTTCATTTGTAGTTCTAAGGAATATACAACAATTGGAAAATTCATTGTTCCCGACTGGAGTCGCCATTATGTTATCACTCTGGTTGTTCCGTTTGACTCCCAAGGGAATACGGCCGAGGTAACCACAAACCAATCTTTCGGATGCATGTCCTAGCCTACCTGCGATCAGACAGGGCTCTCTCTTTATAATTTAACTTTCTTGACGATGGTTTTAGGCTAGTTATTGAGTTCAAGGGGTTTTGTTTAAACTTGGTTGGAAGGATGATGGTTTCAAGTAGAGAGGAAATGTATAATATGAGAGTTTCAAACCATTGGGCATGGAGTCAACGACTAGGACTGCTGGTGTGTTTTCTTGGTCACAAGAGGAATATGGAGCTAGATAGCTACACATGAAACAACTTTCAAGCTAAATGAAGATGGATTGAAGATTAAGGAATGAGAGGCAATTAAGAATCTCACTTTTAGCTTAACAGAGGGAAGGTGAATGAGCTATATCTAGGAGCAGTAAAGAATCCCTAGATAACTGTCAAACATGAGTGGAACTGAGCAAATATGAGCCATGAGGAATTCATATTTATGCCTGAATCAGAAGAAAACATATAGAAGTCACAGAAACTGAGCATAGAGTGCATCCACGCAAACTCTAATCTAATCTTTCTTTCTGTAACTTAGATGGTGATATATGTATAATAAAAACATATATGAATTTAAAACAGAGATAAGAAACACTTATTGGATCATGTTGCAGCACAATAATTCCACATTCACTTCTTCAAAACATTAATACACAACACACAATTCATTCTCCAAGCTTTTAGCAGTCTTTGATTAAGGAAAATATCAGGTATACAGAGCGAGTCTCTCTTAGAGCTATACAACTAACCAATGCTTTAAAGAATAAATTCGGGTCATTTATATAGGGAAAATATCTAAAAATATCCATTATAGTAGATCTTAAATAGATCTAAGGGAAATGAGTTCTTTAATCTAATCTTGTCATGGAATTAATGCAAGAAGATACCTAAGTGTCGCGCTGGGGCAGTTGCCTAAAAAAAATGATTTGAAATCTGTCCTTATGGCTCTGTGTGGTTCATTCAACCATAGCTATGCTTTGGCCTTTGGTCCCCGGCTCTTGAGTGGCTTTCATGTGCATTAACTGTGATCTGAGAGACCTTAAATGGCTTTACTGCTTTCTTTGACTTTGCTTGGGGGCCTTTAATGTTCGCCCGCTTCGATCTGATACTCTTTGCTGCCGCACTGATACTCTTTAATACCTGAATTAGGCTGTTTTCTCTCCTTCAACGTGTTCGAAACCGTTAAATCGCCCCCTTTCTGCCCTCTCAAGGCAAGAATGGCTACTTCTAATGATTTATGTGGCTTCTGGAATGCTACCGGCGCTGGACGATTTGAATAAAAATCATAAAGGAGAAGTTTCTGTCAAACTATGAGTTTTCGGGCCTGCTGGTAGCCGCACTAACCGCGCATCGAAAAATGCCTCTGATTTTAATTCCGGGCTCTCTTTATTGCTATTTGCGCCCTTTGCGCCTTCCTTTAGTGATGGCGTTAGCATGACGTGAGTATGAGGTCAGTAGGGGGTCCGAGTACGGTAGTGACATGGCAGGGTGATGTGGCAGTACGACGGGGATTAACTCGGAGATCAGAAATTCGGCCGGGACAGGGGGTAATGGCTTTTATATAGGTGATGTGATGGTAGCGATCACCAATTTCGGAAAGGCGATAAGGCATGCGGTTGTGCAAACAATGGGAAATATTGCGGAAATGTATGGATTGCAATGCCATGTGCTTTCGGATGTGATAGCAATATCGCATCGGCGAAGTGACATCAGGAAGGTATAAAGGGGGGGGAATAATAAGAAGGGGGAGTTAGTCATGCCTCGCTTGAAGTCATCCAAGGGAAAATTGCTTTGCACTTGTGAACTGAATAGATATGACACTTGAAAAGATGAAGTGAGTCACAAGCCATGATTCTGCAACCACCAAAACTACTTAGCTAGCCTACTCACGTAGCATTTTTTCTTCTTTTCGTTTGGGTGCACTTGAACTAGCATACCCTAATTATTCCTTTTTTCTTTTTTCTATCCTCCTATCTAAATCTACACTTATTTCTTCCAAGGGTCCAGATTAAGTAGTTGGGATCCTTTGTTTCTCTACCTGTCTACAAATCTGCTAAGATTAAACTGTTTGGACAGATAATGATTCTCAATATTCTAAAACAAGAAATTGAAACCTAGGGAGGCCAAGATTAAGCTGTTTGGCCTTCCCTTAATAGAAAATTCTGCAAAAATGGTTAACTCATCAAATTTTGGAATACAACAGTGGCATTTAGACTGGCCCACTGCATGGCCTCTTATTTGGCCTCTTTTTGGAAATATGGAGCATTGCAGCATGCAAAGTATGACATATTTGGCACTTTCAACTATAAATCATGAAAGATGAACACGTGTTGCAACAAGAGGCTAACACATCACATCATCTTTAAAATAAAATTATAATGTTAAAGAATTGTAGGATCACATCAATCATCAACAACATGTTCTGAAAATCTTAAAGGATATCCTCACTTTGGCGCATAATAGAATGAAAAAACATGCCGATCAACATCGTAGTGAAAGAAGTTTTGATGTAGGTGATTGGATATTTCTACGACTACAAACATACAAACAAATGTCCCTCAAGCAAGCAAAGAATTATGATAAATTATCACCAAAGTATTATTGTCCATACAATGTGTTACAAAATCTTGGTACTATGGCATACAAATTGGAGCTTCATGCATCTTCCTGAGTCCACCAATTTTTCCATGTTTCATGCATAAAGAAGGTTATAGGTGAGAAGCTCCCAGTTCAAAAGATATTGTCAGAACATGATAAGGAAAGAAAATAATATCGGAACCTGAAGTAGTCATGGAAACAAGAACTTGACAGATACAAAATTGATCAATTTCATCGTATCTCATCAAGTGGAAGAGCTAACCCGTAGAAGATTCCACATGGGAGGACATGAAATTTATATAGAAGAATCCAAAACTACTCAAGAATTGAAGACAAGACTATTAAGAGGAGATGGGCATGCTATGTGCCTGTACTACTAGTTTAACCCCTTATTTTTATTAGTGCAACCCCCCTATTATATTGTTGTGCTCATATAGTCCCCACATTATTATTATTATGGCCCATAAAAACCCACTATTGTTATTGTTGTGTCCTTGCATTATTATTTTTATGTCAGATCTCACTATATTATGACTGCTTGGAATCCTATATATAGAAAGGAGGTGTTGTCATTTGTATCATCCAAGAATTGTTCATTTGTGTAATGTAAAGGAGATTTCCCCCTCAAAGAGGTTGATTTTTAACTCGTTAATATTTTGTGAACTCGTTTCATAACATGTCTTGCTCGAGAAAACACTTGATGTAGATAGACAAAAAATCAATGAACAATTGAAAAAACAAGTGACAAAGTTACATTAGAAGTTTAACTCAATGAAGGTGCAATATGATAGAGAGGTTAATATTAGAGATGATCAAAACAAAGAAAATATAAGAATATAGAACAATTGAATGTCAATCCTCAAATGACACAATTCAAAAAGGGAGCTAAATAATTACATTTTCCTCTTGGGTGTGAACAAAAAGACTTTTGCAATAAACATGTCATAATTCAGAATCAGTGTAAATTTATGGATCACCTTATCGATCAATTGTCTAATATCATGACTTATTTTTGAGAAATGAATGAAAAACTTATTTATTTTGTCACTTTGTTGGAAAGTGAAGTTCGAGGAAGATCTACTAATCTACCAAAGATTAATGAAACTTAGAAAATCATAATTTTTAGAGAATGTGCAATGCGAATGAGGCAGGTTGAAGTTGATTTGAACGAGGCCCAAAATATTGCCAATTCAATGACTGAATCAGTTAATGATAGATTGTGTTATGAAACCAGCTCAACAAAAGATAGAAATGATAGATCAACGCCTTAGAATTCAGCCTCTTCGAGGGGGCAACCTCCTTTACATTACATAAATGAACAATTCTTGGATGATACAAATGAAAAGACCTCCTTTCTATATATAGGAGTCTAAGGGGTCATAACATAATGAGAGCCGACATAATAATAATAATGTAAGGCCACAATAATAAGAATAGTGGGCTTCTATGGGGCACAATAGTAACAATATGGGCACTACATGTGTACATCAATATAATAAGTGGGTTATACTAATAACAATAAGGGGTTACACTAGTAGTATAGGGGCCTAACATGCCCCTCTCCTTCAAAAAGCGTTGTCCTCAACGCTTGACTAGTTCTTGATGCTTCTGTATAAAATTCCTGTCCTCCCATGTGGAATATTTAGCAGGTAAGTTCTTCCACTTGATGAGATACTCTAAAATTGATCGATTTCGTAGCTGTCGGCTTCTTGCTTCTGTGACTGCTCCAGGTTCCAATATGATTTTTCCTTCCTCTTCAATTTCTAGAAATATTGTTTGAATTGGGGTCTTTTGCAACTTTTGAATAAGTGTCCATACTTCTTCATCCTTCTTCCATTCATCCCTTGATTCGTTTATCCAATCTGGTTAGATAATATAAATAGCACAAAACAATGCTTCCACATCCTCATCCTTGAAGAGTCTTCCCATTCAGTAAGGTCGCCATTTTTTAAGTGCATGTAGTATTGCCAAAATTTCCTTCTCATAAATAGCTTGCTTGAGATGTAGCAGTAAAAATACCCAATCACCTACATCAAAACATTTTTCACTACGATGTTGATCTACTTGTTGTTTTGTTTGACTTTGCACTGAAGTGGCTCTATCCTTTAAAAGTTGGAGAACTTGTTGTTGATGCTCGATGTGATCTTTCACTGCTTGAACCTTTTTCTTCTTGATGTGTCGTTCTATCTCTAGAGTTTGAGTAGTGGTAATTTATTCCAATCCTTTACAAGATATGGTCGGATTCATTTCTTGATGCTCGATGTGATCTTTCACTTCTTGAACATTTTTATTCTTGATACGTCCTTCTATCTTGATAGTTTGAGGAGTGGTAATTTCGAACAATGAATTACAAGATATGGTTGGATTCATTTCTTCTTTCTCGATGTGATTTTGCACCTTTTTCTTCTTGATATGTCCTTCTATCTTGAGAGTTTTAGGAGTGGTAATTCTTGCCAATGCTTTAAAAGATATGGTCTGATTCACTTCTTATTTCTCTGGGGTGGGGTCCTCGTGTATATTTTATTCTTTTGATGTTTCTTGATCCTTTTCTTCCTCCTCTTCATATTCTACGTAAAATAATTTATTCTCAGCACACTTATGACCTTTAGTGCATTTGCTATCACAATTGTAACAAATCCCTTTTTCTCTTTTTTCTTTTAATTGTTGTGGTGTAACCCTGGTAGGTTGTGGAAGGCTAGGAGAAACAACACTTCCATCTTTATAGTTGTGAGGGGTACGCTTCCTGGTTTCCATAATTTTTCTTTCCACTATGTCACAAAGCCCTTTTACTCTTTCCAATTGTTGTGTTGTTTCTCTAAAGAAGGTGTTGCTCTTTGTATCCTCAAAATGTGCTATCATTTCCTCCGTGAAAATTGACCACGTAACAAGTTGTTTACGAGAACAAAGCCCTTCGTACCATAAAACTTTATCTGGTTCTAAATATGAAGATGCAATACATACCTTTTGTAACAGTTGTACACCATGTAGATCAAAATATTGCTCCATCTGAAGTATCCAATTTACCGGATCCTTGCCATCAAACTTCCTCATCTTGCTTTTTCTTGATTTTTAGGAGCTCGACTCTGAAATGACTGTAACTCTGTACTTTTGGATATTTAAGTTCTGAAATTGTGACCTATAGTAGCCCTCTGTGTCCTCTTTCCAATGCCACCAGTCCGATCCAAATTGGATTCTCTAAGAAAGCGTTATGCACAATCTCCCAAGATGACCTGATTATAGACCTTTCCAGAAGAGCGAAATTGTATGAAGTGCCACATGTCACTGTTTTTACCTTTCAATCTCAAAAATGCATACAAGAAACTACAGTCCATCCTATTTCTGTACCTTCTTATGAAATTTCAATCCGATCTCGAGAGAGAAAGTTATGACGATTTTCCCTAGGTCACCTTGTTTGAATGTAATTGAGGAGTCTGCAAAAAGACCAACTTCCTCAGATCATATCTCCACAAATATCGTGTGAAAAGCTCTGAAATTCAGAACCACGGTTCAGCACCATTTCTTCTCAAATGGGTTTTTTTTGCAACTTTCGAAACGTCACAGAAAAAAAGTTATAGCTAAAATGCCACGATGACCTGTTTGGAGCAGCGAAACCCTAAAATCCAAAGCTCTGATACCAAATGTTATGAAACCAGCTCAAGAAAAGATAGAAAAGATAGATCAACGCCTTAGAATTCAGCCTCTTCGAGGGGGCAACCTCCTTTACATTACATAAATGAACAATTCTTGGATGATACAAATGAAAAGACCTCCTTTCTATATATAGGAGTCTAAGGGGTCATAACATAATGAGAGCCGACATAATAATAATAATGTAAGGGCACAATAATAACAATAGTGGGCTTCTATGGGGCACAATAGTAAGAATATGGGCACTACATGGGTACATCAATATAATAAGTGGGTTATACTAATAACAATAAGGGGTTACACTAGTAGTATAGGGGCCTAACAGATTGCTATAGTCCAATATTATTCTTAACTTCCACTAATATATTATTTTAGAGATCAATATGTTATGTAAGACATTGCATGAGCATGTCAAGAAGATGGTAGATATGATTAATCAGCGATCCAAAGTTACTCTCGAGGATCACTAGAAGTTTCTAGTAAACCTCACAGCCAATGGCTTGTCCTCTAATGCCTGTCTAATGTCACCATGCAAATGCTACCATCATTGGATACTGTTATTTTTACTAAAGCGATAAGGATCAAGCCCAAACATCGATCAAGGATTACGAATTTGTTAGATATTCTCAAATTATGTAAAGTATCTATTGGATAATCCTCCGCATGAATTTCAAAAGTATTGCAAGTATTTCCTAATTACTCTAATATTTCTATTTATGTTATGGTTTTTTGGATGAGATTATTTTTATACGTTATAGTAACACTATAATTCCTTCTTCGCAATGAAGAATGGATTCTGAATTTTTGTAAGGGACTTAAATTGCACTATTGTATTTAAGTTTTTCTTAATATTAAATTGGACCGCTCGCATTTCTGTGATGAGTAGATCTAGAGTTTATCGGGTACTATTATCCTGCTTTTTGTTTACTTGATTTGAAAGTAATTAGTTTATGTTAGTGTTCACATTTATAAATGTTAGTCAGTCCTTCGTGATCAATACTAATATTCTTGATTGAAATTTTAGCTATATTGTGAGCAATGGGATATCAACCATATGTGAAGTTATAAAAAAAATAACTTAATTAAACATTTAATTTAATTAATTTTCTTTAATCAAATTTTATCATAATTTCATAATGATCTACATTGATATGTTAATTATGACATCTTTCTAGAAAAATATTTTATTTATCTTGCCCAAGTTTTATCATAAATTATAGTAGCTTTTATTTCAATCATTAGAATAGATTAGTATACATTAGCACCATCCATCCCACTTCGTATAATTTTGTTTAAAGGAAACTCGTGTGATAATTCTAGTTGGAGCCACTATTCTGAATAGAAAAGGATCTAATTTGCGACCCTAACTAGGTAGTATCCCCCAATGTTGATGATTACCTTCACAAACATCAATAGGACTACATGCACATTTCTATCCTAATCATTCAAGGTCGCTTTTGTGCACTTGTATAAGTTACACCATTTGCATGTATCATGTTGCTTTAGTGCTCCTTTGGGGAGGCTTGTGATGATTTATTGCATAATATTAAAAGAATTGTGATATAAATGATGAAGCCTTTTGTGCCATAATTCGAAAACATATCAGCTCTGCACCTTCTCTCCCTTTGTGCTCAATGCATCATAATCTTCGACATCTAGCTTTTGAAGGTTCTTCACTCAAACCCTAATATGCTTCACTTGTCATGTGGTGATCTGTCTTAGGAATTATTTCCCTTTGGTGAATATCACATCATAACCACAATAAGTTAGATTCTTATCTTGACATGATATAAATATCACATCCTTAAGCCTTAGAGGGGAACTTGAATCCCTTTGAAATGTGATTGTATCAATACTAATCGCATTGTACCTTCCATCATCTCCCATATTGATGTGCATATGGAGATATTTCTCCTCCAAGTCACTGAAAAATTATTTGTTCCTCGTCATGTGGAACTAGCCAACACTATCTAAATACCACCCACTCCCCATCATTATGATTTCCATTCATTCAATGAGGGTGAAATCCAACTAGAATTGTGAATCTGAAGCTTCACGTGCCACTCCTCTTGAGGTCTTCTTGCATGAATTCTTGTGTGGAAATTTTTTGGCATAGTTCTTGAGCCCATGATATTGAAATCACTTGACTTTGGAAAATTATTTCCTCTTGCCCCCTTGATTAGATTCTCTATTAAATTGGATTTCTTCCCTTTTCCTTTCTTTTCCTTTTTAGAAAAGGTACAATTTACTTCATCTTTACACTTCGATGAAGTCTTTTCTATAGTATTCTTCCTTATCTTCTCCTATAATAAAACAAAGCATAGACATTCCCAATTTAGTAGCTTCTCCCTCCTATTCACCGAATCTTGGTTTTTTTCTAGCACTTATGAAGGCCTAGAAAGGATATGATTATGGGATCATCTTTTACAACCATAACATAAACACTCTCATGTTCATCATGACAATGTGTGAACCTACTCAAGTACTGTTGCATAGGTTTTCTCTTCTGTATCTTGAGATTTTGAAGATAGTCCTTGAGTGTCAATTATTGTGGTCACTACTATTCTATAGCAACTATGTGAGTGCTTTCCACATTTCATATGAGTCTCTTTCCTATGGATATTTGAGAAAATATGGTCTCGTACTTCCTCCAATATGATTCTCCTCACCTTGTGCTACACACTTCTTCCATTGTATTAGATTCTAAGTGTTAGCTGCTATCCATTTCTGGATATCATCACAAATGAATTCCTTCAACTCATTATCTTCCAACACTACCTCCATGTAGTCCTTCCACGCAATGTAATCCATGCTTCCATTAATGGGATACTTGAGCTTTAGTCCATAGAATGTCATCCTTATAGATTTGAAGAATTGATACTGTAATTTTGACCCTCATGCAACGAAAAGTTCTAAATATCTTCTCTCTTATGAATATTGCTATGAAAAAATGTCAAAATAAATTTGTAGATATGAAACTCCCCATGTAATTTACTAGAACATAAGACTCAAATATACTCTACTTATATGTGGAATTCAATTCATAATCAAGAAGATAAATCATAAACACACATCAAGATTTATCACACATACAGAGAGATTTATCTAGGGAAATGAACTACTCAAAACATATTCCTATATGTACTACATTAATCAAAGAATAGAGATGAAATACAAAGTTTTCCCAAGCTTGAGAAAAACCTACAATTGTATAGTGTATCCCTCTTCTTGACTAACTAACTATGGCCAACACTTAGCCAATTGTCAAGCGCTCAAATCTCCTATTCCCTTTCACTCTTCCTTGAGGAATGAGGTCCCAATTAATTAGGAAATTCCTCAATTTGAATTTTGCAATCCATCTAGGCTCATCCTCTGACAACATGCACCATTTGTACACTTTAGAATAATCTACAACTAATAGTACACTTCCTTGGAATATTTGTTTGAACTCGGTCACTCAAATTTTCTAGATATATCCTTTATTTTTCATGGATTGGTTAGTTAACTCGTTAATGACTAAGTGATCTAATGTTTCACTTCCATGCTTGGACACTACTACTTCTAATAGTTAGAACTAGTTTAACTAACCATAGCTCAATTTAATTGAAATAGGTTTCTACAAATTATTAGGCAATCATACTAAACCAAACTCAAGCTTCCCCAGCTAGAATTAACTAAGTTAGTTGAGTGATAATTTTCATGTCACATGAGTTAAATACCTCCAAAAATTTTGTTGAAATAAAAATTCAAATTTTAATCTAGTTTGACCAAGGTAAAGTTAAACTAAGGTTTTCTTGCTTCATTTTCAACAATTAGAACGAGTTGAAATTAATTATTACTATTTATATTCCTACTTATCCTCGTATGTATTTTACTTATGTGATTCCTATGGCTATTTTTAGGTAGTACTAAAAAAGTGTTAACGTATTCTTCTAATATTAGTGACTTAACTACCTAAGGAATTGAAACTTCAGAAATTAACTTTGCTTTTCCAAAATTTCATTTGAAATTTTCTTTTATTTGTATATGAAACTCAATATTGAATATTACTCAATGCATGATTAATACATGACATAGTTGATTGTATCGATATTATGCTCCTACTTCAAATATCCAATGACATGGGTCCCCATGAATCCAATAATGATGGTTATGAGCTAATTATTTTCATCAATTGAAAACCTACCCCTAAGTACCAATGCATCACTTAGCATTTACCAATTAGTGGAAATTATACTTAATTAATTCACCCTAGACATAGTGACATGTGAGTGAGGGAAAAATTGACATCAATTAAACAATACATATTATTTAAATGTGACATGTTATCTTATTTTGATGAGCCTCCTTCACACATGGATATAAGTTTTTTCCCTTCATTTCAAATCGATATAAATGTTGCATAATGAGATACATGAAGTTTGAAATTTATTTTATAAATTAAGTACATATTTTTTTGTTACAACTATATTTAATACTATTAATTTACTTTGTACAACAATTTGTATGGCTCATTTTTACTATTATATGCACATCCCTAAAACCAAAAGTGGTTTCTAAAAACTACATATTTGGGTGGTATGTTATGCAGAAATCAATGCGTTAATGCATCCTTACTATAAATTTTTCACTAATAACAATTTAAGATAGAATTATACATATGGAAGCACCAATTATTACAGTATTATAGCAAATTAAGCAACAATTTCAGTTTACTATAAATAGCACGACATATCCTCAAAGGAGTATTTATTTCTAGTCTCAATGTGATAGGTTTTGGGAGAAATTAATTGAGAGATATTGTTCTAACAAATACCCAAAGCCCTAAATTTAAATAAACAACAAATACCTTCGTAAAATTCTCCAAGACATGTTGCCCCTATAACATTGGGCTAAAAGAAGTATAGAAGCTAGGGTTTATCTTATATAAACTCATTTATAGAAGACATAGTTACCTCTCACACTCACATTAACTCCATATTAACATATTCCACCTTAACCTAATGCTATCTATATTATCATATGTCACATGGTTATCATACTATGTCATTGACTAGCATATGGTGCCTCCATAAGCATGATAATCATGGGTTAGTATATGCTACCTCATGTGCTTGCATTAGGTCAAGATTGCAATATATCACCTTCATGCTCATGATGGCCATAGATTAGAACATGACCAATTTTGGTAGCATTGAATCTTATTAATTGTATCTTACCTCATGATGTTTGCAAAAACAGTTTTTGATTAACCTCATTCTTTTTTCCAATGCGATGCTAGTGTTGCCTTCTTATTTCTCTTTTCTTTGTTAGAATGACACTACTATAATCACTTCCCATATTTAATTTTTTATCTATCATTCATCCCTTCTCTATGAGTAAGTGTTACCATTGTGAATTCACATTGAATCCACCGTGAGGAAATTCATTAACCTCTATGATGCAAACATCTAGCTCATCCCAACATGTTCCTAAAATTTCATGTGTCACCTATAGCTAAGTATATGTATGGTATCATTCTATGTTGTTGATGATTTTACAATGAAAATATTATTATTGTTATTAGAATTGATCATGCTTTACTTGCATGTTCAAGTCATTGTATCTCTTACATATTAATCATAATATGCTCATACTAATAATATAGTTTATTTATTGGGTCACCTACATGAAATTTAGATTTAGTGATAAAAAAATCATCATTTAGATTCCATAACTTAGGTCCTATCATTATTATCTAGTAGTTAAACTAGCTTGTCAGTTATCCCAATATTCTTGCTTTGTTGATGTTTCTTTCTCATTTTTCTTATTATTTCCTCCTATCATACCCCCTTGCATTTTACTTGTATCAATTCTCAAGGTACTTGGGCATTCACATGTCCTACAACATATTTAAGTTTGGAAAGTGAAGGATTCCCTCATAATATTGATGCATCAACTTGCATAGTGAGAAACCCTAGTAGATTTCTCTTGTGGAATATCTAACTTATCTCCTTCCTTTCAACTTACTACTAATCTCTGTTTGTTATTAATTAAATTCCTATAGCCTTGGAGGGAGGGGGTGTGTGTGGTGGAGATGAATGTAGCATGTGAGATATACACATGTATATAAATCTACCCACCTATTGGTAGGTTCCTTTCATGGTTCATTGCTATGTAATATTCCTCCATGAACCACACGATAATGATATTAGAGGAGTTCCACATTAAATTCCATATATTATATATAGAATATATATTAACCAAGGAGTGTCAAAATTATAATTAAGGATGTTTACAAAGTCATTTGCTGATGTAAAAAAATTATGATTTGAACAATCATATTGATACTAAACTCCTCACCTCCCCTCATCTCATGAGGGGATGTTTATTCTTAGTTTGGTATTTTAAATTTTGGAAGGAAAAGGATTACGATTTGATATTTCACCATACTAGTGAACTAAGAGGAGAAGCCATGGTAAAAACTCTAATTCCTTTTACCCCGAGCATGCATGCATGGTTAAAACAAAAACCTTTTTTACCCTCCATATGCATAATAAAAAACATATTCTAGGTTTGGAAGTCCTTATAATGATCGAGAATATTGACAAATACATCATAGTTAAATGCTTATGTTTGAAGCTTGGTTGCACTACAACCCATTGAAAAGCCTCAAAAATCAAATTTAACACTTTGTTTCAGTCAATACCATAAATTTCTTGAAAACCCAATTTATTTAGGGTTACTTCCAACCCATTGTCTCCCTTTTTTTAACAGCTTTAGATATTTATCTTTTCAATTTCTTTGAAAAGATAACACATGGAATTTTGCATTGTCTATCCTTGTCGTCAAAATAACAGACAGTCTACCATAATAATTTTGTTCATATTCTGTTAATGAAACTGCTGCCATGTGGAGTTAATGAAAACTTATTCGATTTCATCTCCCTTTGTTGAGATTCTATTCCCGATACAAAGAATAACAAAGTAATTGTATAAAATATCTTATTGCCGGATTGTTGAAATATGAGCTAATCTTTTGCTTTTGCAGTAATACGCATGGCTAATATTGTTTATAGAGTTGGATGACATCTCGTCATTTCTAAGTCAAAGATCAATCCGGATGCCAAACTCCAACATCAAATCCCGAGTACACAGTTTTGTGATTGATTCCACGAGCTTAGTTTCTTTCGCAATGTCATCAATATAAAAATTAAGCTAATGTGTGTATTGTGCTAGTTTTTGTTAGGTTATTATTCGTCTATTATTTTTGTGTCAGTTTTTGTTATGTTATTATTCATCTATTATTTTTGTGTTAATTTTTATTATGTTATTATTCGTCTAATTACTCTTTTATTCATTTTGTTCATGAATAAATAAATGAGTAGAAGGTTATTTAGCTGATACAATCATTCTGCTCCTTTTGTATTTATTTTCTCCCAAGAATCACTTATAATATATATGTTTTCTTATTTTTGATATGTATTATTGAAACTAGCAGTGATTTATCTCTATCAGTTTGAGAGAAATGAAACTTGCTTTTATATTTAATGTCCTTTATTTAAACTGTATTAAGATCACTTTTGTTTTATTTAATTTATGAATGTACTTATGAAATAGATATGTTTAAGCATAGTTTAGGTTTTAGTTTAGGTTTTATATAATTAGCATAGATTAAGATTAGTTTTTTCATGGTGTTCTTCTTTGCAAGAGGATGAATTTAAAGGCTAAGAGAGTCTTAAAACCTATTGATAACCACCACACCAAAATCTAGGGTTATTTAAAAATCATAGGTATGGTGCATTTCTCCCTGGTTGACTAGGGTGCACTAAACCATGTCCATAAGAACTTCAGTGGGAACTAGTTAAATGGAGAAAAAAAAATAGCAAGGAAGATGGCCAACTCATAGAATGGCCCTCATGAATTTCAAGACATCAAATGATATGTTATGTTTGACATTTTGTCTCAAGTGGAACACTAGAAAATATTATTGTAGCAATTCCATTTTCAATCTTTCTATGATTTATTAATTAATCATAAGAGAAACTTCTTAATCAAGAGAAACTTGACAACAAGCTCTAGGCCCATTTTGATTATGATTATGATTATGAACTTACTATTATTGAAATGTCAAATATTAGAACCTGGTGATAAGTGATGTCTATCATGTACCCAACCTTAGTGCAAATTTATTGTTAGTGCCTAAACTAACCTAGAATAGAAAAAAATAAAACTTTTGGCTAGATTAGTTTATTAAGAGAGGCATGAGGAATAAAAATTTTTGGTGTTCCTAAATTTTTCTTAGAAGTAAAGCAGCAACTATATAAGCTACATGGAATCACAATAAATACTAAGGACAAATTACACATAGCACACAATGATGATTGTAGAATCCTTTGCACTAAATTGCTCAGACATGTAAATATTTTAAGCTTTAGTTTGAAGGTGAAATGAAACATGGCTATTGGTCAATTTGCATTTTTTCCCTTTGGTCAATTATGTGAAGGATGTATGGTGAAGAAGCACCTTCAAGTTTTCCTTGAGATAGCTAAAGCTTGTTAAGAAATAAACTCAACTCGAACTTATCCATAGTGGCCTTTGTTTCATGAAAAAGTCATGATTAGATACTTTAAGCTATGTATTATCCTTCACTCATGGAATTTCTAGGTATACATGGGTGTATTAAGTAAAGGATAATATTCAAGTCTCTTCAAATTTAAAGGAATTAGAGCATTTGTTGAAAAGAAATGTGGAAATGGTGAAGAATGTGAGAGGAAAGAATTTGGAAAGTGATTACCACTTAATAGTATGTTGTAATATATATATTTACCTTACACACCTCAATATAATGACATCACTAAGAGAGGAGCTAGAAATTATTGGAATATCATAATTCTTGATTAGGCCAAATATTTATCAACTAAGCACTTGCTAGAAGACGCATACATCTCAAATCATTTGTTAAATGCTTATTTGACTAAAATTGGTTTCCTTAGGTTGTGGGTATAGTAAAGAAATAGTGGATGGAAAATCCCAATTAAATAGGTTAAAGCTAAATCAAATTTTTTATAGACAAAGGAAGAAACTAAATAAGAAGAATTATTAGCATATAATGATGAGAATTTTGAAGAGTAGAAGGCCTAAATACTCTTTCTTTATAGCAAATATGGGAACACTGCCTAATCTTATCAAACATAGCATATGTTAAGCATGGAACTTGAGAAATAAATTCCATGCCTGATTGGGTGCATTACAACCCTAGCAAATATTCACTCTTAAACTATACATAGAATTCTTGTTTGATTTGTGAATGGTGGTATTGTTATGGAAAATTTCATTTTAATATTTATACCTACTTGTGTTGCATTATTTATTCAAACTACTTCATAAATAAAATTGAAAAGATAATTATCTTTCACCATTCACTTAGCACATTTCAATTTTCATTAAAAAAATTGCATTGGGATAGTAGTTTTGAATGTTGAAAATAATATACATTAAGGAACATTTTGGTAGTTTCAATTGGATTGGATAGATTTTTCCTTGTTTTAAATTAAGAAAAATAAAAAAATTGTTTCTTTAATAGATAGGTTTAATAAAAGCAAAACTGAATTGCATTGTTTTCATTTTCAAGTTTCGAGTTTATTTAGTCCAAAAAGAGCTAGAAACATTATCTAATCCACTCTCATACCTTTACACTCATCAATACCCATTAAAATAAAATCATTGAATTAAAAATAAATTAGAATTTTTTATTTTTAGTAGACAAACATTAGCTTAACTCATAGGACCTTGACCTAACAATAGAGAGTAAGCTCTCTAAGGTTGTAAAGGAAAAGTGGGAAATTGATTAGTGAGCGTAAAATCCATTAATACAAAAAGGCCATTGTCATGGATATAGCTCTATCATATATGTCAAGAATAAGATCATATAGGGAATTTGGAGTGATATCCCCTTTACAGTGAAACAACTTGTTTTAGGGTTTGTATATTATTTTCTATATAGGGGATTTGGACATGAATGGTATGAATCCCTATAAAATTTCAAGTTTTGCTTCCCTACTCACACATGTCATCAAATCACCAATTATGAGGTCATAACCATATGGTCTCTTCCTAGGTCATCATTAGTGACTATGGGTGGGAAGTACTTCTAGTATCTAAGGCATATGTTATATCCTCGTTCAACATTTGTGAGGTAGTTTCCCATTAGATTGACTATTATGTATGGGTTACTATAACTATATCTCATAACTTCAATAAATATATATTAGAGATTTGACATCCCTCAATATTTTTGGTTTTAATAATTCCTCTTTGACCAAGACCTCGTTTTCTTAAGCTTTATATTTTGTTTGATATTCCTTCTCGTTATTAGTGTCTAATTCATAATAAGCTAATTCATTTTCTCTTAGAAACAAAATGCATTTTCCCACCATGGTTGAAAAATATATTAATTGATATAGTAGAAAACGAGAAATTCTTCTTGACATAGAACTTATCCCCACCACATGGTGATGGTTGTCACCAAATTTCTCATTTTCATAATCTATTAATAACTACAATGATTACCTTATTTTACAAATACTTTTTTCTACTTAATACGTATTTGGATTCCTAACACCAATATTGTCAACTTCCTAAGACCAACAATTGTCCATTCACATAGTGTACACTAAATTCCAAAGAAAGAAATATCAAGTACTAAAATCTAGTGAAAAAGGAGGGATGAGATGTGCACATTGATATGTTACAAGCCATCAATCTACTCATTTCTTCTGTCATTCAATGGACTATAGGTAAAATGAAAGAGGTATCCATCATGTATATCTTCATTTTGTTTGGGAAGTTTAGGTATAGTGGAGGGAAGTCATAAATCTAGTATGTGTATGTTGTAGTGGCTACAACCATCCCCCAAAATTTTGGCCTGCACCATTTTCAGACTCTCCCTTGAGAGTTTCATTTGATGACTACACACATGCTAGTTTGATCCGTGAGCTCATGTGAGCCATCACATCTACCTTTCTTGTTAATTTCATTCAAGTTTCTGTATGTTGGTTTCCAAGTCATGTTTGTGACCATTTTCTAGTTATGCTCGAAGTCTTCGCTTTGTATGTGCTTGTTATGTTCACTATGAAATCATTTGTCACACTCACACATAGAGTCATGTTCACTATCATGCAAGCTTTGTCTAATAAATGAATGGTAAATCGCGACTATTGCACTTTTCATTTGCACCATCGCTCAGTTATGTTGAACATGTGTGTCTCGATGGTTTCAGTTGCTTCATCATTGAGTCATATGAGTGTGTGTTTACATGATCATCGATGCATCTTTCGATCATTCACACACTTAGTCATTTTTGTTGAAGTCTTGATGACCAAACTCCCCTCTCATAGCGAGAACATCACATTGTCATTGACTCGGTTGACTATCAAACAAAACAATACAAAAGCAACAACCTAGTCTTTTCAAGTTGTGCTTCCCACAAGCAGTTCAATCAATTTCCATGTTGACCACCTAGATAGTAAGACCCAGCAGTCACCCCTAGACTAACTCCCTTCAAAAATTTCAGAGAGGCCACCAACCTCACTCGCTCAACTCACTAAGAAAATTGTGTAGATAGGTCGAAGATACATGAAGTTACCATCCCTATCTCCTTTAGAAAATTGTACAGTTTTCCTAGTTAGTCATTTGGATAGTTGATCGGCTACTCATCCATGAAATTGCATAGTTTTCATGAGTAGGCCTTCTGTTGTATAGCAGTCTGCTCAGATCAGAAATTATGCAAAGATGATCAGTAGGATGACTTCCCAAATTCAGTGTACTTTCCCCACCAATGGCTCCTGGCAGTAGAATCCCAGTTCCCTCCAGGAATTGTGTAGTTTATGTTGCGATGAACTGAGAAGCCAACAACCAGTGACCCAGTAGCCAACTGTAAGTTCCCTTTAGGAATTACACAATTTTGGATGCATGTGACCCCATCAGCGAACTGCCAGCTCCCTCTAGGAATTGCACAATTTTAGCTCCCAGTCTCTCAGGCAGTTCCTCCCAAAAATTGCTCAATTCCTGCATACTGACCCTTCTTGCAGCCTAACCGTTCCTCTAGAAAATTGTACGAAATTGGTTGTCCATCCCACGCTTCCCGTTAATTCTGAAAAATGCACAAAACATTCTTGCCTTGCCATCTTGTAACCCAAACTATCCCTCCTAAAATTTGTGCAATTTATTAGCCGAGCCAGACCTCGTAGACAATCAATGTGGACTCAGATTTCCCATCTCCATCACTCATTGACTCTTGCGTAGTTTTCATCGCCAGTTCCTAGAGCCATCATCTCGCTTCACAACCTTGTTGCCTCTCCCAGTCACCTGCATCTGAAATTTTCATGTGCCATTGTACACTATGAGGTTTTGGATTTGATATCTTGTCATCATAAGGACTGGAGGTACAGGTACACTAACAAACATGGCAAGATGATGAATTGGATGAATTAAGGGATCACATGCATAAGGACAAGTTCACCAACATAGAAATGAATGAAGCATGTGAAGTAGACGAACGTGACAAGTATGCACGTTCACAAATAGATGAGCCTATCAAGCCTTCGACCATGCAAGAAGAGAACAACATGCTAAAGCTTCATCAAGCGAGCTAAGGACCGTCGAGGACTCCATGCACTTCACCATGTGGAGGTGAAGATATGATACACCATGAAGACACACATCATGGAATAGCACTATAACTTGACATGCACTCCAGCAGCAGCACGATTGTACTAGCACTATCATCTCAAGTCATGTCAAGTCATGTCATGAGTGATGTCACCCACATTTCCACTATGGGATATCTTTTCAATCAATGTGACGTAACGTGGAAGTCCAAGAGACTCTATTCACACGTGTATTTTTTTTTTCTACGTAAAGACTAATCTATTGTATTAATAAAGAAAGAAAATATTTACAAAGAGGTACTAGCCTCTGAGGATGGATAGAGCCACCCTCTGTCTGAAGAGCATAGCAGGTACTCAAGGCTACCTGAATTACAAAGATAGAAGCAGTAGAAGTAAGCATGAGCAAAACGGAAGCAGGTAGTCCTCCGACTTACAAGGGAGATTCCTCCAAAAAGAAAAACAGCAGCAGAATTGTAGAACCAAAGAACATTTGCTGCTGATATCATCGCAACAGTTGAGGGTAGGAAGACAAGTAGTTCCAGAGATCTGGAAACATTGCGAGTTCTGGGCATTCCTCTACCCCAAAAACAGAACCTGGGTTTCTCGGAAAGAGAAGAGACCCCTCCAACACTCCAAAACTTGACCATAGAGCATCAGAAAAAACAGTAATTTAGCCTTCGAAGGCTTACCTTATGCTTTGTTATCGAAATCTAGCATAGTAGCATCTTCGTTCACTGGCAGTCGGGAATCTGGTGGGTGTGCTGGCTGCTGAAGCGAACCCTGATCAAGAGCATGCTCCTCAGGATTGACTATGCCTGGAGGAGGAATAACGACATTGCCAATTTCTGCCCTCACTTGGGCATTACCAGTCTGAGCCAGCTCCCCATCCTCTTCCTCCTAGCTGTCGAAGTCTTCATCTTCTTCCTCAGTCGCGATTACAGTTATCAGCAGAGACACTCGTGATTGATTTCTCCAGCATCTGAATGTGAAACGGGATGTATGCACTTGACTATCTAGTTGGTCCGACTCCTCTGAAGGAGAAGGCAGAGGCACTACCATAGCCAGTGGCTAAATTTCCCTTGCTTGAACCTCCTGTCTTCGACTCATTCCCCAAACAGCTCCTCTTCTCGGGACCCCACGTTGCCTCGACGCCATGAGCACGGAAACTTGAGAGCTGTTGACAGTGGGAGGCCCAGTATCCAAATGCAGAGCCTGAACTCTGTCCCCTAGAACCGGCCTAGTAGAAACCTGAACCAAAGTATGAGTCCTCACTATAGTTTTGGCCTGCCAAGGTCGAGAGAGCATGCTCTAAGCGGAGGTGAGGCCTCTGCCACTGCGCACACTACCAAAGATCGTCTCCTCTCCACTCTGCTCGAAGCACAACATAAAAATACACCAAACATGCCAAAACTGGAGCAGATACGCAGTTAAGTAATCTTCTTTTCGGAATTATCTGGATGCCTCCATAGCGAACCCCAACGAATTAGCGTACAAAGCAGTTAAGTCCCCTCGCGTGAACCCATATCCCCTCTGCACTACCTTCTCCTCGGCCTTTAAAGGCATTAATGCCTAGCAGAGCCGCCTAGTGTGGTCGTCGTGGCAGGCCACCTTAACATGCCAGCTGCCCATCGCTATTTATCAAATTGCCACCCGCATCCGGGTGAGAATCATCCTGTATTTGCGTGTCTTTATCTATTAGTGCTTGGAAGGTGGATAGATGATCCATCGAAACTACATCATTTAGATGGCCAACTGAGAGGTCTTTCTCATTTTCCACCCCTAAATTAGCAAGGAAATCAGCTGGCTTGTTCCCATCCCTTTTTATATGCTTGAAGGAAACAACTGTGTTCTCTTGCAGCCAATGCTGTATTTGTTCCAATCTAGATGCTAGTCTCTAGCTAGTGCTGATCTTGTGAACTTGGGAACCCTGTTGGAGTTTTAAGGCCACGTTTATTAGAAGTTGGGAATTCCCTTCCACTATCAACAGAAAATAATTGCCCTGCTGTGCTAGAGTAAGACCCTTCCATAGAGCCTCCAGTTCCGCTGCATTGTTGGTATTCCACCCGATTGTGCCATAGTAGGTGAGGTGGGGTTTACGCTGATGGTCTCTGATAATGCCGCCATAACGAGTCTGACCCGGATTGCCTTTCGATGCGCCATCAAAGTTCAGTTGGAACATGTTTATGGGAGGTGGCCTCCACTTTACTGAATGGGTTTGGTGCTTTACAGGGCTGTCCTTGATAGGAACCTTATCTAGTATCGTTATCTGCCAATTGTTCCAGATGGCCAGCTCCTGAGGTTCCTTTGGGTAGTCATCTTGGGACCAGTTCTTTGTGGAAAGAGTTTCTCTGATGTTGTTATGAATTCCCTTCCATACCTGCTCCATTGTCATTGATTGACCTATGAAGATCCTCTTGTTCCTTTCCTTCCAGATATTCCACATCAAGAAACCGAGTATCGTTTTCCAAAGGATGTTTAGAATTTTACATTGGTATGGTGTTTGAGGCCATTGACGTATTGTGTCTTTGATATCCCCCAAAACTCGAACTTCCTTTTGACATCGAAATGCCACCTTTTCCCAAATCTTTCTACTCAGTTGGCACGTCTGCATTAGGTGTAAGGCTTTTTCTTCTTCCTGATTTCATATGAGGCATATGGAAGGACCAAGGAAGCCCCTTTTCCTGAGGTTATCCCAGGTTAGGATTCTATTATATGAAAGGAGCCAGAGAACGGTGGAAACCTTCGACCAGATTGGTGGTTTCCAGATTTTGCCCCATATCTGATCTTTATCCATTCTGTCTTTTATGATGATCCTGTAGGCCTCCTTTGTGGTGAATGTACCCTTCTCCTCATAACCCCATCTCAATGTGTCCAGACCTGCTTGCTTTAATATCCTGCGTTTTTTTAACTCGGTGTTGAGAGTGAGTTGGTTGTGATTTGAGCTGCGTGGTAAAATAAGGCTAGTTTCTTTGCACTCTCTCTACTCTTGATTATTCGGTTCTTTCCAGAAATTGCTTATTTTCTCCTGCGGGGTTATCTCCCAATCATGAATAGTTTGCATGCAATCCTTAAGATTTGGTAGCTGTTGCCAGGAGTCTTCCCAGAACCTGGCAGTAAGACCATCTTTCACCTCCCAAAAGCTATGTTTTTGGATGAGATCTCTATGCTGTATGGCCGAGTTCCATATTAGCGATCCTTTACTTGTTTCAGACATTCTGATCCTTTCTTCTAAGGGTAAGTTCCTTGAGTACTTTGCTGTCCAGAGACATGCCTAGGGGGTATTGAAGTTTGAAAGCCACCTCCACCATATTTTCACTCCCATGGTCTTATTACTTTGTTCCGGGTCTCTGAGTCCTATTCCTCCTGCCAACCTAGGAATACACACCTTTTCCCATCGAATGATAGCCCATTTTCTGTTTGGTCCAGAGCTGCCCCATAGGAAATTTCTCTGTAATTGTTTGATTGCCTTAAGTACCCATTTTGGCGCTGCTAAAATGGAGAATAAGTAAAGTGGCATGGATTGCAAAACGGACTTGATAAGCACAATTCTAGTGGCCATGTTAAGCGATCTATAGGTCCAAAGGAGAAATTTGTCTTCAAATTTTTCAAGCAGGATTGTCCACAATGAATGCTTGATGGCTGATGCTATAAGAGGAGTGCCTAGATAAGAGGAGGGCAGAGAAGCCTTGGAGAAGCCAAGAATACGCGTTATAGCGCTTTGGGTATATGGAGGGGTGTTAAAGAAGAATACTTGGGATTTAGCATTATTTATGAGGGCTCCAGAAGCTTTTGAAAAAGAGTCCAAGATGGATTTGAAAGAGCGAGCTTCTTGAACGGAAGAGTGGCCGAATAACATGTTATCATCAACAAATTGTTAATGAGAAACTGCTGGGAGATGGTGAACGGAAATTCCTTTGAGCTTATGTGCTAGAATGGCGGCTTTAATGCTTCGCCCCAGTCCTTCAGCAAGGATAACAAACAGAAAGGGTGACAAGGGGTCTCCCTGCCTAATGCCCCGAGATGGACGAAAGGTGGGAGAGGGAATCCCATTGATGAGGATAGAAAAGAAAGATGAGGAGATGAGACTACTAACCCATCTAACCCATGGGGGAGCAAATCCAAAAGCCAGGAGAGTTTTTTGCAAATAATTCCAGCTAATACTATCGAATGCTTTTGAAAGATCGATTTTGAGAAGCATCCCCGGCTTCTTTAATTGTTTGAGAGAATGCATTATTTCATGGGTGAGGATGATCCCATCAGTAATTTGACGCCCTTCAACATACCCGGATTGTTCAGGAGAAATGATGAGGGGCAGCAAGGGCTTCAACCTTAGAGCAATAACCTTTGAGACATTTTTATAAATGATATTACATAAAGTAATGGGCCGATACTTATCTGGAGTGTTGGATTCTGAAGACTTGGGGATTAATGCTATAAAAGTGGCATTCATAGCTAGATACATCCATCTGAGAGTCCTTGATTCCTCCACGACCTGCCATACTTCCCATTTTATTAATTCCCAGAAATGCTGAAAGAAATTTGACGTGAACCCATCTGGGCCAGGTGCTTTCCTTGCTTTCAGTTGGTTCACCGCTAATTCTACTTCTTGAAGTCTGATCGGTTTAAGAAGCAGAGTATTCTGATCTTTAGAAATTATTCTTGGAATGTGCCTGGTGATGTTATCAATGGCCGCTGATCTATCGATATTTGGTTCTTGATTCATCTGTTTGAAGTAGTTAATGAACTTCGTTTCTATTCCTTCATGGTTTTCGACCTTGATTCCTTGCTCATTATTCACAGAGGATATTTGGTTGATCATGCGCCTTTGGACTGTTGTTTTGTGAAAGAATTTTGTGTTCTTTTCACCTTCCTTCAGCCACCTAATCCTGGACTTCTGCCTCCACAATGTCTCTTCCTGCAGATCTCTTTCTAGAATTTGCTTTTCAATTTCTTGTTCTTGCTGTGTCAATTCCTCGGATTGGCCATGAGAAATTATTTTTTGTTGGTTTTCCTTCATTTTTTGAATTAGGATTTCCTTTGATTTGAAAATATTACCAAATGTAGATTTATTCCAACGTTTTATTTCCTCTTTGAGATACTTCAGTTTCTTTTGAAATAGGGCCATTCTTGTCCCCTCCGTTGCCCTAAACTTAGTCTAGGTTGTCTTTATAAATTCATGGAAGTCCGGATGAGATAGCCAGAAAGATTCAAATCTGAATGGCCTCCTTAAACTTTTGCCTGGTCGGTTCCAGTTTAAGGCAATGGGCCAGTGGTCCGATCCTGAATAAGGTAGGATTGAGGCTGTGAATTCTCCGCCCATGTGTACTGCATTGTTAGAAATTAGGAAACGATCCAGACGCGAGGCCACTTGCATCGGTTCCGTTCTCTTGTTGTTCCAGGTATAAAGGCCATTTTCAGTAGGAATATCAATCATCCAATTGTCTTGGATGAAATATTTGAGTAGAGTCCCATCTCTGTTAATTCTGCAACGTCCTCCTCTCTTTTCCTCCAGAGTCGTTATCATGTTGTAATCTCCGTCTGAGATCCATAGCGGGTGCATTTGGCTTGCATTAAGCTGCGTTAATGCATCCAATATTTCAGCTTTCTGCTAGATTTCTTGTGGAAAGTATACATTTGTAATATGCCCATCAATATTTGTGCCAATGAGATGAAACTTGGCTTGGATGAAATGTCTATTTGCATGTATATTATCCATATGTATCAACCTTGCGTCCCAAAGGATTGCCAAGCCTCTTGAAGCGCCTTGAGCTTCCACTGTTGTGACCTGCACTGCCGGCCAGGCCTTAGCTGCTACTTTTTCTAAAACTACTTGTTTACATTTGGTCTCTTGCAGGAAAATAATTGCTGGTTTTTCCTCCATTATCATGTTTTTAAGGAGTCTACCTTTCTTCTGGCCGTTAAGCCCTCTAATGTTCCAAGATATCAACTTGATTGGGAATGTTTGGGGTGTATGTTAAAATACCTCGTTAGCTGGGCGTACCTACCTGAATCTACCAGGACTTCTCCGACCTTGATGGTTCTCTCCAGAGTTGACTTCCTTCCACGCTTTTTGCTATCCTTTGAAATAAACGTCCCATCCCATTTGCTGCTTGTTTGCACCCCGAGTGAATATTTCTTCCGGGCTTTATGCAGAACCTCCACTAGTTTGTCCACTTGTGTTGCAGTTATCCTGTCAAAGTTCTTAGTTTTGCAAGCGGCCTCCAGACCAATAATGTCCAGTTCCCCTATATCAATTTTTTTTGTGTCCTCATCCATATTTTTGACTTCTTGATGGCTTTCTTCTTCTTCCCGTGCTTGTACTGCGCCTGAATCCGTTGTGTCTATCTCCATCTCTGATTGGCTCTAGATTGTCGATTTGGTGCTATGGGTGTTTCCGTCCTGTACCTCGATTTTTCCTTTTGATGACGCTTTGCGATCCTCTAACATGTCCGGATTTGTGATGCTCTTGGATGACAGAGGATCTTGGACTTGTTGCTCTTCCTCAACTAAAACAACAAAGCTATTACTTATTGAAGGCTTTGAAGGATCCTGCGTGACCTACCTGTTCTGAGATGGCTATTTCTTATTTCCTCTTCTGCGATTAACCACTTTGGTGAACCCATCGGTCAATTGCTTGTCCTGATCTTGTTTCGTGGACTTCTTATTTAGCGGGAAATCTCGGAACAGGTGCCCTAAGGCATGACATTTTCTACACCTAAAGGGCACATGTTCATAATCTATTAACTGGTACCATTCTTCATCCTCATGAGTTAGTTTTACCTTGTCCGGCAGGGGTTCCTTTAAGTCCATGTAGACGCAAGTCTGGGCAGAAGAGGTGTACTTCTTCATTTTTGTTTCTTCTGCAATCTTGACAAAGTCGCCCAGAACCTTCCCAATCTCCTGAAGTGATTCTTCTTCCCAATATTCCCATGGCAATGAGTACAGCCTGATCCAAACTGGTGGCCAGCTCATATCCTCTTTATCTGGGTTAAATTTTGTTTCCCATTCTCTGAGGAATAGACCCGCTGAGTTAAAGAAATAAGGTCCGCTCTCAAAGATTCTGTTTCTATCCTCCAAGCACTTGAAGACTGCTGTAAAGAAACCTTTTGGACCTAAATGCAAGGATATATGTCCTTTCGGGTGCCATTTTATATTAATCCAGGTCCTGAGGGCTTTCTCATTTGGCCAAATGCCTATAAATTTGCCTATGAGGGCATGATCCTTCATGTCTTGTATTCTTGCATTGATTCTGTGACTGGGGAACTCCACTGTTGGCGTATGCTTAGCAACAGGCTTGCATGTGGATGATCTCACTCTCTGATCCTCTGGCTGAGCTTGATCATTCTGTCTGTCGGACATATCTTCAGTATCCTTTTCATTTGTTCTTTGATCTTTCCCTGAATCGTTCTGGTTTTCGGGCTGCATTTCGTTAGTTGGGGAATCCCCTCCTGCCCCCTGGCGCGGGTGCATTTTCGCTGCTGCCAACTTCCTACAACTGTGATGTGCAGCTTTGCTACCTTGGGGTGGGCTTCTGTCCCTGCAGTCCACCTGCCGCTACAGGTCTGCAGCTAACCCTAGCCGCTGTACGCTGCTACTCTGCTCATCTTCACGTGCTCGTAAGAAGGCAAATTTATTCACACGTGTATTATATCTATTGTAAGACTGATCTTTAACACTTGTAATGCATGTTCCTTAACCTGTGTTCTACATCTAAATTGTTTCACCTGTTGTAATGCATAATATATTAATGGAAATGTGCTTTATATGCTGTTAACATTGTCTCGCCCATGTAGACTTCTCTCCCGGGCATCATACACCTCCCACATGAAACTTGTTGTAACAACCACGACACTCGTTTGGATTGAACCATTTATTGTTGTACGTGTTATGTTAGCTTGTATGTTGTGACTATTACATCCATGTGGATTTATCCTCCACATGCTATGTATGTTCTATTATGTTGTGTGTTTCTATCAGTGTTGTGACTACTCTGAGTCGACTTGGATCTCAATCCCACCCTCTCCCTCGATAGTGAAAGAACCATTGACACAAGTGATACTTACACTCACCAGGCACATGAACCTCACTTATTAAAGACAAAGAAAATTACTCTCCTATGTTGACAAGCAACAGTTGAGGTAGATTATTATGATAATAGCAGCCAAGCCATCGTACTCGATGGTACTCCTACACTAAAAGGTGTGATGTCTAGTTGGGACTTTAGTTGGGACTTCATACCGAGGAGATCCCTTGATGTTGATGGCTCTAGAATAGCCATTGTTTTGGCGCTAGAAGGAGGGCCAAATGACAAGTTGAGTCCTCACATTTGTTTAAATCTCTACATACCTATCATGACTAACTACCAAGTTACTCCTCCCAAGTGTATGTCTTATGGAAACAATTTCATCATCTCATAAAATCTCTCAAATAATTTGTCTCATAAAACATTTGCTGATGGATTCTATGTAGCATTGGTTAGGCATGCGGTCGACATTGCAGGCTCATGTGAAAGACATGGATTAGTTGAAGAATATATGTGTTGCACCCTGTTTGTCTATATGCTGCAAGCGCACCGCATGAACTGGTGCGCCATGCTACATGAAAAATATATTCATTCTCTTTCTCATCTGGTCACAGAGATATATCATGTATTTAATCACTTTAAGTCAAAAGAAATTGATCAAGAAATTATCAAACTATGAAAATCACCTGATGAATTTGTTGACCAGTTTTACATGTGTTTTTGTAATCTTGCATACTGATTCCCTAAAGATGAAATTGATTCGGAATTTCTTTATGGAAGATTTTAGTATCTTCTTCACATATTTGAATCCTGCTAAACACACTTCGTTGATGGAGTTGAATAGTCATAGGTAGCCACAATCCCTGTCACAAGTGACTATCTGCCTTCACCTCATTAAACAACTCCACCACCACACAGTTATGCTAGAGATCATCCATGTGCCTCTGTTGAACTATCATACTTTCCCACCCCACCTTATTTTAAGAATTTCATATATTTGGCTTGCAATACTATTTTTCGTCACATGGATTCTTTCCGTTGACCTCAATCCTTGGGTTTTGTTGATCCTCTAGATTGTACTCTCTTATGTTCTCACATTTCAAAATCCTAACCTATTGTGAACGAGGATAAAGCTATCAATAGAGTTGGTTTTATGCACCCAGCCTATGCAATTATTCATGATGAGTGTGTGTGCTAATATAAAAAGGAACCCATGGTGAAGGATCAATCCGTTCTAGCTGTGCCTCATCCCCTTTATCCTGAAATTCCTTGTGATTCTGCCACTGTTGATTTCCCCTACGAAAACTCATTTCGAGATGTTTCTACTTCTAATCATTGAAAAGACACCTTGGATATCACTCTATCATTATAACACGGAGAGGACACATATTCCTCGAAAAATCCATTCAATCTGTCATTTACCTTTCTTGAAAACACAGAGGTTGAACATCTTTACTTCTCATCTACTGCTTTTCCTAATTCACCAAATCATGAGGATGTTGACCAACATCTTGAATTTTATGATCTTGGTTGTCATGATCTATGCAATTCCTCATCTGATCATGATGTTGATTCCACCGTTGTTAATCTTTCCAAGGAATTGGTCTACTATGGTCTATTTTTCAACGAAGTAGAAACCCCACAGACTTTCGAGGAACTTTAGCCCGAGCTAATGGTTATGTCAGTCTAGCTCTCTCTTGAGGTTAGTTCACTTCCCATCAGAAAATCCTTGAATTAATCAAGTCTCCTCATCACTCTCTGCTTTGAATTGAAGATCAACCAAACACCTAGATTTCACTTCCTCCACTCAAGCGACATGATCCCATCACTCATGAGTTGGATGAATCTTACACAACAAGCACACATGCACAACATAAGTGGTCTACCTTCCTCATATTTTATTGAACATCATAGTCAAGAGAATGCACACACTCAACATATGTATGCAGTATAGCACAACACCATGGCATGTCCATAGAGTGCATGCCATGTCTGTTCACTCATTTTTGTTATGTGGTTGCTCGCAAACTCAGAGTGTGCTTGTCTTCACTGTTATATCTTTCTTGTTTATTGGTTCGCATAGCTATCTTGTTCGTGAACTATGCTAATCCAAGTTGATATTGGTGGCCACCTACCAAGTCCACTTGAACCCCCACCATCGTCTCTTTTGGCTTTTCAATTTCCTTAATTGTAGCACAATTTACTATTTTTAGCATTTTTTGGGTCCTGAACTTCCGGAGCTATTTTTAGGCCCCAAATGACATGTTTTGGGAAAACTAGGAGCAACGTGGGTCCATGGACCGATGTTCCTCTTCCCAAAGTTGTAGTTCTTGGATAAATATTTCTAAAAGGCTATTGTATGCGTCAAATGGAGATCAACCAAAGTTACAACCCTGGGAAGTTGATGTACCAAGTTACGCAAAACGGGGCCCACAATTTAGCGTTTCATCTTCTATGGTTAGGTTTAGGAATGTTAAGGGTTTTCGATTATTTATCAACAATAAATAGGCCTTTGAGCATCATTGTAACATAGTTCAAAGGCATGTAGCCACCACATCTCTTCTGAGAGATAAGCTACCATTGCCCTAGTTGTTTATTTCCATTTTCTATTTGTATGTATATCTCAGTATTTTACATTAGTGAAATGAAGTGTTATTTATGCTGCATCTTTGTGTTTATGGTTATCTCTATAATTTGTTGCATTCCTATTTAAATCCATATTAGTGCATCGAAGTACTCTGCTTTATCTTTGTTTTTCTTTGCATGTCACCAACAAGGTTAGGATATAAGGAGTTAGGGCTTGAACTAGTCGAACCTTTGCAAGACCAGCCTTGAAAAACCTGACGACCTCCCATGGAAGAGGGTGCAGGAGATCCTATCAAAATATTGCTCGAAGAAGCCCTTGAGTGACAAAGGAATGCGATGATGGACAAATTTTCCAAGGTCCTTCCGCGACTACCCAAGGGTGACACATCGGCTTCCCATATCTATTCTAGAAATTCCACACCGTTTAAGGTACAAGTTAATTTTGAAATCCCCATATTTGAGGGTCAGATAGATGCAATTGTTGTCGATAAACGGTTAAGTCTGCTATAGGGTTATTTTTCTTTTCATGATTTTTCCAGTAGGGAAAAGATTATTTTTGCTCTTCTCAAAGCAGCCCCCCACGTCATGGAATCATGGGAAACCAACTATGAGTAGAAGGATGAAAATAATAGCTCACTATTTTCAACTACACCCACCTGGAATTCATTCTGGGATGCCATCAGGGAGCAGTACTACCCTGTTGGTAGCTTCGAGGACCAATACATAAAGTGGACCACGCTACGGCAGGGAAAGGTCAAAGACATGCCGTAGTTTACCAATATTTTCCATACCCTTCACACAAAGTTGGCTATCAAGGACTCAGAGCAGTATTTGATACTCAAATATCATGGTTACCTAGCCAAGTACATCTAGGAAGAAATAGAATTCCTGAACATCTCCTTGCTTGGTATGGCATACCGATATGCCATCAAGGTTGAGTGAAAGTTTAAACAGAAGAAGCAATACTTTGGCTCTCCAAATCTGAAGCAAGGGAAAGGTCCCCCCAAACTATAAAACAAAGGAAAAAGCCAAGGCAGGGCAGCCCAAGACAACCTGCCAAAGCTACAAGAAAAGAGCGGTGCTACAAAGCTAAAAAAGGACATGGGAAAATGGTGTGAGTTCCATAAGAGCTCTACTCACAACACAAGCGAGTGTGGAGCCAAGCAGTCACTGCTGGCTGAGCTAAAGGTTTCAGAATCAGATGCATGTTCTGACTCTAAGATAGAACCCAACAAGGGGAATGACAAAGCAAAGTAGATTATTGATGCAAAGCCAAATGTCGTTGTTTCCACCACAAAGATCCAAAAAGAGGAACTCAAAGATCCAGAGGAGGAGGAGCATCACTTCCACCTTGAGATGTGGGTAAATGGATTCCTACTGCAGTTCATTGTCAATAGCAGGAGCCAAAAGAACCTCATTTCAGCAGAGGTCTTGAAGCGGCTGGGCTTACCAAGCACAACACATCCACAACCGTACACCATCGGGTGGCTTCACGAAGGATGGGATCTTCGCGTGAGCTAGCAGTGTCACCTTCCTTTCAACATCAAGCCATTCACAGATGAGGTATTGCGTGACATTTCTCCCCTTGAAGTTTGTGATGTATTATTAGGCCAACCATGCTTGTGGAAGCGACATGCTATGTATGAATCAAGGCCCCGTGTTATTATTATTACTTTGGGAAATAATATGTATAGGATACCGGAGGTAGCACTGCCTATCCCCATCTCTTTGATTATTGGAAAAGAATGTAGTATGCTCATTTCCAAAACTAGGAAATTTGTTTTCCTGAATATACGCCCTCAAGAAAATAAGAAGACAATGGCCACAACCTCTAGAGAGGGCTCCTCCACATGAAAACTCCAGATGCACAAGTTCGTGGAGGAGTACGAGGACATCTTCACCTCCCCTGTAGGGGTTCCTCTCGACTGTCAGGTCAAGCACTCCATCGATCTAACCCTAGGTGCACTGTTGCCAAATGGACCAATCTATCGGTGCTTTGTTCTGGAGAACAATGAAATCAAGAGGCAGATTTAGGAGCTACTAGAGAAAGGTCACATCTGTCTGAGTTCATCAGCTTGTGGGAGCTTGATCGTGTTGTTATAGAAGAAGGATGGGACTTGGAGACTCTGTATTGACTATCAGGCACTAAACAAGATCATTGTCCGTAATAGGTACCTGATCCCATCAATTGACGACCTCCTGGACCAACTGAAGGGGGAAAATATTTCAACAGGATCAATTTGAAGTTGGGATATCACCAGGTACCAATCGAACCCTCCTATGTGTGGAAGATTGCCTTCAAAGCCGAGGAGGGCCTTTTCAAATGGTTGGTTATGCCTTTCGGATTGAAAAATTCTCTTCCAACCTTCACAAGGCTAATGGATGACATCTTGTGCTCATTCACCAACTCATTTGTAGTGGTGTACTTGGATGACATCCTAATCTTCAGCTAGATTTGGGAAGAGCGCCTCCACCACATCCGATACGTTCTCCAAACACTATGGAAACACAAGTTATGTGCCAATTTGGAGAAATGCACTTTTGGCATGGCCCAAGTTTAGTATCTGGGATACATTATTGATGAACAGGGTTGCATGTTGATCCAACCAAGATCCAAGGCATTCGATATTGGCCTTCTCCCACCACTCTAATGGAGCTCCGCAGCTTTCTAGGACTTGCCAACAAGGAAAATTTTAAGGATGGAAAATTTTCTTGAAGTTTAAAACATTGGCGAATCTCACTAATCCCTAATATGCAAATTATAAATGTTTATTGATATATTTGTAAAATTAATCAAATTTATAATTATTTTATATATAGTCTCTATATAATGTTGGCGATTTTTATGGTAAAATAATTTTATATTCTAAAATTTGGGCGAATCGTCTTTTATAAAATTGGAAATTGGCGAATCTTTTTTGTGGAAAAATCATGGAAAATTAGCCCACTGGGCGAACATTAGCCCCTAAAATTTTCCATGCTTGCCAACTTCTACCGTAGGTTTGTGTTGGGATTTTCTCATATCACTTGGCCCTTTAGTCAAGTCACCGAAGGTGCAGCGAAAGAAAAATTCTTTTTGTCTGAATCTCAATAGAGGGCATTCACAGAGTTGAAAGATCACCTCTGCTCAACACCAGTGCTCGCATTTCCAGACTTGCAACAACATTTTGAGGTCGAGACAGATGCCTCTGACTATGTTATTGGGGTAGTCCCTACTCAACATGGGCATCTAGTGGCATATCGCAGTGAGACACTTTCAGACACAGTCTAGAAGTATCCCACTTATGAAAAAGAGATGTATTCCATCGTGCAGGCCTACCGACAATGGAAACATTACATTTGGGGAAGGAAATGGTCATCCACACAAACCACCAACCCGTCCAGTTCATACAGACCTAAGGGAAACTATAGAATGATCACCGTCAGAAGTGGTCCACATATCTGCAATAGTTCCATTTGAATATCAAGTATAAGAAGGGCAATACCAATAATCTTATAGAATGCCCCAGTCAACCACTCATCATGTCATTAACCACCGTGCTGAACTCTTGTGGGCACGAGACTGCTGATTGGCCACTTCTCTACAAAAGCAACCCAGCATTTGGCCACACATACCAAACACTCTTGGAGTGTCACCTTTATGTTCCATCAGACGAGCATGCCAAGATGATTTGGGAAGCACACTACAGTCAGGTTGTTGGGAATTTCGGGGTCGAGAAGATGGAGATAGTACTGCATAAGTATTTCTATTGGCCAAATCTTTGATAGGATGTCGGGAAGTACATCAGATCATGCACTGCATGCGCCATTACCAAACTGACAGTCAAGAAGCAAGGCCTCTATACCCCACTGCCTAACCCTAGTCGACCTTGGGAGTCCATCTCCATGGATTACATGTCAGTCCTTCCCTCCACTAAGCATGCAAACAACTGTGTTTTTTTGGTCATCGACAGGTTCTCAAAGATGGAAATTCTAGTGGCCTGCAAGAAGAATATCACGACAGAAGCCACTGCTAAACTCTTCTTTGAACGACTGTGGGTACACTTTGGGATCCCATAGTCTATCATCTCAAATAAAGACAGCAGGCTCCTCAGTACATTTTGGTCCACTTTTTGGTCGATGCTGGACACCAAACTCACTAAGTCCATAACCTTCGATCCTCAAACTAATGGCCACACAGAGGTTGTCAACAGGATGGTTGTACACATTTTGTGCATGTACAACTCAAAGCATCCATGCACATGGGATGAGAGCCTCCCCTCTGTTCAGAACAGCTACAACTAGGCTCTCTGCAGCTCAACTAGCCACAACCCTCTTTAGGTGGTCTTGGGATTCCAGCCACTATGTCCCATTGATGTGGCCATGCCATTTGTAGCTACTCATGTAGGTTCAGCTCATGTCGAGTCTCAAATAGATAAGGAAAAAAAATTCATTGAGCACATCCACCATATTCACGAAAATGTTCATGATATTCTGGAGAAATCAAATATCAAGTACAAGCAACGACATGATCAACATCGGGTGCCACACAAGTTTCACGTGGGCGACAAAGTCTAGTTACATTTGCAAAAGGAATGCCTTACACGAGCATATCAGAAACTTAGACCACTCCGATATGGTCCTTACACCATTCCCAAGGCTATGGGAGAAAATGCATTTGAGCTTAGCATTGCCCCATTCCTTGGTCTACACCCAGTGTTCAATGTGGACTGCCTTCGGCCATACTTTCCACCATTACTAGACACTTCTCACATTGCAGAACAACGCACACCCACATAGTTAAACCAGATTGCATGGAACAAGCTGCAACTAATCATATCATGGACACACAAATCAAGCACACTTGCCAGCAAAACATCCAACTATATTGAGTTGTCAAAGTAGGCCAACTCTTTCACCACGACAGGTGGCTCACTAGGGACTAGGTTCAGCAAAACATCCCTCATCTCATGGACGAAATCAACACAATGGGGACCATTGCTTCCTAAGGGGGGAGGAATGATCCAAGTGGATATTGTGGCCACCCGCCAAATCCACTTGGACCCCCACCATGGTTTCTTTTAGCTTTACAGTTTCCTTAATTGTAGCACAATTTACTATTTTTAGAAGTTTTCGGGTCCTGAACTTCTGGAGCCATTTTGAGGCCCTAAATGATGTTTTTTGGGAAAACTGGGAGCAACATGGGTCCATGGACCGATGCTCCTCTTCCCAAAGTTGTAGTTATCATATAGATCTTTCTAACAAGCTATTGTACGTGTCAAACAAAGATCGTAGGCCAATTTTATGACCCTAGGAAGTTGATGTACCAACTTACCCAAAATGGGGCCCACAATTTGTCATTTCATCTTCTAGGGTTAGGTTTTGGGATGTTAAGGGTTTTCATTGTTTCTCAACAATAAATAGTCCTTTGAGCCTCATTGTAACACATTTCAGAGGCACGTAGCCACCACATCTCTTCTCATGGATAAGCTACCATCGCCGTAGTTTTTTATTTCCATTTTCTGTTTGTAATCATATCTCAGTATTTTACATTAATGAAATGAAGTGTTATTTCCACTGCATCTTTGTGTTTATGGTTATCTCTCTAATTTGTTGTGTTCCTATTTAAATCCGAATCATATGCCTTCACCAACGTGGGTCAACCAATGTGCCGGTGGCTGCATTGGAAGTATGACCTCATGTGAGATGGCCCATGCATCATTAGCTTAGGGGTAGATGTAGTGTTTTCTTTTTTTTGTCTTTTCTTTGTGGTTTTCAAGATTCTTTTCTTACTCACTTCATTGATTTTCTTGCTTGTTGTTGCTTTCACTTTTTTTCTTTTCTTACTATTTTTGTTTACGTTTTTTTGCGTGCTTGGTATATTACTATTTTTGTTTTTGGAAATAAGTGTTGCCAAATACTATGTTCTAGCTTTTGAATAGAGTATATTGTTGAAATTTGAGGAAAACTCATGACACTGCAACACTTGGCTAGTCTTATGTCTGCCTTCTCTTGGCTTTGTTGTAACCATCACCTCATGAAGTCGTAGTGTAAAATATGAACCGTCTGCAAGGGATGTTTTGGTCCAACCATGAACCTGTGTCTACACTGAGAGCCCCATGTTGATACTTAGTCTTTTGATCTATTTGTTCAAGCTCATCAAATGAGTAGAAATGGAGAAGGGGAAAATCTTAGTTAGCAAACCTATGTTAGAGGTCTTACATGCTTCTCTGAATGAACAACCTCTTCTACTCTCAATAAGTTTGGATCCCACTTCTGCACCAAAAATAAATAAGTGCATATTCATAGTCCTAGTGGAAAATACAAAGGTGAAAGAAAAGAAATTCTTCCTGTGAAGAGAGATGAAGTATGCAGCTTGATCATTGTATTGACCAAGCTTGCTGGCAGTGGAGAAATGCGTGTGTCCCTACGTGACTTTGTCAAGGTACTGTCCAGGCCTATTGGCAATGAAGAAACACCAAAGAGGAAAAATTCTACTATGAAAATATTCAAATCGCAAGCTAAACTACCCTCCCCAGATTAGAAACAATGAGATCTAAGCTAAACTTTTGATTGTATTTGACTGAGTTTGCAAAGGGTGAACCATGTATGTCCATGGAGTAAGTGGGAAAGCTAAAGTAACTTGAAGAGTGATTCAATATTTGCCAAAATACGAAGGCCATGTGCTAGAAATGAAGAAAAAAATAGAAGTTGGAGGAGTTTTACCAATGTGTCGCCAAGTGTTGTAGTGCCTACAACCACCCTATAAAATTTTGGCCTGCACCAATTTTATAGCCTCCAATGATATTTTCACTTGGTGACTATACACATGCAGTTTCACTCCATGAGCTTATGTGAGTCCTCACATCTACCTTGCTTGTTTATTTCATTAAAGTTTCAGCATGCTGGTGTCCAAGTCATGCTTGCGACCATGTTTTGGTTATGCTCGAAGTCTTCACTTTGTATGTGCTTGTTGTGTTCGCTATGAAAGCATCTTTCATGTTCACACACAGGATCACGTTCACTATTGTGCAAGCATCATCTCGATCAATGAACAATCCATCACAAATGTCGTGCTTCCCACTTCCACCATCAGTCAGTCATGTTGAACATGTGTGTGTAGACGGTTTGAGCCATTTCGTCATTGAGTCATGTGAGTGTGTGTCTGCATGATCACCTATGCATATTTCGATTTTTCACACACTAAGTCATTTTTGTTGAAGTCCAAATGACCAAATTCACCTCTCATAACTGGACCATCACCCCGCCATTGACTAAATTGAATCTCAACGAGAATAGCGCATAAGTGCCAAGCTAGTATTTTCAAGTTCTATTGCCCACAACCAGTTCAATCAACTTCCATGTTGACCACCTGGACAGTCGGACCCGACAGTCACCACAAGACTAACTCCCTTCAGAAATTGCACAAAGGCCACTAACCTCACTCCCTCAACTGAATGAGGAAATTAGTTAGATAGGCCAAACTAACACCAAGTGTAGTTTCTTATCTCCTCCAGAAATTTACATAGTTTTCCTAGTCAGTCATCCAGACACTCGACTAACTACTCATCTAAGAGATTCTGTAGTTTTCATGAGCTAACCATCTTCTGTCCAACAATCTGCTCAACTCAGAAATTGCCCAGAGATGATTAGTAGGTTGGTTTCCTAGATTCAGTGCAATTGACCTACCAGTAGCTTTGATGAGCAGACTACCAGTTCACTCGAATTGTGACACTTGTGCTGCTAGTGACTAAGGAGCCAACAACTAGTTCCCTATGGGAATTGCATATTTTTGGCCACTAGTGACCCCAATTGCCAGCTTCCAATTCCCTCTAGGAATTACGCAATTTACTACCAGTGACCCCACCATCCCACTGCAAGTTCCATTCTAGGAATTTCGAAGTTTTGGCTTCCAGTTTCCCGGGAGTTCCTCCTAAAATCTTGTAATTTCTACATGTTGACCCTTCATGTAGCTCCGCCCATTCCTCTGTAAAATTGCACAAATATAGCTGTCTATTCCCCGCTACCCATTCATTCCAAAAAATACACAGAGCATGGATGCCTTTCCTTCCTACTACCTAGACAGTCCCTCCAAAATTTTGTACAATTTTGCCTCCCAGTCATGCCAGACCTCACAGGTAGTCAATGTTGACTCAAATTACCCATCTCCATGACTTGGTGACTCGTGCAACTTTCATTAGCAGTGCCTAAGGACATCATCCTACTTCACAGCCTTGTTGCCTCTCCCGGTCATCTACATTCAAAATTTTCATGTCCCATGGTAGACTAGAATGTTTTTAATTTGATTTCATCTCATCATGAATGACTATAGATACAGGTACACCAAAAAATATCACAAGACAACGAATGTGATGAACGATGGGAACACATGCACAAGGACAATTTCACCAATAGATGAACGAATGAAGCATGTGAAGCAGATGAACATGATGAACATGCACCTTCATGAACAAATGAGCCTTTCAAGAGTTCCGACATGCAAGTAAGGAACAACATGTTAAAGCTTCATCAAGTGAAACAAGGACCATTGAAGACACCATGCACTCTGCCATGTGGAGGTGAAGCTACGATACACCATGAAGACATTAATCACCCAACAACACACTAGCTCGACATGCACTCCAGTAGCAACACAAATGTACCAGCAATGTCATGTCAAGTCATGTTCAGTCATGTCATGAGTCATGTCACCCACATCTCCACTATGGCATATGTTGTCAATCAATGTGATGTAACTTGGATGTCCAAGACACCCACTTGTTGAACAAAGAATCATGTAAGTCAAAATGTTATGGAAGCCAAACAGTTATGTGGGTAGTTGAATAGCCACAAGGGTTAGTTTCAGCCTTGGTTGTAAATACCAACTCATTTGTACATGCAAAATAATTTTCACCTCAGCTCCTCGCACATAGCCAAGATAGTCTGTAATATTTTCTATGAGGAGTAAGTAGTGGCTTCAATGTCCCGCACTTAGGGTTTGTGATGTATGGTGTAACAATATGTCCTGGAAATTTCCCTTAATTCAGAAGCTTGCTAACATGCCAACAGATTTTGACACGTATTGTATTTATTGTAAGACTGATATTTAACACTTGTAATGCATGTTCCTTTAACCTGTGTTCTACATCTCAACAGTTTCATTTGTTGTAATGCATAATCTATTAGTGGAAATGTGTTGTATATGTTGTCAACGTTGTCTCACCTATGTAGACTACTCTCCCGGACATCAGATGTACCTTTCACATGAATCTTGTTGTAACAACCATTGCACTCATTAAGAATGGTTCGTTGAGTGTTGAATGTGTTATCTTCCCTTGTATATTGTTACTACCACATCTATGTCGACTACTCCTCTGGAATTTGTGTATGTCCTATTGTGTTGTGTGTTCCTCACAGTGTTGGGACTGCTCCCAATTGACCTAGAACTCACTCTCACCATATCCCTCGAAAGTGATATAACCATTGATACAAGTGACACTTACACTCACTAGGCACGTGAACCTCACTTCTCGAAGACAAAGCAAAACACTCTCCTGTAGTAACATTTAATATAATGCTAACTAAGCCATTATACCAGACGTGACTCCTACACCAAATGATGTGAGGTTTATTTGGGACTTCATACGATGGAGTTCCCCTGATGTTGGGGGGTCTAGCACTATCAACAGTGTAATAGGTAGAGATCATTTGCTAGAGGTGAGAAAATCGAAATAAAATTACATAACAGAATAGAATGTTTTCTTGTTCAAGTGGGATCATGTTCTTATGATGCGAAGATAATAAATGGCATCAAGTTTCCCTTAAGGTGCAAGTATCTAGTGAAGTAATAGCTACCCAGGGACATTCCTTGAGTAAATGCTAATTTTCATCTTAGCAAGAGGATATATAACAGTTCTCTTTCATCACTACATGGTTTCTAGATATTTTCTATGGATGACATAAAGTTTTGTTTTGGTAGATTAATTGAATTGATGGAGTATGTTGGACCCTATTATAATTAGAAATATTGGATGTGACTAGTATGATATATGCATGGGGCTTTGATCAATTAACCTTTCACATATCACGTAATTTTGTGGCATATTAAACAATACCCTTAATTTTATTACATATTGCAAAATACCTCTAAAAATCACATTATTGAATCCCCTACCAATATTAACACAATACACCTTCGCATTTTCAAAATACCATACTTCCACTAGATATTTTATGTATCCATTGTTTCATTAACACTTTTTGTACCCTCAATTTTTTAAACCTTCCAATATAGAAACACTTTACCCAATTTACATCCCCCAATATATTATGTGAGTTGTTCCTTAATATATATCCCTCAATGTGAATGCACATGGTATGGTACTACTCCCCTAGTCAATCCCACGGGGACATACGAAATTTATGAAAACATATGGATTGGATGAAAATTATGTATAGCTAAGTGACAACAATAAAAATAAATTAGCATCTATATATATTGAAAAAAGGCAAAAAGAATCTGAGAATATTGCAAGTTTTATTTGGTCGTTAAATTTTGTGACCAAATTTGACAAAAGATAGTTTTGGAAACAAGAAGCATAAATGGAAAAGTGCATGGTTAATTTGGCTAGGAAGAAGCACCAAAAAAGAAGAAAGAAATAAGAAAGAAAGGTGAACAGTTACCTAGGAACTCCTCAAGTTTATGAAACAAGGATTGAACTAATAAGGTTGAAGAGATCAAGAAAATGTGGACCAAGTCGATAAATATCATGCAGATGGTTATGTTAGACCATATCAAGAAAGTGCATACACGATCCAAGAGGTTTAAACTATATATAGTTGCACAGAGAAAGATGTGAGGGAGAGATCAGAGAAGGGTGACCATGTTGCTAGAATCATGACTCGATTTCTGTAGTGATATGATATTGTAATTCTATTATATTTTCAGCATGTAATTGTTAGAAAATTATATATTACGGAGCAATGGAACACATAAAATATTGCAGAAATATAAACACAGAAAACACACAAAACAAGAAAGACACAGATATACGTGGTTCACCCAGTTTGGGCTACGTCCACCCCGAGCAGTTAGTCCTTCCTTTCTATTATCCAGCAAAATGAAGAGATACAACCTACAGCAAAACCGTTGTAATATCCTTTGTTTTCTCTCACAGTCTCACCTCTATGTTTCTCGCTCACCGAATACACATCTATATATCAGCCTCAAATACAATGCCCTCATATAAAGAGAGGGGTTGCCTTGTAGGGCAAAAAACCCTAAACTAAACATAAGTTCTATCATCAGATCATCCACCTAATGAACAGCCCAGATTGACTAGAAATTACTATACTTTTACAAGGCAATGTTACAGCTGTTTTTAGCTTCGGGGGCGTCAGCGATTATTTTACGGGCGGCGTTGCCGCCCCATTTTGAACTGGGGTCCAATATGCCGGTACTATAGAAGATAATCAGGCTCCACACCCAACAATCTCCCACTTGGAGACTGATTGTAGCAACTCCACCGCTGCTCCATTTGATGGACAATGACTCCTCTTTGGACCTGGCTGTTTCTCATCTTCATCGTCATCCTTGAATACCAACTGAAACTGAGCATATTCTCACTTTCTCCCTGGTTACAACTTTTGTTAGCATATCTGCAGGGTTCTGGCTAGTGTGTATCTTTTCCGGCTTCAACTCTCCATCTTCCAACACTGATTGTATGAAATGGTACTTGAGCTGTATGTGTTTTGTCCTGGAATGAAATGCTGAGTTCTTTGCAATATGAATGGCACTTTGACTATCACTGTATAACGTGCCCATATCATGCTCCTTACCCAATTCACCCATATACCTTTGTAACCAAATCATTTCTTTACTAGCCTCTGTAGCAGCAACATACTCTGCTTCTGTTGTTGAAAGTGCAACAAAACTTTGGATTTTTGAAACCCAACTGACAGCTGTTCCTCCGACAGTAAATACATATCCTGTAGTGCTCCTCCTATTATCTCTGTCACCTGCCATATCTACATCAACATATCCTTGTAGGGATATGTTTGAACCACCAAAGCATAATGCCTGATTTGTGGTACCTCTCAAATATCCGAGAATCCATTTCACTGCCATCCAATGTTCCTTTCCTGGATTGTTCATGTACCTTCTTACAACTCCCATTGCATGTGCAATATCAGGACTTGTGCAGACCATTGCATACATTAAACTTCCAACTGCTGATGCATATGGAACTTTAGACATATAATCCATGTCTTCTTGGGTCTTTGGGCACATTTCTTTGCTAAGTTTGAAATGACTAGCAAAAGGTGTACTAACTGGTTTTTCATTTTGCATGTTAAATCTTTTCAACACCTTTTGTATGTACTCATTCTGAGACAATGTTAATTTTCTATTTTTCCTGTGTCTAGTTATTCTCATACCAAGGATTTGTTTTGCAGCACCCAAATCCTTCATTGCAAATGAATTTGCCAATTTTCTTTTGAGCACATTTATTTCCTGCATGTTAGATCCTGCAACAAGCATGTCATCTACATACAATAACAATATAATATAGCTGCCATCATTTTTCTTTTTCATATAAACACAATGATCATAGTGAAATCTAGTATAACCTTGTTCAGACATAAACTTGTCAAATTTTAGATACCACTGCCTTGGAGCCTGTTTTAAACCATACAAGCTCTTCTTCAACCTGCACACAAGTTTCTCCTTCCCTTTCACCTCATATCCTTGTGGTTGCTGCATATATATCTCTTCATCCAAATCCCCATGGAGAAAGGCTGTCTTTACATATAACTTCTCAAGATGCAAATCTTCAGCTGCTACAAGACTTAAAATAGTTCTAATTGAAGTCATTTTAACAACAGGAGAAAATATTTCATCAAAATCAATACCTTTCTTCTGTGCAAACCCCTTCACCACAAGTCTAGCTTTGTACCTTTGCTTTCCTCCATCTTCTTCCTTCAGCCAGTAAACCCATTTATTCTTCAATGTAGTTTTTCCTGCATGCAACCTGACCAAATCCCAAGTCTGGTTATGCATTAAGGAGTCCATCTCTTCTTCCATGGCTACCTCCCACTTCTTCTTGCTTTCAACCTGCATTGCTTCTTCATAACATTCAGGTTCACCGGAATCAGTCAACAATAAATAATATAATGAAGGAGAGTATCGTTCAGAAGGTCTACTTGTCCTGGTAGATCTTCTAACACCACTTTCAGGTGTTTGGGGTGCCTGTTGTTGTTGTGATGGTTGCTGTTGTTGTGGTTGTTGATTATTATTATTTTCAGGCACCTTTACTTTTTCAGTAATTTCATCAAGAACTGCGTATTCCTTGTTTTCTTTTTCTTGTTTCTTTTCTTGCAATTGATTCTTATACAAGACATTTTCATTGAATATTACATCTCTGCTCCTAATTATTTTGTGATTTTCATAATCATATAAGAGATAACCAAAATCATTAACACCATATCCAATAAAGGTACATTTCTTTGACTTTGCCTCAAGCTTTGTTCTATTTTCTTTATCAATATGGACAAAGGCCTCACAACCAAAAGGTTTTAAAATAGAGTAGTTTACCTTTTTCCCTGTCCATGCTTTGTCTGGAACACCACCATCCAAGGAACTTGAAGGTCCTCTGTTTATTAAATAAACATCAGTATCTACAACATCTGCCCAAAACTGTAAAGGCAATCCTGCATGCAATCTCATGCACCTTGCACGCTCCATGATTGTTCTGTTCATCCTTTCTGACACACCATTTTCTTGTGCTGTTCTTGGAACTGTCTTCTCTCTACGAATTCCATGCTCTGAACAGTACCTATCAAACTCTTTGCTACAATATTCACCTCCATTGTCTGATCTAAGACACTTCAATTTCTTTCCTGTCTCAATGTCAACCAAAGCTTTCCATTTCTTGAAAGTATCAAATACATCAGATTTATTCTTAATACAATAAATCCAAGTTTTTCTAGTTGCATCATCAATAAAAGTAACATAATAACGAGAGCCACCGAGAAATGATACCTGAGCAGGTCCCCATACATCTGTATGCACAAGCTCTAATTTTTTGTTCTTCTTTTCTTTCCCAACTCTGAGAAATCTGACTCTCTTCTGTTTTCCATAAATGCAGTTCTCACAGAAATCCAAGTCAACATTCTTCAAACCTGGCAACAAATTCCTTGAGTGAAGAATCTTCATCCCTTTTTCACTCATGTGTCCGAGCCTATGATGCCATAATGCTGCATCTGCTCCTCTGGAAGTTAAAGCATTAACAGAGTTAGAAATACCATTGCATAAATACAATGTACCAACCTTTTCACCTTTTTCTATTAGCAGGGCTCCTTTAGTGGCCTTCCAAGCTTTATCTGTGAAAGTTGTCACACAACCTTCACTGCCTAACTGCCCTGTTGAAATCATATTTTTATTTAGATCTGGAACATGCCTTACCTCCTTTAGTAGCCATTGGTTTCCATTCTGCTGTTTTACAAGAACCTTACCCATTCCAACGATTTTACAGGGTTTATCATCACCTAGACGAACTTGTCCAAAATCTCCTTGAAAATAGTCATGAAAGTATTTCTTATCAGGTGTGGCATGGAATGAAGCCCCTGAATCTACCACCCAGGAATCAGTAATATTTTCGAAAGAAAGAATCAAAGCATCTTGTAACACCTCACCTATCACATTTGCTTCATGATTGTTTTCTTGTTGTGCATCTCCTTCTTTTCCCTTCCGAGATCTACAGTCTTTCTTTAGGTGTCCTTTCTTTCCACATTTCCAGCACACTATCCCCGATCTGGACTTGGATCTGCCTTTCCTTGATTTACTGTGATATCCTGAGCTCTTTCCTCTTTCCATTTTTCTTCCTCTAGACTCTGCACTCAAAGCATTTCTCGATGTCCCACCGGAGCTTTTCCGTCGCATTTCCTCGCTAAGGATAGCACCGACAACATCATCAAACTTTAAAGTACTAGATCCAGAAACGGAGTTACTAATGGCCATTACCAAACCATTCCAACTTTCTGGTAATGAGCACAAGAATAACAGAGCTCTAACTTCATCATCAAAGTTTACCCCTACAGAACTTAACTGACTTGTAACTATATTAAAATCATTTAAATGGTTTGCAACAGATCCACCTTCCGACATATTCATATTAAATAACCGTTTCATAAGAAATACCTTGTTTGAGGCCGAGGTTTTTTCATATAGTTTCGACAACGTCTGCATCAAACCCTATGTCGTGGTTTCCTTCGAAATGTTGAAGGCGACTGACGCAGCAAGGCACAACCGTGTTGTTCCGAGTGCCTTTCTATCGATAAGGTTCCATTCTTCATCTTTCATACCCATCGGCATCTTTGTTTTTCCGCCCAATGATAGGTATAGGTCTTTCTGATACAGATAATCTTCCATCTGCATCTTCCACAGCGAGAAGTTTTGGCCGTTAAATTTCTCGACCCTAAACTTACCATCTTCCGCTGTTGCTCCCACTCGAACCAGGAACCCTTCTTTCCTACGAGTTTATCAGCCAAATAGACCTTCGGCTCTGATACGAGTTGTTAGAAAATTATATATTACGAAGATATGGAACACATAAAATATTGCAGAAATATAAACACAGAAAACGCACAAAACAAGAAAGACACAGATATACGTGGTTCACCAAGTTTGGCCTACGTCCACCCCAAACAGCCAATCCTTCCTTTCTATTATCCAGCAAAATGAAGAGATACAACCTACAACAAAACCGTTGTAATATCCTCTGTTTTCTCTCACAGTCTCACCTCTATGTTTCTCTCTCACCGAATACACATCTATATATCAGCCTCAAATATGATGCCCTCATTTAAAGAGAAGGGTTGCCTTCTAGGGTAAAAAACCATAAACTAAACATAATTTCTACCATCAGATCATCCGCCTAATGAACGGCCCAGATTGAATAGAAATTACTATACTTTTACAAGGCAATTTTACAGCTATTTTTAGCTTCGGGGGCGGCAGCGATTATTTTACGGGCGGCGTTGCCGCCCCATTTTGAACTGGGGTCCAATATGCCGATACTATAGAAGATAATCAGGCTCCACACCCAACAATCTCCCACTGGACCCCCCTGGACCCCCCACGGCAGCGATTATTTTACGGGCAGCGTTGCTGCCCCATTTTGAACTGGGGTCCAATATGCCCGTACTATAGAAGATAATCAAGCTCCACACCCAACAATAATGAGAGTTTGAATGGATTTTTGAAGACATCATATACAGTTTCCCTAGATTTACACTTTAATTTAATCAACCTGAATTTATATAATGGATATTGTTGTGATGGTTAAATATGTTTGTTCATGAATGAATGTGATTGCCTTGTATGACTTCTTAAGTTTTTTTAAATAGTCTATTACATTATTTATTATGCATTTACTTAATTATGAGCAAGATTTTTTTAATATATTTGAGAGTGGATATTAGTTTAGTTTTCATTTCAAATAATAGAATGGATCATGTTACTTTTTATAACCCTGACACATTAGTTATAAGTTTCAACATGCATTGGAATTTAGGTGAGACATTCTCCCCTTGTAGAGAATTGAAAATGTAGCAACGATAGCTAAAAATCCATGTAATAATGTTAATAAATGAAATAAATAAGACCAAGGTCATGGGACACATATTCCACTCTAAATTTTCGACAAGAACATAGTTGCGAGGATCATTGGTGATTAATCAATGGCTATGGGAATTTTCAGATGAAATGGAAAAGGAAAAGAGACAATAATTGGCATTTTATTTATGAAAATAATGGAAAATAGGAAGAAGGGGAGATGGAAGGTTAGATATTTTCATGAGAATGAAATTGAAGGAAAAATAAGAAAAGATGAAGAAAATAGAGGCCTCAATGATAAAAAGGATTATGAGGATCAATTCATATATTTTTGTGAGTCTTAGCTTCAATTTCTCTCCCTATTCTCTCCCTCGCACACTCTTGCATAGTTTGGGTTTTCTTAGAGAATTCCTGGAGTGCATTAGATTTCAGGAAAGAAGGCAAGGAAAGTAGGAAATCACAAGGGGAAATAGGATAAACAGTTATAGACAGATTGTCTTATAGGTATTTAGTTTCATGTATGATCTACTTGCTAGTTTTGGAATGCATTGTGTATGCATGTGGTTATTTTATTATGATATTTCACTAACATAGAGGATTGCATGGATTAACAATGGTTTTTCTTAGGCTTTCCAATTCCTGGATAGCCATGGTGTTGTGGGTTTCTCCCTTTTTTTATGGTTGGCACACATGTTATTGATGGATGTGGGTTGAGTTATTACTTCCTCGATCCTTGGTTGGAAAAACCCTATAGAATCCATAGAACAACCTTCGTTGAGTTACTAGTCCTTGAAGCCTTGGCCGGAGAAACACTCTCGATCCCTTGGTGGGATGGGTTACTAGTCTTGGACTCTTCATTGAAGAAAGTATCTGAAGCCCTGTGGTAGTTGTGGCTTGAGTTACTAGTCATGGAGTTGAGTTGGAACAAATGCTATGGAGCCCTCGAGAACTTGGCTAGAGATTGATATAGTGATGGTTTGTAATTTTTGATAGTGAGATGGAATCAATATTTGTTATTTAAGATGGTTTGGCCTATGGAATCCCTAGTTTGATTATGTTTGGTTATTCCCTAAGATCCCACATTAATGCTTGGAATATGGTACAAGGGTGATTGGTTGAAGGGAGATTTTGTTCAGCCCAATCTATGGTTGGGTGGTACTTGGAAGTCCCTAAATTGATTGAATTTTGCATATGTTAATAAGATATATTTTCCTCATATATTTTATGAGTAAATTTTATTTTTATGGTGTGGTTTTGATGGTTTTTCAATTAGTGTTATTATTCTAGTTATGAGCATGCTTCTATGATAGATTGTAATCATGGCGCTCATCACATTTTGATTGGTAAATGAATGGTTATTGAATGAATTACCTAAGATATGTTATTGAAACTATTATGGGAGGGAAGCATATGTTACTTGATTTCTTTTATATAAGTATGAGACCCCTATATTTGGATATGAATTTATAACATGTAGTTTACATTTTTTCGATATGTTTGATGGAATGCATAGTATCTTCGAATGAATCTAGGTCAAGTTTTGAGTTGAGAGTGAATGTTTAGCTTTGTCATTGTGTCATTTATGATTCCCTGGTGAGACTATTGAATTAATGAACATATATTTACTTATGACCTATAACGACCATGTATACAATGTGTTCTTATAAATGAGTAATTCATTCCTCCGACTTCCCAGGGTCAAAACTATGGCATACGATCTCCATTTGACTATGATAATACCTCGTTTCGAACATTTACACAAGGAGGTCGAAAATAAAATGATAAATTGGCCTCAAGCTATTATATAATCTCTATTTATGCTGAAAACATAATTTAGGCCCTCAAAACAGCCTCAAAAGTTTAGAACATGAAAAAACTACCAAAAATAGAAATTATATTAAGTTTCATGAGGAAAAACTAAAGTGAAATATTGTTAGGTGAAATCTGAATGATAATAGTCTTATCATGTGTCAGTTCTTGATATGTTAAACACATTTTCCATAAGTGCATATTGGAAATAGGGTGTCGCATAGTAATTCTTATCCCATGTTTACCCTAATGAGCTCGTGAATTTGGGTAAATGTGGGTGGATAGGTTATAAAGTACTATCAGATCTCCCAAGCTACATGTTAGCACCTAAATCTGACTGAGGCTGAAGGAAGGAAAAATTCAGGGTAACCACAAACCACGCTCAGTCTGGTGGCTAGCCCTACCAGAACAGGAGAAGGCTCTCTCCAAGTCACACTTAGCGAATAAGTAAACGGAATGGTATGAGATGACTAACAATGAAATATTGATCTTAGGCTAGTAAGTAAATATGGATACAAGAAGCAATTTTTTATGAATGACTGAGTTTCTGGGATGGTATGGGACCAACGGACAACAATGAGCAGAGAATTTAATACAAAGGCACAGATTACTTCATGAGGCAAGACATGTGGAAAGTCTAGCAATTTAGTTTGAAATAACGCGGAATGGAGGAATTTCTTAGGAGGGTGAAAAGGGCATAAGTATATGAATCCTTTTCAACAGAAGAAGAACATTGAACATGAAATTTTCCCACAGGCGGAGAAATAAAAATGAATTCTACCTTATCTAACTTAGAAAATTTCACTAGAAATGAATATGAAATGAACTGTGAAACATTACGAAATGCGTATGAAACATAAGAGAAACATTTGCTACACTCACAACCACATGAATCTCATGAAACAGAGTCGCTGCCTTTCATTAATCCTCTGTCAAAATATACAATGAAGAACTGAGTTTCTCTCCCAAAGTCTCCCATAAGTTACAAGCCAACCAACCCTTTGAAAATAGTTTGCATACAATATATAGAATGTTCCATGAAGAGATAGAACACCCAAGGGTTGGGGAGTTACCCGAATCATTACAAAATGGAGGTGGAAAGCCAACCATTAGCTACAGGTGCAGCATTACAAACATGAAAAATTGCTTGGGTGACTGTTTGCCTTCCTTTGCCACTTGGATAGAAGCCAATATGGAGTGGAAATACTTTAAATTTTTCCTTAGGTGCCGCAAAAAGTGTAGTGTAGATGAGCGGGCAAACTTGGAGAAAGTCACAAATCGAAATTTCGCAAAACGGGCGCGATTTTGGCCTTTTTCTCTATATGCACCGCGCCCAAATCTATAGGCAACATGCCACTTTGGAGGCAATTTTGACGTAGCTGAAGGAGTCAAAATTGTGCCCAATTGTGCTTGTCGGCAAGAATGGCCCGTCTAATTTCTAACCTAAGTCGAATTTCTGAATTTGGTGCTCATTTGCGACTCGAAATATTCATTCTCCGAAGATTGCTTCCTTTGTGTCAAAATAGGGGAAGAGCGATCATATTTTGAGAGTTTTTGACCTCCTTGACACTCAAATCATGCCCGAATTTCTTGTCCAAGCACCAATAGTCATGATTTTTCATGCTGAATACAAAAATGCAAACCACTTTTGATTTGGAGCTCCCAATCCTAAGCGCCAGGCTAGTGGCGTGACGCACAGGGAGAAAAACCCTGTTTTGTGCCAAAAAATTTGTCACATGACCAAAATTGCCCCAAAGTTTTTGAAATTTTGGCTCGAGGTTCTCTATGAAGTGTTATGATGGGCCAAAGAGGCTTCAGCCAATATCTGAAGTCGATCGAGCTCCCTTTACCTCTTTTTCTTCTTGATTGCCTTCCTCAATTTCGCCTTCAAATTCCTGATTCGGGCCTTGCATACTTTGTTTCGCAACATGTAGTGGAAAGCCATGTGTCTCAGCAATGCATGGTGTTTGTCGGCCTTTTCCAGCAACCTCTCCAAGTGCATGTTAACTCTCTCGAGATTGGTCTCCCAACCCTCATTAATATCTTGCTCCAATGACGTGACCACAACTCTTCTCCTTTGTGTAGCTTGGCGATGCTCATGAATGTTTTGTAGCTCCATGATCGCTTGTTGATCCTCAAGTTGTCTATTCCTCTACTCCAGATATTTCATGTTCCACTTAGTCCTCTCCAAGTCAAGGGATAAGGCTTCGATCTCTGATTGCTGCTCTTGGATGATCTCTTTGAGCTGTGCACTTGTCGATTTTGTATCTGTCTCATCATCATGAAGGAGAAAAAATTCGGTCTCTCGTTCACCTGATGGCTCACCTGAATGCCCCTCATCCTACATTGGCTCCTTGCCTTTTTCATATTGCTATGATGTTGATGGAGGAAGCGAGGCCCCTTCCACCTCAGGTGGAGATAACACTCGCTTTGCCGCTGCAAACAAACGTCGGGTGCCTTTCTGATATGTAATGAAAACCGGCACGCTAGCAGTCTCATGGCACTCATACCGATGAGAAGGTTCATCGTCTTCCTTAACATCTGATAATACATGAGAAGTGCTGAAGAAGTCATGGGAGATGACGTCCTCCCAAGCAATGCCCTGTAATCCCAGCTCATGATACACCAAAATCCTAATAAGAGAAAAGTGATAAACATTGTTAAGTTGTTGCTGAGTGGTCTTGTGTTGCATGAAGTTGTTCATCCTCTCTATGTTCCTACAAATGAAAAATGGGATGTTCATCATCTGTACTATGGTAAAGTGCATGAGAAACCTGATGTGATAGGCATATAGATGAGAGAATCTCCCCTCACAGCTGAAGTACTTCATGATAAACTTCATGAGTGGACCATATTCATCTTTCAAATATCTGAATGGAAAGACTCTTGTGAGGTGCCTCAAGAAACTGGCCTTAATGTAAGGCTCATAATGTTTCCGATCAAATTTTTGTTTCTTGTGCCATGGTTCTCCAACATTCGGTATACCGATTGCTAACGAGACAGTTTCGGGTGTCAGTGTGAAGGTGACCCCAACCAAGATAGAGTGATCTCCATGTAGGTGAAGCACAAAAAGATGGGCCAACTCATGATGAACTCGAACATTAACCACTTTTTGACAAAATTCAAAACATGGTAGATGTTGGAAATATGACATAGCCAGAGGGCAGGCCTGCAATTCAGTGAGGGTGGCTGGCTCATCCCTAACATGTTTTCCACTCTTATGATTGCTCCAGGGAGCTTGTTCTTCCGAGGATGAATCACTTTGTGTCTCCATCTCATACTCTGATGAATGGTCATATTTCATGATTGTTGTGTGTACTATAATTGGGATGCCCTTTGATGATGGTGTGAAACTAGGTGTTGTTTGTGATACCTGCCACCAAGAGGGACAATGAAAAAAGGGAGTGTTAGGGGGGGAATAATATGATGGGAATCAGGGTTATGGGGAGAAGTTTTGTTAGGGATATATAGGAGGGTTTGGGGATTTGATAGGGTAGGGTTTTGGGGTTTTGATAAGGTAGGGTTTTGGGTTGTATATTTGACCAAAGAGTGGAGGGATAAGGAATAGTGATTTTGGTAATATTTTAGGGTAGGGATAATAGGAAAAATTAGAAAGGGAGGGTAGGAAAAAATGGTGGGTGAAGATGGAACCTTGGCCTCAATACCACAATTATGCAACCCTAGCAACAATGGCCTTTGGTTTTTTCTTGTGGTTGATTTTATGAGTTTTGTTACATTCAAACATAGCCATAAACCACCATATCATTTATAAACTTTGATGAACAAGTCATGTCATAGAGCCTACCTGTCAATTTGAGGGGATTCACAATAAATTTGAGGAAGTTTGGCATGGTTTTGGCCCTTTGTGGGTGTGCACCGCACCCCAAATCCAGTGCGTCACACCCTGGGTGTGCACCGCGCCCATTGAAAACTTGAACTGAGGGGTGGCTATGTGTGCTCCGCACCCTCTGTGTGCACCGCGCCCCTTTGTATATGTGCCGCGCTCCTCGAAACTTCCTCCAACTCTCTCCAAACACGCACTTTGCCTCTCAAACACTTTGCAATTTCTCCCTATGCACTTGATTTGAAAAATGCCTCTAATTTTGGTGAAAACTTGTATATAAAGACTTGGAAGACATGGGTTAAATTTTTGCTTCTCCAAAAACCCATTTTTCTAATGTTATGTTTTGACACATTTTCACTGACTTAAAGCAACATTGATTTTCACTTTCCCTTTGAAATTTTAGCTCAAATGATAAAAATTTTGGCACTCTTTGAAGGGATTACATGACATGACATTTGGCTATGAAAGCCATGCCTGCACCTGAAGAAATGAACTGACGAATTTTTTTGAAAATTTTATCACAAATGACATTGTTCGACTTTTCTTCAAAAATATGTTTTCAAGAATAGTTGAAGTTTATCAATATGACGATGAAACTCTCTGAATCATTACTTTGTAAGGGCCTCACTCTGGCCTACCTGGCTTTACTGGACATATTTAAAGACCAAATTGATTAATCCCTAGACCTAATGATCAAAAATTACTTTTTTCCATTAAAGGACTAGACATTGACTGTCATGGACTTTGGTGATCATTGACAAAATACCTAAGCGAGCAGGAGCCAGACATGGGGGAAAATGACTAGAAATGACTTTTTCCGTCAAATTATGGCATGCCCCTAGTGGAATGCAGCTGAGTGAATGGAGCGGGACTCCTAAAAGTGAAATGCATAAAGAGTTTTGATCTCTGACGGAGGACTGACTAGACCGACTCTTACATTGGCTCCAATGGGGGATGGTAGCTCCTTGGAGGTGCCAAGAAACAACAGATCTCTGGAAGAGCTAGACACTGCCTTAATCCATTTGGCTATGGAGTCATTTTTTCGAAAAACAACACAGGACTCTAACTCATTTATGAAACTAAAATGACCAAAACATTGACTCAAACTTGACATTGAAATGACTTGAAGACTAACTTGACAAACTCAAACCAAACTGAAATAGAAATGGTATTTACAATGACAGTGGAAGAAGCGTTAATAACTTAGAAATGGTACCGATTGAGTAGTCGACCATTGATCGGCCCTCCTGGACAATCTTCCCCATTCATTTCCTACTGCAGAAAGGCATTCTAACCCCGATATGCTGCAATCTTGAAAGGGCCTTTCCAAAGATTCTTGAACTTACCATGCTTACCTTTTTCCTCATTCCTTGCATCCCACTTCAACACCACATCATCCAACTGAAATTTATCCACCTTTTCTTTTCGGTCATATATTTTCTTGATCTTCTCATGAAATTTAGATGTCTTCTTGAAAACTTCTTCTCTGGTCTACTGCAAGTGGACCATTTGATTCAACCTTCTCTGCATGGGTTATTATTCACTGCCAGCCTCCTGAAGGAGTTTGACTACCGTGGTAGTGAGAGAGGTAGGAAATACTGTATCAACTCCATAAACAAGCTCAAACGGTGATGTACTAATGTATTTCTTCTCACTGACCCGATATGCCCAAAGTTCATTGACCAACCTCTTATGCCAGCTCTTCTTATTTATTTCCAGCAGCTTCTTGATGATGTTGACCAATGATTTGTTCGATGACTCTGCCAATCCATTTCCTTGCAGATGATAGGCAGTTGACTGACCCAATATGATGTGATATTTATGACAAAACTCTACCATCCTTTTCGATTTGAAATTTGTTGCATTATCAGTGATTAACTTATTCGGGCAACCAAAGCGAGGCAAGATGTTATTTTCAAGGAATGAAATTATTACCAATCAGTAGCTTGCCTAGTGGGAATTGCCTCGATCCATTGCATGAAATAATTTGTCGCTGTGAGGATCCATCTATGCTGACCGGAAGAAGCGGGATGAATTTCCCCAATGAAATCCAATCCCCATTGCTGAAAAGGGGCACTCACCTCAATAGGCTTAAGTGGCAAAGGCTGTAATTTCTGCTTTCCTTTGAAAATCTGACACTTATGATAGCGCTTGACCATCTTATATACATCAGCGAACAATTTCGGCCAATAGTACCCTGCTCTCATAATTTTATTTGGTGTTGACTTTCAAAAAAGGTGACCACCACAGTCTCGTTGGTGGCAGTCCTCCATGACCTGCTTTTCTTCTTCTTCCACCAAACAATTCAAAAGAACGCCACCGGGATCTTTCCAATAAAGTGCAGAGTTTAGAATGAAAAACTTGGAAACTTTCAACTTGAGTGTTCTCGCTTATTTCTAGTCATGTCGGGTGGTGGTGACAAATTTTTAAGCACATATATGATATTTGAATACCACAGAGAGAGAGAGTAGACATTTCAGATACCTGAATTGATGATGCTTCCTCATTCTCATCGGACGTAGAAGCGATCAAATTTATGTCCAAGGTGTGCAATTTATATTCGGCCATTAACTTTGCCAATCCATGTTCTTTAACCAGCTTTGTGGGCTTTATTTCCACATCATATTCCAGCAAGGTTGCAATCCATTTGCCTCGTCTTCCTTCTGGATCAGTGTGCACTAAAATATCTTTGACAGTAGCATTAGGAACATAGGCCAAAATATGAGAATGTAGAATATATACTCGGAAATCTTTCAATGCCTTCACAAGTGCAAGGGCTTGCTTCTCAATGATGTTGTATTTTAAGGTTGCATCTCTTATAACTCTGTTGAAGAATGCAATGGGTCTTTCATGATCATCTCTTTTCTACAATAATACAGCTGCCATAGTGTGCTCTGAAGCAAATGAAAACAATATGAAATCCTGAATGCAGTCCGGGCTGACTAGAACAGGAGCTGAAGAAAGAGCCAATTTGACTAAATTGAATGATTTTATAGCCTCCTCCATCCACTTCACTTGGTTGTCCTTCTTAATCATGTTTGTCATCTCCCTTAGGTGCTCAACAAGATTAGGTACAAAGCGGCGTAGAAAATTTATTTCACCATTGAAAGATTGTATATCTTTCTTATTCCGGGGCAGATTGATTTACTGAATTTCTTGCACATGTGCTGGGTCAATACGAATGCCATATTTTGAGATAATGTGCCCGAGTAATTTTCCTTCCTCCATGGCAAACAAGCTCTTTTTTGGATTCAACGACAAGCCACATTTTCTGCACTTTTGAAAGACAGTTTTTAGATGGTACATGTGCTCTTCATCGGATTTGGAAAACATCGTCAAATCTTCCAGGTACACAACCAAAAATACATCCTTCTCATTTGCAAAAGCCAATTCCATTGCATGTTGAAATGTGGCACCCGCATTCTTTAAACCGAAAGGAATTTTAGCATAGTGAAAAGTTCCCCATGGAGTGGTGAACATTGTCTTGTCTCAGTCATCTTCATGGATAGAAACTTGGTTATATCCAGAATAACCATCAAGTAGTGACATACGAGATGCTCCCACTACTCACTGAAGTATATGGTCCATTTTGGGCAGTGGATAATTATTTTTCAATGAAACTTTATTCAGATTTCTAAAATCAATGCATAAGCGAATCTCACCTATCTTCTTTCGTACGGGCACCAAATTAGAGATCCAATCTGAAAATCTGATGGGAACAATGATCCATGATTTGTATAACCTTTTTATCTCCTTTTCAATATATGGCAGTAACTTTGGATTTAGCCTTCTCAACTTCTATCTGAATGGTTTTTGATTGGGCTTGATGGGTATAGTGTGCTGAACTATATTGGTATCATATGTCTTTAAGTCAGAATAGTCCCAAGCAAACACATTTGCAAATGAAGACAACAAAATGATATATTTGTCCTTCATCTTTGGTGGAAATGCTTTAGATAGTTTTACCAATTTAGGATTAGCAGCTATTTCGATATTGACCTCTTCCACACCCTACTCTGTTGGCTTCAATGTTGGTTTGCGGGCTACATCATCTTGATCAAATAGTTCTTCTAGAGGTATCAAGCCTTTAGGAATAACATCATTCTTTAGCTGCAACACGTCTATTTGATTGATTTGCACATCATCTATACCATTACCTTTACCATCGTCATTTTCTACATCAATTGAGGTTTCATTGAACTTACCTTTCTTTTGGAGAAAATCATCAATCTCCTTATCATCTTTGAAAACTTGCCAATATCTCTGATTGTCTGGGATAGTCGGACGATGCTTGACATGGATTTCGAATTTATTGCTAGAGTTCATTGGGATCCTCAAACTACTTGTTGCCTTAGCAAGAGCATCAGCAATACTATTTTGTATACGACGCACGCATGTGAAGGTGTATTTTGAAAATAATTTTAGGATATCTAGAATTGCATTATGGTAAGCTCGCATCCTAGGATGATTTGCTTGATTCTCGCCTCTGACCTGCTTAATTACCAATTTGGAGTGACCATATACTAAAATCCTCTTAGCATTCATCTTCCTTAGAATCTTTAGGCCAGCAATCAGAGCTTCATACTCAGCTTCATTGTTTGAACAATCAAAATCCAACTTGTAAGAGCATACCCACACGTTACTAGGCACTTTGTTCGGGGAAAAGAAAGGACTACATACCCAAATACCCATTCTAGCGCCATCATTTCCCACTGCTCCATCGAAATCCATGGTCCACAAACCTTCTTCCTCCTCTTGTATGTGCTGGAAATCTCTTTTTTGTGCCTTGTCTGCTTGTTGTCCATTACTTTCAGCTGATTGCCCAATAGTGTTCTGCTGTTCTTGTCCTTCTTTCTTTAAAATTTCTCTGAAATTTTCTGTTATTTCTGGAATATCATCTGCTTCAACTAAGTGACTATCTATATCATTGAAACTATCTGAATACAAAACAAAAGACTCTAAATCTGTATGTACATAGTTAATTGGATGATTTATTGGTTTCTCCTTGATTGTGATCATGTATTTCATTTCTTTTTCCCGATACAATTTCCTCATTTGTCCAAACACTAGAATCATTGCATAGGAGAAATCTAGCTATAGTGTCCCTTTCAATTTTCCTACCCAAGACCTAGAAAGAGGAATGCCAAACCTGGGAGGAATATCTACTACAACAACATCCATCAAAAAATTCTTCATTGGGAGTTGATCGAGACTCACAACCAAGTCTTTGATGAGTCCTATACATCTTACGCTGTTGGAGTCAAACAAATAGAGATCATGGTATTGTCGAGTGATGTCCAGACCAAGCTTATCCATGATAGCGTTGGGCATGAGATTGTGAGAAGCTCCGGAATCGAACATGGCATTATGTAACACAAAATCATGCAATCTTAAACTAATATAAAAAGGTGGTACATCACTATCAGGAGACTCACTATTCGATGCTGGCCCAAAAATCATTTCAGGTTGATCATCTTTGACATTCACCATGTTGGACATTGTGTCCAAATTCAACATTTTAGATGCTTTCCCTCTATAACTGTTGTTCGTGATTATTTCAGTCAAGGGAATGGATACTTTCAATTTAGAAATCTCGTTCTCTAAACTTAAAGCAGGGATCTTTTCTACCTCTTTGATTGTGATTTCTTTCCTTTCCTTTTCCTTTGAGGCAACTTGCTGATGTGATTGTTCTTCTGATGGTGATTTGCTGCTCTCCGGACCAATCACCTCCTTTCCTTTCCTTTGTGTAACTGATGAATCATTATTTGATGCCTCAACATCCTTCCTTTTCTGAATTGGTTTGACCGGAACATCTCTATTTCTAAGTGAATATCACTACTGTTGGGCGGATAGAGCATTCATGTAGCCTCTTTGGAACTCATCTGATTGTTCCTCCAAGACGGTGTTGTTTGCTAGAATGAAATCTAAATCTTTGTGTGCAGCCAAACTTTCTTCATACTCCTCATCTTCAGTAATGTAAGTAGGAAAATCATCCGGAGTAAAGAGGTGGTTTTCTTCACCTATTATATTCCCGTCCTCATCTGACTTCGGTCCATGCATAAAATTTTGTTGCAAAGGTGTTTGTACTGGCTGTTGTGCTGTCTACTCTTGGGCTCACTGATCTCTCTGTCTTATTCTATATTGTGGTTGTTGCTGACCACGAAAGCTAGGATTTCTAACTTGTGGCTCTGGTTTGTCATGTTTCACATTTTCAATAATTTTCTCTACCTTCCGGAGTAATTGATCTACCGAGGAAGACTCTTCTTTTACGGTGACCTTCTTCTCTGCCTTTCCTCTAGCTCTCTTGGTCAGCAGATTCACTTCAATGCTGACCGCTATCTTCTGCATGTCTTCCATTTTGGCTGGTTCTCTCTCTCTTAATTGATAAGCCATGTTAGCATCAAAACCATCCGGGAACTTCACCATGGTTAGTCCCACAGGTGGCCTTAGATGATCTGGAATTTCCTTATAAATTGAATTGAATCTTGACTGACTCACCAGCGTTTCATTTGATTTTCTCATATTCAGCCAGAATTTGAAGAGGATTCTTTTTCACTTCCCATCGGTTTAAAATTTGTCTTTGTAGGTCGGCCAAGGTAGCAATACGTGCCGCCAACAAACCTCTGAACCATTTCCTCACTTCACCTGCAAATGTCTGTACAAAGAGTCTCATTGCCACATTCTCCGCATTGATCTCATGAAGTTCATAGAAATCTGTCATTCTGTACACATGTTGCTGAGCAGTAATGTTGTTAGGAGTGCCATAAAAAAACGAGATTTTACTTTGATAATCTGCGGGCATATCATCTAGAACATGAGGTAGAACCAGGGGTGCAAAATGGGCAGCCATCACTCTTGGTGGATTTGGCCTTGGAGGTGTTGGAGGAGTGTGTGTAGTTTGTAGGGAATTTACAATTTCAGTTTGAAGTTGTGTCGCAATATAATTTTCAATTGACCGGTTAACCCTTTCAGTTTCTAGGTCTACAAGAAATTGTGGATTGGGGACAATATAGTCAACAGCCCTTACGGATTTGGTCTCGAACAATGATATTTCAAACCGCTCATCAAACTCAAGCTCTTGAAGATACTCAAAAATGTCAGGACATGAATGGGATTTGAACACGAGAGTTATAGTGATCTCTTGACGAAGGAGTCTTCGAATCAAGTTGGGGTTTTCGTAAACATGAGGAGGATTCAGATCTGGATTGGCTCTGGTATATCGTCTCGAAGCCAACGTGCTATTCTCGGAAAAATTAGAAGGACATGAACAACTTACTCAGCCTATCAAATCCTAAACTTATCATTTGGAAGCTTAGAATTATCAAGAAGTAAGGGGATTAATTTCTTCCCCAGTATGGTCGCCACTATGTTAGCACCTAAATCTGCCTTAGGCTGAAGGAAGGCAAAATTCAGGGTAACCACAAACCATGCTCAGTCTCTAGCTAGCCCTACCAGAACGGGAGAGGGTTCTCTCCAAGTCACGCTTACCGAATAAGTAAACGGAATGGTTTGAGATGACTAACAATGAAATATTGATCTTAGGTTAGTAAGTAAATATGGATACAAGAACCAATTTTTTATGAATGACTGAGTTTTTGGGATGGTATGGGACCAATGGATAGCAATAAGCAGAGAATTTAATACAAAGGCAAAGATTACTTTGTGAGGCAAGATAGGTAGAAAGTCTAGCAATTTAGTTTGAAAAAACGTGGAATGGAGTAATTGCTTAGGAGGGTGAAAAGGGCATAAGTACATGAATCCTTTTCAACAGAAGAAGAACACTGAACATGAAATTTTCCCACAGGCAGAGCAATAAAAATGAATTCTACCTTATCTAGCTTAGAAAATTTCACTGGAAATGAATATGAAATGAACTGTGAAACCTTACGAAATGCATATGAAACATAAGAGAAAAATTTGCTATACTCACAACCACATGAAACTCATGAAACAGAGCCGCTGCCTCTCATTAATCCTCTATCAAAATATACAATGAAGAACTGAGTTTCTCTCCCACAGTCTCCCAGAAATTACAAGACAACCAACCCTTTGCAAATAGTTTGCATACAATATATAGAATGTGCGATGAAGAGATAGAACACCCAAGGGTTGGGGATTCACTCGAATCATTACAAAATGGAGGTGGAAATCCAACCATTAGGTACAGGTGCAACGTTACAAACATGAAAAATGGCTTGGGTGACTGTTTTCCTTCCTTCACCACTTGGATAGAAGCCAATCTGGAGTGGAAATACTTTAAATTTTTCCTTAGGTGCTGAAAAAAGTGTAGTGTATATGAGCAGTCCCACTTAGAGAAAGTCGCGAATCGAAATTTCGCAGAATGGGCGGGATTTTTGCCTTTTTCTCTATATGCGCTGCGCCCAAATCTATACGCACCATGCCACTTTGGAGGCGATTTTGATGTACCTAAAAGTGTCCAAATTATGCCCACATGTGCTTTTTGGAAAGCCTAGCCTATCTACTTTCCAACCCAAGTGGAATTTCTAAATTTGGTGCTCATGTTCTCCTCCAAATCTTCATTCTCCGAAGACTACTTCCTGTGTGTCAAAATAGGGGCAGAGAGGTCATTTTTTGAGTGTTTTTGACCTCCTGGAGACTGAAATCATGCCCAAATTTCTTGTCCAAGCACCAGTAGTTATGATTTTGCATGCTAAATCTAAACATGCAAACCATCTGTGATTTGGAGCTCCCAATCCTAAGCGTCGCGCCACTGAGGAGAAAAACCCTGTTTTGTGCCCAAAAATTTGTCTCGTGACCAAAATTGCCCCAAATTTTTTGAAATTTTGGCTGGAGGTTCTCTATGAAGTGCTATGCTGGGCCAAAGAGGCTTTGTACAATATCTAAAGTCTATCAAGCTCCCTTTGCCTCTTTTTCTTCTTGATTTCCTTCCTCAATTTCGCCTTCAAATTCCTGATTCGGGCCTTGAATGTCGGCCTTGTCCAACAGCCTCTCCAAGTGCATGTTAACTATCTTGAGGTTAGCCTTCCAATCCTCATTAATCTCTTGCTCCAATGACGTGAGATCAACTCTTCTCCTTTGTGCAGCTTGGAGATGCTCACGAATGTTTTGTAGCTCCATGATCGCTTGCTAATCCTCAAGTTGTTTGTTCCTCTGCTCCAGATATTTCATGTTCCACTTAGTCCTCTCCTACTCAAGGGATAAGGCTTCGATCTTTGATTTCTACTCCTGGATGATCTATTTGAGTTGTGCACTTGTCTGTTCTGTATCTGTCTGATCATCATGAAGTAGAACAAATTCAGTCTCTCGTTCACCTGATGTCTCACCTGAAGGCCCCTCATCCTCCATTGGCTCCTTGCCTTTGTCCTGTTCCTGTGATGTTGATGGAGGAAGCGAGGCCCCTTCCACCCTGGGTGGAGATAACACTCAATTTGCCACTGCAAACAAACATTGGGTGCCTTTCTGATATGTAATGAAAACCAACACACTAGCAGTCTCATGGCACTCATACTGATGAGAAGGTTCACCCTCTTTCTTAAACTATGATAATACTTGTGAAGTGCTGAAGAATTCACGGGAGATGAAGTCCTCCCAAACAATTCCCTGCAATCCCGGCTGATGATCCACCAAAATCCTAATAAGAGCAAATTGATAAACATTATTATGTTGTTGCTGAGTGGTCTTGTGCTGCATGAAGGTGTTCATCCTCTCTATGTTCCTGCAAATGAAAAATGGGATGTTCATCATCTGTACCCTGGTAAAGTGCATGAGCAACCTGATGTGATAGGCATATAGACGAGAGAACCTCCCCTCACAGCTGAAGTACTTCATGATCAACTTCATGAGTGGAGCATATTCATCTTTCAAATATCTGAATGGAAAGACTCTTGTGAGGTGCCTCAAGCAACTGGCCTTAATGTAAGGCTCATAATGTTGCGGATCAACTTTTTGTTTCTTGTGCCATGGTTCTCCAACATTCAATATACGGGTTGCTAATGAGACAGTTTCAGGTGTCAGTGTGAAGGTGACCCTTGCCAAGATAGAGTGATCTCCATGTAGGTAAAGCACAAAAAGATGGGCCAACTCATGATGAACTCGAACATTAGCCACCCTTTCAAAAAATTCAAAACATGATAGATGCTGGAAACATGACATAGCAAGAGGGCAGGCCTGCAATTCAGTGAGGGTGGTTGGCTCATCCCTAACATGTTTGCCACTCTTGTGATGTCTCCTGGGAGCTTGTTCTTTCGAGGATGAATCACTTTGTGTCTCCATTTGATACTCTGATGAATGCTCATATGCCATGACTGCTGTGTGTACTGTACTTGGGTTGCCCTTTGATGATGGTGTGAAACTAGGTGTTGTTTTTTATACCTGCCACCAAGGGGCGCAATGAAAAAATGGAGTGTTAGGGGGGGAATAATATGATGGGAATAGGGGTTATGGGGAGAAGTTTTGTTTAGGGATATATACGAGGGTTTGGGGATTTGATAGGGTACGGTTTTGGGGTTTTCATAAGGTAGGGTTTTGGGGTGTATATTTGACCAAAGAGTGGAGGGATAAGGAATAGGGATTTGGTAATATTTTAGGGTAGGGATAATAGGAAAAATGAGAAAGGGAGGGTAGGGAAAAATTGTAGGTGAGGGAGAAATGGTGGGTGAAGATGGAACCTTGGTCTTAATACCACAGTTATGCAACCCTAGCAACAATGGGCTTTGGTGTTTTCTTGTGGTTGATTTTATGAGTTTTTTTGCATTCAAACATAGCCATAGACCACCATATCATTTATAAACTTTGATGAACAAGTCATGTCATAGAGCCTACCTGTCAATTTGAGGGGCTTCACAAGAAATTTGAGGAAGTTTGGAATGGTTTTAGCCCTTTGTGGGTGTGCGCCGCGCGACAAACCCAGTGTGTCGTGCCCGTTGAAAACTTGAACTGAGGGGTAGCTCTGTGTGCGTCGCGCCCCTATATATATGCGTCACGCTCCTTGAAACTGCCTCCAACTCTCACCAAACATGTGCTTTGCCTCTCAAACACTTTGCAATTTCTCCCTATGCACTTGATTTTCATAATGCCTCTGATTTTGGTGAAAACTTGTATATAAAGACTTGGAAGACATGGGTTAAATTTTTGCTTCTCCAAAAACCCATTTTTCTAATGTTATGTTTTGACACTTTTTCACTGACTCAAAGAAACCCTGATTTTCACTTTCCATTTGAAAATTTAGCTCAAATGATGAAACTTTCAGCACTCTTTGCAAGGATTGAATGACAGGACATTTGGCCACGGAAACCATGCCTATACCTAAAGAAATCAACTGACGACTTTTTTTGAAAATTTTATCACAAATGACATTGTTTGACTTTTCTTCAAAACTATGTTTTGAATACCAGTCGAAGTTTATCAATATGACGATGAAACTCTCTGAATCATTACTTTGTAAGGCCCTCACTTTGGCCTGTCTGGCTTTACTGGACATATTTAAATACCAAATTGGTTAATCCCTAGACCTAATGATCGAAAATTACTTTTGTCCATTAAAGGACCAGGCCTTGACTGTCATGGACTTTGGTGATCATTGATAAAAGACCTAAGCCAGCAGGAGCCAGACATTGGGGGAAATGACTAGCAATGACTTTTTCGATCAGATTATGGCATGCCCCTAGTGGAATGAAGCTGAGTTAATGGAGCGGGACTCTTAAAAATGAAATGCATAAAGATTTTTGATCTCTGACGGACGACTGACCAGATTGACTCTAACACTACACACTTGGATTAGATGTGCATAATCTATTTTCATGATTGCCTGCAGGTTGCATATGTGCCTGTTATTTATGCATGGTGTGGGTAATTATTCCAGTTATGTCATCATGTAGAAGTGATGATGTTGATGTTTGCGTGTTTGATATGTTAATATATATATATATATAGAGAGAGAGAGAGAGAGAGAGAGAGATATATATGTATATGCACTGAACCAATCTGGATTAATCTTGCAGATGAGATACCCTACCATTAACTACACTATGGTACATTTGATTTTTTTTTTATTTGGTTAAATCACGTGGTATGCTTGCAAGAATAAGTTCATAGATGAAAAGAAAAATGGTGGACTATTGTTGGTAATGGGTTCCCCCAAGGATAGTTTTTGTAGCTAAAAGCCCATATTTTGGGAAAATTTTGTAACAAATTTGTAAAGTCTCTAGATTTTTTGGTCATGGAGAGAAAAGGTGTCAAGATTCATAAAGGGTTGTCCGCCCTTATTTTGAAAAGTGTAAAATCAGTTGTAAATATCCGCCCATGGTCCATAGACGATGGGATTGTATAAGAAGGAAGTGAGGAATATTAGTAGAGGAGACTCATTGTTTCGACTCTTAGTGTAGGTAGAGCCTCTTCAGTTGAGTGCATAGAGGGTTGGCGTGGAAGCCTGTAGTTGAGTACGTGGACCCTTGCAGCTTTGTGCGCAAGGTGGATATAGTTTTAATTAACTGAAGATATCAGTAAAGAAAATCATTTTGCAAATTATGTGTATTTATTTCTTAATGCACCTGATTATATTATGTTTTGGGTTTAATTTACAATGTTCATGTGATGAGCGAATATATGTCAGTGTGTTGGTTAATTCAACGCGTGTAAGAATATCAGTTTACACAGTGCTAACTATGATTTATTAGTAAGATAATTAAAACACTTAAGATGACTTGGGAACCTATTCAATACATTGTCATAGCTATGTGAAAGTACCTAGACCATGGGTTAGGGCTGCACAAAGGTCAATCATACACCTTCACGAGGGTATTGAAGGGTGAAATAAAGGGTATACTGATAGAGCCCTAAATTTTGGTAACATATGTGAAAGTAGGTACAAATGGGACATCACGACTATCTCAGGGTTGGGAAACTTGGTTCCAACATCCCCCCATACTTCTTCGGGTGAGAATTTGGTCTGTGCTCTAAGGGTTGATGCCGAAAGGGCCATTAACGTAGGGATTTGTTTGGATAACTAACAATGAACCTAAGTGAGACTCCACAAAGCCAACAATTGCTTCTGTTGCTGGGGCCAAAATCTACATAAGAGATGTGTGATGTCCTATCATTGGAATCCAACTAAGAAAGAGGGTTAAGATAGGTTGGATAAGAATCTCCATGAATTCATGGCATAGGAGAACAAAAAGCCATGGTCGACGAGGGAATAATGGCTACACAAGTACCTGTATAAAAAATGCACGAGATCTTTTTATGTTCCTTTCTAGTTGAGTTATATGAGTGGATCACAAAGCTAATGGATAGCCAAGTAAGGTGGAGGCTTGAAAGTTCTATTGTCTAGACATTGAAGTTAGTATAGAAACTAGAAGCCTCTGAGCATAAGATCACCTACACTATTGATCATTGGCTCAATCACATCATAGGAGGATTTGTGACTGAATTCATGGTCGATACCTCACTTATTTAAAGTTAGGTAGAGCAACACTTTTTCAAAGGTCTGTAAGGTAAGTACTTGAGTCTTTAAGTACCTGGATTAAGATGTTATTGTGCAAAAACTGAGTTATGTAGCTACCTTGATGTTTGAAACTCGTAAAGTGGAAATAATTATAGGAATGAAGGAAGAAAGGGTCATGAATATAACCGACTAATTTCACCTCCATTTGGTGATGAAGAGGGAGTAGCATAGGCTTCTTCAATGAGTGCAGTTTAGTTAATAAAATAGGGATTCCTCTGAATACCACCTCCAGCTTGGCCACCATCACCTACAACTTCACCCACACCACCACCACGTCGACCATAGTTTAACATGGAAAATTCAGTGAAGTTGCCTTTGTTTAAGGTATTGGGAAATGAGGACCTTGACTAGTTCTGGTTCACCGTAAAAGTTATATGGGAAGCTGAGGGTGCCACAGATGATCACATGAAGAAGGAAACATTGGTTAGTGCTTTGCAAGATCAGACAGTAACTTTGTACATCAAGTAATCTATTGATAACCCAAACGCCAAGTTGGCAGAGATCTAGATTGAGCTAAATAAAGAGTTCAATAGACCCAAATCTGAGGCATGCTTGATTTTCGGCTTCAAGGAAATCACGATCAAACCAGGTGAGACACCTTGGTAATTGGATAAGAGATTGACATGAAGATAATATGAACTTAACAGATGGATAACACTGCAAATGGTTCATGGCTTCGCTCCTGCCTCACCTAACGGTTGCACTATCACAACAGAAGATTACGACTTAGCCATAGGCCTTGGAGATTGTTGTAAGCCTACATGAAACACTGATGCAAGATCCCAATTTAGGGGTTCAGAAGGTCCATGCGCAGTTGCAAAATATTTTCCTTGAGATGCAATTCTTGAAGAAGAACATAACAGTTTGACTAAAGGTGCGAGATGAGATATTGTGCCTCAAATGTAAAGGTCAGGGGCATGTGAAAGACCACTGCTCGGTTTTTGCAAACTATATTGTAGGAGGAGGACTGATGACTTTGAGGCAGGAGGAGGACCTATGACTTTAAGGCAAGAGGAGGACCGATGTCTTTGAGGCAGGAAGCCTAAGTAGGACTGAGTGTGAGGCCTTCATTGTGGTGCACTATACGTTAGGTAATAGAGAAACATACAAGTGATAACTGTCATTTGCTGCAAGTTTGTACAAACACCATAGCAACTATTTTGCAACTTCTCCAAGTTGATAGGTCATGATGAGAGCAATTGTTGAAGTTACAAATTGATGATAGATAGAACACCCACCTATAGAGTTTCGACAGAAATGCAGCCCCATTACCAGATCGCTAAGATGGAGTGAGTAGGCTTTCAACGGTAGGGACGAGGCTAAGGCATGGGAGGACCTACAAGAGGTGGGGGACAACTGATCTATTACAATTGTGGAGGGCCAAGACACTATCCATGTGAATATGCTAACCCAATGTGTTCGTCGTGCAAATATTGTACTTAGTTTGAGCATGAGACATAGGATAGTCCTACACCAATAGCAAGGATACAAAAAAAAGGAGTTAGGATAAGACTGGTCAGGAAATGGACCCTTCTATTCTTATGACCTCTCTAGAGACCTGCATGAAGCTACTGCATGATAACAATGTTGTGAAGTGGTTATAGGAACTTACAAATAGATGCATTGGAAACACTCTGGGTGAACCACCCATGATACAAAAGATTGGTAACGATAAAGAAAGGACGAGATGAGAGATTATCCTGATGCACAGATAGGAGAATATGAAATGGATCAGGATATTCTAGATCTAGGGTCATACATGATTATTTTACCAAATCAGATTTGGGAGCAGATGGGATACCTCTGTTGTAGTGGTCTCTGATTCAGTTAAAGATGGCTACTTAATAGAAGATCATCTACATGGGATGACTGCAAGGATTAACTGTAGATATTGAAGGCGCAAGTGGATTGGCTAATTTGGATGTAATAGAAATTGTGGATGACAACAACCCCTACCATGTGCTCCTTGGAATTGATTGGGATACTGACATGGATGGGTTAATCAACCTAAAGAAGTGAAAGATGATATTTGAAAAGAAACCTCTTCATGTAATAGTACCCCTAGATAATGCTGAAGGATCCCACCATACTGAACCAGTTCGCGATTACGAGAGCGATGATGATTGGGACTGCATATATAAAATAATAGTGCGAGACCAAGATTGGGTGAATCAGATAGCAGATGGACAAATTACATGGGATAACGATAGTTCGAACACCTCATGATCCGATGAAGAATTAGAGAACTGGTAGAATCAGGTACATGAAGTAACCATGCTGAGTTATAACATCATGACCCATTCGCTGCATTGTGTGTCATCGGAGGTAAGAAGTTTGCCCACTTACGATGGCATGAATGATATAGATGTGTTTTCTGATGCATTTGAGAGGGAACTACTAGAGAAACAGTGCTTCCAAGCTTTGGACTGGGCACTATGCGCTACACCTACAAGTTGGTAGGGAATGCACAAGGGTAGTTTTGATGATTGGTGCGAGTGTAGGAGGATGATCCGAACACGTTGTTGTGTTGTGCTATATTCTTTCCATGACTGGCCCACGTAGTTAACTGGGGTATTTGAGGGGTGCAGGTAACCCCACTTTATCAAATCTGGGGCAACGCCCCAGAAAATTTTAGTTTTGGACACTACGTTAGGTTTGGCTGATCAATCTATGGTTTTTCCATGATTTTTCCACATGTTTTTCAACGTGATGGTTTTCAGTCCATGGTTTTGGACGCGATGGATTTTCAATCGATGGTATTGGATGCTTTGGAATGTATAAATATGTATCATAACATTGAAAGGATCATAATGAAAAATCAAGTTGGTAGTCGTAGTAATGGGATCCAGGGGAAAATCTTTGTGTATATGTGTTTTATGTGTTATACTCTCACATTGTTTATTTTTTGTGTTCTAGAATTCATATGCAGGTAATTTCTATACGAGGTTAAAACCTACATTTGGTATCAGAGCTGTTTTGGCATCAAGGGGACACCTTTATTACTGATGGGTTTCGCTCGGGCTTGTGGTAGACCTTGTTCAGTGGGAGATCTACGAGATCGATTCTAGTGGTGAAAGAAGATGTCAAGCAGTAGAAAGATAGAAGTCAAGAAATTTAATGGTCAGTGTTTTGAGTTGTGGAAACTCAAGATGGAGGATCTATTGGTGGATAAAGATTAGTGGATCATCATAGATATGAGTATTAAACCAATGGGATTGTTTGTTGAAGAATGGAAGAAGTTGGATCAAAAGGAAAAGATCACAATACAATTGTGTGTCTTAGATTCAGTACTGTTGAATGTATTAGGGGAAGCTATGTTGAAGGATCTGTGGGACACGTTAGGAACTTTATACCAATATAAGTCTCTAGTGAATAAATTGCTTCTGCTGAAAAAGTTGTATAACCTGAGGATGAAAGATGGAGACTCGGTGACATAGCATATGAATGCATTTAATACTATGATAAGTAAGTTATTATCTATTGATATTAGAATTTTAGATGAAGATAAGTGCATCAATTTTTTGTGTTCTCTACCATATTCATGGGATAGTCTGGTTATTGCAATAGGTAGTAATGTGACTGCCATGATGTTTGATGAAATAGTCTCATCCTTGTTGACGAAGGAGATGAGACCGAAAAATATGGAGATCCATAACGGTGATGCCTTTTCTATACGAGGGCGGTCCCATAACAAAAACAAAAATATGTCATTGAGTGGGATATCTAAATCTAGAGGGAGGTATAAATCTCCAGGAAAACTTTTAAAGGTGGTCTTCTGAAAATGCGGAAAGGAAGGGCACTACGAAACAGATTGTAAATCTAAATATCCTCACAAAGGGAATGGATCTGATCATGCTCCTTCCGTAGATGCAAAAGCCACCTCAGATGAAGGTGGAGATGTGTACTTGGCTTCTTTAAGTACACATGTAGATCATGAGGCATGGTTGATTGACTCAGGTGCATCCTTTCACTTAACTCCCAATAGAGAGTTGTTTTGTGAGTATGAGAAATATGATGGTGGTGATGTATTCTTGGGGGATGAAAGGAAGGCTCGAATCATTGGTCACATAAAATTAAAGTTGAAGTTGCAAGGTGGAAGGGTTAGAACACTTTCGGGTGTTCTACATATTTTTGCATTAGCCAGAAATCTGATTTTTGTAAGCAAGCTGGATGATGCAGGTGTAGAAATAATGGTCAAGAAGGATACCTGCAAAATGTCTTGGGGAGGACTAGTATTGATGTAGGGAGTTCGGATTGGAACTCTGTACAAGCTGCAAGGTAGCATTGTTATTGATGGGTGCAATACTTCAGTGGTTCCTAAAAGTGGAGCAAAAAATCTAATGTTCCCTGTAGAGAAGACCATATTGCAGTATCAAAGGCTTCGACATATTGGAGAGAAGGGCCTTTGAATACTTCAAGGTAATAGCTTTCTGGATTTTGATTTCTATGAAAATTGTGTATATAGGAAGTAGAATCAGGTGAGTTTCCCCTCTCATGGTAAGAGGGCGAAACATATGTTGCAGCTTTTGCACAGTGATGTGTTGGGACCTATGAGGGTTCCATCACTGGGTAAGTCTATGTACTATGTATCATTTATAGATGACTTCTCAAGGAATACATGGATATATCTACCTTAATAAGAAACCTAAAGTCTTTGATAGGTTTAAAGAATTTAAGGCTTTGGTGGAAAACGAGACAGAGAAGAAGATAAAGGTGTTGAGGAAACATAACGGTGGAGAGTTTTGCAATAAGGAATTTAAAGAATTATGTAGGATGTGTGGTATAGCGTGGCATAAGAATACTCCATATACACCTATAGAAAATGGAGTTGCATAAAGATTGAACAAGAGATTGATGGAAAGGGAAAGGAGCATGGTCAGTGGTGTTGCATTAGGACATGAAATCTAGGCAAAGGCGGTGGAGATAGCATGTTACCTGGTCAATAGATCACCTTCTTCAATGTTGGAGGATAAGACTCCCTAAGAGGTACAGACTGGTAAGAAACCCTCTCTACCACATCTAAGGGTGTTTGGATTTGATGCATATGTACATGTTCTAAAGGAGAAAAGAGCCAAGTTAGATAGTAAATCTGAAAAGTGCATCTTTATTGGGTATAAGGATGGTTAAAAGGGTTATAAGCTTTAGACCCAGTAACAAGGAAGGTTGTGTACAACTGAGATTTGGTGTTCAGAGAGGTGAAAGATGTGATTAAACATGAAGTCCAACCAAAGGAACCTGAGAAGATAGAGTTTGAAGTAAAGGAGGGAGAATCGGACTCCACAGTAGAGGAGTAATAAGAAGATGAATAGTCACAAAATCCGGGTGTTAGAAGATCAGTTCGAGAAAGAAGGCAGCCAAAAAGGTATATTCCATATGCTTTTTATTCAAATTTTGTTTTCTCTATTACTGATGATGGTCCTAGAACTGTGAAGGAAGCAGTGGATTCAGAGGATGGAAAACTTAGGAAAGAGCCCATGGTTGATGAAATGGCATCTTTGTACAAAAATGAGGCTTGGGATTTGGTGGAGTTGCCGACTAGAAGGAAACTCATTGGCAGTAAAAGGGTATTCAAAAAGAAGGTAAATGCAGAAGGAAAAGTGGAGAAATGCAAAGCTCAGTTTTTAGCAAAAGGTTATTCCTAGGTGCCAGGAATTGATTTTGGTGATATTTTTTCTCATGTTGCCAAGGTAACTTCTATTAGATTACTTTTATCTGTTGCTGTTGCTTTTGATTTTGATGTAGAATAGATGGATGTGAAGACAAAAATTCTTCACGAGGATCTGGAAGAGGAGATCTACATGAAGCATCCTGAAAGCTTTGCAGTGGAGGGTAAGAAAGAATGGGTATGCAAGTTAAGGAAGTCTCTGTATAGATTAAAACAATCATCAAGGACGTGGTGTCAGAAATTTAATATATTTATATGGGGACATGGGTTCACCATAAGCAAAGCAGATAACTATGCGTATTTTAAATTAATCGGTGACCATGTTATTTATTTGGTCTTGTATGTGGATGATATGTTGCTGGTTGGAAATGACAAAGAAATTATCTAGGATTTGAAGACCCATTTGTCCTCCAAATTCGACATGAAAGATATTGGTGATGCAAACTATATTTTTGGGCATGGAAATTAAACGAGATCAGACAAAGAGGAAGTTGTGGTTAAACCAGAGGAAGTATGTCGAGACAATATTGCAGAGGTTTAATATGCAGGATAGTAAACCGGTGAAGGTTCCTATTCTTGTAGGTGTGAGGTTGTTTGATAAACAGTGTCCCAAGACGCAAGAAGAGGAAGAGGACATGTCCCGTGTTCCATATGCAAGTGCAATTGATAGCCTAATGTATGAAATGGTCTATACTAGACCAGACATTGCACATACAGTGGGATGATTGAGTAGGTTTATGTCAAAACTAGGGAAGGAGCATTGGACAACAATGAAGTGGGTTTTGAGGTATTTGTGTGGCACTAGTGATTATGGTTTATGCTATCAAGGAAGACCATGATTAGATAGAGTATTGGATATTCATGGATTTGTTGATGCTAACTAGACTGGAGATCTGGATCAGAGAAGGTCTACAAGTGGGTATGTGTTTAACCTATTTGGAGGTGCATTCAATTGGATGAGCAAGAAACAATATATAGTGGCACTATCAGCTACAGAGGAAGAATACATGGCAGCCACTCATGGAAGAAAGGAAGCAGTTTCATTGCAGAGATTGTGTTCAAGCATGGGGTTAGTATAGGGAGCTATAAGGATAGACTGTAACAGCCAAAGTTCAATTTTCTTGGTAAAGAACCCTGCATATCATTCAAATAAAAACAACATTGGTGTTCAGTATCACTATGTGAGGGATATGATAAAAGACAATAACATGTTGCTGGTAAAGGTGGAAAATTTGAAAAATATTATAGATGCATTGAAAAAATCTATGAGCTCAGAGAAAACCTCTTGGTGTAGAGAAACAATGGGTGTTGTAGGGCTAGCTAAATGACTAATGTTTGATGCGGCCCCTTGTGGAAAGAAAACAAAAAGTGGGAGAATGTTGGGTTGTGTTATATTCTTTTGATGACTAGCCCATGTAGTTAACTCGGGGTTTTGAGGGGTACAAGTATCCCAACATTATGGGGTTCGAGCCAGTGCCATGGAAAATTTTGGTTTTGGAAACTACGTTAGGTTGCTCCGACCCACCTATGGTTTTGTGCATGATTTTTTCACATGTTTTTGGACGTGATGCTTTTCGGTCCATGGCTTTGGATGCTATGGTTTTTCAGTCCATGGTATTGGATGCTTTGGCATGTATAAATATGTATTGTAACATTGAAAGGAACATAATGAAAAGTCAAGTTTGCAGTCCCAGTTTTGGGATCTATCGGAAAGTCTATGTGTATAAGTGTTTTATGTGTTATGCTCATGCATTGTTTATTTTCTGTGTTTTAGAATTCGTATGTAGGTAATTTTTTTACGGGGTTAAAACCTACACATGCCTTGGGAAGCTGAAGGTACAAGTGAAAGATAATTATGGAGTGAAGGATGATCCACACACAGACTTTTCCAAATGGGCTAAGGCTTATGGAGCAAGGCCCTAACCTGAATGGGCGCACTTGTTCTATCACACCTTCGATGTGATCCTGATGAACTGCTAGTTGGAGATAGAGCTCCACCATGGCAATGGAAAATGGGATATTTTTCATGAAGGTTTCATTATAATGTTCAGCTTCTAAGACAATTTTGACTGTGTTGACGAAGCACTACAAGATGTTGAAGCATCAATCGTTAGGATACCACAAGATACTTGGGATCTGATTCAACCCAATTAGACTACTCAGCTCAGCCACACAATGGAATGCTATAATGTGACTATTGAAGAAGAAGATGAGGACCCATGAAATATTAATATCCTTGAAACTGAGGGTCACCGCGAGTTTGACAGACCACATATTGAGAATTCTGATATAACTGCACCACTAAAAATGAAATAGGTAAATATTTGTATAGATGCAGAGCTAAAATTTGCGAAGATTATAGACTACTGGGATGGCACAATGGTAGATAAGGTCACTGAATTGCTCTGCGAATACCAAGATTTGTTCCCTACCATGTTTACGAAGTTAAAGGGGATAATACGAGACCTAGGCATTATGAAGATCAAGTTAAAACCCGACGCAAAGCGAGTTAAGAAAAGACCTTATCGTCTCAATTTGAAATATAAGGAGAAGGCCTGCTTAGAGCTTGACAAGATGCTCATGGTAGGAAACATTGAGTGCATATGAGGATCTGATTGGGTAATCCCAATGGTGGTATAGGGAAAGAACTAGAAGGATGAAATAAGGATATGCGTAGATCTCAGGAAGTTGAATGATGCTACATACATGATCCCTTCTCGACTCCATTCACTAATGAGGTATTAGATGATGTATGTGTCCAACAGGTGTACTCCTTCAATGATGGGTTATTTAAGTACCATCATATCAAAATAACCACGTCTATTTTAGTCTTCCTAGATTGGAAGAAAGAGTTTCATGTACATGTAGATGTGTCGTGTATAACACTATGAGGAGTGCCACATGCTAGTAGAGCAGAATTGGACCATACCATATCCAAGGTTGATAACTATTCCACCACTGAGAGCAAAGGATTAGCCATAGTATACATGCTCCGGAAGTTTGGACATTATTTATTGGGTGGGCATTTTAAGATGTATATGGATCATTCTACATTGAAATACCTTGTCAATAAGCTTGTGTTGTGGGGCAGAATATGTAGGTGGTTGTTATTGTTTCAGGAGTATGATTTCGAAGTTATTTTGGAGCCTAGACTACTGAACGTGGCACTAGACCATCTGTTGCACATCAAAACGAGGGAATATCCCAATAATTTGGAGGAGGGATTGCCTGACGCGTAGCTATTTGCAGTGCGCATCGCGGATGGTCACTTCAAAGACATCATACACTTCCTAAGGTCAAGACCTACCCCATAAGGTTACACCATCCAGCAGAAAAAGGAGTTAGTGGTACGTGCAAGAAACTTTTCTTTGATTGTTGGGCATCTGTACAAAATGGGGTCTGAAGAAGTATTATGAAAATATGTACTAGAGTTTGAAAGGGGTAGTATCTCCTTATATGCTCACGTGGGCACTGTGGGTGGGTATTATGCAGGAAGGGCGGCCACTCAGAAGATTCTCTGCATAGGGTTGTGGTGGCCAACCCTCCATTAGGATTCAAAATCTTATTTCAAGGCATGTGATGTGTGTCGAAGGACTAGCAGGGCATTGCAAAGGGATGAGTTGCCTCTAAACCCACAGATGACGTTACAACCTTTCGATAAATGGGTGATAGATTTTATGGGACCCATTCAGCCACAAGGGATGAAAATGGGAGCATGGTACATTATCACCACGACTGAGTATTTGAATCGATGTGTGGAGGCATAGTTGTGAAGGATTGCACAGACACAAACACTCTAAATCTTATATTTTAGTATGTACTAGCGCAAATTGGGTGTCCAAATATTTTAATGAGTGATCACAGTATTCACTTTCTGAACGAAGGAATCAGGGCATTGACAAAGGAATTTCAGGTATATCACCATAAAATCACACCTTATCACCCACAAGTTAATGGGACGGTGGAAACATTCAATAAGGTGTTGGATAATGCATTGACCAAGGTTTTAAACACTCATTAAAGTGATTGGGACTTGCACACATCAGTGTAGTATGTACCTATGGAATGACATGCAAAAATTGACTATACAGACACCCTTTAGGCTTGTATATGGTGTTGAAGTAGTGATTTCCATGGAATACATTTTGTCTAGTTTGCGCATAACAACGCTCACTAGAGCGGTTCGGTCGGTTAAATTGAATGGAGATCTCTTCCCAGGAAAGGTGAATGGCAGCTAATTGAAGCCATACACTGGTGATCTGGCCAAGTGACTATATGAGGGTAGCATAGTATTAGTGGTCTACGAAAATGGAAGGAGGTACAGGACTATAAACTACATAGCCTCGATTGGGGAACTATGCAACTAGATGATTATTTAGAACAAGAAAATCTCACAGGGTTCGCAACAATGTAAAATGAGTTGTGCTACCCAAGCAGAAATCATGTAGGTTTATAGGAAAGTGATGTTAAAGTTAATGTTGATGATTTGATGATAATAATAAGGCCAAATGGAGTGGATGACCAAAATTTCAGATAGAATTTATGGGTAATATCCTTGGAAATCTGTCACCAATTCAGCCTTAATGAATCGAATGTGGGGGGAACAGTTATAATTGTATTCAAAATGTCCTATAAATTACAGGTGGAAGCCCAACGAAAAACAACTAACTTTTTGAACATTGTGTTGGTGAGCTCATAGACATGCATGTTCCCCACATTCCTCAAAGAATTGCTCGATTACCCAGTGTTTGATTGGTTCCCAGAATCCATCCCCAATCTCATCAATAATTTTATCCTACGATCCAAAACTATGAACATCAAAGTAGTGACAACCGAGGAGGTTGTGTTGGAGGTTGTTATGGAGGAAGAGGGATCTTCTTCAAAGGTTGCTGAGGTACTAACTGAAGTCCTGATGTTGTGATGGTTGCCTAGACCGAAGCTGACCCTGACCAAGGAGAGTGCGAAGGATAGAAAGGAAACACAGGTTGTGATGCCAGTGCACGTGTCACCTAGAAGAAACCCAACGAAAGACAAACCCACTGTACAAGAAAAGGGAAAAGCCATTAAATTGGAGCTAGAGGAGGAAGAAATTATGGAAATCCCTATGTATCATGAGGGTTTTGTAGTGGAAGTAGAGGAAGTTGTAGTCGAGGATTCTGATCCTATCATTAAGTTGCCTGAGTACATCCATCCCACAAAGGTGAGATCAAAGTTCCGAAGGACATTGATGATAGAAAAGTTGCCTTGCACACCCCTCTGTTGTCGATGAAATTGCCTTTTAGTGACCGCACTTGGGGTGGGTTCCTTTGTAGAAACCAGAAGATTGGGACATAGCTGAACATGAGAAGTTCTTGCACTTGGCGACAAGGTAACTAATCTGTCACATTGTTGACACAACCATCGAGATGATTACATTAGAACAATGGAAGTTCCTTAGGGGAGTACAGAAGGCAGGTTTTCTCAACCTGCTATGGGTGTTTTACTACAATCTCACCCTAATTACTCTATTGGTCATCAAGCAGATGTTATTCTCCGTACATGATGGGTGTCTGTGGCTAGATGAGCGGATACCCATCACCGATAGGCTGATCCATAGGATCACGGAATTTCCATACACAAGGGAAAATTTGACCATGATGTTTGGCAAAAAAGGTGGAGAGAAGGCCCTTGCGAAGGCCATGAAGGAGAAATTCAAGCTCATTAAGAAGCCATGAAGATATGCCATCTCAAGTATCTGCAACCTTGTGGTTAGGGTGGCCACGCAGATTTTGGCAAAAAGGCTATGAGAAAGTGTCACGCAGATGAAGTGCTAGAACCAATCGTTATTCTTGCAACCCAATGTGCCAAAGGTGTCCAACTCAATTGGGTGCGCTATGTCTGTGGTGAATTCCTTGGAAACTACCACGAGGCATAAGAGCTTAGAAAGACCTTCCATTATGCATGGCTTTTGCTGTCTATTGTGATGGTAGCATGGGAGATGCTAGAATATAGTTAATTTCCCTCGATCACGTCAAACCTACTAGAAACAGCGAAGTACACTTCCCTGTTGGTGACCAAGGATGCTCAGTACCTCAAGGATAGCAACATCTTGTAGATATTTATGTAAATGAACATACACATTGCCATCAATTGCAAAACATAATTGTCACCTACTGTGTTTTCCAAACTACACGAATTTGTGGAGTTCAAGGTAGATTTTCACCAAATATCAATGAGGGCATAGAAGGACCTTAAGGAGACATGTTATGACTTACATTACATGGCAATGGAGGACATAAATGATTCAACTCTTGATCACTAGCCGGTAGAGTGGTGCACTGCCTTAGACTTAGCGGTGGGGTTAAGCAAGTCCGCCACGCAACGCAAAAATGAGGAGGCCAATTTGAAGATGGCACAACTAGACCAAAAAATCAAGAAGGAGGCCACTAACAAGGCCCAGGAAGATCATGATGCCACCTAATAGGGAGAAAAAAAGACAAGTGAAATAGAGCGTGGCTCTAACAAATGTGCAAGGCTCCCTTCACTTGGAACAAGGAATAAATAGATGAGAAAACATAACAGCATTGAGTGGACCCGTAGACAATGCTGGACCACATCAAAATTCCAAGAGAATAAGAAAAATTGGGGTTGTAGAAGAAATCCAAGGCGAGCAAGACGTGGATGGAACCAATCACCCTAAGAGAGGGAGTTTTTCATGACAGTGGAGAGGTGGTGCGAGATGTCACTGGGGAGGGTACTACAACAGTTTGAGAAACATGAACAGCTACTATTGGGTGTCATCCAGATGATTCTATAGGAGTTGTGGATCTACACATCATAGGATAACATGTTATGCACCAACCTTGCTATGAGTACTTCAAGAGATACTGAGATACTGCATGCGAAGGTCCCTGAATGATATTGCTACTAGATGGAGCACTAACCACAGAAAATGAAGCTGATGGGCCCACTGTCAGCACCCTCAAGTGAGTGGGATTGAATTTGGTAGTGCTCCCTTGCAAGGCACTCCACCTACTGTAGGATGGAGTGATCGAGAAGATGAGGGCACACGAATAGCACACTATGTAGGTAATTAGTAAACAACATATCAATTATGTGCAGCTTGCCCTACAATGAAACTCCACCCTCGCCACTGTGACTGAGGTAACTGATCAAAACAAGCGCATATTTTAGGTCATGGAGAAGGCATGTCGAATGGTCCTGGAGTTGGTCGTTTCCATGGATGAATTGGTTCAGGTGCACATTCGAAAGCTTGTTATAGGGATGCATGATGTCCCCACAGAGTTGGTTAAGGTTTAGCTGGAGCTAAACCTACAAATTGTAGATTTGTAGTAGAAGGCCAAGACTTCAACACCACTGGAAGTGAAGCAGTAGTGTACAACCACTGTTAGAGAGGTGATAGTGGCGGTAGACACTATAGTAGCAGATTGTAAAAAAGTTTTTGAACAATCATTTGGGGTCCTGATGAGCCTGCCAGAGGATCCTAATGTACAATGACTTGAGACAGAGGGATGAGAACTGCAACAATGCTATGATGAAGAAAAAGGTAGAATCTGCACCGTTGCTCTCACACAGGGACTAGCAAAGCTGCAGGATGCCAAAACGTTGAAAGAATAGGTAGATTCAATGTAGCACAAAGAGGCAGTGTTGAAGGTGCGCTTGAAGCCTTAGCTAGATGACGATTTTTTTGTCATGAACTCTATTAAGGGCAAGCTTGATAATCTACAAGCAACTCAGAAAAAGATTCAGGCTAACAGTTCAGGACAAACAATAGAGCGGTTTGTTGAAGAAGCAAATCATGTGGCCGCACAGTGCACTATCAAGGTTCCCATCATAAAAGTCAAGCTAGTAGGTCTTCCCACCAAGATCTCCACACCTGCATAGTGACGTGATGGTGAGTCACCATGTTTTTGTTTGGGGTGTATTGGGAACAAGTTCCCCCATGGACGGTTTTTGCTAATAGCCCATATTTTGGGATGATTTTGTAACAAAGTTGTAAAATATATGCATTTTGTGGTCACGGAGCACAAAGGTGTTATGAGTCATAAACGGTTGTTGGCCCTTATTTTTTATATTGTAAATCCAACTATAAAGATCCAACCATGGTTTCCAAACCACTGGATTGTATAAAAAGGATCTATGTAAGTAAGCTCTAAGTAGTTTTGATAGAAAAGAAGTAAGTGAGGAATATTGGTAGATAAGTCTTAGTGTTTCAGGTCTTAGTGGAGGTAGACGCTCTACAACTAAGTGTGGAGAGGCCTGGGGTGGAAGTTTGCATCTCAGTGTGTAGACCCTTGTAGCTGTGTGGACATGGCAGATAGAGTTTGTATTAATTGAGGATATCAATATATATAAGTATTCTACAAAATGTGTGTATTTATTTCTTGTTAATGCACCTGATTATATTGTGTTTTTGGTTTAATTTACAATTTTCATGTGATGTGTGAATAAATGTGAGTGTTTTGGTTAATTGAATGCATGTAAGGATATCATTTTATGCGGCGCTGACTATGAATGATTAGTAAGAGAACTTGGGAACCTATACAATATGATGTCATAGCTACGGGAAGTACCTAGACCATGGGTTAGGCCACAGGAATGTCAATCATACACCTTTGCAAAGGTACTGAAGGGCGAAATAAACGGTAGAATGGCGGAGCCCTAGATTTGGGTAGCCTACATAAAACTAGGTATAAATCGACATCATGACCATCTTAGGGTCTGGAAACTTGTTTCCAGCATCCCCCCATACCGCTTCGGGTGAGACTTCAGTCCGCGCTCTGCAGGCTGATGCCAAAAGGGCCAATCATCTAGGGATTTGTTCGGCTAACTAATGCGGAATGTAGCTCATGCCCCACAAAACCAACAACTATATTTCATGTGATTCTTGTTGGGTGTGGAGCCTGATTATCTTCTATATTCAAAGGTATCGCCACATAGGACCCCAGTTCGAAATGGGGGCGGCAACGCCGCCCGTAAAATATTCGCTGCAGGGGGGGTCCAGGGGGGGGTCTGGGCCGTTCATATAGGGATTTGTTCGGCTAACTAATGCGGAACCTAGCTCATGCCCCACAAAACAAACAACTATATTTCATGTGATTCTTGTTGGGTGTGGAGCCTGATTATCTTCTATATTCAAAGGTATTGCCACATAGGACCCCAGTTCGAAATGGGGGTGGCAACGCCGCCCGTAAAATATTCGCTGCAGGGGGGGTCCAGGGGGGGTCTGGGCCGTTCATTATGCAGATGATCTGATGGTAGAACTTATGTTTAGTTTAGGGTTTTTTGCCCTAGAAGGCAACCCCTCTCTTTGTATGAGAGTATTGTATTTGAGGCAGTGTGATAGATGTGTATTATGTGAGTAAGAAACAGAGAGGTGAAACCGTGAGAGAAAATAGAGGATATTACAGCAGATTTGTTGTAGGTTGTGTCTCTTCATTTTGCTGGACAATAGAAAGGAAGGACTGGCTGTTCGGGGTGGACGTAGCCCAAACTGGGTGAACCACGTATATCTGTGTCTCTCTTGTTTTGTGTGTTTATATTTCTGCAACATTTTATGTGTTCCATTGCTCCATAATATATAATTTTCTAACAATTCTTATGATAGATCATATGAGCATTGTGGTGAGGAATACTCCCCTCAAAGAATAGACCCATTGCTAAGTTTGAAAGAAAATATAAGGAGCTGTAAGGTGGATAATGAGAATATAATTTAGTCACAGGAAATTCTTGCTAGGGCACAGGATAAGTAATCATTTGTTAATGTAGTTATCCTTCTGGTTTTGTCAAACTTTTAGAGATAGGGAGAAATCATGATCAATCATGGATAAGTGGAATTCAGAGATGACACATATGGTAGTAGGTCTTGATCGTGATATAAGTTTCACAGGCATGATACACTTAGAGATGGTAGGTTGATGGATAAACCTGATAGGAGGGTTGATTACCATTGAATTATTCTAGTTCTAGTGAGAGAGACAATATTATTGTCACCATCGATATAGAGGGAGTGTGAAGAAATATTTTGCGAGGGAGTTTAAGAAAACAAAGCCACCTACCTTTGATGGAGAAATGAATAAGCTGAAATATGTAGATGGTTGATTACATGGGATGAATATGTTCTTCAAGTGTCATGAGTACTCATTGAAAATGAAAGCCAATATATTGACTTTAAGTCTTGAAGGTAATGTACAAATATGGTGGTAAGATGCAAAGAATTACAAAGGTATTCAAGAAATAGAGTTGACTTGGTGTGACTTCAAGAGAGTTTTTAGGAAGAGGTATCTATTCGAGAGATATTGTGATGACAGGGAAAATGAATTATGTGAGTTGAATATGTGATCTATGACTAATGGTGAGTATACTAGAAGGTTCATGGAGTTGTTGAGACATGTGCCTTATATTAAAGAGGAGAAGGCCAAGATTCAGAGATTCATTAATGGGTTGTTGGTAGCATTCAAGGATAAGATCAATTTTGATAAACCTAGTGTTGGGTTTTGTTATATTCTTTCCATGCAAAGCCCCCCATTCATTGCAGCAATTTCAGTGGGGGGGTCATAGGGGACGGGTAGCCCCCCTCTACGAGCTAAGGGGCAGCACCCTAAGGAAATTTTTTTGAGACCCTTTATTAGGTTGGGAAGACCTACCTATGGTTTTGTGCATGGTTTTTGCACATGTTTTTGGACACAATGGTTTTTCGGTCCATGGTATTGGATTCTTAGGAATGTATAAATATGTAGTGTAACATTGAAAGGAACATAATGAAAAATCAAGTAGGTAATCTTGGTTTTGGGATCTAGGGGAAAAGTTTTGTGTATATGTGTTTTATCTGTTATGATCTCACGTTGTTTATTTTATGTTCTTAGAATTTGTATGCAAGTAATTTATGTATGTGGTTAAAACCTACAGTTGGTATTGTAGTTGTTTTAGCTTCAAGGGGTCACATTTGTTGCTAAGGGGTTTCTCTCGGACATATGGTACACATTTTTCAGTGGGAGATATGTGAGATCGATTTTGGTGGTGAAAAAAGATGGTGAGCAGTGGAAAGATAGAGATCGAAAATTTTAATGGTCAAAGTTTTTAGTTGTGGAAACTCACGATGCAGGATATGTTGGTGGACAAAGATCAGTGGATTGTAGTAGATCTGGGTACTAAACCAGTAAGAGTGTCTGATGAAGAATGGAAGTAATTGGATAGGAAGGCAAAGAGAACAATACAATTGTGTGTCTTAGATTTAATATTGTTGAATGTGTCAAGGGAAGCTATAATTAAGGCTTTGTGGGACTAGTTAGGGACTTCGTACCAATCTAATTCTCTGGTGAATAAATTGTTCCTACAAAAAATCCTATATAACCTTACGATGAAAGATGGAGACTCAGTGACAAAGCATCAAAATGCATTTAATATTGTGGTAATTTAGTTATTATTTGTTGATATGAATGGTGATTCCTTGTTTGTACGATGACAGTCCCAAAACAGAAATAAAAATAAGTCATCGAGTGGGAGATCTAAATTTAGAGGGAGATCTAAAACTCAAGGAAAACATGTAAAGGTGGTTTGCTGGAAATGTAGAAAGGAAGGGCACTACAAAAGGGAATGTAAATCTGAAGCTCCTCACAAAGGAAAGGGATCTGATGATGCTCCTTTTCTAGAGGAAAAACCACCTCAGATGAAGGTGGGAATGTGTACTTGGCTTCTTCAATTACACATGTAGATCATGAGGCATGGTTGATCAACTCAGATGCATCCTTTCACTTCACTCCCTATAGAGTGTGGTTCTGAAAGTATGAGAAATATGATGGTGTTGATGTCTTCTTCATGGATGACAGGAAGGCTAGAATCATTGGCCGTGGAAAAGTAAAGTTGAAGTTGTAAGGTGGAAGGGTTAGAACACTTCTGGGTGTTCTACATATTCCTACATTAGCCAGAAATATGATTTCTTTGAGAAAGTTGGATGATACAGGTGTAGAAATAGTGTTCAAGAAGGATACCTAGAAGATGGTTTGGAGAGCACAGGTATTGAAGTTGGGAGCTCGAACTGGAACCTTGTACAAGCTGCAAGGTAGCTATATTCTTGATGGGTGCACCATTTCTTTAGTTCTTGAATGTTGAGAAGAAAATCTATTGGTCGATGTATAGAAGACCATGTTGTGGCATCGGATTGGACATATTAGATAGAAGGGCCTTCGAATACTTCATGGTAAAGGTATGGTAGAAGGTATGAGTAAAAGCTCTCCCGATTTTGATTTATGTGAAAATTGTGTATATGGGAAGAAAAATCGGGTGACCTTCCCCTCTGGTGGTAAGAGCGTGAAACACATATTAGAACTTGTGCACAGTGATGTGTTTTGACCTGTGAAGGTTCCATCAGTTCTATGTACTATGTATCATTTATAGATGACTTATGAAGGAATACATGGATATATTTTGTTAAGATGAAATCTGATGTCTTTGACAAGTTTAAGGAATTCAAGGGTCTTATGGAAAACTAGACATAGAAGAAGATAAAGGTGTTGAGGACAAATAATGGTGGAGAGTTTTGTTGTAAGGAATTTGAAAAATTCTGTAATAAGTGTGGTATAGCACAATAGAATACTACTCCATACACACTTGAGAAAAGTGGATTTGAAGAAATAATGAATGAGACGTTGATGGAGAGGGAAAGAAGCATGCTCAGTGGTGCTAGGTTAGGACAAGAATTTTGGGCAGAGATGGAGGAGACAACATGTTACCTGGTCAACAGATCACCTTCATAAGTGTTGGAGGATAAGACTCACAAGAGGTATGGATTGGAAAGAAACTCTCTCCTTCACATCTGAGGGTATTTGGATGTGATGCATATGTACATGTCCCAAAGGAGAAAATAACCAAGTTTGATAGTAAATCTGAAAAGTGCATCTTTATTGAATACAAGTATGGTTTAAAAGGTTATAGGATTTGGAACCTAGTAACAAGGAAGGTTGTGTATACTTAAGATGTTGTGTTTAGAGAGGTGAAATATATTATTAAATATGAATTCGAACCGAAGGAACCTAAGAAGATAGATTTTGAGTTTAAGGAGGAAGAATGAGACTCTATAGCAGAAAAGGAATCAGAAGATTAAGAGCCATAAACTCTGGGTGTGAGAAGATCAGTCTGAGAAATAAGGTAGAAAGGTATAGTCCATCTTCCTTTTGTTCAAATTTTTCATTATCTATTATTGATGATGATTCCAAAACTATGAAGGAAGAAATAGAATTAGAGGATGGAAAACTATGGAAAGAGGCCATGGTTGATGAAATGGCATCTTGCACAAAAATGAGGCTTCAGACCTTGTGGAGTTGTTGTCTAGAAGGAAACACACTGGTAGCAAATGGGTGTTCAAGAAGAAGACAAATGTAGAAGGAAATGTGGAGAAATACAAAGCTCGGTTAGGAGCAAAAGGTTATTCCTAGGTGCCGGGAATTTATTTTGGTGATAATTTTTGTCTTGTTGTTAAGGTAGCTTCTATTAGATTAATTTTATCTGTTGCTATTTCTTTTGATTTTGAGGTAGAACAGATAGATCTGAAGAGAATATTTTTTCATAGGGATCTGGAAGAGGAGATCTACGTAAAGGAAACTAAAGGCTTTGCGGTGAAGGGTAAGAAAGAACTGGTATGCAAGTTAAAGAAATCTTTGTATGGGTTAAAACAGTCACCAAGGATGTGGTATCACAAATTTGATACGTTTATACAAGGAGTTGGCTTCCCTAGAAGCAAAGTAGATCACTTTATGTGTTTTAAATTAAGTTGTGACTGTGTTATTTATCTGGTCTTGTATGTGGATGATATGTTGTTGGTTGGAAATTACAAAGAAATTGTCCAGGATTTGAAGACCCAATTGTCCTCCAAATTTGACATGAAAGATATTGGTGTTGCATAATATATTTTGGGCATGGAAATTAAAAGAGATCGAGCAAAGAGGAAGCTTTGGTTAAACCAAAGGAAGTATGTCGAGATAATACTGCAGAGGTTTAATATGCAGGATAATAAACTGGTGAAGGTTCCTCTTCCTATAGGTGTGAATTTATCTATTTAACAGTGTCCCAAGGCACAAGAAGAAGAAGAGGACATGTCCCATGTTCCATATGAAAGGGTAGTCGGTACCATGATGTATGCAATGGTCTGTACTAGAGTAGACATTGCACATGCAGTGGGATTATTGAGCAGGTTTATGTGAAAACCAGGGAAGGAGCACTGGACAATAGTGAAGTGGGTTTTCAAGTATGTGTGTGGCACCAGTGATTATGGTTTGTGCTACCGAGGAAGATGGGGATTGGACAGAGTTTTGGATATGTGTGGCTTTGTTGATGTCAAATGGGATGGAGATCTAGATAAAGGAGGATCTACAAGTGAGTATGTGTTTAACCTATTTTGAGGTGCAGTTAGTTGGATGAGTAAGAAATAATCTATAGTGGTACTATCAACTACAAATGCATAATACACAGCAGCCACTCATGCAAGCAAGGAAGTAGTTTGGCTATAGAGATTGTGTTCAAGTTTAGGGTTAGTAAAGCTATAAGGAGAGATTTTGATAGCCAAAATGAAATTTTCTTGGCAAAGAACCTTGACTACCATTAAAGGACAAAGCACATTGGTGATCACTATCACCTTGTGAGGGATATGATAGAAGACAAAATGGTGTTGCTGGTAAAGCTGGACAACTTGATGAATGTTACAGATGCATTGACAAAATTTATGAGCTCTCAGAAGTTCTCTTGGTGTAGAGAAACAATGGGTGTTGCAAGGCTAGATAAATGACTAAGCTCTCTTGTGGCCTCCTTTGGAAATAAAACAAGTGGAAGAATGATGGGTTGTGTTATATTCTTTTGACGACTAGCCCACGTAGTTAAATGGGCAGTTAGAGGGGGGGTAGAGCCCCCCATTCATAGCGCCAATTATGAAGCGGGGGGGTTGAGCGGGGTGGGTAACGCCACGAGGAAATTTTTTAGGGACCCTATATTAGTTTGGGCAAGCCTACCTATGGTTTTGTGCATGGTTTTTGCACATGGTTTTGGACACAATGGTTTTTCGATCCATGGTATTAGATTCTTCAGCATGTATAAATATGTATTATAACATTGAAATGAACATAATGAAAAATCAAGCTAGTAGTCCCGATTTTGGGATCCAAGGGAAAATCTTTACCTATATCTGTTTTATGTGTTATGTTGTTGCACTATTTATTTTCTATTTCTTGGAATTCATATGCAGGTAATTTCTATACCGTGTTAAAACCTACACCTAGATAGTTGGAGGAAGTCATCACGGAGTTGAAGCCCTATTACAAGCAATGAAAGTGTAATAGTGAGTCTAAGTATGATTGTAAAGGTAATGAGAATGATAACGGAATGTGGGATAAGAAGTGATGAAGATTATAAGATACATGTAACAAACAGAATGAAATTTCACAAGAAAAGTTAAATACGACTCATAAAGGATAACGATTTCAATCTAAGGAGCATAATAAGGGTGATGATACGAAGACTTTAAGTGTTGGACGTGTGGCAACTATCATTGCAGGACATATTGTCCTCATATTCAAGCTGGAAAACCATAAATTTACAATTACAATGAGGTATAGATAGTGGGGGGTCTTAGATATAGTATTCCACGAATTTATGTTTCTTTAGATAACAGGTAGGTTGGTTACCAAAAATATACTATCAAGATGAACGTTAAGTTTTGTCATGAAGTCTTTCCTATTTCGATTGAGCTTGGATCTAATTATGGTTATGTTAAACCTAGCCTAGTTGATAAGTATGGTTTGAATAAATATGTACTTGAAAAATAATGGTTGGTGCAGTTGGCTACAGGTATAAAAAAGGAGCTCATCACTAGGTAATATGTTAGGCCCCTATACTACTAGTGTAACCCCTTATTGTTATTAGTATAACCCACTTATTATATTTATGTACCCATGTAGTGCCCATATTGTTACTATTGTGCCCCATAGAAGCCCACTATTGTTATAATTGTGCCCTTACACTATTATTGTTATGTCGGCTTTGATTATGTTATGACCCCTTAGACTCCTATATATAGAGGGGAGGTCTTTTCATTTGTATCATCCAAGAATTGTTCATTTATGTAATGTAAGGGAGGTTTCCCCCTCAAAGAGGCTGAATTCTAAGGTGTTGATCTTTCTTTTCTATCTTTTCTTGAGCTGGTTTCATAACATTTGGTATCAGAGCTTTGGATTCTAGGGTTTCGCTGCTCCAAATAGGTCATCGTGGAATTTTCACTATAACTTTTTTTATGTGACATTTCAGAAGTCGCAAAAACAACCCATTTGAGAAGAAGTCGTGCTGAATCTTGGGTCCGAATTTCGAAGATTTTTGTGCGATATTTACGGAGATATGATCTGAGGAAGTTGGTCTTTTTCCAGACTCCTGAATTACATTCAAAACAGGTGACCTGGGGAAAATCGTCATAACTTTCTCTCTGGGGATCGGATTGAAATTTTGTAAGAAGGCACAGAAAGAGGATGGAAATTAGTTTCTTGTATGCATTTTTCAGATCCAAAGGTGGAAACAGTGACCCGTGGCACGTCGTGAAAGTTTGCTCTACTGAACTAGTCTACAATCAGGTCATCTTGGGAGATTGTGCATAACTCTTTCTTGGAGAATCCAATTTGGATCAGACTGGTGGCATTGGAAAGAGGACACAGAGGGATACTACAGGTCACAATTTCATAACTTAAATATCCGCAAGTACAGAGTTACCGTCATTTCAAGGCAAGGCTCCTAAAATCAAGAAAAAGCAATCTGAGGAAGTTTGATGGCAAGGATCGGGTAAATTGGATACTTCAGATGGAGCAATATTTTGATATACATGGTGTACAACTGTTACAAAAGGTATGTATTGCATCTTCATATTTAGAACCAGATCAATTTTTATGGTACAAAGGGCTTTGTTCTCGTAAACAACTTGTTACGTGGTCAATTTTCACGGAGGAAATGATAGCACATTATGAGGATACAAAGAGCAACACCTTCTTTAGAGCAACACCACAACAATTGGAAAGAGTAAAAGGGCTTTGTGACATAATGGAAAGCAAAATTATGGAAACCAGGAAGTGTACCCCTCACAACTATAAAGATGGAAGTTTTGTTTCTCCTAGCCTTCCACAACCTACAAGGGTTACACCACAACAACTGGAAGAAAAAAGAGAAAAAGGGCTTTGTTATAATTGTGACAACAAATGCACTAAAGGTCATAAGTGTGCGGAGAAGAAATTATTTTACATAGAATATGAAGAGGAGGAAGAAAAGGATCAAGAAACAACAAAAGTAGAAGATATACGCCAGGACCCCACCCCAGAGAAAGAAGAAATGAATCAGACCATATCTTGTAAAGCATTGGCAAGAATTACCACTCCTCAAACTCTCAAGATAGAAGGACATATCAAGAAGAAAAAGGTGCAAGAAGTGAAAGATCACATCGAGAAAAAAGAAATGAATCCAACCATACCTTTTAATTCATTGTTCGAAATTACCACTCCTCAAACTATCAAGATAGAAGGACATATAAAGAAGAAAAATGTTCAAGAAGTGAAAGATCACATCGAGCATCAAGAAATAAATCCGACCATATCTTGTAAAGGATTGGAAGAAATTACAACTCCTCAAACTGTAGAGATAGAAGGACATATCAAGAGGAAAAAGGTTCAAGCAGTGAAAGATCACATCGAGCATCAACAACAAGTTCTCCAACTTTTAAAGGATAGCGCCACTTCGGTGCAAAATCAAACGAAACAACAGGCACTTAAAAAATGCGACCTTACCGAATGGGAAGACTCTTCAAGGATGAGGATGTGGAAGCATTGTTTTGTGCTATTTGTATTATCTAACCAGATTGGATAAACGAAGCAAGGGATGAATGGAAGAAGGACGAAGAAGTATGGCCACTTATTCAAAAGTTGCAAAAGATCCCAATTCAAACAATATTGACATAAATTAAAGAGGAAGGATAAATCATATTGGAACCTGGAGCAGTCACGGAAACAAGAACCCGACAGCTATGAAATCGATCAATTTCAGAGTATCTCATCAAGTGGAATAACTTAACCGCTGAATATTCCACATGGGAGGACAAGACTTTTATACAGAAGCATCAAGAACTACTCAAGCGTTGAGGAAAATTCTTTTTGAAGGAGAGGGGCATGTTAGGCCCCTATACTACTAGTGTAACCCCTTATTGTTACTAGTATAACCCACTTATTATATTGATGTACCCATGTAGTGCCCATATTGTTACTATTGTGCCCCATAAAAGCCCACTATTGTTATAATTGTTCCCTTACATTATTATTGTTATGTCGGCTTTTTTTATGTTATGACCCCTTAGAATCCTATATATAGAGGGGAGGTATTTTCATTTGTATCATCCAAGAATTGTTCATTTATGTAATGTAAAGGAGGTTTCCCCCTTGAAGAGGCTGAATTCTAAGGCGTTGATCTTTATTTTCTATCTTTTCTTGAGCTGGTTTCATAACATAATATCCTATGCATTTGAGTTGAATGACATGCATCTTCATGCATCTCAATATTCTGGGGATTGTATAACATGTTTATAGGTATGGATTGGTTGTATCTTCATCGGAATAAGGTGTGTTGTTATGATAAGGATATTGAGTGTTTGGATTCCAATGGGGAACAAAGAATCTTGCAAGGCAATAAAAATGCTACATCAGTTAGGATGGTTATAGCTATGCAAGAAAAGCAGAATTGTAGGAAAGGGTGTGTCTGGTTTGTAGTGGTAAGGGTAAGGATGGTGAAGATGCTTTGTTCTTGAACAAGCACCAGCTTTTGTAGCAATTTTAGGATGTATTCCTAGAAGATATCTCAAATTTATTGCCTCACAAGGAAGTGGACTTTTATATTGAGATGGTACGAGGAGTTTCACTAACATCAAAGGCTTCCTACATGATGAGCACTGCAAAGATAGTAGAATTGGATTCGCAGTTGAAGGAAATGATTGAAAAGTGGTACATTAGTCAAAGTGTGTCATATTTGGTTACAACAGTATAGTTTGTGAAGCATACGGGTGGTACTCTTAGGTTATGCATTTATTACAAGAAGTTGAACAAGGTGATGATTAAGAACAAGTATTCATTGCTTAGGATTGATGAATTCTTCAATCAAATATAGGGAGCAACAATGTTCTCCAAGATTTATTTTAGATGTACCATCAAGTACGAATCAAAGAAGATGATATCTACAAGATGAATTTCCATAATAGGTTTTGGAATTATGAGTTTGTTGTATTTCCTTTTAGTTTAACTAATACTCCAACTACTTTTATGTGCATGATGAATAGTGTGGCTTTTCATTATCTGGAATTTTTTTTTATTATATTCATTGATGATATATTGATATAGTCTAAGAATGAGGAAGAACATGTCAAACACTTCGTAGCAATCTTGAGATTTCTCAAGGAACATCAGTTGTATGCCAAGCTTAGAAAATGCAGTTTCTTTTACACAGAGGTTAATTACATCAGGCATGTGGTTTCCATGGAGGGTATAATAGTGCATCCTAAAAAAGATCAAATATATTATGGAATGGGCACTTCCTAGGAATGTAGATGATGTCATATCATTCATGGGATTATAATGTTATTACAGGTGGTTTATCAAGAAGTCGTAATGAATTGGCTATCTTATTACATCATTATAGTGAAAAGAAAAGAAATTTGAATGGACAGAGGAATGCTTGACTAGTTTTGAGGAGTAGAAGAATTTGTTGGGTGTGGAGCCTGATTATCTTCTATACTCAAAGGTATCGCCACATAGGACCCCAGTTCAAAATCGGGGCGGCAACGCCACCCGTAAAATAGTCGCTGCAGGGGGGGTCCAGGGGGGCAGCTGCGACCTTTGGGAGCCCCCCCTGGCGGGGGGTTTCGGGGGCGCTGCCCCCGAAGCTAAAAATAGCTGTAAAATTGCCTTGTAAAAGTATAGTAATTTCTAGTCAATATGGGCCGTTCGTTAGGCGGATGATCTGACGGTAGAACTTATGTTTAGTTTATGGTTTTTTTCCCTAGAAGGCAACCCCTCTCTTTGTATGAGGGTATTGTATTTGAGGCTGTGAGATAGATGTGTATTCTGTGAGCGAGGAATAGAGAGGTGAGACTGTGAGAGAAAATAGAGGATATTACAACGGATTTGCTGTAGGTTGTGTCTCTTGATTTTGCTGGATAATAGAAAGGAAGGACTGGTTGTTCGGGGTGGACGTAGCCCAAACTGGGTGAACCATGTATATCTGTGTCTCTCTTGGTTTGTGCATTTTCTGTGTTTATATTTCTGCAATATTTTATGTGTTCCATTGCTCCGTAATATATAATTTTCTAACAAATGGTATCAGAGCCGAAGGTCTATTTGGCTGATAAACTCGCAGGAAAGAAGGGTTCCTGGTTCAAGTGGGAGCAATGGCGGAAGATGGTAAGTTTAGGGTCGATAAATTTAACGGCCAAAACTTCTCGCTGTGGAAGATGCAGATGTAAGATTATCTGTATCAGAAAGATCTATACCTACCATTGGGCGGAAAAACAAAGATGCCGACGGGTATGAAAGACGAAGAATGGAACCTTCTTGATAGAAAGGCACTCGGAACAATACAGTTGTGCCTTGTTGCGTCAGTTGACTTCAATATTTCGAAGGAAACCACGACAGAGGGTTTGATGCAGACGTTGTCGAAACTATATGAAAAACCCTCGGCCTCAAACAAGGTATTTCTTATGAAACGGTTATTTAATATGAATATGTCAGAAGGTGGATCTGTTGCAAACCATTTAAATGATTTTAATACAGTTACAAGTCAGTTAAGTTCTGTAGGGGTAAACTTTGATGATGAAGTTAGAGCTTGTTATTCTTGTGCTCATTACCAGAAATTTGGAATGGTTTGGTAATGGCCATTAGTAAATCTGTTTCTGGATCTAGTACTTTAAAGTTTGATGATGTCGTCGGTGCTATCCTTAGCGAGGAAATGCGATGGAAAAGCTCCGGTGAGCCATCGGGAAATGCTTTGAGTGCAAAGTCTAGAGGAAGAAAAATGGAAAGAGGAAAGAGCTCAGGATATCGCAGTAAATCAAGGAAAGGCAGATCCAAGTCCAGATCGGGGATAGTGTGCTGGAAATGTGGAAAGAAAGGACACCTAAAGAAAGACTGTAGATCTCGGAAGGGAAAAGAAGGAGATGCACAACAAGAAAACAATCATGAAGCAAATGTGACAGGTGAGGTGTTACAAGGTGTTTTGATTTTTCTTTTGAAAATATTACTGATTACTGGGTGGTAGATTCAGGGGCTTCATTCCATGCCACACCTGATAAGAAATACTTTCATGACTATGTTCAAGGAGATTTTGGACAAGTTCGTCTGGGTGATGATAAACCCTGTAAATTCGTTGGAATGGGTAAGGTTCTTGTAAAATAGCAGAATGGAAACCAATGACTATTAAAGGAGGTAAGGTATGTTCCAGATCTAAAGAAAAGTCTGATTTCAACAGGGCAGTTAGGCGGTGAAGGTTGTGTGGCAACTTTCACAGATAAAGCTTGGAAGGTCACCAAAAGAGCCCTGATAATAACAAAAGGTGAAAAGGTTGGTACATTGTATTTATGCAATGGTATTTCTAACTCTGTTAATGCTTTAACTTCCAAAGGAGCAAATGCAACATTATGGCATCATAGGCTCGGACACATGAGTGAAAAGGGGATGAAGATTCTTCACTCAAGGAATTTGTTGCCAGGTTTGAAGAATGTTGATTTGGACTTCTGTGAAAATTGCATTTATGGAAAACAGAAGAGAGTCAGATTTCTCAGAGTTGGGAAAGAAAAGAAGAACGAAAAATTAGAGCTTGTGCATACAGACGTATGGGGACCTGCTCAGGTATCATCTCTCGGTGGCTCTCGTTATTATGTTACTTTTATTGATGATGCAACTAGAAAAACTTGGATTTATTGTATTAAGAATAAATCTGATGTATTTGATACTTTCAACAAATGGAAAGCTTTGGTTAAGATTGAGACAGGAAAGAAATTGAAGTGTCTTAGATCAGACAATGGAGGTGAATATTGCAGCAAAGAGTTTGATAGGTACTGTTCAGAGCATGGAATTTGCAGAGAGAAGACAGTTCCAAGAACACCACAAGAAAATGGTGTGTCAGAAAGGATGAACAGAACAATCATGGAGCGTGCAAGGTGCATGAGATTGCATGCAAGATTTCCTTTACAGTTTTGGGCAGATGCTGTAGATATTGTTTTTTATCTAATAAACAGAGGGCCTTCAAGTTCCTTGGATGGTGGTGTTCCAGAGGAAGCATGGACAGGTAAAAAGGAAAACTACTCTATTTTAAAGCCTTTTGGTTGTGAGGCCTTTGTCCATATTGATAAAGAAAATAGAACAAAGCTTGAGGCAAAGTCAAAGAAATGTACCTTTATTGGATATGGTGTTAATGATTTTGGTTATCGCTTATATGATTACGAAAATCACAAAATCATTAGGAGCAGAGATGTAATTTTCAATGAAAAGGTCTTGTATAAGAATCAATTGCAAGAAAAGAAACAGGAAAAGGAAAACAAGGAATACACAGTCCTTGATGAAATCACTGAAAAAGTAAAGGTGCCTGAAAATAATAATAATCAACAGCCACAACAACAACAACCACCACAACAGCAACAGGCACCCCAAACACCTGAAAGTGGTGTTAGAAGATCTACCAGGATAGGTAGACCCCCTGAACGATAATCTCCTTCATTATATTATTTATTCTTGACTGATTCCGGTGAACCCGAATGTTATGAAGAAGCAATGCAGGTTGAAAGCAGGAAGAATTGGGAGGTAGCCATGGAAGAAGAGATGGACTCCTTAATGCATAACCAGACTTGGGATTTAGTCAGGTTGCCTGTAGGAAAAACTACACTGAAGAATAAATGGGTTTACAGGCTGAAGGAATAAGATGGAGGAAAACAGAGGTATAAAGCTAGATTTGTGGTGAAGGGGTTTGCACAGAAGAAAGGTATTGATTTTGATGAAATATTTTCTCCTCTTCTTAAAATGACTTCAATCGGAACTATTTTAAGTCTTGTAGCAGCTGAAGATTTGCATCTTGAGTAGTTAGGTGTAAAGATAGCCTTTCTCCATGGGGATTTGGAGGAAGAGATATATATGCAGCAGCCACAAGGATATGAGGTGAAAGTGAAGGAGAAACTAGTGTGCAGGCTGAAGAAGAGCTTGTATGGCTTAAAACAGGCTCCAAGGCAGTGGTATCTAAAATTTGACAAGTTTATGTCTGAACAAGGTTATACTAGATGTCACTCTGATCATTGTGTTTATTTGAAAAAGCAAAATAATGGCAGCTATATTATATTGGTACTGTATGTAGATGACATGCTTGTTGCAGGATCTAACATGCAGGAAATAAATGTGCTCAAAAGAAAATTGGCAAATTCATTTGCAATGAAGGATTTGGGAGCTGCGAAACAAATCCTTGGTATGAGAATAACTAGAGACAGGAAAAATCGTAAATTAACATTGTCTCAGAATGAGTACATACAAAAGGTGTTGAAAAGATTTAACATGCACAATGCAAAACTAGTTAGTACACCTTTTGCTAGCCATTTCAAACTTAGCAAGGAAATGTGCCCAAAGACCCAAGAAGACATGGATTATATGTCTAAAGTTCCATATGCATCAGCAGTTGGAAGCTTAATGTATGCAATGGTCTGCACAAGGCCTGATATTGCACATGCAGTGGGAGTTGTAAGCAGGTACATGAATAATCTAGGAAAGGAACATTGGATGGCAGTGAAATGGATTCTCAGATATTTGAAAGGTACCACAAATCAAGCATTATGCTTTGGTGGTTCAAACATCTCCCTACAAGGATATGTTGATGCAGATATGGCAGGTGACAGAGATAACAGGAGGAGCACTACAGGATATGTAATTACTATTGGAGGAACAACTGTCAGTTGGGTTTCAAAAATACAAAGTGTTGTTGCACTTTCAACAACAGAAGCAGAGTATGTTGCTGCTACAGAGGCTAGTAAAGAAATGATTTGGTTACAAAGGTTTATGGGTGAATTGGGTAAGGAGCATGATATGGGCACGTTAGACAGTGATAGCCAAAGTGCCATTCATCTTGCAAAGAACTCAACATTTCATTCCAGGAATAAACACATATAGCTCATGTATCATTTCATACGATCAGTGTTGGAAGATGGAGAGTTGAAGCTAGAAAAGATACACACTAGCCAGAATCCTACAGATATGCTAACAAAAGTTGTAACCAGGGAGAAACTGAGAATATGCTCAGTTTCAGTTGGTCTTCAAGGATGATGATGAAGATGAGAAATAGCCAAGTCCAAAGAGGAGACATTGTCTAGAAAATGGAGCAGCGGTGGAGTTGCTACAATCAGTATCCAAGTGGGAGATTGTTGGGTGTGGAGCCTGATTATCTTCTATATTCAAAGGTATCACCACATAGGACCCGAGTTCGAAATGGGGCCGGCAACGCCGCCCGTAAAATATTCGCTGCAGGGGGGGTCCAAGGGGGGGCGGCTACGACCTTTGGGAGCCCCCCTGGCGGGGAGTTTCGGGGGCAGCGCCCCTGAAGCTAAAAACAACTGTAAAATTGCCTTGTAAAAGTATAGTAATTTCTAGTCAATCTGGGCCGTTCATTAAGCGGATGATCTGACAGTAGAACTTATGTTTAGTTTAGGGTTTTTTGCCCTAGAAGGCAACCCCTCTCTTTGTATGAGGGTATTGTATTTGAGGCTGTGAGATAGATGTGTATTCTGTGAGCGAGGAATAGAGAGGTGAGACTGTGAGAGAAAACAGAGGATATTACAACGGATTTGTTGTAGGTTGTGTCTCTTCATTTTGCTGGATAATTGAAAGGAAGGACTGGCTGTTCGGGGTGGACCTAGACCAAACTGGGTGAACCACGTATATCTGTGTCTCTCTTGTTTTGTGCATTTTCTGTGTTTATATTTCTGCAATATTTTCTGTGTTCCATTGCTCCGTAATATATAATGTTCTAACATAATTTTCTAACAAATGATCCAATTTTAAACATTAAAGATCCAAATAAAGAGTTTGTGGTGTGTACAGATGCTTGCAAAATATAACTTGGTGGGGTTTTGATGGAGGAAGGACAAGTAGTATGATATGAGTCAAGGAATCTGAATGAGCACCAGCGTGCCTATGCGCCACATGACCTTCAGTTGGAATTGGTTATCCATGTGTTGAAGATGTGGAGACATTATCATCCTGGCACGAGGTTCATCTTGATGAGTATTAATAGTGGATTGAGTTACTATGATAAGTGAATTTGACTTTGATATCAGGTAAATTAAAGGTAAAGAGACAAGGGTTGAAAATTATCGTAGCAAAAGGATATAGGTAAAACATAGAGCAAATATGAGTTCTTATGGGACAAAATTTACAAGATGAGATCTACCAAGCAAGACAATTGGATGAAAGGTACTAGTACATTAAGTACATGTCACAGCTGTAGGGTATAGGTGAAAAGGATGGGGACTATCATCTCACGGCCGATGCTTTGTTGAGGTTTAGGGACATGATCTATATGTTGGATAAAAGTGAGCTCAATATGCTTATTATATAGAAATTTCATGTTAAGTCATATTTAGGTCAATTGAGATATCAAAAGAAATTGTCAGTAGTTAAGAAATACTACCATTGGCCAAATTTCAAGAAAGAGGTGGGAGAGTTTGAGGTAAGATGTTTAGATTGCCAACGTGTAAAATAAAATTGTAGATGTCTAGGTGGTTTACCATAGAGGATTTGGATTCTAGAGTGGAAATGGGGGGTAATTTCAATGGACTTGATTAGAAGTTTATCGAGGACATATAGAAAACATGATCCTATCATGGTTGTGGTTTATAGGTTTCCTAAAGTAGCTCACTTCATTCTAGTGAAGTATACTCATCCAGCTAGTGAGGTAGCACATGTATTCATCAGGGACATAATGAGGTTACATGGTATTCCTAGGAATATTGTGTCAGACAGAAATTCCAAGCTCACTTCTAGGTTTTGGAAAGAGTTATTTGCAAGTTTGGGTACAGAGTTAGCCTTCAATACAACTTATAATTCTCAAAAAATGGATAGATACAAAGGCTCAATAGGGTTTTGGAGGACATGTTAAGGATGTGTGTTATGCATCAACAATGAAAGTGGGAAGAGAATCTTCCACTAGTGGAGTTTTCTTACAACAGTGGAAATCAAAAATCTTTGAGGATGAGTCTATTTGAGGCACTATATGGGTAGAGTTGTAATACTCTCATTAATTGGAGTCATCCGGTTAATAGGGTATTGATTGGACTAGATATCTTGGCATAGACAGAATAGGAAATGCATGTTACCAAGAACAATTTAATGATAGCATAAGATAGGAAGAACAATTATACAGATCAAAGCAACATTGTTAAGGAGTTTCAAGTTGGGGAACAAGTTTATTTACATATAAAAGCAAATGAAGAGATCCTTCAGGATTGGATGATGTGCTAGAGTGGCACCTAGGTATTGTGGGCCTTTCAATATTCTTGAGAGGGTTGGACTAGTAGCCTACAGACTTGCACTACCTCCGATAGTGAAATTCCATGATGTTTTCCATGTGTCATTTCTAAAGGAGTATGTGAAATGTTGGGTTTGCAACCTGACTATCATCTTTATTGAGAGTTATCACCGTGTTGGACCCGAATTCATAATGGGGCAAAAACACCATTAGTTTAATCATCATCAAGGGGATTGAGGGGGGTGGCGACGATGATTTTATAAGCCACCCCTGTTAGGGCTTGCCAAGAAGCACCCTCGAAGTTAAAAATAGATGTAAAATTTCTTAATAAAATATTTTAATTTAGTAGTCAATACGAGTCGCTCATTAGACGAATGATCTAACAGTAGAAGTTATGTTCAATTTAGGGTTTTTTCCTTAAAGGAAACCACTAACTATATATGAGGGAATTATATTCCATTGTGTGGATGTGTATTATGAGCGAGAATGAGAGAGGATACTGTGTGAGAGAGAAGAGGAAATTATGAAGAATCTACAGTAGGTTGTACCTCTTCATTTTGTTGGATAATATAAAAGGAATAACTAGTTGTTTATCTGTGGCTGTAGCCCAAATTACCTGAACCATGTATATTAGTGTCTCTCTTGTTTTATGCATTTTCTTTGTTTGTTTTTCTACAATATTTTATCTTTTCCATTGCTCTAGATTATACAATTCTATAACATGAAAGATGTTGATCATGTCATTAACTAGTGTGTATTGCAAGTGGAACCAGAAGGAGAATTCCAGCTAGAGCCTCAGTGTATTTTGGACCGAAAGATGATCATGTTGTAGAATCAAGAAATCAAGTAAGTTAAAGTGTAATGGAAGCACTTTGGGGCTGATGAAGCTACATGGGATATGGATGATCATATGTGGGATATGTATCCTTATTTATTTATTGATTGAGAAAATCTCTTTTAATATATTTTTTGGTATTTTGTTTTGGTTATGTCTATGTAGATGCATATGTAAGTTGTAAATATCGCATCAAGTTGTGTTATAAATCTCTAATAAGAGGTATGATGTTCATGATATGTTGGTTTTATTTGCAATAATATGATATGATGTAAATTTTGCATTGATCTATGTTATAAAGCTCCATGGGTACCATGTGTTTTGTTGGTTTATAAGTTTCAATGAACACCGACAATGATATTCATCCACGGGGAGGGTTTTGTAAAAACCATAGTTAAAAATCCATGAAATAAAGTTAAAAAAGGAAAAAAATAACACCAAGGTCATGGAGCACGTATCCCAACCTGAACATTGGGGAAATATATAGTGATAGGGATCACTAATGATTAATAAATGGCTAAGGAAATTGGAAAAGGAAATGAAAAAGTAAATGAGGCATTATTTGGAAATTTATTTATCAAAATAATGGAAAGCCAAAGAAAATGAAGGTGAAAGGTCACACATTCTCATTAGGAGGAATTGAAGGAAAATTAAGAAAAAGTGATGAAAATTGAGGCCTCAATGATAAAAAGGGTTATGAGGGTCAGTTCATAGCTTTTTGTTAGATTTTGCTTCAATATCTCTCTCTCTCTCTCTCTCTCTATTCTCTCCATTCACTCTCTCACCCTTGCAAACTTGGATTTTTCTTGGAGAATTCTTTGAGACATTGGATTTGGAGAAAGAATGCAAGGAAAGTAGGAATTTTCAAGAGGACAATGGGATCAACAGCTACAAGTAGATTTCCTTGCAAGTATCGAGTTGCACACATCAATTACTTGTGGGTTTGGAATGCATGGTGTATGCGTGTGGTTATTTGGTTATGATACATCATTAGAATATAGGATTGTGTGGATTAATAGTGGTTTTGCATAGCCTTGTCGTTTCCTAGTTAGCCATGGTGTTGTGGGTTTTCCACTTTGCTTTCTGGTTGGCTCTCATGTTCCTCATGGTTGTGGATTGAGCTATTATTTCCTAACGCCTTGGTTGGAAAAATGATTTGGAAGCTCTGGAACATATTGGGTTGAGTTACTATTCCTGGGAGCCTTGGTTGGAAAAATTCTCCAGAGCCCTTGGTGGGTGAAGTTACTAGTCTTGGAGCCTTGGCTTCAAAAACACTATAGAATACTGTGATAATTATAGGTTGAGTTACTAGTCCCTGATTTAGATTGGAACAAATGCTTTAGAGCACTAGAAAACATGAGTATATACTAATATAGTGATGTTTAGTGATGTTTGATAGCGAGTTGGAATCAATTTTTGAGGGTTGAGGTGGTTTGGCTTATGCAATGATCACAAATCAATATTTTTTATCAAATATCAAAAGTGGTTAGAATTAATTTAGACTTGAATGATTGGATACAGTTCATATCTAGGATTCCAACACCATGAATGGTTGTAAAAACTGAAATCTGATGCAGAAATTAGAGCTTCTACAAGTTTGGTTAAAAAAAACCTGCGGGGCCAACCCCCGCCCCATGTGACCAAGAACTCGAACTATGAGCTAGGGGCCAACTGTTAAACAGGATTACTATGCCACTAATCAATTTACCATTTAATTAATCTGTAATTAAGTTGGTGCAATTTATGTTAGAGCCACTAAATCCGAAACCACAACCAAACTTCGTGTACTTAACTAGCAGTTCTCAAGATTTAGTGGAGGTTTTGTAGGAAAAACTATTTGAGCCCTAAATTAGTTAATTTTTAGCCAAATTTTGAAAATGAACAGTAATTTTTGGATAAATGGCATGCTAGAAACACATTGGAGCATGTTGTAGAAGCATAAAAGGTCATCTATAGGTGTTTCTGGTCACTTGAATATTTTTGAAGTTAAGGGCCACCAAGTGTTGGAGGCGATTCCTAGAGCAGTGGGTAACAAAATAGAGGAAAAAAAATTCATTTATAATACATTTGAATGTTTTAAACCCAATGGAGTATGTCTTATAGGTAGAAGAAGTCATATACTAGTGTCTTTTGTCAATTGAAGATTTTTGAAACCTAAGGCCACCATGTGTTAGAGGCCATTCGCAAACCGGGTGGTAACCAAAATGAGTAAACAAATAGTCATTTATGATAGATTTGACTAATTTAAATTCATTCGAATAGGTTCCAAGAGAACTGGATGCATGTAAATTTAATTTGAACACTATTGAAGTGAATACAAAGGCCCACATTATGAAGTTGGACCAAGGGGACGTAGCCCAGGAGGGGTGAACTCCTTCAACAAAAATTATGTATTGAACTATGTTACTTGTGCTTGATGTGTTTTTATATGCTATTGTTCGGACATTTAAATTCATGCTTTTAAGTTCATACAGATCACTAAATTTCACCAAGTTATATGAATTGACAATCACATGCTCATGGATAAACTTTTTATGGATAATCAAACGAAAGAAAAGAAATTTTTATACATGTAAATGATGCTAGCACAACATTAGCTTGCAACAAATCTTAGGTCAAGTTGGTATGATAGCACAAGTTTTCTTGCTTGATTTTCTTGAAGGGTTTAATAGTTGCAATTGTTGTTATGATTACAAGGTGAATTTGTAGAGAGGAGAACAGAAGCTACAGATAGCTAGTCTTGAGATCAGGACAAGAAGGAATAAGGTTGAGAAATGATCATCCTCACCCAAAGGGACACTTAAGGAAGTGCCTGAATCACCTTAATTTCCATCTCCATTATTTTTGATAGAAGAGGCACAGATTGGATAAGAGGCTGAAGTGATTAAAGAGGTACAATCAGTACAAATTTCTGAGCCTGAATCCATAGACATGATCTCTGGAGAAAGAAAGCATGAAGGACCCTCCTCAAAAGAGGAATAATTCAAGAAGTATTTCTAGACTTTGACTGAGATGGTGTAAATCCTCTATGAAGAGAGGAACACCATAATTGCTGGATAGACTTTTAAACCTCGACATTAAACTGAAATTGGATCGTTAAACTTTGTTAAAGCTACCCAAACTCTGTAAAAGCTCATACCAAAGTATAAATTATTATGGTTGTCGAAACCTATTAGAAATAACCTCTGAATAATGACAATTTGTAGCCATCACAGAGCATTGAGGACCTTCAGTCAAAGAGCATTGACCAGTGGCCCATGGGGACTATGCATGGTGCAAAAATGGCAATTAGGAGGCTCAAACCAGAAAACCAAGGTGCTTTCATTGGGAAAAATCCCCCGAGAAGGAGAAACCCTGAGCTCTCGATCACAAGGGGAACCATGAAACTATGGGAAAAGCACTAAAACAAATGGCGAGTTCCACACTCCAAAACCGACGGCATATATCAGAGGCACCCTTAGGCGGTAAGCAGGTTTGGATGAAAATGAGCGATTACATTCATCGCACGACGTGTGTCTAGTAGATGAGAGAGAAAACCACCTCTCATCATGTGCTAACAGTCGAGGAAGTCAACCATGTGGAACGAGAAAATACTGTAGGATCTAGGGGCTCCATATCTAATGGTGGAGATTGCACCTGATGGATGATGGGACCCACCAAAAAAATAAGCCATGGTGTATAAAGATTTGAAGTGAAACGTGGACGATGAGTTTGCAGAGATTTTTGTTTCACGGGCATTCTTGGAATAAAGCAGAAATAATGGCTATTTCAAATGATGGAGTGTTTCTGGTGAACCTGGCACTTATCCGTTATGGAATAGGTGGCTACTTCCCTGTGAGGTGATGTAGTGACTATAATAGCCAAAAGTAGGGACTGGAACAGTCGTGAGATAGATTGGCCTTAAGCCAAGAACAAAGAGAACATTAAAAAAGAGTCAAGAGACAAAAGATGCAAAATTATCAGGGAGTCTTTGGAGTCACTTGGGGGTTGAGTGGAAAAGATATAGAGCTCAATTGACAATAGCATATTGTTGTTGGAGTTGATTGGAAGTCGAGCGACTCACAGAGGCATGAAAAAGGATGGGAGAAAGAGCTTAGAGAAGTTAGAGCCAAGAGCCAAACAGAGCACTAGAAGCAAGAGCTAAGAGCCAGAACTAGAGCTAGAGCCAAAAATCTAGCGCCAAAGTCAGAGCCACAACCACAGCAAGAGATAGAGCCAGAGCCAAGAGCCAGAGCTAGAAAGTTAAAGAGCTCCAAGAGCCAATGGATAAGATGGTGTTCTGAGCCCAATGTTCCTATATAAAACATTTGAGTTAAGTGTAGGCACTTGTAAAAGAACTATTGCCATAATCCTAAAGAGCCTAATCGAGTTGATTAGAGCTCGAGGAGACGTAGCCTAAGATATCAGGGTGAACTCCATATTATCTTGTTATCTTATGTGTTTGTTTTTATTATCGCTTTAACTACTGTTATATGAATTTTTATATCATTTTAAGTACCTTTCCATATCAGTACAAACACCAACTTTTAAAGTAAATAATCAGCTGAAAACAAATACAAACATACACCCATATTGTCAAGCATTTCTTATTTTCCACATTGGCTGGTCAAATAAACTTGGGAAAATTTAAAGCTTTGGAAGTGGGAGAGGTTCTTGTAAGTTACACAAGAAGCCTAAGAGCCCCATTTTCAGATCAGGTGGTATCAGAGCTTAATATTGACTAACCCCACCTTCAAAGAATTTTTTAATAGAATGCTTGATTGAAAAGGCAAATATTTCTTGTCTGAAAGGTGTTTTAAAAGTCAAGGATTGATTGGGTCATTGATTGTATGTTTGGTTGCAGACTGACTATTGTTTGAGTTTGCAGAGGTGAAGGTAAAGCTATTGATAGCTCAGTCGAGGAAGGAGAAGAAGGAAGAAGAGTTGAAGGCATTCTTCTATCCCAAAGCACGTCAAGGAAATCTGAAGCACAAGAGGTTTGACACAAAAGGTTGTTGAATAAGACCTTTAATAATCTTGTTTGAAGTTCGTTTGTTCCTTTCGAAAATGACAACTTCTACAAGTGAGTTCTCAAATTATTCTTGCTCCCGAAGTTCCTTTGATGGAGACACGAAGCTAGACTTGTCCACCATGTTGGATATGGTGGGAGAAATGTATGAGGATGAAAGCAAGAGCAGCATACTTAGAGGGCAGTTGAATTCCATGGAGGAAGAGAAGCATGTGATTTTTAACAATTTGCAGGAAATGGAGAGCTGACTTCATATTGAAAATATAAACTTGAAAAGGATGCATGAGCTGGAGTCAAAACTCTTTGCTACAAAAGAATCCTTGGCCAAGTATCAGCTTGAAGAAGAGGTAAACCATTCCTGTCTGTCTTCAAATTCTTTTAAGAATGCTTATGTTTGTTCTTTTGAAAAACATACCAGAGGCATAGGTTCCAAGCTAATGTCGAAGATGGGCTATGAAGGAAAAGGATTGGGAAAACATGTTGAAGGTATTGTTGAGCCAATAATGGTTGAGGAAAGGCCTAAGTATTTGGGTCTTGACTATGGACAATCTTATGGAGAGAGTTCCAAAGCTGCCATGAAGGCCATTGAAATAGTTCCAAAAAGGAGTTTCATTGCAGGTCCTCTACCTCAGAAGTGTGATTATTGTGTTCAGGAGGAATGCAATAGTGTGAAACATCATTTGCGTGATGTAGGTGTTCAAAGGAACATACTTGAACTATGGGGTTGTGGAAACTCAGACAGCCTTGAAGAAAGTGATGGTGTTCCAAAGGGAGCTACTTCTTCATTTGCTTCACCTCCTCATGAAGGCAATAAAGGTGAAAGAGGCATGCATAAATCTGGTTCTAAACACATTCCTTTTGATTTTTTAAAGCATGGAAAAAGAATTGCATGTTCCTTTTGTGGTTTGGATAACCATTATGTTTCTAGATGTTCGAAGAGGATGGCCACATATAGGAAACTTTTGAAGGAAAAGAAGCAAGAAGCCAAAGGTCCACAGGACAAGGAAAATCATGCTATCAAAAGGATGCACATGTGTTACACTTACTGCCATAAGCAAGGGCATCTTGTTGAAAGGTGTTGGACTTTAAATCCAATGCTACTCCCACCAAAGCTAAATGAGAAAGTGGAAACATAAAATAGCAGGGATGGAAATAAAGATTCCATGATTGATGTGGTTCAGGATGATTCACATATTGATGCTGATGTGCAAACAAAGGAGGGACCTTTGAAATGGATTGGTAAGAAATGGTTAGAATGCTTATCCAATTAAGGCTACATGTCTAGTGATACATCTATTTACATTTCGTTGGGGAATATATGCCAGTTGTAGGATCTTACCAAATGGTAAATAGAAAGAAGTTGAGTAGGAAACTCACTGTATTGCTGCAACATTATGTTCATTTCATCTTCGAAATTATAGTGTACTTAAGTGAAAGTTGAAAGATGGAATGCATGCTTGAGCATGAGATGCATGTGATGCTAGCTTGGGAGAAGTTAACTTGGGTTCCTAAAATGGAGATAAGGATGAAGTGTTTCATATTGTGGAAAAGAGTACTAAAGGTATTTTCCTACATGCTTGACTTGAAGGGTCATTTGTTATAAAGGCATGTTTTATTGGCTTGTTATCTAGTCAATAATTTGTATGGAGATGTAAGACATGGAAGGGTTCACAAGATGTGAAACCTATTTCTCTATTGAAGCAGGAGTTAGCCCATGAAGTTGTTGTGTGTATGCCTGTTGTTGTTAACAATTGTTGTTGGCGGCTTTTCAAATAGCTGCAAATGGAAGTTTTGTGGATCAGATGTACTTCACATTTGTTTGAGCCACCTTGGGTCAAGGATCAAGGCAAAGAAGCTCAAACTACCTTCTGTAAACTTCACAATAGAAGTTTTGAATGAAGTCAAAAAGGAAAATCATTCTTCCTGAGATGACCAACCTATCTAAGAAGGGAAGTGGTTAGAGATTTTCAGTCAGAGGCACCATGCAAAGGCAAGTATAAGGAGGCTAAAAGAAGAGGGTGTTGTTACTCTCATTTACTGCTCAGACTAATATATCAATATTTTGATGGGCCAAAATTTCTTTTAGTGGGAAGGCGTGATCTGAAATTGGATCCTTAAACTCTCCTAAAGCTACCCAAACTCCGTAAAATCTCATACTAGAGGTTAAAGTATTATGGATGTCAAAGCCTATCAGAAATAACCTCTGAATAATGACAACTTGTAGCCAGCACAGAGCAACAAGGACCTTCAATTAAAGTGCATTGACTGGTGGCCCATGGGGACTATGCATGGTGAAAAAATGGCAATTAGGAGGCTCAGACCAGAAAACAGACGTTGTTTCTGATGCTTAGTGCTAATCGCGCTTCGTTGGGAAGGACCCCTAGAGAAGGAGAAGCCCCGAGTGCTCAGTCACAAGGGGAACCATGAAAATGTGGAAAAAGCGTTAAAACTGATGGAAAGTCCCGTGATCCAAAACCGATGGTATATATTAGAGGCACCCTTGGGTGGGAAGTGGGTTTGGCTGAAAACGAGTGATTCCATTCATCACACGACGCGTGTTCGGTGGATGAGAGATAAAATTGCCTCTCATCGCATGCTAATGGTCAAGAAAGTCAACTACGCGAAACGAGCGAATATCGTAGGATTTGGGGGCTCCATATCTAATGGTGGAGATTGCACTCGATGGATGACCAGACTTGACAGAGAAATAAGCCATGACACATAAAGATTTGAAGTCCGACGTGGATGATGAGTTGGCAGAGATTCGTGTTTCGTAGGCATTCTTGGAATAAAATGGAAATACTGGTTGTTTCAAACGATTGAGTGTTTCCGGTGAACCAGACATTTATCCATTACCGAATATGTGGCCGCTTCCCTGTGAGGTGATGCAGTGACTGTAACAGCTGAAATAAGGGACTCAAACAGTCGTGAGATAGATTGGCCTTAAGCCAAGAAAATATATAACAATAAGAAATAGAGTGAAGAGTGAAAATACACAAAATGCGCAGGGAGTCTTTGGAGTCACTCGGAGGTTGAGTGGAAAAGCCAGAGAGCTCAATTGACAGTAGCATATTATTGTTGGAGTTTCTTGGAAGTCGAGAAACTCATAGAGGTGTGAAAAAGGCCAGGAGAAAGAGCTTAGAGAAGTGAGGGAGAGCACCAGATGTGAGAGATAAGAGACAGAACCAGAGCCAAAGCCATAGAGCCAGAGCCAGAGTTAGAGCCACAACCAAAGAAATAGCCAGAGCCAGAGATAGAAAGATAAAGAGCTCCAAGACCCAAGGGATAAGATGGTGTTCTGAGCCCAATGTTCCTATGTAAAACATTGGAGTTAATTGTAGGCACTTGTAAAAGAACTATTTCCATAATCCTACTCAAGTTGATTAGAGCTCAATGAGATGTAGCCCAAGATATTAGGGTGAACTCCATATTATCTTGTTGTCTTATGTGTTCATTTTTATTGCTGCTTTAACTACTATTATATGCATTTATATATCATTTTAAGTACCTTCCCATATCAACACAAACAATAGCTTTTAAAGTAAATAATCATCTAAAAACAAATACAAGCATACACCCATATTGTCAAGCACTTCTTGTTTTCCACATTGGTTGATCAAATAGACTTAGGAAAATTTAAAGCTTTGGAAGTGGGATAGCTTCTTGTAAGTTAGACAAGAAGCCTAAGATGGCCATTTTGAGATCAAGCATGGAGAAGGAAGCTTAGAGAACAAAAAAGATGAGAAGGATTCCAAAGGGAATGGTGGAAAGCCACCTCCATCTCCACCATCCTCATCATGTTCCACATCATCTTAACCATCTCACACAACATCATATTCCAATACTGTCACTGTCCATACTCATTCCAGACCCCAAAAGTAAAAACTCCATTATTGAATTTGGACATAAAATTCCAACTTCCCATGTATAATGGAGAAGTGAATGCAGAAAACTTGGACAATTGGATTCAACAATTGGAGATATACTATCGAATTTAGAACCTTCAAGAGGACATAAAGATCTAGTTAGCTTCACTAAGGCTAGAAGGGACTGCACTATTTTGGTGGGAAGTGAGGACTCAAGAGGAAATGTGAATCCATGGGAAGATATCCATTTCTTGGGTTGAATTTGTTTCTGCAATTTAAAGAAAATTTTATCCTTTAGCCTATATTAAAAAAGCAATCATGAGTTGGTAAAATTTTAGGTAGCTTAAAGGCCAAATAGTCCAATATTATACACAGGAGTTTAGAAAAATGACTTTGATATTAGGAGTGAATTTGAATTCCCAAGATACAATCTGAAATATATTGGGGATTTGCATTCCTATTTGAAACATACTATCCTTATGTTTAACCCAGGAAAATTAGATGAAGCATGTGCGCAAGACATGCATCATGAGACAAGGGGAAAACAAAACATAGAGGAGAATGGTGAAAGTGAGGGTAAGGGAAAGAGAAAGGAGGAAAATGGAAGGGAAAAAATAATGCAAGTATAAAAAAAGAGAAGGAAAAACTCACATGCAAAAGTGATTCAAAGACAGGCCATGATGAAGACCATTGTTGGCAACTTCATCTAGAATTAAGACTAGATAGGTTGAAAGCCAAAGAGAAGGGTAAAATTGTTGCTATAATTGAAAAATACTTATTGTCTGATTCAACAGATGAGACAAAAATTATAACTATGGGTTTGAAAGTTCAACATGTTGAAATAACTAGTTCCTCAAATAGTCACAACAACTCTCCAAATGAAGACAAAAGGGAAGAGTTGTTCATTGTTAGAGTAATCTCAAATCATAACAATATTGATGCACTCTTTGATAGTGGATCACAAGAGAACCTTATTACAGAAGACTTAGATAAAGAGCTTAAACTTGAAACCATACTACATCATAAACCATACCCTTTCGGTTGGATAGTTAATGATGCCAATTTACAAGTTTCAAGGAAATGCATTTTTAAATTTTCTATTACTCCAAACTTTGTTGATGAAGTCGATTTAGTCATGGTTCTACTTGAGCACAAATATCATTTGCTTAAATATGGGGTGAAGTATATTTTACGAACTCATCACAAGAAACATAGCATTTCCCTAGTTAATGTAGGGAAAATGAAGAGCCTAGTGAATGCAAGTCAGAATTTGACATTGTTGATGAACAAAGAGAGAGAAGTTTTGAATCATACTTTTCATAAAGATTCTTATATTTGTAATGAGTTGTTTTAGAATGATAACATTTTGCCTCTTCAAGAAGGTGAAAAACATTTGTAGTGGCCAACATTGGTGTTGAGCCGTTTTGAAAACAAGGTGTAAGTGCAAGAAGTTGCAAAGGTCAAAGAGAAGAGTCAAAGTAGATTGGAAAAGAAGGCATGTGCTTCAAAAATGTTCATTTTTGTTTTCTGAAAGGCACATTACAATGGCAAATAACTTGGGCAAGAGTCGACTCAAGTACAAGGAAAAAGCAACGAAAAATCTCCATAGAGACAAAGTGCAAGGTGAGAAAGATTCAAAGTTTACTTTGATTGTTGAACAAGGTAGGAATAGGATGCTTTCTACAAAATTATATTTTTGTTCTAAAAATTTAGAAATATTGCAACATGACCGTGTCAAAGACAACAATAAATTGTCATCGGAATGAGGGAAAAAAATGACATGTTATAAAAAGTTGTAAATGATAAAATTAGGAAAATTTCAATGGACAAAGATTAGAAGGATGAGGGAATAGTCCCCTCATCAACATAATTAGTGATCAAAAGTGCATTTAGGGTCCAAAAGGCTTCTAGAGGGGAGGAATTATTAGGGATCAATATATTAGCTAAAAAGTGGAAGTGCTCAGAATTGCTTCACATCTGAATTATTGGATATCATTCCTCTCCAAGATTCCAATCCCGCGACTGTTCAGAAAACTAACATCATCTGCAAAAATTTAGAGCTTCTGAAGGTATGGTAAAAAAAAATCCCCACGACGGTAGCCCCCACCGCATATGACTAAGTGCCCAAACCAAGAGCTAGGGGTCAACTATTAAGGTGGATTAGTGTGCCACTATTCAGTTTAGAATTTAATTAACCTATAATTAATCTGGTGGAATTTATGGCAAAGCAAATAAATCAGGAACTGCTACCAAACGTGGTGGACTTAATTGGTAGTTCTCTAGATATAGTGAAGCTTTTGTAGGGAAATTTTTTTGAGCAATAGCTTACTCAATTCTCAGCAAAATTTAAAAAATGAATAGTCATTTTTGGCTAACTAGAATGCTAGAAACTCCTTGGAGTAGGTTGCAGAGATAGAAGATGTTATCCACATGTGTTTTTGATCACTTGAAGATTTTTGAAGCTTAGGGCCACCAAGTATTGAAGGCCATTCCAAGAACATTCGATAACTAAATTGATTAAACAAATAGTAATTTTTGATATATTTTAATATTTTAAACTCATTGGAGTAGGTTTCAGAGGTAGAAGAGGTCATCTACCGGCGGTTTTGGTCACTTGAATATTTTTTAAGCTTATGCCCACTAGGTGTTGGAGGCCATTCTCAGAGTCGGTGGTAACCAAATTGAGTAAAAATAATAGTCATTTACGATAGTCCTGAATGTTTTAAACTCTTTGGAATAGGTGTCAAGAGCATTGGGTGCATGTAACAACAATTTTAGAACTACTAAATCTGATACAAAGGCCTACATTATGAAGCTGGACCAAGGAGATGTAGCCTAGGAGGGGTGAACACCTTCAAGAAAACATTGTGTATTGGGCTCTGTTATTTGTGCTTGCTGTGTTTTTATATGTTGTTGTTCAAAAATTTAAATTCACGCTTTTAAGTTCTTAAAAACCACTAAATTTCACCAAGCTAGATGAATTGAAAATCACATGCTCATGGATAAACTCTCTATGGATAAGAAAACCAAAGCAAGGAAAGTTTTATATCTGGAAATGATACTAGCACAAAATTAACTAGCAATCAATTTCAAATCATGGAAACCCTATTTTATTTATGTTTGGTTATTCCATGAGATCCCCCATTCATGAATGGAATATGGTGTGAGGGTGATTGGTTGAAAATAGTTTTAGTTTAACCCAATCTATGGTCAGGTCATGTGTGGAAGTCTCAAATGTGGTTGGATTTTTCATATTTTAACAAAATATATTTTCCTCATAATTTTTATGAGTAAATTTACATGTTATGATATGGCTTTGATGGTTGTTCTATCAATGTTATTATTCTAGTTCTAAGCATGGCTTTATGACATATTTTAGTTATGGTTCTCATCATTTTTTGATTGTTAAATCAATGGTTATTGAATGCATTAGCTAAGAGATGTTATGTTGGGTATTATGAGAGGGAAACATACATTATTTATGGTTTTAAAATAATTATGAGTCCCCTGTATTCATATATGCATTTATGACCTGTAGTTTACATGTTTCCTATGTGTTTGACGAAACACCTAGTATGCTCTGGTTAGTCTAGGTCAAGTTTTGATTTGAGAGTCAATGTTTAGATTATTCATCTTATCAATAATGATTCTTTATTGAGCTTATGGAATTAATGAACATATATGTAGTTATATCCTACATGGATCATGTACCCAAAGTGTTTGTGTAAATGAGAAATTAAGAACTCTAACTTCTCAATGTCATAACTTTGGGATATGATCTTCGATGATGTATTTTCCTATTAGTCATCATATTGAGTCTTCACTAAGTGGTTCCCTCAACCATGGTGATATGATCTCATGTAATTGTGAGCCCTCCCCCCCTCTCGAGTATAGTGTCAAGGATAATCCCCTCATTGATTATACTTTTCCTCCTCACACACACCCTCAGGGATTTGATCACTCCATAGTCTCCCCTATCTAACATAATCATCATGTGAAACATAATTATGTTTTTCCATCTCGTTGGTCTCCTTGTCAGACTAGTTATAACCCTATGAAGGTTATAAGCCATGACATAAATAATAAAGACAATGGTTGAAGTGATATGTCAATGTTTTTTATCCATCGAAAATTTATGAGCTTGGTTGTTGATGTCTCTATATTGTGGCTGCAAAATAATATATCATGGACTAGAATACATCCTTTTCTTACCTCTACTTACATAATCATCCATGTGAGCACATCATATTTTTCCACCTCCATCGCAAAATGTCCTCCATTTGTTTGGGTTTGCATTCACTTTGGGATTTTCTATATGAGTAATCATAGAGGAAGACATATTTATATTGACTTGATGATATGTTAGTTTCACAAGATTTATTATTGCACTTAATAATAACCTCTTCATATGCATGTTAGTGTTGGATGAGCTACATGCATATTTCTTAATTTGAACTAATGTCATATGATATTTCTCATGATATATATATGCATATATGCATATTTTATTTTTTGTTTATTTTATGGCCTAAAATATAGCTTGTGCGATGATGAGACATTGTGAGAGCATGTTGCTTTTAGTTTTTACATCTATTATATAGACAGGTGATAGTTCTACGGTAACTAAGAGATTGCTAGTGTTATCATGACCTCTCGTTCGAGTAGCTTCACCCACATCTTCATGATATCCCATCCCAATTGGAGTCATATGTTACCCACAATTTTGTGGGTGATATCACTAGGATAATTTTTTTTCTCCAAGATGATCCTCAGTGGGTAGCCACTGGAACCTTGCATCCATGAGCTAGCTCATTTTTCCATTTATCTTCCACCTTAGCTAGCCATATGGTTCCTTTTCCATTTGTAATGATCACATGTTTGAAGGTGGGCCTCCCAAACCTAAAGGTATGCCTTGTCATTTGGTAATTGAATATTGTAGTCTTTTTTATCATGGACACTTTTGGGCATGGAATAATGTGGGGATTCAGCAGAAAGAATGAGTTACATTTGTGCCCTTGTCCCCTAGACTCATTTTTGGTATTGGCCTTGTATTATGGTCCTGTGGGATATCCTTTTGTTATAGACATTTTTGTGCCTCACGTCAAGGAGCATGGAATGTCAATAATTACAGGGATCCTCAGTCCCTAAACATGTTGTTCTTACCCCTAAAAGAACAAGGTCATCAAACAACAGCACTTCCAATCAGTTCTCCACCTGAAAACACTTCAAAACAGGCTTATTTTGGATCATGTCAGCTGCTTAACTGAGCTTCTGCGCTGTATTGCAACTGTCCCACTCTGTACCTGTGCTGGAAGTCAAAAGTAATGAAGGCTACCTGCGCTGGGCGAGATTGGCCAAGTGGCACAGTCATCCTGCAAGGTGTCAGCTGCCCAGGAAGCTTCCAAACTGACACTTGGGTCATGAGATTCGCCCTGTGATGAGTAAGAGGTACTTGATCACCATGTGTAAGCAAGGATCTCCAAGTGGACACAGGAACTGAAGATTAACTGAAGAGGGAGAGGACACAAGGCAGCTTCATGTCAGTCTCAAGCTGACTCATCCTTTCTTCTTCTACCCTATATATAGAGCTCTTCTATGAGGTCTAGGGAGGCTGGAATTTTGGTTTAAGCAAGGAGGTGCTGTTGGTTTGCAGTCAGAGCTATTGGGTGATTGTTTTACTAGAGGTGAAGAGGAGAGTTCTTGCTGCCGAGGAGGTGCTGCTGGATTGGAGCCATCATTGGTTGTAACTTCCTCTGGAACCCTGTTACTTTCTATCAATAAAGTTTGCGTGTTCTCCTATATACTTGTTTTACATAGATGCTTTGTGTTTACATGTATATTTGATGCACCCTAATCCATGCTTCAGTTATGAGTACATGTATCTTGTAGTTTGCTCTCTTGTTTTGTGCAGGATCTGTATGTAGCTGGACCGGCTAGGAGAGCAAGGAAGGGGGAACGAGATACAAGGAGAGAAGAGCAAGGATCGACTAAGCGAAGGACACCAGGTTGGTTGACCTTCTTTCCATTCTCTCTGTACTTCTATAAAGTGGAACATGAAAACTTTATCTTCTGTTGTTGCTAAAGACTGTCACCTTTAGAGTAGGGTTAGTGTCATCCGCATCGAATACTTTTCCCCACAACACCTTTGCTAACTATATGGTTTTCAATATGTTGTTTCATGGGAAACCCAGATTTTGGCTACATGACCCCACTTGCTTATTTTCTTATGTTACCCTCTTTCCACTCATTTTGACCCCATTCATCATTTCTCCCACCTGGCTCCACATTCCTCCACTGGGTCCACATGTGATTAACTTTCCCCTTTCCATTTCCCACACCTTGGGTCATGGCCTGGAATGGTTCCTGGAGGTTGATGTAGCTAAAAATAAAGATGAAATCATATTCGGTCAGACTAAACATGAAAACATAACACAAAATGCAAAAGATGGTCGGGACAAACTCATTTATCACATGGGAAAAATCTAATACATGAGCTCTACCCGATTATCATGACCATCACTCTAGTTCCTACATGCTACATGAACCCCCTTCATCATATAGGAACCCATGATTGTCCCAACCCTCTATGGGAAATGAACCACCCCACCTTAAAAGTGGCTATTCACTCCCATATCATATATATCATGGTCTTACTCCTTGAGCCCTAAGAATTTAATGAAAAAAAATCATAACAAGGGAAAAGGAATACGAAGAAGGGTGGAAATATCATATTCAATGCACCTCATGTACCGAAATTTGTCCCTCCTATAAATTATAAACCCAAATGTGGGTTTCCCTCTTCTTAGCTACACTGGTACCCCAAAATGTGACCTAAGGAAACCCCTTCCTATACCCTACTTCATTAACCTATCTATCACATTCCACCACATTTTGAAGGATGTAACTTCAAGATATTATCCCTTTCAGAAGTAGACACCACCTAATATGATTCTTGGTTAACCCCATTCAGAGTTTAGGGGAAATTGGCACATATTGAAGCACATTATGGAAGGGTTCAAAATTAAGAAGTCTCCACTTGCCGTCTATGATTATTAAGCTCCCTTACTTGATTTCTCGAATGACTTGTTGTACTTGAATGATAGCGGACACGTTGAATCTTATGCAGTACTGCAAATGACCACCATCTTTTGTTTGGTCTCCATATTCAAGGTCTTAATTATCTAGAGGGATACATTGGAACATGTAGGGTGTGCGTTGAGATCTATGGGTCTCCAGAAAGGCAAGCAACACTCCATGGATCCCGACATCAATTCAAAGTTTTCTCATGATTCACTTATTGGATGAGGAAGATGCACTTGATCCTTCATGCCTAGTTCACCCCATATTTGCACCATGCACTTAGCATATGATCTAGGACTTGCACGATGATGTGGCACCACCTAAACCATCATCCTTGCCCTTGTGGATGTTCTAGAGACATCTTTGAAACACCTAGAGAGTCATGAGGAAACAATTATTACCAGGGGCCAACCCCTCACCCAGTAGTTTTGAGTTTCTTGGTCTTCATTATTGCACCCATTGATCTGAAAATGGGGCTCTTAGGCTTCTTGTCTAACCTACAAGAACCTCTCGCACTTCCAAAGCTTTAAATTTTCCCAAGTCTTAATGACTAAACAATGCAGAAACAAGAAATGCCTGACAATATGGGTGTGTCCTTGTATTTGTTTTTAGCTGATTATTTACTTTAAAATCTATTGTTCGTGCCGATATGGGAAGGTACTTAAATTGATATATAAATGAATAAAATATTAATTAAAGCAGCAATAGAAAAAACACATAAGACAACAATATAATATTGAGTTCACCCTGAAATCTTGGGCTACGTCTCCTTGAGCTCTAACCAACTTGATTAGGGGCTCTGGGATTATGGCAATAGTTCTTTTACAAGTGCCTACACTTAACTCCAATGTTTTATAAAAGAACATTGGGCTCAGAACACCATCTTATCCCTTGGCTCTTGAAGCTCTTCAGCTGTCTAGCTTTGGCTCTTGGCTCTTTCTCTCGCTATTACTCTGGCTGTGGCTCTGACTCTAGCTCTAACTCTATGGCTCTGGCTCTGATTCTGGCTCTCAGCTCTCATTGTGGCTCTCGCTTTGGCTCCTGGCTCTGGCTCTCTAGCTCTCTGTTCTAGATTTTCTAAGCTCTTTCTCTCAGCCTTTACATGCCTCTATGAGTCGCTCAACCTCCAAGCAGCTCCAAAAACAATATGTTGCTATCAATTGAGCTCTCTAGCTCTGCGGATCGACCTCCAACCTCTGGTGGCTCTGCCTATTATAGTGAGCTCGGCTCTAGTTTCTCTGCTTCCTAGTCTACTTAATGCTTCCTCTCTCTTCTACTGTTCTCTCTGTTCTTGGCTTAAGGGAAATCTGTCTCACGACTGTTCGAGTCCATTATTTTGGGTATTACAGTTGCTGCATCACCTCATAGGGAAGCGACCACCTATTCCGTAATGGATAAGTGTCGGGTTCACCAGAAACACTTAATCATTTGAAATGGCTGATATTTCCATTTTATTCCAACAATGCTCATGAAATACAAATCTTTGCCAACTCATTGTCCACATCGAACTTCAAATCTTTATGCGTCGTGGCTTATTTCTTTATTGGGTCTAGTATTCCATTCGGTGCAATCTCCACCATTACATATAGAGCCTCCATATCCTACGATATTCATTCATTTTGGGTGGTTGAATTGGTCAATGTTAGCACATGATGAGAGGTGATTTTCTCTCTCGTGTACTGGACACTGTCGTGCAACGAATCGAATCACTCGTTTTCAGCCAAACCCGCTTACCACCTAAGGGTGCCTCTGATATATCATTGGTTTTGGAGCGTGGGACCTACCTTGTGCCTTAGCTATTTTGCCATGGTTTTCCGGCTTCCCATGCAATCCAGCGCTCAGGGCCTTTCCTTCTCAAGGGGTTTTTCCTAGTGATGCACAATTAGTGCTTTGTGCTAATTGTGCATCATAAATAGCCACTGTTTTATGGTCTAAGCCTCCTAACTACCATTTTTTCACCATGCACAGTCCCCATGGGCCATCGATCAATGCACTTTGACCAAAGGTCCTCGCTGCTCTATGCTGGCTAACAATTGTTTTCGTTCAAAGGTTATTTTTGATAGGCTACGACATCCATAAGACTTTAAACTTTTGTATGAGATTTTATAAAGTTCGGGTAGCTTTAAGAGAGTTTAAGGATCCAATTTCAAATCATGCCTTCACACTAAAAGAACTTTTGGTCCACCAAAAGATTGATATACTAATATGAGCAGTAAATGAGAGTAACAACACCCTCTTCTTTAAGCCTCCCGACACTTGCCTTTGCATAGTGCCTCTGAGCCAAAATCTCTAACCACTTCCCTTGTTGTATGGGTTGGTCATCTCGGGAAGAATGATTTTCCTCCTTGACTTCATGCAAAACTTCTACTGTGAAGTTTATAGAAGGTAGCTTGAGCTTCTTTGCCTTGGTCCTTGATCCAATGTGGCTCAAACAAATGTGAAGTACATCTGCTCCATAAAACTTTCATTTGTACTTGTTTAAAAAGCTGCCAACAACAATTGTTAACAACAGTAGCCATACAAACAACCACTACATGGGATAACTCCTACTTCAACAAAGAAAGAGATTTCACATCTTGTGAACTATATTCCATGTCTTACATCTGCTTACAAATGACAAGCCAATAAAACATGCCTTTACAACAAACGACCCTTCAGGTCGAGCATGTAGGAAAAAGACCTTTAGGACTCTTTTCCAAAATATGAAACACTTGATCCTTATCTCCATTTTAGGAACTAATTTAACTTCTCCCAAGCCAACATCACATGCCTCACATGCTCAGGCATGCATTCCATCTATCAAATTTTGCTTAAGTACATTATACTTTCGAAGCTGAAATGAACATGTTTTTGCAACAATAAAGTGAGTTTCCTACTCAACTTCTTTCTATTTACCATTTGGTAAGATCCTGCAACTTGCATTTATTCCGCAAAGAAATGCAAGCAGATGCATCACTAGACATGTAGCCTTAATTGGATAAGAATTTTAACCATTTCTTACCAATCAATTTCAAAGGTCCCTCCTTTGTTTGCACATCAGCATAAATATGTGAATCAGCCTGAACCACATCAATCATGGAATCTTTATTTCCATCCCTTCCATTTTCTTTCTCCACCTTCTCCTTCAGCTTTGGTGGAAGCAGTGCTGGATTCAAAGTCCAACACCTTTTAGCAATATGCCCTTACTTATGGCAGTAAGTGCAACACACGTGGATTCTTTTGACAGTATGATTTGCCTTGTCCTGTGGACCTTTGGCTGCTTACTTCTTTTCCTTCAAAAGTTTCCTATATGTGGTCATCCTCTTCCAACATTCAGAAACATAATGGTTATCCAAACCACAAAAGGAACATGCAATTCTTTTTCCATGCTTTACAAAATCAAAAGGGATGTGTTTAGAACCATATTTATACCTGCCTCTTTCACCTTTATTTCCTTGATGAGGAGGTGAGACAAATGAAGAAGTAGCTCCCTCTGTAACACTATCACTTTCTTCAAGGTTGTCAGAGTTTCCACAACTCTCTAGTTCAAGTATGTGCTTTTGAACACCTGCATCATGCAAATGATGTTTCGAGCTATTCCACTCCTCCTTAACGAAATCCTCACACTTCTGAGGTAGAGGACCTGTCATGAAACTCCTTTTTGGAACTATTTCAGTGGCCTTCATGGCAGCTTTGAAACTCTCTCCATAAGACTTTCCATAACCAAGACCCAAATACTTAGGCCTTTCCTCAACCATTATTGGATCAACAATACCTTGTGCATGTTTTCCCAATAATTTTCCTTCATAGTCGATCTTCGAGATTAGCTTGGAACCTAGGCATCTGGTATGTTTTTCAAAAGAACCAATATAAGCATTCTTAGAAGAATTTGAAGACAAACAGGAATGGTTTACCTCTTCTTCAAGCTGATACTTGGGCAAGGCTTCTTTCGTAACAAAGAGTTGTGACTCCAACTCATGCATCCTTTTCAGGTTCATACTTGAAATATGAAGTTTCCCCTCCATTTCCTGCAATTTGTCAGAAAGAATCTGCTTCTCTTCCTCCACAGAGTTCAAATGCTCTCTATGTATGCTACTCTTGCTTCCATCCCCATACATTTCTCTCACCATATCCAACATGGTGGACAAGTATTGCTCCATGTCTCCATCAAAGGAACTTTAGGAGCAAGAAGAATTTGAGAACTCACTTGTAGAGGTTGCCATTTCCAAAATGCACAAAAGAACTTCAAAGAAGACTATTAAAGAGCTTACTCAAGCAACCTTTTGCAACAACCTCTTATGCATCAAGGATTGCATGAAGGTCCTTTGGGAGAGAAGAATTCCTTCAGCCATTCTTCCTTCTTGTCCTTCCTGAATTGAGCTATCACTAGCTTTCCATTCGCCTTTGTAAACTCAAACAATAGTCAATATGCAACCAAGCATACAGTCGATGAGGCAATTAATCCTTGACTATCGAAACACTTTTATGAAAATCAATCTTTGCCCTGTCAATCAGGCATTGTGATACAACCTTCTTTGAATGTCGTGTTAATCAATCTTAAGCTCTGATACAACCTGATCTGAAAATGGGGTTGTTAGGCTTCTTGCCTAACTTATAAGAACCTCTCCCACTTCCAAAGCTTTAAATTTTCCCAATTCTTAATGACTAACCAATGCAGAAACAAGAAACTCTTGACAATATGGGTGCATGCTTGTATTTGTTTTTAGCTAATTATTTACTTTAAAATATATTGTTTGCGTTGATATCGAAAGGTACTTAAACCGATATATAAATTCATATAACAGTGGTTAAAGCAACAATAAAAAAAAAACATAAGACAACAATATAATATGGAGTTCACCCTGATATCTTGTGCTACATCTCCTTGAGCTCTAGTCAACTTGATTAGGCTCTTTGGGATTATGGCAATAGTTCTTTTACAAGTGCCTACACTTAACTCCAACATTTTATACAGGAATATTGGGTTCAGAACACCATCTTATCCCTTGGCTCTTGGAGCTCTTCGGCTTTCTATCTCTGGCTCTTGGCTCTAGCTCTGGCTCTTGCTCTAGTTATGGCTCTGACTCTAGCTCTGGCTCTATTGCTCTTGCTCTATTTCTGGCTCTCAGCTCTCGCTCTAGCTCTTGGATGTAGCTCTCTAGCTCTCTGCTATGGCTTTTCTAAGTTGTTTCGCTTAGCCTTTACATGCCTCTGTGAGTTGCTTGACCTCCAAGCAATTCCAACAACAATATGCTGCTGTCAATTGAGCTCTCAGGTTCACTGGAAACACTCAATCATTTGAAATAGCCGTTATTTCATTTTTATTTGAATAATGCTCGTGAAACACGAATCTTTGCCAACTCATCATCCACATCAGGCTTCAAATATTTATGCGTTGTGGCTTATTTCTTTCTCGGGTCCGGTTATCCATCGGGTGTAATCTTCACCATTAGATCTGGAGCCTCCAGATCCTAGGATATTCGCACATTTCACGCAGTTGACTTTCCCAACCATTAGCGTGTGATGGGAGGCAGTTTTATCTCTCATTCACGAGACACGCATCTAGTGATGAATGGAATCACTCGTTTTCAGTCAAACCCACTTACCACCCAATGGTGCCTTTGATATATACTGCCAATTTTGTAGCGTCGGACCCATATTTCACCTTAGCACTTTCCCCATAGTTTCCCAGCTTCCCATGCGACTGCGCGTTCGAGGCCTTTCCTTCTCGAGGGCTTTTTCCTAGAGATGTGCGCGCATCAAACAAAGCCTTCATTTTCTAGTCTAAGCCTCCTAACTACCATTTTTGCACCATGCAGAATCCCCATGGGCCACCAGTCAATGTGCTTTGACTAAAGGTCCTTGTTGTTCTATGCTAGCTGCAAATTGTTATTGTTCAGAGGTTACTTCTGATAGGCTTCGACATCCATAAGATTTTAAACTTCGTTATGAGCTTTTATAGAGTTCGGGTAGCTGTAAGAGAGTTTAAGGATCCAATTTCAAATCACCCATGGACCTCATGATGCATCTTAGAGGGCCCTATGATGTGTATAGATTATTATTTGGCCTCTTGAGAGATTTATTATTTCATTTATGAGCTAGTTGTGTGGGTTTGTCACCAAAACATGGATTATTAGAACATTATTTTATTTTTGGGGCTTATGTAGGCCGAAGAGGCTAATTAGAACTCATTGGTGTATAAATAGAGGTGAGATGAGTTCATTTTACTACCATCTCTTTGCTTTGGATCTCCTATCTCTCTTGATAATTTCACAATTTTTCCTAGTGCATGAATTGGAGCTTTATGGATAAACTTTGATGTGTGGATTTGGTCTATCTTATCTTGGAACTGCTCTATTGTCAAATTGTGGATTATCAGATATATTATATTACATGTAAGTGCCTGAATTAAGTTTTACTCTTGTTTTACTTTGACATATATATTGGAATGGGTTTTTTTATATTCTTAGGGATAACTCTACCATGAATTTACTAAATTTGTGAAATTTTGTCTCTACTATAGAATTTCTCAATGCACGGGCCATGTAATGTGAATGAAAGATCCCAGGGGTAATTGTATCAAAGAATTTATTTGGAGAAGTCATCTCTTGTTTCACAACAAAGTATCTAAGTTGCAAGATTGTTTCTCTTTGACCTAGAAGGCCAACGATGTAGTCTTGAGGCCATATTGACCAAGAATCGAAGGTACTCACTCATATTCCTCATAGACTTAATTCTCCCAAGGTTATGTAATTGATCTACCAAAATGTTAAACCAATTTTTTTCACCTCTTCTCTAGGTCTAGTCCTTTAGGTCACCTAGGGAATCACTTATCTCATGAGATAACCATCTAAATAATTGGATTTTTCGTCAAAAAGTGCGTTGGCGTGTCCTCAAGAAGCCCTCCAAATTTCATGAGATTCCGACTATGCAATCTTAAGGTATTGCAAGCCCTACTTGGAATACCAATTCTTTTCCTTAGTTTCCCTTAGGCTAGAAACCTCATTAGGATCCTTGCATTTTATTTCATTGAAAATCCATTCCTTGATCCCTTCCCCTCCCTAATTAGGTCAATCATATCTTTGGTTGCTAAACTCCCTCACTTGATGTTGGTCCACCTGGTCCTTTGTGGTCCCGTGTCTTATCAAAGTAAAATCTTCGAAAAAAACTTGGGAAAATAAGTTCCAAAAGGATTTTAGGGTTTAGAAAGCTACTTTTCAAGTCACATTCCCTAAACCAATCGCTAAAATCCCTATATCCATATCCTAGAGAACCTTACGGCTTTCTTAACAAGCAAGCAGGTCCCACTCTTCAGTCTCTCTTAGGAAAGGGTCATTGAGATAATTTCACACTCATCCTAGTTGATATATCCTTCATAAGTAATTGTATATATATATATGGAATCCTCCCATTTGTTAAAGTCCGTGAAGAGTGGGAATTAATTCTGGTGATAGTGGGTTTTAGCTTCATTGTAGTCCTTAGCCTAGTATTAACCATTCAAGGATCCTCTTTTAGGACCTTTGCTAATTTGAGCATTAACAAGTACCATGATATTCTTTTTATAGCATCTAGCTTCATTATCTCAAAATTTGATTGGGTTAGGTCCCTATAATGTTAGGATTACCCAATTAATATTGTAGTTGTATCCCGTATTAATATTGTTGTGCCCCTATTATTCCCATATTGTTATTACTGTGCCCCATAAAATCCCTCTATTGTTATTTTTGTGCCCTTACATTATTATTGTTAGGTCGGCTGGGTTATATTGTGAATCCTTAGACTCCTATATATAGAAAGGAGGTTTTTTAATTTGAATCATCAAAGGATCATTTGTTTGTGTAATGTAAAGGAGGTTTCACCCTTGAAGCGGCTAAATTGTAAGGCATTGATCTGTATTTTCTATCTTTTTGTGAGTTGGTTTCATAACATTTGGTATGAGAGCTTTGGATTCTAGGGTTTTGCTGCTCCAAATAGGTCATCATGGAATTTTCGCTATAACTTTTTTTCTGTGACGTTTTAGGATTGGAAAAGAATACTCTTTTGAGATGAAATTGCACTAAACCTCAGATCCGAATTTCATAGCTTTTCACGCTATATTTGTGGTGATATGATATAAGGAAGTTGGTCTTTTTGCAGACTCCTGAATTACATTCCAAACAAGTGACCTCGGGAAAATCGTCATAAATTTCTCTCTGAGCATCGGATTGCAATTTTGTAAGAAGGTACAGAAAGAGAACAAACTGTTGCTTCTTGTGTATATTTTTTAGATCCAAAGGTCGAAACAGGGACTCGTGGCATGTTGTACAATTTCGCTCTTCTAAACTAGTCTATAATCAGGTCACTGTGGGAGATTTTCCATGAATCTTCCTTGGAGAATCCAATTGGAAATAGACTAATGGAACTGGAAAGAGGACACAGAGGGGTACATTAGGTTGCAATTTCAGAACTAGATGATTTGAAATTACAAAGATACAACAGAGTCAATACCAAGCTCCTACAAAGTCAAAAAAGGTGTGTAGATTTTTTCAAGTTTTTTCTTAAGCTTGGTTTGAAAAATTATTTTGAAGGAATTCAAATGGCATAGTAGAGTGTTATTATCGGTAACTGATGACCCGAGGATAGAGAACGCAAACACCTACTAATCAACTTGAAATCTCTAACATGAATCATGAAGAAGAAGAAGAAACGTTACATCATATATGAAAATTACAAGACCAAGTGTAACAAATTTCACTTTGACATTGAAGATTGATGATTTGAAGGCAAATTTGACAAATTTTCTATAAGAAATACTTACTAATGGTGAAATGGTGGTAAAGGAAACTCATGATGTGAAAAAAAGAAATGTTAATCATGATGTCATAGACTCTAATGTTGGATCGAAAACTCACCATATTCCGAAAATTGATATGAGGAAGTTTGATGGCAAGGATCCCACAACATGGATAGTATAGATGGAACAAATTTTCGATCTCAATAACGTGCAAAACACACAAAAGGTACGTATTGCAACTTTATATTTGGAACCAAATCAGTTTGTATGGTATCAATGGCTTTGCTCTCGTAAAAAAATTATCACTTGGGCAATTTTTATGGAAGAATTGACAGCACATTAAGAGGATACAAAAAGAAATACTTCTTTTAACCAATTGAGAAGTCTCAAACAAAAGGGTTCAATAATGGAGCACATTCAGGAGTTCAAAAAATTGAACATAAGGGTAAAAAAATATTCCAGAGCAGCAGAGGATTGATGTGCTCATAGGGAATTTAAAGGATAATCTCCAACATGATGTTCACCTTTCGGAACCCGATTCATTAGAGAAGGCATTCAAGTTAGTAAGAAAAATTGAAAGCAAAATTGTGGCAACCAGGAAGGATACCACTCACAACTATAAAGATGGAAGTGAGAAGGAAATTTTTTGCGGAAGGAAAGGAAGTTGAATTAAGGGGTATTGCAGGGAAACCAGGAAAGCTAATTAGCTCTAATAGTATGGAAAAGACTCTAAAAAGGGAACAAAGAGGTGTAATTGCACAATTATGTTCACTAGATGTTTCTACATAGAAATCATCTATTTCTCCATATGTCCAAAAATTCTTGGACAATCATTCCAAGGCATTTGAGACTCCCAAAGGTCTCCCACCTATTCGTGATCATGATCATGCTATTCATCTGAATCCAGGAAGTGTTCCTCCAAACATCAGGCCATACAGATATCCGTATGCCCAAAAGAGTGAAATTGAACATATGGTTGCAGAAATGCTAGAGGTTGGTATAATTCAACCTAGTGAAAGTTCTTTCTCTACTCCATTAGTATTGGTGCACAAGAAGGGTGGATCGTGGTGCATGTTTCTAGATTATATGGAGCTCAACAAGCTCATTATTAAAGATAAGTTTCTCATTCCTATCATTCATGAATTACTGGATGGATTGCATGGATCAATTTACTTCACCAAGTTGGATCTTCGTTCAGGATATCATCAAATTAGAATGAAGACTAAAGACATTCTGAAAACAACATTTAGAACTCATGAGGGTCATTATAAATTTTTGTTCATGCCTTTTGTCCTTACCAATGCACCTTCTACATTTCAAGGTTTGATGAACCCTTAGAAAATTTGTGTTAGTATTTTTTGATGATATACTAATCTAAAACAAGTCTTGGAAGGATCATGTTGAACATGTTGACAAGGTGCTACAACTATTGGAGGAGAAACAATTATATGCAAAAAGATATAGATGTTTCTTTGGAGTACAAGAGGTGGAATATCTCGGTCGTACTGTATCTCATGAAGGAGTTAATGTAGACCCTAGAAAATTAAAGCCATTAAGGAATGGAAAATCCCCACATCCATAAAGCGTCTGCGAGGATTTCTCAAGTTGACTGGGTATTATCGCAAGTTTGTTAATAATTATGGGAGAATAGCAGCACCTCTAACAACATTATTTAGGAAAGATGCATTTTCATGGACTCCAGAAGCAACAAAGGCCTTTGAATATCTTGAAGAGGCAATGTGCCAAGCACTGGTCTTAGCTACAGTGGACTTCACAAAAACATTTATTGTGGAATGTGATGCTTCAGGAAATGGAATTGGTGTTGTTTTAATGCAAGATGAAAGACCCACTGCTTTTGAAAGTCGTCCAATCAAGGGAAAGTTTTTACACAAAGCTATTTATGAGAAGGAAATCTTAGAAATACAACATGTACTTCAGAAATGGCGACCCTACCTAATGGGAAGACACTTCAAGGTAAAAACAAGTTATGATACTCTTCAGAACAAAGATTATTATTTGAAGAGCAAAAAGAGTGGGTCACAAAGATGTTGGGTTATGATTTTGAAATCATCTACAAAAAAGGGAAGAAAAATGTGGTGGCAAATGCACTGTCAAGAAAGGATGAGGATGTGGAAGCATTGTTATGCACCATTTCTATTATCCAGCTAGATTGGATAAACGAAGCAAGGGAGGAGTGGAAGAATGATGAAGAAGTGTGGGCACTTATTTGAAAGTTACAATAAGATTCCAATACATCTAATACATTTAGCTGGAAAAAATGATTCATTATGGTACAAAGATCACTTATACCTCTGTAAGAATTTTGAAATCAAACAAAAGAATCTTATGGAATTGCACACTTCTCCCTTAGGAGGGCAGTCAAGATTTTTAAAAACTTACCACATGTTTAAGAAAGAGTTCTTTTGGGATGGCCTTAAATCGGATATTCAAAAGCTTGTGGTGGAATGTTTGGTTTGCCAACAAAATAAATTTGAAACAATTAAGACCCCGAGCCTATTACAACCTTTATCCGTTCCAAGCCAACGTTTGGATGAGGTTCCAATGGATTTTATCATAGGTTTACGGAAGTTTGAGGGAAAGAGTGTCATCATGGTGGTAGTTGATAGACTTACCAAGTATGCACACTTTTGTTCATTATCACATCCATTTAAGGCCAGTACAATTTCTACTGCATTTATGGAAACAATTCAAAAGCTACATGGAAACCCAAAGATTATTGTAAGTGACAGAGATCCCATTTTCACTCGAAATTTTTGGACAGAATTATTTTCTTGTCTCAGTACTTAGTTAGTTCATAGCTCATCTTCAGTCTGATGGGCAAATTGAGATAGTAAAAAGATGTTTGGAAGGATACCTTCATCTCTTTGTATCTGATAAATATACACAATGGGTCAAATGGTTGCCTCTGGCTCAATGGTGGTATAACACTTCCTTCCATACAACAGCAAAAATGACCCCATTTATGGCACTTTATGGATATCAACCACCATCCATCACATCATATTTAGGAGAAAAATCTAAGGTTCAACCAGTGGAACATCACATCGAGCATCAACAACAACTCCTCCAACTCTTAAAGGATAAACTCGTGTTGGGCTAGAATAGAGTGAAACAACAGGCAAATCAACGTCATAGCGAAAGAATTTTTGATGTAGGTGATTGCGTATTCCTACAACTACAACCATATAAACAAATGTCCCTCAAGCAAGTTATGAAGGATAATAAATTATCACCAAAGTATTATGGTCCATACAAGGTGTTGCAGAAGATTGGTACTATGGCATATAAATTGGAGCTTCCTGCAGCTTCTCGAGTGCACCTAGTTTTCCATATTTCATTTTTAAAGAAGGCTATAGGCGACAATCTCCTAGTTCAAATAATATTGCTGGAACTTGACAAGGAGGGAAAAATTATATTGGAACCAAAAGCAGTCACATGAACAAGAACACAACAGCTATGAAATCGATCAATTTCGGAGTATCTCATCAAGTGGAAGAACTTATCTGCTGAAGATTCCGCATGGGAGGATGAGAAATTTATACAGAAGCATCCAGAACTACTCAAGCGTTGAAGACAACACTTTTTTGAGGGATAGGGGCATGTTAAGTCGCTATAATACTAGGATTACCCCATTACTATTGTAGTTGTATCCCTTATTAATATTGTTGTGCCCCTATTATTCCGATATTGTTATTACTGTGCCCCATAAAATCCCTCTATTGTTATTTTTGTGCCTTTATATTATTATTGTTAGGTCGGTTGGGTTATATGTTGACTCCTTAGACACCTATATATAGAAAGCAGGTTTTTTCATTTGAATCATCAAAGAATCATTCATTTTTGTAATGTAAAGGAGGTTGCCCCCTCGAAGAGGCTGAATTTTAAGGCATTGATCTATCTTTTCTATATTTTTGTGAGCTGGTTTCACAACAGATTGTGTTTCTATATGTTACATTAAAATGTGTTTCAATTAGTCTCCCTCTTTTGTAAGGCATTTAAGGAGAATTTGATCAATCTATTCCATGAGATACTAATTTTTGGGAGGTCTTATGACTTACTAGGGTAATTTTTTGCGTTGATTCAAGTGTGAAGTGAATTGAAGCCACATGCAATGACTAGAAGGATAAGAGATCAACCTTGGGAATGAATGATCTTTAACCAACTCATACCTAGAGCCAAGCATCACAATTTATGGGTAGGGATGTATGAAAGGGATAACATTTATGTACTTCTATGGGATGGGTCCTCCCTATGAGAGGCCACGAGCTAGACCCTCGGGTGAATTAGAATAGTGCCTTATCTACTCGTCTTAGAGAGTGAAAGTTAGGTTGTGGAGTCAAAACATTGGTAATAGTTGGATTTCCTTTTGGATTTATGGAGCTAAATATTTGAAAGCTATGGAGAAATGTATATGGTCAACAAGTATTGGTAGAAAAACTTATATTGTTGTGGCCCCTTTGGTCTCTCAATATAATTAATAGAGAAGACCACTATATCATATATCAATATAGAAACATCATTAATGCTTTGCAAGAGAATAGAAGGGCAATGAGAAGACTAGATTTGGACACATTATAGTTCAACTACTAATAGAAATACACCCTCATCTTAAAAGCATTTGGAACGGGGCCGAACAAATTCTCTTCAAATTCAAGCTATCAAAACACACATGTACTTAGCTCAAAATAAATGAACTCCTTCCTTATGGTTTTATTAAGAATTCCTTTTCTCATTTAACATATGCTATTTAGAAACTCCTTTACTCAGATCTTCAAATTTTCTCCATGAAATATCTAACTATGTAAATTATATCTCTTGCAATACTGTAAATTGATAATTTTTTGATTATATTTTTGAATGGAAATATTCAAATGAATTTACATTTTCATTCTTTCATACTTATATTCCCAAGATCATTTGAATTTCGATGACACTACATAAGTGAAATTTCTAGGTTCTTCTCATATCATATTTCCTTTATGACACGATATTTTTCAGTTGTACAATAATATCATCATCTATAGTATTCTTCCATTGGATTTACTACAAATAATCATCAGAAGACTCTCATCATATATTATACATATACATTAGATTTTTGATGCCCTTTCATTGGGTAACTTTTGTTATATTTCATACCTATCCATTAGATTTCTCACTATGGATTGTCCAAAAACTCTCGTCATATTTTGTTCTCCGCAATTCCCTATTGTCAAAAAGATTCCTTATATTTTATATTCTCCAACGCCCTATCATTAGACCATATCTGTTGTATTTTTAACTTATCCATCAAATCATAGACATTGTATGGTCAAAAAAATCTTCTTCGAATTTGTAATTAAATGATGAATCTTCGATCTAGTATTTTCAAATACCACAACGATTATTTGACATGGCTTTGTCACATTACATTACAGGCTTTGGTTGGATTTCTAACAATATTCCATCACATTACGTTGTATATAATGACAGAGCTTCCATTAAAGATCCAACAATTTATTTGCACCTTTTAGCCAGTTATCGAATGAGGCATGTGTGAGACTTATTTAATAAACATTATTTTCATTAGTTTTTTTTAGTGAATGTCAGCAATGAAGCTAAGAAACAAGGTTTGTTACAGTAAAAGGGCCATCAAGTTTCTCTAATAACTGAGAAAGGGCCATCAAATTTTAATCCACTAAGCAATAGCGCGGGAATACCACCTGAACTTTTTGGAAAGAAAATATCTCTCTTCACAGATCAAAATGGATAGAATACCACTAGCGTACCCAACCTTGAGGCTACCCATGATCACTGATAATTTAACATAGTTGTCATGTTCTCACTTTTCGAATTGTGAACAATGTCAAATTTCTTTTTAATGGGGAAAGAAGGAGTTCATCCGAATCGTTTCTTTTCTAGTTTTGTGTAGCTTTTTCACTATTAAATTTTCAATATAAGCTACATTAATATAAGCTATTAACTAGAGTAGAGTTTAGTGACATATATGTTGGAATGTTTTTTTCTTTTAATGACTATACCATTTCTCACTACCAATATATTTTTGACTCTAATACTTTTCTTTGGAGCCAATTGTAGGTAGTTATGTGTTCCTTTTCTCCCATGTATCAAGCTTATCATAATAAGAGAATTTTGACAAAACTGGAGCTTACCCTAACACTCCACCTCATTTATTTGGGTCTCAATTGAGCTTGCTTTGATTCGAATCTTTGGCTCTGAAACAAACATTCATATAAAGCCCAAAATATTTATCCTATGTCACTACTCAAGCTATAATCCACTACTTAATTGAGCATTATGTTGCATAGTATCACTAAAAATAATATCCCATATGAAACCTCCTTCTTATCGTGTGATGATTTCCCTAGTAATGTGTAACCTAAGCCTATAAAAAAACCTTTGAAAAACATTGAAATCCCGAGCCACAATGCATGCTACCCCCTCCCCCTCAATAAAGGATTTAGAGGATGCAAGACATCATGCTCAAAGCCATAAAGCCCACTCCTCATCTCATTTGTATCATAATTACTAGGATTGTAATATATATATATATATGTATATATATATATATATATATATATATATATATATATATATATATATATATATATAATGAGTTTTGGGTTTCATTTGTGAGGCTTAGAATGAGTACTTTTTTCTTTGCATATGGAAACACATATTTAAAGATATAATCATTAATTAATTTATTTTTATTTGGATAATATGGGACATACATACAAAATTTCAATGTTGAATTTTAACTACATATATTATATAAAACAAGAGAAAAAAATGAAAAAATATATAGTAAAAAAAATGTATTGGTGTGCTTTTAAAAACGAAAGATATAGATTCACCATAACCTTGGATTTATTAAGAAATGATCACCTTTCCCTTAGAGTAAATTTTTTTTTTTAATTTTACCCTTCAAAATTGTTTAAGTATATAGTATTATACTTATTTAAATATATAATATTAATTCTTTATAAAACATTTATGTTTATGGCTTGTTTTATGGAATTTGTAGTCATACACCCCAATTATGATTTAATATATATTTTTTATTATATTTAAGAAAAATCAATTTTTCATTTCGGTTTGTCCCTATACTTTTTCTTAAATAAATTTCACTTTATTTGATTTAAAATAGAAGAGAGTTTATCTTAATTGGAATTAATTAATTAAAATCTAATTAAAATTTTCAAAATTTCTTAATTTCAAATAATTGTTTTAAAATAAATTTATGATTAAAATATATTTAACCATATACTTTTATGTTTAAATAAATATAAAATATTTATTTAAATGTTCAGCCCCTTGTTTGTGGGACAAGGGATCCACCTCCACCCAATGATTTGAGTACAACTCAAACCCCGTTGTTTGTGGTACAAGGGACCCACCTCCACCCAATGATTTGAGTACAACTTAAACCTCCCCCCTTGTATGAGGGATAAGGGACCCACCTGCACCCAAGGATTTGAGTACAACTCAAAGCCCCTTCTTTATGATTTGAGTACTAAATCTAAAGCGGCATACATACTCTACCCCTTTGGTTTTGAACTTGTGACCTCTTAGGAAGAAACACATGCTCTTAACTGGCCCACACAAACTATATTTATATAACACGAATTAATTCATTATAATTTCATTCTTTTATCTTTCATTATTGTTTTTAAGAAAAATCTAAATATATTTAAACTTTTATTAGAGTTGATTTTGGTAGGTTCATATACTTTTTCTTATATAAATTTTCACTTTATTTTATTTATAAAATAGAAAAGAGTTTATTTTACTTTCAATAAATTAACTAAAATCTAATTAAAATTTTGAAAATCAGCTAATTTCAAAGTATTGCATTTATATATTTAGCAAAATATCTTGATTCATCTTTACATTTAAAAGAATAGTAATGTATATAACAAAACATTATAATCTCACACGTATATTATATTTTCCAATTTTAGAAAGATCCCTATAAGAAGGCATTCCCAAAATCTTAAGAAGCTACCCCTCTGAATTTAATCAGTCTATCGGATGACCCAAATTAGTGTTTCTAAGCCTTCAAGAGCTGCTTTTAAATGTTCGAATTTTGCATGATAAAATAAAAATACCTCATACCTGATGGACTGTATTGTCCGACGATCGTTTTTCGGCGTTTAGATTTTTAGCTGACTGTGTCATGATTCTCCTGTCGCTGTTTATAAAACGTGTCACAGATCCCTTCCTTTCTACATCTTCACGTTTTGTTTCCAAAATTGGCACTGTGTCTTCTGGACACCCTGTTTTAACTGAAAAATTTTGTGCCACTTGTGTCTTTTGTTCATTCCTCGTTTCCACTGACCGTTGCTCCGAACCCTTCAAAAAACGGACATCCAAACATGATTTTCATCCAAAAAAGTAATCTTTGATTATGTCTCCTATTAATAACGGATTATGCATTACTGGGGAAATTAAGAAAATCGATGAAAAAAGGATTATAATTATTTGGTTATAGATTTTTCAACATTGTAGAAATAGTAACAGAGAGGAAGTCATTTATTAATTTAGCTTCACTAGCGTTTCTGATATTCTCTCAATATTTCCAAACTCGCCAATTTAATTAAGGTTCAAATTAGAAAACTGCCGTATATATCTGTAATTATTTTTACTCACCCGAAGAGATATTTGATCAGCGTACAATACACACAGAATGCTATCTCCATGTTCATTCTGCAGCAGGAGAAATGTTATTAGAAAATTGCGTACAATATAAATATAACATAACAAATAACATTAACATTAACAATATGACATAACAATGGTAGAGATAGAAATTTAGAGATGCAGTTAGTCAGATAGGAAAGTACTCGAAATTTGTGGACCGCTGGAGGATTGACGTAACTGAGATATTCGTCAATATTCATGTTATGCACGTCAATAGCAAATACAACAATCGTAACAGATAACAGCAGTAACCAAATGAGAGTCCATTGAGAAGCCATTGTCACGCTTGTTCAGAACCTCTGGTTACAAGTCCATGGATACAAAGCTTAACACATAATCCACCGTTTCCACGAATAGGATAACTTTTTGGGTCTTTAAAACAGCGTGATTTTTTCAATATAGTTAAGATCTGTACGGCCAATACGTTCAATTTCACTTTTTTGGACATAAGGATATATGTACGGCCTGATGTTTGGAGGAGGAACACTTCCTGGAATCAGATGAATAGCATGATCATGATCAAGCATAGGTGGGAGACCTTTGGGAGTCTCAAATACCTTGGAATGATTGTCCAGGTCTTTCTGGAGATCTAGAGAAATAGATGATTCTAATGTGGAAACATCTAGCGAACATAATTGTGCAATTACACCCCTTTGCTCCTTTTTTAGAAGCTTTGTCATACCATTAGAGCTGATTATCTTTCCTGGTTTCCCTACAATACCCCTTAATTCAACTTCCTTTCCTTCTGTAGAAAATTTGATGAAAAGTTCTTGAAAATTAAAAGCTATTGTACCCAAGGATTGTAGCCATTGGACTCCTAGTACAATATACGCACCTCCCATTGGAATGGAAAGCATTGCGCTAGTCAATACATATTCTACCATGGATAGCTTGATATTATGGCACTTTCCAGAGAAATTTATTGTTCCTCCATTTGAAATCATCACTTGACACTCTGGTGCTGGATATAGGAAGCAATTCAATTCTTTTGCTACCCTACAATGAAGAAAATCGTGGGTGCTTCATGAATCAATCAACACTATTACCTTTTTCTTCTTGATTTGTCCTTCTATCTTGATGGTTTGAGGAGCGGTAATTCTCACCAATGCATTACAAGATATGGTCGGATTTATTTGTTTTTCATCTAGGCTTTGTTCCTGAGCATATCCTCTTCTTTTGACCTTTATTGCTCCTTTTCTTCTTCCTCTTCACAATCTATGTAGAATAATTTCTTCTCAGCACACTTATGACCTTTAGTGTATTTGCTATCACAGCTGTAACAAAGCCCTTTTGCTCTTTTTTCTTCCAATTGTTGTGGTGTCAACCTTATAGGTTATGGAAGACTAGGGGAAACTGCACTTCCGTCTTTATAGTTGTGAGTGGTATGCTTCCTGGTTGCCATAATTTTTCTTTCCATTTTTCTTGCTAACCTGAATGCCTTCTCTAATGAATCAAGTTTCCAAAGGCGAACATCATGTTGGATATTATCCTTTAAAGACCCTATGAACACATCAATCCTATGCTCCTTTGGAATATATTTTACCCTTATGTTCAATTTTTGGAAGTCCTCAATGTGCTCCATTATTGAACCCTTTTGTTTTAGACTTATCAATTGGCTAAGAAAAGTATTGCTTTTAGTATCCTCATAATGTGCTACCAATTCTTCCAAAAAAATTGCCCAAGTGATAAATTGTTTACGAGAGCAAAGCCATTGATACCATACAAACTGATTTGGTTCCAAATATAAACTTGCCATACGTACCTTTTGTGTGTTTTGCGCATTATTGAGATCGAAGAAGTGCTCCATCTCTAATATCCATGTGGCGGGATCCTTGCCATCAAACTTCCTCATATCGATTTTTGGAATATGGTGGGTATTCGATCCAACATTAGAGTCCATGGAATCATGATTAACATTTCTTTTGTTCACATCATTTGTTTCCTTTACAAGCTTTTCACCATTAGTAAGTATTTCTTGTAGAAAATTTCTCAAATCTATCTTCAAATCTGCCATGTCTGTTTTCAAATCTGTCCTCAAATCTGTCTTCAAATCATCCATCTTAGCTTCCATGCCCTTTATCTTAGATTTCACGGCATTTATCTTAGATTCCATGCCATTTATCTTAGCTTCTGTTAGCTTTTGTGAGCATGATATTTGTTGCACTTGTTCTTGTAATTTTGATATATCATGTAGCATTTCTTCCTCTTCTTCATGAGTCATGCTAGATCTTTCACGTTCCTTACTAGTTGTTTTCATTTTCTTTCCTCGGGGCATCAGTTACTGATAATAATGCTTTACTATGGCATTTGAATTCCTTCAAACCAAGCTTATGCAAAAATTAAAAAAAAAACTACACACCTTTTTTCACTTTGTATAAGCCTGATATTGAATCTGATGTATCTCTATAATTTCGGATCATCCAATTATGAAATTTTGACCTGTAGTAGCCTTCTGAGTCCTCTTTCCAATGCCACATGTCTGACCCAAAATGGTTTCTCCAAGAAAGATTTATGCAAAATCTCCCACAGTGACTTGCTTATAGACTAGTTCAGTAGAGCAAACTTGTACGACATGCCACGAGTCATTGTTTCAACCTATGGATCTGAAAAATGCATATAAGAAACTAAAGTCCGTCCTATTTCTATACCTTCTTACGAAATTTTAATCTGATCCCCAGAGAGAAAGTTATGACGATTTTCCCCACGTCACCTGTTTTGAATGTAATTTAGGACTCTGCAAAAAGACCAACTTCCTTAGATCATATCACCGAAAATATCGCGCGAAAAGCTCTGAAATTTGGACCCAAGGTTTAGTGTGATTTCTTATAAAATGGTTTTTTTGCAACTTCTGAAACGTCACAGAAACAATTTTATAATGAAAATGCCACGATGACCTGTTTGGAGCAGCGAAACTCTAGAATCCAAAGCTCTGATACCAAATGTTATGAAACCAGCTCAAGAAAAGATAAAAAAGATAGATCAATGCCTTAGAATTTAGCCTCTTCGAGGGGGAAACCTCCTTTACATTACATAAATGAACAATTCTTCGATGATTCAAATGACAAAACATGCTTTCTATATATAGGAGTCTAAGGAGTCACAATATAATCCAACCGACCTAACAATAAGAGTATAAAGCCACAAAAATAACAATAGAGGGATTCTATGGGCACATTAATAACAATATGGGGGAAATGGGGGCACAACAATATAAATAAGGGGTATAAATAAAATAGTAATGGGGTATAAATACTAGTATTATAGGGACCCAACAGTTTGAAAAAATATTTTGAAGGAATTCAAATAGCATAGTAGAGTGTTATTATCGGTAATTGATGACCCGGGGATAGAGAATGCAAACACCTACTAAGCAAACTGAAATCTCTAACATGACTCATGAAGAAGAAGAAGAAACGATACATGATATATCAAAATTACAGGACCAAGTGTAACAAATTTCACTTTGACAAAAGCTAATAGAAGCTAAGATAAATGGCTTGGAAGCTAATATTGATGATTTGAAGAATATATTTGAAGGCAGATTTGATAAATTTTCTATAAGAAATACTTACTAATGGTGAAATGGTAGTAAAGGAAAATCATGATGTGAAAAAAAGAAATGTTAATTTTGATGTCATAGACTCTAATGTTGGATCGAAGACCCACCATATTCCGAAAATTTATATGAGGAAGTTTGATGGCAAGGATCCCGCAACATGGATACTATAGATGGAACAATTTTTCGATCTCAATAATGTGCAAAACACACAAAGGGTACGTATTGCAACTTTATATTTGGAACCAAATCAGTTTGTATGCTATCAATGGCTTTGCTCTCGTAAAAATATTACCACTTGGGCAATTTTTATGGAAGAATTGACAACACATTATGAGGATACAAAAAGCAATACTTCTTTTAACCAATTGATAAGTCTCAAACAAAAGGGTTCAATAATGGAGCACATTGAGGAGTTCCAAAAATTGAACATAAGGGTAGAAAAATACTCCAGAGCAGCAGAGGATTGATGTGCTCATAGGGACTTTAAACGATAATATCCAACATGATGTTCACCTTTGGGAACCCGATTCATTAGAGAAAGAATTCAAGTTAGTAAGAAAAATTGAAAGAAAAATTATGGCAACTAGGAAAGATACCACTCACAACTATAAAGATGGAAGTGAGAAGGGAATTTTCTGCGGAAGGAAAGGAAGCTGAATTAAGGGGTATTTTAGAGAAACCAAGAAAGATAATTAGCTCTAACAGTATGGAAAAGCCTCTAAAAAGGGGACAAAGAGGTGTAATTGCACAATTATGTTCAGTAGATGTTTCTACATAGAAATCATCTATTTCTCCAGATCTCCGAAAATTCTTGGACAATCATTCCAAGGCATTTGAGACTCCTAAATGTCTCCCACCTATTTCTGATCATGATCATGCTATTCATCTGATTCTAGGAAGTTTTCCTCCAAACATGAGGCCGTACAGATATCCCTATGCCCAAAAGAGTGAAATTGAACGTATGGTTGTAGAAATGCTAGAGGTTGGTATAATTCAACCTAGTCAAAGTTCTTTCTCTGCTCCAGTAGTATTGGTTCACAAGAAGGATGGATCGTGCTGCATGTTTCTAGATTATAGGGAGCTCAACAAGCTCATTATTAAAGATAAGTTTCCCATTCCTATCACTGATGAATTACTGGATGGATTGCATGGATCAATTTACTTCACCAAGTTGGATCTTCATTCAGGATATCATCAAATCAGAATGAAGACTAAAGACATGCTTAAAACAACATTTAGAACTCATGAGGGTCATTATGAATTTTTTTTCATGCCTTTTGGCCTTACCAATGCACCTTCTACATTTCAAGGTTTGATGAACCCTTAGAAAATTTTTGTTAGTGTTTTTTGATGATATACTAATCTACAACAAGTTTTGGAAGGATCATGTTGAACATGTTGACAAGGTGCTACAACTATTGGAGGAGAAACAATTATATGCAAAAAGATACAAATGTTTCTTTGGAGTACAAGAGGTGGAATATCTGGGTCATATTGTATCTCATGAAGGAGTTAAAGTAAACCCTATAAAATTAAAGCCATTAAGGAATGGAAAATCACCACATCCATATAGCATCTGCGAGTATTTCTCAAGTTGACTGGGTATTATCGCAAGCTCGTTAATAATTATGGGAGAATAGCAGCACCTCTAACAACATTATTTAAGATAGATGCATTTTCATGGACTCGAGAAGCAACAAAGGCCTTTGAACAACTTAAAGAGGCAATGTGCCAAGCACTGGTCTTAGCTACACTGGACTTCACAAAAACCTTTATTATGGAATGTGATGTTTTAGGAAATGGAATTGGTGTTGTTTTAATGCAAGATGAAAGACACGCTTCTTTTGAAAGTCTTCCAATCAATGGAAATTTTTTACACAAAGCTATTTATGAGAAGGAAATCTTGGAAATACTACATGTACTTAAGAAATGGCGACCCTACCTAATGGGAAGACACTTCAAGGTAAAAAAAATGATGATAGCCTTAAATACTTTTTAGAACAAAGATTATTCTTTGAAAAGCAAAAAAAGTGGGTCACAAAGATGTTGGGTTATGATTATGAAATCATCTACAAAAAAGGGAAGAAAAATGTGGTGGCAGATGCACTGTCAAGAAAGGATGAGGATGTGGAAGCATTGTTATGCACCATTTCTATTATCCAACCAGATTGGATAAACGAAGCAAGGGAGGAGTGGAAGAATGATGAAGAAGTGTGGGCACTTATTTGAAAGTTACAATAAGATTCCAATACATCTAATAGATTTAGCTCGCAAAAATGATTCATTATGGTACAAAGATCACTTATACCTCTGTAAGAATTTTGAAATCAAACAAAAGAATCTTATGGAATTGCACACTTCTCCCTCATGAGGGCACTCAGGATTTTTAAAAACTTACCACAGGTTTAAGAAAGAGTTTTTTTGGGATGGACTTAAATCGGATATTCAAAAGCTTGTGGTGGAATGTTTGGTTTTCCAACAAAATAAATTTGAAACAATTAAGACCCCGGGCCTATTACAACCTTTATCCATTTGAAGCCAACGTTTGGAGGAGGTTTCAATGGATTTTATCATAGGTTTAAGCAAGTCTCAGGGAAAGAGTGTCATCATGGTGGTAGTTGATAGACTTACCAAGTATGCACACTTTTGTGCATTATTACATCCATTTAAGGCCAGTATAGTTTCTACTGCATTTATGGAAACAATTCAAAAGCTACATGGAAACCTAAAGATTATTGTAAGTGAAAGAGATCCCATTTTCATTGGAAATTTTTAGACAAAATTATTTTCTTGTCTCGGTACTCAGTTACTTCATAGCTCATCTTCAATCTGATGGAAAAACTGAGATAGTAAAAAAATGTTTCGAAGGATATCTTCGTTGCTTTGTATCTGATAAATAGACACAATGGGTCAAATGGTTGCCTCTCGCTGAATGGTGGTATAACACTTCCTTCCATACAACAACAAAAATGACCCCATTTATGGCACTTTATGGATATCAGCCACCATCCATCACATCATATTTAAGAGAAAACTCTAAGGTTCAAGCAGTGGAACAGCACATCGAGCATCAACAACAAGTCCTCCAACTCTTAAAGGATAAACTCGTGTTGGCCTAGAATAGAATGAAACAACAGGAAAATCAACGTCATAGCGAAAGAAGTTTTGATGTAGGTGATTGCATATTCCTACAGCTACAACCATATAAACAAATGTCCCTCAAGCAAGCTAAGGAGGATAATAAATTATCACCAAAGTATTATGGTCCATAAAAGGTGTTGCAAAAGATTGGTACAATGGCATACAAATTGGAGCTTCCTGCAGCTTCTCGAGTGCACCTAGTTTTCCATGTTTCATGTTTAAATAAGGCTATAGGCGACAATATCCTAGTTCAAATAATATTTCCAGAACTTGACGAGGAGGGAAAAATTATATTGGAATCAAAAGTAGTCACAAGAACAAGAACACAACAACTATGAAATCGATCAATTTCGGAGTATCTCATCAAGTGGAATAACTTATCTGCTAAAGATTCCACATGGGAGGATGAGAAATTTATACAAAAGCATCCAGAACTACTCAAGTGTTGAAGACAACTCTTTTTTGAGGAAGAGGGGCATGTTAAGTCGCTATAATACAAGGATTACCCCATTACTGTTGTAGTTGTATCCCTTATTAATATTGTTGTGCCCCTATTATTCCCATATTGTTATTACTGTGCCCCATAGAATCCCTCTATTGTTATTTTTGTCCCTTTATATTATTATTGTTAGGTCGGTTGGGTTATATTGTGACTCCTTAGACACCTATATATAGAAAGGAGGTTTTTTCATTTGAATCATCAAAGAATCATTCATTTTTGTAATGCAAAGAAGGTTGCCCCTCGAAGAGGCTGAATTCTAAGGCATTGATCTATCTTTTCTATCTTTTGGTGAACTAGTTTCATAACAGATTGTGTTTCTATATGTTACATCAAAATGTGTTTCAATTAGTCTCCCTCTTTTGTAAGGCATTTAAGGAGAATTTGATCAACCTATTCCCTGAGATACTAATTTTTTGGAGGTCTTATGAGTTACTAGGGTAATTTTTTGCGTTGATTCAAGTGTGAAGTGAATTTAAGCCACATGCAATGACTAGAAGGATAAGAGATCAAACTTGGGAATGAATGATCTTTAACCAACTCATACCTAGAGCCAAGCATCACAATTTATGGGTAGGGATGTATGAAAGGGATAACATTTATGTACTTCTATGGGATGGGTCCTCCCTATGAGGGGTCATGAGATAGACCCTAGGGTGAATTAGAATAGTGCCTTATCTACTGGTCTTAGAGAGTGAAAGTTAGGTTGTGGAGTCAAAAAGTTGGTAATAGTTGGATTTCCTTTCGGATTTATGGCGCTAAATATTTGAAAGCTATGGAGAAACGTATATGGTCAACAAGTATTGGTAGACAAACTTATATTGTTCTGGCCCCTTTGGTCTCTCAATATAATTAATAGAGAAGACCATTATATCATCTATCAATATAGAAACATCGTTATGCTTTGCAAGAGAATAGAGGGGCAATGAGAAGACTAGATTTGGACACATTATAGTTCAACTACTAATAGAAATACACCCTCATCTTAAAAGCATTTGGAACCGGGCCCAACAAATTATCTTCAAATTCAAGCTATCAAAACGCACATGTACTTAGCTACAAATAAATGAACTCCTTCCTTATGGTTTTATTAAGAATTCCTTTTCTCATTTAACATATGCTATTTAGAAGCTCCTTTACTGAGATCTTCAAAATTTCTCCATGAAATATCTAAATATGTAAATTATATTTCTTGCAATAGTGTAAATTGATAATTTTTTGATTATATTTTTGAATGAAAATATTCAAATGAATTTACATTTTCATCCTTTCATACTTATATTCCCAAGATCATTTGAATTTCGATGACACTACGTAAGTGAAATTTGTAGGATCTTCTCATATCAAATTTCCTTTCTGACATGATATTTGTCAGTTGTACAATAACATCATCAGCTATAGTATTCTTCCATTGGATTTACTACAAATAATCATCAGAAGGCTCTCATTATATATTATACATATACATTAGATTTTTGATGCCCTGTCATTGGGTAATTTTTTTTATATTTCATACCTATCCTTTAGATTTCCCACTATGGATTGTCCAAAAACTCTCATCGTATTTTGTTCTCCGCAATTCCCTATTGTCAAAAAATCTCCTTATATTTTATATTCTCTAGCGCCCTATCATTAGACCATATCTGTTGTATTTTTCACTTATCCATCGAATCATAGACATTGTATGGTCGAAAAAATCTTCTTCGAATTTGTAATTAAATGATGAATCTTGGATCTAGTATTGTCGAATACCACATCGATTATTTGACATGGCTTTGTCACATTACATTACAGGCTTTGGTTGGATTTCTAACAATATTCCATCACATTACGTTGTATATATTGATGGAGCTTCCATTAAAGATCCAACAGTGTATTTGCACCTTTTCTCCAGTTATCGAATGAGGCATGTGTGAGACTTATTTAATAAACATTATTTTCATTATTTTTCTTAATGAATGTCACCAATGGAGCTAAGAAACAAGGTTTGTTACAGTGAAAGGGCCATCAAGTTTCTCTAATAACCGAGAAAGGGCCATCAAATTTTAATCCACTAGGCAGTAGCACGGGAATACCACTTGAACTTTTTGGAAAGAAAATATCTCTCTTCACAGATCAAAATGGATAGACCACCACTAGCGTACCCAACCTTGAGGCTACCCATGATCACTCATAATTTAACATAGTTGTCTTGTTCTCACTTTTCGGATTGTGAACAACGTCAAATTTATTTTTAATGGGGAAAGCATGAGTTCATCATCGATTCTGAATATTTTCTTTTCTAGTTACTTGTAGCTTCTTCACTATTAAATTTTCAATATAATCTATATTAATATAAGCTATTAACTAGAGCAGAGTTTAGTGACATATATGTTGGAATGTTTTTCTTTTAATGACTATACCATTTCTCACTACCAATATAATTTTGACTCTAATACTTTTCTTTGGAGCCAATTGTAGGTAGTTATGTGTTCCTTTTCTCCCATGTATCAACCTTATCATAATAAGAGAATTTTGACAAAATTGGAGCTTACCCTAACACTCCACCTCATTTATTTGGGTCTCAAATGAGCTTGCTTTGATTGGGATCTTTGGCTCTAAAACAAACATTCATATAAGGCCCAAAATATTTATCCTATGTCAGTACTCAAGCTATAATCCACTACTTAATTGAGGCTTAGAATGAGTACTTTTTCTTTGCCGTATGGAAACACATATTTAAAGATATAATCATTAATTAATTTTTTTTTATTTGGATAATATGGGACATACATACAAAATTTCAATGTTGAATTTTAACTATGTATATTATATAAAACAAGTGAAAAAAATAAGAAAATGTATAGTAAAAAAAATGTATTGCTGTGCTTTTAAAAATGAAGGATATAGATTCACCATAACCTTGGATTTATCAAGAAATGATCACCTTTCCTTTGGAGTAAATACTTTTTTAATTATTTTACCTTTCAAAAATGTTTAAGTATATAGTATTATACTTATTTAAATATATAATATTAATTATTTATAAAACATTTATGTTTATGGCTTGTTTTATGGAACTTGTAGTCATACACCCCAATTATGATTTAATATATATTTTTTATTATATTTAAGAGAAATCATTTTTTCATTTCGGTTTGTCCCTATACTTTTTCTTGGATTTAAAATAGAAGAGAGATTATCTCACTTGGAATAAATTAATTAAAATCTAATTAAAATTTTCAAAATTTCTTAATTTCAAATAATTGTTTTAAAATAAATTTATGATTAAAATATATTTAACTATATACTTTTATTCTTAAATAAATATAAAATATTTATTTAAATTTTCACGAACTCAGAGCCCCTTGTTTGTGGGACAAGGGATCCACCTCCACCCAATGATTTGAGTACAACTCAAACCCCGTTGTTTGTGGTACAAGGGACCCACCTCCACCCAATGATTTGAGTACACCTTTCTTTGTGGGACAAGGGACCCACCTCCACCAAATGATTTGAGTACTAAGTCTAAAGCGGCATACATACTCTACCCCTTTGGTTTTGAACTTGTGACATATTAGGAAGAAACACATGCTCTTAACTAGCTCACAAAAACTATACTTATATAACACTAACTAACTCATTATAATTTCAACTTTTTTATCCTTCATTATTATTTTAAAAAAAAATCTAAATATATTTAAACTTTTACTAAAGTTGATTTTGGTAAGTTCATATACTTTTTCTTATATAAATTTTCACTTTAAAAGAGTTTATTTTAGTTTCAATAAATTAACTAAAATCTAATTAATATTTTGAAAATTGGCTAATTTCAAAGTATTGCATTGCATTTATATATTAAACAAAATAGCTTGATTCATCTTTACATTTAAAAAAATAGAATTTAAATATCAAAACATTATAATCTCACACGTATATTATATTGTCCAATTTCAGAAAGATCCCTATAAGAAGGCATTCCCCAAATCTTAAGAAGCTACCCCTCTCAATTTAAGCCGTCTATCGGATGAGCGAAATTCGTGTTTCTAAGCCTTCAAGAGCTGCTTTTAAACGTTCGAATTTCGCATGATAAAATAAAAATACCTCATACCTGATGGGTTTTATTGTCCGACGATCGTTTTTCGGCGTTTAGATTTTTAGCTGACTGTGTCATGATTCTCCTGTCGCTGTTTATAAAACGTGTCACAGATCCCTTCCTTTCTACATCTTCACGTTTTGTTTCCAAAATTGGCACTGTGTCTTCTGGACACCCTGTTTTAACTGAAAAATTTTGTGCCACTTGTGTCTTTTGTTCATTCCTCGTTTCCACTGACCGTTGCTCCGAACCCTTCAACAAACAGACATCCAAACATGATTTTCTTCCAACGGTGTAAAGAAATGGCAAAACGCTCCCTAAAAAAGTAATCTTTGATTATGTTTCCTATTAATAACGGATTATGCATTACAGGGGAAATTAAGAAAATCGATGAAAAAAGGATTATAATTATTTGGTTATAGATTTTTCAACATTTTAGAAATAGTAACAGAGAGGAAGTCATTTATTTATTTAGCTTCACTAGCGTTTCTGATAATCAATCTAATTAAAGTTCAAATTAGAAAACTGCGGTATATATCTGTAATTATTTTTACTCACCCGAAGAGATATTTGATCAGCGTACAATACACACAGAATGCTATCTCCATGTTCATTCTGCAGCAGGAGAAATGTTATTAGAAAATTGCGTACAATATAAATATAACATAACAAATAACATTAACATTAACAATATGACATAACAATGGTAGAGATAGAAATTTAGAGATGCAGTTAGTCAGATAGGAAAGTACTCGAAATTTGTGGACCGCTGGAGGATTGACGTAACTGAGATATTCGTCAATATTCATGTTATGCACGTCAATAGCAAATACAACAATCGTAACAGATAACAGCAGTAACCAAATGAGAGTCCATTGAGAAGCCATTGTCACGCTTGTTCAGAACCTCTGGATACAAAGCTTAAAATATAATCCACGCCGTTTTGCGTCTTTAAAACAGCGTGATTTTTTCAATATAGTTAAGATCTTTGTAACGATCAACATAACTATCGTTGCCGCATTATCATTTATACTTTATTAGTCCGCTTCGAAAGGGCAAGAGTGCTACACAACTAATAAACAATCGCCAGAAAATCTGTATAAAGGGTTTCGACCGATAGAGTGGCCACCTGTCTTTTCCATATCTGGCATAGCCAATTTCATAGTGACGTTCTCATTGTTGAGATTTATGTAGAAACAGTTGAAACAGAATTTTTAATTAAGAGTGTTCCTGTTTTATAGGATTCAGTTGAACTTTTCTAAATATGTATTTGTTATATATATTCTATATATAAAATATGTATGTAATGTAGAGACATTTTTACAAGTGGTGTTTCACATCTGAAAACTGCTCAATTATTTAATAAAGTTAATTATAACATATTTCTTAACCCTTATCACCATCTGTTTCTCAGCCTCTAATTTTTTTCCCATCTCCTCTAGTGTGAAATAGGAGTAGCTTTTTATTTGACTTCAAAATAGTTAAAGAGAACACTTTCATATTTACTTCGACAAAAATCTTTGACCAAAATATTATCCATCATAATCATATATATATATATATATATATAATCCAAGCTATATTTTCTATAAATCCAATGACCTATCACATTGTCTAGTTCGATGTTGAGTTATAATATTGGTTGGAAGAGAAACAACCAGACCTTCCATTTTCTGGAACATTATTTGATATATATATTAGTTGGTTAATATAAATGTAATTTGGTTATAGATTTTTGAATATTTTAGAAATTATGAATATTGTGAAATGGGGAATGTAGTGAAAAATTATGATATTTATGTTTATAAGATTTATAATTTATTTTAAAATTTGCTACTAATAAAAAAATAGCTAATTTAAAATTAATCAAATTATATTAATATTTTACATGTATAAAATAATATAATTATAGGATATTTATTTTTTAATAAATATAAAATCATCATATTGTGTCATTGTTTTATACTAAGGAAGTCAACATTTCTCACATAAATTACTTACTCAAATGGAAGGTTTAGGTAATCAACTCTAAGTTTCAACTAATATAAATTGTAATGCCTATAGAAGACTCTTTTAAAAAATAGTTGAATATATTACATTTATTGACAAAGTTCAAAAAAAAGAAGCTAAAGCAATCACAATATGAACGTCGTTGTACTTTAACATCAGTGGATATGTTTTTGTCTCCCTTGTCCTAGTGTCATTTGTAGAGTGATTTTACTCATTGGAATGATCAATGAAATGACCATGAAAAACAGAAACCTTTTAATTTGGATGATCAAATTTATATATTACTAAGGGGAATTAAATAAATTGTAATTTTATGAATTACTTTTGGTGTGTTGAGGGGATGATATTCAATGTTGATGATGACATTACAAAGCTTTAACATATTGCTTCTATTTCATAAACTTATGTTTAAATTATTTCAAAGGTAGAAATTTCACCTGTAGATATATATGCAATGTACTAAAGCATAATACTTGATCTAGTTCTACAAAACAATTAGCGGAAGCATATTCAAATTCATGAGCAACATCAAGCATAGAAATATATAACTGAGTAAGAGAAATAATCAACCATAACACAAGATATTTTACTACGGAAAACACCAGCATAAGACCCCAACTCTTTATTATCAATTAAGTGGAAATCCTCAACAACACACAAAAAGAATCGGCTCAAAACCTATCATTCTCTCTCTGTAATTAGATGATGAAGCTCATGTACTACCTAGGCTTGTATATATAGGCTGCACAAGTCCTCCAAGCTCCTATTTCCTTGTGAAGTTTTGATTGAGCTCCAATTACATAACATGTGTGAATTGGCCAAATCATACTTGATGTCACTTCAGGTCCAACTACACAGTCCAAGAAGGAATAATATTCCTTTCTCATGCAATGGATATTCACTAGGAATATCCGAGCAACTGATAATACAATGTCCCTCCATCTGATCTCAATTGGGTCTCTGTCGGAACTGCCATGCATCAGTTATCCATGAGTGAATAGTTGATTATCTGAAAATCTGAGTTGTCACATGCATGCAAGCATCAACAAATTGAATCTCATTAATTTAACAAACTGTTAAATTAATTTAACTGGACTTGACTAAGTCAAATTAAGTCAAACTAAGTCAGTTGATCCTCTCAACATTGAACTAATCGTTATCTCCTTTAATCAAGGATAATTCCTCAATCAGTGGGAAACTAATTGCATGATCTCACAAAGACCTCACATTCGATTTTCCTTAACTAATTAACTCATGGAGAATTAATTAATTAAAATTCAAACTGTTGGTAGGACCAAATTCAATTTTTACTTCCTATAGCTAGACCGGGCACTGCTAAAAATAGGAAGGGACCTTGAACTTCTATTTTTAGAAATGCTATTTTTAGTAGTTTCACTTCTCACCCAATGTTGCTAATATCCACACTGGCAGAATTGCTACTTTTAAAAGTGTTACTTTTAACAGTTTTTTTTTTAGAAATTTCTATTTTAAACATTTCTTATTGCACACTTTTCAACACTCCCTCTCAACAAGAAAGGTATTATTAGTAACTTCAATCGTCTCTCTATGGAAATCAAACTTGCCTTTTGAAAATGCCTTTGTCAAAATACTTGTATTTTGTTCCTCAGTAGAAATGTATAACAAGATCATGATCCTCTTGACCACACAATCCCGTAGATGATGATAGCGGATATCTATATGGTTGGACCTACCATGAAACACTGGATTATTAGAGAGTTTAATGCAACTCTAATTATCACAATATATCACGGTTAGATCCATCATCTTACCAAGTAATCTCACTAGAATCTTCGGCATCTACATGGCCTCACATGCAACCTAACTAGTGGCCATGTATTCATCCTCTGTTGAGTTAAGTGAAACTGATCTCTGTTTCATGCCATACCAAGAAACTACAGTTAACCCAAGGTTGAAGATTCCTCCAGAAGTTCTCTTCCTATCTTATGGACTAGTTGGCCAATCTGCATCCGTGAAGCCTTGCAAATTCACTCCCTCTGTCCATTTGTACCATAATCCATATTGTATAGTGCCTCTGATATATGTAAGCACATGCTTTGACACCTTCCAAAATAACTTGGTTGTCTGAACCATAGCTTGACTCAGCTAGTTCACCGCAAAACACAAATCTGATTATGTGTTCACTAGATACATGAGTGAACCCACAAGCTACCTATAAATAGTAGCAGCTACTACCTCACCTGAAGTAGCATCCTCCTTCCTCCATTTACGAACTAGAGGAGTCTCCATGTGCTTGCACATATCCATGTGGAAGCACCTGAGTATTTCATTGGCATACTTGCCTTAAGACACAATTACTTCCCTAGAAAGTAGTGCATGAGGCCCATGTCCTTCATCTCAAAGACTTGATCAATTGATCATCACCCGTCAAAATCAGATCATCGACATAAAGTACAATAATCAATGGATTTCCTTCTACTATGATGTAATAGAGGTTCACATCTCCTTCACTCTTGGTGAAGCCCAACATGGTGAAATAGTTTTTGATCCCAGTATACCAAGCACGAGGTGGTTTCTTCAGCCCATACAATGCTTGTTTGAGTCGGCACACATGCGACTCACGATCGATGGCCTCAAAGCCCTCAGGTTGCTAAATGTATACAACTTCCCCAATCTCACCATTGAGGAAAGATGTCTTCACATCCATCTGATGGATCTTCCAACCCATCTAAGTTGTTAGAGCTAGAATCAGTCTCATCGATGAGTACCTCGGAATAGGAGCAAAGGTCTCATCATAGTGAGTCCCCTCAACCTATCAGAAAACATAGGCAACAAACCTTGCCTTGTTCTTCTCAACACTACCATCAGCTGCTTCCTTTACCTTGTAAAGTCATCAGAAAGTAACCACTCACTCGTCCCTCGGTTTAGGGAGAACATCCCACAAATTGTTTCACATGATAGATTCATACTGCTCTACCATCGCATCAACCCAAACTCGTTTCTACACTGCCTCCAAAAAATAAGAAGGCTCGGTTGCTACACTCTCCCCAACCGGGGCCATGTAGCCAGCGTATCACTCAAAGATCTCCTATGTCTGCATTGAGAGGATGGCGGCCCCACATTCTCACTCGCATCTAGCATCAATCTGTCAGTTTCGTGTGACCATTTCTACCCATCTTTGGAAGACGCTCCAGGACTGGTAATCTCCACTACTATATACTCTACATGTGGCCAATCTGCATCATCAAGAGGCTCGTCCTCCTTAGGAACTAATAGTTCCTCATCATCACCATGAAACTTGAGCTCCCTTTCAAGTGACACTCGCATGGATTGCTACTCATTGAACTTCAGAGCCCTGCAGAGTATGGTCCTCTGACTGGCAGGCAGAAACACACAATAGTTGTGAGGTCTATCCACATACCCCATAGGTATTCCCAACTCAATCGTTGGGTCTAACTTCTTCCCAACATCTTTGGTCACATGATAGTAGACTGATGATCCAAAGATGTGAAAGTGACTAACATTTTATCGCCTCCCTGAAAAAGCTTCCTTAGGTGTCTTCATCCCAAAAATACGATGAGGAATTCTATTCTGAAGATACACTAGTGTATTGCATACCTTAGCCCACAGATGAAGTGGTAGGCCTTGGTCATGAAAAATCACTAAAGCTACTCCCACAGTAGACCTATTCTTCCTTTTGGTAACCCCACTCTGTTGTGGATTATGGGGTGTTGTGAGTTCCTGTTTAATTCCTTCTGAAGCACAGAAGTCCTTAAACTACTAGGAAACATACTCTCCAATATTGTCACTACACAAGGCCTTTACATTCTTCCCTGATTCTTTCTCTGCCAAGGCATTGAACTCACAAAACCTTAAGAAGGTTTGATCCTTCTTTTACATGAAGTAGATCCAACATCTATGAGAAAAATCATCAATGAAAATAACAAAATACCTTTGCTTTATGGTGGAGCCTGCAGAGGAGGGTCCACATACATCTGAATGAACTCCCTCCAGAATTTCTCCAACTCTACTATCTCGATCCTGAAAGGAAGATTTTGCATACTTACCCAAAGTGAAACCTTTGCATGCATTTGTTTTCTCCAGCTTGCCCTTGGGTAATCTAGTAGAAATTTGCTACATGATCTTCAAGGCCCTGTGATGCAACTGACCGATTTAGATATGCCATAACTCACCAATATCATGCACCATCTCTACTTTCGAACTCAGTGCAACACAACCATCTGCCTGTAGCTTATAGAGATTCTTAACTCGAATCCCTATTTGCTTAGTCTGTCCAGTGTCGATATGCCTTAGGAAAACCTTTCCCAAACTAAAGACTACATTATAGCCTTTATCCTCAAGCATAGCAATAGACACATGATTCCTTTTCAGCCCTGGTACATACATAAAATTTGAAAGAGTGAACTGAGAACCATGCTCCCGCTGAAACAAAATCATACCTTCACCTAAGACGTGGTACTTTCCATCATCACGCATCTCGATCTGTATCTGGAGATCCTTCTCCTCCAAAGTGCTGGAAAGGTTCTTGTCACTTGACATGTGGATAGAGGCTCTGCTATCCAGCTACCAAACACATCCCATCATGGATGAAACCATGCATGCAATAAGAGAGAAATCTAGCTCAAATTGCGAAGCTAGTACTTCACCATCAGATTCCTTGGAGGAATCTTTCTTGGACTTCTTCCGTAGACAATTAGTAGCATAATGGCCCACTTCATGACAATGAAAGAATCTTACCTTCGACTTGTCAAACTTCTTCCCACCTTGAGAAGATTTGGATTGGGATGTATTCCCTTTCGCTTTCATACCTTTAGTAGCTAAAGCCAAATTCTCTTCCTCATCATGTTTTGATGAAGATCCATCCTTGGTTCTCTGTTTGATCTCCTCCTGCATCAAATCCAACCATAGTTGTTCCCAATATGGCAGTTTCTCTCTTCTCCTAACCAAGTCCTAGTAGGTATGCTAGCTCTTAGGAAGTCTAAGGAGTGCTAGACTCACCATATCATCAACTGCCTTCAGTGCCAACTTCCTCTGATCACTGCTATTCTGATATAAATCTTTCAATGTTTTCAACATTGAAAATGGAGCTTCCTTCCTATGGAGGTTGGAGACTATGTGATCTCGAACTTCCTCCGGGATGATTCTCCTAAGTCTAGCCACATTTTCCATTCCACTGGTTGAGTAGCATCAGTAGGCTTAGGGACTTCTTTATCAATGAAGTCCTTAAGTACATTATCTTCCAATACTGCCTCCATGCGATCCTTCCAAGCTATGTAGTTTGAGCTACCACCAAGGGCATAATCGAGCCTCAAACCATTGAATTTCATTAGTGAAATAAATGTGATAATAACTTGAGATCTATATCCCAAATAATAAACTTCAAATTTCTCTTGCTTGTAAATTGTTCTTCCTTGATCACCAGTGCTCTGGTACCATGTATAAATTTCACTTGTAGATCCAATTGATATATGCAATGTACTAAAGCATAATACTTGATCTAGTTCTGTAAAACAATTAGCGGAAGCACATTTGAATTCATGATAAAAATCAAGCATAAACATATATAAATGAATAAGAGAAGTAATCAACCATAACACAAGATATATCACTGGGGAAAGAACCAACATAAAACCCCAGCTCCATATTCTCCGTCAAGTGGAAATCCTCAAGAATATACAAAATGAATCATCTCAAAACCTATCCTGCTCTGTCTGTAATCAAATGATGAAGCTCATGGACTATTTAGGCTTTTATATATAGGCTACACAAGTCGTGCAAGCTCCTATTTCCTTGCGCAGTTTTGATTGGGGTCCAATTACATAACATGTGTGAATTGGCCAAATCATGCCTCATGTCACCTCAAGTCCAACTACGCAGTCCAAGAAGGAATAATATTCCTTCTTCATGCAAGGAATATTATTCATTCCTCATGCAAGGGATATTCACTAGGAATATCCTAGCAACTAATAGTACACTATCCCTCCATCTGATCTCAATTGGGTCTCTATCTAAACTACCATGCATTAGTTATCCATGAGTGAATACTCAATTATATGAAAATACCTGTTGTCACATACATGCAAGCATCAACAAACTGAATCTCATTAATTTAAAAAACTATTAAATTAATCTAACTGGACTAAACAAAGTTAAACTAAGTCAACTGATCCTGTCAATATATAGCTAATCCTTATCTCCTTTAATCAAGGATAATTCCTCAATCAGTGGAGCAAATTAAGGACAAATTCCTCAATCAATGGGAAACTAATTGTATTATCTCACAAAGACCTCTCTTTTGATTTTCCTTAACTAATTAGCTCATGGAGAATTACTTAATTAATATTCAAACTGCTCGTAAGACCAAATTCGAATTTCACTTTGTATAGTTAGGCCAAGGACTATTAAAAATAGGAAGGGACCGTAAAATTCTATTTTTAGAAATTTTATTTTTAGCAGTTTCACTTCTCACCCAATGTTGCTAATATATGTTATAGAAAAATTTGGGCACATAAACCCTGACTTCTAGATCCATATTATTAGGGTCCATCAACCCCTAATTTAGTTGTTTTCATTCCCTAATGATGTTAACCTACATCATGCTTACCTCCCAAGAGTTTCATGTCACCATTCATCCAAAAAGTATCCCTAGAGAGATCATCACAGGTGACCCTATATCAAGCTGCAATGCATTGCAGGAACTACACTATATAGGTGCTATGCATCTCACCTAGACTTCATTTCACCTACAATGAGTGAGATTCATTGAATTTTTTAAATAAATCCATTGGATTCCTCATCCAATGGATTCTTTTGGAAGTTTACAGATGGATTGAGCTTGCATTTGGATGAGGAAGAGGATGAATGAACCTCAATCCATTATCCCTTCCCCCATGGAACCACCTCCCAATTTTTGCAAAGAATTAATGAGGGCCATTAGTGACCTAACCTCCTCCATTAAGCTATAAATGGACCAAGATTTCAAAGGATTGGGGAGGTTGGAATTTCTTGAGCTAAGGAAATTTTGTTGGAGTGAGATTTGTAAAGAGGGTAATGTTATAATGTCGAAATGTTTCTTCATGAGGAGAGAAGGGTTTGAAGATTGAAGGAGAGCATTGAATTGAACATGCATCTACATGGGTTGTAATATTTTCTTCTATTAATAAAGAGTTCTACGCTTTTTTCATTCATGTGTTTATATGATGTATATTGTACTTTCAATTCTATAATATGTTTAGTTAACAGATCAACATGTATGGTTTGATGGTTTTATGTCTCAGCTTGTGTGCAGATACCTTTCAAGCAAGTTAAGTATGGAAGGGAGTGGCAAAAGCGGTCAAAGGGAATATGATCGAGCAAAAGATATAGGTTGGTTATTTTGATCCTCTTTCTTTTATTTTTTAGCTATAGGAAAATCAATGAAATTACTTTAACTGCTGTTCTGGACTTACTACTAGGTCTAGGGGTTAGTTGTTTAAAGAAATATTAAATTTTCTCGTAACAAAATGGTTACTCCATTAGGGAACGATCCTATCCTTTATAGTAGCTTATTAATCTCCTAAAACACTTTGACATATTGTACCTTCTGCTATTCATCGAATTCAAGTTCATTTCACTGAGAATTAAGTCAGTTTTGAGTATAAAATCGTCATTCTGTAATCATTGCACCACTGTATCTGAAAAAGTGCAATGCAGTGCACCTTCTCATGACTCAATGTGATGCATAGCACTGTCTCTAACTACTTCCTACAATGATATCTTTAGGGTGAGTTTTCCTATCTAGGAAGTGAAAACTTTTGTCAATTTTTAGTATTTTGAATTGCTTGCTGGATGTAGATGAGTTCTTGTCTCTAAAAGTAGTTTTTTTTCCTTATTCTGACCCCATTTATACTGGATTGTTGAATGTTTTTTATTTATTTATTTTATCATTTGCAATCCACTGTTGAAAATTATTTTTGATCGATTATTTTTTTGATAGAAAAGTGTCGTAGAGTCATCATTTTCTTCGAAAAAATGAAGTTTCATAAAGTCGTCCTTCATAAATAATTAGTTGATTTACTTGTGCACCTCATTCATATTTTCGTTCGAAAGTGTTGAAAATCTTCATTTCTTTAGAGTTGAAAGTGTCGTATACTCTTCCTTTCGCTTTAATTTTTTTTTCATAAATCGATGCTTTTCATGTAAAGAGTTTTTGAATCATTTGTGCATTAGTTTTTCTTATTGCATCCTTCACATTAAGAGGAACTGAAAAGAAAAATAAATACATTCATTTGCATTGAAAAGAGTTTGTGTGTGCTAAAATGAATGGTCTAGGGAACTGCATTGGCTTATGCTCTTTGTTTCTTGTGCAAAAAATACATTTATGTTGTATCCCTTATAGCTAGGATTTTCATTGTTGAAAAAAATTGGAAAATGTTTTCATCATTCTAGTTGCATTTTTAGGAATTTCAGAAAACATCTCCTGGTGAAACCTCAAAGGCAAATTTTAAGAAAGATCAAACTAAAATTTACATCAATTAACCTAATAACGCATTGGAACTTAATGCAAACATCTAGAGGTATCTAGGTTAGAGACATGTTCTCGCGTCTTAAAACCTAGTGGCTATCACTTTCATTGACATTTGGTGATTCCTCTTCTGTGATTCGATAAGCACTAGTATGGACTTGTGCTCCCTATACCGTCGATTATATAGTGGGAGACCCTAATAGCTTTAAGTACTTTATCCCTAGGAATTTGAGTCTGTCAGCTTACCATTCATAATGCACTGAACACAACATTTAGGAAGATTGACTGCCATATGGTAAATCCTTCGTAATTTCACTTTCATTTACCACCAAGGTGTATATTGTAGTTTTTTGAATAGTTTGGTAAACCATCTTGTATAGTATCTCCAAAGCAATCACTTTTGTTCCTTTTGGACTCCTTAAAAGAAAAGGTTCATCTGAGCACTTGTCCTTTCAAGCTCATTAAACATTGAAAGCGACTAGAGCTGTCTTTTCTCTTTTATGAACTGTTTGAAAATGAAAATGAAAAGGTATGTCCCAGTGTCGTAAAAATTAATTGACCGTGGATAACATCCTCCACGCTCACTCTTTAGTTGATCTTAGGTTGAAACATATGGCGACAAATTCGGAGTCCACCAATCAAAGAATTCCTTCTAATGGGAATACTAGTCCTTTTCTTCCATTTGAAAATATTGGTGCTCCATATATGGCTACATTGTTCCTACCAGGATTTACCATTGGTTTTTCAGTATGGTTTTTTTCAAACTCCTTGGTTGAAAATGTCATGATTTCTCCACAATCGAGTACACCTCCAACTGGAAAAAATCAACCTCTAGTTGATCCTAAATTTGACCCTTTGCCTTCTTCATCGGTTGTTTCTTCCTCTTCTCCTAGTGAAAGTATTGGTACTGGTAGCCAGGTGGCTACGAAGAATAAGAAGCAAATTCAACAAAGGGGAAACAAGGAAATCATTTCTCTGAATGCAACTATTGATGAGAAACCATCCGTTAAGCCACAAAATGTTCGATATCGATGCAATATTTGTGTGGAAGAGCATCTTATCTGAAATTTTCCTGATATTCCTTAGATCTTAAAAGAATGATCTTCCCATTGACACCATCCTGTGTCATCAACTTCTGGAGATCATTTTGGTGATACACCATCAACTTGTGGTAGTAAAGATCATGTAAAGAAGGGTCAAGTTAAGTTTCCTTGTAGGTTATGTGAAGGGAATCATGCCATTCACCTTTGTCCTTATCAGGATGAAGTGAAGAAAGTGTTGGATAACTGTCCTGCTTCATCTCAGCAACTTCCATCTACTTATAGGAAGCTATCCCTTAATCCCTCACTAGTTGCTGAATTAATTGACCAAAATCAAGCATCGATCAAACCCACTCTATCTGGAAGTGAAGCTGATGAGTCTATACCCGACCAAAATCAATAGGTCAAGGTAACAACTGACTCAATTTCAAATTTATTAAATCGTACCCTTCCCGAAGAGAGTGAATGTGATACCACTCAGGTTCTTTTTGTTTCTTTAGATTCAAATGTGCTTGGGGAAGTCCCCCTGTTCCATCAAGACAGGAGGAATATCCTCTAGTTCTCGTAACTCAAGGGGTTAATTCTCCCATTTCTACAATACCCCCTCCAAGTATTCTAGTCACTTCCTTTGACTGGAGTTGACTAGCAAGACTTTGTTTTCCTCATTATGTGCCTTTTCAGATCATTGTACAAGTTTGTAAGATGATTTTATCGGGTACTATTATAGATGAAGGTGCATCAGTAAGTATCATTTCCTGAACTACTTGGAAATCGCTCTGTTCACCGCCGCTTGTGCCTATTACCCATAATCTATTGGCTTTTAATAAAGGAAGAAGTTAATCATTAGGGATCCTCCCTCAGTTACCCATTACTTTGGGAGGAAAAACTGTTTATCTGAATCTGGTGGTCGTCTCAGGCCCTTTAGATTACAATTTATTTCTTGGGTGCAACTATGTTTTTGGCATTGAAGCTATTGTTTCCACACTCTTTTGAGTGATGTGTTTTCGGTATGAAGACGAAATTGTCACCATTGACCAGCTTTTATTTCTTGGTCCAAATATGGCTTCTAGTCAACCATCTTCCCTAATTGGTCCTTTTGTACCATTGTTATCCGCCTCGCCAAGTGTTAATTATGTGGCAACATGTTCCATACCTACATCAACTAACAATCAATCTAGTGATTTTGTACATCATGTATTGGGGGCATTGGAACGCGATCCCTCCTTCATGACCTCTTATGAGTTGTGATTGAATTTGAGGATAGTTCCTTGTATGTCAACCTCGTTAAAAAATGAAATAATGGTCTTCGGGGATAGTTCATTGTCTTGTGTCAACCTCATTAAAAAATGAAACAAGGGTATCCCAAGGATATTTCATTGTCTTGTGTCAACCTTGTAAAAAAATGAAACAAGGATTCGAGGATAGTTCCTGGTCTTATGTCAACCTCATTAAAAAATGAAACCAAGGGTATTAGGATAGTTCTTTTACTATGAAAACATCCTTAAAAATTGAAACAAGGAATCTAAGCAGAGTTCCTTGCCTTGTGTCAAGCTCATTAAAAAATGAAACCAGGTCCCCTGGAGCAAAGTTTCAAGTCGAGTCTTTGAGTAGATCTCATAAAATCCCAGTCAAGTATTTCACTTGATCTCGTAAATGAACCTTCATTCCATCCACTTGATAGCCATGAGCAGTCTACTTAGGTGAATGTAATGAAGCTTGTGGGGCATGCACCTAGTGGCAAATTTAAGTTTCCCTATAGGTTATGTGAAGGAAATCACTCCATTCACCTTTGTCTATCTGGACAAAGGCAAGGACTTCCTGGATAACCATCATGCTTCACCGAAGTGACTTCCATGTGGTTATAGGAGACATTCCCTTTTGATCATGCTGAGGGCACGGAAACCATTCTGAAGCATAGTTTTTCATTTCAAGATTGTGTAAAAATGAAACTAAATCCAAGCAATGTTTTTCATTTCAAGCTTGTGTAGAAATGAAACTGAATCCAAGCATAGTTCCCTATGGTTCAAGATTGCGTAAAAATGAACCCATTTCCATTTTTAACCCTTGTAATTTCCATTCTATCAGCCTTTTCGTCAGATGAGCCTTCGTTGCTTTCATCCCATTACCACCATCCTTTTGGCCAATCATACACTCACTCGGTTCTTTACCCTTTTTGAGGGATAGTTGCAATGAGTGGTCTTATTAGCCAGCCTCTTCACATAAATCAACATGTTTTGAGAAGGTCCAACATCAGCGGAACTAGTTGCTACGTTAGACACCACTCGCTCCTCAAAATGGAGTCCTCTTTAAGCTCTTTTCAGACTCTCTACATAAGAAAAGATTGCCAAGTGCTTGTCATTTCTATCTCATTAATGGATTAGAATCGATATCTACTAAGTATAGTTTGACCCCTTCTTTGTGTTGAGATAGATTAACTATGAAAAAGGTACTCGTTGGTCAAACATGATCAATAGGTTCTCTCTTGTATTTTTTTATGCTTTTTCGGGCTTGAGAGAAAAATGTACAAAGAAAAACTTTTGGAGTTTTCCTTTTGTCCCTTTTAAAACTCTCTAAACATGAAAAGGAATGAGTTATCTTCATCATTAAACTCATTAAAAACATTAATAGTGACAAACTTGTCCATCTAGACAAGACTTATTTTCACCTTCGCTAGACTCGTTAACACATTAAATACTGATGGATTCACCTGAAGGGTGGAATTATACAACAAGAATATGTTATCCTCCTCAAGCTTGATTAAAAATAAAGAGGTACTGGTCATAAATGACTGGGGAAAATGGGAAAAAGCTAGGAACACATTATGGTAGCAAGTCACTCTTGAACATGACACTTTCACCTCATCACCATTACTATGTGGGTTGGGTTATTCAGCTTGATGGCTATCATACCGTTGGTGTATCATACCATCCATCAATTTGTTTTGGGTCAATGATATCAATTCACTTCAGTTTCGTTGTTATGTTCATGAGAAGTCATTCAGTTCAAACTTCATCCTTTGCAATACCGTAAACCTTGATCTTCATGTCTGCCATTCCTGAACCTTGTATCATCCGTCGATGTTTCATCTCTGAAATAATTTACCTCATTTCGTGTCATTGATGTGTGATACATCAAGGCCCTCCTGCGACGAGTTGCTTCTTGTCGATAGCAGCAAATCATCGAAGAAGTTGACTTAGATACACCCCTTTAGTACCTTGAGGCTTGCATACATGAATGGCGGGTTTGTCGCTTCCGACAATAGGTTAACGTCATTGGCCTTCGACCGAAAGAATTCATATGGTGTTGGACATCAGATGATTTATTCACACCATGTGAAATGTACTACAGTACCTTGAGGGTCATTATCATTATCGATGATTCCTCTTGTGTCTGTTAACGATTAACATCATTGGCTCATAATCAGATGATGTCTCTCCATGTTTGACCTTAGATCATATATTCACATGGTTAGACTTGTAAATTGAGTGAAGATTGAACGAGATTGAAGACCTTGGATCTAGTTTCATCCATCTAGGTTGTGATATACTTTCAGGGGTAGTAAATCAAATGTACAATGGGCTTACATTTATAGGTCTATATCTTTAGATGATTGTATTTTTACATGTAATGAAAGTTTATAAAGCTGAGCATGGGTATGCCTTCCCTTAGCTAGTTCCTGAGAAAAATAAAAGTATCATGATATGTGTATTGTAACTGATGCAGGTCTCCTTCCGTTTCGAAACCTTCTCTCCAAATGGTAAAGCATCTCACTTGATATGTTTATTTTTGACTTCATGCTTTAGGGGGCAACTGTTACAGGAAAATTTGGGCACTTCAACCCCAACTTCCAGATCCATTTTATTAGGGTCAATCAACCCCTAATTCAATTGTTTTCATTCCATAATTAAGTTAACCTACATCATGCTTGCCTCCCAAGAGTTCCATGTCACCATTCATTCAAAAAGTGTCCCTAGAGAGATCATCAGAGGTGGACCTTTATCAGGTTGTAATGCATTGCATGAACTACACTCTCTAGGTTCTATGCATCACACCTAGCCTTTGCTTCACCTGCGATGAGTGAGATTCATTGAGTTTTTTAAATAAATCCATTGGATTCCTCATACAATGGATGCTTCTAGAAGTTTCCAAATGGATTGACCTCACATTTCGATGAGAAAGAGGATGAATGAACCCCAATCCATTATCCCTTCCTCCATGGAACCAGCTCCAAATTTTGGCAAAGAATTCATGAGGGCCATTAATGGCCTAAGCTCCTCCATTCAGCTATAAATGGGCTAGGCTTTCAAAGGCTTGGGGAGGTTGGAATTTCTTTAGCTAAGGAAATGTTACTAGAGTTAGATTTGTAAATAGGGTAACGTTATCATGTCAAATTTTTGCTTCATGAGGAGAGAAGGGTTTGGAGCTGGAAGGACACTGAATCGAACATGCATCTACATGGGCTGTAATCTTTCCTTCTATTAATAAAGAGTTCTATGCTTTTTCCATTCATGTGTTTATATGATGTACATTGTGCTTTCGATTCTATAATATGTTTAGTTAATGGACTGACATGTATACCTTGATGGTTTTTTGTCTTGACTTGTGTGCAGGTGCCTTTCAAGCAAGTTAAGTACAGAAGGGAGTGGCGAAAGTAGTCAAATGGAAGAGGGATCGAGCAAAAGATACGGGTTGGTTCTTTTGCTCCTATTTCTTTTATTTGTTAGCTATAGGAAAAGAAATGGAATTACTTTAACTATTGTTCTAGACTTGCTACTAGGTCCTGGGGTTAGTTGTTTGAAGAAGCACTAAATTTTCCCGTAACAATATCAACACTAGAAAAACTACTATTTTTATAAGTTCCACTTTTACCAGTTCTACTTTTAGCAATTTTTGTTTTTAGCATTTCTTGTTGCATGCTTTTCAACATCACATGCTTAAGCCTAAATTTCTCCTCAATCTTCAAATATAGTGCTAGGCTTTTCCTAGTGAATGTATCTACAAAAGTTTCACTTTACTTTGGAGGTACTAGCGTAGAGCATTGTAATGTTTGAGGACCCTATCTTGATCTTTCATTGATGAAATGTTCTATGGAAACGCCATATAAATAACTAGTATACTATTGCATGAAATGATGTTAACCTTGGCATAATTGATGTGACATGATGTACTAGTCATCACCATTTCCTACCAATATAGGTTGGATTACTATATAGTTTTCCATTGATGTAAATACATTTAGAGTTTAAAGATTGAATTAATCATCTTACATGAGAAATTTTATTGATAGGACCTAGTTGGAAGAATTGGGATTTGAAACCTTTTGGGTTGGGCTTGAGGCCTTAAATGATGTTTTCTATGGGTTAAAAATTATCTCTTATGTACTAAACCCAATGATTCTATTCTACACTTGAATATTCTTGTAAGGTTGTATTAAATATGTCAATCAAAGTTTAATTGCAAAATTTCCTTCTAGAATATGAATTATCATGATTGATCACTATAATTCAAGGGGGTTCAATGCCATCCCCGATTACTTATAAAAAATTGGATAGCGAAATGAATACTTTAAAACAGTCTCTAGGAGGGTCAAATTTATAATGCTAGTTGTGATTTCAAGGCCTCAAATTTAACCAACTTTTTTCCTTCAGATTGTGTTACAACTAAGTTACTAGGAGGAAATGGGGTTATATTCATTTTGATTGTACTTTGTTCTGCAGAGAGTAAAACAACTTGAGAGTAGAACCATGAGCAATAACAGAGGGGTTTTACATTCTATAGTATCCAATGGGCAAAAAACCTTAGGTAACACCATAGAGAGAGCCTTCTCCTTTGTACCTACAATATTTCCGCTCCACACAAAAGATAATAGAGTAACATTAGTTTCCAACTATGTTTTCTCCTATAATGGTTTCCCAAAGCATATAATGGTGTTTATCGTGATTGGTATGTATTTTTTATATCATTGTTCTATATTCTTTCATTATATTTATTGCATGAAGAAAAAATAAATTTAGTAATAACATATATGGAATCTAAATTAGTCAACAATTTATTGTAAATGTTTAGGTTTATCTTAGTAGATATGTTGTGATAAAATATCATGTGGAATATCAAAAATAATTTATATATTACCCACATAAATAATACTCTTCCTTGATTTCTTTTATGAAGTCCCCGTGATTGGGGTCTTTTGAGTGTTCAATTCACAATCTCTTTTCTACCTTCATTAATTCAAAATGTAGGACTATAGCGAATTTTTCTTGTGAAAACAACTCTTCATTACATAACTAAGAAAAAAAATGATGTTTTTATAAATGATAATTAGGTTAAGATCATACTTCTCAATATGATATTAACTAATGCATGAAATTATGGTTATCTTCTTAGGTCTAAGACTTGGATTTTTGTTTTTTTATTATTAATTCTAATGTCTACAAAAAAAGAAGAAAGTTTGTGTGATTATGCCAATTCAATTATCAATTAAATTTGAAACACTATTTCTCTAAATGTGAAAAACTCAACACTCCCAATGATGTTAAGCCAATACAATAATAAAATCTATTTTTAAAATGCTCATACCTACCTCTCTAATTGATAACACACTTTCTAGTGTATTGATAACACTATAACCATAAAGTATGTACTATATTTTAATATGTTGATATAATGTTGGTTGGAGGAATTTCAATACACAAAACTTGATGGTGGTTTTCATTTATTCATGTTGATGTTTTTGGTTTACATAACACATAAGGAATGGTTGTAGTTGAGGTCCTTGTATATTACATAGATGTACATTTCAAATTGGAGCTATGACATGCCTTACACAATGAAAATTTATGCAATTGAATTATTTATGGAATAGTCAACTTGTGAGCAATTAAATGTGTTCTATAACCTAGTATAATATTGTGCAACAATGCAATAAATTGATTTTTAATTTTGCTAGAGTCAAAATTTAATTGTAAACAAGGTCATTGCATTTAATTATCATACTAGCAACCAAACAAATCTGCAATAATAATACAAGCATAATGCAAAACAATTGATCCAATTAAAAATAAAATATAACTCACACAAAAAAACCAATCATATATGAGTAATGAATTTCCCATCTATAAATAATAACCAAACAACACAAAAATCGTGGACAAAAAAAGATGCTCAATTGCATAGGCATTAACATATAAGAAACATAGAATAGTCTACAACAAAAATGTGAATACTAACAATTAATGATGATTTATTCTTATAATTAAGAGTTATCAAAAATAAAAAAATATATACTCTTAGTAAAAATGTTCATTTAATATTATTCATTAGGTGATATTTTTGAGGATGAAGAGGATTTTGAACTTTTATGCCATTAAAAAGTTTCTTCATTCTATGGCTTTATCCATTTATGGTACTGCTACCACTTCTTAAGATTACATTTCTTTATCTATTGGATTCTTATTATGTATTTGATTGTTTTTACACCAACTAAACAATTTTATATTAAGATGACAATTTGTACTCCTAACCAACAAGTGACTTTTTCATAATTTTTAGGGAAAAATGAAATTTCCAATATATATTTCGAGAATGAAGAAGATTTCGTACTTCCATCTCACAAATAATTCTTTCATATTTTTGTGGCCAAAATGAAACCTCCAATATATATTTTGAGTATGAAAAAATATTTTGAACTTCTAGTTAATTAAAGGTTTTTTTCATTTTATATCTTTATTCATTTATGGTACTGCTCCCACTTCTTAAGATTTCATTTCTTTATCTATTGGATTGTTTTTACACCAAGTAAGCCATTTTATATTACGATGACAATTTGTACTTCCAACTAACAAGTGATTCTTTCATATATTTGAGGTTAAAATGAAACCATCAATATTTTATCCTCACGTGGATGGCTAATGGAGTATTGAATTGAAACCCTGCCCACGATTATATTTTTTTCAAAGTTTGGAGGGTAATCTTCGATTAAATATCCTTGTCCATAATATTTTCGTACCAAAAAATGTAGATTTGAAAGAATGGTATGCTTTTTCTTCTCCGACACTCTTTAGCACACTCTTTATTCTTGATATTTTTGTGAAAAATTTAAGATTGAGTAAATGTTTTTAAGGATATCATAAATTCATTTAAAGAATGGATTTGACATAAGTTTAGATGGACCAAAATTTTTTAGTTGTAAGCTTAATTTAGAGTGAAGAAAATAATGTGTAATGTTTTATTTTTTTATTTGCATGTATTAATGTTATAAAGATTATATAACATGTGTATTAGTTATTTTATATTAATTCGTATTAAAATATTTTATTCGTAATTCGTATTGTATATTTTATTTTAAAAGAGACATTAAAATATTCTAACTTTTTTTATTGACATATTTAAAGTTAATATAAGTATTGAAATATTTTTTAAAAGCACAAAATTTAAACATGTTACTCACATTTGTTTTTTTACTTCTAATTATTTTACATGTTATTAGGTTATGTAGACAACTAATTAAAAATGCATAGCATATATTTTGTTCTTTTTTATTATAGCTCACATTTCTTTTCTATTTAGAGAATATTTTATTTTCATTTTAAAGGGACTAACATACATTACACATCGCATTCATAGTGGGTTGTAGAAATAGTATAGGTGCATTTTAACCGTGGGTCTACTTAGAGCCTCCCCAGAGGGATCAAATATCAAGCTTGAAAAATGATTTACACCAACTAATCCATTTCAGTGTTTGGTAAATATGTGATTAATATAGATTTATAATGGTATTTTTTTCATTATTTAAATTGTATATTTTGATATTTTATCATTATAAATATTTTATATTAAAAATTGAATGAGTTACACATTCTCCTCTGGTTAAGAAGTTATTAGTCTAATTTACCTTTAATTACTTTTTCCTTTCAAACAATTTATTTAAGTCCTATATTGAGATATTTAAAAAAGAAATAGAATTTTTTAAATTATTTTATCTCTATAAAGTTATTTAAAATTATAATATTTAAAACAGAAATCAAAATATTGTATTTATTACTTGAAGAGTGAAAGTGAAATATCAACAACTCACTTATTAATAGATTTTTAAGTGTTCTACATTGAAGGAAGCATTCTCGAAAAAGTTGCAAATTGCAAATACTTAAAATTGAATTCAACAAAAATCTAAGTTGGCATAGTTATAGAAAGAAAATAACTTGGGGGCTTGGCAATAATTTTATGCTTTTCATAATATGTGTAGAGAGGTAGACTTGAAAACCACTCAAACTTTTTTTGGGCTTTTAGTGATTCTACCGATTATGTATGGTTGTAAACTATGTCCTAGTAGTACATCCCACATGCAATGGAGATAAATTGAGAAAATTCAAAAGTGTTTGATTGGAAACAAATTAAATATTAAGAGTGAAGTTCCTAATGCTACCTTCTTTAGTGAAATAGGGGGCTTTTCCTATTGAAGAAATTGCTATGGTGGGAATCATAAGGTACTTAAAAAAAAAGAGCAAATGGAAGAGGATATATGGCCTAAGGTGGTCTTTAATGACAAATTGTGCAAAAAAAAACATGGATGCAACAAAATAAAAAATGGTTTAGTAAATGGGGTATTTCCTTCAACACGTGCCCCATAAACAACAAAGAGGTAGAAGTTCTTTTATGGATAAGTTCAATAAGCGTACTTGGGATAAGGAGCTACGAAGAACTAGACAGTACTATATTGAACTGTTTAATCCCACTCATAATCATCAACCAAAACCATACATATAGGCCAATATCTCTTGGAGAGCCAAAATTATTGTTCGTCGGTTAAGAACTAATTCTCACCAACTCCATTGTGAAACAGCGCACTAGAAAAGGCTAAAACAAGTGTGGGAGGAATGACTATGCATTTTTTGTTTTTCCAGAAAAGTGGAACAGAAAATAATTTCATTTTAGAATGTGAGGCCTTCGAAGACAATAGGGAAATTTATGTAGATATGATGATAGCTAACCCTTGGGATAATTTGGTGAGGAGTTTGTCGAGAAGATGAGAGAATTTATTGTGAAGCCTCACATAAAAAGGGCCAAATACATCAAACGTATGAAGGGGAAACCTATTCCATACGGTATCTTTAGCCTTGTGGACACTAAAATAATTCCTTTCTTCTTTCTTTTGCTTTATGATTATTTAGTTTTTATTTTTTTGTTTGGCCCGCATGAGAGAAATTCTTTTTTATTATTTTTTTAAGAACGTAACATAGTTACAAAAGTCCCTCATTCTGTATTTTAGAATAAGCCTCTCATTTTAAAAAGTATTTCTCCTTTGATTGCAAATGTATAAATATTATTCTTTGCTTTAATATCAACTCAAATTTTTTTGTCTTGGATGGGTTATCCTTCTCAATGCTAATTTATTCATAAGACTTAAAAAGCTACCTAGGATGAAGTTTTGGATGATGTATTTAACATTTTATTTCTAAGTGCTAATTTAATTCATAAGGTTGAAAAACTACTTGCAATTACATTGGATGCTTGTAACTTTTTTAAAAAAATTCATTTTTTTTTTGTCTTTCATTCTCTTCTCATTTAGAGAATGTAAATACATTTGTATGTATATTTTGGTTATGCACCATAGATTTATTAATCTATGATTATTTCCAATTGAGATGGATCTAGCTTGTAATTCCATTCTAAGATTTAATTTACTTTAAAAAATTAATGGATTTTGATGTATTAATTTCTCTATACAAGGAGAAGAGAGCGGGTGTTGTAGGGTAAAAATAATTAAGACTTATATAGGAGAAAGGTAGAGTTGATAATTGGACTAGGGGATCAAATGTATTGGAGACATACTTGATAGCCATAAAATTCTCTGAATTCTGTTCCAATTTCCCTTTATTTTGGCTTAGGGTAATTTAGCTCAGTTACTTTAATTAATGTAACTTATAAGTTAAATGATCATATTGATATTGTTTATATCTATTAATGAAGTCCCCCCTTCATTGCATAGAAGGAGATATCCATGATCGATTAGAGTAGAAGTAGAAAAGATGTAGAGTAGGTGTATTTAAACTCATTTTATTTATAATATTTTATTTATTTATGTGTGTCATTTTACTTTCTTTTAGTGTGTTATATAGGTTTCATATTTTATTCCATAGCTTACAAATTAAACATTGATTATTAAGTTGTTAGGTTCTTATAATACTAGTGATTCCCCCATTACTATTGTCATTGTAGCCCTTATTGTTATTGTTGTGCCCATATTATCCCCATATTGCTATTATTGTGGCCCATAGAAGCCCACTATTGTTATTGTTGTGCCCTTATATTATTATTGTTATGTAAACTTTGCTTATATTGTGACCCCTTCGACTCCTCTATATAGAAAGGAGGTTTTTTCATTTGTATCATCAATGAATTATTCATTTGTGTAATTTAAAGGTGTTTTCCCACTCGAAGAGGCTGATTTCTAATGCATTGATCTTTATTTTCTATCTTTTTGTGAGTTGGTTTCATAACAATTGGTATGAGAGCTTTGGATTCTAGGTTTTTGGTACTCCAAATAGGTTATCATGGAATGTTCACTATAACTTGTTTTCTGCGACATTTCAAAAGTTAAAAAACAACCCATTTGTCCTAAAGTAATTCTGAACCTCACGGCCAAATTGTAGATCCCGCGTCATTATATTTTCAGAGATATGATGCGAACAAGTTAGGATCTTTGTAGAATCATGAATTACATTCCAAACAGGTGACTTTGGAAAATTCATCGTAATGTTCTATTTGAGCATCATATTAAATTTTTTTAAGAAGTTACAGAGAGAGGACGGACTTTAGTTTTCTGTGTATATTTTTTAGATCTGAAGTTCAAAATAGTGACACATGGCATGTCGTAGAAGTTCACTCTAATGGACAATTATATAATCAAGTCATCTTCGGAGGTTTGGCATAACCTTTTCTTGGAAAATCCAATTTTTATCAAACTAGTGGCATTGGAAAGAGGACTGAGAGATATACCGCGGGAAGTAATTTCAGACCTTAGAGATTTATAATTACAAATATACAGAAGATTCAATATGGAGCTTCTACAGATAAAAAATAGGTGTGCAGTCTTTTTTAAATTTTGCATAGGTTTGGGTTGAAAAAATAGTTTGAAGTTCAAAGGGCTTAGTGAAGCATAATTATCATTAATTTATGCCTCGAAGAAAGAAAATAGAAACACCTAGTAAGAAAACCGAAAGCTCTAACATGACTCGTGACGAAGAGGAAGAAATGCAACATGATATATCAAAATTATGAGACCAAGTGAAGAAAATTTCACTCTGAAAAAAGGTAACAAAAGCTAAGATTTATGGTTTAAAGAAAGCCATAGAAGCTAAGATGAATGCCGAGGAAGTTAATATGAATGGCATGTAAGTTAATATGGATGGTCTCAAAGCTAATATGGATAGTGTGGAAGCAAAGATGGATGGCATGGAGGCTAATGTGAATGGAATGGATGCTAATGTTGGGTGTGGAGCCTGATTATCTTTTATATTCAAAGGTATCGCCACATAGGACGCCAGTTCAAAATGGGGGTAGCAACGCCACCCGTAAAATATTCACTGCAGGGGGGGTCCAGGAAGGGGTGGCTGCAACCTTTGGGAGCCCCCCCTGGCAAGGAGTTTCGGGGGCAGCGCCCCCGAAGCTAAAAATAACTACAAAATTGCCTTGTAAAAGTATAGTAATTTCTAGTCAATCTGGGACGTTCATTAGGCGGATGATCTGACAGTAGAACTTATGTTTAGTTTAGGGTTTTTTGCCCTAGAAGGCAACCCCTCTCTTTGTATGAGGGTATTGTATTTGAGGTTGTGTGATAGATGTGTATTCTATGAGTGAGAAATAGAGAGGTGAGACTGTGAGAGATAACAGAGGATATTACAGTGGATTTGCTGTAGCTTGTGTCTCTTCATTTTGCTCGATAATAGAAAGGAAGGACTGGCTGTTCGGGGTGGATGTAGCCCAAACTGGGTGAACCACGTATATTTGTTTTTCTCTTGTTTTATGCGTTTTCTGTGTTTATATTTCTGCAATGTTTTATGTGTTCCATTGCTCCGTAATATATAATTTTCTAACAACTGGTATCATAGCCACAGGTCTATTTCGCTGATTAACTCGCAGGAAAGAAGGGTTCCTCGTTCGAGTGGGAGAAATGGCGGAAGATGGTAAGTTTAAGGTCGAGAAATTTAACGGCCAAAAATTCTCGCTGTGGAAGATGTAGATGGAAGATTATCTGTATCAGAAAGATCTATACCTACCATTGGGTGGAAAAACAAAGATGCTGACGGGTATGAAAGACGAAGAATGGGACCTTCTCGATAGAAAGGCACTCATTACAATAAGGTTGTGCCTTTCTTCATCAGTCACCTTCAACATTTCGAAGGAAACCACGACAGAGGGTTTGATGCAGACATTGTCGAAACTATATGAAAAACCCTCGGCCTCAAACAAGGTATTTCTGATGAAACGGTTATTTAATATGAATATGTTGGAAGGTGGATCTGTTTCAAACCGTTTAAATGATTTTAATACAGTTACTAGTCAGTTAAGTTCTTTAGTGTTAAACTGTGATGATGAAGTTAGAGATTTGTTATTCTTGTGCTCATTACCAAAAAGTTGGAATGGTTGGTAATGGCCATTAGTAACTCCATTTTGGATCTAGTACTTTAAAGTTTGATGATGTTGTCGGTGTTATCCTTAGCGAGGAAATGCGACAGAAAAGCTTCGGTGAGACATCGAGAAATGCTTTGAGTGCAGAGTCTAGAGGAAGAAAAATGGAAAGAGGAAAGAGTTGATGATATCGTAGTAAATCAAGGAAAGGCAGATCCAAGTCCAGATCGGGGGTAGTGTGCTAGAAATGTGGAAAGAAAGGACACCTAAAGAAAGATTGTAGATCTTGGAAGGGAAAATAAGGAGATGCATAGCAAGAAAACAATCATGAAGCAAATGTGACAAGTGAGGTGTTACAAGATGCTTTGATTCTTTCTTTCGAAAATGTTACTCATTCCTGGGTGGTAGATTCAGGGGCTTCATTCCATGCCACACCTAATAAGAAGTACTTTCATGATTATGTTCAAGGAGATTTTGGACAAGTTCCTTTGGGTGATGAGAAACCCTGTAAAATCGTTGGAATGGATAAGGTTCTTGTAAAACACCAGAATGGAAACCAATGGCTATTAAAGGAGGTAGGGCATGTTCCAGATCTAAAGAAAAATCCGATTTCAACAGGGCAGTTAGGTGGTGAAGGTTATGTGACAACTTTCACAGATAAAGCTTGGAAGGTCACCAAAGGAGCCCTGGTAATAGAAAAAGTTGAAAAGGTTGGTACATTGTATTTATGCAATGGTATTTCTAACTCTGTTAATGCTTCAACTTCCAAAGGAGAAAATGCAGCATTATGGCATCATAGGCTCGGACACATGAGTGAAAAGGGGATGAAGATTCTTCACTCAAGGAATTTGTTACCGGGTTTGAAGAATGTTGATTTGAACTTCTGTGAGAATTTCATTTATGGAAAACAGAAGAGAGTCAGATTTCTCAGAGTTGGGAAAGAAAAGAAGAATTAAAAATTAGAGCTTGTGCATACAGATGTATGGGGACCTGCTCAGGTATCATCTCTCAGTGGCTCTCGTTATTATGTTACTTTTATTAATGATGCAACTAGAAAAACTTGGATTTGTTGTATTAAGAATAAATCTGATGTATTTGATACTTTCAAGGAATGGAAAGCTTTGGTTGAGATTGAGACAGGAAAGAAATTGAAGTGTCTTAGATCATACAATGGAGGTGAATATTACAGCAAAGAGTTTGATAGGTACTATTCAGAGCATGGAATTCACAGAGAGAAGACAGTTCCAAGAACACCACAAGAAAATGGTGTGTCAGAAAGGATGAACAGAATAGTCATGGAGCGTGCAAGGTGCATGAGATTGCATGCAGGATTGCCTTTACAGTTTTGGGCAGATGTTGTAGATACTGCTGTTTATCTAATAAACAGAGGGCCTTCAAGTTCCTTGGATGGTGGTGTTCTAGAGGAAGCATGGACAGGTAAAAAGGTAAACTACTCTATTTTAAAGCCTTTTGGTTGTGAGGCCTTTGTCCATATTGATAAAGAAAATAGAACAAAGCTTGAGGCAAAGTCAAAGAAATGTACCTTTATTGGATATGGTGTTAATAATTTTGGTTATCGCTTATATGATTACGAAAATCACAAAATCATTAGGAGTAGAGATGTAATATTCAATAAAAAGGTCTTGTATAAGAATCAGTTGCAAGAAAAGAAACAGGAAAAGGAAAAAAAGGAATACGCAGTTCTTGATGAAATCACTGAAGAAGTAAAGGTGCCTAAAAATAATAATAATCAACAACCACAACAACAACAACCACCACAACAACAATACGCACCCCAAACACCTGAAAGTGGTGTTAGAAGATCTACCATGATAAGTAGACCCCTTGAACGATACTCTCCTTCATTATATTATTATTGTTGACTGATTCTGGTCAACCCGAATGTTATGAAGAAGCAATGCAGGTTGAAAGCAGGAAGAAGTGGGAGGTATCCATGGAAGAAGAGATGGACTCCTTAATGCATAACCAGACTTGGGATTTAGTCAGGTTGCCTATAGGAAAAACTACATTGAAGAATAAATGGGTTTACAGGCTAAAGGAAGAAGATGGAGGAAAACAGAGGTATAAAGCTAGACTTGTGGTGAAGGAGTTTGTACAGAAGAAAGGTATTGATTTTGATGAAATATTTTCTCCTATTGTTAAAATGACTTCAGTTAGAACTATTTTAGGTCTTGTAGCAGCTCAAGGTTTGCATCTTGAGCAATTAGATGTAAATACAGCCTTTCTCCATGGGGATTTGGAGGAACAGGTATATATGCAGCATCCACAAGGATATGAGGTGAAAGGGAAGGAGAAACTAGTGTGTAGGTTGAAGAAGAGCTTGTATGGCTTAAAACAGGCTCCAAGGCAGTGGTATCTAAAATTTGACAAGTTTATGTTTGAACAAGGTTATACTAGACGTCACTCTGATCATTGTGTTTATTTGAGAAAGAAAAATGATGGCAGTTATATTATATTGTTATTGTATGTAGATGACATGCTTGTTGCAGGATCTAACATGTAGGAAATAAATGTGCTCAAAAGAGAATTGGCAAATTCATTTGCAATGAAGGATTTGGGAGCTGCGAAACAAATCCTTGGTATGAGAATAACTAGAGACAGGATAAATCATAAATTAACATTGTCTCAGAATGAGTACATACAAAACGTGTTGAAAAGATTTAACATGCACAATTCAAAACTAGTTCGTACACCTTTTACTAGCCATTTCAAACTTAACAAGGAAATGTTCCCAAAGACCCAAGAAGACATGGACTATATGTCTAAAGTTCCATATGCATCAGCAGTTGGAAGCTTAATGTATGCAATGGTCTGCACAAGGCCTGATATTGCACATGTAGTGGGAGTTGTAAGCAGGTACATGAACAATCCAGGAAAGGAACATTGGATGGCAGTGAAATGGATTCTCAGATATTTGAAAGGTACCACAAATCAAGCATTATGCTTTGGTGGTTCAAAAATCTCCCTACAAGGATATGTTGATGCATATATGGCAGGTGACAGAGATAACAGGGGGAGCGCTACAGGATACGTATTTACTGTTGGAGGAACAACTGTCAGTTGGGTTTCAAAAATCCAAAGTGTTGTTGCACTTTCAACAACAGAAGCAGAGTATGTTGCTGCTACAGAGGCTATTAAAGAAATGATTTGCTTACAAAGGTTTGTGGATGAATTAGGTAAGGAGCATGATATGGGCACATTATACAGTGATAGCAAAAGTGCCATTCATCTTGGAAAGAACTCAGCATTTCATTCCAGGACTAAACACATACAACTCAAGTACCATTTCATACGATTAGTGTTGGAAGATGGATAGTTGAAGCTGGAAAAGATACACACTAGCCAGAATCCTGCAGATATGCTAACAAAAGTTTTAACCGGGGAGAAACTGAGAATATGCTCAGTTTCATTTGGTCTTCAAGGATGATGATGAAGATGAGAGACAGCCAGGTCCAAAGACGAGTCATTGTCCAGCAAATGGAGCAGTGGTGGAGTTGCTACAATCAGTCTCCAAGTGGGAGGTTGTTGGGTGTGGAGCCTGATTATCTTCTATATTCAAAGGTATCGGCACATAGGACCCCAGTTCGAAATGGGGGCGGCAACGCCGCCCGTAAGATATTCACTGCAGAGGGGGGTCTAGGAGGGGGCGGCTGTGACCTTTGGGAGGCCCCCCTGGCTGGGAGTTTCGGGGGCAGTGCCCCCTAAGCTAAAAACAACTGTAAAATTGCCTTCTAAAAGTATATTAATTTCTAGTCAATCTGGGCCATTCATTAGGCGGATGATCTAACGATAGAACTTATGTTTAGTTTAGTGTTTTTTGCCCTAGAAGGCAACCCCTCTCTTTGTATGAGGGTATTGTATTTGAGGCTATGTGATAGATGTGTATTCAGTGAGCGAGAAATAGAGAGGTGAGATTGTGAGAGAAAACATAGGATATTACAGCGGATTTGTTGTAGGTTGTGTCTCTTCATTTTGCTTGATAATAGAAAGGAAGGACTGGTTGTTCGGGGTGGACGTAGCCCAAACTAGGTGAACCACGTATATCTGTGTCTTTCTTGTTTTGTGCATTTTCTGTGTTTATATTTCTCCAATATTTTATGTGTTCCATTGCTTCGTAATATATAATTTTCTAATAGCTAAGATGGATGGTATAGAAAAAACTAAAAGGTGACATGGAAGATTTGAAGATAGATTTGATAAAGTTGCTACAAGAAATGCTTACTAATGGTGAAAGGGTAGTAAAGGAAACTCATAATGGGAGCAAAAGAAATGTTAGTCATGATTTCATAGACTCTAACATTGTATTGTAGACCCACCATGTTCCAAAGATCGATATGACTAAGTTTCATGGCAAGGATCTCGTAACATGCATACTACAGATGGAGCAATATTTCGATCTCCATAATGTGTAAAATAGACAAAGGGTACTCATTGCAACTTTGTATTTGGAACCAAATCAGTTTGTATGTTATCATCGGATTTGATATGATAAACAAATTGTCACTTGGGTAATTTTTACAGATGAAATGATAGCACATTATGAGGATATAGAAAGAAACATTTTTTTATGTAATTGATAAACCTCAAACCAAAGGGTTCAATGATGGAGCACATTGAGGACTACCAAAAATTGAATATAAGGGTAAAATATATTGTATAGGAGCATAGGATTGATGTGTTCATAGGGACTTTAAAGGATAACATCCAACATGAGGTTTGACTTTGGGAACTTGACACATTGGAGAAGGCATTTAGGCTGCCAAGAAAAATGTAAAGAAAAATTATGGCAATAAGGAATCATACCACTCACAACTATATGGATGGAATTGTCGTTTTTAGTAGCATTCCACAACCTATGAGTTTGACACCACAACAATTGGAAGATAAAAGAGAAAAAGGGCTTTTCTATAGTTGTGATAGAAAATACACTAAAGACCATAAGTGTGCTGAGAAGAAATTATATTACGTAGATTGTGAAGAGGAGGAAGCAAAGGAACAAGAAACATCAAAAGAAGAGGATATAAATGAGGAAGAAACCATATATTAAGAATAAACAAATCTGACCATCTCTTATAATGCATTTGTCGCAATTACCACTCCTCAAACTATTAAGATAACAGGACATATCAAGAAGAAAAAGGTAATATTTTCGATTGATTCAGGTAGTACAAATAATTTTATTCATTGTGAGAGAGCCAAGGAATTCAATTGCTTCCTGTATCAAGCACTAGAGTGTCAATTCGTAGTTACAAGTGGAGGAACTATAAATTGCTCCATAAAGTGCCATAATATAAAACTATCCATGGGAGAATATGTATTGAGTAGCCCAATGCTTTCCATTCTAATGGGTGGTTCTGATGTTGTGCTAGGAGTCCAATGGCTAGAACCCTTGCGTACAATAACTTTTAATTTTCAAGAACTTTTCATGAAATTTTCTTCGGAAGGAAGGGAAGTTGAATTAAGAGTTATCACTTAGAAACCAAGAAAGGTAATCAACTTTAATGGAATGACAAAGCTTCTAAAGAAATAACAATGAGGCATAGTTGAATAATTATGTTTGCTAGAGGACCCCACATCAAAATCATCTATATTTCCAAATATCCAAAAGTCGTGAAAAATCATCCCAAGGTATTTGAGACTCCCAAAGGTCTCCCACCTATTCGTGATCATGATCATGCTAATCCAGGAAGTGTCCCTTGAAACATGAGGCCTTACGAATATCCCTATGCCCAAAAAAAGTGAAATTGAATGTTGCTACAGGCTGGTATAATTCAACATAGTCAAGGTTCTTCCTCTAGGTATTGGTATTGGTGCACAATAAGGATGGATCATGGCACATGTGTTCGGATTATAGGGAGATCAACAAGATCACTATTAAAAATAATTTTTTCATTCATCTCATTCATGAACTATTGCATGAATTGAGTAGATCAATTTACTTGACCAAGTTGGATCTTTGTTAATGATATCATGATATTAGAGTAAATACTAAAGATAGTTTGAAAACAACATTTAGAACTCATGAGGGTCATTATGAATTTTTGGTCATGCCTTTTTGCCTTACCAATGCACCTTATACATTTCAACGTTTGAGGAATTCCATTTTTAAACCCTTCCTTATAAAATTTATGTTAGTATTTTTTGATGATATACTAATCTATAGAAAGTCATGCAGGGATCATGTTCAACATGTTGACAGGGTGCTCAAACTATTGGAGGAGAAAAAATTATATGCATAAAGTTCCAAATGTTTCTTTGGAGTACAAGAGGTGGAATATCTGGGTCGTATTGTATCTCAGGAATGTGTTAAGATAGACCCCAAAAAAATTAAGTCCATTATGGAATGGAAAATCCCCACATCCATAAACCATCTGCGAAGATTTCTTGGGTTGACAGGTTATTATCACAAGTTTGTTAAGAAATATGTGAGAATAGTAGCACTTGTAACAACTTTATTGAAGGAGGATTCACTTTTATGGACTATAGAAGAAACAAAGGTCTTTGAACATATTAAAGAGGCAATGTCTGAAGCACCAGTCTTAGCTACACTGAAATTCACAAAATCCTTTATTATGGAATGTGATGCCTCATGAAATGTAATTGGTGTTGTTTTAATGCAATAAGAAAAACCCATTGCTTTTAGAAGCCATTCAATGAAGAAAAGTAGCTACACAAAGCTATTTATAAGAAGGAAATGTTGGGAATACTACATGCACTTTAGAAATGGAGACCCCACCTAATGGGAAGACACTTCAAGGTGAAAGTAGATCATGATAGTCTTAGATGCTTCTTAGAAAAAATATTATCTAAAAAAGAGTAGCAAAAATGGGTCACAAATTTGTTGGGTTATGAATTTCAAATCATATACAAAAAATGGAAGAAAAATGTTGTGGCAAATGCACTCTCAAGAAAGGATGAGAATGTGGAAGCTTTACTTTGTGCCTTTTTCATTATCTAACCTGATTGTATAAACAAAGAAAGGGATGAATAGAAGAATGATGGAGAAGTGTGGGAACTCATTAAAAAGTTACAACAATATACTAGTACATTTGATACATTTAGCTGGAAAAATGATTTGTTATGATACAAAGTTCGCTTAAACCTATGTTAGAATTCTCAACTAAAATAAAATATTCCTTATGGAATTGGATGTCTCTCCCTTAGGAGGGCACTCGGTATTCTTAAAAACTGACCACATGGTCAAGAAGGTATTTTTTGGGATGACACTAAATCTAATATCCAAAATTTTGTGGCGAAAAGTTTGGTTTGCCAACAAAAGAGAGCTAAAAAAATTAGGACCCTAGGTCTATTACAACCTTTATCCATTCCAAGTCAATGTTGGGAGGAGGTTTCAATGGATTTTATCACAGGTTTCCTCAAGTGTGAATGAAAGTGTCATCATGGTGGCAATCGAAACACTTACCAAAGATTCACACTTTTGTGCATTATCTCATCCATTTAAATCCAGTATAATTTCTACTGCATGTATGGAAACAATTCAAAAGCTACATGGAAACATAAAGATTATTGTAAGTGACAAAGATCCCATTTTCACTAGAAAATTTTGGAAAAAATATTTTCTTGTCTTGGTACTCAGTTAGATCATATCTAATCTTAGCATCCTCAATCTGATGGGAAAACTGAGATAGTAAACAAATGCTTGGAAGTATGTCTTAGTTGCTTTGTATCTGATAAATAGACACAATGGGTCAAATTGTTTCCTTTGGCTGAATGGTGGTATAACACTTCCTTACATATTGCAACAAAAATGGCCCGATCTATGGAACTTTTATGGATATCTCCAACCATCCATCACATCGTATTTAAGAGAAAATTCTAAGGTTTAAGCAGTTGAAGATCACATCGAGAGATAACAACAAGTTATTCAACTCTTAAAGGATGTCCTAACTTTATCACATAATAGAATGTAACAACAGATAGATCAACATCACAACAAAAGAGGTTTCTATATAGGTGACTGGGTATTTCAATAGCTACAACCATACAAACAAATTTCCCTAAAGAAAGCTAAGAAGGATAACAAATTATCACCAAGGTATTATGTTCCATACAAGTTGTTGAAAAATATTTGCATTATGGGATACAAATTGGAGCTTCCTGTAGTTTTCCGAGTGCACCCAATTTTCCATGTTTCATGCTTAAAGATGGTTATTCGTGACAAGCTCCTAGTTCAAGCAATATTGCCAGAACTTGATGACGAAGGAAAAATGATATTCGAACCTGAAGCAGTCACAGAAACAAGAAATCGATAGCTACGAAATTGAACAATTTCAAAGTATATTCTCAAGTGGAAAAACTTACCCACTGAAGATTCTACATGGGAGGATGAGAATTTTATACATAAGCATCCAGAACTACTCAAGCATTGAGGACAACATGTTTTTGAAGGAGAGGGGCATGTGAGGTCCCTATAATACTAGTGATTCCCATTACTATTGTCATTGTAGCCCTTATTGTTATTGGTGTGCCCCTATTGTCCACATATTGTTATTATTGTGCCCCATAGAAGCTCACTATTTTTATCGTTGTTCGATTATAATATTACTGTTACGTCGACTTTGATTATATTGTGACGCCTTAGACTCTTATATATAGAAAGGAGGTTTTTTTCATTTGTATCATCCAAGAATTATTCATTTGTCTAATGTAAAGGAGGTTTCCCCATCAAATAGGTCGATTTCTACGGTGTTGATCTTTCTTTTCTATATTTTTGTGAGATGGTTGCATAACATGAGTTATACATGAACACATACCAATAAAAGGTAATGTTTTTCAAAGATTCAAAACTTAAATCTAAAAAACATAATTACATTCTATTATTACAACTATGGATATTGTAAATTATAATTTATGAGAATTGTATAGTTGCAACTCAATTTCAACTTTGTTTCGTTTTCGCAATATCACTTGAGCTGATGTTTAAAATCTTGAATTATATATTGAAACAATCACGTACAGTTTTTATTACATGAAATCCTAAGTTATATTCTTTAACAGATAATGATGACCTAATAACTTACATTTATAATTTTACTAAATCATAATTCAAGAATAAAATTAAATTATTTTACATGAAATTGATTTATTTTAATTTTTTAATTAAAATTAGATATCCCATTTGTTGATTTATATTATGAAATATATCCAAAGATATTAATGTTATGGAAAGGTGACTCAAATCATAAATATTGAACACTTATCTACAAGCCATTGTTATTACATTTTTCAATATAGTTGGTTATAATATTGATCCCGATTTAAATAGGAATGCAAAAAAATACAGAGATAACCATAAATACAAAGATGCAACTGAAATAATATTTCATTTCATTAATGTAAAATACAGAAATATGCTTACAAACAAAAATGGAAATAAACTAGCTAGGGTAATGGTAGCTTATCTCTGATAATAGATGTGGTAGATAGATCCCTCTGAACTGTGTTACAATGAGGATAAAATGCCTATTTATAGTTAAGAAACAATAGAAAACCCTAAACATCCATAAATATACCACTATGAGATGAAACGCCAAAATTTACATCAAATTCCCAAGGTCGTAACTTTGGCATACGATATCCATTTGACATGCACCGTAGCTTGTTAGGAAGGTCTATCTAAGTAACACAACTTTGAGGAGAAAATCATTAGTCCATGGCCCCATGTCGCTCCTAGGTTTCCCAAAAAAACATCATTTAGGGCCTCAAAACGACTCCAAAAGTTCAAGACCTCAAAAACTGCTAAAAATAGTAAATTGTGCTACAATTAAGGAAATAGAAAACCTAAAAGACACAATTGTGGGTGTCCATGTCGGATAGGTGGGTGGCCACCAACATCCACTTGGATCATTCATCCCCCCTTAGGAATCAATTGTCCACATTGCATTGAGTTCCTCCATTTGCTGAACTTGGTCCTTGGTGAGCTATTCTGCAATCTCTGATGTGTCTAGTAATGGTGGGAAGCATGCTAGAGGGCGGTCCACATTGAACAATTGATCCAAGTGAAGGAATGGTTGAATGTTGTGCTCCAAAGCATTGTTTCCTGCAACCTTAGTACTAGTGTGAGGACCATGTCGGAGTGGTCTGAGCTTTTGATGGGATCCGGTAAGGCGTTGTTTCTGCCGATGCACTAGAATGCCCATCTGAAACTTGTGTGGTACACCTATGGGTGAGGAGAAGTTTTTCCTGTCTACTTTCATGGTTGTATCCATCTGATGTTGCTATTGCATGGAGGAACAATTCGCAGGGGTCATGTATGTGGCGATGATCTTCCCCTTACATTGGCAGCAAACTAAGTAGAAAATCAATTTCCTAGTCTGGAAGATGAGCTTGCTGCCTTTCTTACAGTGATCACAAAGGTGGTGGTAGGTCGGGCTACCTCTGGTATCCTGTATAATGAATTACCCAAAGTATTAATAGAGGTGCAAGGCCTTGAATCATATATATACTGTCGCCTCCATAGGTATAGTTGGCCTAATAGTACATCGTAAACATCAAGAGGTGAAACATCACGCAATAACTCATATGTTATGGGCTGGATGTTCTAGGGAAGGCGGCACTGCTGGCAGACTTAGAGATCTCGTCCTTAGTGAAGCCACCTGATACTACATGGTTATGGGTGTGGTGTAGTCCACAGACCCAACTGCTTCATGACCTCTACTAAAATGAGTTTCTTTGCGCATCCACTGTCGACAATGAATTGTAGCGGCAAAATATCCACCGACATCTATGAGTTGAAAAGATGTTCCACCTCCTCTCGATCTTTGGGCTCGTTATTCTAGATCTTGGTAGTGGCAATAGTCAAGCCAAGCTCTGCATCAATAATCTACTTTGATTTTCCATTCCCCTTATCAGGGTCTGACTCAGGGTCGAAACATGCATCAGATTTTGAAGCCTTCAACTTAGCCACCAACGGCTACTTGGTCTGACACTCGTGTTGTCAGTGGGGATCTTATGGAACTCACACCACTTTCTCGTGTCCTTCTTCGACTTTGTGGTGTTGTTATTTTCTTGTGGCTTGGACGGGTTGCCTTAGGTTACCCCATCTTAGCTTTGTCCTTGGTTCTGTAATTTGGGGAAACCTTTCCCTTGCTTCAAATTTGTAGATCCAAAGTCTCGCTTCTTCTATTTAAACTTCTGCTCAATTTTGACAACGTATTGGTATGTCGTGCCGAGAGAGGAGATATTTAGGAACTCCATCTCTTCCAAGATGTATCTATGTAGGTAGTCATGGTATTTGAGTACCAAATGTAGTTTAGAATCCTTAATACCCAACTGTGTGCGAAGGGTATGAAAAATGTTGGTGAACTCTGGCACATCCTCGTCCTTTCCCTTGCACAGCATGGTCCACTTTATGTATTTTTCTTCATATCTTTTGACAGGGTAGTACTACTCCTTGATGGCATCCAAGAATGAATTCCAAGTGGGTGTGACTAAAAATAATGAGTCTGTGCTTTCATCCCTTTTCTCGTAGTAGGTTTCCCAATAGTCCTTAGGGTGGGAGGCTCCTTTCAGAAGAGTGAAAATAATATTTTCCCAACTAGAAGATCATGAAAAGAGAAATAAACCTCCAGTAAATTTAACAATTTATCTATAGCCTCTATGTCTATTTGACCCTCAAGGATGGGGATTTCAAAATTAATTTGTACCTTAGAGGGTGTGGCATTTCCAGGGTAGTATTGGAAACCGATGCATTGCCTCTGGGCAGCCACTAAAGGATCTCGAAAAAGATGTCCATCATCACTTACCCATTTTGCTCGAGGGCTTCCTCGAGCAATATTTTGGTAGGATCTTCTTTCCCCTTATCTTTCTTTTCATCGTCCATGTTGGGTGTGGAGCCTAATTATCTTCTGTATTCAAAGGTTTCGGTCAAATGTATACCCCAGGAAGATTGTACACCCCTCCACGTGGGGAGGGGGGTGGGGGCGTGGTGCGTGGGGAACTTGTCCCCCCCATGAGGTTTCGGGGTGGTTGATACCCCCCTGCTAGGGGTCCAAGGGCTAGTAGTCCCCTAGCGGGGTTCGGGGGCAGTGCCCCCGAAGCTAAAAATAGATTTTAAATTCCCTTTTAAAAGCCTAGTAATTTCTAGTCAATTTGGGCCATTCATTAGGTGGATGATATGATGGTAGAATTTATGTTTAATTTAGGGTTTTTCCCTTAGAAGGCAACCCCTCGCTATATACGAGGGAATTTTATTGCTTCTATATAGATTTGTATTCTAAGTGAGGAAGAGAGATGAGATTGAGAGAGAAGAGGGAGTTACAGCAGATCTGATGTAGTTTGTATCTCTTTAGTTTGCTAGATAATATAATAAAAGAAGGAATGGTTGTTTCTTTGTGGACGTAGCCCAAACTTTGTGAACTATGTATATGTGTGTCTCTCTTGTTTTATGTGTTTTTTTTGTTTACATTTCTACAATAATTTATGTGTTCCATTGCTCTGTAGTATATAATTTTCTAACACACCATGAGAGGCCGTCGGGATTTACAAGGTTGGTCTTGCAAAGGTTTGACCAATTCAAGCCCTAACTCCTTATATACTGACCTCGTTGGGGACATGCAAAGAAAAACAGATAAATTGCAGACAACTCTGATACTACTGATCTAGATTTAAACAACAAGAAAACGAAATATAGAGATAACCATAAATACATAGATGGAATGGAAATAATACTTCATTTCATTAATGCAAAGTATTGAAATATTCTTACAAACAAAAATGGAAATAGACCAGCTAAGGTGATGGTAGCTTATCTCTGAGAAGAGATGTGGTAGCTACATTCCCCAGAACTGTGTTACGAAGCATATTGAAGGCATATTTATTTTTTAGAATCATTCGAAAACCATAAAAATCCAAAAACCTAACCCTAAGAGATGAAACGCCAAACTATGTGCCCCATTTTGCGTAAATTGGTACATCAACTTCCTAGGGTAGTAGCTTTGGCATATGATCTTCATTTCACCCACACCATAGCTCGTTAGAAAGAACTCTCGGAGTATTACAACTTTGGGAAGAGAAACATCACACCATGCACCCATTTTATTCCCATATTTCCCAAAAAAATGTCATTTAGGGCCTCAAAATGGCTCCAAAAGTTTAGGACCTGAAAAACTGCTAAAAATAGTAAATTATGCTACCAATTAAGGAAACTAAAAAACTAAAAGAGAGAGTTGTGGCTGTCAACATGGGATAGGCTGGTGGCCACCAATATCCACCTGGATAAAATACAATGATGTATTATTTTCATTCCATAATGAAATTTCAAATTTATTTAGGAACTACAAACTTTGATGTTTTGCAGCTACTAGTAACATTGATCTTATTATAGGAAGTGTATGACTACTTCAACGTAAATAATTATCTTTCCATTATGCAATCCAATTTTTTTTAGTTAACAAGGATGATTAGGATTTATTTCTAAAATATTCACCTTGAATGCAGCAGGAAACCAAGAAATTTTTTACAAGCGGTACGAATAGCTTATCTATTTTAAGTAAATATTTAATGGAGATTCAAAAATTTCTTCTACATGTGTACCCTCATAATAAATGAAACAAAATATATTGAAACTATAGATTCTATTTTTTTTCCACAAACTAGAAAATATTTGCATTACATTGTCATGGAATAGCTATGCACATTAGTGAATATTTTCTTAAAGGTTCCATTTGGCACGATGTTAATTGTTTGGCATTCCACATATACATTTATCTAGGCTTGTAAATATAAATATTGGTGGTAGTACCAATCCATTTTCTCTTCTAATTTATTTAATTATTCCTTTTTCTTCAAGAATTATTCATTGAGGAAGAGGATGTACATAGACTTCTGGTTCACCTATTGTTTAATTTCAGTGATCGTTGAATTCCCTTCAATTGAGTAGTGAGGGAAAGGTAGGCATCAATATGCCCCCCAAATCCTAAGGGATGTGTATCTTGATTCACCATGTCTCCCCAATGAGCTAAATATAAATCTCATGATGCCATAATCTCTATTGGGTGAGTTAAAGAAAAGAGAACAAATGTAGAGGATGAAACATAGACTTGTTTCAAAGATGCAAGGGTTCCGTGCCTTGATGTATCGACGCAATAAGTCGCTTGATGTGTTATTTCCTCTTTGAGAATAGAGATGAAATATATCATATTCTAGTGAGAATGAAGAGCCCATATTATGTAGGCCTTTCCCCATCCCAAAGAGAGAAATTTATGGGCACTCCCAACTAGTTTTTGGGGATATTAACCTCTTCCACTAAAACAGACAACGTTGAGCCAACCCACCAAATTGAGAACCTATTATAATTCAATGCTTATTTTATCAAGAGGATAGGCATGCACCTTCACAACCAAGGGGTTTAGATTCAACCCACTAAGCACAAACAGATCAACCGAAAGATTGAAATGTAACAAGACAAACAAACACCAGAGAAATCATGGTAAAAGTCCTACATTCAAGTCTATTTATTTTGATTTCTTGTATTGTGAAAACTTTGATCTTATTTACACCTTCCCCACTCATACGTTTCTTCCATGAGTGCCTCATCTATGCAAGCTCAATCCCTTTCTTTAAGATATCTTTTATTCCTCCTCATCTTGATTATGATTAGTAAAAACACATTTAGAATAGAGACCAAGGCATGAAAAGAGATCCAATTCTGGCATCTATATGTCCTTTTAGCTTTTATGTCATTAGCTAGTGAAATGTCTTACTAATGATGTATTCATTCATTCTGTGATGCATGATGCATTTTCAACACCACCATCTAAATGTGATATTGATTAGGAGAGAGATGGAAGAAATTGAAACACAAAGAGGCAACAATGTATATTTTATGGCAATGTGATCCTTGTTTTTGTTTCCAAATTTCCGTTTGGGAAGGCATGCTCCAAAGTGGATGCTAATTTCCTTCACATGATAAATCACCATCACGTTGTGTTATTGATTTCCCATTTTCCTCCTTCTAGCTCACATGTCCTATCATCTTTCAAGTCATCCTCATTTTTCCCTCTCAAGGCATGCAAGTAAGATCTACAAGATAATTCCTTGAAAAAGGCTCTAATTTTGTAACTAATGAGTGATATTTGACTTTTCATCAGATTAGATCCTTTTAAAAGGTGTTGGATGGTAATGAGATAGTCACCAATTATTACTATTGTTGTAGCTTATATTGTGATTTAAGCTTTATTTATAAATTTTATCACAATGTGTGGTCTAAAATAATTAAGGGGGTTCAACCTCAATGAAGCCCTTTATATTTTCTACTCCGCAGGGTCTAAAAGTAATGAGGTACATATCCATTGTCATATATCAAAATCACACAAGGAACAGGTATAAAGGAACTGACCCATGTGATAAATTCATATCGCAATATAATAGTTATATGGAGTGGGTTTCATATATCTATATATATATATATATATATATATATATATATATATATATATATATATATATATATATATATATATATATATATATATATATATATATATATATATATATATATATATATATATCTGCGTGTGTGTGTGTGTATGTGTTAGAAATGTGATTAGATCGCAATCAAAAAAAGTGCAGTAGGTAGTTATATGAACTATTACCATAGGAATCGCCTATCGCCAATTGCGATAAAGGCATATCTTGTAAACTGGGGCAAAGTTTTGAAAAAGGCAGAAAAGGGTATAGTTACATATTTTATATGCATTTCTATTATAAAATTTTATAACATAAATAAGCGCTTAAAAAGCAGGACTCAATATAAATTATATTATGATTTATAACTCCGTAGGGTACTCGATTATAACATAACATTTATGACTTATACCGATTGCGATTTGCAATCATGGGATGGACCCAAAAGCATATATATTATGTTTCATAATTGCGGCAGGTCTGTCATATATCTATATATATATATATATATATATATATATGTATATGTATATATATATATGTATATATATATATATATATATATATATATATATATGTATATGTATATGTATATGTATATGTATATGTATATATATATATATATATATATATATATATATATATATATATATGGAAAGTGTCGATTGCGATGAGTGATGGGTTGGACCCGATATGATATATATTACGTTTTATGGGTCGGTTACGTCTGTCATGCCACAATTTATAAACGATTGAGTTGATATAACATTTGATAGTGCCGATTGTGATTTATGATGAAAATTCAATGGAATATTATATTTCAGATCCGATGGAGTTACTAAATCAGTTAAATTCCTTTTCAGTTCTAGCGCTTTATGTTAATATTGTTATATAAAGGGAAAATCACTATTAAGGTTGAATATGAAGAAAAGGCAATTGGTTTGGTTTTTTGGTGTTCTGGCCAATTAAAATGTATCTGGTACATGCATAAGCTCAGATTTATACAAATATAAGACAATGCATTATGATTATAGTGGATTAAGACATATATAGAATAACTCGACAACAGATTAATAGAGAAAGTCAACAATTATTATCCTCTTCTAAATCCAGTTGTGTTCTATTATTTTATGTTCTTTGAGGTATCTTCAAACCTCTATAAAATTATGTAATAATTTTTAATTCAGATAGTTAGGGAAACGGTGTAGTAATTTGACAGTTTCACAATTGTTTCACAAATGTATAAAAAGAGGAAAACTTACTAAGAAAGGGGTTCAAATTTTTAATAACTTAGATACTAGGCCACTGTATTCTTGATATCATTATTGATTAATGAAAGAATTAGAAGTTTCCATGAGTTGTTGCATATAATTTTGTAAGCTTCTATGTCATGTGTCATGCTACGTTTTCTTGTTTTCAAGAAGAGTAATGAAGCAAGAGGTCTTTATTTGCTTATGTAGATAATGTTAAAATTCCTTAAAAGAGATATCCTAAACTTGAAGCCCTCACTTTCTTTCTAGATTATAGATGATATTCTCTATGACATACCAACATATTTTCTATGATTTAGTCCTCATTATCATAATTCCTCTAAGTTACAGATAGTAGTTTCGGTGAAATATCAATATATTATCTTTAACTTCTCCTTCAAACTTTCTTCATCCATCATTTATATCTAGAAAAAAATGGCATTCTGAGATGCTCTTCTCACACATGTATTAATAGTTAAAGACCAAGCTCTCTAGGTCTTTCATTTGAGAACACAACAAAGAATAACTGATAGTAAACAAATATTTATTAATGTCTTAATCACAATTTCCCCACAACTAGGAAATTGGTTTCTTAAGGAAAAACAACTATTAAGCAAACATTTTGATTATTGTCTATGGAGGCTGAAAAACATCCCATACATCTCCATAAGTTTGTTTGATCTATGGCAAAGACACCAAGCATACTTAACTTCTAGTTTCCCTTTAATATTGATAACAATGCCTCGCCCTCCTACCATCCCTGTGTATTCATTCCAAACATATCAAAGTGTGGAATTCCACAATAGATTTAAAAATCTCATTTAGGATGAACTTACCATGTTATCCTTGTCAATAATCTTGGTTTCCATAGTAACGGAAGGTGTTTGTGGTTCCTTGGTCTCTTTAAGAAAATACCTGTAACATGGCCATTAAATTCTCCTTCTGAAAATTCTTTATATATATGTAACAATCTTAGGTTAAAGTTTCATGTAATAAAGGATAATAAATGAGAAAAGAATAAGGCCAAGGTCATGGGACCCATATTCCAAGTTGAATGTTGGGAAATCACTATAGTAGGCATCACATGTGGTTTTTTATGGATAAGGAAATTGGCAAAGGAATTGGAGAAAGAAAAGAGACAATAATTGGCATTTAATTATGAAAATAAGGAAAAAAATGGAGAAAATGGAGATAAGGACACACAAATTTGAACAGAAAGGAAAATTAGGGTAAAATGAAGGAAAATGAAGAAAAGAGAGGTCGTGATTCGAATTGGATCCTTGAAAATTATCAGAGTTTCTATGACTATTTCAAATTATGTCAGACTCCAAAATCTTGTGAACAACAAGCTATGAAGAAGGCCCTCTAGACAGTGTCAGTTGTAGCCAACATGGAACAACGAGGACCCTCAATCAAAGCGTTCTCATCGTTGGCCCATGGAGACTGTGCAGTGTCACAAACTAGCAAATAGGGAGTCCAGATAATAAAACAGAGGCCATTTTTGGTACACGATTAGCACATATTGCAAGATAAAAACCTCAGATAAGGAAAATCTCTAGCACCTAGTCATGTGAAAAATAAGGAAAACCATTCGGAAATACCCAAACAATCAGAAGGTGGGTCCTGTGCCCAAAACTGGTGGGATATCGCAAGCACTTTAAGTGGTAAGCATGTTTGGCAGAGGACGAAGCGATGCCATACACTGAATGACATGTGTCTGGTAGATGATACAGAAAACTAGTCTCATCACAGGGTAATGGTCGAGTAACTCACCCATTCAATGGCGGAGGTTGCACCCGATGGGAGACTAGATTTGATGGAGGAATAGGCTGAGGCACATGACATTTGGGGTCAAACATAACCAATGTACTGGTGGATGAATCATTTCATGGAATAACCGAAATAACAACCGTTCAAGGAAAAGTTGGCGTTCAGTTCATAAGGGGACAAGTGGCCACCTCTCTGAGAAACATTACATAGTTGTAATGACACAAGTAGGGTATTCTAGCAGATGGAGGTAGGCGATCCAAACAGCCAGAAGAGGAAGAAAATAGTCAAGGGACGGATTGGCTTTAAGCAATGAATAGATAGAGAATAGAAAGGAGGCAAAATAGAGATTGAAGCAAGAAGTAGAGAATATAGAAGTCAAGCTGACCTGCAGAGCTAAGGTAACATCGAGCAGACATAACCGAGAAGGCTTGAGAGGTTCAAGCAATCGCTATGAGGATATCGGTCAGGAACTGAGTACTAGATTAGACTCATCCCATTAAGACCAATTGAAGTCGAGACTCAGTAAGGGGGAGGTTATGTACTCCAGTGGCTTGGGGAATCAAGGTACCACCCTACTGAGCATCATCTGTTACAAGAGACTCAAACTGAGCTCCTCATTATAAAAACTCTACTTAAAGAGACAATAGAAAAGGCCACCACTGAAAGTTGGACCAGGAGATGTAACCCAGGAGGATTGGGTGAACTCCTTATTAAATTGTTGTGTTTTTTTGTGAATTTACTTGCTGTGTTTCTCTTATTGTTTTGAAATGACTGTGTATTTCACAATCTTATTGATCTGTTGCTTAAAGTAACATAGGGATATCCCAATGCATGAGTCTCTAATAGCTACGTTAATTAACTGAGATCATCCATAAGTTATTTTAGATCAAGTGGTATCAAAGCTATAGGTTGTTAAGGTTAGACAAGCTTGTGTTGGATTTAGCTGTTGAATGCTAACTCGATCAAAGCTCAAATTAGGAAAAAGAGAGTTGGTCGAAATTAATCCTGAACTTGGAAGAGTTTATCCTCAAAAGATAATGTCGAAGGAAGCGTTTGTGGGAGCAGACCCTCAATTTATAGATAGTTTCCTGGCCATAAGGTCCATGGTAGAGGAAATGTATAAGGATTTTAGGAAACATAAAGATGAGGATTCATCAAGCTCCAAAAAAGATAAAGGAGAAGAAGATTCTCTCCTCCATGACCACTCAAAAGACAAAGGGAAAGAAGAAAACTTTCTCACACCTCCTAATAGCCCTAAACATAAATAGAAGACATCTTTGATTACACTAGATGCTAAATTTTATTTACCAATATATGATGCAGAGTTGAATGTAGAAAAGCTAGACAATTGGATTAAACAAATTGACGTTTATTGCAGAGCGTAGAGTATTAATTCAGACAAGAGTAAGATTCAACTAGCTAGCCTACTCCTTGGAGGAATTGGCTTGGTTTGGTGGGAAGGCGGGACCCAAGCTGATATGAAGACACATGGTAAGACTTTTTCTGTCTGGAGTGAATTTGTTTCTTCAATCAAAAAGCAGTTCTATCCACTGGCCTACATGTAGGAAGACATGAAGAACTAGCAAAATCTTCAACAATTGAAAGGGAAAAGTGTACAAGGTTACACCCAAGAATTTAGGAAGAGAGCTTTGATTTTAGGAATCTCATTAGACTCACCTGAGACTTTGTTGAAGTACTTCAGTGGTCTACATAGCTACATGAGGCACATTATCCTCATGTTTAATCCCACTACTATAGATGAGGTATCTGTTCAAGCTAGACATCTACAAGCTAGAGGTAAGAATGGAAACCCAGAAGTTGGGGGATCATCCCAACCCACTGAAAGAAAGAGTAAGGAGAAAAGAAAATAGAAATGGAAAGTAAGGAAGGCCAAAACTGTACAAAAAAGAAAGTCTTCATGCACTCACTGTAAGAAGGATGGGCATGATGAAGAGAAATATTGGATTCTGCATCCGGAGATGAGACCTAAGAAGCTTAAGGGCAAGAGGAAGAAGATTGTTGTAGCTATTAAAAAAGATTTGAGGTTAGACTCAAGAGATGAAATAACCATTGCAGCCATAGGTATAAAAGATAAGAATTCTGAAACATCTAATAATAATTCTGGACAATCTACTATTGATGAAAATAATGAGGGAAAAGGACATGAGCCTTTCCATATTTGAGTTATTTCCAAACATCAAAAGATTGATACTTTGTTTGATAGTTGCTCACAAATAAATTTAATTTGTGAAGAAATTGTAAAGAAGTTGGTATCACTAACTACACCTCACAAGAAACCATACCCATTAGGATGGTTAAGTGATAAATCACAACTACGAGTGACTAGACAATGCAAAATGAAGTTTTCTTTTGGGTCAATATTTGTAGATGAGGTTGAGTTAGACATAATTCCTTTGGATATATATGGAATTTTTTTAGGAAGTTGCTACTTTTATGACAGAAAAGATATTTTATATAGAGCTAAGAACAAGTATCTACTCGTTAAATATGGAGTCATATACTTCGTAAGAGCTCACAAGCTCAAGAATAATTATACTCCCATAAACTAACGACAGATGAAATGAATTATAAATTCATGAAAAAAATTTTACTGATGGTTGTAAAGGAAAAGAAACCTAATAAAACCAATGTATTTGAGGGTTGTGATGCTAAAAAATAAGCTAATTTATAAAAATTTGTTTCAAAGCATGATATCTTGCTTCAAGAACCTAAAGTTTTGCCACCCAAAAAGGAAATATTGCATGATTTTAATTTGCAGCAAGATGCTCCATTGCCTAACATTGGAATGTATAGGTTGTCTGCTTTAGAGAATGTAGAAATCAAGAAGCAGGTGCAGGAGTTGGTCGAGAAGGGGTTCATCTGACCTAGAACATCACCATGTGGATCTCCAATCATTTTGGTGAGAAAGAAATATGGCTCGTGGGGAATGTGCATTGATTACCAAGCATTGAATAAGATAACAATAAAAAGTCGCTACCCCCTTCCTCGCATAGATGATCTATTAGAGAAATTGAAAGAAGTTGTTTATTTTTCCAAGTTAGACTTGCATAGTGGATATCATTAGGTCATAGTTGTAGAAAAAGATGCGTGGAGGACTGCTTTCAAGACAAATCAAGGATTACATGAGTGGCTGGTTATGCCTTCTGGCCTAACTAATGCTCCTACTACTTTCATGAGAATAATGAATGATGTACTTAGACCCTTTCTTGATGATTTTGTTATTATGTATCTGGATGACATTTTGATATTTAGCAAAACATGGGAAAAACATTTAAAGCATGTTAAGCATACACTAGATGTTTTAAAGACATAAAACATTTATGTTAAACTATCAAAATGTGAATTTGGCAAAACATCTTTGAATTATTTGGGGCATATAGTAGGGGTGGTGAATTGAAGATAAATCACTATAAGGTGGCAGTCATTGTAAACTAGCCTAAACCCAAATTTACTATAGAATTTAGAAGCTTCTTAGGAGCAGCACAATATTGGAGAAATTTCATTTCTAACTTTTCCTTAATTGCAACTCCCTTACATGCTTTAATAGGATTGGACAAGGTGTTTCAGTGGGGAGGCAAATAGTAGAAAGCCATCGACACCTTGAAAGAAAATATCAGTACAACACTGGTACTAGCACTGGAAGATCTTCAAAGACTGTTTGAGATGAAAACAGATGCTAGTGACTATGCCACGGGAGAAGTGTTGATACAACATGGTAAACCCATATGTTATCAGTCTGAGACATTTAATTCTACAGTAGTTAACTATCCCACATATGATAAGGAATTGTATGCATTAGTACAGAGTGTGAAAAAGTGGAAACATTACTTAATGGGCAAAGAAACAATTATACATATTGATCATCAACCACTTCAATATCTACTCTCCTAAACTAAGTTGCAGCAATCAAGAAACTATAGATGTATGGGTTTTCTACAAGAATTTCATCTAGTCATCAGATACGACACAATAAAGTTGCATATATGTTATATAGACCCATTATAAATGAATCTACTATACTTAAGAATAATTCTGTATTACATGAGAGTTACATTGAACAATATGCTCAAGATATAGACTTTAAAGATGTATATGCAACTTTAAGTCAAGGAAAATGAGAAGAAGAATTGGATTATCATATTAAGGACCGACTCTTATATCATTGTGGGAAGCTATGCATTCCACAAACCGGAAGAGTAAAGATAATTCTAGAAGCACACACTTCTCAATATTAGGTCACTTTGGGGTAAGTAAATCAGTTGCACAGCTGCAAAAAAAATTTATTGGCCAAAAATGAATGAGACAATTTCTAGATATGTAAGGGGGTGTACTATGTGTGCTAAGAGCAAGCACATAGATAGAAACATAGGCTTATACACTCCATTACCAGTTCCTTATCATCCTTGGGAAAGTGTTTCCATGGATTTTGTTGGAGGATTTCCTAAATCTAGGAAAGGTCATGATTATCTTTATGTTGTTGTGGACAGGTTCAACAAAATGTGTATTTTGATACCTTGTAATAAATAGATTACAGCTAAACAAACTGTAGAACTATTCTTTCAACATGTAGGGGTTCATTTTGGATTACCCACTTCCATTATATTTGATCAAGACACCTGATTTGTGGCAAATGTTTGGTTAAGCCTTTGGGAACTGATGGACACCAAACTAAAGAAAAGCACAACTTTCCATCCACAAACTGATGGCCAGACAGAAGTAGTCAACAGGATAGTGATCTAATTACTCAAGGGATATTGCAGTAAGCATCCTAATCATTGGGATGAACATTTGTGTTATGTGCAGCATGCTTACAACTGATCCAAACATTATTTTAAACAGAGCTCTCCTTTCAAGACCTATTTTGGTTTCACACAAAGGTCTCCCTTGGATCCTGTCTTTGGTAAGGACACAACAGTTGAGGGACGTAATGATGTGGACAAGGGGACTAGGTTCATTGAAAAAATCCAAGATATCAATCAGGTAGTACATGAGTAGCTAGAAAAAAGTCAGGCAAAATACAATGCAAGGCATGACAAGCATCGAATGGAGCATAGTTTCCAAGTTGGTGATCAAGTATGGCTATATATCAGCAAGGACAGGATGTAAGGTGAAGGTAAAAAGTTGAAACCAATAAGGTATGGATCTTTTAGGATCCTTGAGAAAATTGGTGAGAATGATTTATGCCTTCATCTACCATCTTATATTCACATCTACTCAGTCGTGAATGTAGACAACTTGAGACTATTTGAACCTTCATTAATTGAAGATCCTGAAGAACAGAGTCAATTGCCTTCTATTGATGACCTACTACCTGAATATCTTAATGAATTGCAGCAAGACACTATTCTAGACTCGAAGGTAAGAATGATGTGTACAGGAGATGTTGAGTACCTTAGAATTGGGCTGAGGGGTTCAAAGGGGAGCAGTGAAAAATGGATAGATATTGGATAGTTGAGAAAGTTGTATCCTCACTTGAAGCTTGAAAACCAACTTTTGGTGTCCAAAAATTCTTTTAGTGGGAAGGTCGTGATCCGAATTGGATCCATGAAAATTATTATAGTTTTTATGAATGTTTCAAATTATGTCAGACTCGAAAATCTTGTGAATAATGAGCTATCTGGAAGGACATATAGACAGTGGTAGTTGTAGCCAACATGAAATAAAGAGGATCCTCGGTCAAAGTGTGCTAACTATTGGCACATGGAGATAGCACAGTGGCACAAACTAGAAAATAGGGAGTCCAAATCAGAAAACAAAGGCTGTTTCTGATACACGATTAGTGCAAAGTGCTAATCGTGTATCACAGGATAAAAAACTCAGAGAAGGAAAAGCCTGGGCACCTTGTCATGTGAAAAATAGGGAAAACTGTGCAGAAATACCCAAACCATTAGAAGGCAGGTCCTGTGCCATAAACCTGCATGATATTGCAAGAACTTTAACCGGTAAGTGAGTTTGGCAGATGACTAAGCGATTCCATACACTAAATGACGTGTGTCTAATGGATGAGAGAGAAAACCACTCTCATCATAGGGTAACAGTCGAGAAACTCACCCATGCGATAAAAGCGATGACCATATGATGTGGAGGCCCCATATGAACGGTAGAGGTTGCACAAAATTTGAGACTGGATTTGATGAAAGAATAGGCTGAGGCATATGAAATTTGGGGTTCGACATGAGTAATGAGCTGGCGGATCAATTATTTCACTGAATAACTGAAGTAACAACCATTTGAGGAAAATTTGGCACCTAGTTTGTAAGGGGGACAAGTGGCCACCACTCTATGAAATGTTACACAGTGGAGATGACACAGAAGCAGGGAATTCTAGCAAACAAAGGCAGGTGATCTGAAGAGCCCGAAGAGGAAGTGAACAGTCAAGGGATGGATTGGCTTTAATCCACGAACATACAGATAATAGAAAGGGGATTGAATAGAGAGTGAAACAAGAAGCAGATAATAGAGAAGTCAAGCTGACCTATAGAGCTAAGGCAACATTGAGCAGACAGAACCGAGAAGGATTGAGAGGTTCAAGCAATCCATGTGAGGATATTGGTAGGGAACTGAGTACCAGATTGGACTCATCCCATTAAGACCAATTGAGGTTGAGACTTGGTAAGGGGGAGTCTATGACCTCAATGGCTTGGGGAATCCAACTACCACCCTACTAAGCATCATTCGTTATAGGAGACTCAAATTGAGATCCTCATTGTTAAAAATCTACTTAAAGACACAATAGAAAAGGCCACCACTGAAAGCGAGACCAAGAGACGTATCCCAAGAGGAGTGGGTGAACTCCTTATTAAATTGTTGTGTTTTTGTGTTGAATTTACTTGCTGTGTTTCTCTTACTATTTTCTAATGCATGTGTATTTCACAATATTATCGATCTGTTGCTTAAACTAACATAGGCATATATGAGTCTATAATACCGACATTAATTATTTGAGATCATACATAAGTGATTTTAGATCAATCAATGATAAAAATTCATGAAAAAAACAATTCACAACTTTTGTCAGTTTTAGCTTTGGCTCTTTTAGAATTGTTGTAATAAATTTAACCTTTAAATATACTAAACATGTAGAATATGCCCAAGAAGTATTAGTATCAGTCTGAGAATAGAAATACAAATGATTCTTTATTAATATCAAAAACCTAGAGGAACGAAAACAACACACAATCATTCCTTAAGGAAGGAGAACACTCCACAAGTCATATTTTTGTCAATGGAATAATACTTGACATGTCTCACTGAATATTATGTAGCCTCTATATAGGCTTCATACATACACTAGCATGGGTAATTACCATGCGTATATCAATACTATACATCCATTAGAATGGGCTCACCATATTGTTCCATAAATACTTGTGGTCCCTTGAATAATGTGGATTAACCAATTTATTTATTAAATATGGCCCATTATATTAGCAGAACACATTATTACCTTCAGTACGTCCATTTGTACAACATATGATACCCCTAGGTATACTACTTTCCACCTCCCTCAAAGATGTTTCATCCCGAAAACATTATAGGAACACAAATAATAATATCTACTTAAAAGAGTAGTACATTGGTACCATGCATGTGAATCTAACCATTCGAGAGAAAGTTGAGCGCTTGATCTAGCTAGTGCCTCACTTGCTTGAGATCAAAGATCATCCTGGTGGTTCCTTTGTGTTGATGTGATGTGGGTGGATCATCAAACATATTTAGTTGTCATCCTGGGGTTGTTGTCCTTATTGATAATTCATTGTCGCCTCATTGATTTTTGTCTTGCTAGGTGATCTGTGTTGTGATATGCTAAAACTTTAACTGATGGAATATTTTTCGTTAAGTCCTCTACTATTGGTGTCTGAGTTATGTCTAGGGAGATTTTTGGCACCAACACTATTGGTGCCTGAGTGGTGTTTGATTCTTTTTCTAGTACTGGGTTTGATGTATGTACTTGGTTAGCAACCATCAAAGGCTCATCATCTCATGTGTCAATGTTGTTATAGCTCTGTGCTTCTACCTCCAAATCCTTTGTTTGGGCCTCAATGGAAATATCTTGCTACGTAATTTTCTTCTTTTTATATGATAGCTTCATGCATTTATTCTTCCCATTAACATTGACAGTACCCACATATTCTGTCCAATGGTATCCGGAAACAGCATCCATATTTTTCATGTCTGAAGTATAAAAATTAGAATGCAACACATAATTATCCATATAAATCTTCAAATATGTATAAATTTAACATCCTCGTTACCAATATGTGTTTTGGAAATATGTTTTTATAAAACTTGCAATTTTTTTTCCAAATTAACATTGATTAAATTATGCTTGTAGCTAGGAATGGTAGGCATTATGATGTTCCCTTTTTGAATACATCCATGAACTTGTAATATGAAAATATTAGTAGAAAATAAGTCTTTATGGCTCTTATTTTCCTTCTTTTTGGCCTGATACCACTTGTTCAAAAGGACATTTTGAACCTCTTCATCGGTTAGTGCCCTATATGTTCATATTTAAAAGATTTTCACCATATGGAACCCTCAATCTTGAAATCACACTATGGCCCATAACACCAAGTTATTGGGAATTTTCAGTTCATATATGTTATATATTCTTCAATAGTAGGACCAGCATATTTTGTTGTAAAAAAGAGCTGAGTAGAACCCATGAAGTAGAATGATGGTTTTGAAAAAATTACCTACTTTGTACGGTAAATTTTAAAATGTACATAACTCAGTAAATATGTATATAAATCCTTGTTATAAACTATTTTAGGAAATCAAATGTCCATTGTTCATCTTATCATGTGTTTGAAATCATGATCTAGGAACTTTGGAAAATCATATTTTGACTACAATTATACCACCGTCACAATAAATTATGAAAAGGAGTTGATTGTAAATCAATGATGTCTTGCTCATGCTACCTCCAATTCAACAAATTTTGTTTTTATTTGGGTGATTTTTGAAGAGGATCTAATATCTATAATATGTTTTTGCAAATTCAGCGCAAAAAATTGCAAAAATTTATTGTAGAGTTGTCATCCAAGAATTGTTGTATGAAAACTTCATAGTAACTCATTTTAAATTAGTGATATTTACCTCATTCAGACTCCAATTCGACTAATTTTTTTTTTTAAATTAAGTATGTTTTTGCAAGGAATTCATACATTTTATTTATTTTCGAAAATTTTACATGAAAATTTTCATATCGTATTTTCAAAGTCGACGCCCCAAAAATTCTTGCAAAATAAAAACAAATATATACGTGTTTTTCCCAAGAAAGAGATTTGATACAACTTGTAATAGATGTAAAATGTAAATATCTTAAACATGCAAGGCATGTCCAAGGAATATAAATATAAGGCCATAAATATAAAATAGAAATACTTCTCTTTATTAATCATACCATTGAGGTAAGGTAACACTAGAACTACTCCTTATGGAAGGAGATCCCTCCACAAGCTAATGTCTGTCAATAGAAAAAAATACTTGTCAATATCAATGGGAAGTCTTTATCCTTTATATAGGCTTCACACATATGATACTATGGTTCTCTAAATACCATACATCTAATACAATGGCTTGATCACATTATTCCTTAACTTCCTGTGGTCCCTTCCATAATATGGGTTAATCTATTTATTTATTAAATATGAACCACCACATTATTACATTATTCCCCTTCTTATCTCCCTCTATACCCCATAATATACCCCCTAGGTATACTATATTCCACCCCTAATATTCTACAATATAGTATATTTCCATCAATAACTAGGTAGAGCCCAAGGAGGCCCAAGCAGAAAATATTGTAGGTACTAACGCATCAGATGAGGAATCCATCATTGAAGTAATTGTTTGTATCCCATAGTTCCAATGATCAAATTTACTCATTCATATTTCTTATAGAGACTTAGGTCAAATTATTAATTTTTCAAATAAAATTTGACTTTCTTGGTTGTAAAATGGGCCAAAGTAATTTGTCTAGGTATCATTTCTACTCCCTCCACTTTTTCAAGGTTACCATAACCCATCATGGTCATGTCATCATCCTCTGTCCCAGGACATCAAATGTCCTAGGCCTTCAAAAGAGTTAATGTGTCATCATGTAAGTCATTTTCTAGGATTCACCTTTGATCATTATCATTATATCAGCCATCAAAAGTGAACAAGGGACTCATGTCATCATTTTTATCACTGCAATGGGAGTTACCAAATTAGGTAATACAGTGAAATAAGGTAACATTTCATTTTGAAGAAAGAATGTTGCAGTCATATCAGTCAATAGTCATTCTTTCAAAAGTACATATGACGTCATGAGCCAAAATCTATTTTTTGAGTTATAAAGGAGAAATAAAACATTCCAATACATCATTATATCCTTACAAGTCTTCAAGAGCTACTCTCAAACATTTTGAGACTTTCCACAACCATGAGAAGTTCAAATTCCATCATCAATCGCTTATTCACAAGCTTGTTGTCCTTGTGATGTGTTTCTGGAACGATTGGTAAACCTTTGTTTTGGAGGCATAAGGAGGGAAATAACAAGTGAAAACCTCATTAAAGAGCTTCAAACATCTTAAAACAACTAAGTGGGACACTTAAAAACCCTTGATTTAGTAAATCTCTTCAGAAAATTGATAAAATCATTGCCTAGGGTTTTTTGCTGCTCTTTTGTAGTTTTATTGGTTTTTCTTCACTTGACAAATAATTTTCCTAGTCTATATGTTTATGTTGGCATTATGATACAAGTTTTCTCCTCGATGGAAACTCACTCAGATGAAATATTACATTACAACAGGTTATAAACAAAGAATTACATATCAAACTACATAGAATGAAGAAAGAGAGGTATATGAAGGCTCACGTTGACCAAGATGTGTATACACGCAGTTTCACTGTATACAAGTCACATATACGTACATACGCACATTAACAGAAGGAAAAGTGTGTATATCTTGGAAAAATATGTTTTAGTACGAGGAATTTGGTCCATGGTATTTTGATCCATGGTATTGGTCAATGGTATCTAGTCTGGGTTACTTACCCTAAGTATTTGGTCCAAGGTATTGGTCCTAAGTGGTTTTGGTTAATGTATTGAGAAAGGCGTAAGACTATATAAGGAGGGGAAGATCATTAGGCCATGCATGAAAGAATTGAATATCTGATGAAGTGTGAGATCTAGTATGCAAGTTATGGGTTTGTGATGCTTTGCGTGATATGAACTAAGGATGCACCTATGTGAATGATGATGGATGATGGATCGAGATCTTAAGGCTTGGAATGTATTATCATTATGTGGTTTTATCATGGATAGTATAGATATAAATACTAGTGCATGTTTTATTGTGAAAATTTTATCACCTAGGTATGACTGAATTCTGAAATAGCTATGAAGTTTTTAAATTAGTATTTGCAAATCTGTACGTGAGTTTTCTTTGGTAAAAGCACATACAGACACTAGTTTGGCTCATCAAAATATCATGCATATTATGAAATATGAAATCTGAATTTGCAGTTGGTTCTAGTGGTTGTTGCAGAGTTATGGGCTCTCCTCTATGTTCTAGTAAGTGTGTTTGATGATAGGCCTTCAGTGAGTTGGTTGTGGGTGATTCAGAGATTGATGTTTGAGTTTCAATGATTGGTTAATTCAATGGTTGTATTGTAGTGGTGATTGACTTTGAGCTTCAATGTTGTTGATGGGTCAGGTATGAAAATTCGATGAAACGTGGCCTTCAGATTATGGTATTGTGTTCCAAGAGTATCTAGTCTGAAAATTTATGAAACGTGGTCCCTGGAGGAAGAGAGAAGGTCATAGCCTTCTATAGGCTAGTGTTTATGTACTAGTAAATATATCGGCCACTACAAGAGCTAGGGTGTTGGTGCTCCCTTCAAGTAGTAGCTAGAAAATGAGTGAAGGTTGGAGCCTTCAGTAGGCCGATGCCTATGTACTAGTAAAGAGATCAGCTAGTACAAGAGCTAGGGGTTGTAGCTCCCATCCAATAGAAGCTAGAGAATGAGGAAAGGTTGTAGCCTTTTGTAGGTCGGTTCCAGCGTACTATTATGAGTCTGCACCAGTACAAGATTGTAAATTGTTTTTCTTATATTAAAAAGAAGACAGTAGTAGGTGGCTTTTGTCCCACATTGGGTTTCCACCTAAAATCTTGATGTTCATGTGTGTTTCTTATATGTGATAGTTTTTTCTGGGATTACTACAAATGGTTACTATTTATATGGTTAATAACGTACTAATGCATTGATTAAATATCAATGTATGATGAATTAACAGAATGATAACTTTGTTGGATATATTTTTGTTGCATTAAACACAAAGGTGTGTACACGCGAGTTACCTTAATTGAAGTAGCGTATATGAATTTGAGTATGAAAAGAAATTATCATTGATTTGACTAATACTAATTCACTCTCCCCCCCCCCCCCCCCCCTCTTAGTATTATTTCCAACAATAGGTATTAGAGAAGGTCCTTTGGTAGAAGCTTGATCGCTTGAAGGAGATCTGTAGAAACAATAGGAAAAAAGCTAAAGAAGAAAGTGCCTCAGAAGAAGAACATAACTCAAAAGAATAGTGACAACAGGAGACATAATTAGCTATTAGGTGGAAGCATGTATTCAAATTTTGAATCACCTTACATTAAAGATAACAAGCAAATGAAGGATGAGGTACAAATCTTTAGTATTCGAGTGATATCTTTCTTTGTTCATGCAATATTGGAGACAATGGAAGTGATCGTGAAACAAACATAGAGATAGAAGTTAAAAGGGTCGCAAATAAAATCAAAGATAAATAAGATATATTTAACAAAATGGAGTGTGCCTTCAAAGAAAAAGTGACTAGATTAAAAGCTCAGTTGGAGGAAGGAATCGAAGTAAGGAAGTAGTACAAGGGAAAGGAAGATCAATGTCAAAAGCTGTAGAGTGAAGTGACAACTTTAAGAAATCAAAAAAGTTATGAGAGTATAACAATCGAGAGAATTAAGGATAGATCCAGTTACTATGTAAGTCTTGAAGCTAAGATTCTCTCTCTAATAGAAGATCTTGAAAATAAGCAGAATAAAGAACTACCTTAAGCAGATGAAGAACAAGAAAATGAGATTCTCAAATTAAGGCAACAAGTGGAAGAAGGAAGAAATTTTGAAGAAGTCTTGAAGAAGCAATATCTGGAAAAGGAAGAGAAATATCAGGTTCAGGTAAATATCTTAAAATGTAAATCAGAAGAAAAGGATAAATTCTTATGATTTGAAAGCAATACTAAGATTTTGGATAATATTCTTAGTATTCAAAGGTATCCTAGCATCAAAATTGGTCTTGGTTTTCATAAATATGTCAAAGGTGAATCTAGTTGACAAGGTGAGGCAAGGAACTCTAATGTAAAATCTGAAATGCTCAAGAAGGAGATGGGAGGTCAACCCCGTCAACAACCAAGGAAAGAAAGGATTCAAAGAAACTCTTTTACTCCTAACTATGGAAGTGATAGTCGTTTATTTCCTCCAATAGATAATTTTGAATGTTTTATATGTCATAATTTTGGACATGTTGCAGCAAGATGCAGAAGTAGAATGGTTCAAGACCGTCACACAAAAATATCATCAACTTCTAGGTACTTTAAGAGATATTGTTTTTCTTGTAATATGTTTGGTCACAAAGCCATTGACTGCTATAGAAGGAATATGAAACATGTAAGATGCTATGCGTGTAACAAGTTGTGCAGAAGAAAATTTCAGTCACCATACCAAAGGGAGAAATCATCATCACACTTGAAGATATGGAAGGAAAAGGAAGTACAGTCATAAATATGTTGTATAGCAGAGTATATAGACATAACAGACATAGAGGGCACTGAAAGTGTGAAACTTAAATCTTCTAAATCTCATACACAAGTTTCATGAAGACAAGTTGCATATATACACGAGTTCGAAGCTCCATAGTCACGTATATGTGGTTTGAAGAAAAATGCAGTGGGAGAAACTCAAAAATACTGATTTGATATGATTCAGACAATTGTTAGATATCTTTTATGACCTAATGATAGAAGGCTACAATTTGTGGATGTTATTTAGAAGAGCTTTTTATCATCACAAGTTGTTGATAATTTGATGATGATGCTTTGATACTTCTTACTATTATGTGCATGATCAAATATGATAGTGAACAAGTGGAACAGGTTCAAGGGGAGAAAATGATATGCTTCTAGTAAAGCATTGTTGGCATTATGGTTAGAAGTGATGATCCTTATGTGGCTAAATGATATATCTTGCTATGCGAAAATCTCGGATGATACTTGGGGATCGCATTATTGGCATTCAGATCAGATTCATGGATGATTACTTAAGTTGCATATTATTGTTCGTTGGCCAAGATAATGGTGTTATTGCAGGTTACAGGGCTGGATGCTATTGATAGATGTTGATGGTGTAGATCACATATGGTGTACAATAGTTGTTGATGACTATCACAGTGTTGTTTAGATTTCTGGTCTTTGTTATAAAAATCATGTATATCATTTGATGTAAAGGTCACGCAAAGACATAATTTATAACCCCACTTTGCATGGGAAGGATGATGTAATAATTTCTATTTCAGTCATGTATAAAAATTTAGTATATCCCCACTTGGTTGGGTGGATGAGTCAAAATTGGTATATCCCCACTTAGTTGGGAAATTGATGTATGTATAAGTCATTAGTGATAGGAATGTCATACTCACTTAGTTGAGTTGTAGAGTCATGTTATTCTTTTGAAAAACAATTTGCAGAATTTGCATGTGCTTAAGGGGAGCATGGATGATTTAGTACATTTTAACATATACAAAGGGGGAGCTCAGTAAGTTATTTCAGCATGTACTCAGGGGGAGCATGGACAACAAAATGTACATCAAAATGGGAGAATATCTTCATATGCCCTTTGCCCTTGATATCTAAGGGGGAGAGTGACTTGGTGTTCTTGTTGCCATCAAGTTCAAAGGGGGAGATTGTTGGCATTATGATATAGGTGTTTCCCTTTATGGAAACTCACTCATATGAAAGATTACAGTAAAATAGGTTAACAACAAAGAATTATAGATCAGATTACACAGAATGAAGAAAGAGAGGTATACATAGGTTCACCTTAACCAAGATGTTTATACACACAGGTTCACTGTACAAAAGTCGGGTATACGTACACACACACTTTCACAGAAGGAAAAGCACGTATATCTTGGAAAACTAAGTTTTGGTCTTAGGCATTTGGTCCATGGTATTTTGATCCATGGTATTAGTCCATGGTATCTGGTCTCAGGTATTGACCCTAGGTATTTGGTCCAAGGTTTTAGTCCTAAGTGATTTTGGCTAATGGTATTGAGAAAAGCCTAAAAATATATAAGGAGGAGAAGATCATTAGGCGAAGAGTGCAAGAATTGAATATCTGATGAAGTGTGAGATCCAATATGCAAGTTATGGGTTTCTGATGCTTTTCTTGATCTGAATGAAGGATGCACCTATGTGGATGATGATGGATGATTGATCGGGATCTTAAGGCTTGGAATGTATTCTCATTATGTGGTTTAATCATGGATAGTCTAGATATAAATACTGGCGCATGTTTTATTGTGCAAATGTTATGATCTGGGTGTGACTGAATTCTGAAATAGTTGTGAAGTTTTTAAATTAGTATTTTCATATCTATACACGAGTTTTCTTTGTTAAAATTACATACAGATGATAGTTCAGCTCATTAAAGTAGCATGTACATTATGAAATATGATAACAGAATTTGCAGTTGGTTCTAGTAGTTGTTGTAGAGTTCTGGGTTCTTCTCTATGTTCTGGTAAGTGTGTTTTGATGATAGGCCATCAGTGAGATAGTTTTGGGTGATTCACAGATTGATGATTGAGTTTCAATGATTCTTTAATGCAGTAGTTGTATTTCAGTGGTGATTGTTTATGAGCTTCAATGTTGTTGATGGGTCCAGTATGAAAATTGGATGAAATGTGGCCTTCAAATTACGATATTGTGTTCCAGGAGTATCCAGTCTGAAAAATTATGAAACATGGTCCCTGGAAAAAGAGAGAAGGTCGTAGTTTTCTATAGGCTAGCACCTATGCACTAGTAAACATATCAGCCAGTATAAGAGCTAGGGGGTTGGTGCTCCCTTCTAGTAGTAGCTGGAAAACAAGTGAAGGTTGGAGCCTTCAATAGGTTGGTGCCTACGTACTAGTAAAGAGATCGGATAGTACAAGAGCTAGGGGTTGTAGCTCCCTTCCAGTAGAAGCTAGAGAACGAGAGAAGTTTGTAGCCTTCCATAGGTGGGTACCTATGTACTCGTATGAGTCTGCACCAGTACAAGATTTTGAATAGGTTTTCTTATATTAAAAAGAAGACAATAGTAGGTGCTTTTTGTCCCACATTGGGTTTCCATCTTAAATCTTGGTGTTTATGTGCATTTCTTATGTGTGATGGTTTGTTCTAGTATTATTGCAAGTGGTTACTATTTATATTGTTAATGACAGATTGTTGCATTGATTAAAGATCAATATATGATGAACTACCTAAGTCATATGTTTGTTGGACATTTGATGGTTGCCTTAAACACAGTTGTGTGTACACGAGAGTTAGTTTAATTAAAGTAGCATATATGAATTTGAGTATGAAAGGAAAATATTTTGATTTGATTAATACTAATTCGCCCCACCTCTTAGTATTATTTCCAACAATAGGCATTAGAGTAGGTACTTTGGTAGAAGCTTGATCGCTTGAAGGAGATATGTAGAAACAATGGGAAAGAAGATAAAGAAAAAAGCGCCTCCGAAGAAGAATACAACTCAAAAGAATAGTGACAACAGGAGAGATAATTGGCCATTAGGTGGAATGAAGTATTCAAATTCTCATTCACCTTAGATTGAATATGAACAAGCAAATGAAGCACCAGGTACAAATGTTTGGTCTTCTAGTGATACCTTTCTTTGGTCATGCAATATTGGAGATATTGGAAGTGATCATGAAAGAAACATAGAGACAGAAGTTAAAACACTCGAAATTAAAATTAGAGATCAAAAAGATCTATTTAAAAAATGGAGTGTGCCTTCAAATAAGAAGTTACTAGATTAAAATCTCAACTAGAGGAAGGAAACAAAGTAAGGAAGTAGTACAAGGAAAAGGAAGATCCATGTAAAAAGGTATAGGGTGAAGTGACATCATTAATAAGTGAAATAAATCATCAAAGTATAACAATTGAGAGACTTAAGGATAGATACAATTACTATGTATGTATTGAAGCTAATATTCTCTCTTTAAAATAACATCTTGAAAATAAGAAAAATAAAGAACTACCTCAAGCAGATGAAGAACAAGAAAATGAGATTCTCAAATTAAGGCAAGAAGTGGAAGAATGAAGAAAGTCTGAAGAAATCCTGAAGAAGCAATATCTAGAAAAGGAAGAGAAATATCAGGTTGAGGTAAATATCTTAAAAGGTAAATTAGAAGAAAAGGATAAATTGTTACGATTTCAAAATAATACTAAGATTTTGGATAATATTCTTAGTATTCAAAGGTCTCCTAGAATCAAAATTGGTCTTGGTTTTCATGAATATGTTGAAGGTGAATCTATCTCACAAGGTGAGGCAACAAACAATAATGAAAAATATGAAATGCTCAACAAGGAGATGGGAGGTCAACCCCATCAACAACCAAGGAAAGAAAGTCTTCAAAGGAAATCTTTTACCCCTAACTGTGGAAGTGATAGTCGGCTATTTCCTCTGATGAAGAATGTTGATGTTTTATACGGCATAATTTTGGACATGTCCTAGCAAGACGCAGAAGTAGAATGGTTCAAGACGATAACATAGTAATATCATCAGCTTCCAGGTACATTAAGGGATTTTTTTTCCTGCAACGAGTTTGGTCACAAATCCATTGATTATTATAGAGGGAATATGAAACATGTAAGATGATATGCGTGTAAAAAGTTTGGACATAAAGCAAAGGAATGTAGAAGAAAATTTTCATCACCATACCAAAGGGAGAAATCATCATCACGCTTGAATATATGGAAGAAAAAGGAAGTACAGTCGGAATATGTGGTATAGCAGAGTATACAAACATAATAGACTCAAAGGGAGCTGAAAGTATGAAAATACAATGTTCTAAATCTCATACACAAGTTTCATGAAGACAAGTCATGTATATATGTGAGTTCAAAGCTGCATAGTCGCGTATATGTGGTTTCAAGAAAAATGCATTCGGAGAAACTCAAAAATATTGATTTGATTTGATTCAAAAAATTATCAGTTATCTTTTCTGACATAATGATATATGGCTACAGTTTGTGGATAATATTTAGTAGAGATTTTGATCCTCACAAGTTGTTGATAAATTTATGATGATGCTTTGATTCTTCTTACTGATATATGCATGATCAAATATGATAGTGAACAAGTGGAAGTGGTTCAGGGCGAGAACATGCTATGCTTCTTGTAAAGTATTGTTGGCATTATGGTTAAAGTGATGATTCTTATGTGGCTAAATGATACATCTTGCTATGTCAAAATCTCAGATGATACTTGGGGTCGCATTGTTGGTATTCAGATCAAATTCATGGATGATTATTTAAGTGGCTTATTATTGTTGGTTGGCCAAGAGAATGATGTTATTGTAGGTTATAGGTCTGGATGTTGTTTAGAGATGCTGATGGTTTATATCATATATGGTGTATGATAGTTGCTGATGACTATCATGGTCTTGTTTAGATTGTTGGTCTTTGTTATAAAAGTAATGTATATCATGTAATGCAAAGTTCATGCAAGACATAATTTGCAACCCCACCTTTCATGGGAAATATGATGTAATAATTTCTATTTCAATCATGTATAAACATTTAGTATATCCCTACTTGGTTGGGTGGATGAGTCAAAACTGGTGTATCCCTGCTTGGTTGGGAGATTGATGCATGTATGAGTCGTTGGTGATAGGAAGGTAATACTCACTCAGTTGAGTTGTAGAGTCATGTTATTCTTTCGAAAAATATTTTTGCAAACTCTACATTTGCTTAAGGTGAGCATGGACGATTTTGTATATCTTGGCATGTACAAAGGGGGAGATCAATAAGATATTTTAGCATGTACTCGGGGGGAGAATGGACAACAAAATGTACGTCAAAAGGGGATAATATCTTTGTTCACCATTTTCCCTTGATGTCAAAGGGGGAGAGTGACTTGGTGTTCTTGTTGCCATCAAGTCCAAAGCGCGAGATTGTTCGCATTATGATACAGGTGTTGTCCTTGATGGAAACTCACTAAGATGAAATATTATAGTACAATAGGTTAACAACAAATAATTATAGATTAGACTACACAGAATGAAGAAAGAGAGGTATACGCAGGTTAACCTTGACCAGGATATGTATACACATAGGCTCACTATATACAAATCGCGTATAATTTCACATTCACTTTCAGAGAAGGATAAGCGTGTATATCTTCGAAAGCTATGTTTTAGTCCAAGGTATTTGGTCCATGGTATTTTGATCCATGGTATTTGGTTCGAGGTATTGACCCTAGGTAGGTATTAGACCTAAGTTGTTTTGGTCCATGGTATTGAGAAAGGCCTAAAACTATATAAGGAGGAGAAGATCATTAGGCCAAGCATGCAAGAATTGTATATTTGATGAAGTGTGAGATCCAATATGTAGGTTATGGGTTTGTGAAGCATTGCTTGAATTGAACTAACGATGCACCTATGTGGATGATGATGGATGATGGATGATGATCTTAAGGCTTGGAATGTATTATGATTATGCAGTTTGATCATGGATAATATAGATATGAATACTGACACATGTTTTATTCTACAAATGTTATGATCTGGGCATGACTGAATCCTGAAATAGTTGTAAAGTTTCTAGGTTAGTATTTGCAGATCTGTATGCACATTTTCTTTTGTAAAAGCACGTATACATCCTGGTTCGGCTCGTCATAGTAGCATGTACATTATCAAATATGATATCTGAATGTACAGTTGGTTCTAGTGGTTGTTGCAGAGTTTTGGGTTCCACTCTGTGTTCTAGTAAGTGTGTTTTGATGATAGGCCCTCCGTGAGTCAGTTGTGGGTGATTCAAATATTGATGATTGAGGTTCAATGATTGGTTAATGAAATGGTTGTATTGGAGCGCTAATTGATTTTGAGGTTCAATGTTGTTGATGGGTCTAGTATGAAAATTGGACGAAATGTGGCCTTCAGATTATGGTGTTGTGTTCCAAGAGTATCTAGTCTGAAAATTTATGAAACATGATCCCTGGAGGAAGAGAGAGGATCATAGCCTCTTGTAGGCTATTTTCTACATACTAGTAAACATATCGGCCAATATAAGAGCCATGGGGTTGGAGCTCCCTTCTAGTAGTAGCTATAAAATGAGTGAATGTTGGAGCCTTCAGTAGGCTAGCGCCTACATGTTAGTAAAGAGATCAGCTAGTACAAGAGATAGGAGGTTGTAGCTCCCTTCTAGTAGAAGCTGGAGAATGAGAGAAGGTTATAGCCTTCTGCAAGTGGGTGCCTGCATACTCGTATGATTATGCACCAATACAATATTGTAAACCAGTTTTCTTATATTAAAAAGAAGACATTAGCAGGTGGTTTTTGTCCCTCATTTGGTTTCCACCTTAAATCTTGGTGTTCATGTGTGTTTCTTATGTGTGGTTGTTTGTTCTGGTATCACTGCACATGGTTACTATTTATAAGGTTAATGAAGTACTAATGAACTGATTAAAGATCAATATATGATGAATTAACTGAATGATAAGTTTGTTGGATATATGTTGGTTGCCTTAAACACAGTTGCGTGTACATGTGAGTTACCTTAATTGAATTAGGATATATGAATTTGAGTAATACCTTAATTGAAAAGAAAAGATTATTGATTTGACTAATACTGATTCACCCCCCCCCCTCTTAGTTTTATTTCCAACAGTTTATACATCCCAAATATCCCTCATTAGATGCTCCCCACCATAACCCTTACTCAATTTCAGTAATTTCATCATTTTCTCACACAACCCTAGCTAGTTGTTGCGCTTCTAGACTAGGAGTGTGTTTTCCCTCTTTTACCCTCTTTCCCTCACTCAAATTGTGGAATTACACTTTAATTTTCTTCCTAATACACTTCGCTTCTCCGCATAATTTCCCCAGAAATTATATTATCCCCCTTCCCCTTCATTCCCTCTCCTCAAATTATTGTGCTTTTAGCTCTGTTTTGCTCTCCTCCGGAAACAGAACTATATCTTGCACAAATCAGAAAGTATTTTTGAGCACTGGTGGATTTTAAAAAAATTGGAAAGTATTTTTGAACACTAGATGATTTTTTGGTTCATGTCATACCCAAAAGCCATAACCTCTCTCAATTTTTTAATATACTTTATGACCTGGGAGATATGCCCAACATACAAGTTGGTACAAGAGAGTCAATGCACTTTTAACTCTGTTTTTGGTCATCCTCGTCAAAAGAGGTTTCTGAGCAAATGAAGTTGAATTTTGGAAAAAAAATAAGGTTACTTTAAAGTACCAAATAAATCACAATAGCCTCCTTATTTTCTACACAGGTATCATACATTGTGAGATATTTAACATGATTGGAGCCCTATTTCAGAATATCAAATTTTCCATTTTTTCTTGGTTGTTTTAGCCATTAGTTTGATGGATTCCGATAACATGAAAATGAATTTTAAAACAATGAGAGAGGATTTTATTAAAAAAAATATTATATAAGAAAATATCTTACATTTTTGTAACAAGTATTATGGTAAAATAGGTATCACTCAATATTTGATCCCTACTTTTACAAAACAATGCTGAAATTTGACCCTACAAAAACGCAACAAGTACTTATTGCAATTTTTCCCAAGAGGTCTAAATGCACAATTTCAAGCATGTGTATATTTCTAATGATGAAAATATTTCATCAAAGTACATTTGGAATCTTGGAGATTCATATATTTTAAGAATTTGACAAAATAGTGCCTACTTTTAACCTTTCTCGCACTATTTCAGGCCACTCATTATGCTTTTGGGACAATTTGACTTCAAGGAATTTTTAAGGCTGTTTGGAGGAGGTATTTGTAGTTGTTTATGAATCCATGGTGTAATATACATAATAATATTTCCAACCATGCCTTTTTTATCCAAAAAAATCATACGTGAAGGCCTATAAAATAGTTTCCAAACCTTTGGTGTGCTTATGCTCATTTATTGTGTTTTTTGTGAGTTTGACTATTTGACTGCTTATAATGTTCAAAAGTAAAACTAGATTGATGTAATGAGTTACTTCATGAGGTAATATAGTATAATTGAGTGTTTTAGGGGTTAAATTGTAAATAATCTTGTAAATAAATGCTTGGAGAAATAAACTCATTTAGTTAGTGTAAAAAGAGAATTGGTTTCTAACTTCCCTAGTATTTAGTAATGGTTAGAGAGAACCATGAGAGCAGTTCCTAGGAAGATGGATTCAACCTGTTGGAAGGGGAAACATTTTTTCATATATGTGTACGTTGAATGAATTCAAAGGATGGGTTATAGACTTTAGGCTCATACATTATGAACTAATGTACTTGATGTTGACAAAAATAATATAGGTAGTTGCAATGATTTTTATGGGATTCTTGTGATGTGGGTAGTGACGCTATTTTTATCCCGTTTTCCTTATGAATTTGATCATTATGTAGTTATAGAAGCCATATATATTCTTCTTTTGTTAATATCATAAGTTTTAAACATAATGCATTGCCTCCTATGCTCTTTTTTGTTTGAGATTGTCACATAAAGTGTTTTCATCCTCTGAAACAAATGAATTCACACATGTATGTTAATTTTTCTCCTTCTTTCCTCATTACCATACTACAATGAAAAACCATTTGTGTCACTAATTACACCTACGTTACCTCATTTTATTTCTATAATTAATATTTTTACCTACTTGGTCCGAGATTGTGTGCTTCTTATGCATCAAACCCTAATCAAAATGCTACTAAGCTAATACCTAGCCTAAATCCCTCATATTCTCTAGTCACTTCCACTGCCTATGAGGATGATTTAGAGAGAGCTCTCGCTCATTTGGAAACACTAGTTTCCAAGTCCAATTTTTCTTTGTGGTTACCACTTTGGTTTATTTTTTCAACCTTGGGAAACTAAGGAGTGCTAATATTTTGGCATCGTTGCTGAGGAACGACAGGTTTCATCTTCTCTAGGAAAGGCAACTAAAGTTGTAGATTTGATTACTATTGGTGGACAGTGGTAAGACATAGAAAGGCTGAAATCATTTACATGACGGCTCCAAATCAATTTCAAATTCAATTCAAAGACTCCACAGGAGGATGAATCTCACCAACAGAAACATGAAATGATAATGTGGAAAGTTTAGGTATTCAACTTGGAAAGTCATCCAAGACATCATGTTATTCATAATAAATTATTTTTGATGTCTTTTGGAAAATGTCAAGAAGGCTTTCCAATGTATACTATATTTGAGAAAAGATACTATGCCTGCATTTCATTCCTTTCGTTTGAAGATTGTGAATATAAATTCTCTTGCACTTTTGATCTTGGTCAAGACCCTTCTTTTGAAACTTATGTTGATCATATTCAACTTGATGAGCCTTAAGAGATCAAGGCTAATCTTGTAGCTTTAGTACATACTCTTATACCTTGTAAAATTCCAAATAGATATAAGTCACTCATCTTAGGCCCTATACTCCATGATTTCCTTGAAAATTATTAGGAATATCTTCCCTGGTTTGATGGAGAATATGGTAACATCATTGACGAAAAATACATTCAATGTTTTGAAAATTTTCTCGACCTTTTTGAGGTTGGAGAAGATGATGTTAGTATTAACATTTTTTCTCTTTATTTGCAAGGTGAAGCCAAAAAATGGTTGAAAAACTTACTAGTTGCAAGCATTTTCAATTTCCATCAGTTTGTGCAAGTATTCCTTGATGATGGGTGCAGCATCCCCCAAGGAAAGTTTAGGGGCTTAAAGCCCAATTTTTGGTTAAAAGTTGTAAATCCGATGTAAAGACTCCACATCTTGTGGGCATAGAGTGTAAAATTGTAAATGCATCATAGGGTTTTCCACCATCAATTTTGTAATGTAGTGTCAGCTTTAGAGATCTGCCAATATTTTGTGGACCGTGGGATTGTATAAATAGAGCTAGGCTACAAGTACTTGAGATATAAGATAACTAGAAGGAATGATGATGGAATAGAAGGATAGTGGAAGATCTAAGCATGGAGTTGAGTCTTTGGGTCATAGAGTAGGAGAAGGCTCTGCTGCTAACTGCACAAGGCGAGTCAAGTCTATAAATGTTGAGGCATTAATAATTTTTTGTATTTATTTCTTGTCTTCTCTATCAAATATATTGGGTATAAATTTCATTAATGTTGTCTATATGGTGCATGAACATATCTGATTGTGTTGATTAAGTAAATGTGAGATAAGGTATATGTTTACGCAAATTTAACTAACAATAGTAATAATATAAGTAAGATACATGGTGTAACTTGGGGAAATAGTGTAGATCGCTACTGTAGTAGCATGAAAGCATCTCAGCCCCTGGTTAGGGCTACACGAAAGGCGATCCTAACAAATTGTGAATGTCTCGTAGGTCAGAATAGTGTGCAAAGTGACCTACGCGAATGTAGGCACATTTGGATTAAATTGACCCCCCAGACAGCTCTAGGGTGCAGAAGATTTGTTCCATCTTCCTCCCATACTATTGCGAGTGAAAGTTGAGTCCATTCACTGTGGGTTGATGCTGAAATGGCCAGTAGTGTAGGGATTTGCTTGGATAATTAACTCCAAACCTGGGTCAGGCCCCTTCAAACAAACAAATGGTTCCATTTATGGGACCAAAGACAACAAGATATTCTGGGTGTTAATGGAGATGAACATCAGAATGGTGATTAGTCACAAGCGAAAGTTATCACCCACTATTTATAACAGTCTGTAGAGCTTCATGAAGTTCAAGGTGAACTTTCATCACATGTACATCAGGGTGAGGAAGGACCCCATGAAGGCATGGAAGGAGCTACCTTACCTGGCCATAGAAAATTTCATATTAACATGCTTGAATCGTGGATACCAAAGTGGCACGCTCCCACCAGCTCCGCAGTGGAATCAAAGTAGTCCGTTGCACATAGGAAGAAGGAGGAGGCAAAACTGTAGATGGCACAATTGTTAGAGAAGCTAAGGAATGATGTAGTAGCAACAAAGGTGCAGGAGGCATGGTACATTTTTTTTTCTAAATTAGACTATTTCTATATTAAAAACAGAGTATTTTACAGCAAGGCCGCAACCTTGATAAATCTAGCCAATATCGTGGCTTTCTAGCATACACATATGAAAAATTTGCAGTAGATTAGCATGTTTTTGGTTCGATTGGAAACTAATCTCTGGTTTGCGCGTGTCTTGGCTGAACCATGAGTGCGCCTGATGCTTGCACTGATCATTCGGTGGAAAGGAGTGTTTTAGGCTGTCTTCCTGTCCAAAATTGCACTGCCATCTATGGGCGTTCTCCAGCTCTGAAGTGGGCCTATGTGAACAAAGGAGGACTGCCTTCATTTACTTGCATAGCCAGTTTCGAGCCTTAGTGAGAGGAGCTGGAAATTCGCGGTAACCAATGGCACCTGTAGGAGACCCTTTGCCTTACATCTCCAACCTTATCCTGCTAGCTTTCTGATCAACGCCTCTCTGCCTGGATTGAATAGTCCTGTTGTGCCACAAAGATGCATTCCTTCTCTAGTTATTCATGATTTGTATCACTGAGCGGGCCTAAGAAGTTGTAAATATGCTGATTGACCCCCTGGTTGGCCATTCTGTCTGCCACTTTGTTGGTTGTGCGTCTTATGTGCCTGAAAGTGATGCTTTAAGGTATCCACAGTCTTTCCTCCATTTTCTCCAATGTGCTGAGTAATCTCCAACTTGTGGCTGTTTTGGAAGCTGGGGAGCCTGCCTGGATTCTGATGACTGCTGCTATTATTATGAGGGAGTCTCCTTCAACCTCAAGAGGATACAAGTTTTCTTGCTCTTCTATGCAGATACCTTTCCAAATTCCTTCTAGCTCCGCTGCATTGTTGGTATCGATGCCAATATTGCTGTGATAAATGTGTCTGATTGTGCCCATTTCATATCTGAAGACTCCTCCATAACCAGCAGGTCCTGGGTTTACCTTAGCCGCGCCATAAAAGTTTAATTTGAATGAATTGGGAGCAGGAGGAAACCAAATGAGAGGAGAGATAGAACTAGATGGGGAACAGGGGTTGATTTGGACCAGAGAGGAAAATTGCATGTTCCAGACATTTAAGATGAGGTTTTCCTAAGGGAGTTCTGGCAGGTTCGCCGGTTGCCATTGTCTTAATGCCAGAGTCTCTCGGAGATTGTGCTGGAGGAGAAGCCATAGAGTGTCGATAGGCTTGCTGGAGTTGTTGAAGACTCTATTGTTTCTCTCTTTCCATAATATCCAATAATGGAAGCCTCGGATGAGGTTCCATAGCAAGTTTAACGCAGAGCTTTGAAAGGGATGCCTTGGCCAGTTTCTGTTGGTTTCTGCAATATCTCCTTGTCTTCTACCAGATCTTCTGTTGCAGTTATCAATTTTCTCCCATAGGTGAGTAGCAAGAGGACATGTATCCATTAGATGCACAGTTGTTTCTGCGTTGAGGTTGCAGTTAGGACATCTTGAAGGTCCTACGAAGACTCATTTTTGCAGCTTGTCCCATGTGAGAATTCGTTGTTTGCCTAGCAGCCATAAGGAAGTGGAGACCTTGGGCGATATACCTGGTTTCCATATTTGGTCCCAGAGTTTGTCTTTGCTTGCTTGCGTGGGAGTGTAGCGTAGATGATGTGCCTCCTTCGTGGTAAACATACCTTTAGGCATGTGACCCCAGCGAAGCTTGTCCTATTGACCATATTGCTTGATTTTCCTTTGATTCAGCTCCTACTCTATCTTTGTGTAGGATTCACCTTGCCAGTTGGCCTGCAAAGTGCTTGCAGATTTCCAGCAATGAAAATCGTGAGATGTTTGTTGTTGCTAGAATTGATGAACGTTGATAAGATCAACATGATGCGTATGAGCCTGCCACCTTGGCTTGTGAAAGAGAGACACTAGTTTTGGGAGTTGCTGCCATGAGTCCTCCCAAAATCAGGTTGAGGTACCCGAGTGCACATCCCAGAAGCTGTGTTCCTGTATGAAGGCACTATGGAGCTTGGCCGCATTCCAGATCAGGGAGCCAAGAGTTGTGGGGCAGATTCTAATAAGATCTTTCCATTGACATCCAAGCACATATTTTGCTTGCCAAAGACAAGCCCAAGGAGTGTGTGGTTTGGAGAGCTAGTTCCACCATACTTGGGCTCCCATTGTGTTGTTACTTTGGAGGGGATCTCACAGTCCTAACCCGCCGATTGCTTTTGGATGACAGATTTCATTCCAATTTACCAGTCGCCATTTCCTGTTGAGACCATAGGAGCCCCACAAAAATTTTCTCTACGGATTGAGAATGATTTTAAGAACGCATTTAGGAGTAGCTAAAATAGAAAAGATATATAGGGGCATTACCTAGAGAACGTATTTTATGAGGGTAAGTCTGCTGGCCATATTGAGCGAGCGAAAATTCCATGACGGGAGCCTAGATTTCAACTTGTCTATGAGGGTTCTCCAAGAGGCATTTTTAATAGCTGAGTCTAGGAGAGGAGCTCCCAGGTATTTCAAAGGGAGCGTTGCAATGGAGTATCCAAAAATTCTTGCTATGTTTCTTTGAGTGGAGGATGGAGTATGAAAGAAGAAAATATGGGATTTGGTAGCATTGATAGTGTTGGAAATAATACTGAGAGGGGGGGGGGTGAATCAGTATTATCACATCAATAAAACTTTTTCAATTCCATATTCAAATTCATATATGCTACTTCCACAACTTCTTATGATTCAGTTAGTTGGTCCTTAATGAGTGCATAAGAACATTATCAACCATATTAACAGTAAACAGGTGCAATAAAATAGAAAAAATCATCACACATAAGCCACACACATGAACACCATGATATAAGGTGGAAGCCTAATTTGGGAGAAAACCACCTGCTGCAAGTCATCTCAATCTTCTTCTTAATAAGAAAATCCTTTTACAATATTTATGTACTGGTGTAGTTTTATACCAGTACGCAGGCTTCTACCTGTAGAGAGCTACAACCCCCATAGTTCTTGTACTAGCTGATCCATTTACTAGTACGCAGGCTGCTACTTGCTACAATGCTCCAAAGTTTTCAACTGCTACTGGAAGGGAGATACCACCCCCGTAGCTCTTGTACTAGCTAATATACTAGTACGTAGGCGCCAACCTACAATATTCTCTCCTTCGGGTACCACGTTTCATACATTTTCAGACTGGATACACCTGAAGCACAACACATAATCTGAAAGGCCACGTTTCATCCAATTTTCATACTGGACCCATAAATATGATCAATCAATCTTCTGAATCACCCAATCACTAGATCAATACATATACAAGGATAATATGAGTGTTAGCAACCCGATCTAGTCCATTAGATCCATTACTAGATCTCATCCATCAACACAATCAATCAAACTGAATATGTAGAATACTGACACCATTAAACAGTCGTCAGAACACATAAACAACCTCAACCACCTGTAACATTAAACATCATAGATCAAATGGTATATGCTACTACAATGAACCAAACCTGCATAAATACGTGCTTTCACCAAAGCCAACCCGCGTACAGATCTATAAATATTCAATCATGACTTGCAGCGATTTCAAACTTAAGTTATACACAGTTCATATCATTACAAGCGTCAGTATACATATCTAGAATAAGCATAATCAACTATATAGAGATAGTTCATTTCGAACCATTTGATCCCGATCTATCCTTAGATCTTGTTCTCCATCAACTGGTGAGATCCCTCTTTAGCTCAGATCCAGATTTGTACCATAACCTAATCACAGTATTCTAGATCTAGATATTCAATAATTCAGATGATGCTTTTCCAAATGATCTCCTTCCTCTTTTATAGCCTTAGTCCTTTCTCAATACCACAGTCCAAAACCATAGGATCAAAAAACTGTTGGACTAATACCATGAACCAACCATGAAAGTGCGTGAGATCAACACTTTTGGATGCAATACCACGGACCAAAACCATAGGATCAAAAACTGTCGGACTAATACCATGAACCAACAATGAAAGTGCGCGAGATCAACACTTTTGGAGGCAATACCACGGGCCAAAACCATAGGATCAAAAACTGTCAGACTAATACCATGAACCAACCATGAAAGTGCGTGAACTTTTCTCTTCCATGAAGGGAACTTTTCTCTGCATGAAAGTGCGCAGACTTTTCTCTACATGAAATAAACGTTTTTTTGCTTAAAAGTGGGTGAACATTTCTCTACATGAAATAAACTCTTCTCTGCATATAAGTGTGTGAACTTTTCTCTACATGAAATAAACTTTTCTCTACATAAAAGTGCGTGAACGTTTCTCTACATGGAATAAACTTTTCTCTGCATTAAAGTGCGTTGACTTTTCTCTACATGGAATAAACTTTTCTCTGCATAAAAGTGCGTGAACTTTTCTCTACACGGAATAAACTTTTCTCTGCATAAAAGTGCGTGAACTTTTCTCTACATGAAGGAAACTTTGTTGCACTATAATTTATCAAATAAATTTGTTGCACTATAATTTATCATTTGTGCGATTTGCCATCAAGGACAACACTTGTCTCATAATGCCAACAATCTCCCCCTTTGGACTTGTCATACTGAGAATTATCATCTGATATCTCTTCCGTAGATTCATCTAGATATATATAAGTGAGTTGATCTTCTATGAGTTGTTTGACATCAAGTACAACACATGCATCATAATGCCAACAATCTCCCCCTTTGGACTTGATGGCAATAATACCAAATCACTCTCCCCCTTTGACATCAAGGGCAGAGGGCCAACCAAGATATTCTCTTTCCTAGAAAGGCATTCAGTTGTTCATACTCCCCTTGAGTACCTGTTGAAATCTCTGAATGAGCTCCCCCTTTATATATGCCATGGCGCACCAATCTGTCCATGCTTTTTCTAAGAACATGCTGAAATCTTTCCTCTGCTGAAATATGCTTGTTCATGCTACCCCTGACTGTTAAGCAAGGTCTGCAAAAATATGTTCTACAAGAAGTACATTACTCTATACATCATAAATGACCTTCCTATCACCAAAGACTCATACATACATCTATCTCCCATCACAATGGTGATATACCAAAAGTTTACAGATAACATAAGAGAATAACATCATTCATCCCAGGCATAGTGGGGAAACCAACATAGGTCGTTACATGACCTGAAGAGATCTCATCAAATGACTACAAAAGGTAGAGACACACTATTACAACATGAGTCTTGATATGACATTTACATCGAATGATATAAATGACATTTATATAGAGACCAAACACCTAAATAAGATCATGAGAAACATCAGCAACGACACTGTATGATATGCTCCATAGTATCTGTCAACAACAACTAGACCAACAACTTGTATTAGTGCATGAATCATCAAGGTATGCCTATATCAGCTAACAAGATTTTGTATATATAGAAAAATTCACATTCTATCATATGAGAGAAACACCATAGCCATCCAGATGTACATGAACCAAGTATCATCAATTGGGAATATAACAACCTATCATCATATACGTAAGAACTCATCATCATCATGTCTCCAACAATGCAACATTGAATAATCATCCATGTATCCATCCAACAATCCTCATCCATATATGCGCCAAGAAAAATAGGAATCCTGCATCATAACTGTAATATATGATCTTTATGCATATGACGACAACAACATATGAGTGACTCATCATCAAGTAAAGAAGATGTGAATTCAAGCTATGTACTTCTCCTTATCCTTATGAAGATCACCATGTAAGCACCATTAAAGAATCAACCACAAATTTGATCTAAATATCAACTATGTAACCCCAAGAATCATCTCAACAACTCATAACCATATCATAGCAAGATGAATCATTTATCCATATAAGCATCATCACCAAGGACTATTAACCATAATGCCAACAATGCGTTAAGAGCATATGCTCCCCCTAAACCTGTGCCATCTGTCAGATCTGATCATGCATATTAATAAGAAGTACCAAGACATCAGCAATATGAAGTTAGAACCAAAATACTTCTAACCATCATATCCACACATCATTAGCAAAATGCAACCATTATCAATTAGAGAAAAACTAATCCTTTTCTTGAATCTGTCCCTACTGCCTTTCTTCAAACAATCATATACGCCACTGTGCAGTAATAAATTCGTGTATATATGCAACTTCCCTTTATCAAGCTTGCGTAGGAGATTGAAGTTTTACACTTCCGGCTCCCTCTGTTATTTCTGTATAATGTGTTGTGCCACCACTTTCTGACTGAACTTCCTTTTCCTTCCATATCTTCAAGTGTGATGATGTTTTCTCCTTTTGGTGTGATTTTCGTGCTTTGTTCCTGCATTCCTTTGCTATATATCCAAGCTTGTTACATGCATAACATCTTACATGTTTCATATTCCTTTTGTAGCAATCAGAAGCTTTGTGACCAAACATATTGCAAGCAAAGCAATATCCATTAAAGTACCTTGACTGAGATGATCTGTTTGTTTGATGATATTGAACCCTTCTTCTTCTACATCTAGCTACAACATGTCCAATGTTATGACATACATAACATTCAACATTATTCATAGGAGGAGTAAAAGATTTTCTTTGAAGAATTTATTTCCTTGGTTGATGATGAGATTGACCTTTCATCTCTCTTATCTCCGTGTTGATCATTTTAGGTTTCTCTTTAGAGTTCCTTGCCTCACCTTGTGAACTAGATTCACCTTCAACAGATTCATGAAAGCCAAGACCAGTTTTGATAGTAGGAGATCTTTGACTATTAAGAATATCATCCAAGACTTTAGTACTATCTTGAAAACGTAAGAGCTTATCCTTTTCTTCTAATTTACTTTTCAACATATTTACCTCAACCTGAAGTTGTTCTTCTTTTTCTAGATATTGCTTCTTCATGTCTTCTTCAGCTTTCCTTTCTTCTTCCAACTGATGCTTTAGCTTGAGAATCTCCTTTTCTTGTTGTTCATTCAGATCCTGTTGCATTTGACGAATTCTAAAGGCACATTCTAGCTAATATTTTAATTTGATAACTTCGTTTCCCTGTTTTTCAATATCTTGGACTAGATCTTTATTCTTCTTCTTTGATTCTTCAAGATCTTCCTTTAGAGAGCGGATCGTGGCTTCAAGACTTTCATAGTAACTGGATCTATCTCTGACTTTCTTGATGGTTGTGTTCCTTTCATTGACTTCATTTCTTAGATATGTTTCTTCAACCTGCAACTTTTGATATTTCTCCTTGAATAACTCTCGTTGAGCCTTTTGTCTAATAACAGCTTCTTTGAGGGCACCACTATTTATGTTCAAAAGTATTTCTTGTTCACTAATTTTGTTTGTCAGCCTATTAAATTCTGCTTCTATTTGATATCCTTCTTCCTCACCTATAATAGCACATTCAGTTGTTTCGTTATCACTTCCATCTTTCCCAAATGGATAGATAGTTGGAACATCAGAGGGTAGAAAATTCATACCTGATAGTTCATCTTCATTCTGAAATGATTCCCAATCTGAATCTGAATCTGAAGAGCTTCTTATACCTAATCCCCAATCGATTCTCCCACTATCATAGTTCTTTTGAGATGTCTTCTTCTTCGTATGAGATTTCTTCTTAAGCTTCTTTCCCATTGTTCCACGAATCTCCTTCAAGCGATCAAGCTTCTACCAAAGGACCTGCTCTAATACAAATTGTTGTAAATAATACTGAGGGGGGGGTGAGTCAGTATTATCACATCAATAAAACTTTTCCATTTCCATATTCAGATTCATATATGCTACTTCCACAACTTCTTATGATTTAGTTAGTTGATCCTTAATGAGTGTATTAGAACATTATCAACCATATTAACAGTAAACAGGTGCAATAAAATAGAACAAATCATCACACATAAGCCACACACATGAACACCATGATATAAGGTGGAAACCCAATGTGGGAGAAAAGCACCTGCTACAAGTAATCTCAATCTTCTTCTTAACAAGAAAATCCTTTTACAATATTTCTGTACTGGTGCAGTCTTATACCAGTACTCAGGTTTCTACTTGCAGAGAGATACAACCCCCATAGTTCTTGTACTATCTGATCCATTTACTAGTACGCAGGCTGCTACCTGCTACAATGCTCCAAAGTTTTCAACTGCTACTGGAAGGGAGCTACCACCCCCGTAGCTCTTGTACTAGCTAAGATACTAGTACGTAGGCACCGGCCTACAATCTTCTCTCCTCCGGGTACCACGTTTCATACATTTTCAGACTGGATACACCTGAAGCACAACACATAATATGAAAGGCCACGTTTCATCCAATTTTCATACTGGACCCATAAATATCATAAATCAATCTTCTGAATCACCCAATCACTAGATCAATACATATACAAGGATAATATGAGTGTTAGCAACCCGATCTAGTCCATTAGATCCATTACTAGATCTCATCCATCAACACAATCAATCAAGCTGAATATGTAGAATATTGACACCATTAAACAGTCATCAGAACACATCAACAACCTCAACCACCTATAAAATTAAACATCATAGCTCAAATGGTATATGCTACTACAATGAACCAAACCTGCGTACATACGTGCTTTCACCAAATCCAACCCGCGTATAGATCTATAAGTATTCCATCATGACTTGCAGCGATTTCAAACTTAAGTTATACCCAGATCAGATCATTACAAGCGTCAGTATATAGATCTAGAATAAACATAATCAACTTAATAGAGATAGTTCATTTCAAACCATTTGATCCCGATCTATCCTTAGATCTTGTTCTCCATCAACTGGTGAGATCCCTCTTTAGCTCAGAACCAGATCTACACCATAACTCAATCACAGTATTCCAGATCTAGATATTCAATAATTCAGATTATGCTTTTGCAAATGATCTCCTTCCTCTTTTATAGCCTTAGTCCTTCCTCAATACCACGGTCCAAAACCATAGGATCAAAAAACTGTTGGACTAATACCATGAACCAACCATGAAAGTGCATGAGATCAACACTTTTGGATGCAATACCACGAACCAAAACCATAGGATCAAAAACTGTCGTACTAATACCATGAACCAACCATGAAAGTGCGTGAGATCAACACTTTTGGATGCAATACCACGGGCCAAAACCATAGGATCAAAAACTGTCGGACTAATACCATGAACCAAACATGAAAGTGCATGAACTTTTCTCTTGCATGAAGGTAACTTTTCTCTGCATGAAAGTGCGTAAACTTTTCTCTACATGAAATAATTTTTTTTTTCATAAAAGTGCGTGAACATTTCTCTACATGAAATAAAGTCTTCTCTACATAAAAGTGTGTGAACTTTTCTCTAAATGAAATAAAATTTTCTCTGGATAAAAGTGCATGAACTTTTCTCTGCATAAAAGTGCGTGAACTTTTCTCTACATGGAATAAACTTTGCTCTGCATAAAAGTGCGTGAACTTTTCTCTACATGAAGGAAACTTTATTGCACTATAATTTATCAAATAAATTTGTTGCACTATAATTTATCATTTGTGTGATTTGCCATCAAGGACAACACTTCTCTCATAATGCCAACAATCTACCACTTTGGACTTGTCATACTGAGAATTGTCATATGATATCTCTTCCGTAGATTCATCTAGATATATATAAGTGAGTTGATCTTCTATGAGTTGTTTTCCATCAAGTACAACACATGCATCATAATGCCAACAGATAGAGGTGCCAGAGGCTTCAAAAAAGAGAGAAAGCAGATCTCTGAATGCAGAGGCTTCTTGAAATGAAGGGTGGCAGAAGAGCATGGTGTCATCAACAAACTGTTGGTGATAGAGAGGGTGAAGACCATGAAGAGAAATGCCTTTCAGGTTGTTTGAGAAGAGATAGCTGAATGGAGAAAATGGCTGAGGCCTTCAGGAATTAGAACAAAAAGAAAAGGGGAGAGGCGGTCCCCTTGACGGATTCCACGAAAGCGGCGGAAGGGCTTGGAGTGAGAACCATTGAGCATGATTGGAAGCTGGGTGAAGAGATGATGTTCATGATCCATCTAGTCGATGTTGCATTAAAGCCGAATGCCAGTAACATCTGTTGTATATAATACCAGTTGAGTTTATCAAATGCTTTTGAAAGATCAAGCTTTAGAATCATACCTAGCTTTTTTAGAAGCTTCAGTGAATGATCACTTCCTTTGAGAGAATTATGTCGTTCATTATTTGTCCCCCCTCCACATAGCTTGTCTGCTCTGGCGAGATGAGGAGAGGGAGAAGGGGTTTGAGCCTATTGGCCAAGACTTTGGAAATAAGTTTGTAGATCACGTTACATAGTGCAATAGGCATGTATTTGGTGGGTGTGTTTAACTCAACCCCTTTAGGAATTAACACTAAGAAGGTGGAGTTAAGCAAAGGGAGAATCCAATGCATTATTCGTGATTCCTCCACTAATTCCCAAACTTCTGTGCTAACCAGCTCCCTAAATTCATGAAAAAAATTTGTTGTGAACCTGTCAGGACCGGTTGCTTTACCATCTTTGATTTGAGCCATGGCCTCTTCCACTTCTTTCATTGAGATGGATTGAAGAAGTTGTTTGTTGTGGTCTTTCATAATTATTTTAGGGATGAGCTGTGTAATTTTTTTAATAGCCTGATCTCTGCTTTCTGGTTGTTCCTTAAGGATTTCTTGAATGTGTTCTTGGAATTCCTTTTCCATTTCTTCATGCTTTTCTAATTTTCCCCCCTGCCTGTTGTTGATGAATTCTATATTATAATGCATCCTCCTTGGGATTATGGATCTGTGGAGAAACTTCGTGTTTTTCTCCCCCTCCTTTAGCCAGCGAATGAGAGACTTCTGCCACCACAGAGTTTCTTCTTACTGTCTGCGTGTCTCAATTTCAGTCCAAAGGATCTTCTCCTGGTGAGCTCCATCTTTTGTTCGCCCCTCCATGATAATATTCTATTGTAAAGTGCACATTTGCTGCATCAATTTTTTCCATTGCTCAAATATATTTCTGAATTGGGTATGATTCGAATTTTTGAGAACCTGTTTGAGACTTTTCAATTTTTGTTGAAATTGGAACACTTTGGTTCCTTCAGGGGGTTTGAAAGTTTTCCAGGCCTCCTTAACTAGTGTTTTGAAATTGGGGTTGGTGAACCAAAACCCCTCAAATCGAAAGGGTCTGTTACTTTTTGTGCCTAGGCATGCCCATTACGGCATAATGGGCCAGTGATTGGATCCTCCTTGAGGCAAAATAGAGGTGCGAAAATCCCCTCCAAGGTGTATGGCATTGTCTGAAATAAGAAAGCGATCTAGTCTTGAGACGATGTGCTGAGATCCACTGTGTTTATTGGACCAATTGTAGACTCCATTTGAGGTGTGAATGTCCATAAGATGGTTATTTTGAATATAATTACGAAAGCCAATACTGTCCCCTTCTAATTTTTCTCTTCCACCACTTTTTTCTTCTAGGGCTCTAATGATGCTAAAATCACCCCCTCCAATCCAAAGCGAAAATTGTCTGTTTGAATTCAGAATCGTGAGAGTATCTAGAAGTGTTAGTTTCTGATTTAATTGTTGCGGAAAGTAGACATTTGAAAGATGACCGTGAATGTATGTTCCTGTGATATGAAAAGTATCTTGGATAAAGAAATGTGAAGCGTGGAAGTCTTGAAGAGTGAGAAGTTGTGGGTTCCAAATGATCGCTAGTCCCCCCGAGGCACCTGAGGCATCCACAGTGACTGAGTTGTAGCGTGCCGAGATCTTTCTCAAAATCTTTTCTAAGATAGTACTGTTGATTTTTGTTTCTTGAAGAAAAACTATGTTGGGCTTTTCCTGCTGAATCACATTTTTTAACATTCTATGTTTGGAAGCACTGTTCAATCCTCTTACATTCCAGGAAAGAAGCTTCATGAGAAACTCTGGGGTTGAGATTTGTAGAACTTTGTCAGCTTAGGAAATCTGCGAGATTCCATGAGAAAGGATGATGGTCCTCTGCAGGTTCGTTTTGCGCCCTCTTATTTTGTTTCTTTTAGGATTTTCTTTCCATCCCATGGGCTTCTTGCTTGTATTCCTAAGCATTTTTTGTGATGCGCATTGCCGAGAACTCCTTCTAGCCTTTCGATTTCCCATGGAGGGATTGAGTTGTACTCTTTTTGTTTGCAGGCTGTCTCCAGCTTGAGTATGTCTAAACCTTCTAAGATGATACTCTCTGGATCTTCATCCATTTTTGAGGGCATATTTTGTTCTTCCCTGAGAGTATTGTCCTGAGTGTTGAGGATTAGAGCCGCTTCTAGATTCATTGAAGAAGATTGCACTGCATTCTCTAGTTCTGATTTCTTATGAGCAGGGGAGATGGGAAGGCTTGAAGGATCTGAGTTAGATGATGGATGAGGAAGCTTGAGGATCCGGGAGGGAGAAGGAAGTTCATGGTTATCCAAGGCTGAAGCTGGAGGATTCTCAGAAGGATCATGAAGGGTGAGAATTGCAAATCTGTTCAGGGAGTCTAGCCTTTTGGAGCTATCAGGAGCTGGGGTAGATTTCTTTGCATGACGGCGGAGATTAGGGATTTTGATGAATCCTTCTGAGTGTGTGCTAAGATCATTGACAGGGGGTTTAGGTTGAGGATTGAGGGGAAAATCCCTGAAGAGATGGCCATGCTCATGGCACTTTCTGCAATGAAAAGGAATGTGCTCATAATCCAAAGTTTGAATCCACTCAAATTCGTCGTGGAAAAGACTTACTCAGTTTGCTAGATCTTTGGTAAGGTGCATTTGGACACAGATCTGGGCGTAAGAAGTGTATCTGCGAGTTTTAGTTTCCTCAGAAGCTTTGATGAAGGTCCCCAGGCTGATGCCTATGTCCCTTGGAGTTTCCTCCTTCCAATATTCTGCAGGGAGGGATACATTCGTATCCAGACAAGAGCCCAGCTGAAGTCCTCCTTGTCTGGATCAAATATTTCTTTCCATTCTCTTAAGTATAGTACAAAAGAATTAAAGAAGTACGGACCTCCTTCAAATATTCGTGATTTGTCCTCCAGACAGTTAAAGATTGTCGTGAAGAAGCCTTTGGGGCCAAGCTGCAAAGTGACTTGTCCCTTAGGTTTCCATTTTGAAGCGATCCAGCCATGCAGGGCCTTTTCAGTAGGCCAGAATCCGAGGAACTTGCCGATGAGTGCATGGTCCCCCATAAATTGAATTTCGCCATTGATTCGTTGGCTAGGTAGATCGACTTTGATTCTTTCAGCCTTATTTGGAATGCATGTGGCTGAAGTCACCTTTGGTTGTGTCTTAGGAGCTTTCTTATTCCCGCCACTATCTTTGCCAGTATCATCGCATGTAGCGGCAATTTGTTCTTCATTGGTAGCCGGATCTAGTCCTTGATCTATTTCTGGGAGGCTTGCTGGTTTTTGCAGAGGATCTTTATGTTTTTTCCTTGAGTTGCCAGAGGATGAGCTGATGTATGGAGGGGCAAAGGATCCTGCCCCTCTTGGGGGCGCAGTCATTGGAGAACCTTCAGTTAGGGCAGCTCAGATGGAAGGTTGAGAGTTACGTGAAGCAGGGGTTTCAAAATAGAGAGCCGAGCCGATTTCAGATCGCATCTGTAGCTTATTTTCGTGAACGAATCTCAATAATATAACTTTTGTTGATGAAAAATGTTTTGAACATTTCCAGGAACCATGGTACATTATGAAGGTAGTAAAAAAACAATAAAAGCTAGCAAAGAAGGAGTGCGAGGTCCAGAAGTCACATTCATCTGAACATGAGACAAAAACAGAGGAAGGTGGCATCGAAACATACACAACATCCATAAAACTAAAGAAACAGTGCCTTAGAGAGCAGGTGGGGCCACAGAAGAAGTCAAAAGACTTCAAGACTTCTTTCGACCCAATCAGCCTCACTAAGGGGGGTCTCCGTGACATAGGGGAAATAGTGTGGAATGTCACCACGTAGGTCGTCCAATAGTTCATGGAGGAAATATAGATATTTTTGGGGCTCCTCTAGACACCGATACACTAGCTTCTGGTGTGCACTCCTCACATTGGTACTGTATCGACCAGCCTTCTAGTAGGCACGACCGTGGATGAGGAAATGCTACACGCTTGCATAACCAAAACCATAGTAATGATAGAGGGCACAGTGGTTATAGAGAATGAGTTCGATAGGACTATGGTTAGTGCACTAAAGCGAGTTGGGATAAACATGGTTGTGCTCACTCAAAAGATGCTCTATGTTCTGCAAGATGAAGTGACTACAGAATTGCGGGCCAGCGAGGGTCATGCACTTCAGGGGATGAGCGATCAATGAATTAATATTGAGCAATTGAGCATGCAGCGCGATGAGGTCATGACATAGAATAGACAACTAATGCAACTGGTTGAGGAAGCATACTAGATGGTCCATGTGTTGGCAATCCCAGTTGAGGAACTAGTGGAGGCATCCATCTAGAGACTAGCAGTAGGGGTACGTGAGGTGAAATAAGAAATGACTAGGGTTCAGTTGGAGCTAAACCTTTAGATAGCTAAGCTATAGCTGAGGGCACAACCTTCAACTCCCCTTGAGGTGAAAGAACAATGTGCCAGTGCCACCGCAATAGGAATAACAAAGATTACCAATGCAGTGAAGGACTGCACCAAACTGTTTGAAGAGTCGTTCGATGTCCTCACCATTCTGCAGGAGGACCCGAACATATAACGGTTATAAATAGAGGCGCACAAGCTACAACAATAGTACGATGAAATAAAAGGGACCACACAGATGGTAGCCCTTACACAGAGGCTTCCATAGATGTAACAAGTAAAAGTGCTCAAGGAGTAGGTAGGTATTGCGTGACATAATGAAGTTGTCTTGAAGGTGTGCATAAAAACATGGATCAATGAGACATTTGTCATTACAACCTCGATTGAATCCAAGCTTGCACAAACGAAGGGAATGCAGGAACAGGTGTAGGGTAGCAGTTTAGCAACAACAGTCTCTGAGCAATGTGTCCAAGAAGTGCAACAGGTAGCTACTCAGTGTGTTTCTGATCTTGCAGCAGTCCAGGCAGAGTAGGGATGTCTTCACATGAACATCTCTGCACCGAAAAAGTGACTGTAGGGTGAGTAACGATGTTTGTGTTGGGGGCCTGTTGGGCACAGGATCCCCCAAGGAAACTTTTGGGGGTTAAAGCCCAGTTTTTGGTTAAAAATTGTAAATATAGTCCAAAGACTCTGCATTTTCTGGGCGCAGAGTGTGAGGTTGTAAAAGAGCCAAGTGTTCTTCGCCCTCAATTTTGTAATGTAATGTCATTTTTAGAGATCCACCCATGGTTCAGAGATCATGGGATTGTATAAATAGAGTGAGGCTCTAAGTAGTTGAGACAAAATATAATTAGAAGGAATGATGATGAAATAAAAGGATAGCAAAGATCTAAGCATAAAGTCGAGTCTTTACGTTGTAGAGTAGGAGAAGGCTCTACAGCTGAGTGCATGAAGCCCTGCAGCTTAGTGTGCAGCATGAGTTGAGTTTGTAATTGTTGAATCATTAATAAAGACAAGTTTTACATCGATTCTGTGTATTTATTTCCTACTTTTCGTATTGAATTTATTTGATATAAATTATGTTTATGTTTTCTATATGGTGCACAAATATATCAGATTCTGCTAATTAAGTAAATGTGAGAAAAGGTATCTATTTACGCGAAGTTAACTAAAAATAGTAAGAAGATAAGTAAGATACATTTTGTAACATGGAGAAATAGTGAAAATCATTGCCCTAAAATTGTGAAAGCATCTCAGCCCCTTGTTATGGCTACACGAAAGGTGATCCTCATAGATTGTGAAGGTCTCACAGGTCAGGATAGTTCATGAAGTGACCTGTGTGAAAGTAGGCATAGTTAGATTAAATTGACCCCTCAGGCATCTCCAGGGTGCGAAAAATGGTTCCACCATCCTCCCATACTGCTTCAGGTAAGACTTTAGTCCTCACAGCATGAGCTAATGTTGAAAGGGCTAGTAGTGTAGGGATTTGCTTAGCTAATTAACTCTGAACCTGGGTGAGGCCCCCTCAAGCCAACAGTTAATGAATGGGTGATCAAGAGGAATCCTTTTCTAATTTTAGAAAAATATAATCATTTGAAAAGACAACTAAGAGAAGCAATGCAACACTTTTTCACCATGTTAAATAAAGTATACTGTTTAATGTCTATTGATATAAAATCGCCTACTAGTTTAGCTCTCTTACACTACCAGGATGCCTTTGATCCAAAGATATATTTTAAACTGAGAGAAAGGAACACTACAACACTCGAATAAATGAAGGAAAATACAATATATTTCAATACAAGAAGAAAGGACATTGGTGAGGGGTGAAAAATGTCACCATAAGCTCATTGGTGACAGTCAAAAGAGCCTTCGTCACCAAAAACTGAACATCACCAAAAGTGGCATCGCCAAAAGTATAGGTGTTGTATTTACATTCAAAGTTCATCACCAATAATGATTTACAATGAGGGATAGTGACCATCACCATTTCATATGAGAAATGGTGATGGACCATAGCTTCCATCACCAAAAACTGAAAGTCACCAAAGGTGGCATCGCCAAAAGTACAGGTGTTGTAGTGACACTTAAATTTTGTCACCAATAATGATTTATAATGACACATAGTGACCTTCATCATTTCATATGAGCAATGACGACAAACCATAGCCACTGTCACAAAAAATTCAATGTCACCAAAGGTGGCATCACCAAAAGTATAGGTGTTATGGTGACATTAAAGGTGTGTCACAAATATTGATTATAATGATGCATAGGGACCCTCACCATTTCATATGAACAAGAATGATTTGTTCTGATGGATCTTTCATGGCCGTCACTATTGATGCATATATGTTGTGACATTCATTGACCCTCACCAAAAGAAACATTTCCATAAGTATAGGTGTTGTGGTGACATTCAAGGTCCATCATGAATAATGACTATAATGACAGACATCGACTGTCACCATTTCATATCAACAACAATGATTTATGGTTACAGGTCTTTGGCGTTTGTCACTATTGATGCATATATATGGTGGCGTTCGTTGATCATCGCAATTTCATATTTGTGTGATGGTTAAAAATGTTATCAAAGATCATTGATGATGGCCAAAATCTCAGTCCTTATGGATCATGTCAGGGCACGATGGAATCGAACCACCAACCTCCTACATGTAAAATAGGTGCTCTTCCATTGAGCTAACATGCTTTAAAGAAATACTTTCAAAATTAGACCTTGAAACTTCATAAGTTGTAAATTCTACAACTTACAATAAATTAAAGTCTCAACAATATTTTACTAAACAAGCAAAGCAACATCGAAGTTGCAGGTCCCTACCTAATGGTTATGGAAGTTATGAAAAATGGGTGGAGGGAAAACTAATTGTGTATAAGAGAATCAATATGTTTAGTTGAATACTCAATGAGAAGTGAAATTCTAAAGAAATTTATAGTCTATAAATGACCTATAACTAGAAAATGCACCAAAAATTGCAAAGGAAATGTCATAACTTGATAACATATGAAAGAAGAACATTGATGAAGACAAATGTAATATGTTATATGTTGATTGAAAGGAAAATCTCAATGTTGTTGTTGTTTGGTGTTTAGATATCTCAATGATATCTAAACATCTGTTCAAATGTAACACGGATATCTGGAAACCATGAATGACATATGGTAAAAGAATTATATCTATATATCTATATATATATATATATATATATATATATATATATATATATATATATATATATAGATATTTAAACCAACATGCAATTTGGAATTTCACAAGTTGACACTCAAAACAAAACAACAACCATCAAATAAAAGAAATTGACTTGGACAGAAAGCAATATATTCACCTTCATTCGTGAGCTTCTTTTGTTTATTTGAATTTAACTCATGACAATATTTATATGTCAAGGAATCAAAATCATCACTAGTATTAAATTCATCCAACACGTACTTTGGATATCCCACTAACATATTCATTTTTGTTTCCATGCCTAAAAACCATGGAGTTTCCTGCTGATAGTAGAATAAGATGTGTGCCTGCTCCTCAAGAACACATTCCTTATTAACCATTTTCACCTGACAAAAATCAACGAGACAACACAATATCAGTGTACACAAAATCCCCTACTGAAATATAATCATAACTTAGCAAAGAAGTCTAAAAGATGTTCTTAATTAATAAACTTTGTATTTGGAAACACTGTCTCTTTAGATTTAAAAAAGACTATGTTGTACAACACTTCTATCTATTTATCCAGGCAATTATATCATAGAATATGTCACACAGTAGCAATCTATAGTACCTAAAGTAAAAAGACAAATTTTCTCAAGAAAATAGATTTAAAAAAGAGATTTGAAAACTATAAGTTTGTCGTCAAAGCTTTACTTAATTTAACAACAAACTAGTGGGAGTTTGAAAATCGAAATCATTCATAGGAAATGAATAAGACAATGGCCAAAGTCACTATTCATACAAATAAAGCTATAATCACTATTTTCATTGCAAATAACTAAAATTTGGGCAGTGATCTAACAATCAGAGCTTATTTTCTAGGAAGACTCATCAATATCATCTTTTTTTCCGTGGTATTTTGTGTCTCTAGGTCTAGATCAGATAGCTTGCCATTCTCAACTTCTACCTTTCAAGTACTGATTTCTGGCTCACCCTTTAAAAAACAATTCTACCACTCCATTTTATTTCATTTTATCAAGAGAATTCACAAGATCTTCCCATCCTCTGTTTTACATAATCAATAACCATAAATAAATGATATAAAGAATAACCGATACACAACAAAGGTCAATGATGTTCTTGTTGTATACCTATGTTCTACGACTCATCTCACCTTACTGGTGCAAAGAGCTCACCCTGAAAGAGTAACATCCACGTGGAACCTAGAGAAAAATAAATCAAGCTCCAAGTAAACCAATCAAAATATGAACATCCTCTTAATCAATAAAATCTCTGACTTAAAATAGAAGTGGCCTAAAATTGAATATTATATTAACCATGTCAAGTTATTAACATCGGGTGAGAAATACAATCCATGCATATTAGTGAAATAATTGATCTAGTAAAGCTCAAAAACAGATGACTTAGAGCTAAGAAACTCAAATGAATGACTTAGAACTAATACATGAGGTTACCCTTTCAACCCTATCGTTAGATACCTCTTTTGATACCAGGTGTGTTGGCCTCATGTTGCAATAGGTGTTCATTTTTCATGATTGACATTTTACATGCCAAATATGTCATACTTTGCATGCTGCAGTGTTCCATATTTCCAAAAAAGAGGTTGAAGAAGATACTATGAAAGTGTGCCAATCCAAATACCACTGCCGAATTCCAATTTTGAGGACTTAACCATTTCTAAAAGAATGTTCTAAAAAACGGAGGGCCAAACAGCTTAAGCTTGGTCTCCCTAGGTTTCAATTTCATGTTTTAGAATATAGAGAATGATATCTGTCCAAACCGCTTAAGCTTGGCAGATTTGTAGATAGGTAGAGAATCAAAGGAGCTCAACTGCTTAATCTGGGCCCTTGACAGAAATACGTGTAGACTTAGATAGGAGAACAAAAAAAAATAAAAAAAATTGTAAAGATCGGTCTACAAGTCTAAGTGCACCTAAACCAAAGAGAAGAAAAACTGTTAGGAAGGTAGGCTGGGTAGGTAGTTTTTGAGGTTGCAGAATGATGATTCATGATCAAATTTGCATTTCTTAGTGTTATATATTTTCAGATCACAGTCATGATGCAATTTTTCATCTGGAGGAACTCAAGCTGGACATAACTAACTCCCCCTTTCTCTTATTCCCCAAATCACTCACTAACTTCCTTGAAGAGATCAAGATCTGCTTGATGCCTCTTAGTCATCATTTTCCACATCATTGGCCTTGGTGAAGATTTGCCTCACTCAAGGATTTCCATTCTTCTTTTAAAAATTTCTATTCCCCCAAAATGGCCTAAGGTTACTTACTTTAGCGCTTTCTCATCATCTCCATATTAACTACTAACTATATTATATATCCCCCTATCTATTTCCCCTTCCCCTACTAAATCTATGCTAAATAACTCCCCTATATACATACCCCACCCTCTAGCACTATAGCTATGTATTTATCAGTTCTGGGACATAATAGTCCACTTGGGACTATCATGAACCCATCAGTGTCCTAATAGGAGTTGATGTGACACCTGGTCATGTTAACAACCTTTTCCCCTAACCCTAAACCTACAAAACCCACTTCTTCGCCCTTATCCTCAAGTTTGGTTCATATACATTCAACCCCCGCTTGTTTAACACCCACAAAAACCCGCATTTTCCTAAGTTTTCACCCTCCCCCCCGCGTTATATCAAAAACCAAATATTCGCATGCCTGTCCATTACTCCCCCGCCAGCTCAATGCTCAGTCCACCGTTGGATCGGGCCCTCCACATTCGACGACTCTCGGCGATTTCGGAGGTACCCCGCTGCTCGACCGTTAGCTTCCGATGGCGAGGCAGTTTCTCTGCCGTACCAAAGACACTTGTCTGCTTCTATTGCATCGGAGGGGCTCTAATGGATACTGCCCCTGTATAGAAAGTGGTCCGATGAAACCGCTTTCTGCCTTCTGTATGCGCGCCCCATGTAACCTATCCTGTTCTACATCTCTGCCTCGTCACCATGCCACATCACCTGCACAAGATCAGCCTCTTGCCGAGTCATCCATGTCACGTCATCCACCGTACATGCTGACGTCACCCTGCTGACGTCATCCTGCCATGTCATCTGCCCTACCATGGTCCCACCTGCTGACATCATCATCAATTTTTTAGGCGAAAGGCAAAAATCATGCTTAGGAAGCCCAGATTCAAATTTTGAGGCAATTTTTCATGCGCGATTAGCGCCTAGCGCTAATCACGCATGGCTACGAGAAAAGGGCCGAAGTGGAAAATCCCTCATTACGCAGCCCCCAGCAAGCCCAAAAGGCACCGAATGACCCGTTTTTCTGCATGACGCATGCAGAGATGAACAAAAAACGATTCTAAAGGAAGCAGAGGGCCGAACAACGGCCATTAAGTTTTGATTTGACCCGCAGCGAGAGAGAAACCAGCCCAATTCATTTGTCAAAGAGTATCAGAGGAGAGATGAAGCGGCAAAGAGTATCAGTTAAATTTTTTAATGGAAATCTTCAGTTCCCAAAGCAGGTCAGCATTGATTGGCCTCCAACAGATTCAAATCAGGAGGTGTAAGCCCATCCCGGCTCGCAAATCATAGCTAAACCACTTAAAGCCACCGAACTACAATGGAGCAGAAGTCCATGCGCAGTTATTGCAGAAGCATTGCACCAAGCCACCGAGGACAACGCATTAATTCATTTTTGATAGGGCTGCCCTCAACGCAACCCATAGATATTTTCTTGCATTTATTTTTGATAAGTTTAGGTTAAAGTGATCATTTACTTTCAGACCTGTTTAGGTCACAGTTGTAATAAACAATTTTGGAGAATTTTTCCCTATATATACCACCCTCTATATTGTTTCAAGGGTTGGTTGATTGATAACGTTTCATTAGAGACTCGCACTGTATGTCTGATACTTTTCTTTAATCAAAGATTGCTGAAGAGATTGGAGGAATGATTGCCTGATGTGTTGTTAATGGTCTCTGGAGACTAAATGATGGAATTCTTGTGCTGCAACATGAATCAATAAGTTCCTCTTACCTCTGTTTTCATTTTTCACCATCTAAATAGAAAAAAGAAAGAATAGCTTAGAACTTGTTTAACTGCACTCTAGGCTCAATTTTTGCTATTTCTTTATGTTTTCTCATCTAAAATGAACTGTACATGAATATCAATTCCTTGTGGCTCATATTTACTCTAATTCACATGTGTTTGACAGTTATCTAGGGATTCTTTACTGCCCTTAGATAGAGCTCATCAACTTTTCTCTGTTAAGCTGACTGAGGGATTCTTAATTGCCTCTCCTTCGTTAGCATTCTTTCAATCCTTTAAAACTTGGAAAATTGTTCCATGTGCAGCTAGCTTGCTCCTTATTCCTCTTGTGACCAAGAAAATGCACCAGCAGTCTTACTTCCTTGACTCCATGCCCAATGGTTTGAAACTTTCACACTAAACTTGCCTCTTTACTTGAAAACATCAATATTCCCACCAAAACACAAACCAAACACAAACAAAAATCCCCGAACTCAATAGCTAGCCTAAAATCATCATCAACAAAGCTAAATCATAAAGAGAGAGCCCTCTCTGACTGCAAGTGGGCTTGAACCTGCAGTCCAAAGTTGGTTTGTGGTTACCTCGGCCGTATCCCTTCACTCCGACCTGGGGGACAACCTGAGCGATAAAAAGGTGGAAGTGGTATTGTAACATTAAACTTTGATAATCTATTTCCATGAATACTTGTCAAGATCTGCTCCATTACAAGCATTTGGGGCTAGATAAGATACATGCAAAAACCATCAACATGAAAATCAAATCTACATCCTTGTAAAAAAATGGGAGGAAAAAAATATCCACAAATTGAAACAGAATGTAGGATACCTCATTCCTGCAACATGATTATCTTGTCATGAACAATAAAAAAATAAATCAAGAGAAATGTAATTTTTTCCACATTTTGACAATGAAATCTTTTGCATATTCTATGAACAATTGATGAAAAAAGTCAATTAAAGCTTGTCAACATCAAAATTATAGTAAAACATAAAGGAACCACTCCAACACATATATAATCCTAACCATAAGTTTCTATACATATAAGTATTTATTGAGGACATTGTATTTTTTGAAAATGTGGAAGCCAAATCTTTGAAATAACACAATTTATGGTACCATTTCCTTATGAAGTCCATTCATTTGATTATTTAGGTCCATTCAGGAATTTATTCAAAGTTCAAAGTTAAAAAAATTAACATGTAGCCTAAAAAACATAGATTTGAAAAGGAGATAACCCAAAGACGTAGAGTATATATCTCACATTTATATATCCTAATTTCCACACATCGGAATGACACATTTTAGCATACTATTGTGAATTTAGCCCAAAATACTAGAAAAAAATATTGATGATTATTTTTCTAATATAGAAGTTTTATACATGCATTTATTTAAACAATTAGCTTGCAATGTCAAACATATCTAAGGATGCACACAATACATTGCATATTTAGTGCTGGTCTGTGAACATAACACAATGAAGTCCAACATTAATAGTTTGCCTACAATATGCACTAGCAGAATAAGTGAACAATAGTATTGTAGGTATGTGTTATGAATATATGTATTGCAGGCCAATAAGAGTATGGTTGGAACATTCATGTCCAAACCTACCAAATTTTCCTATAATTTTCACTGGTCTAATACGTGGACAATAGAAGATTAGGTGTGCATTCTATATCACTTACCTAAATCCAACACCTTCAACATAGAAATTTCAAAGAAGATGTCTAGAACTGGTAGGTAATTTGCAAAATTAAAGAGTTGGCTTGATTGTCTCTGGAGAAGACTACATTATTACATTGTTCAGTGTAAATCCATGACACTTTTCCAAGCTTAGATGGAACAAAAAGGAACCAGGCTAGAAGGTTATTTAAAGAATCCTTACTTAGCTAGGGTAAAATGTTAGCCCTTTTTTGTCAAAAATCATAAATGTAAAAACTTTGAGAAATTTAGTGAAGAGACTATAGAAATGTTCTTATCAAACCACTAACATAAACAAACCTAAGAAATATTTCTTTGTAGAAGAGATATTCATGGTAAAATTAACAAGAAAGTGACCTTTTAGCAAAGCTAATACACTAGTTCTCATGTCGTAGTGTCCCAGGCCATGTTAGGGACTACAATAAGTGCTCATGTACATCTAGAGAAGAGGTGGGCAGACATTAAGTTGTAGTCAAGAGGACTACAAGTGATGAGGGGCAGATACTTTAGGTCCCCAACATCTTGGATTATACCTTGCTATGGGAGCCCCAAGGAGAGAGTAGCAGGATTGGCAAATGTTGGTAGAGATGAACGCGGATGAAGCAACAAAGAGTGCTACAGTGTAGGAGTCATTGGGCAACATGAGGCTAGTAGGCTACAATATTGTGAGCCCAAGTTGTGGTCATAAAGGATCCCTGGTTGAATTCATGAAGGGAGATCTAGACGCAGTCTTGAAGGAGCTCTAGCCATAGTCGAAAAGGAAGTCCGAGCTTCAATAAAAGCCAGCCCTAAACACAATCAAAAGGAGGCTTAGCTAGAATAATAGAGAGGCCTAAGATGCAGTCTAGAGAGAGGCCTAAGATGCAGTCAAGAGAGGCATAAAGACACAGTCAAGATAGGCTAGATACATAGAAAAATGAAGGCTCTTATCCACAATAGAGGAGACCTTAATACATAGCAAGAGGGAGGCCCTTACCAACCATCAACAAGAAGCATATGGCCACAGTCAAGGAAGGTCTAAAGCAACACTCAGAGAGGCCCTAACCATAGCATGAAGGATCCATAAGACAACAAGAAAGAAGCCCAAGAAGAAATGTGGAAGTCTTATGTTTTAATGTAGTAAAACGTGTGGAAGAGAGCTCGTTTTGAGTGTTGTTATTGGGTGTTCTTGTAGGGAGAAGGGTTGAATTTTGAAGTTTAAGATCACAACAAGAAGAGGAATTTAATGTGGGTTAAATAGGGTTGTTCTGTAGCTATTCCAATAAGACTGAAGGCTTTAAAAGAGGCCAAGTATCTTGCTTGAAGCTTCAACTAAAGGATGAAACTCAACTAAACGAAGACTCGGCTTAATAAAGTTCATGATGGCCTTTTACAATCATATACTTATGAGTGAACCAAAGTCTTACTATTGGCACTTATCCTAGTGTCCTAATAGGTGGGATATAGAGGAAAAATATGATCTCCCTTTCTCCATTGCATTCCTCTAACCTTGAAAATTAAAAGGGTGTTGGCATTATGACACAGGTTTGGCCCTATGGCGTAGGTGTGGCAGAGGTGTTGTCCTTGATGGAAATTCACTCTGGTAACAAATCTCAGTTCAGGCTCTCAGAATGAAGGAAAAATATATATACGCAATTTCATCGTGATCAATCTGTGTATGCACATGCGTTAGACGTTCCAAAGTCACGTATGTGTATACACACACTCTCACGCAAGGAAAAGCACGTACATGTGGGAGAACTTATGTTTTGTCTGTGGTATTTAGTTCTTGGTATTTGAACCGATGGTTTTGGACCATAGTATCTCGTCGGATGTGTTGATCCCAAGTATTGGGTCCATGGTATTGGTTTGTTATGGTTTTGGACCGCGGTATTGTGAAAGGCCTAAGACTATAAAAGCGGAAGGAGATCATTAGGCAAGGATCATCTGATGTATTGAATATCTGAAGATGTGCAAATGATTAGTTTGTGTGGTTGGATCTGAATCAAGGAGGAACCTGAGCATTACAAGATAGATAAGTTCTATTGATGGGTCAAGATCTCAAGGCTTGATTAGTAATATGTTTTTGTGATTTCATCTATTATAATTAGCGCATAATTAGATCTATAAATCTGATAATCTGAGTATAACTGGAGTCTGTTTAAGTGTAAAGGTTGAATTGTCTTTTATAGATCTGTATGTAGGTTCCGCTCTACAAAGATGTGTATACATGTAGGTTCAAAAAGAGAAGAAAGTATATATGGTGGTTGACCTTGATTCAGCTGCGTATGTACGCAGGTTTATACACAATGAACTAGAGTACATCTCTTGAAATATATTTTAGCTGCTTCTGTGGATTACTACAGTATTCTGGGTCGAGCATTGGTGTCTGGTTATGGGTATTGTTTTTTGGTTACAGAATTTTGAGAACTTATTGGTTGATTCAGTAGTTGTTTGTTGAAAGGAGATTGGTTGATGCACATATACTTGATGTTTGTTTGATATTCATGGATCCAGTCTCAAAATTGACGAAACATGGTCCCTAGAAGAAAAGAGAGGGTTGTAGCCTTTTGTAGGTCAGCACCTATGTATTAGTATCTCAGGTAGTACAAGAGATAAGGCGATTGTAACTCCCTTCCAGGAGATGCTGGAGAACGAGAGAGGGTTGTAGCTCTCTACAGGTTGTAGCCTACGTACTGGTATAATTCTGCACCAGTACAGAATCATTGTAAAAATAAGTTTCTAATTAAAAGAAAATAGAGATGAATTGCATCAGGTGGTTTTCAGCCACATTGTGTTTCCACCTTATATCTTGTGCTCTTGTGTGTGATTGTCTTATGCTCTTTTTTTACTGTTCCCGGTTACAAATTAATGATCAACATCTGTAGAACACATTAAATTATAAGTCTGCATGATATACGCTGGTTTTCTTATCTGAAGTTGCATATATATGCGGTTTTCTAGAACTGAAGTAGTGTATACGATCTTGGTGTGAGATAAAAAATATTTGAATTAGTAATACTGATTCACCCCCCCCCCTCAGTATTATTTCGAACAATTGGAATCATAGCAGGTCCTTGAGAGGAATCTTAGTCGCTTGAAGGAAGATTTATCATCATGAGCAACTACGAGAGAGAAGCCTCGATCAGGCCACCAATTTTTGATGGGACCAACTTCGTCTATTGGAAGGTAAGAATTATAGCTTATCTTCAATCTCTTGGTATAGAAGTTTAGGATATCGTAGATACAGGGTACACATTTCCTTCAGCTACTCCTACAGATCCTGCTGGGAAGAAGCGGTATGAAACAAATGTAATGGCTGTCAATACTCTATTAGGGAGTCTATCTCAAACATAATTCATCAAGGTTATGCAGCTCAAAACCACAAAGGAAATATGGGACAAGATCGTTCTGAGCTATGAAGGATATGAACAGGTAAAACGAGCAAAACTTCAAACCCTTAGAATTCAGTATGAAAATATCAGAATGCACAATGATGAAAGTGTGGCTAACTATTTCCTTTGTCTAGATGAGATTGTTAATTGTATGAAAAACTTGGGTGAAGAAATAAAAGAGGTTTTTTTGGTTGAAAAGGTTCTAATATCATTGTCTTCTAAGTTTAAATCAAAAGTTTCTGCCATAGAAGAAAAGAATAATCTACAGAGCCTTACCATGTCACAGATGCACGGAATTCTAACTGCTTACGAAAACAGAAAAGGAGGGCCATCAGACAGGAGAGAAGCTACGTTCAAGGCTTCAGGCAAAGGAGATTACTATGAGTCAGGACATATGTCAGAAGAAGGGGAAGAATCAATTTTTTTCAAGAACCTCCAAGGGGGAACTGGAAGATCCAGAGGTAAGCTACCTTGCAAATGCTTTGCTTGTGGAAGATTCGGTCATTATGCTGCAAAATGTCCTCATAAAGATAAATTAGACAAAGGTAAAGAACGTGTCAAATTGGATAGAAAGAAGAATAAGAAGAGATATTACACGCATGAAGACAGTGATGGACTGTCAAATAGTGATGAATATGAACAAGGTAATGATGATAGACTTTTGATGGCTTTTGAAGATGATGATTTCTTGGATGTTATAAATGAAGAAGGTCTTTATGAAGAAATTTTTAGACTTAAATTTTTTTTAGAGGAAAATAATATGATTATAGATACTCTTCCATTCCAAATTTCCAAAAAAGACAAATACAATGGAAAGCTAGAATGTGAAATTGTGGGACTTAGAAAATAAATTGAGAAAAAAAAAGCCCTTAATCTCAGATTTGCTAAAGGATCTGAAACTTTAGATGATATTATCAAAGTGTAGCATTCTCCACTAATCAAGACAGGTATGGGATATAATGAATAAGCGTCTCAAGCATATGAGCCATCCACCTCCAAAACGTTTCTTGATGCAGCAAGGAGGAGTGAACAAATTGATAATCGATACCAAAGGCACAATGGAGATCACCAGGTAAATCAGGGACAATTTCCCTCAAGAATGAATAGAGACTACTAGGTAAATCAGGGGCAATATACCTTAAGGATGAATAGAAGCTACAACGAGACACAGGTAAAACATTCTCAATTTGCCTCAAGAATGGATGTCAATAGAAAGTACAATCATTCGGTTGGTAGATTTGATAATCGCAGGAGTTTCTTCAATGGCTAGTGTTTCTCTTGTCATAACTTTGGCCAAAAAGAAGCTCAATGTGTTGCCTATAAGACAATCATGACTAGAGAAGCTCAAAAACAAAGAAGTATGACTGGGATCATGAAAAGGACCTACAATAACTTTTCTACTCTTGAAAATGAAATAGAATGTTCTATTTGTAACAACTTCGGTCATGAAGATTCTAAATGCAGGAGCTTCAGCAGACAACTCAGAAGGAACAAGTCTCAAGTGCCAAAACATGGAGAATGAAAGAACCGCAACCAGAAAGATGTGGGATATCCTTATATGTAGAAGGATAGGAAAATCAATGGTATATCGACAGCGAATGTTCGAAACATATGGCAGGTGATAGAGAAAAAATTAAATCATATAGTGCCTTAGAAAAGGAAAAGAAGGTCTCATTTGGAAATGGCACCCCTGCGTTCATAAAAGGTAAAGGTTATGTTCAGTTGAAGGAAAAGGTCAAAGCTAGAAATTTTATGTATGTTGATGGCTTAAAGCATAATCTATTGAGTGTCAGTCAGATGTGCAATCAAGGAACTGAGGTAATATTTCAATAAAATGTATGTAGTGTTATTGACCTTTATACAGCAAAAATAGTGATCAAAGGCATAAGAACTCCAAATAATTTATACATATTCAAAGAAGGACAACATCAATGCTATCTAAGAAAGAATGATGAACACTAGCTATGGCACAGAAGATTGGGGCATCTTAGCTTCTCTCAGATAAGGAAAGCATGCAAATATCAGACGGTTCGTGATCTTCCTTACATTAGAGTTCCAGACAATAAAATATGCAAATCATGTCAGTTTGGTAAGAAAACCAGAACTAATTTCCCTAAGAAGGAAGGATCAGTTAGTAGGCCACTTGAACTTGTCCATAATGATATATGTGGTCCAACTAGCAAGAAGTCACCTCGAGGTGAAGATTACTTCATATTGTTTATTGATGACTTTTTGAGGATGTGTTGGTTAGGACTCATGAAGTATAAAGATGAAGCTTTCGAAACGTTCAAATCATTCAAAGCCTTGGCTGAAAATGAATCAGATCGATGAATCAAATGTGTAAGATTTGATCGAGGAGGAGAATTTACCTCAGATGATTTTTTTTATTTTTGTGAAGAACATGGCATAAGAAGGGAATTTTCTGTTGCAAGGACACCTCAACAAAATGGAGTAGTGGAAAGGATGAACATAACGGTTCAAAAAATGGCTCGTGCTATGCTCGATGAATCTGGAACTCCCGCAACCTTCTGGGGTGAAGCCACATTTGCTGCAGTAACTATTCTTAACAAGACAAATGTCCAGGTAAACGACACTCAGACTCCTCATGAACATTGGTATGGCAAGACTCCCACATGAAATATTTCAAAATTTTTTGAAGCAAGTGATGCATTAAAAGGACTGATGAAAATCTTGGCAAGTTTGAACCTAGAGTAGATGAACGCATTCTCCGTGGTTACTCTCCCCATAGCAAAGCATATAAGTGTTACAATAAAAGACTTGGAAAAATTATTGAAAGTATTGATGTAAATACCTCTAGGCAAGAAAAATCTGATGTTTTCGAAGATGATGAGGACTATCCCTCAACGTCAAATCAGATTCATGATGAAGAAACCCATGAGGCCCCAGAAGAACAAATAAGAATAGAAGAAAAGACTCCATCCAGATATGTTCAGAAGAATCATCCAGAATCTAAAATTTTGGGGCAGAAAGAGGTAGGTGTACAAACAAGGAGAACCATTTCAGAAGCTTCAAGCTATCTGGCATTGCTCTCCTCTACCGAACCACAAAATGTACGAGAAGCATGCAAAGATGAATGTTGGGTCAAGGAAATGAATGAAGAACTTGAGCAGATTGAAAGGAATAACACTTGGGAGTTGGTTCCTAGACCAAAAGATGAGAATGTCATAGGGACAAAGTGGATTTTCAAAAATAAGCTGAATGAAAATGGAGATGTGGTTAGAAATAAGGCAAGACTTGTTTGTAAAGGATATGCGCAACAGGAAGGCATAGACTTTGAAGAAACCTTTGCACCATTTGCTAGACTTGAGGCTATAAGAATGTTCCTTGCTCTCTCTAGCTTTCAAAAGTTCAAAGTATTTCAGATGGCCGTAAAATCTGCCTTTCTAAATGGAGACTTGAATGAAGAAGTGTACATTGAACAACCAGATGGGTTCATCCTTGGAAATGATCCAAATCTTGTATGTAGACTCAAAAAGGCTGTCTATGGTCTGAAACAAGCTCCAAGGGCTTGGTATTTTTGATTGGATGAGTACCTTCATCAACAAGGTTTTGCAAAAGGATCAACGGACACCAATCTATATATAAAGGTTAACAATCAAAAGTTACTTGTACTTGTTGTGTATGTTGATGATATCATCTTTGGTAGCAACGAATAAGACATGAGTCAAAATTTTCCCTTGGTAATGCAAAAGGAGTTTGAAATGTCCATGCTTGGTGATCTCACATATTTTCTTGGTTTACAAGTCCAACAAAACAAAGATGACATTTTTCTATCACAAACCAAGTATCTTAAGCAGATCTTGAAGAAATATGGGATGGAGGATTCGAAACCAGTATGTACTCCTATGGTTACAGGATGCAGTCTCAGCACAAATGATGAATCAGCAACTGTACATCGACCTACCTATAGATCCATGGTTGGTAGTCTACTCTATCTAACATGTACCCGACCAGACATTATCCATGCAGTAGGGATAGTTGGAAGGTTTCAGGAAAATCCAAAGGAAACTCATCTTCAGGCAGTCAAGAGAACTTTCAAATACCTTCAAGGTACTCAAAACTATGGCTTATGGTATCTTAGAGATATAGATATCACACTTCATGCATATACAGATGCAGATTGGGCAGGTAGCATGGATGACAGGAAAAGCACTAGTGGTGGTGCATTCTTCATGGGTCCTAGATTAGTATCATGGTTTAGCAAGAAGCAAAGTTACATTTCATTATCTACAGCTAAAGCAGAGTATGTAGTTGCTGCTCTTACTGCACACAACTCCTTTTAATGATGCAAGGATTGGAAGATCTTCAAAACACTTGTACTCCACCTATTTCCATCTTTTGTGATAATACAAGTGCAATCAACATTTCAAAGAATCCTGTCATGCATTCAAAGACGAAGTACATACCTATCAAATACCATTTTCTTCAGGAACAAGTGCTTGAACTAAAGGTCAAGTTGGAGTATGTTCCCTCTAAGGAACAAGTTGCTGATATTCTCACCAAACCACTACCCAGGGAGACATTTGAATAACTCAGACAGAAGCTGGGGGTAGTTGATGCATGATCTTGCTGCTGAAAACTATCTCTTTCAGAGAAATGTGGTTGTACGCGAGTTGCAAGAGGAGTATCAATCTACATACATCGATTTATGCAGATACAATTGCGTATATGGTGTTTTGAAGGAAATTAGTGGGGACAAAATCTGATTGAAGAGAGTCTGATATGGGTTTGACAAGAGACCATCTGGCACAGGTTCTGGGGGAGTAGATAATCTTCTAATAATGCATTGTTGGCATTACATTCAAAGCTCTTGGTTTGAGTACACAAGCTATTTTGGGTTCAGGTGGATTAGCTACAGAAGGGGTGCAGAAGGAGAACATGGTTCTTGATTTGAATAAATATGCTGTTGATATTTGTTATTGGTGACTTTCGTAGTCTTGCTCTAAATTTTTCATCTCTATGTCATGTATGTCTTTTATTGTCAAGTCCATGTAACGACCTATTTTGGTTTCCCCACTAGGCCTGGGATGAATGATGTAATGTACCTAGTTGTCATATGTAAACTTCTGATGTATTCCCACTTGTTTGGGTGGACGATCCCCATTTGTTAGGGTGATGGATGTTTGTATAGAGTCTTTTGGTGATAGGAAGGTCTTCTATGATGTATAAGTCATGATTCTTGAAGAACTTCATTTTGCAGATCTTGCCTATAGTCAGGGGGAGCATGGTCGGCACAACAGAGCAGAGATTACATCATGTACTCAAGGGGACAATAACCCTTTTCCCTTGATGACAAAGGGGGAGAATGACTTTGAGGTTTCCATCAAGTCTAAAGGGGGAGATTGTTGGCATTATGACATAGGTTTGGCGTTATGGCACAGGTGTGGCATAGGTGTTGTCCTCAATGGCAACTCACTCTGGTAATAGATCTCAGCTCAGGCTCTCAAAATGAAGGAAAAATATATATATGCGGGTTCATCGTGATTAATCCACGTATACAAACGAGTTAGACGTTCCAAAGTCATGTATGTGTATACACGCACTTTCACGTAAGGAAAAGCACATACATGTGGGAGAACTTATGTTTGGTCCGTCATATTTAGTCCTTGGTATTTGAACCTATGGTTTTGGACCATAGTATCTCATCGGGTGGGTTGATCCCAAGTATTGGGTCCATGGTATTGGTTTGTTATGGTTTTAGACCGTGATATTGTGAAAAGCCTAAGACTATAAAATAGGAAGGAGATCATTAGGAAAGGATCATCTGATGTATTGAATATCCGGAGACGTGCAAGTGATTGGTTTGTGTGGCTAGATCTGAATCAAGGAGGAACCTGAGCATTACAAGATAGATAAGTTCTATTGATGGGTCAAGATCTCTAGGCTTGATTAGTAATGGCTTTTTTTGATTTGATCTGTTGTAATCGGCGCATAACTAGATCTATAAATCTGATACTCTGAGTATAATTGAAGTTTGTTTAAGTGTAAAGGGTGAATTATCTTTTATAGATTTGTATGTAGGTTCCTCTCTACAAAGACGCGTATACACACATGTTCAACAAGAGAAGAAAGCGTATACACCGGTTGACCTTGATGCAACTGTGTATGTACGCAGGTTTATACATAGTGAAGTAGCATACATCTCTTGAAATATGTTTTAGCTACTTCTATGGATTATTGTGGTATTCTGGGTTTAGCATTGGTGTCTGGTTACGAGTATTGTTTTCTGGTTACAACATTCTGAGAAGTTATTGGTTGATTCAGTAGTTGTTTGTGGAAAGGAAATTGGTTGATGTAGATACACTTAATGTTTGTTCGATAGTCATGGATCTACTCTGGAAATTGATGAAACGTGGTCCCTGGAAGAAAAGAGAAGGTTGTAGCCTTCTGTACGTCAGCACCTACATACTAGTATCTTAGCTAGTACAAGAGCTAAGGGGGTTGTAGCTCCCTTCTAGGAGAAGCTGGAGAACGAGAGAGGGTTGTAGCTCTCTACAGGTTGCAGCCTACGTACTAGTATAAGTCTGCACGAGTAAAAAATCATTGTAAAAAGAAGTTTCTAATTAAAACAAGATAGAGACGAATTGCAGCAGGTGGTTTTCACCCACATTGGGTTTCCACCTTATATCTTGTGTTCTTGTGTGTGATTGTCTTTTGCTCTATTTTTACTATTCCTGGTTACTATTTATATGACTTTGATGCACATATTAATGATCAACATCTGTAGAACACATTAAATTATAATTCTACATGGTATACGCTAGTTTTCTTATCTGAAGTTGCGTATATAAGTGGTTTTCGCGAACTGAAGTAGCGTATATGATCTGGGTGTGAAATACAAATTATTTGACTTAATAATACTGATTCAACCCCCCTCTCACTACTATTTCAATCAAAGGGGACATAATGAAATTCATATACACATACTTAATAGATATATATTCCCAATCTCTTGCCATATACTACTTGCACCTGCTTGAGCTATGTTCAAGTAATTAGTCAATCCAGAGCATGTATATCCCTACTTATTCTCCACACGCCTCTGGTTGGATCTCTCTATTATTATAGTTCAAGTAAAACGGTTTGGTATGGTAAGCGCTACTAGCTAGTTTTTTAAACCTTTCTATTTACATTTATTTTCACTTGGCCTTACCCTACTCTCATCTCTATATATTCTCAAATTAAACTAGCTACACAATCGGAAAAATTGTTCTTGTATGTTATCTCAAAATACTTTTCAAACATAAAATTACAGCATACTATCATAAGGAGAGTAATTGTGGTTTAAAAAATTAGACTTGACATCTTACATTAATAATTTCCTTTTATAGCCCACGGGGCTTTGGATTGACGGTGAATGGGTGCGCTGTTAAGGCACTCCTTGCGATAGGTCACCGGTTCAAATCCCCCGTGGGTACATAGGTTAGTCTTAACTAGAAAAAAAAAACAATTTCCTTTTATGTGATGTCAGTCTTCTGCGCAGGCCTTTGAACCATGTCTAAAGGGGTGTACTACATTACCGGTGGTTTGCACTGCCAGTAAACTTAATTATAGCTAATTATGAGAACAATATAGCATTGTTTATATACTGGATTTCTTATATTAAATATTAGCTTCATGTATGAATCACAGTGCACTGATAGAAACAAAGATAGTCTGTAACAAAAGGCACCCAAAAAAGCAGCGAAAGTCATAGGAGACACTTATTTTTCTTTTTCAGTGCTAGTCTTTGAAGACCTCCACCACCATCGTCACTTTGACATTCATCCTCCAACACCTCAAGAATTGCCTTACCACTTTGTCCATGTTTCTTCAAATCTCTCTGATAGGAGTCTCTGTAACCTTCTCAGAAAAAGGAATCATAAGTGGATTGTTTCTGTGAGGCGTCAACTCCTCACCACTTTCAACAACTTCCATCATCAACTTTTAGCCTTTAAAATCAAACCGAAAAAGAATTTGATGTAAGAAGCTTCTCTAGATGCCATTTTTGTAGCTCCGGGAGCATTTTTGGTGACAACAAAATGTTTTCCATTTTCATCGACATTTATTTCGTCTCTACCATCCTTAACTAGAAATGATAATGCAAATATGTTTTCTATTGTTTGGGAAAATGATATTCTATTTAGAACTAAATTCTTTAATCTAGCTTGCTTCTACTTTTGCAAAATGTTAAATATGCATGCCATATTCTTGTCTGTTTCTTATTTCCATCTTTCGGGGACTCTTTCACTGCTTCAGGTCAAATACTTTATGTCAGCTTAGTCTATTTTCTTTGTACTATATCTTTCATTTTCTTCGTTTCACTATCCATTGGTCCAAGGATAGTGCAAATTCTTGCCACATGCTAGAAAATAGAGGCATGTAAAATCCAAATATTTCTCCATGATATTTGTGTTTGATCGTCATTTCCCTCCAAAGATCGGTTTCCATGTGCTTGGTCACTATAGTTCCTTAGAATATCACTACTAATAAAAGCAACTACAGTATCACCATCATTGTTTGGTGATCTGTTAACAGTAGTGAGGAGTGTTGATGTGAGGTTAAAGAGTTTAAGAAATTGTAACTTGCTCACGAGGTCTCTAAACAAAATTGTGCAAGCTTTCCACTTTGCTAATTATAGCCTCGAATTTTCTAGATTCTGCTTTTAAAATATTTTCTCTCTCCTCAACAATCGAAGTCTTGAGGGAATGGTAATGTTACCTTAATATACAATGTTGCACCATACTCTAATTGTTACCATTGCATGTAGTAGCATATTCTTTCACTCTTGGGGGCTTACTATGGCCTTGTTGTGATCCTTTTACTCCACGAGAGGAATATTCTAGTGTCTAACTCAATTTTTCTTCCTCTTTAACTCTAGCTTGGGTACCAAGCCTTCCACCCATCCTTTCTATCACCCACTTTTGGAGTTGATAGAAATGAAAATAGTAAACCAAAGCTAGAAGGAAGGGCTTGAAATTGATATTTCTGATTGAAGAATTACAGTGAAATGGAAAGAGAGCAAGAAAAGATTTTCTTGTTGCATTGAAATGAGGGAGGGAACGAAGTTGTGATTTCCCCTACCCTAAGAAGTCCGCTTTGTAATAGAAGATGGATGAAGGCCCACTACAGTGGATATAAAGTCCTAAGACATACACATTGTCAAATGAAATGTTTATGTGGAGTGTGCCAATTAACTGTGAGGATTGGGAGGAGTGACACATGTGGGAGAGTCGCCATATTATTGAAGAATTGTTTACATTGAGGAGGGACACCATTTGAATATGGTAATAATGTCAATTCTAATGTGGAGAGTTTCCAACACCACTTTGTCATCTATGTGAGGGAGTTTACAATTTTTATATCTTTTTCTCAGTCCCATGGTGAATATATTAGTGTGAGGATCCACAGTTTCATGATCCATATGTTGGATGCTTTGCTGAACTTGAGATTTATAAGGAAATCTCTTTAGATATCCATAATGTCTTAGAAATTTATTTGAACAATTATTGTCTTGTAACAATGTTTACTCATGACAAATTTCTTGGTATGCATGCATAGAAGAATATGATTGATGGCATGGATACTCGGCCTTTCGGGTTGAAATGGCCACCTCTAAAGATAATATTTGGAATATCCTTTGAACCTTTCTTTGAGATGGCATCCAAGAAGTGGGAGTGAAGACATCAAGGAGCTCTACATTTTGACATATTCCAGTTGAAACACCAAATATGTAAGGGAAACTAAAACCAAGGTTTATATAAGTAACAGCCCTAGTGTATGGGAAATCCAGGCTTTTACATGAATATTTCCGCATTTAATAATTGGATGAGGATGAATATTTTTGTTACACTATGTGTTGTTATTGATATGTTTGGACATTTTGGGTGAACACTTGGCCCATCTTCAAGAACATCTAATAACGTTTGAGTCGAAGATAGATTTAAAGAGATCATTTATCAAATTAGTTGTCCAGCTATGAAAGATAATCAAGTTTTGCAAGAGATACATGGTAGTACTATCAAACCACATTGTGTACCATGTTAGAAAATGGATCAAAAAGGTCTTCAAAATGTCTACTAAAATTTGACATTTAGTATTGTCTTAGCATTTTCTTATCAAGTTTCATGGAGGCAAAAAGTGACAGGAGAAACTTGCACCATAATGGTGGCCACTAGAATGAGAAACACAATGAATTAGCAAAACGGAATATGTTCCTATAATGACACATGGGAAGATACTTATTACTCTCAACGTGGTTGTATAGGAAAGATAGTTTTTTCCTTTGAGTATAGTTGATGTATCGTAATGTACTCGTTGTTTCCCTATTGCGATAAAACAAATATATATCCATCTCAAGGTGAAAGAATAACACCAGTATACCCTCAAACGATATGGGCTATGTGTTTTGCTCAATAGCTAGGAAAGTCTCTATCGGTCATAGTGCGATGAAGTGATGGGTTCGGATTTCTATGCCTGTGCTGACAAAGTATATCAATAGAAGTGATGGAAAAACATATGTTCAATTCCCTAGAACATATCTTATTTTCATTACTTGTCCAGGATAAATCCACGACCATAAATAAAAAATGTAATCAAAAGAAAATAAATATGTATTTTATTTAAGGAAATGTAGCATGAGTAGAAAATATATGGACCAAATTACAAAATGTGAAAGTGAAAGTTCTATATAAAAGTTTTAAATTAAAAGAATTTCAAACAATTGCCAGGAAGTTTAAGAAATGCGACTACCCAACACTCATCCAATTGCCATTCAAGGAGGTTCTAATCCATCCATCAATATGAAGAGATCTATAAAAGCAAAAAAGGACTTTGAAGAAGGGATCCCTAATTTTTCATACCCAAATGTTGTCTGATTGTTGAGCAAGGGCCTGACGAGTTAGTGAGGGTTTCCCTTTTGTTTTTGTTTCAATATATTTTCATGCTTATATTTTTTCTAACATGATGTCATTGGTAGACCTTAATATACGGTGCTGAACCATACTCAAATTGTTACCATTTCATGCATAGCATCTTCATTCTCTCTCAAGGGCTTACTATGGCCTTGTTGTGATCCTTTTACCCCACGAGAGGAATCTTACAGTGTCTGACTCAATGTTTCTTCCTCTTTAACTCTATCCCGGGTACCAAGCTTTCTACCCATCCCTTCTATCACCTGGTTTTGGAGTTGACAGCAATGAAGAAATTCAACCAAAGCTAGAAGGAAGGGCGTGAAATCTATGTTACTAGAAACCGGAAAGGGGAAAGGAAATGAGAAATGACAACGAGATGAGAAATAGCGTCTGGAAATTTCACATTCAAGAAACTAGAAGAGAGAAAAAAAAGACAAAAATGAAACATACAACCAAGAATTTGTTTCACATTCAAGAAATGAGGAGAGAGAAAAACAAGAAAAATATGAAACATAAAACAAAGCATTCATCATTAACATTCTCAAATACTATGGTTCATATGTAGTTGCTCATAGGCTTTAGTTTCTCACATTGGCCATTCTTTAATATTTATAATGATCAACAAATGAAGAGTATTTTCTTGTAGTAGTACTCCTATTTGTTTTGTATTTAAAATTTATTAAATGATGGATTTCTATTCTGTATTTCCATTTTTGAGACTTTTTTATTTTTATAAATTTACAATTATTTCTATCACTATTTTTATGTAATTATGAAACTTTCCATATTTATCATAGTTGAAATTATGTTTGTATTACAGGCATATTGATCAATATCTTGTTGTTCTTAAGCTTTATTATTGTAAATTACCTAATATAATCTCTCTTATCACAAATGAAAAAAATATTTATGGGATAAAACTATTAGTGGGATGGATATTGATGTTTTTGGTTGATGATATTTAATATTATAGATAGTCTAATAGTTGTTAAAATTTTCTATAGGATGGTTTTATCAAAATCATTTTCCAATCATTTGAGAGGTTATAAACCAATCCAATTGGAAAAAAAAAAATATTGTGTCCCAATGTTTATATAAAATAATTAATTAACTAGAAAAAATAACTAAATTATTTAACTTCTAATTTATAAAATTATATATATGATATCTATACACATTACTAATTTATAAAAATATATATAACAAAACCTTATACATTTAAATTTATAATTTTATATCAAAATACACATTTTAAATATTATATACAATCACTAAATCTATTTTTAAATAACAAAAAAGTTTGTAAAATCTTAACCATACTGCAATGTTGTTAAATATATATTATGAACAATTGCAAGGTGTTGTCACTAGGGAGAACACCGAACCTATTTGAAACAAACCTGTTATGGTTGACTTCTAACCGTAGACTATGAAAATGCCTTAAAAACTTTGAGAAAACTAGAAAACTAATGCTTTTTATGGTTGATGTCTACGTCCAATCCGGAAGAGATCCATATTACAAATTCCATAAAATAGTTTCAAGAAACCAATCATTTTTGGAAAACAAAGTTTCTTGCATTAAAAAAAGAAAACTACCATATAAAACAAGGTTTTCCTACCGTTCCATTTCTTATACGGTTTTTTTCCGGAACAAAGACCTTTCTAAAAGAAGAAAACTGCTGTATAAAACATGGTTTTCCTACCGTTCCATTTTTTATACGGGTTTTTTCTGAAATGAAGACTTCTGTTCGGTTTCTTGTAACAGAGCTTGAAATTGAGATTTTTGATTAAGAACTATAGTGAAATAGAAAGAGAGCAAGAAAACATTTTTGTGTTGCATTGAAATGAGGGAGGGAAGGGAGTTACCCTGAGATATTTTTGATTAAGAACTATAGTGAAATAGAAAGAGAGAAAAAAAATATTTTTGTGTTGCATTGAAATGATGGAGGGCAAGGAGTTACCTCAGAAGTCTACGTTGATGTTTTTTCTATTTTTTTCGTGGTGTGGTATACTACCAAACTACTATTAGAGTTTAGGGTATATCTAATATAAATTTCATTTCCAATATAGTCATTGTGGGGCTAGTTCATTGGAAGATAAATTCTTAAAAAAAAAGCCAAATAACCTAATTTCAGGTCAAAAACTTGGTAGATTGTTTGAAGCAATTGAAATTGAGGAACGAATTAACGGAGAGGATGGATAATAGTGCAAGTATTTTCTTGGGCTCTTGAAAGGAGACCAAGGCTTATGATCCTTCCATCATGGTCCAAATTTTTCCAATGAAAATAGATCCATGTTTTTTGAGGAAACCATTGAAGAGATCATCCTCAATCTTATTTCTCAACCCATCCAAATTCAACCATGAAACAATAACTCCGAGTGAATTAGTGCAAAATTTCAAGTGAAAATATAAAAAAAATGCAAATCAATTTTAGGAATGGACACAATATAGAAACCCTAAAAATTGATCCAACGATTTGTACCTGTTTCCATATAGCCACAGATTAGATTGTACTATGCCCATGGTCTTTCCTTTTTATTTCAACTACTCAACAAACATTTCATGTCAAAATATAAAACAATTTGCAAATCAATTCTGAGAATGGCAATCGATCTAGAAACCTTACAGATTGATCTAAGGTCCTGTTATCACTGAAAATGCTGTTGCCAAAAATTTTTAGCCTAGTTTAAAGACCGGGTGTTTTCGCAGCGCCTGAATTCGTTTTTAGCAGTTTCACAGCGCTACCTGTTTAAGTGGTTTCGTAGCGTGATACGGAATTGGGGATTTGTTCGAGTTTTCAGTGGACGCCCAAATCATAGCATGCCTATTGTACACTGGCTACAACTACTGTGGATGAGGTTGATGTGCTTAAAGGTCTATGTCAGATCTTTCAGATAAGATTGAAGATATCAAGGCAATGATGTCAGCTCCACCATTGCCTGAGGTTCTTCAGGCTCTTTATAATGAAAAGAACGTTTCTCAGGATAAAAATGCTTCCTAATTGCTAATCACTTGAAAGAAGGAAATGCATCTAAAGTTTTGGAACTCTTGAATTCCTTGTTTCTATTTTATTGCAAAATATGGTACCCAAGGTTGAATGTTTTTCCTATGTATTGTGCTCGGTGTTTCCAGTGAATACCTTATAGTTTGTATAGTCACTGCTGCACCGAAAGGATAAAAGGGACCTGAACAGAACGCACTGGGAAATCTATTAGTACTATTTTTGATATTAGGACTATTTGGATGATCTGCTGCTGGTTGGCTATGGCTAATAGATAAAGGCTGGTAAATCCTATTGCCATTCAACTACAAGTTCTTGAGTTGAAAGTATTAGTCTCGGCCTAAAGATCAAGACATAGCTAGTCAAATTTCATTCAAAAATATTCCTCAACCGAAAGAGTTCAAATAAGGTATTTATAGTTGCGGTGCCTCATCTACACTTATATATATACAGTCCAAGACGTTGAAGAGGTGAAAGCTATTCCTAGGCCGTCACTGATTTGGGTGTTGTGTTTGACATTTGGGATTGTCTTTTCACAATCTGCAACCTCTTTCACAAAACAGGGCACCACAATGGATTGAAAGATTGGAAAAACATTTTGAGATCCCTCCTGCAAGCTTACAGAGTATTTTTGACCTATCTATTATTCCACTGTTGCCTGTATATGACCGCATCTTTGTTCCGATTGCATGGAACTTGACAGGGAATGAACGAGGAATATTTATGATAAATTTCATGTTCACACCATGTTCAAGGATAAAGAGAAGGATACTTCGGCGTTTCAATCTGGGGATGATTGATTTTTCTGTCATAGGTGACCTCTAAGGTAGGTAAGCGCCATGTAGGTGTTGGTATTGATGCATTGAAGGAGTTATTTTTAATCAGTTTGCTGCCAGATAGGAAACTGAAGTATTTTGGCCAAGCAATCTCTCCATGTTCTCTTAGAATCAAAGGATGCAAATTCACTTCTTCTATTTTGGTATTGGGAAGATTGTCTAAAGCAGAGGTTTGAGCACTTTGTCGTTGCATTGGAAGATGCTTCCAAAGATGCACTATCTTTCTTAAAAGACAAAGCCTTGAAGACAATGTTTGATTTTCTTAAGGATAAACCTGAACAAGAATGCAAGCTCCTTTCGACACTTGTGAACAAGCTTGGTGATCCAGAAAGGAAAGTGGCCTCAAACGCTGGGTATCTCCTGTCACGTCTACTAACTGCTCACTCAAATATGAAGGCAGGCATGGTTTATGAAGTAGATATTTTTGTGTTTCGTCCCCATGTTGGACTGCGGGCAAGATATTATGTTGTCATTTTTTTAAATCAAATTCTGCTTAGTAATCATGGTGATGGACCGAAGCTGGCAAGACATCTAGTTGACATATACTTTGCACTATTCAAGGTGCTGATTTCCATGGATGATGAAGCAGAAAAAGATGCAAAGAGTTTGAAAGACTCTAAGGATAAATGGAAGAATATTTCGAAAAAAAAACAAAAAGCAAGATTCCTTATCTGAAGCTGCTGCTGAAATTGATTCAAGGATTCTCTCTGCATTACTAACGGGTGTTAATAGAGCTTTTCCTTATGTTTCAACTGATGAAGATGATGTTATCATAGAGAAAGAGAGCACGTGGTAACATGCAATCTTATGTAATGAAAGCTAATGATGGATATAGCTGACATCTGGAAAGGGTGAATAGTTTTTTGGATGCACCTAGTCATCCTTATGATGGAGTTTCTTGTTCAAACCATCCATATGCGGTTTTGAATGATGTTCCTAGGTATACAGAGCTAGATTTAAAGCATTCCAGAGCACGCCAAAAAAATGAAACATGCGGTGATCTGAGTTATAAATACAATGCAATTATTGCAGTTGTTTCAGATAGTTATCTGCGGATGTGGATTTCAAAGCCGCGGCACCTCTTCGCACCAGTCCATGATATTGTAACGAGGATCACGGGAACCTAATAGAAGCTCAGTAATGGCGACAGTTTTGTTAAGCCGGCTAGCATTCTGTACATGTGTATGTTCAGCAACAAAAGCCCGAATTCAGAGTGCAATCAAAGAAAACGATTTTGTCAACTTGCAAATGGCGCAGAGGAAATTGGGAAGGTTTAGAAATCCCTAGAAGAATTAGACAGTTTGCATGGCGAGCTTCTGTCGAAATGGCGAGAGCTGAAACTGAGGGTCACAGGCCGTATATGGAAAAAACAGAGATGATGTTATGGAATTGTCTTTATTTGTAAATCCTACTAGATAGCGGGTTTATGACTCATCGTAGTCTAATCTACCTTGAGTTTGAAGTAAAATTATTAATGAAGGATTTGATGTGTTCATCTATATTGAGTTTGCAGGTAATGGAAGCATTTGATGTTCGCATGCTCAAAGATCCCCCAGGGCTCAGACATGTTATAGAAGAAGCAAAGGAGCACCATAACGTGAAATATGTCTATGTGTGGCATGCCCTTGCTGGTTACTGGGGTGGGGTCAAACCAGCTGCAGCTGGAATGGAGTATTATGATTCCTTCCTCGCTATTTTGGGCAATCAACCAGATGTTGTTTTGAATAGTTTTTTCAGTTTATGGATTAGGCCTTGTTCATTTGAAGAAGGTTTACAATTTCTGCAATAAGTTACACAGCTATTTGGCATCGGCTGGTGTAGTTCCATCTCCTTTTGAGTTTGCAGATGTAGTAACCACTACTACACACAAGTCACTCCGTGGTCCTCGTGGTGCATGATCGTTACAGCTAGGGAAGATTTTAAAAGTTTGTAAAACTAAGCATAGCTCTTAAACACTGAAGTTAAAGACATGGTTGGAATGTGCAAGTGGTTCAGTATCCAAATATTGAAGGTTGCAGAATATGGAGCTACTGTGCAAACGAGTAACTTTATCTATATTTTCACAAGATCATACAATGGAAAATGTTGAGATAACAACTGCATCCGTGAACCAGAATAGTTACAAAAGTTATTGCAACTAAAAGGATGAATAATTGCATGGTGAGAATTAAGAATGACCATGTAGAGCTGCTATACAGACTTCTCCAAGGTTTTATATTTGAGGAATGCGTGCTATTGATGTTGTGAAAAGATTTCAGAAATTAAGTTTGGCGGCATTCATCAAGGTTGTTTGAGCCATTTAAATAGCAAGTTTTTGTTTTTCTTGGGTCACAAGTACTTTCAGGAAAACAGATAGCTCTAGTTATAATGCTGCAGTGACAAACACATCTAGTTGGGGCAGAGTGAAGACCAGAAATGTGAACGAAAGGTCAATATGAATAATTTAGTGCTTTGTTCAGGTGTCAAGATTATCACATATCCTTTTAATAACGCTGTGGATAAGACAGTACATGAAAATGGAAAAGCGTTAGCATGTTGAGACATTTTGCTATGCTTTGAGCCAGAATGATGGCACTGAATGGAGACAGCCATTGAAGCTCCAAGGATTCTGAATCTCTCAAACAGTGAACACTTTAGTGAACCTTATGGGAAGGATTTTATCTTCATTACCAATAATTGGTATACATCTCTTCTTCCTGGTTAATCGAAGACAGCCAAATTTATTGATGAGGACTGTGTTTTCTTTAAATCACACAGCAGTTTCGTAGCGTGCTACGAAACTGCTGTAGGTGATGATTTTAAAGCGCAGAGCAGCTAGTGTGATACTGTGAGTGGGAGTTGTGGAAGAGAGACATCTGTCTATCAATACCACCTATAGCACATTCAGAAACATGGTAGTATTTCATACCTGGGGTTATTAAAAGACTTGGGAACATGCTGCTACACTTTCGGAGAATGTTGGGAGGCAGAGACCGTTAAAATAGAGCACATCTTTTGGTCAATTAATGAGCCATCAGCGCTTTCAAGCATCCGAAGTCAGCGTTCCTTGCATCTGTAGCTCAGTCATCTCAACCGAAGTAGCAAAAGGACATGTGTCAAGAGCCAGAACAGCATCATGCTACGAGGAGCAAAGATTTTGGATTTTGATTAAATGAAAACCATTTGTAATTTCAGTTTAGCCATTATGTAATTAATAAATTAGTTATGCACTAGATAAGGATAGTCAATAGCCACCTTCGAGGCTCCCCTCATGCTGGAGGAGGAAGCTCGAGGTGGTTAAGTTTGTTTGCCTATATATGGATCAGATTAGGATGTAATAGGGGTTGGACATTTTATACAAAAACAGAGTTATTTGGGCCATTGTAAGACTTGTTACAGTAATAGTAAAACAGTGTTGATTTCTTCTCAAGATTCTCGATGGATTATTGTGTTCAAATATAATGGTGGTGTTTTATATTATATGTTCTTTTACAGCCTTGTTGTAACACAATCACTCAGAATTCATATCTTATGCTCTGACTTCCTGTGTGTTTGGCAAGCTGTGGTTTTTATGGAGTATGTTTGAACATTTAATGCAAAGAGCCTTGACTTCCATGAAATGACTATGTTTTTCTTGTTTACTTAGTGTATGAGACTCCATAGCCCAATGAGGACCAGTTTGATATGTATCCAACCAGCTGTTGTTTTCATGAATGAGTGAAGAGTTAGCCATCTTTTGTTGTGATTGATTTCTATTATAAGTCTGTGAGAGAGCCCTCTCTGACTAGGAAGGCTAATTCCTAGTCTAAAGTCTGGTTGAAAGAGTTACATAAAATCTTACTTGGTTGCAGCCCTTAGTAGTGATTTTGTGATAACAGGTCCTATTTCCAGATACCCATAGATCTGATTGTATTTTGCCCATGGTATTTCATTTTTTTCAACTACTCAACATTCATTAGAATACACAACGGTCGGGAAGAAAACTTGTTTTGGTCTTTCCTTTTTCTTAAACTATTGAATATTCATTTGAATACACTAAGGCAAGGAAGAAAACATGGCAAAATGGTCTTTCCTTGTTTTTCAACTACTCAAGATTCATTTGAATACACTAAGGAGGGAAAGAAAACACCACAAAAATTAAATTTTTAATTTTTCAATTACTCGACATTCATTCGAAAAAACTGAGGGAAAGAAAACGTGGTAGAAATTAAATTTTTAATTTAGATGATCGTTAAATTTTTTAATTATAATTATTTACCTTTTTTAAAATTTTAAAAACATCATATTTTATGAATATATCAAAATGTATGAGATGTATATTTTCTTATCTTATTGTATACTTATTCCAAAAAATTATATTTTTTATTTTTCAAAATTACAAAATAATTAACAATGTTGTAAGTTGTAATTTAAAACAATTCAGATTTGGATTTTAAATAATTAAACAAAAAAATATAAGTATTTTTTTATTAATGTTTAATTATCTAATACTAATAATATTGGTTTCCATGTTATTTAAACAAATGAGATTTGGTTTTATAATTATTAGGTCAAACTTTAAAGCTAAAAATTAACTTTTAACAATGCAATCTTTTATAACCAATTTGGATGTAGTTCATTGTTATGGAAGTAAAAAATGAATCTCATGAGTCAATTTGGTTGCAGTTCATTGTGATGTTAGTAAAAAATGAATCTCATGAGTGTGGTCCTACCTACACATTAGTATAGTTTCACCCAAGGAACCATTGATCTTTCTCCATGAATAGGCAATATTGTACCAAGAAGCACCATAATGTATGGAATTTCTATTTTCCACAATTGAAAAAGCACCATAAATCCTACTACATGAGAATTTTGCTTTTGTATTGTCGAAATAAACATGGCAATAATTCTTTTTGGAAACAAGAATTTCCGAAATCCTCATCCTCCTATCACAATATTTCTTAGAATCTGTCATGTTGGAGTGTTCTCTAAGTATCCCTAGTAAGCATATAGGAGTGTAGTGGAACACAACTTCAAAGTCAATGGGAAGCCAAGGGGAATGGTTTTTGCCTCTAATATGGATACCTTGATTACATAGATGTGGTTTTCTAAGCTTTTGCATTAATCAAATGTATATTTGACGGGGAATTCAGCCATAAAAAAAATGCTTGGATGAATTTTCATACACAAGGGTTGATTCTACTTCGAATTCTGATACTTTGGGTTTACTCACTTTAATATCATTACATATAACTAATAATTTTCAAGTCCTTGTCTCATTTGATGTCATTTTATTTCAATTGTAAAGTGACTATGCTTTGGATGCCAAATCCTCATAACTAAGATTTACAAAGTATGCATTGCCTCATTTCCTCTCATTTTACTTCAGTTAAATGGAGCAACTATGCCCTAGCTCCAAACCCACACAACTAAGATTTGCATACTACAGAATCCTCTCTCTCCCTGGTATTTCACCTAGTTTAGATATGCTTTTCTTAGAAGAGAAGAAATGTCTAACTAAATACCTTACATGTTAACTTATCATCTGATCCCATTACATTTTCCAAGCATTGAGGACATTAATAAAAATTTTGAATTCAATTTCGCACTCATTTGATGTCATCATCATGTTCCATCGATTTTAGGTAAATTGTACAAATAAATGTAAGTAATTATTTTCATTGATGTTAAATTAGCAAGTGAGAAAACTGCAGATGCATCTTTATTTTTAAAGTATAGTCGTCCAAAAAAAATCATCAAAGACTAAGGATAGGTTAAAACCTTTATGGAGTTAAAAATATTGTTGGTATCCTCCAGAATCATAGTACTATCAAATTTGGGTTCATATTTTACCACAAATGCAAGAACCAAAGCGAGAAGCTTATTTTAAAGTTTTCATAACATGATATATTATAAAAAGAAATTGAAGAGGCACATAATACAAAAAAGTTTTGTATCTAGTATCATTCTATATAGAGAAAAGTACTCGTTAGGCTATCTATGACATGAGTAAGAATTGCTGCTCAACTAATTTCAAAATCATCATGGACATTTAAATATTAAAAGATGAATTGATTACGCTACCTATGACTAAACAAGAGTTGTTCCCCACCTTTCCAAACTATCATGTACATTTAAGCTATCATATTTTATCAACATCCTTTCTATGATGCAAAACGTTACAAATTTCCATTATATTTATGCATTATATGAGTTGATGTACTTGTATGGTGCATAAATTCAAAAATAATTGTCCAAATACCCATGTTTCCACTAAATTAATTGTTTAAGTAAGAGACACATTTTATTGTAGGAAGCATGCATCAATCAAACACTGCTTTACTCATAGTTTACAAACACAACCAATTTTTCATACACAAGCACATTCAAGACTAATCCATAATAACAAACAATGCTCAAGAAAATATTGTTCATCAAACATCTACCAACGCATAAAAAATGAGGAGACAAGAGACACATAGAATATACGATCAACTAGGGCCAAAACCTCTCCAACATGAGAGGAAAAACCAAACTATATATTCTTCTTATATAAACTTCAATTAATGAATACCAAGACCATGGATTAGACCCTTGACTCAATGACCTCTCCAAAACCAAGTCACAAGCCTCCTTGATTCAACTTACTTATTTTTCCGTGAGTCAATGATGATCATGCTTCTTCCTTCAATAACTCAACTATCCTTCAAATTCCAGTTCCTTGGATTAGATCTGTAGTTCTTGGCCCTCTTGCATAAACCCTAGAACATGTGGTTCACTAGCCTTTTAAACCTTGATATTCTTCGCATGGATGTTATGAACTCCTATTATAATTCAGTGTGTAAACTTGCTTATCTTCTTCCTTGATTTGACTTCCTAGACAACAACAAGATCTTCGACCTTTTCTGTAGTAGATAGTTGTTCCTTCCTTCACACGTGTGGATCTGTTAGCCCTAAAATAGACCCATAAACGACACCAAATTCTTCTCTCTTTGCTTCGTTCTCTTGGTTGGTTATATTGGCACATCTTATTACAAACTTACTTAACTAAATTTCCTTATCCACAAATGGAGGATGAGCTGCCCTATACATAGTGATTTTTTCCATAAAAAACACATGGTAGGAAGTGCTAAGGAGTGCTAGGAGAACACAAGAGAGAAATAGATTAAAATAATGCATGCAAACAAACGATTAATATTTTGTGACGGGAAGTGGTAGTGAGTTCCAGGTTTTGGTAAGGAGAGAGTGATAAGGTATGCTAGGCAGTGTTAAGGCATATTAGAAGCTAGGGAAACATGCCAAGATGTGTCAAGTGCTAGGGAGTGCCAATGCATGCCACAAAGTGTTATGGAGTGTCAAGGAAGCATAAGGGAGCACTAGTTTCAAATGCATGGAAATGAATGAGAAAGAGTGTGTGAAAACGAGTGTCAGTGAGTTATAGCTGTGCTAAGGAGGGGACGAAAACATATGTTAGGTGGTAAAAAGAAATACTAGAGTGTTATGGCGACATGCCAGGGTATGCCAATGCATTTCAGGGTGTGCCAATGGGTGTCATGGAGTGTTAGGGAGTGAAACATAAAGACGAAGGAAAAATAGTTCAAAATGCATGGAAATGAGCAAATAAGAGTCTATGATAGGGAGTGTCAGTGAATACCGAGTGTTCTCAGGAGGGAGTGACAAAGTTATATGCTAGGTAGTTCCAAGTCATGCAAGAGTGCCATGACATGTCAAGGAGTGGTATGGTATGATAGGGAGTTCTAAAGCAAGCCATGACATGAAGGGAATACCAACATGTGCCACATAGTGCCAAGGGATTGTTAGATATGCAAGGTTTTATGCCATGTCAAGATGTAAACTATGTCGCTTAGTTGTTTTATGGCCATGGTTAGACATGATCCTTGACTTGGTAACTTCTTAAGTGAGATTAGCTAAGCTTGGGCATAAGTAGCCTAAGATGAGCTATAAGCCATTCTTAGGTGAACAAGGGATATTATAGTCGTAGTAACTGTATCTTGGTCAAGATGTTGTAGTCAGGGTAGGACTTGGCTGGTTCCCAAGTCTTAAAACCAATAAGGGTGTTATGAAGGTATGATACCTAAGGAGTTTTAGGGCATGCCAAGGAATGAAAAGGCATGATAACACATGATAGACAATGTCAATGCATGTCGAGGAATTTTTGGAAGTGTGAGGCCATGAGAAGGGATAACTTGGTCAAAGTGCATGGAAATAAACAAATGAGAGTGTCTTTCAAGTGTCCCAAGGATGAAGTGTATTAGGATAATTTCATAATAGGAATTGCAATAGGTAAGCCTACGATTATGATAAAGGGATGCAAAAAGAAATTTTAGACAAAGGGAGACTTTTTTCTAGGGACAACACTATTTTTTAAATGACTTGGTTAGGTTCCAAAGTCACAAAAAAATAAGGCTACCTATGAGGGCATGCCAGCTAGGGAGTTTCAAGGTGTGCAAGGAATACCAGGAAGTGATAACACATGCTAGAAAGTTCCAAGGCATGTTATTCAATCCAGGACATGCTAAGTGATAAGTCATGCCAAGAGGTGTCATGGTCTTTATGTATCAGTTTCTCAGTGATAGAATGGGTTGGATTCCATAGGAGAGAACTACGGTAGCTTGTACTTGGACATTTTCTGGAAATCAAAGGACAAAATTTGCAACTATTATCCAGGAATTCATGTGCAGTAAGTTTGTGATGTTATTTTTTCTTTGTTATAGCTTTATATGAAAGATATTAATCTTATCTTTCCATTCATCAATTATTCAATGGTTTTTCTTACAATTTATAAACAAAATTCTTTGCATAAATCTCTGTTTTGATGGAAAAAGAATTATGTGTTACTTTATTTCTTGCTTAATGAATTCATGTTTCATGCTCATGAGTACCTTTCAGTTCTTCCAAACACTTCACTACACCAAAAAAGCCTAAGATCAATCACAAAAGTAGTGTTACATTTCACCTCTTTGTATTTTTTGTTGTAACCCTTTGATCCTCTGACCTAGCTACCTGGTTTTTCTCCCTTATCCAGCAACAAATCCTAAATTTTCCAAAACCCACTTAAACGCAGATATATAGCCTAAAATCATTTACATTCCATTCACCTCTTTGTTGTGATTTCATAGAGAGAGTCCTCGATGGTTTGGTAGCTCTAGCCTACAAACTAAAATCTTGGTTTGTGATTACCTCCATCGATCTCGTCATCAGCCTAGGCCATTGTGGAGGATAATATAGGGCATGAAAACTAGGGAGTGCCAAAGTGTTCTAGTGAATGTAACGTTCCCAAGTCATGGAAAAATGTAATTCTAGTTGTAAGGTTATGACTGCTAAGGTGTGTTAGGGAACACTAGGGAATGCTAACATGTGTCGGATAGTACGAGGACATGTCAAACAAGATATGACGTGCCAAGTGCGAAGGGATGCCAAGATGTACAAGGGTATGAAAATGCATGGTACGAATTTTCAAGGGAACAAAAGCGAGGAAAAAGTTAAACTAAAAGTAAATGAGGACGGTTAATAAGTCATCAATTTATATTTTCCATGATGGTCATGGTAGGAAAACCAACACTAGGTGCCAATATGCGCTAGGTGCCAAGTTTTAATGGATTCTAAGTGCCGAATCTTCCTTTGTTTCTTCTCATCTAGTTTCCAATAATTAATCTCAGATAACTTTAATATTAAACCATGCCAAATCATACCAAGTCATCTCAACGCATGCCAAACATGCTAATACTTGCCAAGTGCCAATGTGCGTCAGGGAGTGTGATGTATGCTATGAAGTGGAAGAGCATATTGAAGAGTGCTAAGGTGTGGTAGAGAGTGCCAACGCATGCTGAGGAGTGTTAGGGAGTACTAAGACAACACAAGGAAGCACTAGGTCAAAATGCATGGAATTGAATGAATATAATGGTGCATCAGGGAGCGTTAATGAGTGCTAGTTGTCATTCCAGGGAGGCAGTGGCAAGGTATGCTAAGCACGGGTAAGGCACACCAGGTAATATCAGGGAATGTCAAGAATTTCTAGAGTCTGCTAGGTATTTTTGGGGTGTGCTAGCATGTGCCAAATAGTTCCAAGGCATTCTAGGTGCTAAGACATGTTAGGATGTGCATGGTGCCATTGTATGCTAATATGCATCAAGGTGTTTGAAGGGAGAAAAAGGAATAAACAAGCTAAAATGCAAGAGGAATAAACACATAGTGGGTTAATAAGTCGGGAGTTTATATTTTTCAAAAGGGACATGCTAGGCACACATATAATATGTTCCAATATATGCCAAGGGCCAATGTGTGCCAAGTTCTAATGTTTTTCAATCAAATATTTTTCCAAGGTGTTCAAGGGCATGCTAGCACATGGTAGGGGAGTGCTATGATATGCTAGGGCATGCCAACATGTGCTTTGGCATCCTACTGATGGAAGGATGTTCTAGGTAAAAGGATGCTCTAAGACATGCGACGTGCCAACGAATATTAGTGTATTGTTCCAAAGCATGTAAATGTGTGCAATGAGTGTTGAGGAGTGCTAAGTCTCTCTCATTAATAGAATCGATAGAGCTTGATTATGTGTTAAAAAGTATAGTTCCTACACACACAAGTGGAACTTTATTTAAAGGAAGATTGCTAGATAATAAACCTAATAGAGATAAATAATGTGTTGACTCATAGCAAAACTATATTATTATGACTTGAGGGAAATGATGCACACTAATTAATTCTTAATAGATTGACTGACTATTATAACCACTATGACCTTGGATACATAATAAAAATGACTTCACAACAATGGTCTTAAATCATTATCTTTTGACAAAAGATATACTAACAAGTAGATAGCTTCATCAAAAACTCATCGGAATGATCAATGACGATGAAAATTTTTGAGTGTCACCAAAAGTAACGAAAAAGGGCATTTGTGAGGGTCAATAAAATATTATCACTAGAAGTGTAAAAAAAAAGACAATTAGTGATGAGCCTTTAATGACCCTCACCAAAAGTGTCATTGAAAATGGATTTCATGACAAACCTTAAAGGACCATCACTATATACACTTACAACAATGATTTTTTAAAGACCTTCACCATATGCGACATTGGTGATGAACCTTAAAGGTTCGTCAAAGGCATGAAGTATCATAAAACTCATTGGAATGATCAATGATGACGGACATTTATTGACCATCACGAAAAGTAACCAAAAATAACAATGGTGGTAGTTAATAAAATATCATCACTAGAAGTGTCACCAAAGAGAGAATTAGTGATGGCCATTAAATGACCCTCACCAAAAGTGTCACTAAAGAGAGAATTAGTGAAGAGCGTTTAACGACCATCACCAAAAGTGTCATTGAAAATGGCTTTGATGATAAAGCTTAAAGGACCATCACTATATACATTTACACCAACGCTTTTTTAAAGACGGTCACCATATGTCACATTGGTGATGAACCTTGAAGGTTCGTCACAGGCATGACCCTCACCAATGAACTTTTTTCTTGTAGTGTGTGGAAGCTAATCTGCATTTCAAAGGGTCAAATTTGAAGGTGAAGAAAGGGAGAACATAGAGAAGGATTACCTGGCATATTTAAAAGTGAAGCTCAACATTTTGGTATGTGAAAGGGAAGAAATGACACAGAAGATAACCATGAGAGATGAATTTGCTATTCAATAACACCATGTTGCACTTACTTCAGAAGAAGAAGAGGTTGCTATCCCTAACTATTCTCCTACTAATCCTAATTACCATAGATCATAAATTCATTATTTTTTGTATTCATTTAGGGAAAGTCATGAAAATTGATTTTCAAATAAACCTATGGAGAAGCAATCTGCTAATCCAATGTGTATTCTTGATGAAATTCGTTATATTGATTATTTACCCAAGTATGATCAATATGATGATGACTATGTTGTTGAAATCCAGGGTAACTCTTCAAAGAAATCAGCAACATATTTTTGGGAGGGGGAAGTTTAATGACAACAACTCAATTATGGCACTTAGCTTATGCATATAAATCATGGCAGAAATGAAGAAAATGAAGAAATTTAAAATCAGGTGAAAGGTATGTGGCTTTATTTTTTACTTCATTTCAATTACTAAGATAAAACTTTCCCAAGATTAGAAATCAACAGTCTCCCATTTTTTATATTGAGCATGAAAAATACAATGAACTTCCTGATTGGGTCTCATTAGCTTTATGTTTCTCTTCATTCAAAAAAATAAGAGAAAACTATAAGGTTTCCAAGGAATCAATTAAGCAAGTTGACAGTAGCAATGGAAGACAAATAAGAACACTCAGACACTAATAGTGGATGTACCATAAAAAGAAATAGACACCACTGAAGCAATAATAATAGAGGAATTAACTAATATATCTCGGTAGTTAAAGTTGTTTCATACCACCACCCACATCACCCACCAAGACAACGACCAACAAGGTGGAAATGAATTAGGAACAATGATAATAACCCTGAGATGACAGATAGAGAGGTGTGATTATTGGGTGCTAGAGTTTCACTTCAATTTACTCCTTCAACAATTAACTTTTTAGCTCGAGAGTATGTAATATTAGAGACAAAACATAGGAAATTCCAAAGACTTCTGGTTTAAGTTCTATAAATCCTACTTCTAACCTTCTAACTAAATTTTGTAGAATCAATGGGAAATGGAATTTTAGGGAAAACATTAATCAAATCATCACTAGGACACTTTGCGTACTAGATTCAATTGAAGAAAAATACTTTCCAAAGAAACCTTGAAAAAATATCATGCCTTGTAGTCAATCCGAAATGAATGCTGGAAAATTAAATATGTTCTTCTAATCAAAACTCAAATTATTTAAAAACAATAGAAGGAATGATCTTCTAATATTCTTATAAATGTGTGTCCTTTACTAAAGATATGTCATTCTTGTACTAGGGAAACTACATTCTTGTATTAAAATGAGTCTCATTCGTACACTGGGATACTCTATTTTGGTATAGCAATGCTCTGTTCATGTATTGGAATCATCTGCTCATGTACTACAACATTATATTCATGTACCAAAATGGTCTATTCTTATAGTAATAACTCATTTTCTCGTACCAGAACTTCACTGTTCCTCCACTAGAATGGTTATGTTCAAAGTACTCTTTATTCAAACATAAATTTGCTATAGATGGAAGTAAATGAAAACAAAGAGGAAACACTCAAGCCTGAACTTTAATGAAAATAATATAAATATGAAATGCTCAATGAAAATGACTGTGAAAGAATGGAAAGGAAAACTTGTAATAGCAGAAAAGGAAACACACTTGTAGTGTGAATAAGAGTACCTATGCAAAAACCAGGACTGAACCATTTTTAGATCTCGGTCATAAAAATAGATAGAATATGTTTTGAAAGACAAATTCCATGAAATCATTAATCTCAAAAAGAGACACCATAAACAATCCCTATAATGAATAATGTCCAAGTTACATTCATATAAGAAATTGTTACAGTTTCATCTTTTCTTGCAAAGTTGTTGTTATATCACGAAAGTTTGTATTTATGTAAAATCACATATATGCTGAAACGAAAAAAATTTAAACATCAAAGTCATAACCTTATCTAATCTCTGAGAAATGGCTCAGGAAACATTTCATAGAAAAAAAAAGGAAAAATCAGTGTGATAATTTCAACAACATAAGAAAATACTTAAAAATAGAAATGGAAATTAAATCAACCACACAGAGAATCCTCAAGTCTGAGATCACGAAGAAAATATTCACAGGATTTTCTTAAAATATAGAAGATCAAGCATCGAAGGAAAATCACTTTGTTCACACTGACATAACCGTATCTAAATAACCTATGAAAGATAGGTGGAACAAACTGGGTTGGATGGCCCTCAACTAGCTCATTTCCCTCAGTCAAAATTCTGAAATCAACTGCACAAAGGGAACATTACAAATAACGAAATGAACCAAAATATGAAATTGGAATTGGCTATGTATTTATTCCAAGTGTTATGAAAATATACATTGTAAAATTGTGGATCCAACCCAGAGAGACGGGGTAATACAAGACTACAAATTACAGTAAACGTGTATTAGAAATTCTTCATAATATTGCTAACTATGTCTATCTTGGAATCCCTATTTTATACATAAAACTTGAATCTCGATCATGATGAAAAATTAAATGGAAATCTCATTTTAACATAGATCGGTCTCCATCCATAGTCCATCCATAATCCTATAAGTTTTTCTTTATCTCATCCATAACACTCCATACCTGACGTAGAAAATGGAACAAACCCTCAATGAGAGATGTGCACCATTCCTTAACAAGTGTAGTGTTGTTGGACTCAATCCAAAATTAATGGGTTGGCCATTAACCTGGTACAAGAATGATGGGAAGTACAAGAACTACAAATTCTACACCAACCGAACTCCAACTTTGATTAATCACATTTATTCACAATGCCTTAAGAAGATACGAAAAGATAAATTACTAAGGAAATTAATTCTATTCAACCTTTATAATAACTATTAATCCCTTATAGTCCATATACAATAAAATCACAAAAACAGACCAATAACCATGTGTAAATGCTTTAATTTAGTTGTGAAACAGAGGTTTAGGTAACATAGTTAGGCCAAGGATAAGGTTAAAAAAAGGACAGTTGCGATGATGAACATGCCCCAAATGTCATCTTGTTATGTGTCCTCACGCAACTAGTAATCTATGCAAAAACACAACATTGAATGATTCCTTTACTTCTTGATATTAATATTGTTTCCTGACCCCTCTACTTTCACTTTGTTAATATGGGCCTTCCTTAGGTTCTTAACCACATTCCTCAAATTATATTTATAACAAGATGCATGAAATTTCCATTTCTTTGCCTTCCATTCCTTCACTGTCTTTAACAACTCTTCATTCCTTCTCTTAAATGTAGTATTTTGATCCATTACACGTTGATTTAACACTCAAAATTTGTATATATGTTGCTTCAACCCTTGAATTACCTAAAGGGAAGAATTTTTCTCTTCATATTCTTCCTGGACTATTGCCCTTTCAGCCACTATTTCATAAAAGGAATAATCGTTTTCTATTTCTTTTTAAAACTCCTAAGTTTCAAGTTCTAGAGGAATATTATCCTCATGTGTTTCTACTATAGTGTCTTCTTCTATCACCCTGTCCTATTTTGAAGCTAATTTTTTCTTCTTGGCTTCCTTCATCAAGGATGGTAGAGGAATGTCATCCTCCTCCTCAACATAACCCGAACTAAATTTCAAAGCACCCAAGGCTGCAAATTCTACTGATATAGAAAGGTTAATTTCCACTATCAAGTTTGCTATAGGGATCTTCATAGGAGAGTTTCTAGAGGATCACAGTCCTTAGAATCGTAAGTGATCTCCGTTGTAGTCGTTGTCATAACCGAATCCTTTCCTATAGAATTATGGCATATTTTAAATGAACCTCGTGTAATAATTCGTGAAGGTTCAGGCTTCTTAATTTTACTTTGTCCCTTACTATACTCCTTATTCTTAGGTTTTCGCTCCTTACACTGGGGCTTGTTAGTTTTTGGTTTTCCTCCTTTGCCTCATTTTAAAGTTGGTGACTTCTTCTACCATTGTGGACTAACTATCGACTTGAGAATTTTTTTCTTTCTTTCTCTAACTGATTCCTACCACGAGATCGTTTCACTATGCTTTCACCATGAATTCTTTTCAAAAATATCTCCCATGTAGTGCCTCTATTTTCTAACTCCTTTCTAACTATAATTATGATTAGACCATAGTGGAATAATTTGAAACCTATCTAATCCCTCCCGCCCTTTTTCACACTTCTAGACAACTTATATAAAATTTTCAATAGAAAATGAGGAAAATTTATCAATTTAGCTCACACAAAATGTAGCAGCAGTTGAGTGTGATAAAGATAGCTTAACTAGTACCTCCCTTCATGAGTGAGGAAATTCTAAAGAATGTAAAACAAATATTTATATTTCTCAACCATAGCATTTATCTGCAATATAACCTTCCAATTCATAGCCTGGTCTTCTTCAAGAAGAAAAAAACACCACACACCCTTCTCCAATTCACCTTTCTTAATCCATTTCTCACATGTGGCTAATAGCTATGTGGCCTGAGAAATGGTTCTCTCCATCACTTGAAACTATAAAGAGCCAAATGTGGTCATCCTTTCATTGAAGATGTGTGAAAAATGTAGAGCTACAACAAGACCGTAACCACTTAATTTGAGGAGGAAAAGAGGAAACCATGTTTCTTGCCAGGGAATGTTTTCCTCATACTCAATTGTCCCATCCAACTCCTTTACAGACCATGACTCAATGTCTATCGGTTCCATATCATTTGAAGGTTATATTACTTAGAATCTCCTATAAAATCCTACGAAGAAGGCCCTTCTTGACATAAAATCTTGAAATATTGAGGGTGTTTTGATGATCTTTTACTTTGTGAAACTTAAATTTCATTCACTGGTTCCTTAATTTGCATACCTCAACGTCCTATCCACTTATACCAGTGATTAGAATGACTATCACCCTATCAATGTAGAAATTTTGATTGGAAAGGCCAAAGGTTTGGTATGATTTCAAGGCAAGGAGAGTAATGATGATTAATGGAGGTGACAGTGGTTTAAACTTTCAAGAGGGAAATGCATGGTTTACACATTATAATAGCCAAATCATTAAACAGGTAATATGATTAAGTTAATTAATCGGTTAAGGAAGGAATTGTTCACACATCCTTCATCCCCATCATGATTTTAATTTGAGGTGATAGATAATGTCAATCAAATAAAAAAATTAAAAATCTTGGCTTTTCAAAAATAACCATCATGATTCTAAAAAATAATTAAAGTCCAATAAAACTCATGATTGCAATATAATTCCTATACCGTGATAGGGTTCCTGCACTCAAACCGAGCTTTGCTGTAATGAAACATGTTCCTACACCAGAAGTTGTAGTTCATGTACTACATTATGGATTCTCACAAAATAAAATTTTCTTTGTTATACATAGGTTGAATTCATCAATATACTACATAATTTGAAGGACTTTGTTCTATTACTAGTTTCCAAGTGTCATTATGTTCCCTAGGTTTAAGCAAGTGTGGTCTTCAAAGATTCATCATATCCTACAAAAAAATATGAGGGAAAGAAAGAAGAGGGGCAGGGATAAATTTTTAGAAAGGAAAGGAAATTATTGAGTGCACTTAGAATGAGATAGAACACTAGAGGGATATATGAAAATAGAGCGAGGAAAAAAAATTTAGGAATAGAAGAGAAAATAGAAGTCGGGATAGGAAACTTTTTGAAGAATAGGAAGGAAATCTTAACTAGGACAAAAGAGGAAATAAATGGGAAATTATGAAAAGGGAACAAGAAGAAAAGTAGATTTTTAACATCAATTCTCAGATGTCTCTACCACATGATTTTTTAACGTGAATAAATTAACTGTCTTGGAAATTTTATGTTGTGTAAAATATTACATGCCAACTACCTTGAACTTAGATAAGGGCTCAACTCTTCCAATCATCTTGCTATGACCATAAATAATTTACAGAGACTTGCTTCTTCTAAATGACAATCACCATTTATAATATTCAAGTAACATCCCTTTTTATTAAAGAAACTTATCCTCCCACCATCATGTTTTTTTCAGTTCGATCCTTCTATAACCATGTTAGAAAGCTAACATTCACAGTCATAGGTAAAAAAATAAATACAATTTTTTAATTTTCTAGTCTTTTTTCTTCTTCTTTTTCCAATTTTATTTATTTATTTGTTATTATTTGCAAAGAGAAATTAGATTCACACTAGGTTTCCATCACCACCTACGATTCTTAATTCTGGTTACTGCTGCACTTGTTGTATAAATATTTCTTTATTGGTTGGCTGAAAGTATACTTTAAGTCTATTCCCATTCACAAGGAAAATTGCTTCACGTCTGTTAGTTCCAGTCTTCACAGCCTGTCACCAGGGATCAAAATCGGCTCTTACCATGTCTAGATTTCAGAGATGTTTTGCACAAGATATTCAGTGAAAATCATATCCTAAGTATATCCATCAGAATGATCTCAGAAATATATTTCCAATGGTATATCACACTCATGTAACTGGTTTCGGGATTAGAAGATATGATCTAAATGAATGAGTGATTCTTTGTTACACATGTTTTGAGGTCAGTTGCTGCACACAATGACAAGTTTAGTACGAGATCAATTTCTGAAATAATGGTAAGGAATTTTTGAAAAGTGAAAGAGATTTTTGTCCATCACATACCAAATAACAAAAAACTCCTTCATTATATGCATATGTGCTACTATGTGCGATATATGTAGTGATATTTAGAGCCTACATTAAAACAAAACAAATTTTGCAGTTATTTTACTATTTTAGTCATTTTAGTACAGTGCCATTGTGCAAAATATGGAAAGTAATTTTGAGAAACCCAAATTTATTTTTGTTAAATATGAGCCTTGTAACAAAAAACTCTTTCAGTTTATTCACAAGTGTCGTGAATTTGGATATGTGACTAGATATTTACAACTCATTTTCACAGATTTAAATTTTTAATGATTTTCTGTTTTAGAGATGATTTTGTAGAATATATTGCGAGAAATTGGAAATGAATTTCCAAAATGTGAGAGAGGTTTTTCTCCACCGTGACATTGTCTACAAAAACCTCTTTCCGTTTTGTCACAAGTGCTATGGTTTAGGAGACATGAGCTCATATTTAACACCTATTTTCAGAAATTTAGTCCAAGTTTAATGTAACTGATTCTATTTGGAAGAAGATGGTTCAGCTCAGTTCCCTTAGTACAGGGATGAGAAAATGTATGTATTTTATGAATTTAATAGTGTAGAGGTTTGATTTTGGTAGTAGAGAGGCTGTTTGGAATTATGTAAAATTTTCGTGAATATCATTTTAATAAAGCAGTTTTCTACCCTTTGGACCTGGGATCCATCACGATATTATTGTTTAGTATGTTTTTCATGTAATTCACTTACACATTATGTTTTTTCCTATTTTTTCCAGCATTATATAAATGATATTTTAGGAATTCATTCATAATGATGTTCCTTTCCTGATGATTTTGTTGCTAGCTGTAATGGTTGTCTTACTAGAATTCAGCCTTTGCTAGGTGCTCTGTTGAGCAACCTCATTCTTCTCTTTCATCTAAAGATGCTACTACAGATCCATCCTTTGTTTGATTCCTATAGGGTAGTGATATTTCTCCCCTATACTACTCAAATTCACAATCTTTATCTGGTTGAAAATGGTCCTTAATTTTCCCCAAGTTTTCCAGGAGAAACTGACATCAACTCCATAGTCCAAAATCACCCTTTCTCTTGTTGTTTCGACCCAAAACATTTAAAACAAATCCCCACACTCCATAGCTAGCCTATGATTTTATTTATTACAGCTACATTTTTTTGGCAAGGAGAGAGCCCTCTCCCAACATGGTAGGGCTAGCTACTAGGTTAAGCATGGTTTGATGTTACCCTAGACCTACCTTCCTTCAGCCTGAGGTTGATCTAGGCACTAACATAATGGCAACCATACTGTAGAAGAGGTGACATATATTCTCCACGAAAGATATTTCAAGTTACAGATCTGATTGCTAATGGTAGATAGTAGTCAGAAACATATGAAGGCTGAATTGTTCACCTGGCGACTCCAACTCAATCCAAAGATTCCAGTGCTCACTGATTCGTTCATGCACTAAAATAAAATGGTAGGGTATGTGGAAAAACTTGTGTTTTGTGAAATTTTAAAAGAAGTTAGAGATCAGTTAGTGGATATTGAAAGTGATGAAGTATTTTTCATTACTGTGCTTCAATGTTTGAGATCTTCGAAGTTTCCTCCTAAAGCTTAAACAGGTTTCTTTGAGTTAGTTTTTGAAAAATTTGAGAAGGAGATTCAATATTTAAATGATCACATCCAATCATATGAATTCTGATATCCCAAAAAGTTCTTGGAAACTCTCCCTCCTTCAAAATAAGAAACAATAGAGCTACCTATGGATGTTTGCATTGATAGTTTGCAGTTGGAGGTCTGTGTTGAGGAGTTAGGGTAGCAAACAGAGTCTAGTTTCTTTGATCCTATTGTCACATATATGGAGTATTTTTTCAGTTTGAATGATAAATCAGATTGTCTTTCACACAACCAAATTCAATTTGTTCATGGACAGTTGTCGAAATTTACATTTGTGCCCTCGTTGAAGTAATTTCAAGCACCATCTTTGTCATATCTACTTGAATGGTTGATATGGAATTAAACATCACTTGATCCATTGATTTTACAGCAAAGTAGGGTAGGTTTGTGTAAATAAATAAGCTGCCAAAGGCAACATTTCAGTTTGGATTGATATCAATTGTTTTGAGTTTACAGTTGTTTGACCATATTTCCCAATGGATGAGGCACTTGGTCTATGGTGTTCTTGACACCTCTAAGGAGCTAACATCCCCAATAAGGCTGATTTTAGTTCCCATCTTCGCAGCCTGTCACCGGGGATCAAAATGAGCTCTTACTATGTCTGGATTTCAGAGATGGTTTTCACATGATCTTCAGTGAAAATCATATCCTAAGTGTCCCCATGAGAAGACTCAGAAAAATATTTCCAGCTATATATCACACTCCCATAACCAATTTCTGGATTAGAAGATATGATGGAAATGAATGAGTGATTCTTGGTTATGCATGTTTTAAGGTCAGTTGTTGCACAGAATGACAAGTTTAGTACAAGATCAGTTTCTGAAGTAATGGTAAGGAATTTTTCAAAAGTGAAAGAGTTTTTTATCCACCACATATCAAATAAAAACAACCTCCTTTATTTTAGGCACAGGTGCTACTATGTGGGAAATTTGCAGTGATATTTGGAGCCTACATTAAAATAGAACAAATTTTGTAGTTATTTTATTGTTTTAGTAATTTTAGTACGGTGCCATTGTACAACATATGGAAAGTAATTTTGAGAAACCAAAAAAGGTTTTCATTAAATACAATCCATGCGACAAAAACATATTTTAGCTTATTCAAAATTATAATGAATGTGGATATGTGACTAGATATTGACAGCTCATTTTCACAGACTTAAATTTTTAATGATATTCTGTTTTAGAGATGATTTTGTGGAATAGATTGCGAGCAATTGGAAATGTATTTCAAAAATTTGGGAGAGTTTTTTCTCCACCATGATCTTATCTACAAAAATCTCTTCAAGTTTTACCACAGTTGCTATGGGTTGGGAGATACAAGGTCATCGTTAACACCTATTTTTCAGAAATTCAGTCCAAGTTTAATGTAATTGATTCTATTTTCAAGAAGATGGTTGAGCTCAATTCCCTTAGTACAAGGATGATAAAATGTATATATTATATGAATTTCATAGTGTATAGGTTTGATTTTGGCAGTAGAGAGGTTGCTTTGCATTATGTAAAAATTTCCTGAATATCATTTTAATGAAGAAGTTTTCTGCCCTTTGGACCCGGGATCCATCACGGTATTATTGTTCAGTATGTTTTTCATGTAATTCAGTTATACATTATGTTTTTTCTCCTTTTTTTATGCATTATCTAAATTATATGTTAGGAACTCATTTGTAATGATGCTCCCTTCATGATGATTTTACTATTAGTTGTAATGGTTGTCTTAGTAGAATTCATCCTTTGCTAGATGCTCTCTTGAGCAGCCTCACTATTCTATTTCATATAAAGTTGTTGTTGCAGATCCGTCCTTTGATTAATGCCTCCAGGGTAGTGGGATTTCTCCCCAATGCTACTCACATTCACGATATTTATATCGTTGAACATGGTACTTAATTTTCCCCAAGTTTTCCGGCAGAAACTCGCATTGTCTCCATAGTCCAAAATCATCATTTCTATCCCCGTTTCAACCCAACACTTTTCAAGAAAATCCATGCACTCCATAGCTTTCCTAAGATTTTATTTATTGCACCCACATTTTTTTGGCAAGGAGAGATCGCTCTCCCGACCTGGTAGGGCTAGCTACAATGTTAAGCATGGTTTGATGTTACCGTAGACCTTCCTTCCTTCAGCTTGAGGTAGATCCAGTCACTAACAATGTCCATCAATGGTTTTGATTTCTACTCCTCTCTTTTCAAAATCCTTCACCACTTCATATGGTACCATTTGGCATGTACACATTTTTCCTATAAAATAAATAAATTTAGAATCATAGACAAGTGCCCAATCAACTAGTTGGAACAACTTCCTTTCTATCAACCTATAATACCACTTCGTTCATTGTTGTTCCATTAATATATCATGTTGAACAACATCTCTTCTAAGTTCATCAAATTTTTTCAGCTGTAAGAGACGTTGCCTTTGTGCTTCTGAGTGATGCAATCCTAATTGGACAATAGTTATGAAATTTTTCATCAGGAATTCAATTGGAAATAGGATCGAATTTTAGTATACCATCTCATAAGGTGTGTGAATTGTGATGTTCCTCCAAGTGGTTCTATAAGCCCATAAGACCTGAGGTAACTTGTTCACCCAATATTTCTTATGCAGATTCATTGTTTTGGTAAGAATGGACTTCATCATCTTATTAGTGGATTCTACCTGTCAATTTTCCTGCAGGTGGGACAGTGTTGATTTTTTATGCCAAATTTTATATTGATCCATAACACCTTTCACCAGATTAGAACAAAACTCAGTTCCATTCTCATAAATAATTTCTGTAGAAACACCAAATATAGTAAATGTTTTACTAAAAAAAATTCAACAAGAACCTTTTCAATGGCAAAAGAAACAACTTTAACTTCTACCCATTTTGTTAAACGTTTTTGAAAACCAAGATATGCCTTCCTTTGAAGGATATTTGAGCTGTAGGTCCTACATAATAAATAGATAATTTTTCAAATGGTTCAATTATAACGAGGAAACAAAAGCATCTCATTGGTTTGTCTAGGTTGGTCCATTCATTGAAAAATATCACAATGCTTGACATCTTGTTTAGCATCCCTAAACAAGGAAGGCTAAAAGTAGTCAGCATGGAGGATTTTACATGTTGTACTTCTATCAAAAAAATGGCCCCCATAAAGTTCATCATGGGTAGCTTCTAAGATATCAAACACTTCTTCCTCACTTACACGTATATGGATAATAAGGTTAGGTCTAGTGAAAAAGAGGTCTCCCTGAATCTAGTAATATGAAGGACTTTTACGAATAATGTTTCATCTCTCTTGAGTGGATAAAAGAGGTGGTGTTATTACTATAACTAAGTAATTAGCTATCTCGGCAAACCAAGGAGAGTTTTTTGACACAAAAAATTATTCTCATGAGGATAAGAATCACCTACAAGACTTATTTCACCAGGAATGTTTAACCTAGAAAGATAATAGTCTACAATGTTATATTTTTCTGGTCTATGGATAATGATAACACTAAATTCCTACAGTAAAAGTAACCACAAAGTCACTCTACCACTAGTTAAAGCTTTATTCATTAAGTATTTTATCCTATAATGGTTTTCATGTATAAGTAATTGATAACATATAATGTAGTGTGCTAGCACCTGGATTGAACATCGGGATAAAGGAAGGCAATGCCACGGTAACCAAAAACCGTGCTTAGCCAAGTAGCTAGCCTTAATAGGCCAGGATCTTAGAAAAAATGAATGGATGTAGAAATTGATATTAAGCTAGGTATAGTAACATAAGGTTCAATTTGATTTTGAAGGGTTTTGCTGCAATAGGAGGAGCCAAACAATTAGGGCAAGGAAATTAGGTCAAAATTACAGGGTGTTCAATGGGGTAAGGTAGGCACAATGATCAGAACCTTAGGGTTTGATGGATGAGGTGAAGAGACAAGTGGGTAGATAATAAGAACATATAAACCTCATGGATTCTTCCTATACTATAGAAAACACAGACTGTGAAATGTCTACCCAAAACATAGCATAAAAGTTATGGATTCTGCCTTTCAAACTTGTATACATCTACATAAAGAGTATGAAATGATGAAATCGAGTCAATGTAATATCCCTTCCCTTAATAATACATAATAAATAATAAAAATAATAAATAATACAAATAAATAATAATAATAATATAAATAATAAATAATAAATCTTAATAATAAATAATAAAAATAATAAATCATAAATAATAAATGATATTTAAAAATATACAAGAAAATAAATAAAAATAATAAAAATAAAAATAGTAATAACTATACTAAAACTCTAAATAAGACTAAATAGAAATAAAACAAGAAAACTATTAAAAATAAGGAAATAAAACAAGAAAGCTAAAAATCAAAAGAAAAGTAAAGAAATAAAACAAGAAATCGAAAAATCAAAAGAAATTTGCATGTAGACACATGGAGTGTGTGCATGTGGTTCCCCTTCCAATGTCGTTCTATTTAATAGATGGTGTAGAAGATGAGAGGATCCCTGCATTCCATCCTTCTGAGATTTTGTCTTTCATTCTCTTGGGAGAATGGTATACTAAGACCTAGGAGTCACTAGCAGTAGTACATTTATTGAGGGCTCGGGGGTGGCGAGTTGTACCAAGACGTTGCACAATTGAGCCTATGGTTGGGTGGAGAGTCGTCCCCACAACCTTGTTGCAGATAGCAGACTTCAACCGAAATCACAGATAAGTGCTCTAATCATAGTTTTTAATTTGAAGTTAATTAGTTGAATTGAATGTTGAATATAAATTACTTGATTAATTACATGTTTATTTTAGGGTTGTTACATATGGTATCAGAGCACGGTTTCAACTCTGTGTGACCTTTAACTAAAACTTTTGAGAAAAATATTAGATTAATTTTTCCAATTATTTTGTTTGTGATGATTTAGAAAAAAAATTAGTGAAACTAAATTTGAGAGAAATAAATACACATTTATCATTCATTCAAAGATTAATATCTTATCATTTTCCTTAAATGCTTTGTTTCTGCATGTAAAGGAAATTAAAGAAAAAAATTATTTTCATATCATTCTCCTTAAATGCTTTTGTCTCTGCTTGTGAAGCCCCTTTAATAATCAAGCCTACTTAGCTATCTCCATGAAGAACCCGATATCAATCTTTCCATGTATATCTCTAGCATATAGGTTGATTATGCCGAACAAAATGCCTGAATTCACTCCATCCACTCTACGTCCCTGCGCGCCTTCGCCAAATTGACCCACTGGTCCTGTCGCCTAAAAAAAAAAAAAAACCCACCCTTGGATAAGGCGCTATCCCATTTTCTGCTGGCCTGAATGTGCTATACCATATTATTATTTCAGGTTTGCGCAGTGGTTGTTCATATGTTAGAAACATTTCCCTGAAAGTGAGTGTGAGCAATGAACAGAGTCCGTAAATTATATTTTCCCAATAGATCAAGATTTTCGTATTCTGCCACGCCACATGCAAATCTTAAAAGAGTGCCCCACCAACTGGGAATACATGACGCTCCTTAAAACATTCCTTGGTATTTACAGGAAAATGAGTTCCTCTTCTTGGGAGTTGGGGTGTTAGTTACCCTGGGATTTTTGCACCTTCTCTATATTTGCTTCCCTAAGTTGATAGTGTTTCAATTGTGATTGCAATTTATGGACGTCTCTAGATAGTCAGTGTTCTGCAATCATAGCCATGAGATGACACAAACGAGAAATTCCTAGTTTTGTATTTTAATTAAAATCTGTGAATTGAATGTCATGTAGACTTAGAGTCGGAGACACTTTAAGAATTCTTTCTGGTCAGCTAGCATATGTAGACGATACGTATATGGCCTTTCTGTATATGCTTTTGGCAGATGTAGGCACGTTGAAGCTGCTATATATGCTTTTTGTTGGATTAGCAGTGTATACTCGTTGTATTTTGAAATCAAACCGGGTGTAAGGATTTAGAATCTGGTAGGTTGAGGTTTTGAGGTTAATGTCGGTCTTGCAAATTAGCCATTTTTCATTCCATTTATCTCTTGCTAGTTCATGTAATATGTCAAAACGCTTGACCAAGGAATGATCAAACCATCAATTCGAGGAAAGTGTTGAATTGTGCTTCACTAAATTACTGTACATTTAGGCGTGGAAAATGTTCATTTGAAGGGTTTTCTCTGCTCAAATTAGTTTGATGGCATAAGCTTGTTAAGGGTAGATAGAAGCTCGTTGAAATGAGAAATCACTTGAGCATACTGTGTGGGCCTAGAAAATGACTCCCTCCATGCATAATTCTTTCCATTTAACTTCTGTGATTCTGACAATGTGTATTGGTCACTCAACATCTTTAAGGTATGAATTTTAAATTAAGTTTTAGGGATGTATATCATTTAACTGTCTGACCTCTGTTCTGCCTCACGTCTGTAGAACCTCCGTAATGCCACGACATTGTCACAATCCTCATACCGACTTTTTAATTCTCATTCATTTATCTGTTCATATTTCAAAATATCTCAATAAAACAATAATTTATTTCAATGCCTAACCGGGGCTAATTCACAGCATCAGCCAGACTAAACCAGGCAAAGACTTGTTTTTCACAACCCGGCATATATATATTAAGCATGACTTGTTTTGTACTTGTTAAACACTTTCATCATTTGATTTGAAAGAAAAATGAGAAGTCTGGTCGATGGCACATCAAGGTTTATTCTGCTCTAAAACTGGATTTTAGCTTGAAGCGGGTTTCTTCCAATGTGTTTGTGATTTAATGTGCACTCTTGTTTTTCTTTCCTATTTTTTCTTGGGAAAAAAGTTAATACTATGCCACCCTTGTTTCGAAGGTTTCTTACTTGCTTGGAAATCAGAAAATTTGCATTAGATTGGAATTATTGAAGGACGACATGACACTGCAGTTTTCAATTAATATAACACTACTGTAGAGTCACATCTATATTCTGATATTTTTCTCTTTTCTGATATTAAGTTTGGCATTTGGTGTCTTTTTTCGTTCGCTCATTAAGCTTTGATTTAACTCTTGGTGTATATTATACAATTGCATAAACTATCTCATATTTAGAAATTGAATACTTTGACCCCAAATACCAGACTCCACATAACAGACCAATAAAACCCCTTCTACTGACACACAAGTTTATAGTATATGCGTATTCATTTGATTTTTCATGTTTTTGTATCAACTTATGTTAGACGAGGAATGCCATGGAAAAATTACAAACATGTTTCTTGTGGAAATGGTGAAATGGTGCCAGGCACGCATCCTTATTTCCATTTCCTTGTACATCTTAGTCGGAACTCCCTGATTTACCTATGTTTGCTAATTATTCCTTTACAAGCTTTTTGCTGATATTGTCTTCTCCATGGAAAAGGCATCCATAATCAAGGCTTACGTGTGGATACATTTAATTTTTGTACACGGATGCTGCACTTGGGAGTGCATATCCATTTGTTCCATGTTATATCCATTTTTTTTTTCAACATGGTACCGACAATGCATATATTTTTTTTTTAGAAGTTGTTTTACACTTGAGCTATTTTATTGCTGGGCTTGGAAAACTCTTAGCCATCTATCCTTTCGCTTGAACGGTGAAGAAAAGCTATCTTTTTCTGGGTTCACAAAAGTGGCATTCTTCTTTTGATAGCCAAATGTAGTTCTACCTCAAGTCGACGAACATCATCTCAGATTTCTTTTTGTCAAGGCTCCAGATATTGAGAGCATTGAAAAGAAAATTCAACTGTTTTTTGGAATTTCTATGCTGATTATTTTTGACAGATCCAAGTGGTATCATATTTAGTCTGGATTTTACTGCAACAACATGGGAAGTTCTGAGCAAGGAAACATGATCTGTGAGATCCGATATCCCCGGTCTGGATGGATATTCCACTCTGAAAGTACTAGAATAATAAGACTTCATATCTGATCTTGTTGTCTGGGCTTGTCAATATGGTGGGCGATTTCGAACAAGTGGTGCGGTTTTCGAAGACCCTGAGTAAGCTGTTAGGATGGTACAATAAATGCACATCCTTCACTACTCACGGCGCAAGGAAAATGAGTTGTTGCACGTTATTTACACATTATTTAGGAATTATATTTCTAGGTGGCGTTCTCATGTAAATTACTCTTAAACATGTATAGATAAATGCAATAAAAATTGATATTTGCACTTACCAGGCAAATTTTTTTGTCAAATGCATTAGTGCCCTCAAAAGCTTAATAGGTATGGTCAGTAATCCAAATTAAGTATGACAGGAAAAATATTTGCACAAATAAAATTTTGACCCAGTGATTTCCTCCCTGATTCAACCGCTAGGGCATCACTTCATCATTTAGCTAAAATCCATGGTTAGTTTAGCATCTGTTTTAGTGAGGCTATTTCGTTCAATGATGAGTTTTCGTTGAAAAAAAAAAAGAGGAAAACACGAGTTGAGATAAGATAAATATGCCATTGTACATATTTGTGCCTTGAGATAGATTAAAACACACAATTTTTTTTTTAACATCAGACATGTTCATAAAAGGTCAAATTGATTGCCTCTCAATTTCTCAAGGATTTGATGATTCCAAGGGTGATATCCAAGATAGCGCCTGCCCATGAGGATGATATCCACGATTACAAGCCTCCGTTGTCTGTCCCTTGCATTTCTGGTAATGCCATAACTTGAAAATATACATTCAGTCAGTTTTTGAAGTCGCTGTGACATTCTCAATTGAACAAAGCAGGGGCTTCATGTTCTTTTTGCAATCCGTTTTATCTAAAATTTTCGTGATTATCTCTTTCTCACGTTTAGGAATCTGCGCCTTTCAATTAGTTATATGATCATCACATTCTTCAGTTATTCCTTGATGGTATTCATATAAATCAACAACATTAACTTTTGTTAACAACCTCAGTTTGTCCATCAATTTCTGGATGATGGGCATAGCTCAATTATAATCTGGTATTTAATTTTTTCCATAGTGTTCTCTAGAAATCTCTGACAAACCAATGTTGTGCTTCTAAGCAATCTGTGCAATTTTATAGTTTCTTTGAAAATACAAGACAACTGTGCATCATTAATCTTGTTGCAATGGTATGCCATTTTTAGCAAATATGTCAACTATAACAAATATTGAATCATTACCTCATTGAGTTCTTGGCAAGCCCAACAAAAAAATATATGCCAATGTTCTCCCATGGTGCTTTTCGTAGTTGAAAATGGCATGTATAGCGACGTATTTTGATAGCTATCTTTTGCACATTAACAAATTGACTTAGTTAGCCATTCTCAACTAGTAGTACTGCTCCTCAACTAAAGCCTGAGTCTCATCAATCACCAAAATGTCCAGACTCCTCTTAAACTAACATTAGGCAACTCTTTAATCAGATTTCCGGCGTAATCTTCTGGGAATATACAGTTGATGATTTTAGTATAAAGCAACTCTATTTGATTTACCTGATCCGTGCTTCAACAAAAATGTATAATTATGCATAAATTCAACCCACTTCATATGCCCTTGATTCAACTTACACTGATTGTTTAAATTGAATAAAAAATGGTTCAATTTTCCTGTAGCTTGTGATTTTCTCGGTGAGCAGATCATTTCCAGATTAATGCACGACGGATTTAAAGTTATCACTGAACAACAGATTTAAAGGGCAGAAATTTCTGCGTGCATGTGTGAGATTGACTAATTTTTGCTTGGACCCAATTATTTTTAATTTACTGCTAAAATTCCAACAGTGCTGTTTATTTAATAAGTTTAATTTTAATTTACCAGAAAATGTCAGTCGCTCGGGTTGAGTAAAATTAACATAAATGTCTCTATGTAATTATTTTTTTGAGTTTAAAAGAGCCCATCTGGACTCTTTAAGAGATCAAGGAGCATAACTTCATTTAAAAATTGCATAATCCCTTGAGGCTATTCCATTTTTCAAAAACGAAAAATTCGATTTTCCAAAAAAGAACATAAATCTCTAATGAAATTTTTATGACTAGCTGTTTGCATTTTGCCTGTTAGTAGGAATTTTGGGTGCATGATTTTTCATTGTGGCTATGTACTCTAAGTTTCATTTTCCAATTACAACCTTGCTTGTCGGTTTCTTTTCAAATATACAAGGCTACATCAAATTTGGTATTAGAATGACCTACTATAGAGAACAAATCCAGCCTCAGAAGTGCTTGTTTTTGGAGGAATTTGCAACTCCAACAAGGTAGTTTTGCTGGATAAAATTGTAAAAACAGGGAATTTGTTAAAATCAATGTTTTAATGGCAATGTTGAATACAAGAGAATGAATATTGTGGAGTCAGTTGGAAGGCAGAACACCAAGAATTAATTTAGTCTCTACACTACTTTACCTTATGCCTCGTAGATCATATTCTTCAAAATTTACAATGAAGGATTTTAATGAGTAGATTGATTGTTTAGCTAAGACAGATACTTTTATGAAGCAACTAAAGCATGCTTTATTGTTTAAACATTACGATAAATCTCAATCATACACTACTATTTCAGTTTAGTTTAATTAACTATTATGATGTTGAGTATAATGTTACATGAGGTTTGGTGATTCAAGGTTAATTGCATATATCGAATAAAGTTGTCTAAGGAGAAATGGAAAGGAGAAACTTGCAAATTTTCTAATGATGATAACTAATGATAGCTCAATAAGAAATCAATAAGAAGAGGCAACCTATTTTAGAACATAATGCACATAACATGGTACTCTAAAGGTATCAACATCTAGGTCTAACCCCAAAGGTTTCCCATTGGTACTCTAAAGGTATCACTATAAGGTCTATCTAAGGATGATGCACATAAAGAAGAAAATATTGGCAATCAACTAATGAAGTTGAATAAGCATGGTAATAATGAAGGTCAGTTGAAGGAACCTTGAACGTATCATGACATAGATTAAAGAAGTAAAATTGATGAAATTGATCAATTGGAGGAGATCAGTTGTGTACATGAAAACATCTGTAATAGTTTTTCCCTCTAATGGGAGAGCCACATTGTAAAGTTTTCCATAGGTGACTAACTATATCCATGAATTATGGATAACAAGATGTATGATCAAGCAATTTTACTATGTTGATTCCTTAGAAGAGGAAATGATAACTGGATTACATTTGGTAGCCATCTTAATGAATGTATTTATAGGGTATTACCTAAGTTGGGGAATAGTAACAACATTTCCAAAGTGTATCAATGCTACGCTTTTAAGAGAGAAGGAAAAGAAACCACAATGACCCGAGGTGAGAAATTAAAGTCAATTTAATAAAATATTAGGAAATGAAGACCAGGGGAGAAATAAAAATATATCTATAAATATCGGGTAGGACGAAATGAAGGGATGTTCTATCAAAATAAAAAAATTCTTTTAAGGGTATTGATGAGTGGACCAAGAAACATGATTGGTAATTGTCATAGTGATAATAGTTGAAGTATAGAAGGAATGTTGCTAGAAATTTTATAAGGATACCTTGAGAATGATTGTGTACATATTGACAAAAGTTTGAGTCAATTAATAGAGGTTGTCTGATTTGCACTCATTGTTTCATGAGTAGGATTTCACATAGAGAAGCTTATATATATTATAAACTTACATAGAGAAACTTATCAAGTTTTGTTCCCATAGTGTTTAAGGAGGTTGTTTCCACAGAACACCACCCATTTAAATTTTTCATGGACTATGATGCAATACATAATAAATAAATAAAATAATAATATAATAATAATATAATAAATAATAAATAATATAAATAATAAATAATAAATCTTAATAATAAATAATAAAAATAATAAATCATAAATAATAAATGATATTTAAAAATATACAAGAAAATAAATAAAAATAATAAAAATAAAAATAGTAATAACTATAGTAAAACTCTAAATCAGAATAAATAGAAATAAAACAAGAAAACTATCAAAAAGAAGGAAATAAAACAAGAAAGCTAAAAATCAAAAGAAGAGTAAAGAAATAAAACAAGAAAGCTAAAAATCAAAAGAAAGTTGCATGTAGACACATGGAGTGTGTGCATGTGGTTCCCCTTCCAATGTTGTTCTATTTAATAGATGGTGTGGAAGATGGGAGGATCCCTGCATTCCATCCTTCCGAGATTCTGTCTTTCATTCTCTTGGGAGAATGGTATACGAAGACCTAGGAGTCACTGGCAGTAGTACGTTGATTGAGGGCTCGGGGGTGGCCAGTTGTAGCAAGACGTTGCACAATTGAGCCTATGGTTGGGTGGAGAGTCATCCCCACAACCTTGTTGCAGATAGCAGACTTCAACCGAAATCACAGATAAGTGCTCTAATCATAGTTTTGAATTTGAATTTAATTAGTTGAATTGCATGTTGAATATAAATTACTTGATCAATTACATGTTTATTTTAGGGTTGTTACGGTCAACAATAAATTTTACCACATGAAAAAATAAGAAAAACTCAATTGAGCATCACACCACATGGATCCCAAAGAAATACCTACAATTTTCATTAATCTCTTGATGTAACTGATACAAAATGATTTCTATTAAAGCCTAAGCATCCCACTGAGTCGAACCCTTTACAATGGGAAATAAAAATAAGATATAGAAATCAATTCAACCTCCTCCCATCCTTAGGGGTTGAATACCTAGAATGAGGAACTTAATCCATCAAAAGTTGAGCAAGAAATTGGAATCTACGAAATATTAAAAACTTGCCTCTAAACAAAGGACTAATTCATTTATCCTTAAGGTAACTTTTGATCCAATGAATATAGCCTCCATTAGCTAATATCCATCCTATTTACATTCCTAGTCACCATATACATTAGTAAAAACATAATCCATGAGAGAAAACTCAAAAATTACAGTTATGGCATAGTAAAGTGAAAATTTAGCATAAAATTTTCCTATGTGCACTGCTACAAGGCTATGTGCAGCACTTGTTGCAAGGCCATTTTGGAGGCATTGAAGGTATCCAAATTGAGCTCATGATAGCTCATTGGAAAGCTTGTCCTATCTAATTTCAAAATATGCCATTAGTTTCCCACTTGGATTTGACTTATCCCCTCAAGAGCAGATTCGCCTAGGACTCCCTCTATTCGCAGCACCATGGTCAAAAACAGGGTAGAAAGGTCATTTCCAAGGGATTTTTTTGACATTTTGGCTTACTAGATTTGGTCCATAAGGTTAGAAAATGCACAGGGTGCATGTATTCATCATTGGTAATCCAAAATTTTTGACCATTTCCTTATTGGATACCCATAGGAAAAGTTCAATGTTAGTGGCGCTACACATAGAGTTAATTCTTCTGAGTCAAGAACTACTAAATTGTTAAAAAATGCAAAAATTCTTAGAACTTACTCAAACTTTATCGAGAACGCCACCATCAAGTGTCTAGGTTAGCCAAGGAAGTTTCAACAAGAAACCTAAGCCTATCTCCCTCCTTTTTACCTTAGAGGGCTTGTGTTAGTGTTGTCTTCATTTGCTTGACTCTAATGTTACAAATCTTGTTTTGGGTCCTGTAATGGTGAGCCATGTGACTGATGATTTCATTGTCCCTATTGGCCCTTTGTAGTAGCTTCACCAAATGAAAATTGACCCTATCAAACCATATTTCTCTATAAACTTCAATCTCCCTTCCAAAACTTTGTTCTATAGTCAAGGTGGTTGGGGTTTCTTCCTCTTGCATTACTAATTTTCCCTTTGTCAACTTGCCTCTTTGCTTCGACAAGTTCAAGCTCCATGGGGTCTTGTTTGTCACTTAGCTCCTTCTCTTGCTCAAGGTGTGAAATGGCCCTCTTGCATTACTAATTTTCCCTTTGTCAACTTGCCTCTTTGCTTCGACAAGTTCAAGCTCCATGGGGTCTTGTTTGTCACTTATCTCTTCTCTTGCTCAAGGTGTGAAATGGCATACTTAACTCTTGCCATGTTTTCAATAAATGCTTGAATTTGTGCATCTTTCTCCTTTATGATTATATTTTCACCTCATCTTTAGACTTCAAGTAAACTATCTTAATTCCTTGAAGAATATCTAGTTGTTCTGGTCCATCATGTTCCATTAAATAAAATTCCCTTTCCACTTAATCATTGAGGCTTTCATCTAGCATCTTTTCCTTCCCTTTATGCACCTGTTGAACCTGTTGTATCTATTATGTTGATGAAGTATGCAAATCCCCTTCCACAGTTCATGGAGCAAGCATTTTCCTATGAGTTGGTTAAGAAGGCAAGACCCCTTCCACATCAGGTGGAGTAAGCACTTTCCTATCAATTTCAAATAACTTTCTAGCCCTTCTCTGATATGTTTGTAATTTTCTGGCCTCTCAACAACTTTAGTATCTTTAGCCTTCTTACTTTTATTTACTTTGGCATTGCTGGAAGGCATTTCCACTTCTTGAGGCACGGATGGAGGAATCTGAGAACGATTGAAGATGTCATTGGAAATAAATGTATCCCACGAGATGTTGAGAAGGTTGAGAGGATGTAGCACAATAATACTAATCAAGGAATAGTGATAAGTATTGTTCAACTACTGGGGTTATGGACTTTTCTATAAAATTTAGACCATATTCTCAATGTTCCTGAACAAGAAGTATAGGATGTTCATCATTTTCACTCTTGGGAAGTGCATAAGAAACCTAATATGATAGATGTGTAGTGTGGAAAATATGACCTCACATGTAAAATACTTAATAATAATCCTCATCATAGGGGAATACTTGTCGTGAAGAAACTTGAAAGGAAAGGTCATTTTCTTTTGATTCCTATACATGGATTTGATGTATGGCTCATAGTAGTGCTCATCCAAATCTTTTGCTTTATACCAATTTTCCCCCACATTCGAAATCCTTGTAGCATCAGTAATGATGAAGGATGAAACTGTAAATGTCACCTCGACAAGAGTTACCTTGTTATCATGGAGATTGGCTACAAAAAGCCTAGTCAGGTCAGGATGATGTTGAAGTCTTTGTACTTGATCAAAAAACTCATAACACCCCAGATGCCTGAAACAAGAGACAGTCATAGGGGAAACCTATAACTCTGTGATTTTTGATGGTTCCTCTCTTATAATTCTACCTCCCTTATGTGGGTTTCTCTGATGTTGAGGTTCATCTCACATGATTTCACTAACATTGTTTTCCTCCTCCTCATAATCTTTATCTTCTTTACCATGTTTTTCACTTTGGAGTTTTAGAAACCCTAGAGAAGGTAATTAGGAAGTGATTTAAGGTGAATAGAGATAAGGGGAGGGGAGAGGTGTTTGTGTGATGTAGGATGAGATATGTATAATATGAGAGCAAGTAGTGGGGTATTTTTTAGTAGGTACTATTTTGTAAGTAGGTTTTTATGGATTTTGTTTGGGGGATTAGGGTATATGCGATAGGTGTATTTGACATTAAGGAATAGCGAATAGGGATGATATTTATGGATATGACAAAAATATGTGGGAATGAGGTATATGACAACAAGATGTCAAAATGAACAAGAAAATGATGAGCAGGGAGGGTTTTCAGACAACCTGGGTTTTGAAAATTTAAATGGCAAGCGAACTCAAAAGTCTTGAAATGAGTGTTGGAAGGATGGTTTAAGGAGTGTACTTGCCTTGAGGTTCTATTTAGCAAAAGTAGGGATTTTAATGGTTGTTATGATGGTTTTGTTGGTTGTTGGCATTATGCACAGTGCCTTGTATAGGCGCGTAGTGCCCTATTGTATGCGCAACACCGTGTAAAAATACACTGTCACACAGGCTCTATGCATAGCGCTTCGTTTGTATGCGCAATTCCCTACTTGCATGCATAGTGCCAAAACAATTTTTCCCTATGCACAACAATCCTTGCTCAATTTGCAACACCCGACCACTTTGCCCTGTGCACAACGCTCCTTGCTCTATGTGCAGCGCCCAAGGTTTCTTTGGCAACCAATTCGCTACAACTCCCTTTTTTCTCTCTTTGTCAAATGAGGATGATAAAGTTTGAAAAATTATTTTGAAATCTTATATAGAGGATGATTTTTATTTTTCCTTAGACAAAACCCACTTTATAATGTTTTTTTTGAATTTTTACTTTGGTCTTCAAATCTTTGTCTAATGCTTCTCTTACTTTGTCACATTTTAGGTGGACGATGCTTTGATTGAGTTGATTTCTTCAATACCTCATTACTTGTGGCAAGGAGAAATGCTTGGGTAGCTTATGGGAACAATTATTACATAAAATGACTTGAATTACATAAAAAAATATGAACAAACTAAACTACTTTGTTTTCATCTCAAAAACATGTTTACGAGATGAAAATTACATCAGTGAAATAAAAACTTTGTATAATATTCATGACTTGCTCCCAATCACTATTTGTTTATTCGTCTTCCTAATACCTTTGCTACACTTTATTTACATTGAAACTATGATTTTGAACATCAAAATGAACCCTAACAGCTATTGGAAACATGACTTCATTAACTATGAAAGTAACATAACGAAAACCATAACTGAATGAAACATGGAGATGCATCAACAAATGTACCTCATGAGAGAAAAATTGATTTTCTGAGAACAAGACAACCATCAGTGGACCATTTATGCTTGACCTAGTGGAATGATCAAAATTTCAGTATGAGACACCTAAAATGAAAATTTAAAGAAAATATTTGGTCACTAATGGAAGTATACATATATTGACACTAACATAGTCTTTGAATTTATCAATAGAAAATATCACAACTAAAAATATTTCTCAGTCACAATATAACTAAATTCAGTAGATCACACATTTTTACTAATGAACTAGATAATGTAGGATTTTTCATTTTCTTCTCCTAAACATGCACCAATAGCGATATTTGAGGCATGTAAGGAAATATGAAATGGAAGAGACCAATTAGGTCCCCTCAATACTAGTGCCTATACTAGAAAAAGATGGCTAGATATCCTAGAAACCTTTTTAATGAATATTCAGTAATACCCTACATGTCCAAGGAACCCTCTCGCTTCCATTTGTGTTTTTTGTGTAGGAAGACAAAAGATAACTTCTATTTTTGTTGCATCTACACAAATAACTTTGTTAGAGACAAGATGATCAATAAATACTCCCTCTTTACACATCAAGCTATATTTCTTATCAGTCAAAGTGTGGCCAATTTCTTGGCAACAAAAAAGTATTTTTTCTCAATTTCTTAGGGCTTCTGTTGGCCCTCGATTTTGGTCTATTTTTGCTTGAGGAAACTTACTTAATCCATATATTTTCCATCTATTTTCCACTATATCTATCCCATTTTGATGTATTTCATGTATTTTTAGGTATTTAATTTTAAGTTTGGAAATTCTGAAGTTTTTGTGAAAATTTGATTCCAAATGCAAAATTTGATAGATTTAGAAATTCCTGTAATAGCTATGTGGATGAAATGTATGTAGGACACTTGGGCTCAAGTTAGATTCACGGATAGATAGCTTGGGAACTAGGACAAAGCTTATTCCACTTGGTTCAGTCAGAACAAGATTTATTAGGCCCATTCAAGGCTGGTGAACCATGACTAATCACCTAGAAAATCCTTAGGAAATAGGGCAGTTTTGAGATTTTATGTGATTGACCATATTTCTTGCGATTGACTGCAGTTTGAATTAGATAGGTGAATATGAGTAGATATGATTGTTAGAATGATTATAGATTAGTTTTTTCACAAAACTTATATTTAAAGCCAAGAATTTGATGGCTTAAGTGTGTAACTTTTGTATAATTTTATGCCGAGACATTTTGGAGTTTGAAACTAATTTGAAACCATGTTCTACTCCTATTTTTTTGTTCAATAATTTGGATAAGTGATTGAATTTTCAACTTCTAATATCAATCCTCAAGTGTGAAAAGAAAGGGGTGGAGCGCCCCCACTCCAAGCTAAGTACACTTCTTTGTTAGACTAGTTTAATTTTCCATAGTCTCGTTATCTTAGAACTTGTTTATGTGTTTTTCTTCAAATTCGTTTATGGTTGATGTGTGATGATTTATTTTATTGAATATTATTTTTTTCATCACTTTAGTAAGATGGAATAACAAGTTGTTCAAGTCGAGCACTCCTTCTGTTAAATTGATGGATTGAAACTAGGTTTTTCCTTGATTACATGCAAGCAATTTTTCTTATGTGTTTTCAGTTTTCAATTGATATCATTATGGAAAATGAATTATGATGGAAAATACCAAAGGTATATTAAGCTTAGAGCCTCCCTTAATTAATGATTTATCCATCTTAAGCTATTGACAATCCATGGTTTCTAATTTCTATTGATCAAGTAATAATTGAGGAAGAATTTGACCTCTTACGTTAAGGGCCATTTTAGCTTTCCTTCATTGCAAAGTGAATTGGAAATTGTTAATCTAGGCTTATATTTATAATATGCATTTCATTTTAGCTTTCCTTCTTTATCTTTTTGAAATTTTTTCTTTCAAGCTTCATTATACCTAATATCCATATATTGTGGACTTGCTTCCAAGTTTTACAAATCTGGATTGATGAATGATATTTGTGTTAATTTGTGTGAATAAATTAGCTCAACATTTTGGTGCTATTGTTGGGGAGGAAATTTTCGGCATAATCAATAGGAAGATAAGAAAAAGAACTAAAAATTTCATTAAAAAGAAATAAAAAAACTAGTTACATTTCTTTTGGTCATGTTTCTTTATGCCTAGAAATAGATATCATAGAGGTATATTTATTAAAGAAAAACCCCATCAATAGGGGTAGGACCATCAAAGCTAACAACACTAGTTGTTGGTAAGCCAACAATTGAGGATTTGAAAGAAAAACAAAGAACGGGACAAAGGTTAACTTTATTTGAAAGGCAAACTTTGTTAGCTTGGGAGGTAAAAAAGAAACAACCATCAAAAACAACATCTACTTCATGAAAAAAAAAAGAAATTGTTAAAGAAAAACAACCCATTCTTGAATCTATAGGTCAGCCTATCTTTGAACTACGTGAACCTCAAATTGGTATTGAAACAATCGAAACTATGGAAAAGGAGAGACATGGATATGTTATTATTACTCCTGAACACAACAAAGAGAATGGGGAAGACAAAGAGAGGAAGAGGCAAAACGAGAAAATGATAGAAAGGAAAAAGAGGATATGGAAAGATAAGAAGATGGTTGTGATCAGGAAACTACTTTTGGCTTTTCAATAATAGATACAAGTGAACTATTAGGAGAGGATGTCAAAATGAAAAATATTCCACCTTCTGTATTGCCAAATTTTTATGGAATGTCAACAGAAGATCCTGATTCATTTATGTTTGAATTTGACATCTTATGTAGAACATATGGATACACTGATGACACACATAAACTTCGTCTCTTTCCTACTACATTGAGAGCAACAGCCTTAAAATGGTTCATGGGTTTAGGAGAACAAACAATAGCTTCTTGGGATGATATGAGATCAATATTTCTTAAAAGTATCAAGCCTATTGTAGGCCTAGGGACTAAAAAGAATGTGTGTTTGGAATGACACGACAAGAGAAAGAAAGTCTAGAAGAATACTTAGAAAGATTTTCATATAATCTACAAAATTCCAAACAACACTCTCTAAATCAAGAAACCATTTGAACAATCTTTCTCGAAGGTATAAGAGATGAATATCTTGACATTCTAAATGTAATGGGTAGGGATGACATTTAAAAATTTCCATTTAATGAAATTGTTGATTTATGTCAAAAATATTCTAGAGTGAGATCAGAATCTGGAGAGAGAGATGTGAGTTCAAAAGCAGCAAAATCAGCAGCAGGAGGAGTGACAACAACAGAGATAGGAAGCCTATTAGGAAACTTCAAAATTTATCTCCTAAGTACATTAGGAGCCTAGGTAGATGTTGTAAAATCAAATAAGAATAAAGAAGAACAAGAACAAGATTTAGCAATCTTTTGTTCCAAATGTAGAAAGAAACATCCATTAAGAGAATAACCTTTGGATAGTGTTCAAGTATGTGGTCTTTTTACAGAAAATAATTCAACAGAAAATTGTCTAAGGTTGAAAGAATTGAAAATGAATCCAATGGAAGAAGTGCAAGGAACATAAGGTTTCTATTATGTGGCACCAAGAATACCTTGGAAACCAAGGATTCCTCAACAAAATCTGCAACAGTTCCCTCAACAAAACTATCCATATCTGCATCAAAATTCTTGGAATACTCCAATGCCATAGCAAGCTTGGCCTCCACAACAATATCCAAACCAAACTGCACAAGGATGGAGAGGATATGGTTATGGAAACTAGCCATCTCAACAATATCAACAACAATACGAATAACAATATCAATAGCCATTTCCATACGAACAATATCCACAATCGATGCCATTTCTGCAACAAAATTCTACATATCCATTATCCATGCCATTTCTACAACAAAATTCTCCACCACTACTAACACAACCACAACAAATACAACTACCTTCAAACCGGCCCAGGCCAACTCAATTACTAGCCCAACTATGGCAAATCCAAACAATAAGATGGATAAACTTGCATACAATGTAGAAGAAGCAACATATTTTCCAACATATTCTATTCTTCCCATAAATGATGTCCATTTAAGGTCTGGAAAGGTGCTTACAAAGGATTCTCCTCCAATCATGAAAGAGCCAATTGAGCAAGGAGAATAACCTGAAACATCACAATCTGAGAAACAAATTCAGAAAAGGAAAAACTATTATAAGTCAAACACCACCTTATTCTGAGAGGTTAGTAGAGCTACAAATTGAAACGAACCTTCCTGAATTTGATATTTTGGATGAATTGAAAAATGCTTATGTAAAAATTCATTTATTGAAAGCAATGAAAGAGATACCAATATATGCTAATAAAATAAAGGAACTATTCATTAAAAAAACTGGTAAAAAAAAGAAGGATCCTACTACAATCCAAGTCATTGGAAAATTAACAAGCCTCATGTCAACACAAACAATAGTAGAAAAATATATTGATCCTAGTATCCCTATGGTTACTATTTAAATAAATAATTTCTCAGTTCCAAACACATTAAAAGATTTGGGAGCTGCTATAAATGTAATGACTATGGAGACAATCAAATATTTGCATTTAAATAGAGGTTTATAGATGCAAGAATCAAATGTACAAATAATGAAATTAATGAAACTGAGGGATAACTGGAGATAAATTTTCATGCATTGTCCATGAAGAATTTTGTTCATAAGTATTGGTTGCATGAACTAAGGACTTTGAATAGGATTGAAACATGTAACCTATGTGAAACAAATCGTCAACTACACCTGTACATATGATTAGGTAGTTTTGTAATTATTCAAATCTTAGTTCGATGCATAAAAATGGATAGTAAAAACAGAGTATTAGGTTCGATTTTAAGCATTTGTGTTTATATTGCATGCATTTGATTACAACAATAGTGCAGGGGTTTATACGAACCATTGAACAATGAGCAGAGAAGTTCCTTTATGGTGATTATATAACTAAAATAGCATTGTAAACTTACCATTAAAGGTCTCGATTATATGCAATGCTAAGATTAGTTATGGAATGCTGGATTATATGATGATTTATACAAAGAACAACAAGTGAAAAATTATGTTAATTAAATCTTGGTTTGCATGGTAATTATACAGAGAGCAGAAGAACAATATCCTAAGATTACATTAATAAACACAAAATTATGATATGATTATTTTGTTTTCTTATGTATTTCTATTTCAAAACAAAGTATAGTTTTTTTTAATGGAGATATATGAGGTACAATGTTTGAATGTTTGAACAAAATAGGATATTAAAATAAAGGCTATGTTGCTGCAAAAAGGAAAAAAATGGACACCAAAGTAGATTGAATTATGTTGTTGAATAGGGCAGGTAAGCTTCTATGACTTGAAAATTTATTTTATGAAACAATATTTGTTACTTGTCATTACAAAGGATGAATTTAATGACAACAGAGGCTTATATTGAATGTTTTATAGAAACAATGACAACAAGGGTGGAGCCAAAGTTCTGAATAGAAAACTGGAGGAAAGAAACCGTAGAAAAGCTATATGAAGCCACACTTTTTTGGATTTTTGCAAATATTTAGTGGCCATAGTGAAGAAATAATAAGGGAATTTATAAAAAACTACACTCAAGAGAAAACAAGTGTAGGAAATGTAACAATTCTCATTACTCAAGAATTCCTCTGACAAGCACTGGACCTTCCAATGATAGGAGAGAATTACGATAAGGGTTTACATTTCAAGGAGAAAGCATGGACTTTCTTCCTTGAAAGGAATATAAATGGAACCTTTGATAGGGCCAAAGGTATACCCAGGGATTGCTTCAACGAGCCGTGGGGTGAACTGGTTCTAATTATACAAAAATTCCTTACATGTGATAGGGGATACATTGTTGCACATCTATATCACATTTGACTCCTACAGCACATTAAAGAGGAATTTAAGATTAATCTACCATACCTCCTCTTTAGAAACCTCCTAAAGATGCTAAAGTTAGTAAAACATGAACATAAGCCAAGAGAAGCACAAATCTATCTCTAGGGGTTGATAGAAATCTTGGTAGAATATCAAGTAAGATCATAAGGGATGATTTGGAGGGAATTCATGACCCAAAATCAGTACAATGAACAGGTCAATGAGGAACATAACAAGGAAGAGTAGGAAACAAGGGGGATCATGAGCTCACCCTTCTATCCCAAAACTAGAGCCAAAAAGAAAAATAATACAATCATGCATGAAAATGAAATATCCGTCATGTCCATTCCTAGGAGGTTTAGGAACAAGATTCCAGCTGAAATAAATAGCAGGGATAAAGAAGTACAGGTAGTAAAAATATGTTCAACTAAAAAATACGCAGAGGATAACATTGAGAAAGAACCATTTGAGAAATATTTCTACTATGATGATGTACCAGAAACATCCTTTGTGAAAAACACATAATAGCTTGAAAAGTAATTAGATTTGGGCAATATTAGAGAGTTAACAGACCAACTGGAAATAAAAAAAAAATTGGAAAAGCATTTGAAAGAAGAAAACAACGCAAGTAAAAGGAATAATGCTAAGTTGTTTAAACAAAATGAAAAGTTAACTAAACAAATAGGAAGGTTAAAAAGGAAGAATGATCTAATCTACAAGAAGGCTTTCAAATGGCTCAAATAGAAGAACAGGTGCAAAGCTAAGTACAAGAAGTAGAATGTTAAGGCCACTTTATATAGAGAGGAACATGATACAGGTATGGACTATTTGATAAAAGCAACACAACAAAAAGCATCAGGGCCTGGAATTGCATCCATAGTAGGGGTCAGGAGATCAAAAAGGAAGCAACAAGCATGAGGAAATGCTTGATGATCAGCAAGGGGGAGATGCTGGCCCTCGATTTCAATCTATTTTTACTTGAGGCAACTTACTTAATCCATATATTTTATATATATTCTCCACTATATCTATCCCATTTTGACGTATTTCATGCATATTCAAGTACTGTATTTAATTTTGCAAATTCTCAAGTTTTTATGAAAATTTGATTCCAAGTGAAAATTTTGACAGATTCAGAAATTCCCGTAATAGCTATGTTGATGACATGTTTGCAGGAAACTTGGGCTCGAGTTAGGTGCATGGATGGAAAGTTTGGGAGCTAGGACTGAGCTAATTCCACTTTTTATTGAGTGATAAAATGTGTCTTTTTAACTCCTAATTATCTTCACATTAATTACCAATCCAGCTAAGATTTTTATTTCAAGAGTGTACTCAGTCTGAAGCAGTTATTTACTTAAGAGTAATGTTTCTAAATTTTTTTTAGAATGCTTTAAATACAAGAGTAAACGGATTCTTTAAATAAAATGTACTTATAATTAAAAGAAACTTAACAGTCTAAAACTTAAACCATTCACTCAAAAAACTGCAACAATTTATCAGTCAAGTACGCCATAGTTATAACTATTTCCTCCGTCAACTGACATAAATGAAATCAAACATAAACATGATCTAGAATCTGATCAATTAGATAGCTATAGTCAGTGTTCTTTATATTTTTTGACCTTTCAATCCACACTAAAGAAAATAACTAGAAATGACAATTCAATTGGAAATGCTTACTAAAACACACTTGTTGCAATATCAATTAAAAGATGAAATCAAATCCTTGAAGAAAAGAACAATGACTAAGTATATTGAAAAATTGAACAACAAAGCTTAAATTTAACGGAAATGAATTCAACAACAAAGCTCACTTCACAAAAATGAAATATTAATGGAAAGGAACAGTAATACTAAATTATTGAAGATGAACAACAACGCTAAATGGAAATGAACCAGAACGCTAAATGAATAATAATACTAAATGGAAATGAACAGCTCTACAAATTAATAGAAATCAGTAGCAATACTAAATAAGTAGCAACCTGTAATGCAAGACAGAATCTGAAGTGAACAGTGAAGCTCTATAGCCAAAATGAAGAGCATAAAAATTTAAGTTGTAAAGAATAACAATCTTTTTTATGGAGGAAGAAAATGACAATGTGATCCAATTGCGATTTCATGCACGAAACAATTTCAGGAAAATGTACAAGAACAGGAAGTTAGAAAGCAATGCAACTCAAAATAAATGAAAAGTAAATCAAACCATCACAAGACTAGAACTATAAAATAATGGTACAGGTAGTAAGTGTATCCACTAGGGCTAGGCCCTTAGCTACCAATGAAGCACCACCGAACTTTCTCCAGTATCAAGTAATGGAACAAAAACTCTTTTATTTATTAATCATCAAATTGTGAAATCATTACAATAGCAAAAGCATTGATAATTACAATGGTAATGAAATAGTCTCGCTTTCCTCCTATCCTATCATATTCTATCTCTAATAATCCCTAACTTAACCTCCCATAATATATCCCATCATGAACCATGAATCATGAATTCCCTTCTCTGATCTCTATTTTCATTTAAATACAGAGAGAGCCAAGAGCAGTTAAAACAAAGATGATTACAATATGATTCTCATTACAAAATTGGATTTCTCACAATGAATTGATAAACAAGATCCCATCTGGACTATCTCTTCATTAATCATTCAACAAGAACAGGTTGAATTTGGCATTACAGCTGAGATATTTTGGAAAATGGCCATAACAACGAATATGAGAAAAACATCTTTATAGAACCTTCCATTTATCTTAATACAAATTGAATTTGGGAAAACAACTCCTCATAAAACTAATTTGGTCTGTTCTGGACAAAACCCATGTTTCAGATCTTCCAGATTCTTCTCCATTTGTCCAAAACTTCCAATGAAAATTTGTTACTTCTTATTCTAGTGAATTTATGGGTTGGAATATTTAATGATGAGCTAGAGATCAAATCTTCAATCTAGAAAAAATCTTGGAGGCTAGAATGGTGAAAAAAATATCAATAAACCATCACTGGTAAAAACATACATAATAATCAATTTATTAAAAATAAAGTAGAAGAAATAATATCTATCCTTAAGAGAATAAATAATTATAAGATGGAATTATATGATAAATCATGATAAATAACATGATAAAGAAGAGTAGAAATGGATGAGACATGTGTTAAAAAGTGATAATAATTATGACATATTAATGGTCCAACATACCCCCAAACTGAATATATTGCATGTCCTCATGCAACCCAAAGACTTTGTGTTAACCAGACAATAGAAAATTGTTCATCCTAGCTCATGGAATGCATAGAACAAATGAATTCTTCCTCAATTAATGAATATTCAATTTTAGGAACCTTGATGAAGGTGTAACAATTTTTACATTGACGTTCAAGTTATGTGTATATGAAGTTCCAGCAAAATATGATATAAGCAACAACAACTTCATTAACATTTTTCTCAAAAACTACAAACCAGATTTAGTTGAAATGTTGCAAGTAGAGTTATAATATATTAATACTTCTATGATCCAAAAATTAGATCGTTTTGACGCACGGATCACAAGATATAAACAAAATGGTTGTAGGTGATAGTGCACGATTTCCAAAATTTTATGAACTAATTTGAATGAAATTATTTTGGTTTTTGTATTTTATTGATACCTTTGTATTATTTAGAAATCACAAGAATTGACTTCTTAGTTTTAAATATATATATATGGAAATCAATTTCTGCACTATATAAAAATGAAATTGTATGCCTTAAATGAGAAAGAAAGTAGAAAATATCCATCATGTGTAGCAATGCCTCTCCCAAACTAAAGAATTAGCATGCCCTTATACAATGCTAGAAAACAAAGTGAGGTGGTACTACCATCTATTGAATTCTATGCTTGGTGTAAAACAACATGGAATAAGGGAGGTGTTGAGAATGAATAAGAATAGCAATGGATGATAACGAATATTAATGACATGGTCATAAGAAAGAAATGAATGAAAGCAACACTCCCCCAAACTGAAAGGTGATATGTCTCTGAAAAATGGTAAAGATGTGGAATGAATGATGATAAATAACACCCAATGGATTTTCATGAAATTCTCGTAAATTTTTAATAAATCAGAAAATTATGTTATCTTACCTCAAGTTTTACCCCCAAAAAAAAATGTAAAATGACATGTATGGACTCACATTTTTTGAAGCTCATATAGGTACAGTTGATGCTGAAAGTGATACAAAAGCTGGAATCCAGGCAAGCACATCATGTCTGAATAATTGTTCGTATTTACAAGTTGCTCAAGCCTCTTCTGATAGTTGCAATAGTGTGGTCATGTCGCGAATAAAGTTTCCCCACGATACTTGTTGTTCTTCTGTAAAAAATCACTATTTTTCATACATTGCTCTTGAATCCACAATGTTAGTTTTGGATAACAACAGATAAGAATCATGTAAAAATTTCAATCATAAGAACTTTTGTATACATGCCATACCAATATTTTGTCAAATCAACAAGTTATGGCAGAGTGCAGTAATCATAACGCATGTTATCCCATAATGCACACATTCCCCGCCTCTAATTAGAAAAGGGATTCCATGGCCATAAAGCCTATGAAAGGTGTTATGCTGGCGACAATGCAAGGGAATGAACAATACAACAATAAATGTAGCGGAGTAGACATATCAATGATAGGATGGACAAAGTTATCGTTATATTGAGAGAAAACTGTGTAAAGATAGTTATAATAAGATATAGGACGTTTTGGATTGATGATAAGTTATGCAAAAAATAAAATGGACAACAATATGCCAAGAAGATGCTTTACTAATGGTATTATAGCTCAAAATGATGCAATTGATCTGAAAACAATTTCTCATGCATAAATGTTCAAAACAGAGAAAATTTTAAGAAAATAACTTCTCTGATAAAATGAAAGAATAAGAAATGGGTATTATAGTAATAATTGATGATAATATTAACTTCAATAACATAAGCAAAGCCTCTGCTGCCAGCAGATGTCCATAGCCTCAGACGGGTTTCCTTTTAACTCGTATGAGCTAGGATCCTCAATTTATAAATGGAATGTTTCAGTGTTTTTCTACAGCAGAGATAACTGTCTTGGCATGGTAACCAGATAACCACACTGCCATTCACTGGGATGTAGCAAAAGTGAACAGGCCAGCTCGTGATGAAACCTCATGTTCCAAGGATAATTTGGTTATCCAATGGATCATAACCTTGGCGTGGTGGCCATAATGGGAATGTCACTTTGTTACAAGCTTATGAATATGGTAGGTTGGCTCGTAATGATACCCCCTATCCTCCATCTGCGAACAAAATTTTGTTGTTATTACACATTTTTATGATAAAAAGAGGGAGGCTGAGTACTTCTTAAGAGTAGGGATGGTGGAAGAAGTTGAACATGTCAATAGAAAGATATATATATATATATATATATATATATATATATATATATATATATATATATATATATATATATAGCCATAATCTCATTTATTACAAATAGAGAAAATTATAACGAAGAAGGAAGGAACCACCATGGCATTAAGATGATCAATCAGTACCATGTATAGCAGAAAACAATGCAGTAAAGTAGTCTATAAATAATTGCATCCTTTTGAAAATTATCTATCATCGAGGAGCTGCATGTTAAAGATCATAACATGAATGATATTAACTGAGTCCAATAGAATCCATAATTCTTGTCCTCATAAAAGTAGTGTAATTCATGCCATCAAAAAGACTCAGTAAAATGTGGTTGAGATGAACTAGGAATAATCCCACAAGAGGAAGGAAGGGTTTTTCTCCAAAATACTGCCAAGGTGTTGCTCCCTCGAAGGAACAGCAAAAACACTTGAAAAAGTGTTGTTGCATGTAGGGAATAGCAAAGGAAATGCATGCCAACAACAAAAATACACACGAAAAAGTGTTGTTGCTTATAGCAAACAAAAAGGAAAAATACACCCAAAAAAGCTGTTGTTCCTTAAAAGGAACAACAAAAAAATGCATCTGAAAAAGTGTTGTTCCTTAAAAGGAGTGTTGTTCCTTAAAAGGACCAACAAAAAAATACACCCTGTTAGTGTCGGTCTTGAAAGCCCTCCATCAGTGATCAAAGCTCTTTGCATTTGCATTAGTAGGTGTGTCATCAGTATCAAATTTTGCATCCCGTTAGGCATGCCATAACCCTGATGGAGGAGCTAGTCTATTTTTACCCCTCTAGGCTTTGCTAGATCAAGTCATATCAGTCATTAAGTTTTTCAAGCTTGTCTCGATTTGTCTTGAGGTCAAAGTCTTAGGTCTAGGGTTTTGGTCATTTATCTCTGCAAGGTCATGTCTAAGAAAATCCATGAGTACTCAGCAAGCCAGAGGGATGTTTATAAACATGTTTCTTCGATATTTTTATCTTGTACAGTGAACTTTCACCTTGGATTTAAAGACTCTGTTTTTAAAGCCAAGGTCATTTTCTCAGTTTTTGTAAATAAGTGATGAAATTTCAAAAATCTTCAGTCGACAAACTACAACCCTGGTCCCCTTGCCAAGGTCCCTCAGATGATCTACCTGCAAAAAGAATCAAGTCAAAGCACTCAATGAGTCAAATTCAGGATAAAAGAAACCAAAAATCAGTGTTATAAAGTGTCAAAAGGAAAACATTAGAAAGTGGGTTTATGAATGAAATTTTTTCAAATGAAACTTATAAAAGCCTAAATTCCCTCCTTTCACTCCCATTGTGCATCCTAACGCTTGCAAGAGAGGTTTGAGAGATCGATTGTGAGAAAGGAGCAAAGGCAGAGCAGTTTCGGGCAGCAGAGAGGTGCGCGACCCGTTGAGCCAGGTGCGCGACCTATTGGGTGCCCGCGACCCGTCAGAGGGTCTCCCACTATTCAGAAAAACAACGGGCGCGACCCATCAGAGGGGCGCGACCCGTTGGACTGTTTTGCTACAAACTTCAAATGAATTCCCTCAAATGCCCTCCAAGCTATCAAATTGTTTGAGTTAGGTGCTCTAAACATGGACTGGTTGTTGGTTATGAATGGTGGGTGTCATGAACATGTTAAAATGATTAAAATTTTGCAAGTGGAACTCCTTTATATGGCTGCAATGTTAATGAGCAAATTGTGCTAGGGTTTGTGTTGTTTCAAGCTATTGTTCCCTTTGGTTTGTTTCCCCCCTTTCCCTTTCACTCACACTTATATGTTCATCTCTTTTCCCATAGTATTTTACAAATAAAATTCAAATCTTTCCCCATCCCTAATCACTAAAAATGAAAACCCTACCCCTCTCCCAAAGCATCAAAAAACAAAATTAAAACCCTAGTTCTCCTCCACCATATGCATGTGTAAATAAAGCAAAGATGTTGGTAAATATGTCAGCATGTTTTGTTCATGGTTTCCCTATTTCCCCTATTAATACATGTATGCATATTCCCATGTTCACTTTCATATATGTTTTTTCCCATATGCAATGATCTTTGCAAATGATTTCCCAATTATAAATATGTATTCCTATATGTATAATGATTTGCAACATTTCCCTTAAAAATTCCCTGTTATATTTATATATTCCCATTCCTTGTTAAAAGATCCCTCCCCTGACATTTCCCTCATGTCTTTCTCCCCTTGAAACAACATAGAGTTCAACACTTTTTGTAGGCAGAGACAGCAGTTCAGTTTGTCCACTTTGCTCCTAAACCATGTCAGAAAACGAAACTTATGAGCAAAGTGATGACCATTCATCATCTACAGAGGTTGAGGTACAGAGGAGGCCTCGTAGGGGAGGTAAGGGTGGACATCATAAGTGAGAGGAGCCCACCTCTTTGGCAGAATTACAGGCTTGTCCCATGGTAGCGACTTGTTTTCAGTACATGTCTTGTTATCAGTTTTGTGAGAGGATCTCCCGGATTCAACATCACAGAGAGTTGGCCCGCCTCTTTGTTTTACATTTGCATGATGGACATGTCAATCTAGCAGGGGTAGATTTCACATTGACACCCGAGGTGATCTCACATGCTACTGGGATACCGAATGTTGGTGAGGTGTGGCCTAAGCGCAAGTTGCTAGATATTGTTCACTTTGAGCATTATGTTCGGCCATCATTCTTGACACATTTAGCGGGTGTTTTTCCATTCAGATTTCTCCGGAGCGAGTATGCTCCCATCATGAGGCTTATTATGCACTATTTTACCTATGAGGGCAGATTTTCACAGGTGTACTCATATCACATTCGCCTCTTGATGCACTTCACCTGAGTGAGGATGATCAACATCCCGGTTTTCTTCTTTCAGAACATTCAGAAGATGGTGCGCATGTTGCAGAGGAAGACCCCGGCCCAGCAGTACAATAGCTTATGTCATTATGGTTTGATTCAACTCATAGTCTTGCATCAGTTGACACAGCAGGGTATCTCATGGGAGGAGTTTATCTCTCGTGAGTTTTTCACAGTGCCACCCTAGCCACATCATGAGGTCATTCATGAGGAGGGAGGACCATCTCAGCAGCCTGATATTCCGATCACCCAACATGCCAGCTCTACACATTTGGTCACCTATCAGAAAGGCCCAAGGGCCTTGTTTGCAGCAGCCAGGCGAGTACTATCTCCACAGCAGGTGGAAGGGGTCTCGCCTTCTTCATTAGCACAGAGAGTGTTATCTCCACATCAGGTGGAAGGGGCCTTGCTTTCTTCACCAGCACAGGTACCACAGAGGGGAAAACAACCCATGATTCATGAGGGTCCATCAGGAGTCCCCGACACCGAGGTCATTGATCTTGAGGCCAGTTCTCCGAGCCGAGAGGCAAAGGAGATCATTCAACATCTAAGAGCTGAAAATGATGTTTTGCAGAAGAGACTTGAGGGTTCCCAATGGACTATCACTTACCTGGAGCAGCGGAACAAACAGTTGGAGGAGGAGAAAACATTGGATGAGTTATGGAGGATTCGTAGTGACCGAGTCTTGAACCGAAGAAGACCCGGTGATCCATTTCCTGCTCACCGAGAGTCAATGCTCATCTAGGTGAATGCATACTTAGAGAGGCTGTTGGCTAAGGCCAACCAAGAGAAAAATCTGGTGAGGAATATGAAGAATCATTATTGGGCAAGGATGCATGTATGCAAAGCCAAAATGAAAGTTTTTCAAAGGAGGTTGACCGAGGCTCAAAAACAGAGAAAGAAGCCAAATCCCCTCTGTATCTTGGCTGAGGCTTCTCTCAAGGATCATGACACTCATTACCCTAGCCACAGCTCAAATCCCAAAAAAATTTGAGAATTTTGGGTAATTTTGGCATTTTTTGGAAATTTACAGGTTTTGGCTCCTCAACGGGTCTCACCCCCGATGAGACCCTTTGTCATGGCAGCTCCTTTTTGCAAAAACTCAGCATTTCTAGATTTTTTATGCAAAGTTACATATGCCTATGGATGGACTTGAGTTTTTATGGAGTTTTGGACCTCCAGAAGGTCAAAATACATGAAAAATTTGACTTTCTGCCACTTTTTTGAGTTGCAGAAACCATTCTTGGTAGAATTACGTTTTTATAGAGCAAATAACCTCCAAATTCAAAAATTACAGTTGGGTTGGAAGGTAGACTCATGGAACTTTCCAACGAGCTATCCTGCACCCAATTCTGACACCTGCAAGTGCCTCAAACAGAGCTCTCAATGTGCGCGACCCGTTAGGCAGATGTGCGCGACCCGTCATGCAAACTTTGCCAGATTTCACTGTAATAGCTCGGAAAAGCACAGTTTGACTTGGTTTGACTTTTTGAGGTCAATGATGGTCTTATTTGATGTAATTGTGACACTTTTTAGACACTTTTACCCTTTTGTAACTCTTCTAGAAGATTTATTCATGTAAAGGGTAAAAATTGAATGTATGAACTGGTTTCCAAGTTTATAGAGGCAAGTTGTTTTGACTGCCTATTTTGTAGTGCTTAGTTTAGAGGTGGTTGAAACAGCTCCTAGGATAGTGAGCTCGACCCATGGAGGCAGGGAAGGAGGTTAGATCATCTATATTATGTACTTTCTTGCTCATTTTCATGGTTGGACTCTTGAGGGAGAAGCTATCATTGTATATTTTCACTATATCTCTGCAATTTTTGGCTAAGGAAGACCAAGGTTTTGCAGTCATCTTTGGGATTCTTGTGGACTCATGTGTTGATGGTGTGTTTCTCAAAGTTCTTGTAAGCTTTTTTATGTGATTCATTTCCTTCCTTTACTACTGCACATTAAACAAATGAAGTGTTAAAGTAGGAATTCATGCTAGCCATGCTCTGCTTTTAAATTTGTTTAATTTCCATGTTTTCTACTATCTAAAGGGAATTCAAAGTCATTGTTTGCTCTATTTAGCTCCTCATCTTTCATTCCTGATCATCCATCTCAAGTTAAGGCATCAATATTGTTTCCTACCTCGCCCCAAGGAACCCCCTGCAGAAACTGTGTCCAATCCCCGCACCCAAAATTACAATTCCTCAACTTGCCACCAAAAACCCTAAAAACACCAAATCAACCTTTTTAATCAATTTACTAGCCTAATATCAGTGTTACGTTGTTGGTCATCTCATCCCATTGAAGATCTACCGAGATTGACCGGAGAGAGCCTTCTCCTGCCCCGTAGGGCTAGCTACGAGGCTGAATGATTTGATGTAGCCTTGAGGTTTACCTTTCTCAGCCTCAGGTGAAATTTCAAGCGCTAACACACCCAAAAAAGTGTTGTTCCTTTTAAAGGAACAACAAAAATGCGAAAATGTTGTCCCTTTGAAAGTAACAACAAAAATGTGAAAGTGTTGTTTCTTTGAAAAGAAGAGCAAAAATGCGAAAATGTTGTTCGTTCGGAAAGGAACAACAAAAATGCGAAAGTGTTGTTCATTCGCAAAGGAGCATAAAAAATGTGAAAGTGTTGTTCCTTTGGAAAGAAACAACAAAAATGTGGAAGTGTTGTTCCTTCGGAAATGAGCAACAAAAATGTGGAAATGTTGTTCCTTTGGAAAGGAATAGAAGAAATGTACAAATGTTGTTCCTTTGGAGAGGAATAGTAAAAATGGGGAAGTGTTGTTCCTTCAGAAAGTAACAACAAAAATGTGGAAGTGTTGTCCCTTCGGAGAGGAATAACGAAAATGTAGAAATGTTGTTCTTTCAAAAAGGAACAAAAAAATGCGGAAATGTTGTTCCTTCAGAAAGGAACAACAAAAATGCAAAAGTGTTGTTCCTTCAAAAAGGAACAGTAAAAATGCACAACCATAAAATTTAGGAACGCAAAAAATTAATTAATTGTTCACTACATTAATGCTGAGGATGGGTTACAATTTGGAGGAAGAAATACCTAAAACTCAATAATATAAGATAAATCAGAAAAGAAACAACATTTTATTTGAATATAGTATGTAAATAAATAAATTACGTTACAACGGCTATGATGTTATTTCCTAAGGCAAGGAAAAAATAATCTCTTTGAAAAATGTATTGGTAGTAGTGACATGACATGGCTCTTCAAATGGAAATCAATACTTCATTTCTTTTGTTATGAATCCATTGGGTAATGAGTTGGATGAAATTCCCTTGTTTTATTAGAATTTATTTCAAGAATCGCTTGTCCGTAAATTGACCTTGTTTATTCTCTTGAGACCTGCAAAAAACGAGTCTCTACCTGCGATAAAACATTAAATCATGGAGAAAGAGAGGTGGTCGAGCTCTCCTAATCCAAGAATTATGCCAAAAAAAAAGTTACTCTCTATAACAAATCTATTGATAGCATTCTATTATTGTTATTTCCAATCCATTTATTTAGCTCAACGTGTTATCTTGAGATTCTCTACTGTAAAGAGTATTGACTATTGTTGTCTACACTATCAGGTTGAGATCATCTGTTGCTTAGAATAGAAATTGTGTTTGGAAAATCAATCAGCAAAAAGAGAAAGAAGTTATTGTTATTGTATTCTTGATTGATAATTGAATGAATGTCTGATTTGGTTTCATTAGGGAATTAAGCTTTCTTTTAATTGCAATTAGAATTTACTTGCTGCATCAATTTACTGTTATGTCTAAAATAACTGTACCACAATTTAGAAGAATTACTCTCTAAGTGAAATAGCTACCACATACTGTGTACACTCTTGAAATAGAAAGACTTGATTGGATCGATAATTAATGTGAAGATAATTAGGAGTTAAAAACACACCTTTTATCACTCAACATTTTGGCGTCGTTTCCAGGGAAAGTGCAGCCATTTCTGAGAAGTACTATATATCTGATGATTTTTGTTGAAGAGTAATTGGGTTCTGAAAACAGAAGGTAAGAACCTACGTAATGAGCAAGTAAAGTTCTTTCTCCCCTACCCACTTTTTAGGATAATTGTAAAAATATGAAATAGGTATTTGTTACCTATCTGTAAGGAGAGAATTGGGTATTAAATGTAAGGTAAGAACCTGTGTACAGAACATGTAAAATGCCTGCTCCCCCTGCCCACTTTCCAATAGAATTGATTGAGAACTTAGGTGAGAGATAAAAATTTGAACTGCTTGCATGACTAAGAAGAGAAAACCTGAAAACAACCCAATCCGAATACCCAAACCCATCAAATCTAAGGTCCCGGTGACCCTTGGATGATCAACCTTCATAGGAAATATCCTAAGGAAAGCTGAATCTCAACCGTCAGTTTGTCCTAGGAAAGTTTCTTCCAGACAACCTACTGGTTCGCTTCAGGCCACAAGCTCACCATCTGTAGCCTTCACTAAGGTCCATAACATAACACATTTTTGAAATCTTGACCAAGAATCATGGGTTCAGACCACTTTATAACATTCATTCTCTAGCCTATTCCTTGACTACTCTGCATACAAACTACATGGTTTTCATGAGTGCATGAAAAAGGGTAAGCAGGGGAGTATGTTGAGTTATGACAAAGGTATGTGCATGTTATTTATTTCATCATCCTTTTCCTTTAGTTATATTCCTTTTTATCTTGTAATGTTAACATATTAAAGGATTATGGTAAGAATCAGGAGATTAACTGTAATCATGATTTAGCTAACTATTATCTCTCTCTATATATGAAAAAGGATGAAATGGAATAACTGTTGTTCCCCAACCAAGGGACAGCGTAATGGCAGCAAGCCAAGGATAGAATGGGTAGTTATGTATAAAAGAAAAGTGCATCAGAGGGTCAGTGCAAGGAGGGAAAAATGATTAGAAATGAAAATTGCGAGAATCCCTCAGGATCTCTTGATCCTGAGGGATCGATTTTACTATTTTATCTTTTACCACTTTTCCATTATAGATGGCAGTGATTGTAAGCAATACACAGAGATTGTGTAGAATTAATTTTGAGAAATTGTAACTATATTTTGACTCTAACAGTTTGAAGCAGAGAACAAACTACTATAACATTTACACCATGATTAATATATAAAATAGGTTGTTGTTCCTTTACATATTCTGAAGTAATCCAGCGGTGTTCACTAGTGGATAAGGGCCTCACCCTGGTGGATTCACTTGTTGTTCCTGTACCATGCTTTTATGATTTCTGTCATGTGATGGTTTGGTTTGATTTCCATTTATTGTAATCGCATCACTTTGCTATTTCTTATTTCCAGTGTTAATGAAATTGCTTTGTTCTAGATTTTGCAATAATATTGATTCAGGTTATTGTTATTTTTGATCTAGTCCTTTGGTTCAACATTCTATTATCATTATTTCCAATCCAGTTATTTAGCTCAGTGTGCTACCTTGAGATTCTCTACTGTAAAGAGTATTGACTACTACTGTCTACGCTCTCAGGTTGAGATCATCTGCTGCTTAGATTGAAATTGTGTTTGGAAAATCAATCAGTTAAAATAGAAATGAGTTATTCTTTCTGTCTTCTTGAATGATACTTGAATGAATGTTTGATTTGGGTTCATTAGTGAATTAAAATTTCTTTTAATTGCAATTATAATTTACTTGTTGCATCCATTTACTCTTGTATCTGAAAGAACTATACAACAATTTAGAAACATTACTCTCCAAGTTAAATAGCCACCACATACTATGTACACTCTTGAAATAGAAAGACATTCATGGATTGATAATTAATGTGAAGATAATTAGGAGTTAAAAAGACACCTTTTATCACTCAACATTTTGGCGTTGTTTCCGGGAAGTGTCTAGCCATTTATGAGGAGTAGTGTATATTTGATGATTGTTGTTGAGGAAGAACTGGGTTTTGAAAATGGAGGGTAAGAACCTATGCAATGAGAAAGTAAAATGGTTGCTCCCCTGCCCACATTTTAGCACAATTACAGAAATCTAAAATAGATATTTGTTTCCTGTATATTATGAGAGAATTAGGTATTAAAAATGGAAGGTAAGAACTTGCATACAGAGCATGTAAAATGTCTAGTCCCTTGCCCGCTTTCTAGAAGAATTGATTGAGAACTTAGTGTAGAGACAAAAATTTGAATTGTTTAGATCACTGAGAAAAGGAAACCTCAAAACAATCCAATCCCACTACCGAAACCTGAAAAAGCTAAGGGCCTAGTGACCCTTGGACGATTAACCTTTATAGACGATATCCTAAAGAAATATGAATCTCATGCATCAGTAGGTCCTAGGAAAGTTGCTTCCAGACAACCTACTAGTTCCCTTCGGGCCACAGGCTCACCATCTGCAGCCTTTGCTGAGGTCCATAATAGGACACATCTTTGAAATATTGACCAAGAATCATCGGTTCAGACCACCTTATGACATTCCTTCTCCAACCTACTCCTTGACTAATTTGCATACAAACTACATGGTTTTCATGAGTGTTGTTGGGAAAAGTATCCAATACGGAATGACCCTATCCCACTCTAAGGGTGATAGTACCTCAGCAACAATCAAAGCAAAGCTATTTGAGATTACTTCTTTATGAGATGTAAGAGAGGGGAGAAAGAGATCCGCTAACCGATGTCTTCCGCTAATGATTGATCCAATCTTCTCTCTTTGCTGCTTGCTCTTTCACTGGCCCAGCTACGCCGAGATCCTACAAAATAACAAGAGAGGGAAACTACAAGAAGCATACATTCATAATTGATTCAAGGATTAGAATAAATCAAATACACAAGTATAACAACACGTCATTGAGACACATGCATATAGAAGAACCTCAAATGCTTTATTAATGGAAGAAGTAAAGTTCAGGAAGTGATACAACCATAAAAGGCCCAATCCAGCATCACCTCCCAGCAGAAAGAAATCTCCTCTTCACCTCCTTCAAAGCAAATCACCCAATATTTCTATACTCAAACCAACAACACTTCCTTACATTCACCAGATTCCAGCCTCACTAGACCCCATGAGAGAGCTCTATATATAGGAGTTTTGGAGAAAGGATGAGTCAACATGAGGCTGGCATGAAGCTGACTAGTGTCCTCTCCCACTTCAGTTATTCTTCAGTTCTTGAGTCCACTTGGAGGTTCTTGCTTCCACTTGGAGATCTAGACCCTCTTACTCATCACCAGTCGAATTCCTTGATCCAAGTGTCATTTTGGAAGCTTCCTGGGCATTGACACCTTGAGGAATGACTGTGCCACTTGTCCAAACTCGCCTAGCGCAGGTAGCCTTCTTTGTAGTTGACATTCAGCGCAGGTACACAGTGGAGCAGTTGACATTCAGCACAGATGCTCAGTCGAACAGTTGACATGAGCTAGAATTAACTTGTTTTTGAGTGTTTTCAGGTAGAGAACTGCTATTCAGTGGTGTGGTTTGCTGGCCTTGTTCCTCTAGGGGTAGCAACAACATGTTTAGGGACTTTGGATCCCTTAGATTATTGACATTTCATGCTTCATGTTGTAAGGCAAAATAATGTCTATAACGGTTGCCCCCTAAAGTATGAGGTCGTTTATCGGGTGAAATGCTTTATCAGGAGGATCCGAAGTTCATTCAATCGCTGAGAGGTGACCTGTAATAAAATACAATACAATACATTATTTTTCATACTGCTTTCATGATCTAGCTGAGGCAGGCATTCCCATCCTCAGCTTTATAAATTCATTTTGGTACATAGAACAGACGATCGTCTGATGGTAGACTGATAACTCTCTGCTGAAATTATCATCCTTTGAGTAGGATGATCATCTGCTGCATTGATGTACATGTCAAATGTCTTTATATTTCCTGAATATATATCACAGCCCGGATGGATGAAACTAGATCCGGGGTCTTCAAACTCGTTCGATATTCACTCTAAGTACAAGTCGATCCATGTGAGAATTATGCTGAAGTCGAACATGGAAAGACATCGCTTGATTACCGGTCAATGATGTAAACCGTTAACAACCGCGAGAGGAATCACCGATAATGATAATGACCCTCAAGGTACAACAGTACAATTCACGTGGTGTGAATAAAGGACTTGGCGTCGAACAGCACACAAAATCTTCTGGTCGAAGGTCATTGATGTATACCTGTCACCGGAAGTGAGAAACTTGCCATTGAGGCATGCAAGCTTCAAAGTACTGAGGGGGGTGTTCCTAGATCAACTTCTTGGATAATGAGCTGAAGTCGACAAGAAGCGATCCGTCAAAGGAGGGGCTTAATGAATCCCACATCAGTGACACGGAATGGAGCTAATGATTTTAGTGGAGGTGAAAACAATCTGTGACATATGATTCAGGGTGGCGATCATGGATGGATGAAGGATAATGTATGGCAGTGGATGGGACACGGTTGACTCTTTCTGAACAACATCTCTTGAACATATAACGACACTGATGTGATGGATCGATAGCATTACCCAAAATGTGGATGGTTTGGCGAGACCATGGTGATGAGACCAGTGAATGAAACAACCCAACCCGATGTGATACGGAGGAAAAGTGTCATGTTCAAGAGCGACTTGCTACCATTAAAGCTTTGAGGTTCTCCCAATTTTTCCCCAGTCGTTTCTGACCAGTACCTCTTTATTTTTCTCAAGCTTGAGGAGGATAACATATGCTTGTTCTATAACCTACCCTTCGGGCAAGCCCATCGTTATGTTTTAACGAGCCTAGCGATAGGGAAACTCGTTCTCGTCTAAAGCCAAGTCTTTCGTTATTTAATCAATTTAACGAGTCTAACGACAAGGAAAACTCGGTCCTTTTCATTTTTAGAGAGTCTGAAAAGGTATAGAAAGTTAACTCCAAAATTCCTTTTTCGTCATCTAATCCCTTAAGTCCGAAAAAGTATAAAACAATACAAAAGGGATGAGTTTTCGATAACTTTAACGAGCCGAATAAAACAAGCGCTCGAGCGTTTAGTGCAATAATCCCTCAGGTCCAAAAAGATTAAAATCTAGAGGAGGGATAGCTCTTCCGGTCACTTTAACGAGCTGGAAGGCCAAAACTCGGCAAACTTTTCATATTTTACGAGTCAAATGAAAAGAGCTCAAAGAAGACTCGTCTTTTGAGGAACGAGTGATAAACAGTGATAGCAGCAGATTCCAGGTACAGGTTGGAATTTTCCAATCACGGCAGTGTCACAAGGATGGCTAGGTGATATCACTCTTCGCAGCTGTTCCTCAAAATTGGTAAACAATCATATGGAGGTGAACGATCGGCCAAATGAAAGTGGAGGTGGCAGGTGCAAAACACGACCAAGGCTTTTTATGGCTGATAAATTTACGATCACAGTGGTCATTTACCGGAATAGGTTCATTTTTTAATGAGCTTGAACTCTGGAGGAAACTCTTGCTCACAATCGCTTTCCTATTTTTTAACGAGCATAAATTCCGCATTAAAACTGCTCGATCTTATGTTTATTTTTTAACGAGCATGAACTATGTGCTAAAACTGCTCAGTTATATGGTCAAATTTTGATTTTTTACCATTACTAGCTTTTCTCTTTTCAAGCGTAGTACTGCATTCTCAATTGTTGCAACAAACTTTGTTAGAAATGAATAATATTTGCATGAAAATGAGATTATAACCCTAATATTTCACTTTGAACTACGTAAAAAGCTATTAAAAGGTGTTTTTACCCCTCATTTACCATTTCATTTGCATTTGGTTTGTTGGAGCTCTGGAGGTGCCTCTTCCCCCTTGATTTTCAACAGCCGATTCCAGAAGATTCTGCGGACGATTTTCGGCGTCGTCTGGACCAGGTAGGAGCTAAACCCTAGCTCTTTCTTTTCATGGTTTCATTTTCCAGTTTCATGCCTGTTTTTCAGTCTTTCTCAGCCTCAGTGGTTTTGCCAGAGTGCCCTAACTTCAGCGCAGGTTCCCCATTTGAAACCTCCGTTGAATGTCAAGTTGCCTTAAGGCAGCCTGACCTTCAGTGCAGGTGGGATGCTCTCTGCCTGCGCTGGGCTCAGAAAACTGAGTTTCCAGCTCATTTTTTGATGAATTTTCACCAGTTTTTCATCAAAATCAGGAACTTACTCCTTCTCTTGTTCGCATTGTAGGGAATTTTGAACAAAATGTCCCTTACATGGCGAGAACGAGAACATGAAGAGGAGGACATGATTGCCCTCCATGACCCTGTCACGGTGAACGCGCTGCGGAACTATGGCCTGCTGAAGTTTTTCCGTATCTCTAGCATGAGAGCACAGATTACTTTGCTGCAGTATATGCTTGATGCTTGGGATCCTATTAACCAAGTATTCCGGATTAGGGGAAAGTCCACCCCCTTGACCATAGAGGACATGTACTTCTTGACTGGATTGTCAAGACGAGGTGCCCCCATTTCCTTGTCAGGTACAGCCCGGGGGACCGATTCCACCAGAGATTATGTCCGTTAGTATTGCAAGGAAGGTTCCCAGCCGAGCAGAGATGGCAAGGTTGTTATCCGTGAGATTACTGACAGGTATCTCAAGTCCATTCTCTATACCATTGGTAGGATGGCCGGTAGCGCAGCTCTACATGTTGCCAACAGATCTCATGTGCAGCATGCCTTGGAGTGTCTCCAACCGAAAGTATTCAACTGGTGTGATGCAGTACTTGTTCAGATGAAAATTCAGTTGACCAAGGTAAAGGACGGGAAGCTGAAGAACTTTAGATTTGGTTCTATTCTGACTGCCTTCACCTTGGAGAAAATCCCAGTGATGCAGCCTCAGTACATCATACTCGACTTGCCTTCTCCGACCGAGCCACACATGCAGAGGTGGGTCGATCACATGTCTAGGCATGCTGTTCAACCTCAGATTACTTTTACTGATGCCTTCTTCAGGTGGTTCGAGCGCCTGGAGATGGTCTTTTCCAAGTATCCATATATGGGTATGGATTTCCGAGGTGATCCAGATTTGGTGTTACCGGATGGCGAACAGTGGGGTGCTATTGGTAAACTCTTTGACCATATCACTGTTTACTGTTTTATTCATAATGTTGTTGTGCTTTATTCTATCAAGACTTTTAATCATACTCTTGGGTGCATGCAGATGTTGGTCCTGTTCGTCCAGCAGTTCGTCTGAGACCGCCAACTGTTGCTCCTGCAGTGGAGCCTGCTAGGAGAGCTATCCTCCGCGACCTTGACGATACTGAGACCCTTACAGCTGTGCAGGAGCAGGTTGAGAGCCTTACTCTAGGCATTCCCGATGTGAGGATTGATGAGTTACCTTTACAGATGCAGCGACACACTACTGGTGTGCCTAGACGATGGACTCGTCTCTTGCGCATGATTGCACAGGCCGTGACGTGCTATCATGAGCACCACTAGGCTAGGGTGCCCCCTAGCACTTTCTGAGTTTTGGGTCATATGACCAATTTTGTCTTGGTTACAGAACATTATGTATGAACTATAAACAGCTTATATATATTTTGATTTCCCAGTTTTATTCTGTTTGAGTTATATGATCCATATGTACAATCTTTGATGATGTGTCCTTTTTATAAATGTTGCAAATGTCTATCTAACACATAGTTTGCTAATGAGTCAGTTAATGTGTTAAAGTTTCTGGAAATATGTTGATATTGAATTGAATCAAATCGTATTTCCAAGATCTTAACCCTTAGGAACATGCGATAAATAGCTGGATTGCGAACAGAATATATACCATTGAGTTGTAGTATTACGAGCTGTGAGTCTAGCCTGACAACTAGTCAGCATATGCCACGTGTGATGGCATCAGAGAGTAGTTCTATCAATGCTCTATACTCAGCGATGTTATTCGTTGATTGCCCAATACACACACCTCTGAAACTTACTAACTCGCCGCTTGGATCAAAAATGGCCCAGGCTGCGGAGGATAGGTTCCGTGAACTACGACTCGCTCCGTCAGCATATCCAACACATGTCTCGAGAAGGTTCGACATCTGCCACAAATAGAAAAGGTGGACCACTCGACTAGAACAAATACTTTAGCGAAAACAAAATACAACAAAAGCATGCAGGTTACTGTTTAAGCATAGTAACGCTTGAGGTACAGCCCGTTGCGGGGCTGCGCCAGTGGAATTCCATCATAATCCATTAACTCGTAGGCTCCTTTTGCTAACACCTTTTTAACAATATAGGGGCCCATCCATAAGGATTTGAATTTACCTGCTCCCAATTTATCGGATTCTTGGTCATAAAGCAAGACCAAATCACTTTCTGAGAAGACACGGGGTTTGACATTTTTGTCAAACTGAGCCTTGACTTGTTTCTTATGGGCTTCGTTAGCCAAGGTGGCATCACGATGCGTTTCATCCAACTAGATTAATTCCAAGAAACGAGCTTCTTCTTCTAAAGTTCCGGGGAGAAGATCAATCGCGAGTTTAAGCGACGAAATTTCACACTGGATTGGCAAGACTGCTTCCAGGCCATACACCAGTTGAAAAGGTGTGAACCCGGTTGCGTTCTTTACCGACGTTCGGTAAGCCCAAAAGGCTGAGTACAGGATTAGGTGCCATCTCCTTTTATGAACCCCGATCATCCTTTGCAACATATGCTTCAGGACTTTGTTGATTGCTTCAACTTGTCCATTGGCTTGCGGATAATATGGGGTAGAGCTGTCGTGAGATAGCCCTAGCTTGGCAGCTAATTCGATCATCATGTGATTGCGAAAATGCGACCCATGATCTGTAACTATAGCCTGTGGTACGCCAAACCTAGAAACTATATGATTGAAAAAGAAAAGGGCAGCTGTTTCACCAGTGTTATCCAATGTAGGCATCGCCTCAGCCCATTTGGTAAAATAGTCAACAGCGACTATAATATACCCATGCCCCCCGGTCGAGGTGGGGTTACATTGCATGAAATCGATGCCCCACTTGGCGAAGGGCCCAACAACAACTATCGGATGTAACGGTGCGGGTGGTCGTCTGGTTTTGATATCAAACATTTGACAAGCATGGCAACTTCTGACTGCGGTTATGCAATCTTTGAACATGGTTGGCCAGAATTATCCTGCTTGTAAGATTTTTTGTGTTGTTGCATATCCAGACTGATGCCCCCCACACGCGCCTGAATGACATTCATTCAGGGCTTTTCCGGCCTCCTCATGTGTAAGGTACCTCCTCAGAACTGTATCGATACCACGACGGTAAAGTGTATCACCGATGATCATGTAGTCTTTTGCTTGGTATCGTATGCGTTTTTGTTCGGAGTGAGAGGCGTTTGGCCTGAAATTCTGGGTTTGGAGATAAACTATGATATCTCCATACCACTCATCACTTGTAGATATCAGAAACAAACTTTCGTCCACGATTGACTCTTCTGATGTTTCATCATTGGATGACGATGGGAGATCGCACAATAATTCTGCGAAAACTAGAGCTTTCTTTGATTTGGATTTTACAAATTCCAGATCAAACTCTTAAAGGATCGCTATCCATTTTGAATATTTTCCCCCCAGCAGCTGTCGCGACAGTATATAAGTCATGGGGTTGCAATCTGACAAGATGGTAGTTTTCCGAAAGAGGACATAATGTCGAAACCTTTGAATTGCCTGAACAGCTGCAAGCGCTAGTTTTTCAACATAAGAATATTTACTTTCTGTATCATTTAAGTTTTTACTCAAATAATAGATAGGATGTTCAATTCCATCGGCCTCTTGAACTAAAACCATCGCAATGGTCGTATCCGCTGCAGCCAGATACAGGTTAAAATCTCTTTGATAGTCCGGGGCGTACATTAATGATGCTTTTACTAGACAATATTTCAGAGCATCAAAGGAAGCTTGCGCCACCTGGTCCCAGACAAAAGGTACATCCTTTTTCAAAAGACGAGTATAAACCTTAGCAAGTTCTGCGTAATTTGGAATGAACCTCCTCAGAAAGTTTGCTTTCCCTTGGAGTTTCTGAATCTGAAGCAAATTTGAAAGTGGAGGCAAATTAATGATTGCATGATCCTTGCAGGGGTCGAGACGAATCCCATCCTTAGAGACTACAAAGCCAAGTAAACGACCAGAGCCCACGCAAAACACACATTTGTGTGGATTGAGTCTTATCTTGTAGTGTCGGCAACGTAGAAATATCGCTCTTAAATGCTATGGATGATCAGTCTGCTTTCGCGAATGAGCCGAAAGGTCATCGAGATAAGGTTGAACAATGTTCTTGATGTCATGGAAGGCATAATTCATTGCCCTCTGAAACGTCGCCCCTGCGTTCTTTAAACCAAATGGTAATTTTCGATAAGCGAATGTGCCCCACGGACAAATAAATGCAGTCTTTGACTGGTCCTGTGGGCGGATATTTATTTGATTATACCCGGAAAATCCATCCATAAATGAAAAGATTTCACATCCGGCGCATTCATCAATTATCTGGTCGATGAAGGGTGTAGGGTAGTTGTCCTTTGGACAAGCTTGGTTTACATCCCTATAATCGACACACACTCTAATCGTCCCTTATTTTTTCATAACAGGGACAATATTCGATACCCAATCGGTTAGAGGAACCGGGTAGATGAATCCAGCATGGAGAAGTTTTTCAACTTCTGCCTTAATGGCAGCGGCTTTCTTGGGGTGCACCTGCCGAAGCCGTTGTCTTACTGGTTTGACATCAGGATACATTTTAATTTCATGTTCAACGATACTCGAGTCAATGCCTGGCATTTCATCATATGACCAAGCAAAGACATCTCTGAATTCGCAGAAAAGAGCGTTATATATTTCCAGTTCTGAAGGGGAACAACCTTTGCCGACATAAATATTCTCTACAACATCTATTTTAGTTGAGATATTTATGGCTATAGTCTCTTCAATATTGGATAGGTTTCGCCCGGAATCCACCATGTTTACAGTATTTGTTAGGAATTCAAAAACTGAAGGGTGATAAAGGTCACTTTGAGTATCTTCTTCATATTCCGGAAGAAGGGAACGATGGTGGTGATCATTCCATGGTGCCCCCTCAATCATCATTGATTGTAGGATTCCTTCGTCACTCCCATGTACTTTCGACCAAGGATCTAATGGGGTTCCATATTCTCGAGACCTATATACGCAAACGCTTGACGAGCGTTGATTTGGGTTCGCCTCCCATGCTTGAAACATTGATTGCTACAATATTTCTAAAGAGCTTGGGGGCAAAACAATTGCACGATCCGTGTCGACCTTCGTGGAAGATATCATGTTGCAGGTTGCTACAAACAGTATATTTCCCATGTAAATAGGAGGTGGTAGCACGAAAGTTCCCATCAATATGGGGTCTTTCAATAATCCTACTCCGATATCTTGGAGTGAATGGCTGCTCTCATGGATCATGGGAATGCTTCCTGTAACTTGTGAACCATTAGGGAGGAAGTTCTATTGGTCGACATCCGTAATCCCTCCTTCAAACGGGAATGCGATCTTCCTAAAATAAGTTGACACAACAGCTACCATGGCATAAATCCATGGTCTACCCAGTAGGATGTTATAGTCAAGATTTTCGTCAATGACCTCAACATCAATTTCTACTATTTTTCCTCCTAGTTCAACCTTCAAGCTATTAAGGATACCGTACGGGGTATAAGTCCTTCCGTCGAAAGCTTTTAACGTCGTCGAAGATCATGACAAGGTTGGAGATCCTAAAGTTTTCCAGCAACTCATCGACATAATACATGTACATTCTCCCTCATCAATAATTGTTCTGTGAACCGTGTTGAGGGCTTTCACTTGAATAAGGAAAGCTAATTGAGCTGGTAACTGAGGATCATATCCTTTGTGATCAAAGGATACAAGATTGGAATACTTAGGATCAACCCCACCAATTGCTGATAACAACACCTGCCTTTGGGTTGGACAATTTCGTAGTACTTCAAGAGTCGAAATAGTGGATGGCGATTGTACCAAATCTTCCACTATGTTATAATGCTGCGCTGCTCTGGCGCGAGGATTAAATGTCGACTTGTGTACTACACCCTTTGGTGGTTTGATTGTTAATTCAGGAATTATGGGTGGGACAACTTCGGTCGAAGTTGTTGTCGAACTACTTGGTTGATCTTTACCTTTTTCGTTCGACAGCTGAGGATTCCTGTAATCTTTATTCCTTGTCGAAATCAAAGCATCATTCTGCTGTTTTGAAACCGAAAACATAAGCACTTGCGACGGGGAAGAATTTCCATTATCAACAAGATTTTGACCTGGGTTGGGAAATGGATCAGTTAACAGAGCTGAGGTTTGGGAACTTTTAAAGAACCTCTTTAACTCAGCTTTGAATGGGCAATTCTTTGTGTTATGATCTTTATCATCACATATTAGACATGGATAATTTTGTTTCCCTTTTCCAGGAGGGTTTGAAGAATTTTTTGCAGGGGATGACTCACCTTGTTTCTTCTTCTTCCCTTTGTTTTGCTTCTTCTTGCTTCCTGGTTAATTGGTTTCTTTGCCCTTATCTGCTGATACGGAATTTACTTTCGAAGCAATAATTTCTTCTTTTGCATTTTGATCCGAATTCTTACGGGCTTTCTTTGACGAATCCTTTATCGATTTCGCGTTTTCCGTGCCAATCACGCCATCACCAGCGTGAGAGTCACTATTTGATTTAGGAGGAGGGGGAATTAAAAATTCCGGTCTAGGAGCGTCAAGTATTTTGTCATAGAGCATGCCAGACTTAGTATAAACTAAGTCCAAATACTGTACACGAGCAATAACTTGCTCCTCTGTTACGACTCCCCCCTTGGCCACATCTTCCGTAATAGCAGGAAGTAACGAATTTATAAACCACTCAGCTAATAGCTTATCGGGAACGTATGTTTTCACCATCCTACGACGACGACGCCACTCATGTATATGATCAGATATATGGGTGACAGTTGTCTGCCTGAAGTTGGTTAATATTTCTGTTCCCATTTCATACCTTATCGGTAATTGAAAATGGGTTAAGAAAGTCGTGGCTAGGGAACTAAAATTGTCAAACAAGGCTCTTGGCAATTCAATATACCATTTGGCCGCTGGACCTGTCAATTTCCTCTGAAAAAGGCGAAGCCTTATTGAATCGTCGTTTAGGGTGTTAGACGAACACCACAGATGAAAAGTCATCACGTGATTCGATGGGTCTTCACCTGGATTTCCATTGAATTTAGGAATGTCAGATGGAATTTTATGAGGAATCGCTGGCCACCAAAAGGCATAAGCAATCGGATCGTTAGTTAACCAGTGTAAATCGGGTAACTCTAAAGTTGCCACGAATGGTAACTGTTGATTCAGGTTAGGTGAAGCATAACCAGGGTATGATGGAATCGCTTGAGCAGTGGGCCTTTACATACCAGCATAATGTAATTGATGTTGGTATGACTGATACGGTTGGTGGACTTGACCACTGTAAAGTGGTTGATTTTGACCGTTTTGGATATACGGTTGTCCACTATTCGCAAAGATCTGCTGCTCAGAACCTTGGTATACTTGCTGGAATTGTGGTTGTTGGTATTGCACTAGCCATGGTTGTGAAGCCATGTTCTGTTGTGCTATGCTAACCGTTGGACCGAGGTGTGGGGTAATTGTAACCATTTGTACCTGTGTCACCCCACCAGTTGGCGATTGTGGTTGTGACCCATGGTCAAGGGGCTATTGCATTACAACCTGAGGTCGACATGCAACAGGTATCGCTTGAACTTGTGACACTGTTACAATAGCCGGTGTGGTTGGGATGTTCGTCATAGGTACACACTGTTGCATAGAATATACAACCCTTGGTTGTTGAGGTAGCATAGGTACCCAACTACTTGATGCAATTCCAGTATAGCCTGAATACTGTTGAGAACTGCCATATGGATACCCTCCCGGAGGAGGTAATGAAAGGGCATACTGCCCCCCATACGGTAGCAATCCAGAACTCAGAGGGATTGTTAGTCCTTGAGGATTGGATGGCCCAAATTGACCTCCATGAGGATCAATCTGTCGAGTTTCAACGTAAGAGTTGTCGGATATTACTCCGGATGAACAAACTGGAACAGACCATACTGTCGAAATAGTCCCTTGGTGGACTCCTTCTAGCAGTTGTGAGCTAGTTGGGACAGCTGGTATGCCGGAAAACATTGTTGGAGTGACGGCAGGGGCTTCTGCTGTCGCTGTGTCATTTGACACAATCCTAGATGATGACGGTTGTTCAAACATTTTAATTCTATCCAATAGATTTCCTAGATTCTGGGTTCGATCCCCAGCGGAGTCACCAATTTATTGTTGGGAAAAGTATCCAATACGGAATGACCCTATCCCACTCTAAGGGTGATAGTACCTCAGCAAAAATCGAAGCAAAGCTATTTGAGATTACTTCTTTATGAGATGTAAGAGAGGGGAGAAAGAGATCCACTAACCGATGTCTTCCACTAATGATTGATCCAATCTTCTCCCTTTGTTGCTTGCTCCCAGCTCCTTGCTCTTTCACTGGCCCAGCTACGCCGAGATCCTGCAAAATAACAAGAGAGGTAAACTACAAGAAGCATACATTCATAATTGATTCAAGGATTAGAATAAATCAAATACACAAGTATAACAACACATCATTGAGACACATGCATATAGAAGAACCTCAAATTCTTCACTAATGGAAGAAGTAAAGTTCAGGAAGTGATACAACCATAAAAGGCCCAATCCAGCATCACCTCCCAGCAGAAAGAAATCTCCTCTTCACCTCCTTCAAAGCAAATCACCCAATAGTTCTATACTCAAACCAACAACACTTCCTTACATTCACCAGATTCCAGCCTCACTAGACCTCATGAGAGAGCTCTATATATAGGAGTTTTGGAGAAAGGATGAGTCAGCTTGAGGCTGGCATGAAGCTAACTAGTGTCCTCTCCCACTTCAGTTATTCTTCAGTTCTTGAGTCCACTTGGAGGTTCTTGCTTCCACTTGGAGATCTAGACCCTCTTACTCATCACCAATCGAATTCCTTGATCCAAGTGTCATTTTGGAAGCTTCTTGGGCATTGACACCTTGAGGAATGACTGTGCCACTTGTCCAAACTCGCCCAGCGCAGGTAGCCTTCTTTGTAGTTGACATTCAGCGTAGGTACACAGTGGAGCAGTTGACATTCAGCGCAGATGCTCAGTGGAGCAGTTGACATGATCTAGAATTAACTTGTTTTTGAGTGTTTTCAGGTGGAGAACTGTTATTCAGTGCTGTGGTTTTCTGACCTTGTTCCTCTAGGGGTAGGAACAACATGTTTAGGGACTTTGGATCCCTTAGATTATTGACATTTCATGCTTCATGCTGTAAGGCACAAAAATGTCTATAATAATGAGGACATGAAAAAGGGTAAGTAAGGGAGTATGTTGAGTCATGAGAAAGGTATGTGGATGTTATTTATTTCATCATCCTTTTCCTTTAGTAATATTCCTTTTTATTTTAAAATGTTAATATATTAAAGGATTATGGTAAGAATAATGAGATTAACTGTTATGACGATTTAGTTGACTATTATCTCTCTTTATGCAGGAAAAGGATGAAATGGAAGAACTATTGTTCCCCAACCAAGGGACATTAGAAAGGTAGCAAGCAAGGAAAGAATGGGTAGTTATGGATAAAAGCAAAGAAGATCAAAGGATTAGTGAAAGGAGGGAAAAACGATTGAAAATGAAGATTGCAAGAATCCCTGAGGATCTCTTGATTGTGAGGGATCACTTTTACTATATTATCTTTTACCTCTTTGCCATTATAAAATGCAGCAATTGTAAGCAGTACTGGGGGATTGTGTAGAATTACTATTTTGAAATAGTAACTGTATTGTTGACTTTCACCATTTGAAGCAGAGAATGAACCATTGTAACATTTATACCATTATTAATATATAAAACTAGTTTATGTCTCTTTGCATATTTTGAAGTAATCTGGTAGTGTTCACTAGTCGCTAAGGTCCCGACCCTGGTCGATTCACTTGATGTTCATGTACCATGATTTTATGATTTCTACCGTGTGATGATTTGGTTTGATTTCCACTTATTATAATTACATCTCTTTGCTATTTCATATTTCCGGTCTTAATGAAAGTGCTTTCTTTTACATTCTGTAGTAATATTGATTGAGGTTATTGTTTTTTTGGATCTAGTCATTTGGTTCAACATTATACTATTTTTATTTCCAATGCAATTAATTAGCTCAACGTGCTATCTTGAGATTCTTTACTCTAAAGATTATTGACTAGTACTATCTATGCACTCAAGCTAAGATCATCTGCTGCTTAGATTAGAAATTGTGTTTAGCGAATGTCTAATTTGGTTTCATTAACGAATTAAGCTTTCTTTTAATTGTAATTAGAATTTACTTGTTGCATCAATTTACTCTTGTATCTTAAAGAACTACACTACAATTTAGAATCATTACTCTCTGAGTGAAATAACCGCTGCATACTGTGTACACTCCTCAAATAGAAAGACTTGCCTGGATTGATAATTAATGTGAAGATAATTAGGAGTTAAATAAACACCTTTTATCACTCAAAACCCACCCACCATATGTCATCATGTGAACTGTTTTTGTCATAATCCCACTCAATTGCAACGAATCTCAGTAAAACTATTGGCGTCATGAATTGACCGAGCTGTGGGAATAGTCCAACATCGTATTCAACCCAATGAGATTGTACCTACTCATGCCTTTGCTAGTTTTTTTCTCCAACACTTGTCACATATTTTCCTTCAATAATTCCTCCCATCTGATTCTCCTCCAAGCATCACTTATTTGGGTGATGAGGCTCTTTCTTCAAGGCCCCATCCTTATGGTGGTGTAGCACCTCTTACCTCATAAAGGAACTACACTCAACAATCCCCAAAGGCTCTAGTGCATGGAAAGCGTCAAGAGGTTTCCTCCCCAACTTTTGACCACCCATTTATCAAATTGATGTTGCGTCCTCAAGAAATTTTTCACACCATCAACCTCTTCATTTACGTATCTTAACTTATAAAGTATCTCTTTAGCCTACTAAAATTAATAGATGCCCATAGTGTATCTACAAAAATTGACTATGTATGTTAGATCCATACCTGCTTCATCACTTCCTCTGTCTGGCTTGGAAGAATCACTTGGGCCTCACCCCACTTCAACACTCTTTTTGTGAAGACTTGTGGTAGGAATCACTTATTCCCTTTTTTTGATGGGAGGTGTCAATCCTCCACCTTCATCCCCTTTCTTCTTCCTCATGGCTTGTCAAGCAGAGCCCATCAACTTATTCTCCTTTATTTCTTGAGGCAAACTTCCAACTTCTTGTTGTTACACATGTTCATTATTCACATTGGTTCCTTCTCCTACAAAATCGTCAAAGAAATACTTAAAGAATACCCTAAGAAACTCTTTCTTATCAATGACATGGTCATGATCTTGTGATCACTTATAACTATGTCTTGATCCATCATGGGTATGGTTGAAGCTTCTACCAAGAAATTTTGTCCTAACACCATACCATGATCATCCATCTCAACCACCCTTAGATCCAAATTTTTAAACCATGATCCAACCTTGAACTACGTATCCCTTAGAATACTTTTCACCACCTTAATGCCTGAGTTAATAGTTGTGAAAGCAGATAACTACCTTTCCATTTCAGTATTCAACTTCAAGGCTTTCAGTACCTTCTTCCTAAGGAAGTTTTTCATAGCTCCAATTTTTACCAACGCAACCAAATTCCTTCCACATATGGTTACCTACACAAAACATAACTCTAACACATTTTTATTTTATGAGGGCCCTGTATTTCAACTTACCTCTATGAGCTTCTTCATTGTTTCCTCAACCGAACTACCTCTTGACTCATGTTTCAATATAATTTTCCTCTTGGGATACATCACTTCTTCTTTCAGCACACTTGAACAAACTGAACCTAGTTTATCTTGAGTGGACTGCATTCCACCAAACTTAGAATTATTGATTTGTTTCCTTATTTCACCTACTTGATATTCATCAGATGCCTCAACTTCAAGAGTTGCAATAATATTCCCTTCATTCTTAATCACTATAAACCAAGCAGCAATATTATCAATGCATTCAATACCATCCACTTCTATGGTTATTAGATCATATTTTTTATCAGGAAAGTCCCTCTTGATGCCTTCCTCAATTTCATCAACTTCACCCTACAAGTTAGCTTCTTTCTCCCTTATGTGAGCTCATTCGTGCATGAGATGTTACAGTCTATGATTTCCTTTTCATAGTTCTCCTTCAAGTGAGGGAAACTACTCATGGAAATCTTCCAAATCCCTTCACAAATCCATTATCTCCACTTTGATGTAGTTCAAGTGTTCGAATACCTACACAAGTTCCTCATAGTGTTTTTGTTTTTCAAGATTCCAACAAATCCACCATCTCTATGCTATGTTGATTAGCCCTTGCATTTTCCTTCAACATGACTATGCCTTAATAAGTTCTGCAATGTGTTGTTGTACTTCATTTAGTTTGGCTCTAACCTTGGTTTGTCTTTTTCCCTACTAAACCAAACTGCATACTTTAACTAACTAATTAATTGATCAAATGCTTATCTTCACAAAGTAGGCTTTGAGAGCATCCACTCACACATTGGTAAGATGTATCTCTACCTCAAACCTTCACAAGTGGGCTATGGTAGAATTTTTCATGGACCCCCACTATGGATTACTTGATTCCACCATGGGTGTTGTGTGACATCAAACATATTTTGCTATAAATAATACAATTACTCGAACCCCGGCTACACTTACTTCTCAACATTTCTTACTTAGACAATTTTTCCAAGTTCAATTTACTTCTTCAATTGCTTCATTAACTTTAATTAGTTATGTGACATTGGAATTCAACATAAGCGGTGGAAATAAACTTCATTAATAGGGTGATATCATAAAGAAAAATTGTGAATAGAAATATCCAGAGGGAGGGGGAATCTCCACAACAAGTTTGCCCCTTTACTTTTATTAGCTTCATGTTAATATTACAATGGAAGTATAACCAAGGTTGAGAGCAAGCCCAAAGGTTCTATAACATAGCACTTAGAAAAGTTTCATGATAAGCTTCACACTTCAAAAATACAACAATTTTCTTTACAACTAAGCTAGGGCACCCTACTGATGGAACTGCCCATAAAAACCTAGCAGAACACTTATCGCAAGTTTGCATAGCTTTCCCTCCGAAAGAACATACCCCTACTCCTCTCTACATCTTTTTTTCCTCTGCCTATTTACTGCCTCAAAATATTTTCCCTTATCACTGACCTCTCCTTACTAACTCATTCTACAATTACATCTTTCTTTAGGGACACCTTCACCCTATGTGCCTTTGATCCTTTTATATGCATCCTAGATCAGCGATTAAGTCCAATTGACATGCCTTTACATCTTCAAAATGATATTACATGTTGTGTGGGTGCTCCTTACTAGGTGGGTTTGCCCCTATGTCGACCTATCGCAATGTTTATAGAACTCCTTCAGTTGGTGTGGTCAGGCCTCTTCATAATGATTTGTTGACCCTTCGTTTCATTTTTGTTGTGGATTTGGGTCACCCATTCCATGGTAGATTGCCTCCCAAATAATGTAGCTAACATTTATTCACTGAGCGAAGCCCTTTCATCTTAGATTATTGGCATGCATGACATGTAGTGCCCAACGTTGGTCGCTTATTGTCCTACCCTCGTGCATGTGTGCCTAGGGAATGTGCCCTTTTCCAACATGCATAATAGATTTTTCCCATTTCTCTTTTACTTGTGCTTACACGTTGATTTTCATTCTCACTAAACAAATTACCCAATAGTTCTCAACTACCCTTCCCTTCATACAGGCATCCCTAGCGTACACGTCCTTCTCACCATGTGCTTGACGCAATGTCCCATAGGTCATTTTAACTTAGTTTAGCTTGTTTACTGATAGGGCATGTTTTCCATGTGTTGGGTGCAAAATGTTCCACCTCCATTCAGGCATGCCCCATCACACCATTGTTCACCAAGTCGCTTGCTCATCATATTGCTATAAACCTTTCCTTGTGTGACTTGCCCCATGATACCGCTTTCCAAAATCGGTTCCTCATTTGATTTTTCCACCACTCCAAGTCGCCATGGGTCTTGATGGGCACCCATTGCCCTTTGTTAAAACTCAATTCTGTGATGTCAGGTGACACAAGTAACATAGACTCAAGTCACATGAATTTGAGTGACACGAACTCGGGTTACATGGACTCAGGCAAATCGAGTGAAGGCATGTGAACAAAGGTGAAGTCAGGTGAAAGTTTAGTGTGTGAACAAACACTAGAAGGAAGGGCATGACAACATAATAAAGGGGCACATGCACAAACAAATTGTTAGTTGGCCAACATGTTATGGTTTCCCACATGGCCAAAGGATGGGTCAACCCGATGCCCACATGACTTGAACGATGTGTCGCATGAAAAGAAACCACATATCGGTTGGAATGGAGGGTGGCTTCACGGATATAAAGAGAAGTTTACACAACTTGGAGGGAGAAAGAAAGAAAGCTCACACAAGGGAAGTAATATTGTATAATGGATCATAAATAGAAAGAAGTCTATGATATGACATAAATGTAAGAATTGCGATATCATAGAGTCATAGGCCACACATCACAACATTTGAAAATATAACTAAGGCACATCATAGAAGGAGGAGACCTCTCCCAAGTGGACATGTTTAAGTGAAAGGTAGAGGGTTTGTTTTTAGGTCTATTTTGAGGTGCCATTTTTGGGTTTTTGTTGGGAAAGGTTCCAACCTTAGGTTGCACACACCTTAGTTGTGAGACTAAGCACTTTGGCTAGTCCGTTACATTTGGCCAATGATTTCAACTCTTTGTATTTGGTTAGCACATGATTTTTGACATGGTTGGCCCCTTTATCAAAAATTTTCTAAATATTATTTCAATTTTAATAAGAATAAATATCAAAAGTATTTTGGGAGTTGTCCCCTCCCATGGCATATATTGTCTTCGTAATATAGGTTTTAGGATATCACAAAATTGTAGAACTCTTGAATGTTAATCAAAGTTTTATTTCCATTCTTGTAATAATTTACTAAGAATATTGAATTGGAATATACGTTAAGTATTGAAGCGTGAAGTTGTGTGTAGTCATGGTCAGAGTAGTTGTGTAAATTGCGACAAAATTTTGTTAGTGCAACATAGTGCGCAGAGTGGTATTAATGCATCATAGTGTGGGCCCGTCATAGATTGTATGAAAACCTACTTTACAAAGTTGGGCACTTCAAGAATTTGGACAAAAGTGGAAAAGGGATTGCGATCAATGTTGTGAACAAGTTGAAGGTTATGGAGCATGATGGTAGGCCTACAAAAGGGCCATCATAGAGTTATGGAGCTCATGGACAAGTTGGGTCGCATGAAGGAAGAGAGTCTGTTATTGTGAAAAGATATTGAAGTTTCAGATGACAATGTTAAAAGGGAGTTTATTCAACTTGGTTAGTTGGTTGGGAAAGCTCCTAACTATGACGAAGGAGAAGTTGTGATTTATGAAGAGGAAGTTGACCCAATGGTCAAGTGTGTTGTTATTGTTGTGAACATGTAGCCAAAGGAGGAAGAGGTTGGTGGGATGATTCCTACTATAGTTGAACCATATTTGGACATGTCGCAATTTTTGAAGGAAGTAGTTGACAATGGGAATGAGCATGAAGAAACAAGTGTTGCTACTTTGTTAACGAAAGAGGTAGAACTTGGTGAGATGAAGCTTGGTAATGTTGGACCATATTCATGTGTATCACAATCATGGAAGAAAGATGAAGCTATTTATGGAATGCATATGATGGATCCCATTGTGTTGATCAAGAAGAACATGCGATGGATGACTTTCATATCGAAGGTTGATGAGAGTTTGGGTTTAGCTTTGCGATGGATGATTTTGGATTTTGTAAGACTTGCTCGGGTTGTATTAAAACTTAGGGTAGATGGTGTGAATGCCAAAGACAACGGTGAAACATGATTATCTTATTCTATGAGTGAGTCATGCTTAGCTGAAGGGAGGTTTGGCTAAGCACCCAACATGAATAATGGAAAGAATGAAGGGCACACCAAAGTGAAGAAGGAAATGTGTTGTATATTTGGGTCTAATTCATCATTGGATCTTCACTTGGGCCAAGGAGAAGCATTTTTTGAACCTTTAGTGGGGGAGGAAATAGTGATGGAAGGAACATGTGATGGAAATATAAGGGTAGGGAGACCGAAGGCACTAACTTGACGGAAGGCATGGATGCAATGACTAAGATTATATTTCTGTTGTTGAAGGGAATAAGTTGAGCTACTAAAGTTATGTGCGTGAATAGAAGAGAAAGGGCATGGAAAAATTCATTCAGGGACATCAAGAAAGGGGATTTGTAGAGATGTCGCATATGGGCATCGAGAAGAAGTGTGAGGTGTGGATGTTGTATAGAATGGATGTATTAATGCCATAAAATGATGTTTTACAATGAAACAATGGGGATGTTTGGCTCATTCATTGATTTAGATTTAAATAGTAGAGCAACAAAATACAGAGATAACCATATACACAAAGATGCAGCGGAAATAATACTTCATTTCATCAATGGAAAATACTGAAATATGCTTACAACTAGAAATAAACCAGCTAGGGCGATGGTAGCTTATCTCTGAGAAGAGATGTGGTGGATACATGCCTCTGAACTATGTTACAATGAGGCTCAAAGGCCTATTTATTGTTTAGAAACAATGGAAAACCATTCACATCCTGAAACCTAACCGTAGAAGATGAAATGACAAATTGAGGGCCTTGTTTGGGTAAATTTGTACATCAATTTCCCAGGGTCATAAATTTGGCATATGATCTTCGTTTGACACAGACAATAGCTCGTTAGAAAGATCTGTCTAAGCACTACAACTTTAGGAAGGGAAACATTGGCCCATGGGCCAATGTTTCCTCCAGATTTCCCAAGAATAGTCGTTTAGGACCTCAAAATGGCTCCGGAAGTTCAAGACCCAAAAAACTGCTGAAAGTAGTAAACTGTGCTACATTTACAAAAACTAAAAAACTAAAAGAGAGAGTTGTGGGGGTCCAAATGGGATAGGTGGGTGGCCACCAACATCCACCTTGATCATTCCTCCCCCCTTAGAAGGCAATGGTCCGCACTGCGTTGAGTTTCTCCCTAAGATAAGGAAGCTTCTACTGAATTGGGTCTCTAGTGAGTTGTTTTGCAATCTCTGAGGTGTCCAGTAATGGTGGGAAGCATGGTCAGTGACTATCCACATTGAACAATCGGTGCAGGCAAAGGAATGTTTGAATGTTGTGCTTCAAAACATTGTTTCCCGCAGCCTTGGTACTGGTGTAAGGACCATGTCGAAGTAGTCTAAGTTTCTGATGGGTTCTAGTAAGGCGTTCTTTCTGTATATGTAACTAAACTTTGTCACCCACCTGAAACTTGTGTGGAGCCCCTGTGGGTGAGGAGAATTTGTTCCTATATTCTATTGTGACCATATCCCTTTGCTGCTGTTGTATGGATGAACCCTTCACGGGGGTCATGGGTGTGGTGATGCTCTTCCCCTTACTTTGGTAGCGAACCAGACATATGAATTTCCTAGTCTGGGAGATGAGCTTACTGCCTTTCTTAGTAGTGATCAAAGAGGTGGTAGTAGGTGGGGATACCTTGAGTATCATGTATAATGAATCACCCAAAGAAATAATGACAGCGCGAGGCCTTGACTCATACACAACATGTCACCTCCACAAGTACGACTGGCCTAATAGAACATCACAAACATCTAGAGGTGTAACATCGGTCTGTGAAGGGCTTCATGCTGTAGGGAAGGTGACACTGCTAGCAAACTTTGAGATCTTGTTCTTAATGAAGCCTCGATATTGTACAGCTACAGGTGTGGTGTAGTCAATAGGCCCATTTTTGGGCTCATTTTTCTGGATCTTGGCAATGGCAACAATGGCACTGGGATCTGCATCAATGATCTTCTTCCCTTTGCCATTCTCCTCGTCGGGTTCTGGCTCAAGGTGGAAACATGGATCTGATTCGGAAGCCTTCAACTCAACCACCAATGACTACTTGGTCCGACACTCACTAGTGTTATGACTGGGACTCTTGTGGAACTCACACCACTTTCCTATGTCCTTCTTTAGCTTCGTGGTGTTTTTCTCTCCTTGTGGCTTCGACGGGTTGCCTTGGGTCACCCCGACCTGGCATTGTCCTTTGGGCTTCGGATTTGTAGATTCAAAGTCTCACTTCTTCTGTTTGAACTTTTTCTTGATTTTGACAACGTATCCGTACACCGTGTCGAGCGACGAGATGTTCAAGAACTCCATCTCTTCCTGGATGTATCTGTGAAGGCAGCCGCGATATTTACGTACCAAATGGAAATCAGTATCTCTAATACCAAACTATGTGTGAAGGGTATGAAAAATGTTTGTGAACTCTGGCACATCTTGGTCCCTTCCTTGCCACAACGTGGTCCACTTTATGTATTTTTCCTCATAGCTTTTGACAGGGTAGTACTGTTCCTTGATGGCATCTCAGAATGAATCCCAAGTGGGTGCAAATGAAAATAGCAAGCTTGTGCTTCCATTCTTCTGCTCGTAGTAGGTTTCCAACCAATCCTTTATGTTGGGGGCTTCTTTGAGAAGAGCAAAAAACAATCTTTTCTTGACTCGAAAATTCATGAATAAAAAAGTACCCATCTAGCATATTTAACAATTTATCTACAACATTTGTGTCTATTCGACCCTTGAAGATGGGGATTTCAAAATTAACTTGTACCTTAAACAGTATGGCATTTCTATAGTAGCTTTTGAATTTTGATGCGCCGCCTCTGGGTAGCCGCTGAAGGATCTATGCAAAGCTATCCATCATCACATTCCTTTGTTTCTCGAGGGCTTCTTCAAGCAAGATTTTGATAGGATCTCCTATCCCTCGTCTTTATTTTCATCCGCCATTGGAGGCCATTGGGATTTGCGAGGCTGGTCTTGCCAAGGTTCAATCAGTTGAAGCCCTAACTCTTTATATCCCAACCTCATTGGGGACATGCAAAGAAAAACAGAGAAAAAGTAGACCGCTATGATAACACTGATCCAAATTTAAACAGGAACACAACAAAATACAAAGATAACCATAGACATAGACATGCATTGGAAATAATACTTCATTTCACTAATGGAAAATACTGAAATATGGCTACAACTAGAACTAAACCAGCTACGGCAATGGTCGCTTATCTCTAAGAAGAGATGTGGTGGCTACATGTCTCTGAACTATGTTACAATGAGGCTTGAAGGCTTATTTATTGTTGAGAAACAATGGAAAACCCTTCACATCCTGAAACCTAAGCCTAGAAGATGACACGCCAAATTGTGGGCCCAATTTGGGTAAATTGGTACATCAATTTCCTGGGGTCGTAAAAGAAAAACATCGTTTAGGGCCTCAAAATTGCTTCAGAAGTTTAGGACCTGAAAAACTACTAAAAATAGTAAATTGTGCTACAATTATAGATACTGAAAAACTTAAAGAGACAGTTGTGGGGGTCCAAATGGGATAGGTGGGTGGCCACCAAAATCCACCTGGATGATTTGAACAATAAATCCATGGTCATTTTGATGACATGGGAGACCTATGAGAGCATTCATCAATGAAGAAGGTAGAGGAACTCGTGATGGGACTTGTGACTGAGACGAGTGTGTTTTCTTAAACTGTTGGATGAAGATGGTTCAAAGGAGCCTATGATGACTTGAAGGAAGTTACAGTTGATGAATACTTCATGAGACGGTGGTCTTGGACTATCTGATTCATTAAGGAGCTGAGGTCAGTTTTGAATTGACTTTGATGGGGCATTGAACTAATATCTTTGCACAATATGGTACATGTTCATGAGGAGTGACTTGATGGATGTGATAGGAGTGAGACACCTTGGAGTTTGATGCTGGTTTCCACAAAGAATGTGTTTTAGTGGGAGCAGATGGCCATGGGGTGAGTTTGATGAGGCTTAACCATTTCGATAGACATGGAGGTTGTTGGTCTATGACCAAAGGCATAACATGGATGACACAATGAGGAAAGTGGAGATTTTTCATTGTAACAATGTTAATGGTAAATGTATCATAGATGAGATGAAGTTTTCTTCATGGACCTAGATATGGCGCAATGAGTATCGGCTACAAGGTTGATGCATGGGGATGGGAAGGATTCTTAATCGAGTTGAATATGTGATGAAGTGCTACATAAATGAGTGATGAAGCCATGAGGAAGTGCATTCTCATGGACTTGGACATGATGATTAGATTGATCATCCAACTAGTTCGATTCATGGGGGCAATGCAATGAACTGAGATGTGCTTAAATTGAGTTGGAGTATGGAAGTGGTATCTCACATGATGACTATATTTAGTTGATTGGGACAATATGAGTTCGACCAAAGAATACCATTGAGTTGGGGGTGTAACCTTCCATGAGTTGAGGCGGTGTGGAGGATTCCAATGAGTTGTCGGTGATGACCATGATATTGAGGAGCCTTTCCCACATTGACTCATGGGTCTTGATGAAGGAAAGGAGTTCATGTAGAGGAAACGATTGTTGTTGGAGCTAGGGCCACATTGTGCCATATAGAATTGGTGGTGGAGTTGCTAAGTCGAGTTGTTGTTAAGGGAGACAAGCATTTTGAAATGGCGGAGGATCTTAGAGCCCCGAGTTCGCACTAACGCCAATGGGTGCCCACGACTTACCATGCTCTCCTGGTGGTGGAAAATCAATTTGGAGGCATGATTATTGTGCCCTTAAGATGAGTGCGCCCTTGTGAGAAGCATGCCAACATCGAGGAGGGGTACCCAAGTCCACATAGTGGTAGCATGCATGAGTTAGAGGGGGGCACACCTGCATCATGCTAGAGCATCAGGTTCTACGTCGGGTGAGACATAGTGGGAACTTCAAAATGGGTGTGCTTGCCAACACAACACAAACTCACATGACATGAAGCCGGGTGACACAGACTCAGGTGACATGGGCGACACGAACATGAGTGACATGAACTTGAGTGACATGAACTTAGGTGACACGAACATGGGCAACATGAAGTAGGGTGACATGGAATTGAGCGACATGAACTCGGGTGACAAGAATATGAGTGGCACGAGCTCAAGTGGTGCAGGTGACATGGACCCAAATGACACAAACATGGGCAACATGGACTTCGATGAGATGGATGACATGAAATCGGTTGGACTCGGTGGTGTTGTCTGAACGAAGGTAATGTTAGGTTAAATTTTAGCATGCGAGTGAGCGCTCGCGGGAAAGGTATGTACACATCACTGAAAGAATCATGCATGACAAAATCATGGGTCAGACCGATGCATAAATGAATACACAACTTGAATGACAATTCCACTTGAACAAAAATGATGCCTTAGTTGGAATGGAGCATGGTCACATAGGTATAAAGAGAAGTTTTCATGACGTGGAGGGAGCAAGGAAGACATTTTGCATAAGGGAAGTAATATCACAAAGTAGATTGTAGAAAGGAAAAATGCTGGAAGATCACAAAAATGTAAAGGGTGTGATACCATAGATCCATAGGGTGCATATCGTAGTGCTTTAAAACATAGCTAAGGCGTGTCGCAAAATTAGGAGAGCTCACTCAAATGAGTTGATTTATGCACAAGGCTGAGCTATGGTTTTCTGGGCTATTTTGGGACATAATTTTTGGGGTTTTTGCTAGGTGAGGTGCTAACCATATGGTTGGGCATGACCTGGTTGTGAGACATGACACTTTGGCTAGTGCATTGGGTTGGGCGAATGACTGTCACTCTTTGCACTCGGAAAGTGCATGAGCTTGGACATGGTCAGCCCCTTCATAAATTTATGATAGATATTATTTGAAGTTTAATATGAGTAAAACGAAAATGTTTTATGGGATTTTCCCTCTCCCGTCACATATACTGTGTTCATATTTTTTGTTTTACTATGTCGTAGAATTAGAGAATTATTAAATGTTAATCAAATTTTAATTTTCATTGTTATATTAATTGAATAATAAGATTGAATTGAAAATTTGACTAAGCATTGAAGTGTGAAGAAAGTTAGGCATAGTCTAAGTTATAATATTTGTGTAAATTGTGACAAATATCATCAGCGCCACACAATGCTCACAATAATATTAAGACATCACATCACCGAGTCGTAATGTGAACACTCAGTCTAGAGTTAAAATAAATTTATCTCGAATTATTGAAAATAAATTAATATTTATTATTTGTTTATATTATTATTTACTTAGATGTAATTTAATATTTATTATTGATAATTTTTTTAAAATTAAATTATAAATTAATTTGAAATAATATAATTAAAAGTTAAAAAGTTATATATATATATATATATATATATATATATTAGAGTAAAAAGACTTATATATATATGAATAAATTTATGCTTAACCTATATTTAAGTATATAGTATTAACTATTTAAAATAATACTATTTAAAATAATATTATGTTTAACCTATATATAGTTATACACTAATATTACTTATTTGGAATATATTAATGTTTATTGTTTGTTTTGAGTTTTTATCAAAATTGTGATTTTACATGATGATTCATAGGTTTATATTTATTTTTTCTTTAATTTTTAAGTGATAAGAATAATAACTACAACAAATTTATTGTTAATTTTTATATTTTTTAATGAAATCAATTATAGATTTTGATGTAATAATATGTTTTTTTTTATTATATAAATTCTGATTTAATTTATAAATTAACATGAAAAAGTTTTTACTTATTATTTTGAATAAATTAATTAAAAACTAATAAGAAATTTGAACATTTGGAATTTTAAATTATTGAGTTTATAGCATTTATATATTTCATAAAAAAATAAATATTTAATTCAGTTTCACGTTAAAAAGTTACAATAAATATACAACTTAAATAATAAAACATTATATTCCAATTTGAAAAAAAAATATAAATGTAATATTTCGTTTCTAAACAAAACTCTCTCATCTAATTCCATAAACATCCCCCCCCCAAGAAAAGACCCACACCCCCCCAATACCTGTTGTAAAAGAAAGAAAAAAAACTATCAAAAATTTAACCTCTATTACCATATCTTCATTCCCTCCCCAATCAGTTTGATTAAATGCGATACACGGATTAGTCCATTTATTTCTCTCCAGTATCAAATTTTATTATCTAGATATTGAAGGGTTCTCTATCTATTTAGGGTTCTCTATCTATTTTATGCATTATTGTAAAGATATGAGTTGCTCAAGGCCATAGGTTCCTGATCGAAACTACACCAATGGGTAGGAGTCCGAAGAAGACAAAATAGAAGAAAATCGATTCATCCCGACAAGATTTTATTCATACATTCAGTCGATGGAGGGTGAAAGAAAACCAAATGGATCTAGAAGTTATTGCGCAACTCACTGTTCTGACTCGGATGGTTGTATCGGGCCCTTTAGTTATAGATAGATAGAGCTTTGGATGGATCAGAGATCCATCCAAATATCCTTTAACTATTTAAGTTGATAATGTAACGAATAAAACCCACCTGTATCACTAAACTATACACGCGATAATCCCATTGACGGATATTCCGTCACTTCTTTCCTTCCACATTTGAATCCAAATTCTAGAATTCCTTAATTCTCTCTCTTCTATTTCTGAGAGAGAAGAAAGGATTCTATCCATTCTAGTTGTAGAAATTCTATGTTGTTCTTCCTCTTTATCAAGGAATTTTTTTTGCTCAACTCCTCTAATCTTCTAATCGAATTTTTTCTAATTCATTTTAGAAAGATCTTCCGCTTCCATGAAGAAAAGGAGCCATAAACTGGAATGGCTCCATATTCTTAGCTCTCAATCTTTGTTGATCTCTTATAGTAATCACATCTTGAGGTTTCCAAGGGTAACTTGGTATATCTACGATATGGTCATTGACCCGGATATGTCCATGATTCACTAATTTTCTAGCTTCGGGAATGGTGGGAGCCATACCCAATCGTAAAAGAATATTATCTAAACGCATTTCAAGTTATTGCAATAGGACTTGACCCATTGAGCCTTTGGCTCTTCTAATAATACGAACGTATTTCAGCAAATGCTCTCAGGCATAACTTGTCTCCATCCACTTCGTATCAGCTCAGCCCGGAGTTTCTAGTATAGCGATCCTTAACCTACAAGCTACTATAATATATGTTCTCAACTTGATATCTATAAAGATAGATGGATCATCCATATCCAATTTTTTGTCCATCTACCATAGTAGACTCACTCGTTCATATATGATGAGGGGGCCCTTTTAACCCAATAGTAGAGTAACGCCATGGTAAGGCATAATTCATAGATTCAAGTACGATAAATGGCTCATGTTTCCCATGAAGAAAGAGGGCTCGGGTGTCCATTTCTATTACATAGATAGAAATATTTTCTCCGAAATATGAAAATGACAACAAATCGGATTCAGATCCAGTCCATTTTTTATCTTCTTTTATGAGGCGAATGACGGGAATTGAACCCGCGCGTGGTGGATTCACAATCCATTGCCTTGGTCCACTTGGCTAGGTCCACCCTGGAAAAACCAATTTATCTATCTACAATCATTTCTTCCAAGAATAAAAAAACGAGCTAACATTTTTTCTTATGTGGGTCGGTGACCTCTGATAGGGGATGAAAGCAAGATCGATCACTAACTCTCAACTCTCGCACAAGTTGTATGGCTTATTATTAAATATGTGATAAATATGAATTATTTTGTATTTCTCCCAGAGAAATATCCCGATCCCATCTTCCTTCCATTCTTTTGAACGTGAAAGAAGAATATTTCTTCTTTCGTATCGATCCTTTGTCTATTCACTCATAGGCGATAATTATTGTTTTCCCCTATTAGATTTTAGTTTTCAACTAACACAGTTTTTCAAATTGGTTCAGTAGATCCCACGTTATTCAAGTTGTAACGAACAGGTCATAACCATTAAAATGATTCAGTGTAAATGGAATAGATCGAGATCTATCTCGATATTTATTGTATGTTTTATCTTGATACTAAGGTCTTGTCCATCTGAACAACTCTGGGCAGGGTATTTGATCGGAGAGTCGTTGTTTAAAATGATCAATGTTGTGGCTGTGTCAACAAGTTCGACCCTATTCGCTTATCATATATTCAGATTCGATGAATCTAGACCATTTGAACTTGTATCCTTCCTTCTTGTATTAGAAGGTATACGGTTTTCCAATCTGGAAAATTTTGTTATCTTAAATGCATGGTTAGCATACAATCAAGTTTTTTGTTATATCATTATGCAGGTTATGGGACGAAGATACAAATTTAAAGGCTCATCTACCAACGGAGATAGTGAACATTTGATGAATCAAATATAAATTTCAATGTTGTCTTTGAGTTAATTCGTTTGAAAGTTTAGGTCAAGCGAACAGAATTGGTAGGTGTCAATCGATCTATGGAACGTATCAAATATTTCACATATAAGTTCGTTATGAGATGAGCCCACTCATCTCACAATGATATAAAATCATTTCGAATAGATCTATTGCCAAGTAGAGATCTATTTGTAATGGGGCAGAAAGCAGCGTCTTTTGGGTCACTGTCCACATAATTTTTGGACAAGGGGTAATAGTTTCTTTCTTTTGTCCCAACCCAATAGACTTATTTATTCTATTCTTTGTTCCAGAACACATTCCATGAAATATGTGTATTCTATAAAATAGTGGGGTAGATTAAAGAAAACGTTGGTCCAGATGTAGATCTAATATGCATAGCTGATAGATTGCATTTTTGTGATATGTTACTAGAACAGAACTAGAGGATGGGAAGAGTGTTTATCCCAATATGAAAATCTTGGGTCTCAAAAACCATGTGATGATCTTAGGTGAATAAAGAGAATGAACCAAAGGTTCGGCTTTAGCTAGGATGGATCAACTCCAGAGAATTTCTCTGCCCAGGTATTCGGAATATCCGTCGTAATTTCTACTTCTATGGTTCAAAAATAGGCCCGATTTACTGCACATAACTTATTGTAGAGAATCCTAGTCGATCAAGATCTTCACCTCGATATTTAGCAAAGGGATAGATACATATGAGATTTTCGATTGAACAGAAATTTTGTTCAACCCTGTTATAGACATTTTTGGGCACTGCAATCCCAATCATAAATGTTGATAAATTAAGGGCTCCTATGTCCCTAAAGGTGGTGTTCCAACCCCTAAAAGAACAAGGTCAACTGATTACATCATCTCCCAGAAGTTCTCCATGAAAAACTACTCAGAACTGGTCAAAACTAGATCATTTCACTTGCTCCATGGCCAGGGTACGATGCATCTCACGTTGTACACACGGGAACTGCGTTGCATTTCAAAAATCCCTTCTATCGGGTGCGATGGATGCGAAAAGACAAGTGGCGGAGACAGTTTGCGAGGTGGATGATCATGGAGTCTTCCAGAAACTTCTCCTGTGACACTTGCCTCTCAGAATTGCCCAAGGATGAGTAAGAGATCAATGAGATCTCCAAGTGGAAACAAGAACTATCATAGAGAAGACACTAATCCAAAACCCAGAGTTGACTCACACCTCTGCAAATATCTATATATAGATCTCTCATCCTAGAGATCCAGGAGGTTAGAGGCTAGAATTTTGCATCTTGTAAGGAATTGTTGTTGGTTTCTTGAGACAACATCATAGTGTTGGGTGATCTAAGCTTTGTATGAAGTGAAGAAGAGCTTACATGCTGAGAGGATGATGTTGGGTCAGAACAACTTGTTGTAACTCCCTTGGCTCTTTCTTGATTATCAATAAAATCTATTCAAGTTTTCCTCCATACTCTTGTGTCATTTATGTTTTATGCATTTGTATGGTCAATTTACATCTGATCCTAGATTCTTTATGATTATAGATCCATGTTCTTGTATAGTGTTATGCTACTTTGATCCTACAGGTACTCTGTGAAGTTGGGCGTACAAGGAAGCAAGTAGCGAAAGACTCTCAGGAGAGAGAGGAATCGAACTAGGAGATAAGCGCAAGACAAAGGTTTGTCTCCTTTGTTCTTCTCTCATCTATATTTCATAAAGGAAAAACGAAAGTAGCTTTACTTTGCTTGTTTCTAAGGTAGCTACCAAACCTTAGTGAGATAAGCAGTTTTGTGTAGACACTTTTCCCTGTAACAAAATGGCGACTCCGCTGGGGAGCGACTAGGTTGTTTGTTTATCTTCCTTGTTGTTTATTTTATAAACTTACAGACGGAGCCTGAAGTCGAGCTAGGTAGCTTTCGAACTGCATTTTCTATGCAAATGGAAAGTAGATAAATGTCGCTTCAGTCAATCTCTAGGATTTGTTTATGAATTAAACAACTGATTTACAAACTCTCTAATTGCCCTCGTGGTAGCTCTTGGAACCTCCTTAGATCTACCCTGATTGTTGATTTACTGATTACCATATGCTCAGCCAAAACCCCTGAACTGAACTGCAAATTGTGACCCAAAACCCAAGAAAAGTCTCGTCTTTGGCCGAGCGCAGGCTCTATTTTGTGAATCTGAAATTGAGCGCACTTCCCGAGTGTAGTAGGTGCGCTGCATTTCAAGTTCACTGTGTTACAGGTGAGCTGATCAGACTAGGCATTGTTCCTCAGTTTTGGTTTCTGTGTTCATTCTTTTCAGTTCTATTCATGAGTTTTTCTATTTGTAATCAGTATATCTCTGTTTGAAACCCCTTTCCTTGCTGATATTCTGCCTCCATTCTGCAAAAGAACTGTAAATGTTTTTGTCTATTTGTTGAGACATTTTCAGTTCTCCTTTGCAAAAAGTAATGTAATTTTACTGTCGTTCCTTGATTTGAAAGTGTCGAAAGTGTTTTTTTCAGTCATAGGAGAGAGTTTGGTTGCTCTTGATAGTCGATTACCCTATTACTATTGTATTTGGTCTGAATTTGTAGTTTTTCTAGTGTCGAAAGGAAGTATTCATTTCCAAATCGTAAAGTGTTGTGATTGTCTTCATTTTTTATTTTGAAAAGAAACTTGTTAGTAATTGTCGCTTGAAAAGTAATTCATATTTGCACATTAGCTTTCTTTTTATCATTCACATACTAAGAAAGCCGAAAAAAATACATGCATGTGCATTTGCATTTATACTGTTTGATTGGTTTGATTTAGGATAGTCCATATAGTGTGCTCTTTGCTCTTTGTGAAAGAATATTGTCTCTCTTTCCTTAGTAGCTAGGATTTTCATTGCACAAAGAAGATAAAAGACTGTTTATCATCTTACATTGCATTTTAGGAATTGTACATCTACATCTCACGGTGAACCTGAAAGGAAAATTTCTTAAGCAAGATCAACTATAAAATAAATTTAATGAATCTAACAATGCTTTGTAACCTAATGCACAACATCTAGAAGTCTAGGATAGAGATGTGTTTCGGCGTCGTAATTCCTGGTAACTGTTGTTCTCACTGATGGTTGGGTGATTCCTCCACTTTGAGACGATAAGTGCCAGTACAGACTTGTGCTCCCATGTACCGTCGAGTATATTTTGGGAGACCACAATAGGCTTGATCCTTTATCCATAGGAAGCCGTGTCTGCCCCCCTATCGATCGCAATGCACTGAACACAACATTCAAGAAGATTGACTGCCGTACCTTAAAAAGCATTCTACAGTTTTTCGATTGGTTTGGTAATCACTCTACCTAGATTTCCAGAGCAGTCCCTTTCGTTCCTTTTCAGACTCCTTAACAGAAAAGGTCCATCTGAGCACTTGTTACTTCAGGCTCATTAAAAATTGAAGGCGACTAGAGTCATCTTTTGCTTTTTCTCGACTCTTAAAAATTGAAAAAAAAAGTTGTGTCAAAGCATCTAGAATTTATTTTAATCAGAATAACATCAATGTTCCCTCGTTGGTCTTAGAAGTTAAGTCTCCGTTCATCGCAAGTTCTTGTAGAATCGCTAGGAAACCTTTTGGATAGACTAGATATGTCTCAACAACTGTCGACATCCAGGACTGTGTCATCTGACGTAGCAGCGGGAGAGCCTCCTGCTGCTACTCCAATGATGCTCGCCGGTATGCCATCTGTCCTCGCAAGTTATCAACAACAAGTCGGAGTCCAATCAGGGACTGTTTCGATGACATGGTCAGTTCCTATTTCTTCATCCGGATTATCATCTGGTATTTCTTAAGTTTAAACTCAACAAATTTATCCAATGTGTCTTCAAAGGCCAATCTACCATTTAAGTACTTGATTGCCACCATATGGAGGGAAGTATGCCTTTTCGTTGTTCCCTCCCGGAGAACAACCATATGGGAATTTACAACAAAGTTCAGGTCAAACTGGAATTACATCCAGCGGTTGGGTACCAATACTACCTCAGCAACCAAGGGTTGTATATTCAATGCAACCAGTCCACCATGTATCGAATATTCCCACTATACCTGTTGTATGTCAACCCCAAGTTTTTGAGGTTGCAATACAACAACCTCTTGTCTCAACGACTCAATCACAACCTCAGGTTAGTGCCTCCTTATCTAGAGCGACTCAAGCTCAAAAAAGTACTATGACTCCTCATCTTGGTCAATAATCCAATATTGGGAAACAACAAATGGTCCAACAACCATGGCTAGTTCAATCTCAACAACCGCCATTCCAACAATCATATCAAGGACCTGAGCAACAAGTCTTTGTAAGTAATGGGCAACCGCATTTCCAAAGCGGTTATCAACAACCATATTATAATGGTTATGTCCATCAACCTTATCAAAGTTACCAGCATCAAATACATTATGTTGGTATGAAAAGACCCACTGCTCAGGTGATTCCATCTTATCCTGGATATGCTTCTCCTAACCTGAATCAACAGTTTCCCTTTGTAGCAACTCTAGAATTACTAGATCTAAACCAGCTGACGAATGATTCAATTGCTTATGCCCCTTAGTGGCCAGCGATTCCGCATAAACTTCCGTCAGATATTCCTAAATTTAATGAAAATCCAAGTGAAGACCCGTCGAATCATGTGATGACTTTTCATCTGTGGTGTTCATCAAACACCCTAAATGATGATTTGATTAGGCTTTGCCTTTTTCATAGAACGTTAACTCGTCTGGCAGCAAAATGGTATATCGAATTACCTAGAGCTTTGTTTGATAACTTCAGTACCCTAGCCACAACCTTTTTAAACCATTTTTAGTTACCTATAAGGTACGAAACGGGAACGAAACTTCTTACCAATTTCAAGCAAACAACGGCCACTCACATATCTAATCATATTCATGAGTGGCAACGTCGTCGCAGAATGGTAAAAACATATGTTCCTGATCAATTGCTAGCTGAATGGTTTATTAAGTCATTATTACCTTCTATCACAGAAGATGTCGCAAAGGGAGGAGTCGTCACTAAAGAGCTAGTTATTGCTCATGCACAATATCTAGGCTTGATCTATACTCAGTCTAGCATGCTCTACGATAAAATACCTGATGCTCCTATACCAGAATTTTCCATCCCTCCTCCTAAATCGAACAATGACTCTCATGCTGGCGATGGCGTGATTGGTACTACAAATACGAAATCAATAAAAGCTACATCTAAAAAGGCCCATAAGGTTTCTAGTCAAAATGCAAATGAGGAACTTCTTGCCTCATAAGTAAATGTCGTGTCGAACAACAAGGGCAAAAAACTAAAGCAACCAGGGGGCAAGAAGAAAAAGAAAGGGAGAAAAAATAAGCAGGATGAGTCATCTCGTGAAAAACCTTCTGCAAACACTTCTGGGCAAAGGAAACCCCCTGCAGGGTGTCATATATGTGATGAGGATCATCGGATGAGAGATTTTCCACATAAAGCTGAAGTTAAGAAACTCTTTAAGAGTTCAAAAACCTCAGTAGTATTGACTGATCTGTTTCCAATCCCGGGAACCAGACTGGTTGCTAATCAAAATGCTTCCCGATCCCAAGTGCTTATGTTGTCTATCTCAACGCAACAAAATGATTCTTTGAAAAGGAATAAAGATTACGAGAATCCGCAGCTGTCGAATAACAAGGCTCATGAACAACCTAGTAGTTTGACAACAACTTTGACCAAAGTTGTGCCACCCATCATTCCTGAACTGACAATAAAACTACGAAAGAGAGTAGTACACAAGTAGACATTTAATCCTCGTGCCAAAGTAGCACAGAATTATAATATAATAGAGGACCTAGCCCAATCACCATCCGCTATGTCGACACTTGAGGTACCGCAAAATTAACTCTCCCAAAAGCAGGATCTATTATCAGTAATAGGAGGGATAGACCCAACGGATTCCAATCTTGTATCCTTTAATCACAAAGGATATGACCCTGAGTTACCAGCTCAACTAGCTTTCCTTATTCAAGTGAAAGCCCTCAACAAAACTGTTCATCAAACAATTATTGATGAGGGGGCATCTACATGTATTATGTTGATGAGTTGCTCGAAAAATTTAGGCTCACCACCCTTGTCGCGATCATCAACAATGATAAAAGCATTTGATGGATGATCATACACTCCATACGATATTTTAAGTAACTTGCAAGTTGAACTAAGGGACAAAATAGTAGAAATTGATGTTGAAGTAACCGACGGAAGCCTTGATTACAACATCGTACTGGGAAGGCCCTGGATATATGCCATGGCCACAGTTGTGTCGACCTACATCAGGAAGATTTCATTTCCCTTTCAAGGAGGAATTACAATCGTTGACCAACAAACATTTCTCCCCAACAGTTCACAAGTTACGGGAAGCATTCCAATGATCCATGGAAGCAATCCTTCGCTTCAAAATATTAGAGTAGGCCTCCTAAAAGACCCTGTCTTAGTGGGTACTTTTGCCCTACCGCCTCTGAGTAATTTGGCAGAAGTGGCCACAGCAGAAACCTGAAATAGGAAATCTTCTATATCTAATGGATTCAGAATATTCCTAAACATTTTGTCAGCATGTATCATCGCCATTTTAGAAATATTGTAGCAATCAATTTTTTTGGCTTGTGGGGTAAACCCAAATCAACTCTCATCGAGTGTTTGGATAGGTAGGTCTAAGGAATATGGCACCTCTTTAGATCCTTTGTCGCATGTACATTCTACAGACGAAGGAATCATTCAATCAATGATGATAGGAGAGGCACCATGGGAAGGTTACCACCATCATTCCCATCTTCCGGATTACCACGAAGATTATTCCAGCAACCTTAATCATCCATTAGTTTTTGATTTTCTATCAAATACTCTAAATACGGTGGATTTTGAGAATTGTTCTTATCTCGTGTCGACCTCGTTAAAAAATGAAACAAGGAGTCATGAGGATAGTTCTTTTAAAGTGTCAACCTCATTAAAAAATCAAACAAATCCCCTTTCCAAATCTCAAACGTAAACTTCCATTCCAACCACTGAGTTGAATGCAATGAAGCTTGGGGGCCATGCACCTTGATTTGCATTATTATGTCGGGGGCATGCAAACTTATCACGAGTAGTGTTACTACAAGGTTCAAGCTCGTTAAAAAATAAACCCGCCATGAGCAGTGTTGCCGCGGGGTTCAAGCTCGTTAAAAAACAAACCGACATCGAGCGGTTTTAACGCGGACTTCATGCTCGTTAAAAAATAAACATAACCAATGAGCAAATGTTTCCCCAAGTGTTTAAGCTCAATAAGAAATGAACCAATCCCCGGTAAATAATCATCGTGAATGTAGTACTTCAGCCTTTAAAGCCTTGGTCGTGTTCCCATTATCACCTCCACTCTGTATTGGCCGATCATTCACCTCCATTTGATTGTTTACCCCTTTTGAGGAACAACTGTGAAGAGAGATCCTATTAGCCATCCTTGTAATACTGCCGTGATTGGAAAATTCCAAACCTTACCTGGAATTAGTTGCTACCGAATTTTATCATTCGTTCCTCAAAGGCGAATCTCCTTTAGGCTCTTTTCAACTGACTCATAAAATATGAAAAGATTGCCAAGCCAGTTGCCTCTCCAGCTCTTTAAAGGGACCGGAAGTGCTATCCCTCTTTTAGATTTTAATCTTTTTGGACCTGAGGGATTATTACACAAAAAGATAGAGCACTTGTTTTGTTCGGCTCGTTAAAAGTATCGAAAATTCATCCCTTCTGTATTGTCTTATACTTTTTCGGACTTAAGGTATTAGATGACGAAAAAGTATTTTTGGAGTTTCCTTTACGTCCCTTTTCAGACTCTCTAAAATTGAAAAGGACCGAGTTATCTTTGTCGTTAAACTCGTTAAAACCTAAGAGTGACAAACTTGTCCATAGCAGACAAGAATGAGTTTCACTATCGCTAGGCTCGTTAAAACATAGCGATGGGTTTGCCCGAAGGGAAAATTATAGAACAAGCATATGTTATCCTCCTCAAGCTTGACAAAAATAAAGAGGTACTCGTCAGCAACGACTGGGGAAAAATTGGGAAGAAAATTTGAAGAAACTTTGCTGGTAGCAAGTCACTCTTGAACATGACACTTTCACTCCGCATCCAAGTCGGGTTGGGTTGTTTCATTCACCGGTCACATCACCATGGTACCATCACACCATCCACATTTGGGGTTAATGCTACCGATCCATCACGTCAGTGTCGCCGATATGTTCAAGAGAAGTCACTCAGAAAATTCAGTTGTGTCTCACCCGCTGCAATACACTTACGCTCCATGCTTTCATGACTGCCACCCTGAACCTTATATCACTAGATCATTTTCACCTACAATAAAATCATTTGCTCTGTTATGTGTCATTGATGGGGGATTCACTAAGGAACTTCTATGACGGGTCGCTTCTTGTCGACATCAGCTCATTATCCAAGAAGTCGATCTAGGAACAACCCTTTCAGTACTTTGAAGCTTGCATGCCTCAATGGCAAGTTTCTCACTTCTGGCGACAGGTTTACATCAATGACTTTCGACCGAAAGATTTTGTGTGGTGTTCAACGCCAAGTCCTTTATTCACACCACGTGAATTTTACTGTAGTACCTTGAGGGTCATCATCATTATCGGTGATTCCTCTCGCGCCTGTTAATGGCTTACATCATTGGCTGGTAATCAGGCGATGTCTTTCCATGTTCGACTCCAGAACATCTCTCACATGGATCGACTTCTACATTGAGTGAAGATCGACCGAGATTGAAGACTCCAGATCTAGTTTCATCCATCCTAGCTGCGATATATATTTAGGAAAATAAAGACATAAAGTGTACATCACTACTGCGCAGATAATCATCCAATCTAAGGGATGATGGCTCTACCAGAATCATCAGTCTACACTCACACGATTGTCTGTCCTATGTACATGAAAATGAATTTATAAAGCTGAGCATGGGAATGCCCAACTCAGCTAGATCATGAAAATAAAATGAAGATAATGTATTGTATTGTATCTTATTACATGTCTCCTTCCAGCTTGAAAGAACTTCAGATCCTCATGATAAAGCATTTCACCCGACATCAAAAGATTAACGACCTCATGCTTTAGGGGGCAACTGTTATAGACATTTTTGGGCACTGCAACCCCAATCATAAATATCCATAAACTAAGGGCTCCTAAGTCCCTAAGGGTGGTGTTCCAACCCCTAAAGGAACAAGGTCAACTGATTACATCATCTCCCAGAAGTTCTCCATGAAAAACTACTGAGAACTGGTCAAAACTGGATCATTTCACTTGCTCCATGGCTAAGGTGTGATGCATCTCACCTTGTACACACGGGAAGTGCGTTGCATTTCAAAAAGCCCTTCTATGGGGTGCGATGGATGAGAAAAGACAAGTGGCGGAGATAGTTTGCGAGGTGGATGATCATGGAATCTTTCAGAAGCTTCTCCTGTGACACTTGCCTCTGAGAAATGCCCAAGGATGAGTAAGAGATCAATGAGATCTCCAAGTGGAAACAAGAACTATCAGAGAGAAGACACTAATCAAAAACCCAGAGCTGACTCACACCTCTGAAAATATCTATATATAGATCTCTCATCCTAGAGATCAAGGAGGTTAGAGGTTGGAATTTTGCATCTTGTAAGGAATTTCTGTTGGTTTCTTGAGACAACATCATAGTGTTAGGTGATCTAAGTTTTGTATGAGGTGAATAAGGTCTTACTTGCTCAGAGGATGATGCTGGGTCAGAACAACTCATTGTAACTTCCTTGGCTCTTTCTTGATTATCAATAAAAGCTATTCAAGTTTTCCTCCATACTCTTGTGTCATTTATGTTTTATGCATTTATATGGTCAATTTACATCTGATCCTAGATTGTTTATGATTATAGATCCATTTTCTTGTATAATGTTATGCTACTTTGATCTTGCAGGTACTCTGTGAAGCTGGGCGTAGAAGGAAGCAAGTAGCGAAAGACTATGAGGAGAGAGAGGAATCGTACTAGGAGATAAGCGCAAGAGAGAGGTTGGTCTCCTTTGTTCTTCTCTCATCCATATTTCATAAAGGAAAAATGGAAGTAGCTTTACTTTGTTTGTTTCTAAGATAGCTACCACACGTTAGTGGGATAAGTAGTTCTGTGTAGACACTTTTCCCTGTAACAAACCCCAACGGAATGCGTTGCGTTTGGATGGAGCTAAAAGTCACATGTCGGATCGATACTTGGACTCCTCTATGGATTGCTTGGAACATATGATATTCGAGAGAAGTCTTGAATTTTTCGAAGAACTAGCGATAAAAATAAAAATAAAAATAGTTTATAGGTTTGATCATTTGGTATCGGATCAATCTCGATCGATCCAAAATACTAATATTCCTGCTCTGGTCCAACGTTCCCATCCATCCATCTCGATAAGGACATGAGATTGATATGATGTGAAAGACTTTTCAAAGCCAAGTCATAAGGACAGTTATGAGGGGATATATATAAATAGTATCACTTAATGGAATGTATAGGGCTATACGGGCTCGAACCGTAGACCTTCTCGGTAGAACAGATCGAAGTTCTTATTATCAAAATAATTTGAACTATTCCAAGAACCGAACATGCATTTTCTCGCATTGGGCTCTTTCATTAAGTGATGGAAAGATCGGTTAGTCTGCCATTCTCCTCTTTCAGGTAAGATACTAATATGGCTCCGTGTGCTCCAAATTCTTACCATTCAGAAGCAATCCCAAAATTATTCAAAAGGTTTTTTTGACGTAGCTCTGCCTTTCTCGGGCATAGATTGACTCAAATAGAGTCTCTTCTATCGCTCCAAAAGTAAAATATGACACTTCATACACCTAAAAGTTCATAGAGTGAAAATAATCTATTTTGAGTTCCCGTATTATACTCATTATGCCTGGCATTGAACAGAGCTGGCATTGACCATATCAATTAGATCCGTAATTAGTAGGTCTCCGTGCGCGGAGTAGATCCCGGTAGATTATTAGTAGGTCTCAGTGCGCTTCCTAAGGGCTGCAGGAAATCTTTTTGTCATAGTCTTTTAACACGTAAGCAATAAATTATGAGAGCCAGAAAATCTTTATGAAGCGTTTAAGCCGATGTGTCCGCCAAATTTTTAGTATCTATACTTATCTTCCTGCATTAATTTTGTTGCGCCATTACGGGCTAGGGCAAAGGAGCACCTTTGGACGGTCCTTCAACACATAACCAGTAAACAATGGCCAGAAAATCTGTAGAAAGAGTTTAAACCGATAGGAAGGCAACCTGTATTTTCCATTTCTGCCCTATCTAGTGGCATTTCATTGTGACGCTCTCTTGACTATGTGTTTTTCCGCCCGGCTTTTTTTTCCTTATTCTCCATGCGAAATAGCAATAGCATTTTATTTTTCTTCAAAAATAGTTATATTCCAATGTGCGGAGAGCACTTTGATGTTCAGCTCCACGAAAACGTTGACAAAAGTATTGTCCATAGCAAATAACCACTGATATGAACGACTACTAATCTTAACGGATCCGTAAAGTGGAAAGTCCTTTGTCTTCTTCATTAACCACATACATATTTTCTATAATCCAATGAGTTTTTAACATTTTCCATAATCCTATGATTTTTAAACAATGTCCAGCTGCATGTTGAGTTGATGTAGTATTCGTTTTAGGAGAATAATCAAATATTCATTTCATTTTCTCAATTACTATCTTTTATATATATGAATTATAGTTGGTTTGGTTATGTATATGAATTATAGTTGGTTTGGCTTAATTGAAATATTACACTAATGTGATTCTAAAAATTAAGTATAATTTGATTGTAGATTTTAGAAATCATAAATATTAGTGAAATTATTGGATAATGTTTTCTATATCTATAAAATCTTAAGATATTTCAAAATTTTAGAAAATCTATAATTTAAATTAATCATACCATATTAATATTTAACATTTCTAAAATATTTTAATTAATAAGATATTTATTTTTTATCTTGATCATAAATTTTTAGTTAATACGAAATCATTGTATTGCATTATTGTTTTATGCTAATTTTGTAAATTGAAGCACTCGGTCAAATGGAAACTTAAGGTAATCAACTATAAGTTTCAACAAATATAACCCCTAATTCCTATACATAACAAAATTAGGAAAAATGGTTCCATGGATTATATTATTGAATATCCTATATGGAAAGTTAAAGAAATCCCCAAAGCAATAAGAATAACATTATAACTTAACATCAATTGATGAGCTTTAGTTTCTCTGGTTCTCTTGAAATTTTTAGAGTGGTTTTACTCATTTGAATTATCATTTTTTATTCTCATAACATGAAGCTGAAAAGCACTAACTTTCCAATTTCAACAATCAATTTCATGTATAACTTAGCACTAAACAAATAACTTTGTATTGTATGAATTAGTTTTCATATGTTCAAGAGATGATGTTCGATGTTGATGATGACATTACGAAGACTTCGTAGACAACATGTGGCTTCCATTCATAGGTTTGAGAGACAAAACTTTATAAACCTATAGCATTTCCACATTGCTAATGAATTATTCTAAGGAAAGCTTCATATATATGAAATATAACACTATTTAATATTTTGTTAATGCTTAAGTCTAAACCCCATTCAATGAGCTAATGATGTATGGCTAATGTTAAGGCATCTTTGTCAACACTATCTTTCTAAAACATATGAGAATATGAAATTGATTTGGTTATCATTATCCATAGTGCAGTGTGGTGTTGTATGCTACCCTTGTATGTGAGCGGAAATGCATTCCTAATTTTGTGCTTCCCATAGAGTTATGTATGAGAGTGATGGTAGGTGGAGACCTACCCATCATATTATATTATTTATTTATATTCATGGTAGCATTACTAGAGGTTCAACTACATGCTAGTTGATTAATAGTTCTTATTCGGGATGATTCCTTGAAGTTCCACTTTCTTTTATTGATTTCACAATTTTTGTTGGTGTTCTATTATAATATTTTCATATACAAGCCCTTTTTGTTAGATACTTCGATTGATTATTATAATGTTCGTAATTTGTGAATATTTGATTCTGACATTTTCGAAAATACCTAATTCCATACCATTTTTTTTTAATGCTATATTTAGTTAACTAGAAACATTATTCATTTCTAGTATTTCATCCTATGCCTGGATGTATTATCATTATTGATATATAAAATTTTCCACTTCCTCTTTTGCGAGCATATCACCCATATGAATTTACACTATACCTTTGTCTCAAGCATGCATCATACAATAATTTAGCTCTATCTCTAATATCTTTTTGGACTTGCATCAAGTAAATATATTGTTACCAAAATATCCCTAACCCATATTACCCATAAGGATTTACACTATACCTTTGTCTCAAGTGTGCATCATATAATAATTTGGCTCTAGCTCTAATATCCTTTCAAACTTGCATCCCCTTCATTTCTCCCAATCCTTTATTATTTGTACTCTTAATTCTTAATTGATAGTGTGCATGTCATATAATGGAACCTGTATCAAGTTTATGATTAGCATGCATGTTGTAATAAAAGTATGGACTAACTATGCATGCATTATCATACCTAAGCTCTAATTCTCAAATTTTGGAACATATAAAATATTTGATTAACTTTAATGACGAAAAGGTAAGTTCATCTATGTTTCACCTTTTGGTTCAAATATCAATGTGGGACAAGTGGTTAATGGTTCCCAGTTTTTGGTGTATAATTGGCACTCTTGTCTATCATCTTCATTACACTTTTCAAATGGTCTTCACATCATGTACAATAGGGGTCATAGTCTGGATGGTTAGGATGAAATACAATGATCTAATGTCAGATATAGGGTTCAGGTTTCTCCCAAAACCAACCCTCCCAAATCTGAATGCATTTCACTCTTACTATTGGAAAGGTATCACTATAAATGTTGGTAAGGTATGATAGAATGATTGGAATTTCCTGATTTCATTGTACTTATCATGGTTTGTAGCCTCTAAATCATCAGATTAAGAGAGACATCGTTGAGGAAAAGAGGGTTAGATCCTTAATGTTAAGGTAATTTTTGTTTTAAATTCGAGTATAGTGATAATGCCACTTCCAACTTATATGAGGTTCTATCTGTAGTTCATTCTCTGTTTGAGGCTAATCCTCTTCACTCTGACTGCTAGTGAGACTTGTATTGTTTATTTGTTTGACCACTCCGTTCAGATGACTTAGTTCCATGAGTAGATGGTGTGGTGTGTACCTTGTTCTATAGTTGAGTGTGTAACCATGTTGGAGCTTTTTTTTATTTGATTTTGCTTAATTTGTTAAAACCATAATTATTTTCACTCTCTAGATGAGAAAGGGGAGGTGGGGCTATAAGATCTTAAACATTGAAATTTTTAATAGATCCAACACACTTTAGTGTTCTAATTAAAATGTGTGCAATCGGAAACCCTGAACATGAGGAATCTAAGAAATACAATCTCTCATGTATATTAATAGATCTAAAAATGATACATTCCCATACAAATAATATTGGAGCATCTCGCACGCACGACCTAATGGCATGCATGAATTCTCATCTAGAAACTAATCTAAGACATTAAAGCACACTTGTGAATTGTGGTTCGATCCACCATGCAAATTTAGTGTGGGGTTTTCCTCTTGGAATCAAATTGAAACTGGTCACACCAAGTTCTCAACCAAGCACAATAAGATAGATAAAATCTAGATTCTCATATTCCTTGGTCCTCTCCGCTTTTCAAGGATTAATGGACTCTATATGTGCATTTATTTTATTAGTTTCCCAAAAAAATGAATGAAAATACCATGGCCAAATACTGTGGGAAAACACCACAAAAAATATCATGGTAAAATATCGTAGATATTGACCATATCAAAGAAAGTGATATTACAAATCCTCCCACCCAAAAATTTATTTACCGTGATAAATTCAGAACTGCATATCTGTATGGATATCTAAATGAGTTTACTACCAATACTGAGGTCCCATATGAACCATTGAATCATCAGAATATTCCACTATGTCAACCAATCAAGCACAGAGCTCTCGATGCTTGCATCCCAAATCAACCTCTTAATTCATTTCTGATAAATATATCCATTGGTGTGTGAACTTCCTCCTAGATCCAAATTTTACCATAACCAAACTACATAGCCCATGGGCCATGGCTTTAACTATATTATGTCCCCAACTAAGAATTTTTTTTGAGTAATAATCTCTTTAACTAGGTACCGACTCATAATCTCTTGTCTGTACATATGAGAAAAAATCTCACCAAGATGACGCCATGCTACTCTAATTATAATTGGGATGATACTATGTTATCATACTATTTCGCGGTATTGGCCCACTTGTAAAAGAAATCTAGAGCTATCCCATAATATCCATCTAGAAAAAAAATCCCATTTTCCTTCAATGCAAGAAGGTGTGCTGACAAGGGTTCTCTGTGACACTAAGGTATGTTATTGCTATCTTGTGAGAGATTTCAACCATTCCTTAACACTAGACAACTTCATCACTATCTCAAAACATATGCCTATGAACTCCTCAATTTTCATATTGTCTTGTAAGACATTTCCATGCACTATCTGGATTATTTTCTTTAACATCACAATATCTGTCTTGAAATTCTTAGTCTTTTCTTATAAGTCCTCTCTTGGCACTTGTAGTGTTGTTTTAAATGTCTTTATATCTGAATGCACCAGAATTGCAACTTGAGCCTTTGACCATGCTTTAGGAAATGGCTCCTCTTGCACACTATGTCTTTCATGATCCTCCTCATGTTTATGCTCATATTGTTGGTTCATTACTACTTTCTCCTCAATCATGTATCACTGGATGTGTTCCCCTTGGCCTTCCACACTTGTGGAGATGATCCGTTGTTCATCCTCTAAGGTTGTTGACATGGATGTCCCTCTTTTGAGACTATGGACATGTTGTATAAGATTCTACCTCACCAACATTATTACGAAGAGTTGACTGAGGTGCTTCTATGAATAGTATCATGATATCGTCTAAGTTTCTCTAAATCGTGTCACATTACTTCTCACCATCTATACATGACTACTCGAACTATTCATGTGTGCATTCTTGAAGACCAATTGAGTCAACTATAGAAGAATACCCATGATAAGAAGGAATCCCCACCTATTCTACCTCTATTTCTTCCTTCATATTACATAGGCATGAATTGTTAGGTACCCAAGGTACCTTGCAGATATAGCACAATCATTTCCTTCTTATCCCATTCTTGTTTCTAGTTTTACTTCCTTTTTTATTCATTCCTCCACGAATCCTCCTTAGCTCCTTCTTTGTAAGTACCATTTTGAGCAATTTGATGTTTTTCTTGACCAACTTCTCTACTAGATCATAGGCAGGTGCTGAGACAATTAGTTCCTTTCTCTAAATGGTAAATAATTTAGATCTGACTATTTCATAGATTTAAACATCTTCTTCTAAGAAAAAAGACACAATCTCTTGCATTATTGTTTTGACATGGCCTGGATGAGTTGATGTAATAGCAATGTAAAATTTCTAGATAATCTAAAATATTCACCTGTCACATTCCATATTTAGCAGGAATGTGGCAATGCTTAATTCTCCCATCAGTTCTAAAATTTTCTTCCTCTTCTAAAATGCACGAACCAATGTTATCCAACCCTTGACGGATTTCTACTATCATTCACAGTATCTCCCCCACGATATCATTAGTTTTGGGTTGCAATGGAAATGTGAAATCTATGTTCATGTTGGGGTAAGAGGAATTATTTGCTTGACTTCTTCACAAGGATGTTCCCAATATTTGGGTTGTATTAGAGGAAACATGGATGACTTGAGAGCCCAATTAAGTTTCTTTCATTATGTTTGAACCACCATGGAGAGACTTGTGTCAAATTTCTCCAACTTGTGAAGGATTCTTACTAATTTTGTTCGGCACAACTTGAATCTTAGTGCAAAGAATTTAGGTCCTCTTCCTTGTCCTTCATCTACTAAAGGTGCTTTTGTTTTAAAATAGCATGGACTCTTTTCAGGAAGGGTTTGCTACTCTGAGTTTTTCCTTTTTCAAAGGAGTTATTTCTACCGAATGGACTCCATTTTTTTCTCTAGTTCATCAAGAATGATTTTTACTTTTTCCAAGGACTCTTCAAAGCCCATCTTCCCACATACGAGATATTCTAAAATGCCAAAGCACTAATTCTTCATAGTGAGATTTTGTCAAACATTTTTCCATACAAACATTTTTTCAAATAATTACCATGTAATAAATATTTGAGCCCAATCACTTGTTAAAATGGGGATTCTCAACTTAAATCAACATTCCTTGAATTTATTGTTTGGCCCTCTAATATAATCTCTCCCATGAAACCCCTTAACAACAATGCATTCCTCTAATATGGGACTCACTCTAGTTATTTTGAGGATGATATACGGCATAAATATGGAATGGGATGAAGAGATACGACATAAAATATGGAAACTGTCCTCTAAGATATTTTACACCCAACCTTTTTATCTCATTTTATTTTATTTAAAACTAGGATAAACATTTTTATTTATTTTATTTTGAGCTAGAAAACGACACTTACATCATGCTATAACAAAATTTCATGATGTTCTTTTATTTGAGTATCGTGACCCGCCGAGAATGTTTTGAATTTTGATAATATATAATTTACCTGATTCCACAAAAAAAAATTGAACTTGGATTTGTGGTGAGACAAATTTTCTTGATAGCTTAACACCCATCAAAATAAAATAAAAAAATTATGGCTCCACCCAAGGTACTCATCGGCTTCTTCTTCATAGTTTCCTGAATCCTCAACCGGGAAATTATCTACTCCCTTGATCCTCAACGATGCATAATGTATATATGATGTCCCTCCTCCGTTTGCATTAATAATAAGATCGATGTGTCTCATGCTTATCCTCATTTTCATGCTCATATTTTGGTTCACCACTATTAGCTCCTCACTAATGTCTCCCTACATGTCTTCCCTTGTCGTTGTCCACTTGTGCGATAATCCATTGTTCATCCTCTCTAGTTGTTGAACATGGAAGCAACCGAGTATTTTTATCTACACTTGGCCTCTCATGATGTTGCTCTGGAATCTATGGACTCAATTGTACAAGAATCCACCTCATCAATACCATTAGGAAGAGTTTCCTCATATTCTTCTAATAATATTATGAGATTATTTGACAAGTTTATTTGAATATCATCATGTTCCTTCTCACTATCGAAACTTGACTAATGAGATTCTTCATGTCTTCTTTCCTAAAGGTGAATGGACCCAAATATAGAATAATCCTCATGATTAGGAGGAATCCCCTCTTGTTCCACCCCTATTTTTTCCTTCCTATTACCTTGGCATGAATGGTTAGGTGCCCAATATCTCTTGCATATAAAGCATAGTCATTTATTTCATAGCTCATTCTTGTTGTTGGTTTTATTTCATTTTTTCTTTCTTCCTCCATCAATCCTTGTCACATGCTTATTGGTGAGCACCATTCTAAGAAATTTTATCTCTTTGGTGACCAACTTATCAAAAAGATCATTTGTAGCTAGTGATACAATTAGTTCCTTTCTCAAAATGGTTAATAATTTGGATTTGACTGTTTTTCAGATGTTAACATATGTTTCTAAGAACAAGGACACAATATTTTGCATGTTTTTTTTGACACAGTCTAGATGATGTGATATAATGTTGGTGTAAAAGTTCTAGAGCATTTGAAATATTAAATCTTTACATTCCATATTTAGCATGAATGCGCCAAAGCTAAATGCTGCCATGAGTTTGAAAATTTTGCCCCGCTTTTGAAAGGTAGGAAGCATGATGTTGTGTAAACCTTGAAGGGTTTCTACTATCAGCCACAATATGTACCTCATGATATCATTATTGTAAGGTAGTTGTGGCAATGTTAAAGCTCTGATCTTAATTAGACAAGAGGTAGATGTGAGCGTGACTTCTTCATAAGGATTTTCCTAGAATTTGGATTGTATTAGAGAAAGCATGAATGGCTTGAGAGCCCAATTGGGTTTGTATCATTTTGGTTGCCCCAAAGTGGATAGAAATGTGTCTAATTCCTCCAAATTTGGAAGGGCTATTACTTACATTGTTCATTGCAGCTCAGGTCCAAGTGCGAAGAGCTTAGTCACTCTTCAGTGTCCCTCCTTCATCTACCACTGTTGCTTCTATTGCAAAATAACATGAACTCTTTTGGAGAAGGGTCTACTACTCTGAATTTTTCCCTTTTTTGAGTTATTGTTTCATAAAGAACCCCATTTTCCTCATGTTCATCAAGAATGTTTTTAACATTTTCTAGGGAATCTTCAAAGGCCATCTTCAGACATACCAAATATTTTAAGATATCAAAGCACTAATTCCTCATAGTGAGATTACATGAAACATTTTTCCATACAAATATTCATTCAAATAACTACAATGTAAAAAAAAAATGAGCAAAATCACTTGTTACAATGGTGATTCTTAACATAAATCAACCTTCTTTCACCTTCTCGTTTGGCCTTTGAATATAATATCTCCCATTAAAATCCTTTAACACAAATTTTATTACCCTATCTCATACTCACTCCAATAATTTTGAGGGTGATATATGGCATAAATATGCTATGGCACAAGGATATGGGATAAGAATATGGAAAAGGTCTTCCTAGCTAATTTACACACAACCTCTTATCTCATTTTATTTTGTTTAAAACTAGGATAAGAACTTTTCTTTATTTTGTTGGGATATAAGAAAATGCAATTGAATCCTACTATTAAAAAAGGCACGACATTCCTTCATTTGGTTATGGAAACGCACCATGAAAGTTTTAACTTTTGATAAAATATAGTTTACCTTATTCCATGAGAAAAATCACCTTGGCTGAGTGGTGTGGTAGATTTGCTTGTTATGTCAATGCCCATCAAAATATAAAAGAATGATGGATCCACCAATCATCTTCACCGCCTTTTGGTTCATAGTAGCCCAAATTGTTCACCGCCTTTTGGTTCATAGCAGCCCAAATTGTTCACCGCCTTTTGGTTCATAGCATCCCAAATTGATCAAGGGAATTAATACTCAACAAAGGTATCAAGGACTTCAGACCCTCCTGGTTTGAAAGCCTTTGCAGGATAATCATATATGCCAATGTTGTTAAATGGAATTGATCTAGCAGTCGTTGAATCCTCAATGAGGCATAAAGGACATACGTCATCTCTCCTCCGTCTGCACAAGAAATATCCCCTCTATCTTCAGCTTTGGCCAATAGTGGGCTACTTATATGGCGTATATGGTCTCACTTTTAGCTTGAATATCATTTATTATTTAATACAGCCATCGATCTAATCATTATACCATTTGAACGTTCATGAAAAAATGTATGTTGCAGCAACTTGGCTTCCTATTTACCTAATGAAGTGGCAAATAACACTATATTAACCATCAATTCCTTAAATATTTGAATGTCAGCTTTAAGGCCCAAATTTCCTTTGAGATGGCATTTCTAGCTTCACGACAACATAATTCAATGTATAGCATTTCGGCCACTGCAACTCGATTCCACATATGGATGACCCTTGATTCATGAGTTGTGACTATATGGTCTTCACATTAGAGTAGCACCTATCAATAAGCACAATGTATCCATCCTACAATAATCTAAGTGGTTGACATCTCAATTAGTGGTGTTCTTCTGAAGCATGATTTTCTCCTTAGCGATGGCTCACGAACTTCTTTCCCCTTCTTCATATTATGAAATTCTTTCCCCTTCTCCATATAGCTAATGATCCTTCAACTTAATTCAACAATGATGTCAACATTCGACTCTTCTGCTGATCCCATGGTGTGTTTTTGAAATGTATTTTGGCCCTCACAATCCACTACCCACCCCACCGACTTCATGTGCTTGCTATTGATCCTTTCACCCACAACGTCTTATGGCAATGCCCATGTCACTCATTTATTAGCACACTATAATAGAGTATGGCCTATTGGCCTTTGACTAAATCAATCTTGTGCATAGGAGTATGACATATTGTCCTATGTGTATCTAGTGTATTCCATTTCATCATTATAAGTTATAGACCCTCAATATTGTGACGAATGAGGCTTTACTACCTTAAATATCAATGCAACGATGAATACCCTACAAGAACAGAACGATGAGAATAGGATACACCCTTATGGTCAAATAACTACGAAAGAAATAGCTACCACCCAGTGGTGTGGCTAACCAAACATATGCTTTTATAGTAGAAATACTGACAATGATATCACAAATTCAAGAGTTTCGATCTCTTTAAAGTTTTTCGTGACAGTTAAAAATTAGACCTACACAACATTTCTTGTTCATTTAGAAAAAAGTATGATAAGCCTTCCACAACTATATCCCAACAATTATATTTTCTTTAACAATTGGCAGAATAATCCGAAAATCATCTGCAAATCAACCTCTATGATGCACGAGTAATTTATGTTTATTCTCAACTAGGCTGGTTATGGAGAATGAGCAAATTGACAAGATTCTATCTAGGGTGGTTTTGGAAGATCATCCCAATCTAGTTCCTCCTTAAACCCTTAACCTTGTCTCAAAATTAATATACGATAATCCCTCAATCTTGTAGGAAAACCATGTCTCATACCACTGTAAGTTCATAAACATAAAAAAAATTAATAGATCTAGCATGCTTTAGTGTTCTAATTAAAATGTTTGCAATAAAAAAAAACTAAAAACAAAAGAGATATGAAAATACACCCTCTTAATTATATTAATAACTATAAAAATGATACATGTCCATATAAATAATATTGGAGCCCCTTCTAATGGCATCCAGGACTCCTCAACAAAATACTAATATAAGACCCTGAAGAGATTTTAAGGTTTTGGGTAAGCAAATAGTAGTCTTATTGAGGAGAGAGAATAGTTATTATTTTGTATGTTGAGCTCAAAGCTAGCAGTTGTAATAGTTTCTTGATTCAACTCATTAATTTAAAGAGGCTTGAGGGGTTTTTGCTCCCTAGGTTCCTGTAGAAATAATTGTGTATTTTTGGTTTTTCTTATTGTATGTCTATGCTTGTCCTAAATTATGGATTCCATTCTATAAATGAGTAGAGTAGAATTGTGTCTCTTGTTTTTCAGTTTGAAATCTTGAGCACTTGCAATTTATTTCAAATTTCTACACAGTAATTTATTATTTGATTTCTTTCTCCATTTAGGTATTTTGCAAGGACATCTCAATCATTCCCTCTATTTTCTATGGGCTCTTTATTCATTTCTCCTAACTCATTCATACATCTATGCTACTCCAAGAGGGACATAACATGAAATGAAATATTAAAGGAAAGTTAAATTCATATTTATAGTTATTATTATTACAAGTGTTTTATTAATAAAAAGAGTATTAAAGTGTTCCTTACTTGCTTCAATACTCGAGCAAAGAAAAAAAACTTTTAGATGTGGGCATATGTTACTAGTCTTCTTTCCCCTCATCTTGTACATGTTTCTGGAGTAGAAACATAAAAGGTTGTAATTTGGTTTATAAATTTTTAATTTTAATCCATAAAAAAATTTTATAACACATGAAATACGTCGAGTACTTTTCAAGAGGAACTCGAGTGTCATTAGGCTCATCTATTGTATGTACATTTCTTGTGCTCTTTTTACAATCAATCACATTAAATTATGACCAAAAATAGTAACCAATAGATTGTACAAGCAATAATTTATAAATTATTGATTTCTTTTATCTACATAAATGTTAGGTTAGTGTCGAAAGATTATGAAGATGCCAAGATTGTCCTATGTTCAACCATAACTTGATAGACATGCTTGAAAGCAATATTTAGGTACTCCTTTGTGGGAGCCTCTTTGAATTTTGACTCATGCAAGTTTGGATGAGAATATGTATTTATATTCTTTTGTGATATTAAATAATAATTTTTAAGAATTTATAATTTGGATGCAAATTTTTTATATATACTTACAATTTTTGCACTAGATTTGAGTAACCATGGAGGCCAAGATGATGTTGCCCATGTTTATATATTCTAGATTTCGTCATTTTGGATGTATAAGGGAGCCTATATTGAAAATATTGAAAAAAATAAATAGATGTTGCAATGATGATAAAGCATTGTAATTACATTATAAAAACTCCCTCTTAACTTCTTTGTCCAAGTGGTGTATTCCCTTCTATTCAAAATTCCTTCTCATTTTTATCTACATAAACTAGCTATACGAAGGTGCTCATATAACTTCATACTTTCTATATGAAACTTCTACTCACCTCGCATATGTTTTAAATGTAATCCTTCCTTCGAGGTAACTCTAGTTTTTTTGAAGGTAACCTCATGGAATAGTCAACCTTCGAGTTCATAAGTTCATCCTTCAACTTGAAACTTTGTAATTTTCAGTTTGTACGAATGATGGGCCTGAATATTTCCTAGGTTAGCTCATATAAATACCTATGGAATACATCATATCCTGAAAAAACAAATATTATCATTACTTAAAAATAATGACACGCTATATGTTAATTTCAATTAGATTTTACTTAATATTTAAAACACTTCTTAAATACATATAATTTCTCTAATTTCATGCAGACATGGTCCTCATCTACCAAAAACTGGCATTGTTCTGATCATAGTAACAAGGGAAGATCATGGAAATCTCACTTCAAACTGTGTTACGAAATCATGTGTGCATCCACAACATCACATGTATATTCTAGCATATGTTGTTCAAGGGGTGGAATATGTTCAAGGGTTGCATATCTTGGTGTTTGTGGTTCAACGGGTGTATCGATATTAGTGACTAGTGCATCACTCACAAGCAGAGTAGTGACATTGCTACCAACACTAACCACCATAGTTGTAGCATGAGTATCACACTCTCTCAAAAACACTTATAAAATAAAGATATTTTTTTATAAAGGATGAGGTAATTAAAATCATAAATAATTAAAACCATAAATAAAGAAATAGGATAATTAAATGAGTTACTGACCTCATAGTGATAAATCTGGCCATCAAGGTTTTGATTTGGCATCTTATCTCATTTTTCTATGACTCAATCAGAATTGAAGAATTGAATTTATTTTTTGGCTTCATTTGAATCTTCTTTATTGTTTGGATTAGATTGGTGGAGAAAGAAATTACATCTTCACTAAACACTTCCTCAGGAGAATCTTAGACTTCTCTAAGGCCAATGCTTTCCCCTTGTCACCATGTTTATCAAATAAGTGTAATTTATAATTTTATTCCACCATCCTTAGTTATAAAGTTTCAAAGAATTGAATTTGATGAAACATTTTAGATCAATAAAAAATATCATTTTTTACATAAGAGGGGAAGTTTAGCTGGTTAAATACTTGCTCGTAAATATTATAATATTATGAAGGTTCACTAATATTACTTTGAAGTTGGCTAGGGAACTTTCTCCTTCGATATCCACAATGATGCCCTACAATATCCCCATAGGTAGGACATTTTGTTGGTTCACCATTTGCAATTGGATAGGAGACCATTGCAGTGTAGGCCTTTCCATGCGCTCCCATATCTGCTTTGGTAGAATGTTCGCGTCTCGTCCTAGATCCAGAATCACGTTATCCATCTCATATTCTCCAATGTGCATGGTCAATCTCATTTTCCTTCTCATTCACGTCGTGTGTTGTCTGAGCTTCTTGACTACACGTGTTTCTCCTCGCACAGTCTGAGCACATTTTTTTGTGAGTTTTTGTAGCCCCTCTATAGCCTTGTTATCACACAACAGTTTCATGCATGTTTCAAAGAACATTGTGAGCATCGATGTGTCCATTTTCGGCTCTGGTCTATCCTTAATTCCTAGAGTGGAGGCATCAGCGAGGCTCTTCTTGGCTTCCACGAAGGTTTGCTTAGCACACTCCATGAAGGTTTTGGCTTGAAATCTACAGAAATTATAGAACAACTATTGTGAATTCTATGTCTACTTCTATAATAAATGGTAATTCGTTGTAGCACGCTTTCCTCCTATCTGATAGACCACATACCATAATGAAGGCACCATGCTCGGTCCTTCTTGTGCCTCTAGTCTTAATGGAATTGGTCCTCCTCCTACGAGGTAGTTCTCGAACACAGGGAAGTGGTCCTTGTCATGTCCCTAACCCTTGCACTTTATGCACCATACCTCATTGTGCACTTTTGGGCGAGCCGTCCCGCCTTGCTTTGGACTCTGCATCTCAAGGCACAAGTTTTTCAACTGCGCATGAATCTATTCAACTCCCAGGTTGGGATCCTGTATCAGGCTCTTGTGCAATCTCATCCCAACCTCCAAGGCCTCGCCCTACGTTGTTAGCCTCTTTTGTGACAACACATTCCTTGGATGCGGCATTAACAATGCTACAAACCATTCACGATGTTGTCCATCTATCAACGTCATGTTAGCTTCGTGAATTGTGCAATTTAGTCAATGATCCAACTCCCAAGGTCACCTGGTAGCATTGTGATTTCTTTGAATCTAATGATCGACTACACCTATGACTTCAGCCTAGTACATTCTTTGTTTAGTGTAGTTTGAATATTTATGATCCCCACATTCGGATTGCCATTGTCATTCTTAATGTACTTGGTCAATGCGTGATCCTGCAGAGCGTTGACCAACGTCACTTTCTTTATATTGTCATCCATAACTCCCTACACTTCCCATACAACTTTTATCACGAGCCAAAACTTGTCTTAATCTTCATTCACTACTCCCTTGTACACTAGCAACTTTATGACACTCGCCATTATTAGGTTGTGTTATATTCTTTCATGTCTAGCCCACGTAGTTAACCTAGGGGTTAGGATCAGAGTCGATCCCCCCCTTCATTGCGCCAATTGCATAGCGGGGGTAGTCATAGGGGGTTTGAGGGGTGCAAGTAATCCCACTCTATGGGGTCTAGGGTAATGCCCGAGAAAATTTTGGTTCTGGACCCTATGTTAGGTTGGGCGGACCTACCTATGGTTTTGTGCATGATTTTCGCACATGGTTTTGGATGCGATGGTTTTTGGTCCATGGTTTTAGATGTGATGGCTTTCAGTCCATGGTTTTGGATGCGATATTTTTCGGTCCATGGTATTGGATGCTTCAACATGTATAAATATTCATTTTAACATTGAAAGGAACATAATGAAAAATCAAGCTGGTAGTCTCGGTTTTGGGATCCAGGGGAAAATATCTATGTATATGTGTTTTATGTGTTATGATCTCGCATTGTTTATTTTCTATGTTTTAGAATTCACATGCAGGTAATTTCCGTATGGGGTTAAGGCCTACATTTGGCATCAGAGCCATTTTGGCTTCAAGAGGATGCTTTTGTTGCTGAGGGGTTTCGCTCAGGCTTGTGGTAAACCTTGTTCAGTGGGAGCTCTATGGGATCGATTCTGGTGGCGAAAGAGGATGGCAAGTAGTGGAAAGATAGATATTGAGAAATTTAATGGTTAGAGTGTTGAGTTGTGGAAACTCATGATGGAGGATCTCTTGGTGGATAAGGATCAATGGATCATGGTAGATCCAGGTATTAAGCGAATAGGAGTGTCCAATGAACAATGGAAGAAGTTAGATAGGAAGGCAAATAGAAAAATATGATTGTGTGTCTCAGATTCAGTGTTGCTAAATGTATCATGGGAGGCTACAGCTAAGGCTTTGTGGGACAAGTTAGAGACTTTTTACCAATCTAATTATCTCGTGAATAAACTATTCCTATAGAAAAAGCTGTATAGTCTGAGGATTAAAGATGGAGACTTCGTGATAGAACATCTGAATGCATTTATTATTGTGGTAAGCCAGTTATTGTCTATGGATATCAAATTTTCAGATGAATATAATTGCACTAGTTTGTTGTGTTCTCTACAAGATTTATGGTATAGTTTGGTCATTGCAACAGGTAGCAATACAACTGCCTTGAAATTTGATGAAATAGTCTCATCCTTGCTCACCAAGAATATGAGATGGAAAATTATGGAGAGCCATAATTTTGATGCCTTGTTTGCACGAGGATGGTCCTGAAATAGAAACAAAAATAATCCATCAAGTGGGAGATCTAAATCTCCAAGAAAACCTGTAAAGGTGGTGTACTAGAAATCTGGAAAGGAAGGGCACTACAAAAGGGACTGTAAATATAAAGGTACTTATAAAGGAAAGGGATCTGATGATGCTCCTTTTGCAGAGGCCAAAACTACCTCAGATGAAAATGTGGATGTGTACTTGGCTTCTTCAAGAACACATGTAGATCACAGAGCATGGTTGATTGACTTAGCTGCATCCTTTCACTTCACTCCTCATAGAGAGTGGTTCTATAAGTATGAGAAATACGATGGTGGTGATGTCTTCTTAGGGGATGATAGGAAGGATCAAATCATTGGTCGTAGAAAATTAAAGTTGAAGTTGCAAGGTGGAAGGGATAGAATACTTCCAAGTGTTCTCCATATTCCTGCATTGGCCAGAAATATGATTTGTGTAACCAAGCTAGATGATGCAAGTGTAAAAACAATGTTTGAGAAGGATACCTTCAAGATGGTTTGGGGAGCACTGATATTTAAGTGGGGAGTTCATATTAGAACTCTATACAAGTTGCAAGGGATCACTATTGGTGATGGGTGCAATAGTTCTTTGGTTCCTAAAAGTGGAGCATAAAATCTAGTGGTCTCTGGAGAGAAGACCATGTTGTGGCATCAAAGACTTGGATATATTGGAGAGAAGGGCATTTGAATACTTCATAGTAAAGGTATGATAGAAGGTATGAGTAATAGCTCTCTAGATTTTGATTTCTATGAAAATTGTGTATATGGGAAGCAGAATCAGGTGAGTTTCCCCTCTCGTGGTAGGAGGGCGAAATAAATATTAGATCTTGTGCATAGAGATGTGTTTGTACATGTGAAGGTTCCATCAATGGGTACGTCTATGTACTATGTATCATGTATAGATGACTTCTCAAGGAATACATGGATATATTTGCTTAAGAAGAAATCTAAAGCCTTTGACAAGTTTAAATAATTTAATGCTACGGTGAAAAACCAGTCAGAGAAGAAGATAAAGGTGCTAAGGACATATAATGGTGGAGAGTTTTGTAGTAAGGAATTTGAAGAATTCTATAAGAAGTGTGGTATAGCATGGGAGAAGACTACTCCATATGCACCTCAGAAAAATGGAGTTGTAGAAAGAATGAACAAGATGTTGATGGAAAGGGCAAGAAGCATGCTCAGTGGTGTCAGGTTAGGATAGGAATTCTGGGGAGAGGTGGTGGAGACTGCATGTTACCTGGTCAACAGATCACCTTCGTCAGTGTTGGAGGATAGGAATCCACAAGAGTTATGGACTCGTAAGAAACCCTCTCTTTCACATCTGAGAGTATTTGGATGTGATGTATCTATGCATGTTCCAAAGGAGAAATGAACCAAGTCAAATAGTAAATATGAAAAGTGCATCTTTATTGGGCATAAGGATGGTTTAAAGGGTTATAAGCTTTGGAACCCAGTAACAAGGAAGGTTGTGTACAACTAATAAGTGGTGTTCAAAGAGGTGAAAGATGTTATTGAACATGAAGTCCAACCAAATTAACCTAAGAAGATAGAGTTTGAGCTAAAGGAGGAAGAACCAGACTCTACAACAGATGAGGAATCAGAAGATGAGGAGCCACAAACTCTGGGTGTGAGATGATTAGTTCGAGAAAGAAGGCAGCCAGAAAGGTATAGTCCATATCCTTTCTATTCAAATTTTTCTTTTTCTATTACTGATGATGATCCCAAAACTATGAAGGAAGCACTAGATTCAGGGGATAGAAAACTATGAAAAGAAGTCATAGTTGATGAAATGACATCTTTGCACAAAAATGTGGCTTGGTATCTGGTGGAGTTGTTGGCTGGAAGGAAACCCATTGGCAGCAAATGGGTGTTCAAGAAGAAGAAAAATGAAGAAGGAAAGGTGGAGAAATAAAAATCTTGGTTGGTAGAAAAAGGTTATTCTGAAGTGTTGGGAATTGATTTTGGTGATATTTTTCCTCCTATTGCCAAGACAACTTCTATTACATTACTTTTTTTGTTGGTGTTGCTTTTGGTTTTGAGGTGGAATAGATGGATGTGAAGACAACATTTCTTCACGGAGATCTAAAAGAGGACATCTACATGAAGCAACCTAAAGCCTTTGCGGTGAATGGTAAGAAAGAACTGGTATGCAAGTTAAAGAAGTCTTTGTACGGGTTAAGATAGTCACCAAGGATGTGGTATCCGAAATTTGATACATTTATATGTGGACTTGGACTCACCAAAAACAAAGCATATCATTGTGTGTATTTTAAATTTTTTAGTGACCGTGTTGTTTATCTGGTCTTGTATGTGGATGATATGTTGTTGGTAGGAAACGATAAAGAAATTATCCAGGATTTGAAGACCCAATTGTCCTCCAAACTCGACATGAAAGCTCTTGGTGATGCAAACTATATTTTTGGCATGGAAATTAAAAGATACCGAGGAAAGATGAGTCTTTGGTTAAACCAGAGGAAGCATGTCGAGACAATATTGCAGAGGTTTATTATGCAGGATAGTAAACCGGTAAACGTTCCTATTCCTGTAGGTGTAAAGTTATATTCTAGACAGTGTTCCAAGACACAAGAAGAGGAAGAAGATATGTCCCATGTTCCATATGCAAGTGCAGATGACAGCCTGATGTATGCAATGATCTGTACTAGACTAGACATTGCACATGCAGTGGGAGGATTGAGAAGGTTTATGTCAAAACTAGGGAAGGAGCATTGGACAACGGTGAAGCAGGTTTTCAAGTATTTGCGTGGCACTAGTGATTATGGTTTGTGCTACCAAGGAAGACTAGGTTTGGATAGAGTTTTGGGTATTCGTGGCTTTGTTGATGCAGACTAGTCTAGAGATTTGGATCATAGAAGATCTACATGTGGGTATGTGTTTAACCTACTTGGAGGTATAGTCAGTTGGATGAGAAAGAAACAATCTGTGGTGGCACTATCAACTACAAAGGTAGAATACATGGTATCCACTCATGCAAGCAAGGAAGCAGTTTGGTTGTAGTGATTGTGTTCAAGTATGGGGTTAGTACAGGGAGCTATAAGGATAGACTGTGATAGCCAAAGTGTAATTTTCTTGGCAAAGAACCCTGCTTACCATTCAAAGACAAAGCACATTGATGTTCAGTATCACTTTGGGAGGGATATGATAGAAGACAAAAATATGTCGCTGGTAGAGGTGAAAACTTTGAAGAATACTGCAGATGCATTGGTAAAATCTGTGAGCTCTCAGAAGTTCTCTTCGTGTAGGGAAAAAACAAGCGTTGTAGAGCTAGATAAGTGACTAAGCTCTCTTGTGGTCCCCTTTACACAAGAAAACAACAAGTGGGAGAATGTTGGGTTGTGACATATTCATTCATGACTAGCCCACATAGTTAACCAGGGGGTTAGGAGGGGGGTGGAGCCCTGCCTTCGTTGCATCGATTGCATAGAGGGGGCAGTCATAGGGGGTTACGGGGGTGCAGGTCATCCCAATCTATGGGGTCTAGGGTAGAGCCCAGAAAAGTTTGGTTTTGGACCCTATGTTATGTTGCGTAGACCTACCTATGGTTTTGTGCATGATTTTTGCACATGGTTTTGGACGCGATGGTTTTTGGTCCATGGTTTTGGACGCGATGGTTTTCGGTTCACGGTTTTGGATGCGATGGTTTTTGGTTTATGGTATTGGATGCTTCGACATGTATAAATATGTATTGTAAAATTGAAAGGAACATAATGAAAAATGAAGCTGGTAGTCCCGATTTTGGGATCTAGGGGAAAATATCTGTGTATATGTGTTTTATGTGTTATTCTCTTGCATTGTTTATTTTCTGTGTTTTAGAATTTTTATGTAGGTAATTTATGTATGAGGTTAAAACCTACATCCATATTGATTCGCGGTGGTGGTGGAGGTGGTATGGGCGAGGATGGGGGTGAAGATGTTGAAACTAGTGATGGTGTGGGTGGGGGTGGTATTTGCAGAATACTCTTCCTTATCAAATTAATTGCACTTCTTGATGAGTCCTTCAGGAGCCCTTCCTAGCCTCCTTTCAGAGGTGAAGTCAAGGGGCTAGCTTCTATTTTTGCACTTCCTTCGTTTCTATAGATTCTCCCACTCTCGGTCCTTTGATGAAGCATCACTCTACTTCTCTATGGATGATTGAAGTATTACCACGAACTCAGTGATTAATCCTCCTATAATTTGATCAAGCTAGTGCTAAACAGTTCTCATCGTCGTACCCTCCAATTCTTCTAATCTGTGCACCAATTCTGGAGTCCACACAATAGGTCTATCGAGCTTGCAACTTCCTTGGCTATCTGTTAGCTTCGTAGTCCACTAGTATAGCTGAGTAGGGAAGGATATCAAGAAAATTTTATGGATCTCTATGTATAAGTAGTAGTCTAACCACTCTTATTTTGGTATTCACAGATTCCTATTCTCCTGCGCCACGAACTTGTGAATCTTCCTGTCCAACCAATCTTCAATTCCTTTATTTGTTGGATTCTAGTGATAGGACATCATAAATATCTATGTAGATCTTGGTCTTGATAACATAACAATTTTTTGTCTTGTTGGGGCTTGACCCAGTTTTAGAGTTAATTAACCAAATAAATCCCTGTACTACTGGCCTTTTCAGCAATAGTCCACAGAGTGCAGACTGAGGTCTCACCCATAGTAGTATGGGGGGGTGTTGGAACTAGGTTTCTGCACCCTCCAGATGTCTAAGAGGTTTATTTGGTCCAAATGTTAATCCCTTCATGCATGCTACCTCGAGCACTTTCCTGTCCCTCGTGCCATGATATAATAGCCTTTGCACAACCCTAACAAGGTGCTATGAGGCTTCTTCCTGCTCAAGCAGCATTCTGCAATATGTCCCTAAGTTACACCTTAGATCTTACTTATCTTCCTACTCGAGTTAGTTATCTTCGTGTAAATGGATGCCTTATGTTATATTTATTTATACACATAAATATGATAAAAATTCTCTTTATTGATGTCTCCAATGGTTATTGACTTGACCTACCCTGCGTGCTCAGCTGTAGGGGAGAATGCAGGGGTCTGCACATTCAGCTGCAGACTACTAGGCCTTTGTGCACTTAGTTGTAGAGCCTTCTCCTACTCTACGACCCAAGACACACTTTTCACTTTGACTCATTCTCTTAAACTCATCATGCTTCTATTCTATTTATTATGTTCCCTCTCTTCTACAATTAGAGCCTTGCTCTATTTATGCAATCCCGTCATATGTGGACCATGGGTAGATCTTTCAAGCTAACATTATATTACGGAAGCAAGGGTAGACAACCCTGTGACTCTATTATGACTTCACGCTCCGTGCCCACAAATTGTGGAGTTTTTACAAAGGACTTGTTCAAAACTTGGGCTTTAAGCCCCAAAACATGCCTTGGGGGGATTCCATGACCAACAACTAGTAAAAGCTAGTATGCATCAAAACAATAGCAAGCACTCACTGAAATCAAGAGAAAAGCCTTCATACAAAGAAAAACACAAAAAGCACCAGAAATGCAACATAACACATGGAAGGTGGCCTTACCCCAAAACAGTTGAGCTGAATGTGCTGATCACTTCTAGATGCAACCTAGGATGTCAAATTTGTAAGGTCGATGTGAGAAATGATCTGTGTAGCATCTAGATCATGAGTTTTGGTAAAATCAAGGTTGCAATGTGCATGCCACAAATCTAGGGAAAGTGACGCTTGGTGGGAGGTTTCTGAAATAATCCTTGCATGTAACCTCTAACTGCTAAAAATATATCCCTGAAATAAGGGATTACTTTGCATGCTACCTTGGGTGAAGCATCGCATGCATGCAAGTTAGTTTTGCGTGGTCCTAGGGGAGCCGATCAACTCAACTCCACATTCAACAGTCTGCTCACCTGGGAGAAAAAAATGTGCATTTATGGGAGGGAGATGGGTTGGATGCCAAGGAGATTTGTGCAATGTTATGTTAGAGTGGCTGATTGCTGCCCATAATTGCACAATTCCTGGGTTGAGCTGCGTTGTTAGGAAGAATTGCGTAATTTTCTGGATGAAGCCTAGCTGGAAAAATTGCGCAATTTTGGAGCCCAGCAGGCTACCAGATAGAATTGCATAGATTTTAGAAGGAAGCTTGGTTTCCCTCTAGTAGTGCACAAATTTTTGTCTGAGTTTCTTAGTTTGCAGCTAGACGAAGTCTGAGAGAATACCCTGTGAGGGGAGTACAACAAGTTCTAACTGACATGGTGTCTTTCTACAAGAGAATCACCGAAGCTTGTGTACTAGACGAAGCAAGACATTGTGATGTATATACTTTGGTATATTATTATTGATGGTTATATAATATAAATCCCAGGGTTTGAGATAAATCTTATGGCTTTATAATCAAGCATTGCTAATCATGGTCCAACGTCATGTTGTGGCAAATATTATGTCAATATGAAAATCAATCATGTTAACCGATGTTCAACCATGTTTTCTTTATGGTTTATAAGATTTATCTTACGGTTTATATACCTTGGTTTAATATTATTCCCTTAGTTTTATAATGCATTGTGTTTATTAGTCTCTTAGGTTTATACCATCAATACCTTGAGTTTATAAACCCAAGGGTTCATATACCTAGGGTATAATATTATTCATACGGTTTATAATATTTATCCTAGGGTTTATTATAAATCCCTTAGGTTTATAATCATATTCAACCATTGTTATAGACATTTTTGGGCCCTACAACCCCAAGCATGAAATGTCCATAAACCAAGGGCTCATAAGTCCCTAAAAGTGTTGTTCTAACCCCTAAAGGAACAAGGTCAACAGATTACAGCTTCTCCCAGAAGTTATCCATGAGAAACTGCTCAAAATTGGTCAAAACAGGATCATTGCAGCTGCTCCACTAGCTAAGTGCGTTGCATCTAACCCAAATACAATGTGAGGGTGCATTGAATTTCAAAAGTCCCTTCTGTGGGGTGTGATGGACGAGAAGTGACAAATGGCAGTGGCATTCCGCGAGGTGGAGAGGCAATGGAAGCTTCCAGAATCTTCTCCCATGACACTTTCCTCACTGAATTCGACCAAGGATGAGTAAGAGGCCATCAGTCTCCAAGTGGAAGCTAGAACTATCATAGAGAAGACACTAGTCAAATCACAAGCTGACTCATCCCCCTTACAGATATCTATATATGGATCCCTCATCCCTGAGATCGAGAGGCTATAATTTTGCATATTGTACGGAATTGTTGTTGGTTTCCTGAGACAAACATCAGATTGTTGGGTGATCTAAGCCTTGTTTGAGGTGAAGAGGGGCTTCTTTGCTGGGAGGTTGATGCTGGGTCAGAACAACTGGTTGTAACTCCTCTTGGTTCTTTTCTTGTTTATCAATAAAAGCTATTTGAGTTTTCCTCCATGCTTTTGTGTCATTGATGCTTGTTACATTTGTATAGTCAATTTACATCTGACCCTAGATTGTTTATGATTATAGATCCATGTCTTTGTATATTGCTATGCTTCTGTGATCTTACAGGTACTTTGTGAAGCTCGACGTGCAAGGGAGCAGGTAGCTGAGGACTACCAAAGAAGAGAGGGATCAAATCAGGAGATTGGCGCAAGATGGAGGTTGGTCTTTCTATTCCTCTCTATCTATAATTCATAAAGGAAAAACAAAAGTAGCTTTTCTCTGTTTGTTTCTAAGGAAGCTATCACACCTTAGTGGGATAGAGAAGTTCTAAATAGACACTTTTCCCTGTAACAAAATGGCGACTCCGTTAGGGAAGTAATTAGTTTGTTTGTTTATCATTTTTTATGTTTGTTTCATAAACTTACAAGTAGCATTCGAACTGCATTTGCCATAACAAATGAAAAGTAGACAACTGCTACTTCAATCCGTTAAGTGGATATGTTTATGATTTAAACAATTTATTCACAAACTATCTGATTGCCCTTGTGATAGCTCTTAGATCCTCCTTAGACCTACCCGTTATTGTTGCATTACTGATTGCTTTTTGCTCGACAAAAACTCAAGAACTGAACTGCAAATTGTGACCCGAAATCCGAACAGAGTCTCATTTTTGGCCCAACACAGGTATTGTTTAGAGATTCTGAATTTTAGTGCACTTCCCGAGTGGGAAACCTGCACTGCATTTCAGATTCTCTGTGTTACAAGTGCACTGATCCTACTAGCTCTGTGCAGTTGTGGCTTCTGTGGTTCATTCTTTCCAGTTCTATTCTTGAATTTTGCTGCCTATGATCAGTATATGTTTGTTTGAAACCCCTTTTACTTACTGTTATTCTGCCTCCTTTGTACAAAATAACTATAGATGTTTTTGTGTGTTTGTTGAGTCATTTATAGTTCTCCTTTGCAAAAGTAGTGTAATCGTACTGTCACCCTTTGATTTGAAACTGTCGCAAGTGTCGATTTCAATCGTAGGAAAAAGTTTAATTGTTTTTGATGGTCGATTATCCTGTTACTATTGCTTTTGGTCTGAATTTGTAATTTTCTAGTGTCAATAACAAGTATTCATTTCAAAATCGTAAGGTGTTGTAATCGTCTCCATTTTTTTATTTTGAAAAGAAGCTTGTTGATATTTGTCGCTTGAAAAGAAATTCAGATTTGTGCATCAACTTTCTTTTTAGCATTCATATACTAAGAAAGTCGAAAACAAATACATGCATGTGCATTTGCATATAGACAGTCTGATTGGCTTGATTTAGGAAAGTGCGTTTAGAGTGTGCTCTTTGCTCTTTGTGAAAAGATTCTGTCTTTCTTTCCCTAGTAGCTAGGATTTTCATTGCACAAAGAAGATAAAAAGTTTGTTTATCATCTTAGTTTGCATTTTAGGAATTACATCTACATCTCGCGATGAACCTGAAAAGAAAAGTTAATAAACAAGATCAACTTAAAATAAATTCAATGAATCTAACAACGCTTTGGAACTTAACGCACAACATTTAGCAGTCTACGCTAGAGACGTATTCCGACGTCGTAAAGCCTGGTAACTATTGTTCTCACTGATGGTTGGGTGATTCCTCCATTTTGAGACGATAAGTGCCAGTACGGGTTTGTGCTCCCACGTACCATTGAGTATATTTTGGGAGACCCCAATAGGCTTAATCCTTTATCCATAGGAAGCCGTGTCTGTCGCCCTATCGATCGCAATGTACTGAACACAGCATTCGGGAAGATTGACTGCCGTACCATAAAAGGTATTCTGCAGTTTTGCAATTGGTTTGGTAATCCCTCTACCTAGATTTCTAGAGTAGTCCCTTTCGTTCATTTTCAAACTCCTTAACGGAAAAGGTCCATATGAGCACTTGTCACTTCAGGATCATTAAAAATCAAAGGAGACTAGAGTCATATTTTGTTTTTTCTCGACTCTTAAAAGTTGAAAAAAAAAGTTGTGTCAAAGCGTCTAAAATTTATTTTAAATGGAATAATCATCATCTTTCCCTCGTTGGTCTTCGAAATAAGTCTCCCTTCATCGCATGTTCTTGTCGAATCGCTAGGAAATATTTTGGATAGGCTAGATATGTTTGAACAACCATCGACATCTAGGACTGTGTCATCCGACACAGCAGTAGCAGAACCTCCTACTGCTACTCCAACAATGTTCATCGGTATACCATTTGTCCCGGCAAGTTATCAACAACAAGCCGGAGTCCAATCTGGGACTGTTTCGACGACATGGCCTATTCCTATTTCTTCATCCGGATTATCATCTGGTATTTCTTATGTTGAAACTCAACAAATTGATCCAATGTGTCTTCAAAGGCCAATTTACCCTTTAAGTACTCGATTGCCACCATATGGAGGGCAGTATGCCTTTTCATTGTTCCCTACCGGAGAACAACCATATGGGATTTTAGAACAAAGTTAAGGTCAAACTGGAATTACATCTAGCGGTTGGGTACCAATGCCGCCTCAACAACCACGGGTTGTATATTCAATGAAACCAGTCCACCCTGTGTCAAATATTCCCACTATACTTGCTGTGGTGACTGCGTCGCAAGTACAAGCGCTACCTGTTGTATGTCAACCACAAGTTTCTCAGGTTGCAATACAATAGCCTCTTGTCTCGACAACTCAATCACAACCTCAAGTTAGTGCCTCCTTATCTGGAGCGACTCAGGCTCAAACAAGTACTATGACTCCTCATCTTGGTCAATCATCCATTATTAGGCAACAACAAATGGTCCAACAACCATGGCTGGTTCAATCTCAAAAACCGCCATTCCAGCAATCATATCAAGGACCTGAGCAACAAGTCTTTGTAAGTAATGGGCAACCGCATTTCCAAAACGGTTATCAACAACCATATTATAATAGTTATACTGATCAACCTTGTCAAAGCTTCTAGCGTCAAATACATTATGCTGGTATGCAAAGACCCACTGCTCAGGCGATTCCATCTTATCCTGGGTATGCTTCGCTTAACCTGAATCAACAGTTTCCCTTTGTAGCAACACTAGAATTACCAGATCTAAACCAGTTGATGAATGATCCAGTTGCTTATGCCCCTTGGTGGCCAACGATTCCGCATAAACTTCCATCAGATATTCCTAAATTTAATGGAAATCCGGGTGAAGACCCCTCGAATCATGTGATGACATTTCATCTATGGTGTTCATCAAACACCCTAAACGATGATTCGATTAAGCTTTGGCTTTTCCAGAGGACATTAACTGGTCCAACAGCAAAATGGTATATCGAATTGCCTAGAGCTTCATTCGACAACTTCAGTACCCTAGCCACAACCATTTTAACCCATTTTCAATTACCGATAAGGTACGAAACGAGAATGGAACTCCTTACCAACTTCAAACAAACGATGACCACTCAAATATCTGATCATATACATGAGTGGCGACGTCGTCGTAGAATGGTAAAAACATATGTTCCCGATCAGCTATTAGATGAATGGTTTATCAAGTCATTATTACCTTCCATTATAGAAGATGTGGCAAAGGGAGGAGTCGTCACTGAAGAGCAAGTTATTGCTCGTGCGCAATATTTAGACTTGATTTATACTCAGTCTAGCAGGCTTTACTATAAAATCCCTGACGCTCCCAGACCAGAACTTTCCGTTCCACCTACTCCTAAATAAAACAATGACTCCCATGTTGGCGATGGCGTGATTAGCGCAATAGACACGAAATTGAGAAAGACTACATCTAAAAAGGCCCGTAAGATTTCTAGTCAAAACGCAATTGAGGAACTTCTTGCCTCGGAAGTAAATGCCATGTCGACCGACAAGGGCAAAAAACTGAAGCAACCAGGGGGCAAGAAGAAAAGGAAAGGGAGAAAAAAGAAGCAGGATGAGTCATCTCCTGAAAAACCTTCTACAAACCCTTCTGGGCAAAGGAAACCCCCTGCGAGGTGTCATATATGTGATGAGGATCATTGGACGAGAGATTGTCCACATAAAGCTGAAGTTAAGAAACTCTTTAAGAGTTCAAAAACCTCAGCAGTATTTACTAATCCGTTTCCAAACTGGGAACCAAACTGGTTGCTAATCAAAATGCTTCCTGATTCCAAGTGCTTATGTTGTCTATATCAAAGCATCAAAATGATGCTTTGACAAGGAATAAAGATTACGGGAATCCACAGTTGTCGAATAACAAGGCTAATGAACAACCTAGTAGTTCGACAACAACTTTGACCGAAGTTGTGCCACCCATCATTCCTGAACAAATGATAAATTTGCCAAATGGAGTAGTACACAAATCGACATTCTGTCCTCGTGCAAAAATAGCACAGTATTATAATATAATAGAGGACCTGGCCCAATCGTCGTCTGCTATGTCGACACTTGAGGTACCGCAAAATTTCCTCTCATAAGAGAAAGCTTTATTATCAGCAATAGGTGGGATTGACCCAATGGATTCAAATCTTGTGGCCTTTGATCATAAAGGATATGACCCTCAGTTTCCAGGTCAACTAGCTTTCCTTATTCAACTGAAAGCCCTCAACAAAACTGTTCATCGAACAATTATTGATGAGGGGGCATCCACATGTATTATGTCGATGAGTTTCTAGAAAAATTTAGGCTCACCACCGTTGTCGCGATTTTCAACAATGTTAAAAGCATTTGATGGATGATCATACACTCCATACGGTATTTTAAGTAACTTGCAAGTTGAACTGGGGGGTAAAACAATAGAAATTGATGTTGAAGTAATTGACGGAAACCTTGATTACAATATCCTACTGGGAAGGCCCTCGATATATGCCATGGCCACAGTTGTGTAGACCTACTTCAGGAAGATTGCATTTCCCTTCCAAGGAGGAATTACAATCGTCAACCAACAAACATTTCTCCCCAACAGTTCACAAGTTACGGGAAGCATTCCAATGATCCATGGAAGCAATCATTAGTTCCAAGATATCGGAGTAGGTCTCCTAAAAGACCCTGCCTTAATGGGTACTTTTTCCCTAACGCCTCCTGTTGTGGGGAAAAATTCCTATGTAGGACGATCCTATCCACCTAAGGTGTGACAGTGCCTTAGCAACAAACGAGTACAGCTATTCTGGTTTCTTCCTTTATGAAATGTGAAAGAAGGGAGATCAATAGACTTACCGGTGTCATCCGTTTGTCCCTCGATCCGGTCTCTCTTCTCTTTGGGAGTTCACAGCTACTTGCCTTCCTCCTTATCCAGCTTCAACTTCCTGCAAGATCACAAGAGAACAGCTACTTGCGACAAGAGAAGAACTCTACTCAAAGACAAATATTCACATTCATAACTAGTTTAGGATTAGAAATAAACTAAAAATGCTAATACATTCATACATCAAAAATACATCAGCATATAGGAGAAACCAAGATAGCTTTATTGATGAATAACAAGGTTCAGGAAGAGATACAACCCAGAGGGGTCCAATCCAGCATCTCCTTCCCAGCAAATGGAATTCCTATCTTCAGCCCCTTCAAAGCATTAAGCACCCAACGATTCCAGTCTCAAACCAACAATATTTCTTTGCAATAACAAAATTCCAGCCTCTAGATCTCATGGAGGAGAGATCCATATATAGATGTTTGGAGAGAGGATGAGTCAGCTTGAGATCTGACTAGTGTCCTCTCCCTCTGTCAGTTCTTGAGTCCACTTGGAGGTTCTTGCTTCCACGTGGATATTTGGAACCTCTTACTCATCACCAGTCGAATTCCCTGAGGCAAGTGTCATTTTGGAAGCTTCCTGGATTTTGACACCTTGAGAAATGAGCCTGCCACTTGTCCACTCTCGTTCAGCTCAGGTAGCCTTTGTTCCAGTTGACATTCAACGCAGGTAGCCAGTGTTGGCTTTGAAATTCAGCGCAAACAGCTAGTGTAGCCAGTGAAATGATCCTGAATTGACTTGTTTTTGAGCAGTTTCAGGTGGAGAACTTCTGTGAATTGCCGTGGTTTGTTAGCCTTGTTCCTCTTGCGGTAGGAACAACATGTTTAGGGACTTTGGATCCCTTGGATTATGGACATTTCATGATCAATGCTGGAAGGCACAAAAATGTCTATAACAGTTGCCCCCTAAAGTATGAGGCTGTTCATCTGGCCGAATGCTTTATCAGGGGGATCCGAAGTTCATCCAATGCTGGGAGGAGACTTGTAATAAGATACAATACGATACATTATTTTTCATACTTCTTTCATGATCTAGCTGAGGTAGGCATTCCCATGCTCAGGTTTATAAATACATTTTTCTGTACATAGAACAGACAATCGTCTGATGGTAGACTGATAATTTTGATGAAATTATCATCCTTTGAGTAGGTTGACTATCTGCTGCAATGATGTACATGTCAATGTCTTTATCTTTCCTGAATATATATCGCAGCCGGATGGATGAAACTAGATCCGGGGTCTTCAAACTCGTTCGATCTTCACTCTAAGTACAAGTCGATCCATGTGAGAAATGTTCTGAAATCGAACATGGAAAGACATCGCTTGATTACCGGTCAATGATGTAAACCGTTAACAAGCGCGAGAGGAATCACCGATAATGATAATGACCCTCAAGGTACTACTGTACAATTCACGTGGTGTGAATAAAGGACATGGCGTCGAACACCACGCAAAATCTTTCGATCGATGGTCATTGATGTATACCTATCGCCGGAAGTGAGAAGCTTGCCATTGTGGCATGCAAGCTTCAAAGTACTGAAGGGGTTGTTCCTAGATCAACTTCTTGGATAATGAGCTGATGTCGACAAGAAGCGATCCGTCAAAGGAGGGACTTAATGAATCCCACATCAGTGACATGGAACGAAGCTAATGATTTTAATGGAGGTGAAAACGATCTGTGACATGTGATTCAGGGTGGCTGTCATGAAAGGATGAAGGATAATGTATGGCAGCGGATGGGACACGGTTGACTTTCTGAACGACTTCTCTTGAACATATGACGACACTGATGCGATGGATTGGTAGCATTACCCCAAATATGGATGGTATGGCGAGATCATGGATGTAACCGGTGAATGAAACAACCCAACCCGATTGTGGTACGGAGGAAAAGTGTCATGTTCAAGAGCGACTTGCTACCATCAAAGTTTTCTTTAGTTTATCCCAATTTTTCCCCAGTCATTGCTGACTAGTACCTCTTTATTTTTGTCAAGCTTGAGGAGTATAACATATGATTGTTCTATAACCTGCCCTTCGGGCAAGCCCATCGCTATGTTTTAACGAGCCTAGGGATAGTGAAACTTGTTCTCGTCTAAAGACAAGTTTGTCGCTATTTAATGATTTTAACGAGTCTAACGACAAGGATAACTCGGTCCTTTTCATTTTTAGAGAGTTTGAAAAGGTACATAAAGTTAACTCCAAAAGTCCTTTTTTGTCATCTAGTCCCTTAAGTCCGAAAATGTATAAAACAATACAGAAGGGATGAGTTTTCGATAGTTTTAACGAGCCGAACAAAACAAGCGCTCAATCTTTTTGTGCAATAATCCCTCAGGTCCAAAAAGATTAAAATCTAGAGGAGGGATAGCTCTTCCAGTCGCTTTAATGAGCTGGAAGGCCAAAACTCGGCAATCTTTTCATATTTTACGAGTCAGTTGAAAAGAGCTTAAAGAAGACTCGTCTTTTTAGGAACGAGTGATAAACAGGGATAGCAGTTGATTCCAGGTACAGGTTGGAATTTTCCAATCACGGCAGTGTCACAAGGATGGCTAGGTGAAATCACTCTTCGCAGCTGTTCCTCAAAGTGGGTAAACAATCATATGGAGGTGAACGATCGGCCAAATGAAAAGGGGAGGTAATGGTGCAAACATGACCAAGGCTTTAATGGCTGATGATATTACATTCACAGTGGTTATTTACCGGGATAGTTCATTTTTTAACGAGCTTAAATGAGGGTGGAAACATTTGCTCGATCTTACGTTTATTTTTTAATGAGCATGAATTACGTGCTAAAACTGCTCGTATCTTGCGTTTATTTTTTAACGAGCATGAACTTTGTGCTAAAACTGCTCGATATTATATGGTCGAATCTTTGATTTTTACCACGACTAGCTTTGCCCTTTTCAAACATAGTACTGTATCCTCAATTGCTGCATCAAACTAGTTAGAAATGAATAATATTTGCATGAAAATGAGATTAGAACCCTAATATTTCGCTTTGAACTACTTTAAAAGCAATTAAAAAGTGTTTTTACCTCTCATTTTACCATTTCATTTGAACATGGTTTGTCGGAGCTTTGGAGGTGCCTCTTCCCCCTTGATTTTCACCAGCTGATTCTGGGAGGTTCTGTGGATGATTTTCGGCGCCGTCTGGAGCAGGTAGGAGCTAAACTCTAGCTCTTTCTTTTCATGGTATCCTTTTTCCATTCTGTGCCTGTTTTCCTGTTCCCATGAGCCCCTGGGGTTTTGCTAGGGCGCTCTTCCATCAGCGCAGGTAGTCCATTCGAAACCTGCGTTGAATGTCAAGCTTCCTGAAGGCAGTTTGACCTTCAACACAGGTAGGACACTAGCCAGTTGCATTGATCATAGAAAAGCAATTCTATTGCACAGTTTTTGATGAAATTTCGCCAGTTTTTCATCAAATCCAGGATCTTACTCTTTGTCTTGTTTGTTTTGCAGGGACTTTTGAGCAAAATGACCCTCACATGGCGAGAACGAGAACATGAAGAAGAGGACATGATTGCCCTCCATGACCCTGTCACAGTGAACGCGCTGCAGAACTGTGGCCTGCTGAAGTTCTTCCGCATCTCCAGTATGAGAGCACAGATCTCTTTACTGCAGAATATGCTTGATGCTTGGGATCCTATTAACCAAGTATTTCAGATCAGGAGCAAATCCATCCCTTTGACCGTGGTAGACATTTACTTCTTGACTGGTTTGTCAAGGCGGGGTGCCCACATTTCTTTGTTTGGTTCGGCCTGAGGGAATGACTCTGTGAGAGATTATGTTCGCCAGTATTGCAGGGAGGGATCCCAGCCGAGTAGAGACGGCAAGGTTGTTATCCGTGAGATGACTGACAGGTCTCTCAGGTCCATTCTGTATACTATTGGTAGGATGGCCGGTGGCGCATCTCTACATGTTTCCAACAGATCTTATGTGCAGCACGCCTTGGAGTGTCTCCAACCGAAAGTATTCAACTGGTGTGATGCAGTACTTCTTCAGATGAAAAGTCAGTTGAACAAGGTAAAGAACAGGAAGCTGAAGAACTTTGGATTTGGTTCTATTCTGACTGCCTTTGCCTTGGAGAAAATACCACTGATGCAGCCTCACTATATCGCACTCGACTTGCCTTCTCCTACCGAGCTACGCATGCAGAGATGGGTTGATCACATGTCTAGGCATGCTGGTCAATCTCAGATTTCTTTCACTGATACCTTCTTCAGGTAGTTCGAGCGCCAGGAGATGGTCTATTCCGAGTATCCATATGTTGGTATGGATTTCCGAGGTGATCTGGACTTGGTACTGCCGGATGGCAAACAGTGGGGCGCTATTGGTAAAAGCTTTGACCATATTACTGTTTACAGTTCTTATTTATAATGTCCTTGTGCGTTATTCTATCAAGACTTTAATCAAACTCGTGTGTGCATGCAGATGTTGGTCCTGTTCGTCCAGCAGTTCGCCCAAGAGCGCCAGTTGCTACCCTAGCAGGGGAGACTGCGGGGAGAGTTATTCTCCATGACCTTGACGTAGCCGAGACCCTTACAACTGTGCAGGAGCAGTTTGAGAGCCTTACTCTCGGCATTCCCGATGTGAGGATTGATGAGTTGCCTTTACAGTTGCAGCGGCATACTACTGGCGTGCCTAGACGATGGACTCGTCTCTTGCGCATGATTGCACAGGCCATGACGTGCTATCATGAGCATCACTAGGCTAGGGTGCACCCTATCATTTTTGAGTTTTTGGGTCATATGACCGATTTTTGTCCTGGTTATAGAACATTATGTATGAACGATAAACAGCTTATATATATATATATATTTTGATTTTCGAGTTTTATTCTGGTTGAGTTATATGATAGATATGTACAACATTGATGATGTGTCTCTTTTTACAAATGTCGCAAATGTCTATCTAACACATAGTTTTCTAATGAGTCGATTATTGTGTTTAACTTTCTGGAAATACGCTGGTATTGAATTGAATCAAATTGTCTTTCCAAAATCTTAACCCTTAGGAACATGCGATAAATAGCTAGATTGCGAACGGAATATATACCATTGAGTTGTAGTATTACGAGTTGTGAGTCTAGCCTGACAATTAGTCGGCGTATACCATGGGTGATGGCATTAGAGAGTAGTTCTATCAATGCGCTATACTCAGCGATGTTATTCGTTGATTGCCCAATACACACACCTTTGAAACTTACTAACTCGCCGCTTGGATCAAAAATGGCCCAGGCTGCCAAGGACAGGTTCCGCGAACTACGACTTGCTCCGTCGGCATATCCAACACATGTCTCCAGAAGGTTTGACATCTGCAATAAATGTAAAAAGGTGGATCACTCGACCAAAACAAATACTTCAGCGAAAACAAAATACAACAAAAGCATACAGGTTACTATTTAAGCATAGTAGCGCTTGAGGTACAACCCATTACGGGGTTGCGCCAGTGGAATTCCGTCATAATTCATTAACTCGTAGGCTCCTTTTGCTAACACTCGTTTAAAAATATAGGGACCCATCCATAAAGAATTAAATTTACCTGCTCCAAATTTATCGGATTCTTGGTCATAAAGCAAGACCAAGTCACCTTCTGAGAAGACACGAGGTTTGACATTTTTGTGGAACTGCGCCTTGACTCATTTCTTATGGGCTTCGTTAGCGAAAGCGGCATCATGACGGGTTTCATCCAATTAGATTAATTCCAAGAAACGAGCCTCTTCTTCCGAAGTTCCGGGGAGGAGATCAATTGCGAGTTTAAGTGATGAAATTTCACACTGGACTAGCAAGACTGCTTCCAGGCCATACACCAGTTGGAAAGGTGTGAACCCGATCGCGTTCTTTACCGATGTTCGGTAAGCCCACAAGGTTGAGTACAGGATTAGGTGCCACCTTCTTTTGTGAACCTCGATCATCCTTTGCAACATACGCTTCACGACCTTGTTGATTGCTTCAACTTGTCTGTTGGCTTGCAAATAATACGGGGTAGAGCTGTCGTGAGATAGCCCTAGCTTGGCAGCTAATTCAACCATCATGTGATTGCGAAAATGCGACCCATGATCTGTAACTATGGCCTGTGGTACGCCGAACCTGGCGACTACATGATTGAAAAAGAAAAGGGCAACTGTTTCACTAGTGTTATCTAATGTAGGTATCGCCTCGGCCCATTTGGTAAAATAGTCAACACCGACTATAATATACCCATGCCCCCCGGTCGAGGTGGGGTTACATTGCATGAAATCGATGCCCCATTTGGCGAAAGGCCCAACAACAACTATTGGATGTAAAGGTGCGGGTGCTCTTCTGGTTTTTCTATCAAAAATTTGACAAGCATGGCAACTTCTGACTGCGATTATGCAATCTTTGAACATGGTTGGACAGAAGTATCCTACTCGTAAGATTTTCTGTGTTGTAGCATATCCAGATTGATGCCCCCCACACACGCCTGAATGACATTCATTCAGGGCTTTTTCGGACTCTTCATGGGTGAGACACCTCCTCAGAAATGTATCGACACCACGACGGTAAAGTGTATCACCGACAATCATGTAGTCTTTTGCTTGGTATCGTATACGTTTTTGTTCTGAGTGAGAGGTGTCAGGCCTGAATTTTTGGGTTTGGAGATAAATTATTATATCCCCATACCATTCATTGCTTGCGGATATCAAAAACAAACTTTCGTCCACGATTGACTCTTCTGACGTTTCATCGTTGGACGACGATGGGAGATCGCACAATAATTCTGCGAAAACTAAAGCTTTCTTTGATTTGGATTTTACAAATTCCAGATCAAACTCTTGAGGGATCGCTATCCATTTTGAATATTTGCCCCCCAGCAACTGTCGCGACAATATATAAGTCATGGGGTTGCAATCCGATAGAATGGTAGTTTTCCGAAAGAGGACATAATGTCGAAATCTTTGTATTGCTTGAACAGTAGCGAGTGCTAGCTTTTCAACATAAGAATATTTGCTTTCTGTATCATTCAAGTTTTTACTTAAATAATATATAGGATGTTCAATTCCATCGACTTCTTGAACTAAAACCATCGCAATGGTCGTATCCGCTGCAGCCAGATGCAGGTTAAAATCTCTTTGATAGTTTGGGGCATACATTAATGATGCTTTTACTAGAGAATCTTTCAGAGCATCAAAGGAAGCTTGTGCCACCTGATCCCAGACGAAAGGTACATCCTTTTTCAAAAGACGAGTATAACCTTTAGCAATTTCTGCGTAATTTGGAATGAACCTCCTCAAAAAGTTTTCTTTCCCTTGGAGTTTCTGAATCTGAAGCAAATTTGAAGGTGGAGGCAAATTAATGATTGCCTGAACCTTGCAAGGGTTGAGTCGAATCCCATCCTTAGAGACTACAAAGCCAAGTAAACGACCAGAACCGACGCAAAACACACAGTTGTGTGGATTGAGTCTTCTCTTGTAGTGTCGGCAACGTAGAGATATCGCTCTTAAATGCTGCGGATGATCAGTCCACTTTCGCGAATGAGCCGGAAGGTCATCGAGATAAGGTTGAACGATGTTCTTGATGTCATGGAAGGCATAATTCATTTCCCTCTGAAGCTTCACCCCTGCGTTCTTTAAACCAAAGGGTTATTTTCGATAAGCGAATGTGCCCCACGGACAGATGAATGCAGTCTTTGACTGGTCCTGTGGGCGGATATTTATTTGATTATACCCGGAAAATCCATCCATAAATGAAAACATTCAACATCCGGCGCATTCGTCAATTATCTGGTCGATGAAGGGTGTAGGGTAGTTGTCCTTCGGACAAGCTTGGTTTACATCCCTATAATCAACACACACTCTAATTGTCCCTTGTTTCTTCATAACAGGGACAATATTCGATACCCAATCGGTTAGAGGAACCGGGTAGATGAAGCCAGCATGGAGAAGTTTTTCGACTTCTGCCTTAATGGCAGCGGCTTTCTTGGGGTGCACCTACCGAAGTCGTTGTCTTACTGGTTTGACATCAGGATACATTTTAATTTCATGTTCAACGATACTCGAGTCAATGCCTGGCATTTCATCATATGACCAAGCAAAGACATCTCTGAATTCACGAAAAAGAGCGTTATATATTTCCAGTTCTGAAGGAGAACATCCTTTGCCGACATAAATATTCTCTACAACATTTGTTTTAGTCGAGATATTTATGGCTAATGTCTCTTCAATATTGGATAAGTTTCGCTCGGAATCCACCGTATTTACAGTATTTGATAGGAATTCAAAAACTGAAGGGTGGTAAAGGTCATACTGAGTATCTTCTTCATATTCTGGAAGAAGGGAACGATGGTGGCAATTATTCCATGGTGCCCCCTCAATCAACATTGATTGTAGGATTCCTTCGTCAGTCCCATGTACTTTCGACCAAGGATCTAATGGTGTACCATATTCTCTAGACCTAGCTACCCAAACGCTTGATGAGCGTTGATTTGGGTTCACCTCCCATGCCCGAAATGTTGATTGCTACAATATTTCAATGGGGCTTGGGGGCAAAACCATTGCATGATCCATTTCGACATCGTCTTCTGAGATCTTCGTTGAAGATATCATGTTGCAGGCTCTTACGAATGCTACTTCTCCTATATAGAATGGAGGCGGAAGTGCGAAAGTTCCCATTAATGTGCGGTCTTTCAGTAGGCCTACTCCGATGTCTTGAAGCGAGTGGTTGCTTCCATGGATCATGGGAATGCTTCCTGTAACTTGTGAACTATTAGGGAGGAAGTCTTGTTGGTCGACGATCGTAATCCCTCCTTGAAAAGGGAATGCGATCTTCCTAAAATAAGTCGACACAACAGCTGTCATGGCATATATCCATGGTCTTCCCACTAGGATGTTGTAGTCCAGATTCCCATTGATGACTTCAACGTCTATTTCTATTGTTTTTGCTCCTAGTTCAACTTTCAAGTTATTAAGGATACCGCACGGGGTATATGTCCTTCCGTCGAATGCTTTCAATGTCGTCGAAGATCGCAACAAGTTGGAGATCCTAAAGTTTTCCAACAACTCATCGACATAATACATGTAGATGCCCCCTCATCAATAATCGTTCGGTGAACAGTTTTGCTGAGGGCTTTCACTTGAATAAGGAAAGCTAGTTGAGCTGGTAACTGAGGATCGTATCCTTTGTGGTCAAAGGATACAAGATTGGAATCCTTAGGATCAACCCCACCAATAGCCGATAACAAAGTCTACCTTTGGGATGGGAAACTTTGTAGTACTTCAAGAGTCGACATAGCAGATGGCGATCGGGCCAAATCTTCCACTATGTTATAATGCTGCACCGCTCTGGCGCGAGGATTAAACGTCGACTTGTGTACTACTCCCTTTGTCAGTTTTATTGTTAATTCAGGAATGATGGGCGGTACAACTTCTATCGAAGTTGTTGTCGAACTACTTGGTTGATCTCTACCTTTGTCATTCAACAGCTGCGGATTCCGGTAATCTTTGTTCCTTGTCGAAATCAAAGCATCATTCTACTATTTTGAAACCGACAACATGAGCAGTTGCGACGGGGAAGCATTTCCACTATCAACCAGATTTTGACCTGGATTGGGAAATGGATCAGTTAACACAGCTGAGGTTTGCGAACTTTTGAAGAATCTCTTAAACTCAGCTTTGTACGGACATTTTTTTGTCCAATGATCCTCATCACATATTTGACATGGATTTTTCCTATTTCCAGGAGGGTTTGAAGAAGTTTTTCCAGGAGATGACTCACCTTGTTTCTTCTTCTTCCCTTTGTTTGGCTTCTTCTTGCTCCCTGGTTTTTTGGTTTCTTTGCCCTTATCTGCTGATACGGCATTTACTTCCGAAGCAAGAATTTCATATTTTGCATTTTGATCCGAATTCTTACGGGCTTTCTTAGACGAAGCCTTTGTCGATTTCACGTTTGCCATGCCAATCACGCCATCGCCGACATGAGAGTCACTATTTGATTTAGGAGGAGGAGGAATTGAAAATTCCGGTCTAGGGCCGTCAAGTATTTTTTCGTAGAGCGTGCCAGACTGAGTATAAACTAAGTCTAGATATTGTGCACGAGCAATAACTTTCTCCTCTGTTACGACTCCCCCCTTTGCCACATCTTCTGTTATAGCAAGAAGTAACGACTTTATAAACTATTCAGCTAATAGCTGATCGGTAACGTATGTTTTCACCATCCTACGGCGACGACGCCACTCATGTGTATGATTGGATATATGAGTGGCAGTTGTCTGCTTGAAGTTGGTTAATATTTTTGTTCCCGTTTCATACCTTATCAGTAATTGAAAATGTGTTAAGAAAGTCGTGGCTAGGGAGCTAAAATTTTCGAACGAGGCTCTAGGTAATTCAATATACCATTTTTCCGCTTTACCCGTTAACGTCCTCTGGAAAAGGCGAAGCCTTATCAAATCATCATTTAGGGTGTTTGATGAACACCACAGATGAAAAGTCATCACGTGATTCGATGGGTCTTCACCTGGATTTCCATTGAATTTAGGAATGTCAGATGGAAGTTTGTGAGGAATCGCTGGCCACCAAGGGGCGTAAGCAATCGGATCGTTGGTTAACCGGTGCAAATCGGGTAACTCTAAAGTCGCCACGAATGGCAACTGTTGATTCAGGTTAGGTGAGGCGTACCAAGGGTAAGATGGAATTGCCTGAGCAGTGGGCCTTTGCATACCAGCATAATGTAATTGATGTTGGTATGATTGATACGGTTGGTGGACTTGACCACTGTAAAGCGATTGGTTCTGACCGTTTTGAATATACGGTTGTCCACTATTCGCAAAGATCTGCTGCTCAGAACCTTGGTAGACTTGCTGGAATTGTGGTTGTTGGTACTGCACCAGCCATGGTTGTGAAGCCATGTTCTGTTGTGTTATACTAACTGTTGGACCAAGGTGTGGGGTAATCGTACCCGTTTGGACCTGTGTCGCCCCACCAGTTGGCGATTGTGGTTGTGTCCCAGGGTCCAGGGGCTGTTGCATTACAACCTAAGAAATCTGAGGTTGACATACAACAGGCAACGTTTGAACTTGCGACACTGTCACAATAGCTGGTGTGGTCGGGATGTTTGACATAGGTACACACTGTTGCATAGAATATACAACTCTTGGTTGTTGAGGTAGCATAGGTACCCAACCGCTTGATGTAACATCAGTATAACCTGAATATTGTTTTGAACTCCCGTAAGGGTACCCTCCCGGAGGGGGTAATGAAAGGGCATACTGCCCCCCATACAGTAGCAATCCGGAACTCAAGGGGATTGTTTGTCCTTGGGGACTGAGTTGCCCAAATTGACCTCCAAATGGATCAATTTGGTGAGTCTCAACATAAGAGTTGCCGGATATTATTCCGGATGAACAAACTGGAACGGACCACACTGTCGAAATAGTCCCTTGGTGGACTCCTTCTAGCGGTTGTGAGCTAGTCGCGACAGCTGGTATGCCGACAAACATTGTCGGAGTGACGGCACGGGCTTCTGCTGTCGCTGTGTCGTCCGACACAGTCCTAGACGTTGACGGTTGTTCAGACATTTTGAGTCTATCCAATAGATTGCCTAGCGATTCTACAGGAACTTCCACTCGTGGTAGACTAACTTCTGATGAAGGAAATAGAGTGACCCCGACTCCAAAATTTGTTGGAATACTTGCTTGCGGATCCTCAACAATTTCCTCTATCGCAATCAAGCCAGGTGGAAGAGGAAGACCGTCAGGTCTGTAAAATATTTCTAGTGCCGAAGAAGGGGTTGAATCGACAGCGACAGTTGTTTGAGGAGCAAGACTCTCTGAACCGGTCATAGGTGGAACTAGTTCAGTAATGAAAGTATTTGCCCCCAAACTAGGATCAGTGTAACTGTCCCTCTGTGGCTGTTGAACTTCTTCTATAGAGGCAGGGTTTCCAGAAATGTTTGGAGTAACTGGAATCTCAGATGTTGTTGGAACACTTGTTCTAACTTTGATAGGAGATTTCGAACCGGTTAAATGAGTTCGCTTTGTCCGTACTGTTTTCGATTCAGGAGACAAAGACGATTAACTCGTAAGCCTCCGCGAACGACGGGGTTTCAATTGACTTTCTTCCACGATTGCGGATTACTCGATCAACCAAAATACAAAAGGGGAATGTGTGTTTCTGAATTAAATGAATTTTTTAGACGCTTTTAGACACAACTTGCTTTTTCAGTTTTAAAGAGTCGAGAAAAAGCTAATTATGACTCTAGCTTCCTTCGATGTTTTAACGATCCCAAAGTGACAAATGCTCGGATGGACTTTTTCTGCTATAGAGTCTGAAAAAGGCCAAAAGGAACTGCTCTGGAGTTCTAGGCAGAGGGTGTGCCAAACTTTTCGCAAAACCGCATAATACTTTTTAGGGTACGGGCGGTCGATCTTCCTGAATGTTGTGTTCAGTGCATTGCGATCAGTAGGGCGGCCAACACTGCTTCCTAAGGATAAAGGTTTTATGCCTATAGGGGTCTTCCAATATATACGCGACGGTACGTGGGAGCACAATCCGTACTGGCGCTATCGTCCCTCAGGAGGAATCACCCACAATCCATGAGATCGATAGTCACCAGGCTTAACGACGCCGGAACACGTCTCTAGCCTAGACCTCTATGTTGTGCGTTATGTTGCAAAGCATTGTTAAGTTCATTCAATTTATTTTAGGTTGATCTTTTTAAAATTTGCCTTTCAAGGTTCACCACGAGATGTATGATATAAATTCCTAAATGCAGTCTAAAGATGATAAGCAAGCTTTATATCTTTTCAACTTTGAAAATCCTAGCTACTAAGGGAAAAGAAAGACACCATCTTTTCTCAAAGAGCAATCAACACACTCTAACGCACTTTTCCTAAATCCAAAATGCAAACTATCAAATGCAAATGCACAATGCAGGTGTTTGTTTTCCGCTTTCTTAGTATTGATGCCTACAAAGAAAGCTTTTTGTACAACTTTGAATTTGATTTTAAATGATCAATACGAACAAGTTTACTTTTTCGAAATCAGAGAGGGTTGAAGAGATTACAACACTTAACGATTTTAGAAATAAAGACTTGTTTCGACACTTAAAAGAGACAAATTCAAACCAATAAGCAAAAGTAAATGTATAATCAATCTGCAAACAGCCAATGAACTCTCTTCTAAGATCACAATCAACAGATCTGAATCAAGGGCCACAGGATGACTATTTCACTCATGCAAGGGAAAACTGTAAATGACGCCACAAACACATAAAAACACTCACAGTCTTTTTGTACAAAAGGACGCAGAATCTAGGCAGAGAAAAGGAGTTTTCAGACTGGTACCTATGCTGGTTACAGGCTGCAAAAATCAGAGATCAAAACAAGGCAAGACAGAGCAGAGAACCCCAGCTGCACAAGAGCAAACTGGTTCAGCGCAACCTCAACACAGGGGTTTTGACATTCAGTGCTGGTAGCCTTCACAGGACCTGCGTTGAAATGCAGAATCCCTTCACTGGGTCTGCGCTGAAGGAGAAAATCTTGTTTCCCTCAGGTTCTGGGTCATAGATTTCTCTTTAATTCACTGTTTTAGGCCAAATAAAAGCAACAAGAAAGGTGTAATCAAAGGGATGCTTTGAAGGCTGCTAAGAACTATCACAAGGATCATCAAATCATTTGTGAATCCATTGTTTAGATCATATACCAGTCGAGTAATTGGATCAAAGCAGCAACTTTCTACTTTGCATCGGGGAAAGATGCGGTTCGACTATTGCTGTCAAGTCATTGATGCAAACAATGATAGAAACACAAATAAAATGACTAAACAAATCTCCCCATCGGAATCACCAATTTGTTGTGGGGAAAAATGCCTATGCAGGACGATCCTATCCACCTAAGGTGTGACAGTGTCTTAGTAACAAACGAGTACAGCTATTCTGGTTTCTTCCTTTATGAAATGTGAAAGAAGGGAGATCAATAGACTTACCGGTGTCTTTCGTTTGTCCCTCGATCCGGTCTCTCTTCTCTTTGGGAGTTCACAGCTACTTGCCTTCCTGCTTATCCAGCTTCAGCTTCCTGCAATATCACAAGAGAACAGCTACTTGCGACAAGAGAAGAACTCTACTCAAAGACAGATGTTCACATTCATAACTAGTTTAGGATTAGAAATAAACTAAACATGCTAATGCAGTCATACATCAAAAATACATCAGCATATAGGAGAAACCAGGATAGCTTTATTGATGAATAATAAGGTTCAGGAAGAGATACAACCCAGAGGGCTCCAATCCAGCATCTCCTTCCCAGCAAATGGAATTCCTATCTTCAGCCCCTTAAAAGCATTAAGCACCCAACGATTCCAGTCTCAAACCAACAACAATTCTTTGCAATAACAAAATTCCAGCCTCTAGATCTCATGGAGGAGAGATCCATATATAGATGTTTGGAGAGAGGATGAGTCAGCTTGAGATCTAGCTAGTGTCCTCTCCCTCTGTCAGTTCTTGAGTCCACTTGGAGGTTCTTGCTTCCACTTGGAGATTTGGAACCTCTTACTCATCACCAGTCGAATTCCCTGAGGCAAGTGTCATTTTGGAAGCTTCCTGGGTTTTGACACCTTGAGAAATGAGCCTGCCACTTGTCCACTCTCGTTCAGCGCAGGTAGCCTTTGTTCCAGTTGACATTCAACGCAGGTAGCCAGTGTTGGCTTTGACATTCAACACAAACAGCTAGTGTAGCCACTGAAATGATCTTGAATTGACTTGTTTTTTAGCAGTTTCAGGTGGAGAACTTCTGTGAATTGCTGTGGTTTGTTAGCCTTGTTCCTCTAGGGGTAGGAACAACATGTTTAGGGACTTTGGATCCCTTGGATTATGGACATTTCATGCTCAATGCTGCAAGGCACAAAAATGTCTATAACACCTCCGAGTAATATGGCGGGAGCAACCACAGTGGAATATGAAATCTTCTATATCTAAACATTTTGTCAGCATGGATCATCACGATTTTAGAAATATTGTAGCAATCAATTTTCTTAGCCTAGGGGGCAAACCCAAATCAATGCTCATCGAGTGTTTGGATAGATAGGTCTAAGGAATATGGCACCTCTTCAAATCCTTCGTCGCATACACATTCAACAGACGAAGGAATCATTCATTCAATGATAGGAGAGGCACCATGGGAATATTACCACCATCGCTCCCGTCTTCCAAATTACCACGAAGATTATTCCAGCAACCTTAATCATCCTTTAGTTTTTTATTCTCTGTCAAATACTGCAAATATTGTGGATTGCGACGATAGTTCTTATCTCGTGTTGACCTCGTTAAAAAATTAAACAAGGAGTCTTGAGGATGGTTCTTTTACTGTTTGAACCTCATTAAAAAATGAAACAAATCCCCTTTCCAAATCTAAAAGGTAAACCTTCATTCCAACCACCGAGTTGAATGGAATGAAGTTTGGGGGGCATGCACCTCGATTTGCATTATTATGTTGGGGGCATGAAAACTTATCATGAGCAGTGTTACCACAGGGTTCAAGCTTGTTAAAAAATAAACCCGCTTCGAGCAGTGTTACCGCAAGCTTCAAGCTCGTTAAAAAATAAACATAAGCCATGAGCAAATGTTTCCTCCTGCGTTTAAGCTTGTTAAAAAATGAACTATTCCCCTGATAAATAACCATCGTGAATGTAGTACTTCAACCATTAAAGCCTTGGTCGTGTTTGCACCGTCACCTCCAATTTTTCATTGGCCGATCATTCACCCCCATTTGATTGTTTACCCATTTTGAGGAATAGCTGCGAAGAGTGATCTCACTAGCCATCCTTGTGACACTGCGGTGATTAGAAAATTCCAAACCTTACCTTGAATCAACTCCTACCGATTTTATCACTCGTTCCTCAAAAGATGAATCTCCTTTAAGCTCTTTTCAACTCACTCGTAAAATATGAAAAGATTGCAGAGCCATTGGCCTCTCCAGCTCGTTAAAGGTACACGAAGTGCTATCCCTCCTCTAGATTTTAATCTTTTTGGATCTGAGGGATTATTACACAAAAAGATCGAGAGCTTGTTTTGTTCAGCTCGTTAAAAGTATCGAAAATTCATCCCTTTTGGACTTAAGGGATTAGATGACGAAAAAGGAATTTTGGAGTTACCTTTACGTTCCTTTTCAGACTCTCTAAAATTGTAAAGGATTGAGTTATCTTCGTCGTTAAACTCGTTAAAAGTGTAATAGCGACAAACTTGTCTATAGACGAGAACGACTTTCACTATCGCTAGGCTCATTAAAACATAGTGATGGGTTTGCCCGAAGGGCAAATTGTAGAACAAGCATATGTTATCCTCCTCAAGCTTGACAAAAATAAAGAGGTACTGGTCAGCAATGACTGGGGAAAATTGGGAAGAAAACTTAAAGAAACTTTGTTGGTAGCAAGTCGCTCTTGAACATGACACTTCCACTCTATGTCTGAGTCGGGTTGGTTGTTTCATTCACCGGTCACATCACCATGGTCATGCCATACCATCCACATTTGGGGTTAATGCTAACAATCCATCACATCAGTGTCGCTGATATGTTCAAGAGAAGTCATTCAGAGAATTCACCTATGTCTCACCCACTACCATACATTATACTCCATTCTTTCATGACCGCCACCTTGAATCTTATATCACCAGATCGTTTTCACCGCCATTAAAATCATTTGCTACGTTCCGTGTCATTGATGTGGGATTCATTAAGGCCCTCATGTGACGGATCACTTCTTGTCAACATCAGCTCATTATACAAGAATTTGATCTAGGAACACCCCATTCAGTACTTGGAAGCTTGCATGCCTCAATGGCAAGTTTCTCAGTTCCGGCGACAGGTTTACATCAATGGCCTTCGACCGAAATATTTTGCGTGGTGTTTGATGCCAAGTCCTTTATTCACACCACGTGAATTGTACTGCAGTACCTTGAGGGTCATTATCATTATCGGTGATTCCTCTCGCGCTTGTTAACAGTTTACATCATTGACTGGTAATCAAGCGACGTCTTTCCATGTTCGACTTCAGAACATTTCTCACATGGATCGACTTGTACTTCGAGTGAAGATCGTACGATATTGAAGGCCCCAGACCTAGTTTCATCCATCTGGGTTGCGATATATATTCAGGGAAATAAAGACATTAAATGTACATCATTGCTACACAGATAATCATCCACTCAAAAGGATGATGGCTCTATTAGAATCATCAGTCTACACTCAGACGATTGTTTGTCCTATGTACATGAAAATGAATTTATAAAGCTGAGCATGGGAATGCCCGCCTCAGCTAGATCATGAAAATAGTATGAAGATAATGTATTGTATTGTATCTTATTACAGGTCTCCTCCCATCATTGAAAGAAGTTCGGATCCTCATAATAAAGCATTTCACCCAACACTAAAAGATTAACGGCCTCATACTTTATTGGGCAACTGTTATAGACATTTTTGGGCCCTACAACCCCAAGCAGGAAATGTCCATAAATCAAGGGCTCCTAAGTCCCTAAAATTGTTTTTCTAATCCCTAAAGGAACAAGGTCAACAGATTACAGCTTCTCCGAGAAGTTCTCCATGAAAAACTGCTCAAAATTGGTCAAAACACGATCATTGTAGCTGCTCCACTAGCTAAGTGCATTGCATCTCACCCAAATACACTGTGAGGGTGCATTTCATTTCAAAAGTCCCTTCTGTGGGGTGTAATGGGCGAGAAGTGACAAATGGCAGTGTCATTCCACGAGGTGGAGAGGCAATGGAAGCTTCCAGAATCTTCTCCTATGACACTTGCCTGACTGAATTTGACCAAGGATGAGTAAGAGGCCATCAGTCTCCAAGTGGAAGCTAGAACTATTAGAGAGAAGACACTAATCAAACCACAAGCTGACTCATCCCCCTGACAGATATCTATATATGGATCCCTCATCCCAGAGATCCAAAGGCTGGAATTTTGCATATTGTAAGGAATTGTTGTTGGTTTCCTGAGACAAACATGAGATTGTTGGGTGATCTAAGCTTTGTTTGAGGTGAAGAGGGTCTTCTTTGCTGGGAGGTTGATGGTGGGTCAGAACAACTGGTTGTAACTCCTCTTGGCTCTTTTCTTGTTTATCAATAAAAGCGATTTGAGTTTTCCTCCATGCTTTTGTGTCATTGATGCTTGTTACATTTGTATGGTCAATTTACATCTGACCCTAGATTGTTTATTATTATAGATCCATGTCTTTGTATAGTGCTATGCTTCTGTGATCTTACCGATACTTTGTGAAGTTGGGCGTGCAAGGGAGCAGGTAGCTGAGAACTATCAAGGAAGAGAGGGATCAAATCAGGAGATTGGCGTAAGACAGAGGTTGGTCTTTCTATTCCTCTCTATCTATAATTCATAAAGGAAAAACAAAAGTAGCTTTTCTCTATTTTTTCTAAGGCAGCTGTCACACCTTAGTGGGATAGAGCAGTTCTAAATAGACACTTTTCCCTGTAACAACCATGGCCAACCATGGTCCAACATCACATTATGATAAATATTGTCTCAATATGAAAATTAACCATGTTTAACCCTCATCAACCATGGTAAAAAATCACATTGTGAAAAATATTGTCTCAATATGGAAATTAACCATGCTAAAACATATTCAAGCATGGTCAACTATGGTCAAATGTTACATTGTGACAAATATTGTCTCAATATGAAAATCAATCATGGTGAAACGTGGTCAATAAGAAATTCAGCCATGGTCCAACGTCACTTTGTGACAAAGATTATCTAAATACGAAAATAAAATATCGTCAACGAATTAATCATGGTCAACCATAGTTCATCATTATCAACTATGGTCAACCATGGACCAATGTTGCATTCTGATAAATATTATCTCAATATGAAAATAAACAATTGTGAACTATGGTGAGTCATGGTTTATGATTGTTAATAATTACGGTCACATTGTGACAAATATTGTGTCATGGTCCAACGTCACATTGTGACAACCATGGTCATCCATGGTCCAACATCACATTATGACAAATATTCTCTTGATATGAAATTCAATCATGGCCAAACATGTTTTTTTTAGAGTTTATAATATTTATCTTAGGGTTTATTTACCTTGGTTTTAAATTATTAATCCTTTGAGTTTTTGGATTATTATTATTATTATCATCATTTGCTTATTAGTACCTTGGGTTTATAATATCAATCACTTAGGTTTATTAATCTAAGGGTTCATATTTCTATGGTACAATATTATTATAATATTAGTCCTAGTGTTTAATATAAATCTATTTGCTTTATAATCCATTGGGTTTATAATTTAAACTCCTTGAGAATATAATATTAATGATAGGGTTTAGATTCCGAGGGTTTACCACGAAGCATAAGTTTCACTATATTAATTCATTTAGTTTTTAGTATTAACCCGTTTCTCTTATTAATCCCTTAGGTATATAATATTAATCATAAGATCCATGTTATTAACCTTAGGGTTTAATGTTTTTTTTAGGGTTTATAATATTTATCTTAATGGTTATATACTTTGGGTTGAATATTATACCCCGGAGTTTATAATACCAAGGGTTTCATGATATAACATTGGAATGGTTCGAAAATGTATTCAGCATCACATTGTGACAAGCATTGTTTCAATATGAAAATGAGTCAAATAATCATTGTCACAATGTTACATTACATTGTAATTTATTCAACTTTGCCTTGTTACATTACAAAACAAAACAAAGAGTGTTAGAGGTAGTTTTTTTATTAAGTTTTCATTTTCTGAATGAAATATCTAAAAATAAATAAACAATAACATAATATTGTTTGAGTATAAAGTATAAACGAAAAAGGAGATAAGTTACAAATAAAGAAGATTACCAGAGATGAAAAATAAAATACAAGAAAATATATGACTAAGTCAAAAACGAGAGGGTGATAATCTAAAATATAATAAAATGAAGAGATTAAAGAGTTCGAATAAAAGTTAAATAATATTTTTTTCCTAAATAGATTACACATCAACTCCATTAGGGAAATATCAGTAAGGTTATTAAGCTATATCATGAGTTTAACCAAAGATTCTTTAGCACCATAATTTTTCTTGAAACAAGAGAAGGAAATGATGCTATATTTAGATAAATAAGAACTACAAAATAATGTACAGTTTGAATCAATATGTCTTACAAAGGAAAAATGGGTGAAATAATTAGTCATAAAAATAGGCAATTTCATGTTAAGGTAAGACTTTTTAACTATAAATATGCAATTCTTGAGAAAAATAAAATCCTAAAACCATCATGAATATTTATAAATGAAAATGTCAATCCTAAATATCTAGTTCAATTAAAAAATAAAGCTCCAAAGGTAAAGGAAATCAATATAAAAGGAAAATGGACAATAATTGGAGACAAAACAAATATTACTGTGAATAGAGATTAAAGAGATAATAATAAATAGGAATCTAGTACAATATAAGTGAGCTATCAAAAGAATCTTAAATATCAATGGAGAAAAGTTTTCATGTTAATTTGGCTTCCTAAAGAAATTGATATTATATTACTTCATGATACTTTGGGGCATGAATACTACAATATCCCTAACATATATGAATTGTCTTTTAGGAAACATGTAAAAAGAGATACTATCATAGATATATTGTAGGTATGTCATTCAATGAGTACATGTGGATGGAAGTATTTTTCGTAATTAGAAGAGGATTTATATAGAAATATGTTGTTTTGTACTTATTATTTCTACCTTCCATAAGAAAAATAATTTAGATAAAATATATCATAAAATCCCTTAAAATACAATATTCAAGGATGAGTAATGAAGCTAATGTCATCTCCATGGCATAGTTGAGTTAGGAGTAATATCACAAAGAAAAATAATCAAAATGAATGTGGAAATAAAATATAGAATGAAACAATACAAAGGAGACAATAATATAATTGGTTCACCAAAAAATTAATGCACCCAATCCAGACTACATACACAACTAAATATATAATGCTTCCTTTTGTTTTGTCCAAAAATGAAGTGATTAAAATTTGTAACATATTTTTTCCAACAACTACCTCTCTCAAAGTCTCATCTCTCTCAATTGCAATGTTATATCAATAATAAACAATGCAAATACAATCCATATTTAAAGAGTGTTTCCTTCTACTCAAGAAAAACAAACCTTAACATAACATAAGATCTACCATATTAATGTAATTACATTATTTTACAAGTAAACAAACCCTCTTCAAAAACCACTTGAACTAATACAAGGTGGAGTAAAAATTGTTGTCACACCGCCCTGTAATCTGTAATAATAATAATAAAGACATCTACATTATTATTATTAATATTATTCAATGCATATTTACATATTTTATTATTTGTCAATCATACTTTCATAAAGTATACATTTACATGTCTTTCTTTTATGCAGATAACACGCCACCCCCGCGAATCTTGTTCCTACCTCCAAAGATCCATAATAATAAAGTTACTGTAGCATTAGCATTGAACTACCCGAAACGGTACTATTTACGATAATACCTTAGCATAGTATTCATAACGTTGCGGTAATTTTTCCCAACTATCTTTACTTCTCACTTTTATGTAAGAAAAATAATTTCAATTAAAAGATTAAAATGTAGTAGTCTTAAAAAGTGATGTTGAGAAAGGTGAATAATCAATTTCATGAGAAAAAATGATCATGCACATCTTTAAAGGTTCAGTGTAAAATGAAACAATTAAGGTTCTTAGTGTAAAATGAAACAATTAGAATGAAGAGATAAATTTTATTAAAATTAATTTGTTGAAAATATAATTAAGAAATTCTTAATGAGAGATATAAGAGATAAGTGAAGCCAAAACATTAATATAAAGTACAATTTGTTTAACCATATTTAACTATTTTTGAGGTTGAGCAATTCATACATCCTATGATGATACAAACTATGGGTATCAACGAAATAAATGCATGATTGTTTTTTCTTATTCTAATTTACTACAAATTAAGTTTTACATAGACTTACATGATGGATATAGAAGTTAAATTATGTATATCAAATGTCATTTGGTATAAAAACTAAGTAAACTAAGTTAATGTTTATTAATAGAAATTGACTAAAATAAAAATTTAGATAGAAAAAATAATAAAAAGGTAAAGAAAAACATAATACATGAAAAGACATAGACATTGTTTTAAATTATGTAATTACAAATGATACATGAATATTGGCAATTTGGCATAAACAACCATATATTCCACCAATGATATTAAAATAGTATATGAACGTAATCCCCTCACGATAAAAGTGCCAACACACTAGTAATTCATCAATAAATAAGGATTTCAGATCACTAAAAGAGAGTGATATCAAAGTTTGTGAATGTTTAGGGATTCATAGGCTACCAATTCTGTTTTAATCATGGTAATGATAGATTCATAGGGTAACAATTGTCTTCTAACTATGATACGGAGGGATTGGGATTTATAGGCTATCAATTATCTTTTCATCATGATAAGGAGTTTACAATCATAACCGCAACCGGCTCGAATATGACAATAGCCTAACCGTTAATAGTCAAACAACAAGACAAAACATAATTATACATAATTGTAAACGTGTGCAATTATTGCAACTGACTAGGCTGATTTCCATTCTCGCGATCCAGAAAATCCCATATCATGCGAACCAAGATAATGTTTTCTGGCAACTCTGTTGGAAGGTAGTTTTCGCTATGACCTTCACTACCATTACATTTGAATCTCACGCGACGAATGTTATTTTCTAATTTTCATCCTCTATCTGACTTATAACAATGTTTTCTGAAAAATGGTCAAATTCCCACTCGTACTCGGCGTAGATAGTCTTCAAACTGCAACGAATATGCAGCGCTGACTAACCTAACAGTCGCACTCGAAACCAAAGGCTGTTCAACGTGGTCGTCTTCCGTACTATTTTTCAAATGCCGCTCTTTGTGTCATCTTCATTTCCATTTGTTTCTGTTGCTGTCACGATTGCGGAACGCTGCAAAGAAAAAATCTCAACACCTTCCTGGAGCTCGGCTTCAACATCTTTCAAAATGCTGAGAAGCATATTTCTCCCGTTATCACCATACACGTTACGATCGTTGTTGTCATTTAATTGCTCCATTTCTATGTGTCCTTCAGAATTTGCCAAAACCCTAATTTGATAGAATTTAACGGAAAGTTGAATTCAAAATCCTAATCTGACATAATTTAATGGAAACTGGAATTTTCAGCGGACCACAGAATAGAAACATCTAACATGTAAATTTTGTCATAGTAACCATATACACATATGTATGTTCGGTCGATCAAGGAGTAATTCTCATGACCATAGATGCATATATATTTTTTCAGAAGAAACCATAAATACATATATATGTTGGCCCGCCCAACGAGTAATTCTCATGTGTTTGTGAAAGCCGACAATATTTCATGCCCTGCCATTACTAATGGGGCGGATTCTTAGATTTGAAAAGCCAGCCCTACTCCATGATTGAAATCCGCACAGCTTTGATCTCCTTAGAAACCCTAATCAGCCAAAGCATTACTCTTAATCACAATGTTGAATTGCTTCTAAGCAGTGCAAGGGCGTTTCATTTGAAGCATTTTAGCAGAGAAAAGCTTTTGTGTACATGATACTGTGAGACCTACTAAATTTAATTAGTGTATGGTATTGAATTTATATTTTTTTTAAATGGAAATAGGAAATTTCACTTCAATTCGTTCCCCGTAGATATTTACTCCATGCTTTGGAACACTGAAACAAATATATTGGTTTTGACACTGAAATCTACATTTGAAATATGCATGTCATTTTCCCGTAATCATGTAATATTATATTTTTTTCCCAGATATATATATATATAAAATAGGAAAATTATATTTATATTTTAAAATGTTGTTTAATCATTTATAATTGATGTAGATAAATGTTGTTTTAATTTTATTTAACTCTTTCATTGTTATGGTTTGTAGATTTCTATGGTAGGGTGTTTTTGAGATTCTGACTTTGGATTGGGATAGAGCATATGATTACATTTTTTTTCAGGATCAATAGAGTATAAGTTAATGGGTTATGGTTATTATAATTAATATCATGTAGCTTAATTGATTAGAGAGAAGGTTGTTTTGTAATTAATTACCTTTATGATAATGGATATTATTGATCCACTTACACTTACAAATAATTATTAGCAATAATATTTATAAATGAGAGCAAACAAATTTTTCGACCATATTTTTTTAAATAGTAATCAAAATAGGTATAATATAATTAATGTATCATCAATATAAAACATAATAATTTATACTTCAACTAAATTATATATTACTAAATTATACATGCCACTCTATACTTAAGTTGCACAAAAAATCTATGAAAAGTTATTCGTAGAGGTAGATATATTAAGTGGATTTAGACACATGTATTATCAAAGTATAAGAAGATACATCATAAATGATAAGGTGATCCAAAAGAAAAGTGAAATATCTTTTTATGGAAAAAATCAAACAATATTAAGTGTTTTTTTGGTGAAATTTACTAAGTATATATATGAATAAATAAATCTATCACTATGAGAATCCCTAATTTTGTGTACTTTCTCCGATCCGGCTTGTGTTGGATCGTATGAGGTATGCCCATTCCCAACATTTGACATGAAAATCCTCACGCAATCTTATGCCACCCTTCACATGCACGAAGCACGTGGACAGGTGGTGATGCACACTTAAATATTTAATGTCAACCCTGAAGATGAGAGAGATATTAACAAGGTGGTGGCTTTGATTTTTTCCCTCACCATATTTTGTAACTTTCTTTACTATTTGCTTCATTTGATTTGGAGCTCGTTTGAGCTCCTTATCGACCTCACGAGGTATTTCCTTAAGAATCTTCACCAAGCGTTGATTGAGTTTCTTTTGGTTCAAGGTTAGTTTTCCGATTATGTTTTCAGTCTCAATTCTTCCATCCATACATCTATGGCTTATCATATATGTTTTCTAGTTTCTGGGGCAAATGGTAATGTGCTAAATTGGAGGGTGTGGAAGGAGATATCTCTGGAATTCTTCATGGTAGTGTCATAACTCTATAAAGAGTCTAATGTTTACTATGTTACTAAGTCAATGGTATATGAAATTTTGTTGTCACACATGGGTTTGTATGGGGCGTCACCTATGGTCCGCTCATGGTTTTGTTACTCTCTTTGCCTTTGATGCAAAGTATTTATGTATGATATTAATACATGTGGGCTAGGTGTGGAGCCTTCAAGGTTTTGGTGTGTGAAATATTCTTTTTCTAATTGCGGGTGCAAACTTACTCGGCACATTTAGAGTAATATGTGGTTCAAGGGCTTTGTTCCCAGCTGGTCGCATGTCGATGAAATGCACTTGAATTGGCTCTTATTTCCATTCTTGTCCTCTTATATAATTTTGTTGGAACACACCCTGTTTTGGAGTTACCCATGATAACTTCTTGATTTTGAGTATAGACTCTATTTGGGTCTACCTCCAAGGTTATGGTTAGTCAATCATCTACCTCGCAGGTTCATGAGAAAAATGGTTTGTACCACCTCTCGCAAAGGAGACATAGGTTAGGGAACCCATAACCAAGCCAAATAGAGGAAATTGTCCCCTATGACTAGGAAGCTCAATTCATCAAGGGGGATAATTCATGGGCATAAGTAGGCCTCTCAAATTATTAATGAAGTGACTTAGTCTTAGCATTCGAGAAATTCCTCCATAGGTGAGATAATTAATTGTAGAATAGTAAGAGGAGATAAAGCCAAAAAGTGGAAATTATGGAAATTGATTTGGAAGATTGGAAAACTTTGGTGCGAGACCTTGGTCATTCGCAAGGAAGATCCACCCAATACTAACAATGAGTTTATGAAGAGCCCCAAGGCAAAAGAAATGGAGCAGTTCCCAACAATCATGTGTGCGTCTTCTCATGTGCACCTAGAATATAGTGAGTTTCAGAAGAACCAATTCCGATTGTAACAACAAAATGGATGCATGAGTCACATAAAGAAAGATATTCCATGTATCCCTTAAAATGAGATGCAAGGCTCCAGTGTGAAGGACCCTTCTCGTATTTATTCAACTAAATATGAATAGTGTGTTTGTGTATCCATTTTTTTAGTTTTTGTATTCAACAGTCTCATACTTTTCATAATGTTGTCAATTGTGTTTATAGTTATCTAGATTGTAGGAAGTATAAGGACATTCTGTAATGTACCTCGTGAGTCTACTCGGATATTTAGCCCCTAAGCTTTATGAAGCTGTCAATGGTATCATTATCATATAAACACTACTCTAGTCATAGACTTATTAATCGTAATGTTAAAAGTGAATCCATATTGCGGATTCTTTTTATGCTCAACGTCCTGAGTTGTATGTCATAGCAATTACTATGCATACTGTGCAATTTCATAAAGGAATTAATGTTAACATTCCAACTATTTTATTTCACCCCCAACACCTGAAGAATTAAGAGTCTCTTATGAGAGGCAACTTATAATGTTATGATGATAACCTACCCCATTATTAAGAAGGTTTTTATAATAATTTGTTTTCGTTAACTTTTCCATGCATGAGTCTTATAGTCCTTCAGACACAATCAAAATACTGGTGACTCAGCCTTTGTTTCACATGCATGACTAACTGGTCTAGATTCCATGGATTTAATCCTCATGACATGCATGGCAAAGATAACATGAATCATTGACTTACATGATTAAATGCATTATTACCTATGATTCTTCATAGTCGTACATATATTTCCCTCAATTATCTTAATATGAATAAATATGATGTCATCATAGTGTTATTGATCGTTAACATAAATGAAAAAATACTATTGTCCAAGTCCTATGGCAAAATGGAACTCGATTGGTTCTAGAAATTGGAATGGGAGATTGGGCTCTGGCGATGGCGATGGTTAGGGTTTGTGTGAACAGGTTTCTGGAGGCCGCCGCATCGGCTCCCAAGTCTGCCTCAGGGGCCGAAGGTGATCCAAGGTTTGGGGAATTGGTGAACGCTACTGAGAGGGTGTCCTCACTGCAATCATATTTAGAGAAATGACCGGTTTATCGCAGACAAATGATTCAAATAATCCCAGATCAGTGCGACTACGTAGGGGTGGGGTTTTCTGCCATAAGGATCCACGCGATATTGGTTGTGAAACGTAATATAAGTTTCCAGTGAGATTGTGGGGCGAATGCATCAACGAAAGCTCCCATGTCGGTGCGGATATACGAGGAGGGTCTTCTCCTGAAGAAAATCGAGGTCCTAAAATGCGCCCCTAAACAAAGAAGACTGCGTGATGTGTGGCGTCCAGAGACCCAGCATCGTCAACCCCAGAACGCACGGAGAACCGGCATGGGAGGTCTGCATGATGCAGATCCGCTCCTCCCTGCATCACTCGGGCCCAAACATTGTAGTTTTGGCTTAGATCCACACGATCTAGCCTATACCCGATCACAGTTTGATCCCAGGCAGCAGATCGAAGGCACCAATCATAGATCAAGTAGAGCTCCCACAGATATTGACATGCAAAAGGAAAAACAAACAAAATCAAGGCTGGATGTGGAAGTATGCATACAGCCAGAACAGGTAAAAACTCTATGTTTTCAGATTCTAATTAAACCCCCAAGGGGAAAACTCGTTTAGTATGGGTCTATGCAGGAAGTACCTCTTTGCAGCTGAAACAACAAATATGGGCAGAAATGGGTTATCCAGTTCAGATCCAACACCTGGTCAGTGGTAGGCGATCTCTCCAGGACTGTAGATCGATGGAAAGCTATGAGATTGGGCCAGGATTAGTCATTACTTTAAACTTCAGATTGAGAGGAGGGGCTCCACCTCAGGGACAGCAAAGCGAAGAGAAAGGAAAAAAAACTGCACCCCAGCACCAACCCAAGGGAGGTCCATCCTACAAAAACAGATTACAGGGCAGTAGAGGCTCAGGGTCCTCTCCAGAACAAGGCAGTCACATACCCAGGCCATACATAGTAGATCAGGCAGAGCAAACCCTAGCCTTAAACCTAGACTCTTCAGGGATTGACGATTTCGTTAAGTCCTATGAAACGCAAGCTCTCATTTGTCGTTTCAACAGTTTTTGGCCTAAACCAATGGATCTATTCCATTGGATCTTCACCAGCTGGACCATGGAATGTGATATTCATCTATGCTCAAAGGGGTTTTTCATAGTAAGATTTACATCCAAGGAAGTTAGAGACACAGTCATTAGTGCTGGGCCATGGTTTTGGGGAACATCGGGGCTGTTTATGACCCCATGGTTTCCAGATTTTGATCCAAACAAAATGAATGTAACCAAAATGCCGGTATGGGTTAGACTATACAACCTTCCTCTGCACTTCTGGAATGAACGAGTTTTGGAAGGCATTGGGAACAACATAGGGAAATATATCAAAACAGATCTGGAAAGGATTGATGAAAGGATCTACACTTTCGCACGTATTTGTGTGGAAGTAGATTTAAGTAAAGGGCTGCCGGACAATATAAGGCTGATCTACAAACAACAAAACTGGCTGCAAGTACTAGATTATGAAAACACCGCTTTCAGATGTAGGCTCTGTAGGCAGACAGGACACTTACAAAGCTCATGTCCAGAAGCCAAGAAAGTAAACAGTAAAAAGAAGCAGAAAGGGAAGCAGAGGAAAGGATGGCAATTTTCACCCCCAGATTCAGAGGAGGAATCAGAAGCAGAGGAGGAAGAGATCCCTGCAGAGAAGACCGAGATATCTCAAGAAATGGAGAATCAGCAAGGAACCACATCAGACAACAAGGCAGAGATGACAAGCGTGGATCCTAGTGTGGGTGGCATCAAACGCCACCACCACTCAGACACTTCAGATTCAGATAAAGAAACTGGCCCACAGAATGTAGAAACACAGTTAGTCATTGCTTCCATCGAGCCCGCTCAAGGAGAGTGGCGTAAGGTCGAAAAGAAAAAGGGGAGAAAAACTTGAAGCTTGAGTCTTACTCACAGCCCAAATTCAGTTTTTTGCCTCTTTCCTCCTCTCTCCTCTCTCTTTCTTTCTTATCCTTTCTGCACGTTAGTTTTCTAATGTTGTGTGGGGTGTGAAAAGCACTCGAGCCCTTGTGGCAGCTTTCAGAATGCTTCATTGCATATGCTAGTGTAACTTTTCATTATCTTTTTAATAAAAAGTTATTGTTTTTTTCCTTGGAAAAAAAAAGACCTATGGCAAAATGCAACAATCCCACACAACATGTCAATCATTCCATAGTTCAAATGCATCAAAGAAAATTTCTCTTAGAAACCATTAACTTAGATAATCTCTAAACGTCACGTGAAATTTCTTCATTACATCTACCAATTAGCAAATTTAGATTAAAAAATTTCCACCTTAGTATAAGATTGCCATATAATTAGTTAGTACCAGCACTTTTAAAACGCACAAAGGTCATATGCAGAGTCGATCATAGGTAGGCTAACTTCTAATAGGACATAACCACAAATAATTCAACTTATGTATAATTACCACAAGTAACTTATTTATCTATTCTCATTCTTACAGATTACACCACATTTACACATATGAGCTAGCACTTTAACCACATAAAAGTGTTAGGAGTGACCATACACCATTTTCTATGCTAGTAATAACTTACCACCATGGTCAAGAACATCAATAAATATACTCATCTAAAAGAATTAATTTATTCCTTATTATGGTGAGGAAATTTGAGAAAACCTTCTCTTAGACAACTTAAATTATAATAGAGAAGGGAAGAAAATAACATATAATAATTCTACACATCATGAAACCAACTAAAACATCAATTGGAGAGCGGAGCACCACCACCGAACCATGAATCACCTCTAATTACCCCCGAGCTGAGGTTCTTGCCATGTGTAAACTGCCCCTAATTTATCTATTCAATGGTTATTCAATACCTCTTTCATGATTTAATTTCCATTAATAGTGTCATTCTTTTATGGATTTTTCCATTTTCCTGGGTATTTTTCCTTGAAAGATCGTTTTTATCAACCACAAGGCTTTTCCTCGTAAAAGCTTGCGTTTATCTCCCACAAAGAATTTATGTTTCTTCCTTGATAGACATTTATCTCCAATCCATCCTATGGATATTTATCTCCAATCCATCCAAGCTTATCTAGAATAACATCTAGAAGCTTTATCATGAAATATTTATTTTTATCCCATTTCTCAATGAGATTTGACAAGAATCTCATATCTTGGTGTCTCTCTTTTCCAAGTGATTCATTAATTATCTTATTTAATAATATCTTTTCTTTCCATATTACATATCACACCTAATTTTTCTCATATTAGGTTTACAATAGTTAAAACACAAGGCAGGGGAGTTCCATACTCCCCGCCTTACACTTTACACCGCCCTTGGTGTATTACTGCATCATGTCCTTGTTCATAGATAGATGGTTACTGAATCCATAACTCTAATGGCCTTGCAATATGATAAAAATCTTCTGATGCATACTAGTTAGAAGGAGTTCTCCGAACACATCTCCTTCCATAGCTCCCTATATCATTATTTTCAACAATTTGTAAGAAATTTTAGAGGTAGAAATGTAACTCCATAATTTGTTTCTCCATATTACTAAAATAGTTATGGCTTATATTTACCATTATTCAATTTTTTCAGAGAATGCATGTTCTCCCTCCGCATTCTTCCAAGTATTTGTGTTCTTAACGAACACTTGCTTCCTATAGTTTCCTTGCAAACAACAAATCAACTAACATATGCATAAAATATTATGACATGTTAGATCATATACCATCATAGATACATAAAATTATCATAATTGTATGTTTTCCAAATTGTAATCTAACCATGATTACTTATCCTTGAACCACTTCTTAGTTTCCTTTTTTTGTGCAACCACCAGGTGAGTTTCTCTGTCAGACACCCACTGAGTGCCATTATGTATACATGCACACAAGGTTTATTATAAACACATTTATACATATCATGTTTCAATCATGTAACATATGTAGTCATACAAGTACCATATGTAGTGCTTGTACATACTACCATTTGTGCTACTTCCCATCATACCATGCTCATGCAATCACCTGCATGACACAATGTTATGCACACGTTTTCCACTATGTTAGTATCATGCCAATCATTCCTTTATATTTTTCTCATAAATAGAACCATTGTGCTCAGTTTATAAGGAATTTTCATGAACATGGTTCATTTCTACAACCAATTAGAAGTTTATATTGTAATGGTCAAGTGCAATTATTTAACAATCAATTTCCTATGATATGTGGTTGCAGCATAATAGTATCATAATTGTATTCCTACCTAGTATAACTTAATCATACCCATAACAATTAGTTTTGGGTTTTAATATGTCGCATGTACCAGGTTTGAATAAAAAGTAGATGCATCATAAAATAGACTTTGATATTCTTTCTATCATATATACTTAAAGTCTCATCCTAACATAAATTTTTTAGATCATTATGAGTGGTAATTATGCAAAAATGTTTTTCTATACACATATCCATCATGACTTGCATGTGCACTAATTAATGTAGTCATATTAAATTTGAAAGATAAATTTTAAGATATTTAATCTCATATACAACCCAACCCTATCCTTTACATCTCCCATCCCTTTTGATGATATTTTAGCATAACTTCATTCCCTTAAGTTATGTTCTTCCTTAGACAATCATACAACTCATAATTCGATTTGAGGTATAGATAGGATAAAATAGCTTATCTCTATATTACATTTATGAGTTTTTGTTTTATTTAGGTTTTCCCCTTTCATGGAAACCATACAGTTAGCTCGATCATGTCAGCTATCAACCACTTATTGCTTGCTGAATTAATTGATTTTCACTTTATTTCATGAAAAAATTTGGTGGAGTCTTTCTTCCCCATACCATACTAGCCATGTTATTTTCCCACTTTAGCAGAGCTTTAGGTAACACTTCTAAGTACCTTCTCATACCCATAACTAGATATGCTCCTTCCGAGAGCATCATCTTACCATAAATATAAAATCACAGCAATTTTGTGGATTTTTCTAGATGATGAGAGTATTAGGTTAAAAAATGCCTTCATGACTTTATATCATCGTCATTCTTAAAGAAACAATATTATTTATCTAATGTTGATCCCATTCTAATAGCCATATTTATCATCACATAGAATCAATTCTTCATGCCATATGTGTATATTTAACCATACTTAAACAAAATTTAGCATCATCAATCTAAATCCACATATTCATTATGGCGCATAGACTATAATAAGAACTTACTTATAAGATTTTCCACATGAGAGTAAGGATTAATATCCTTCAGTTTCCTTATCCAACCCGACTCTTAAACATGGTCATAAGTTGTTCATGGATAATTTTCCTCTTTATCATTCGCATATAACATCCCATGAATGTATGCTAAAAAGAATATAACCTAAAATATATTTCAAGCAACTCAAATCCCATACATGGGCGAAAAGGTCAAATTTGTTCCACATGCTATGCACATTTCTAAGAATCACTATTCAAAACTTAATTTATTGTTTTTTTGACAACCTATAGTAATAAAAAGAAAATTTAAATTCCTCATTTATGAGGAACCTTCATAAAAATACTTATTAGCATGTTAGTTCATGTTCCACTACTGTAGCCACCTAGGAGTAAAACAACCATCTGATGGAGTAGAAGTCTCTCCTTAGTTTATTCTATTCCTTTTACTTCTTATAAGAAGTATGTTTTTCATGTCTCAATTCCTTTTCCAAATTGGAAGGGTTCATATTGGTTAGACATTACCCCCTAGAACCTTATCTATATTAGATATATACATTAAGGTATGCTCTTATGTTTCAAAATTTTACACAGTCAAGAAGGTACTTACAAACTTAACACGATTTTTCTATCATCAATCTAGAAGAATTAGAACTTGCTTCCTATTAATTACCATGGTTTATATATATTGTTGTACCCAACGACACTTATAAGTAAAAGTATGCATATCCCATGCATAGGTCATGGTATATAATAACATTTTAAAATTAGATTCCCCTTAATCATCTTTTCGAAGAAAAAACCATATTTCGAAATGCATTGTATATAGATGCATTAACCAAAGGATTACATCAAAAAGAAATTATGCCATTTCATAATCTTATACTATAATGTGTTGTTTATAACCTAACATTATTCATAGGAATATTTACCTTTGCATAACACCTTACTAAGGTTTAACATTTCCTCTTTTATATAATCATCCTTTTAAGTATTAGGTGGGATTTTATTTAGCCAAGTCCCTACCTAATTGTATCATTTTTATTTTCCTTTTATTAAAATAACTTGATGACCATGTTACCAATCATTATTTAAAAATTTTCCTATCAATTTCTTTCATTCGAACATATATTCCCAACTACTCTTAACATTATGAACAACTGTAATGAATTTTCCTATTCCTCATGGTCAGATATACCAACTATAGTGATAAAATAGATCTTGACCTAACCATTTTAGTAAGCTTGGCAGTAGAGGAATTTTCTGATTAGAAGTATTTCACCGAAATAAAATACCGACACATCAGTACATTGTTGAGTGAAAGTGATCAAAAGGGATGAACGATTTAGTCATTGTGGCTATCCAATTCATGAATCCTGCCAGTTTCAGAAGAATGATAGTGGTGTCTTCAACATCATAGAGAAAACAAACTCAAATCCATTCTTGAGAAATTGGTTCTTGCATTTTCGGCTTGTATATTTTTGAATGCACTTCATCCAAACCCTTCTTTCTCATTTCCACTACTTTTTTTACCCGAAAGGTAACAGAAGATATATGAAGACCAGTGAATCCCATTTATAAGCTTAAAATTTTAATACTTTAAACAAGTTAAATTGAACATGATAAATATCAAAGAAAAAGGTTCAATGGTTGAGCACATTGAGGACTTCCAAAAATTGAATATAAGGGTAAATTAGATTCCATAGGAGCATAGAATTTATGTATTCATATGGACATCAAACGATAACATCCAACCTGAGTTTCACATTTGGGAATCTGATTCATTGGAGAAGGAATTCAGGTTGGCAAGAAAAATTGAAAGGAAAATGATGGCAACAGGGAAGCCTACAAATCACAACTATAATGATGGATGTCTTTTTGCCCCTAGCCTTCCACAACCTACAAGGTTGACACCACAATAAATGGAAGAAAAAAGAGAAAAAGGGCTTCGTTGTCATTGTGATAATAAATACAATAAAGGTCATAAGTGTGTTGAGAAGAAATTAGTTTACACAGATTGTGAAGAGGAATAAGAAAAGGAACAAGAAATATCAAAGGAAGAGGATACACACAAGGAAAAAAGCCTAGATAAAGAAGAAATGAATTTGACCATATCTTGTAATGCATTGCTTGTAATAACCACTCCTTAAACTATCAAGATAAAATGACATATCAATAGAAAAGGTAATATTGTTGATTGAATTTTATTCATTATAAGCTAGCGAAGGAATTGAATTACTTCTTATATCTAGCACTAGAGTATCAAGTGACGGTTTCAAATGGAAGAACCATAAATCACCCAAAAAAGTGCCATAATATCAATTTCTCCATGGGATAATATGTGTTTAATAGTCCAATTCTTTCCATTCCAATGGGTTGTGTTGATGTTGTACTAGGAGTCCAATTGCTACAATCTTTGTGTACAATAGCTTTTAGTTTTCAAGAAATTTTCTTGAAATTTTTTTGAGAAGGAAAGGAAGTCGAATTAAGGGATATCACAAAGAAACCAGGAAAGGTAATAAATTGTAACATAACAACAAAGTTTCTAAATAAATAATTATGTGGCATAATTGGCAGATTATGTTCGCTAGAGGTTCCCACCTCAAAATCATGTATTTCTTGAGATCTCCAAAAATTATTAGAGAATCATTCAAAGGTATTTGAGACTCCCGAAAGCCTCCCACCTATTCATGATCATGATTATTCTATTCATTTGATTCCAGGGAGTGTTCCTCCAAACATGAAGCCTTACAGATATCCCTATGCACAAAAGAGTGAAATTGAACGTATGGTTGCAGAAATGCTAGAGGTTGGTATAACTAAAGCTAGTCTAATTTCTTTCTCTACTCTATTAGTGTTTGTGCACAAGAAGGATGGATCATGGTGCATGTCACTGGACTATAGGGAGCTCAATGATATTACTATTAAAGATAAATTTCTCATTCCTGTCATTGATGAATTACTGGATAAATTACCCAGAGAAATTTACTTCACCAAGTTGGATCTTCATTAAGGACATCATCTGATCCGGATTTAAACAGGAACGCAACAAATTACAGAGATAAACATATACACAAAGATGCAGCGGAAATAATACTTCATTTCATTAATGGAAAATACTGAAATATGCTTACAAACAGAAATGGCAATAAACTAGCTAGGGCGATGGTAGCTTATCTCTGAGAAGAGATGTGATGGCTACATGCCTCTCAACTGTGTTACAATGAGGCTCGAAGGCCTATTTATTGTTGAGAAACAATGGAAAGACCCTTAACATTCCAAAACCTAACCCTAGGAGATGAAACGCCAAACTGTGGGCCCCGTTTGGGGGTAAGTTGGTACATCAACTTCCTGGGGTCGTAACTTTGGCATATGATCTCCGTTTGACGCGTACAATAGCTCATTAGAAATATCTATCCGAGCACTATCATTGTTGGAACAGGCAACACCAGTCCATTCCATGGACTCGTGTTGCTCTTAGATTCCCCAAAAAACGTCGTTTAGGGCCTCAAAACGGCTCCGGAAGTTCAGGACCCGAAAAACTGCTAAAAATAGTAAGTTGTGCTACAATTAAGGAAACTGAAAATGCTGAGAAGGACAATGGTGGGGGTCCAGGTGGACTTGGCAGGTGGCCACCAATATCCACCTGGATCATCATCAAATCAAAATGGACAATGAATAAATTCCAAAAACAACATTTATAACTCACGATGGTCATTATGAATTTTTGGTCATGCATTTTGGCATCACCAATGCACCTTCTACATTCCAAGGATTGATTAATTCAATTTTTAAACCCTTAGAAAATTTGTGATAGTAATTTTTGATGTTATACTAATCTACAACAAGTCTTGGAAGGATCATGTTCAACATTTTGATAGGGTGCTCAAACTATTTGAGGAGAAGCAATTATATGAAAAAAGCTAAAAATGTTTCTTTGGAGTACAAGAGGTGGAATATTTGGGTACTGAGATAGCTCATAACTCATCTTATCATCCTCAATCTAATGGGAAATCTGAGATAGTGAACAAATGTTTCGAAGGATATCTTCATTTCTTTGTATCTAATAAACAGACACAATGGGTCAACTGATTTCCTCTGGTTGAATGGTGGTATAACACTTCCATGCATATTGCATCTAAAATGACCCCATTTATGGCACTTGATGGATATCATGCATCATCCATTACATTATTTCTAAAAGAAAATTCTAAGGTTAAAGGAGTGGAATATCATATAAAGCATCAACAACAAGTTCTCAAACACTTAAAGGATAACCTCACTTTGCCACATAATAGAATGAAATGATAGGTAGATCAGCATCGCAGCGAAAGACATTTTAATGTAGGTGACTGGGTATTTCTATGACATGAGTCATACGAAAAAATGTCCCTCAAGCAAGCTATGAAGGATAATAAATTATCACCAATGTATTATGGTCCAGAGAAGGTGTTAGCAAAGATTGGTACTATAGGAGACAAATTGGATCTTCCTACATCTTCCCGAGTGCACCTATTTTTCCATTTTTCATGCTTAGAGAAGGTTATAGTTGAGAATATCCTAGTTCAAACAATATTTCCAAAACTTGAAGAGGAAGGAAAAATCGTATTGAAACCAGAAGCAATCACAAAAAAGAAGAAGAAATTAACTACGAAATCGATCAATTCTAGAATATCTCATCAAGTGAAAGAACTTAACCGTGGATGATTCCACATGGGACGATGAGAATTTTATACATAACAATCCAGAACTACTCAAGCGTTGAGGAAAAAGCGTTTTGAATGAGAGAGGCATGTTAGATCTTTATGTTGTTATTATTATGCCCCATAGAGGCCCACTATTGTTATTGTTGTGCCCTTAGAATATTATTGTTATGTAGGCTCTGATCGCATTGGGACCTCTTAGACTCCTATATAACAAGGAGGTCTAGTGATTTGTATCATACAAGTATTGGTCATTCATGTAATGTAAAGGAGGTTTCCCCTTTGATGAGGGTTATTTTTAAGTCTTTGATCTATCTTTCTATCCTTTTATGAGTTGGTTTCCAAACATTCCACATTTCAAGGTTTGATAATCTCCATTTTCAAACACTTACCTAGAATATTTATTTTAGTATTTTTTGATGATATACTTATCTACAACTAGATGTAGATGTTAGGATATTTCGACACATAGGATATAGTTAAGTTCAACTTGGTCTAGTGTAGAGTTAGGCATAGAGTTAGGTAAAGTTTGTTTCTTTACCATTGTACATTTTGTAACTTACAATCCGACGGTCACAATATGTAGTGATCTGACGGTTCATTCTCTCCTCGGTATTACTGACACTTGATCCGTGGCTTGACACCCGATTGGTCCATGAATTCTATTTAAAGCGCATGGGGGGTCATTTGTAGGGCAATCCGTGCATGAGAGAAGCTTATGTAAATTTTCATTCTTTTATTAATAAATTGCCTGAAGTGGCCACGTTGGCTCAGGCCGTGGACTATTTCCCTCATTGAGGGTTTTAACCACGTCAAAAATACTGGTGTATTGATCTGTGATCTCGTTGTGAGCGGTGTCCTTTTGGTGTTCTTTCTGAGGAACTTACCCTGTAAATTCCTACATGGTATCAGAGCTATTTGAGGGCCGCGTCTGTTGGTGATCCAAATCTGAAGCCGGTAGAACTGCATCCGACTACCGTTTCTTGGATCTGCCGTTTCTGACTGATTTCAAGCCAAGAGGACTACTCTGTTGTGTTCGGAGCATCTGTTCCAGTGAGGAACCCCTTTCGTTTCACGCGAAAAGGTTTCCGGTAGCCCTAGCTGCGTCATTTTTTAGATCTGGAGGTATATAGTGTTTATTTGCAGTTTACTGTTATTTTCTCTCTGGTTATTTCGGTTTCTGTTTATTTAGCTTTTTCTAATTACCGAATCTATACCTTTCATTTCTGCGTATGCTCTTTCCCCTGCGACTTTGTGTGATCTGGGCAAATCAGAAACAAAAAGGAAGTTTTTTTTCTCATGCGTATGCTCTTTTCCCTGCACCTTAGTGTGATCTTGGAAAATCAGAAACATTGAGAAAAATATTTAGTTTCCAGCTAAAGCTAACTTCGAGCCGTAAGGTTCGTTTTTCTTTGCATATTCGTGTTGGGTTTTGTGTTTTTGTTTTGCAGAAAAAAAGAGCTTTCTCAAGGCAAGCACGCAACACAAGCCACCCCCCCCCCCCCTCTCTCTCTCTCTCTCTCTCTCTCTCTCAATTTTTTTGTATAGCTCAATTGGTTCAAAGCTATTTTAAGGGAGTAGAGGTCTTGGGTTCAAATCTCCATTTTGTGGGGGTGTTTTTTTCATTCCCGCACATTCGCGTACTTTGCCGGCAACTTCAACATTTTTTTTCAAAAAGCCATAACTTCTTCATCCGGAAGCCTTTTTCAGAGCCGTTTTTTTTAAAACAACCTAATTTTTCGAGATCTATCCATTGGAACACTTACTTTCAACATCTTCAGCTTTAGTTTTTTTTTTTTAAATGGAAAGTCCATGCCAAGTCATTCTTGACAGCACTAACTACTTTCAATGGATATCCTACATGGAAGATTTACTTAGAAGTAAAGGTCTCTACAGAATAGCCACAGGCCAAGAGAAGAAATCAAAAGATGAAGACAAGGCTGCAAAATGGGAAAATAGCCAAGATCAAGCACGTGGTTTGATAGGGATGTCTATTTCTCCTGATCTTAGATTCCGTATTGCAGAACTTGATACTCCTCATGAAGCATTGGAACAAATCACTAAAGTTTTTGGGATTAAAAATGAAATTAGAGCCCATAAACTTGAACATGAGTTGCTTACATTGGATCCTAATAATTTTTCTTACATTGAAGATTTCTTGTCCAAATTCAAGACCCTTAGATATCTCTTGGAAGGTGTTAAGGTTAAGAAAGAAGATAGTAACCTTATTTATTCCATCCTTACTAAGTTGGGACCAACCTACTCTGTATTTGTTTCCACCTTCCATTCTACAAGGGAAGCTTTCATTTGTCAAGGAAAAGACTACAAGGCCCCTTCCTTTGACTCTTTTTGTGATTCTTTAATAAGAGAACAAGAAAAACTCTTACACCTTGGTCTTCTTAATCTTGGAAACTCTTCCAAGAAAGAGTTAGCCGCCCAGCAGCAACCAAATTCAAAGAATCCTAAGAAGTCATATCCTAAAAAGAATGGTCCTAAACCAAACAAGGGTCCTAAGCAAACTCAGCCTCAGAATGAAAGATCATTTCAGCAAAATGATAGGACCAATAAAAACAAATGGAAGAAGACTGATAGACATTGTAACTTTTGTAATCGAGATGGCCACATAGAATCTAAATGCTTTAAGAAGATGGAAGCCTTGGAAGCCGCAATGAAGAAACATAACATCCATGTGGAGCATTCTTCAACTTCATCTTCAGGAATGGCATTTTCTGCACGTCGTTGTCAATCATCTCGGTCTCGTTATGCATTAAATGTATCTTCTTCTTCTCATTCTCATGAGTGGCTCATTGATTCTGAAGCCTCTTATCACATGGCCAAAAACAAAGCCATGTTTTATTCTTTAAATGATTGTAACACCAAAAATATATATGTTGGTGATGATAGATCTCTTAATGTTGTAGGGAATGGAACTGTTCATCTAGACAATGGTCAGTTTAATGATGTATTATGTGTTCCAACCTTATCCTGCAACCTTCTATCTGTATATCAGATAACTCATTCAAGTGAAGGTAAAATTGTTGAATTTTCACCTCATGATGTTGTAATCAAGGATCTAAGAGATCCTAAACAGATTCTAGCTACTGGTATTGCTGATGATTCCACAAGGTTGTATAAGTTTCACAACTTTGGGTCATCAAATCTTCCCTCAGTATTTGTTGCTCATAATGATGAAGTGAGTAAACTTTGGCATGAGCGATTTGGTCACTTAAACTATCGCTCCCTTCAGCATCTGTGTAAAGAAAATATGGTGACAGGTCTTCCTATGGTATCTTGCAGAGATGGTGTTTGTTCCGGATGTGTACTCGGAAAACATCATCGGGACAGTTTTGAAAAACGTGCCTCTTGGAATGCCTCAGCCCCTTTACAGCTTGTGCACAGTGATTTATGTGGTCCACTTCCTGTTGCTTCATTCTCTGGCTGCAAGTATTTCTTAACTTTCATTGATGATTTCTCCAGACGCACTTGGGTATACTTCTTAAAACTCAAGAGCGAAGTATTTAACACTTTTTTGGCCTTGAAAGCCTTTGTTGAAAAATAATCTGGACATCAAATTCTTAAGCTAAGAACTGATAATTGGAGAATATGTTAAAAACACATTCATCAACTTTTGCACCGAAAATGGAATTCAAATGCAACATATTGTTCCATACACTCCACAACAAAATGGTGTAGCTGAAAGGAAAAATCGCACCTTAAAGGAAATGGCTAATTGTATGCTGCAATCTAAAGGACTCAGTCTTAGTTTTTGGGCCGAAGCAATTAATTGTGCAAATTATATAATAAATCGCACTCCTACTAAGGTTCTAAAGAATATCACTCCAGAAGAAGCTTGGAGTTCCATTAAACCAGATGTAAGTCACTTTCGTGTTTCTGGAGGTGAAGCATGGGCCCATATTCTAGATGAAAAGCATAAAGCTTTAGAACCTAAGAGTGAGAAATGTACTTTTGTTGGATATTCTGAAGATGTAAAAGGTTATAGACTTATTCCATTTAAGTCCAAAAATGCTATCATTAGAAGGGATGTAAAATTTGATGAAAATAAATCGGCCTGCGAGCCTAGTCTGGCGGATGTGCCACCTCTTCCTATCTCTTCTACTTTCGAAAACATTTTTTCTTCAGATGATGAAAGTTAGGATGACAATCCTCCCCCACCTTCTCAGGATCCTCAACTTCCAAGATGGGTCCATGCTACTCGGGATGTAGCAGGTGATCTTGCCGGTGATCCTACAGATCAGCGACGCACACGTTCTCAGTTCGAGAGAGCCTCTTCTTTACTGGCTCAAGCTCCAGTAAATCATGATCCTGACACTTTTGCAGAAGCTTCAGGCCATCCACATTGGGAAGAAGCTATGAATGAAGAATGTCATTCATTGTTGGCAAACCATACATGGGATCTTGTTCCTCTACCAAAGGGACGCAAACTTGTTAGATGTAAATGGGTTTACAGAACCAAGTATGGACCAGATGGGAACGTTGATAAACATAAAGCTCGTCTTGTTGCTAAGGGCTTTTCACAGGTTGAAGGCATTGACTACACTGAAACCTTCTCCCCTGTTGCCAAAATGAACTCTATCCGCCTTTTTCTTTCCCTTGCTGCCTCTTTAAAATTGGAAGTCCATCAGATGGATGTTAAATCTGCCTTCTTGCATGGGGACTTGCATGAAGAAATCTATATGGAACAACCCATTGGCTTCATCCAAACAGACTCTAGCCTTGTATGTCGACTTAAGAAATCTCTTTATGGTCTCAAGCAAGCTCCTCGGGCTTGGTATGCCAAAATGAATAGCTTTCTTTTAGAATCTGGCTTTTCTAGATGTTATTCTGACAATACTGTCTACACCAAGAATGTGGGCAACTCTCTTATCATCCTTGTTCTTTATGTTGATGATCTTATCCTTACTAGCAGTGATCCCAACCTTATAAACCATGTGAAGTCCAGCCTTAAAAAGAAATTTGAAATGACAGACTTAGGACACTTACACTATTTTCTCGGTCTTCAAGCCTTGCAATCCAAGGAGGGTATTTCCCTTTCCCAGTCCAAGTATGCTTGTGATATTCTTCGTCATTTTCACATGGAATACTGTAAGCCAGCCCCTTCTCCCTTTCAGTCTGGAGTCAAACTTTCAGTCTCTTGTACTTCTCCTGAAGGTGATGCTACCTTATACCATCAACTTGTAGGAAAACTCTTGTATTTAACCCATACTCGTCCTGACCTTTCCTTTTTTGTTGGCCTTGTTGCTCATTTTATGCAAAACCCCCGTGAAAGTCATTGGAAAGCAGCTAAAAGAATACTTTGTTATGTTCGCGGTACAATACAGTTTGGGATTCATTACAGTGCCAAAGCAGCTCCTCTATTAGTTGGTTTCACTGATTCTGATTGGGCTGGTGACCCTGATGATCGAAAGTCTACTGCCGGTTATGTCTTCACTCTTGGTTCAGGACCTATTACATGGGCTTGTAAGGAACAAGCTGCCATTTCTCTTTCGTCAGCAGAAGCAGCATATCGTGGTGCCGTGGAAGCTAGTAAGGAAGCCTTGTGGCTTCGTCAGATCCTATCAGAGTTTGGCTTTGAGCAGCAGCATCCAACCACACTTTGGTGTGATAATCAAAGTGCCATTCAGCTATGCAAAGATCCAGTCCAGAATCAGCGCAGCAAACACATTGAACTACACATGCACTTCATCAGAAAGCTCATTCATGACCATGTTCTTGAAGCGCAATATTGTTCAACAGATGATCAGGTTGTAGACATCTTCACAAAGGCTCTCACAGAGGCGAAGTTCACTAAAATTCAATATATGCTTGGAGTTCAGGAAGTTGTCACTAAGGGGGGATAGGCTCTAGTGCCTCCTTCCTTCTCCTATTGTGTCATATTTGTAAATCCTTCAATCCTATCCCAAGTTGTTCTTAAGGGGGGATGTTAGGATATTCCGACACATAGGATATAGTTAAGTTCAACTTGGTCTAGTGTAGAGTTAGGTATAGAGTTAGGTAAAGTGTGTTTCTTTACCGTTGTACATTTTGTAACTTACAATCCAACGGTCACGATATGTAGTGATCTAACGGTTCATTCTCTCCTCGGTATTACCGACACTTGATCTGTGGCTTGACACCCAATTGGTCCATGAATTCTATTTAAAGCGCATGGAGGGTCATTTGTAGGGTAATCCGTGCATGAGAGAAGCTTATGTAAATTTTCATTCTTTGATTAATAAATTGCCTGAAGTGGCCACGTTGGCTCAGGCCGTGGACTATTTCCCTCTTTGAGGGTTTTAACCACGTAAAAAATACTGGTGTATTGATCTGTGATCTGGTTGTGAGCGGTGTCCTTTTGGTGTTCTTTCTGAGGAACTTACCCTGTAAATTCCTACAGTAGAAGGATCATGTTAAACATCTTGACAAGGTGCTCAAACTATTGGAAAAGAAAATATTATACGCAAAAACCTCTAAATCTTTCTTTGGAGTAAAGGGGGTGGAATATTTGGGTCGTATTGTATCTCATGAGGGTGTTAAGGTAGACCCTAAAAAAATTAAAGCCATTAAGGAATGGAAAATCCCCACAACCATAAAGCATCTTTAAAGATTTTTTGGGTTGACATAGTATTATCACAAGTTTGTTAAAAATTATTGGAGACTAGCGGCACCTCTAACATAATTACTAAAGAAAGATACATTTTCTTGGACTCCAGAAGAAACAAAGGCTTTTGAACATCTTAAAGAGGAAATGTGCCAATCACTTGTCTTAGCTACACCAAACTTCACATAATCTTTTTTTATGGAATTTGATGCTTCACGAAATGGAATTTATGTTGTTTTAATGTAGTAAGGAAGACCCATTTCTTTTTAATTCATCTAATCAAAGGAAGCTATTTACCCAAACCTATTTATGAGAAGGAAATGTTGGAAATACTATATACACTAATGAAATGGTGACCTTACCTAATGGGAAGACACTTCAAGGTAAAAACAGATAATGATAGTATTAAATACTTTTGGGAACAGAGATTATCTTTAAAAGAGCACAAAAAATGGGTGAAAAAGATGTTGGGTTATGAATTTAAAATCATCTACAAAAAGAGGGAGAAAAACAGTATTACAAATACACTCTCAAGAAAGGATGAGGATATGGAATCATTTATTTATGCCATTTTTATTATCCAACATGAGTGGATAATCGAAGCAAGGGATGAATGGAAAAATGATGAAGAGGTTTTGGTCACTCATTCAAAAATTGTAGCAGGATCCGAGTACATCTCATACATTTAGTTGGAAAAATGGTTCATTATGGTAGAAAGATCTCTTATATATTTATAAGAATTCCCAACTCAAACAAAATATTCTTTTGCAATTGCACACATCTCCCTTAGGAGGTCACTCGGGATTTCTAAAAACTTACCATAGGGTCAAGAAGGAATTTTTTTGGGATGGCCTTAAATATGATATTCAGATGTTTGTGCGAGAATGTTTGGTTTGCCAACAAAATAAAGTTGAGACAAGTAAGACCTTGGATTTCTTACAATGTTGAGTAATTCCAATTTAGTGTTGGGTGGAGGTCTAAAAGGATTTTATCATAGATTTACGCAAGTCATAAGAAAAGTGTTTTGTCATGGTGGTATTTGATAGACTTACAAAGTATCCACACTTTTGTGCATTGTCTCATCCTTTTAAATATAGTAAAATTGCTACTGTATTTATGGTAATAATTCAAAAACTTCATGGAAGTCAAAATATTATAGTAAGTGAAAATGATACCATTTTCACTGGAAAGTTTTGGAAAAAATATTTTCTTTTCTTGCTACTCAATTAGCTCATAGCTCATCTTATCATCCTTAATCTGATGGGGAAACTAATATAGTGACAAAATGTTTGGAATGATATATTTGTTGTTTTGTGTCTGATAAACAAACACAATTAGTAAAGTGGTTACCTCTAGCTCAGTGGTGCTATAACACTTCCTTCCATACTACATAAAAAATGACCCTACTTATGGAACTTTATGGATATCATCCACCATCCATCACATCATCTTTAAGAGAAAATTATAAGGTTCAAGAAGTGGAAGATCACATCGATCATCAACAACAAGTTCTCTAAGGGCTTGGTATATATATTTATCTCATTCAATTTTTCTTCTTTGAACTCTTTCCATGCAACATTTAGTTCATTCTGTAGTACTTTATATGCATAAAATTATATTTTCAAACATTGTGAATATAGTGGTTCTAAATAAAATTTTAAGGCTCATGATGATCTAGTTGAAGGAATGGATGATAATGTTTCAAGAATTCAAATGGGATATAACCAAATTATTTATGAAGATATCTTAGAATGCAATGAGATATCCTTTTACGGAAATAATGCTAATTTTTTTATACAAGAATCTTCATTAGTCCCACAAGCAGAAAGATTTTTCATCCTATTCCAAACAAATCATTGACCTTGTTCCAAGCAAATCAAGAGAGCATTAAAATGGAAAAAGGTTTATACATGCATAAAAAATTTCTACTAGGTAATCAAGAAGAAAGAGAAATAATTGAGTTGCAAACAAATCCTCATAGATCCTAGTTTCTTAAATTTTATGGTCCTATCTAGGATTAGTATGATACATAAAATGAGCGATGGGAAGTTGTAGAAGAAAAGGAATGTGATCATAAAGTTTGAAAAGATATTCTAGTTTATGATTTATATGATTCCTAACAGGGATTTTGTACAATTCACGAGGAAGACAATAAATATATATTTTGTTGGAGATAATAAGGTAGAATTTTTGAAATGAAGGAAGGTGGCTTTCAAAATGTTGTTCATACACATAAATGTTTAGAAAGAAATCAATATTTTTCCCAAAATACCAAATTGAGGATTTCATTAATTATGATGATTACCTTGCAAAATAAGATATCTCTAGGCATTCCAAAAAAACTAAAATTGATGGAATTTTATTATGAAATACATCAACCATGTACTACAAAGTTGCGTGAAAATAAAATTTTTGATCAAATCTACTTATTATTTCATACATTTTATGATCCTCTATAAGATTATATCGAAGATTTATGTTGTTGGTAGCCATTCTCTTTTTCTAGGTATGTACTTGCTCTTGTGGACAAACTTTTACTACTTTTGGTTATGCTCATTTTTATTCTGTAAGTTTTTTAGATGGTGTAATATCTAGCACTCATAGCACTCAAAAGCTGACATGGTACCATTGGAAGATTGACTTCACTTGATTAAGATTATTCATGTACATAGGTAGGAACCTATACATAAATAATCTCAAGTGTTGAGAATTTTATTCCAATTGCAGTTCTTCAGTTTTTTTTAGTTAATAAATAAGGGTGGAAATCCCATTAGTAAACAATTTTTGACAGATTTTAGATTTTAAGAATGGCAAGTTTCAGTTTCCAGATTGCAAGATTTTCATAATTATGGACTCCATGCCCAACTAAGGCCACCGATCTACAGTTCTCATAACTCTTTAATCACAATGTTGTCCCTAGTTGGAGCAAGATGTTGTAGATCATTCTGACTCAAAAAAGTTATATCATAAGATTAAATTTAATAAAATTTGATGGTACCTACTAGTATTTTCTGGTAGTTTATAAGTGAGTACATTCATGGTGCTCCTAAAAAAAATGATAAAATGATGTTAGAAGGTAAATTTTTGGGCTTCATTTTGTACAAGTAGAGAGGCCTTCCAAGAGTATGAATTTATACCAAGAACAAGACTATATGACTTATAAAGTTCAACACATTATTGACCACATGCGCAAAGGGGGCAATCTCGATAGGGGCATGAGAGAGGGAAATCTTCTTCATGATTCTAGCAAGGATCTTGTTGCTTTTGTTCCTATTGGGGACAAAGGTGAAATGCAGTAGTGTGGGATGACTAAGGATCAACAGAATGGGGATTAGACACAATATATCAATTGTAAAAGTTGGAAGAAGAAAAAGAATATTCAAGTATGTATTAGTGATAATGCATGCGGTGCTTTGAATGCTACTTGTGTTGCTTCATATGAGGAACACCTTGATTCTGTCGACTGCGTCATGCCATACTTCTTGTTCTACTACAAAAAAAATGAGCCAACATTGTTAGATTCCCATATTTGAAGGATATTTTGATGATCAGTATTGTCCTAGGATCTGGAGAAGAGAAAGGATTAGGGTGAATTCACATAGATGAAGAAAATTTTGAGATGTGAAGCATCAGTTGATTGACAATGCTCAATTACATCATTGTCTAGCTAGCTCCATGCAAAGGAGGGAAATTTTGCATGGCCCCTATTAGCTATATACAATTTGGGGAGAAGTAATAGACAATGTTATGTGAGTTGCTCAAGAGCTTCTGTTTGCTCGACTTTCTGATAAGGAAGAGCTTTGTGGGTTATACAAAATATGTAGATAGTGGAATATAATGAGGGTCCAGAGGCTTTGATAAACAATATTGAGGTCATGTGCTTCATTGTGCCTTTGCTTGTACAACCTTAAAATTTGAAACTACTTACACTCTTTCCTGGAATCTTTGGTTGTATACAACATTTCCATATCAATGTTAGATTCACAGCTGTGGAGCACTGGAAAGGTATGTTTTTGACGAACAATTTAGTGACTTTTCAGTAACAATTGTAACCCTTTCTGCATAATGAGCTTAAAGAAATAACGAATTTTAATAGAATGTGCAAGAATTAGTATGGAAAGATTAATCACTGATAATTGTTATTTTTCCATGCAGGAAAGGGTGGAAATGAAGAGCTGCCATTCGAAAGGAAAAGACAAAGAAGCAATAACTGTTGTCCCTTTAGGAGGGAACCGGATGCGCACAAGATCGAACAGATAGAAGCAAGACGACCCTAGAAAGAAATAAGGATTACCAATTCGGTGGAACAGGGGAAGAAAAGTAAAGGATTAACGGCTTGGCGAATCCCTCAGGATCTTTGATCCTGAGGGATCGCTGTTTTGCTTATTTTTGCTACCTAGATACCTCCACCGTTACTCTTATAAAAAGGGACAACATTGTAAGGAAAAAGAGACTTTTTTTGTTAATATATGTAACTGTGAATTCCAGATTCAACTTTGATCATCGACTCCCACTAAGACTTGTTTCGCTGTACATTTGTTGATGTATTAATATAAAAGACCTGGTGTTTATTTCATCTCTGCGTCTGAAGTAATCTAACGCAGTGTGCTGTTGGAAGCTAAGGGCCCGGCTCCGAAGGACACTTGCTTTTGTATCATTATAATTTGGTTTCTGTGTGGTTTGTTTATCTTTACAGTTTGGTAATCCGACATGTTTTTCATATGCTATTCCATGCTCTGTTACAATTAATTCGTTAATGGTTTCTTTCGAGAGATTTATGTAGTGACTATGTATTGTATGAGTGAATCTTTTCAGAGTTGATTGCATGTTAACAACGTAAGCCAACTGTTTCTGTTACAGAGCCTTCATATTGAATATTGTTGTATTGGATTCATTTGAAATCTCAGTTATTGGAATCCGGAAGTAATATTCGATCCCATGGCACAAAATCAGCCAAACACTCAAACTTCTACATTAGAATATCCTATAGTGGATTCCACAACAAATGCTCCTATGAAAGGAATTCCCCCTCAACACATTCCTACATTTCATGGACTTACATCAGAGGACCCTGATGCATTCCTATTTGAATTTGATGTATTATGTAGGGGATATGATTACACCACTGACCCCCAGAAATTAAAGTTGTTCCCCTACACTTTGAAAGGAGCAGCTTTAAGATGGTTTATGAGTTTAGGTGGTGGGGTTATAAATAACTGGGAGCAGATGAAACAATCTTTCCTAAAGAAATATCAAGATTATTGTAGGTCTAGAGAACTGAAAGATGAAATATTTCAGATGACAGCTAGACCAAGTGAAACACTAGAAGAATATGTAGAACGTTTTCAGTATAATTTCCAGAGATCTCCATATGCATCACTACCTCTCCCTGATAATGTGTTAAAAACAGCATTGATTAGAGGCATGAAGGAACAATGGATTTAAACATTAAATATCATGGGAAAAGGGGATATTTATCAAGAAAATTTTGCTGACATCATTGATTTATGTATCAGGAGCTCGAGAGGTAGCACGAGGATAAAACCAGCAGAATATGATCGGTTTGTCAGAGATAACAAAATACCAACAGAAGGAGTAACATGTGTAGAACTTGGGAATTTATTAGAAAATTTTAAAACTAATATCCTGGGGACATTGACTACACAACTTGATATTCTGCAGGCTAAACAGAAACAGATAGAGGCAGAACAGAATTTGGCGATCTTCTGCCCCCGATGTAGAAGAAAACATAGCCATAAGGAATGTCCGCTAGATGCAGTTCAAACATGTGCTATCTGTACAAAATATCACCTTACTGAAATTTGCCCCTCACTTCCTGGATTGAAGGCGGTATATAAGGAAGCAAAAGAAGAGCCAGAATCAGCATACTTTGTTAAGCAGCGTCGCCAATGGCAACTAAGGAAATCAGGTATGTTTTGAGACCCAACTTCTTCCTTTGAGCCTCCACAATATAACGCTCAGCAATATAGTATGTGGCAAAACCAATCTCAACCCCCATTCCCGAACAGGACATCACAACCATTTCCTTCTCCAAATCCATGGATGAATCAGCCAAGCCAATTTGGTTGGCCGAATTTTCCTTACGCCCCACCATATTGGCAGAATAGCTCATACCCTCCACAATGGACCCCCCCTACTTCACAAAGTTCACCCTGACAGACAAATTGGCCAAGATCGACATATCAGCCGACATGAACTATTCCACTCCCTCAACCGACTCTACCAACTTTTCAACAAAATCCCCAGTCTAATCTGAGACCGCAACTCCCAGCCCAACCCAACCCTAATCCTAATAATAGGCCGGTCCAATCCCTCCAAATTATAGAATCAGCAGAAATCAGAGCTGAACTGAGGGAGTGCAACGATCTTCAGTTAAGATCTAGACGTATAATAGAAACAGAGGGAGATAAAACAGTTCACATTGAAGATCAGTTACCAATAGAACCGTCGTTACAACAAGAGGGTGCAAATGAGGAGCAGACTCATCATCAAGCTAGTACACCCTCTCCTCCCTTCCTAGAATAATTAGTCATACCACGACCTGTACAACATCCAGAATTTGACATTCTGGGAGAACTACAAAACCTGTACATACGAATTCCTTTCCTCCAAGCCATTCAAGACATCCCTATATATGCAAAAACTATAAAAGAATTGTGTATAAAAAAACCAAGGAGGAATGTAACCACTAACCCAAGAGTCCAAGTAGTCATTACTTTATGTGACCTGTTATCAGGAGCACCCATTAAATATGAAGATCCACGAAATCCAATCGTAACTGTTCAAATCTATGGATAGACTCTAACTAACGCTTTAGTTGATTTAGGAGCTGCAATTAATATTTTGACAACCTCTACTTGCCAAAAGCTCGGTATTACATCGGTAGAACGCACCTCTACTTTATTAGAATTGGTTGACCAATCTGTAGTTCGACCAAAAGGAACTCTATACGATGTCATGGTCTCTATAGATTCTTGGGAATACCCAATTGATTTCTTGGTAATTAATCCATAAACCCGACTGGATGGACACCCGCTAATTTTAGGTAGACCTTGGCTTGCTACCGCCGATGCTTACATTGGTTGCCGGCAGGGGAATATGACCATAACCAGAGGACCAGATATTAAAAACCTAGTCCTATACCCTCTATCACAGCCAAGTCTTACAATGATAAAAACTAACCAGCACCCTGTATCATACCTTACTGACAATATCAGATCACCATTGGCTATACAGAAGGCCCTAGACTTTAAAGACCAAACAGAAGACGATGCCATCAATAACTTTGTTAGTCAATCTGAATCTAGACCTCATGCACAATGTTTTATGATAGAAGCTGCATTCGAGAACAAACTAGAAGAAGATCCGTTGAAAGATACACATGACCAAATGATACCTGTAACTTCTGTTGCCAATAGTAAAGCAGTGGAAATTGAACTAGGAAAAACACTAAACATCAATGCCAAACTTACACCGGACCAAGAAATAAAACTCATCCACCTGTTACGGAAGCATCAAGAAGCATTTGTGTGGGATTACCCCGATATGAAAGGGATTGACCCCCAATTGTGCACCCACCATATTTATATAGAAAAAGATGCAAGACCTGTCCGTAAACCGCAAAGAAGACTCAACCCTCACCTAAAAGATGTTTTAAAAGAAGAACTTCGGAAGTTTTAGATGTTAATTTTATCTATCCTATTTCTGGTAGTAAGTGGGTCTCTCCACTTGTGGTTGTACCCAAGAAGATTGGTAAATGGAGGATTTGTGTGGATTATAGAGAGTTAAACAAAGCCACACAAAAAGATCATTTTCCCCTCCCATTCATAGACCAAGTATTGGACACGTTAGCAGGAAATAAATTATTTTCTTTCCTGGATGGCTTTAGTGGATACAATCAGATTCAAATTGCCCCTGAAGACCAGGATAAAACTACCTTTACTTGTCCTTGGGGAACGTTCGCCTATAGATTTCTACCCTTTGGCCTATGTAATGCTCCTGCCACATTCCAAAGGGCCATTCTTAGCATCTTTGCAGATTTAATAAAAGATGGGCTTGAAGTATACATGGATGACTTTACACCATACAGAGATGATTTTGATCCAGCTCTAGACACCTTAGAAAAAGTCCTACAACGTTGCATTGATACTAGGCTTTGTTTAAGCCACGAAAAATGTTATATGATGATGAATGAAGGGCCCATTCTTGGACATTTCATCTCAGCAGCTGGAATTCAGGTAGATCCGGCCAAAATTCAAATTTTATTGCTTATCCCCACCCCCACTACTTAGATAGAGGTACGCAGCTTTCTTGGATTTTCTGGGTATTACAGACGATTTATAGAACATTATTCACACATTTCTGCACCTTTATATGCATTAACTGGTAATGTTGATTTCATGTGGACAGAAAAATGCAACCGCGCTTTCCAGGATTTAAAGAAGCTTGTATCAACATCTCCAGTCCTTCGAGGGCCAAACTCGAATTTACCATTCCAAATCTCATCTGATGCCTCAGACACAGCAATCGGTGCAGTCCTGGGGCAGGAGGAGGATAAAAAAGCATATGCTATTTGCTATATTAGCAAAAATTTATCCCCTGCTGAATTAAATTACACTGTCACTGAAAAGGAATTCCTCGTTGTAATACATGCTGTCAATAAGTTTAGACATTATATTACAGGCTCTTCCATTGTTTTATATACAGATCATTCTGCTATCAAATATTTAGCGAATAAGCCTGTTACAAATGCTAGAATAATGAGATGGTTGATCTTATTGCAGGAGTTCGATATCACAATCAAAGATAGACCCGGCAAAGAAAACCCTGTAGCTGATTTCCTCTCACGAATACCAAAATCAATTGAGGCAACAACAGTGGAAGACCAATTTCCGGATGAGCACCTGTTTGCTATTGCTGTTCAAGCACCTTGGTATGATGATGTTGCCAACGACCTTGTAGTAGGTAAGCTACCAAAACACTTAACCCCTAATGAACGTAAGCAGATTGTTCAGAAGATTACTCGGTTCTCGTGGATCGGGGGTTATTTGTTCCACACAGGGGCAGACATGCAAATTACAAGGTGCATTCGAGAGGATGAAATTTTCGACATCTTAAAAGCTTGTCATAACGAACAATGTGGGGGACACTTTGCCGAGAAACGAACAACTCATAAAGTATTGCAGATGGGATACTACTGGCCTACAATCTTTAAGGATTCGAAGAAATTTGTTCAAGCCTGTGACAGCTGCCAGCGAGCAGGACGACCTCGTCAAGCCGAAGAAATGCCTCTGAGGCCACAATTAGTCATTGAACCATTTGAATGATGGGATCTTGACTTTGTTGGAACCATCAACCCATCATCAAATCAGAGAACATATATTTTGGTAGCCACAGAATATGTTACAAATGGGTCGAGGCCGAAGCATTGCCTAGAGCTACAGAAGATTCCGTAATACAGTTCCTGCTCCATTTGTTTGTACGATATGGCCTTCCGAGAGAAATAATCACAGATGGAGGACCACAATTTGTCGGAAACAAATTAGCTGCAACACTTGACAATTATCACATCCAGCACAAAATTACTACCCCATCTCACCCGCAGGTGAATGGGTAAGTAGAAAGTAGCAATAAGGTAACAGAATCAATTTTAACAAAAACCATTGCTTCACATAGGCGTGATTGGGCCGCTCGACTACCTGAAGCACTATGGGCTTATAGAACCACCTGGAGAAGTACCACTGGTTATTCACCCTATCAATTAGTGTTAGGGAAACAACCTATTTTCCCCATAGAATTCGAAATCCAAACACTACGAACTGCACAGGAAGTTGGCCTAGATTTAAGTGAGGCACAAATCAATCGACTACAGCAGATTAATGAATTAGACGAAATAAGGTTCTTTGCATTACAAAACATAGCACTTATTCAGCAGCAGCGAGCTAAATGGCATGATGCACTTATCAAGAACAAAGTCTTTCATGAAGGAGACTGGGCTCTGTTATATGACTCTCGGTTTCAGGATTTCCCGGGGAAACTGCAAACTCGTTGGTTGGGGCCATATGAAATCCAGAAAGTACATGATAATGGGACCCTTACTCTCATCACAATCGATGGTTCTGGATATGCATTCAAGGTAAATGGCCACCGACTTCGTCTCTATCGCAGGCCACTCACTCGGGAATCCTTCTGTGAGCAGCTACGTCAAGACTCTGACATGGAAATTTTAGGAGAGGAAGTAAAATCTTCTTCACCTATAATTCAGTAAGGAACGCATTTTTTTTGAACTGTACATAAGTTCTTGTATATGCATTTTCTTTATATTTCTTTGATCTTTCTTTCTTAAGATTGCTTTTTACAGTCAGTTTGTTTTTGCTGTTCCTTTTCCAAAAAGGAATAGCAGTTGCTTGTTTTCATGATTTTGCTGTTCCTTTTCCAAAAGGAGCAGCAACTGCTTGTTTTCGTGTTTTTGCTGTTCCTTTCTGAGAAGGAACATCATTTCTGTGTTTTTGCTGTCCCTTTTTCAAAAGGAACAACATTTCTGGGTTTTTTCTGTTCCTTTCCCAAAAGGAACAACAGTTGCTTGATTTCGTGTTTTTGCTATTCCTCTTTCAAAAGGAACAACAGGTGTGAGTTTTTGCTGTTCCTTTTCCAAAGGAACAACATTTTTGGTGTTTTGTTGTTCCTTTTTCAAAAGGAACAGCAGGTGTGAGTTTTTGTTGTTCCTTTTCCAAAGGAACAACATTTTTGGGGTTTTGCTGTTCCTTTTCAAAAGGAACAACATTTGAGAGTTGTTGCTGTTCCTTTTCCAAAAGGCACAGCAGTTGCTTATTTTCATGTTTTTGTTGTTCCTTTCTGAAAAGGAACAACATTTCGTGTTTTTGCTGTTCCTTTTTCAAAAGGAACAACATTTCGTGTTTTTGTTGTTCCTTTTCAAAAGGAACAACATTTCATGTTTTTTTTGTTCCTTTTTCAAAAGGAACAACATTTTGTGTTTTTGTTGTTCCTTTTCAAAAGGAACAACATTTGCGAGTTATTGCTGTTCCTTTTCAAAAGGAACAGCAGTTGACAGTTTTCTGTAGACAGCACTCATGATCTTAGGTTGTTTCTTCTCAAAGAACGGCATCCCAACTATTTGTTTGCATGGATTCTTCTCTTTCAAATGGAATACCATAGCCATATCTTTGCTCTCAATGGTGATTCATATTGAGGATGATTTTCGCCCATGATCTCTCCAGTCTTTAAGATACAGCTATACACTTATGCAATGAACATAAATTACAACATGCCGAGGTCAGCAGATCATAAAATCGCTATCTTTATAGAGCCTAGTATTGATAAGAGGACAAGAGGAGGGACATACTTCTCATATCCGTTGTCATTGACTTATTCCCATTGTCCTGGTTGGTTATCTTTATCATGGTGATTTCCTTAAAAATCTTTCTCTGATTATTACACAGGAATAAGAACAGAGGATTTATATCTTCTTGTTGGGATGATAAGACTTCTTCCACCATTCCCACTCTTAAGGAGTGTTGAACCACTCTTAGGTGTAAATAAATAAGAAAAAGTGGTTTGCAAAGAAAAAATGATGATAAATATGGATTATTAATTGTCAAATGCAGGATAGGGGGTCTCATCACGAGCCAGCTTACCATGATCATCAGTTTGGAAGCGAAGTGGCATTCCCAGCATGGCCACCACACCAGGGATATGGTCCAAAAGGTACACTAAATAAGCAGACCTTGGAACAGGGGGTCTCATCACGAGCCAGCCTGCCCATGTTTCGCACCTTCCTTGTGAATGGCGTTATGGCTAACTGGTTACCAAGCCAGCATAATGACCTGCGTTTTGACAAAATACTTTTTATACACATACACGATCATGGTTCCGAGGGTGAAATAAACAACTCTGTCAATGTTATGAACACCTGTCGGCAGCAAAGCTCTGTTAATGGGATCGAAGTCATAATGGTTACACCAACAAGGATGATATTAATACCTCTTTGTCTGTTCTATCCTATGAATAATGCATATTTTATTTCCTGATGAACATATCGCACGAAACCTCATTACTACCAATCATGGCAAGGGAACTGACCATGACTTCTGGGGATTTCATACGATTGACAGAAGTCCCATCCCCCGGCCTCGCATCATATTACGCAGGCTCTTATGTAAAACGCGATCCAGATTTTTGCCTCGATTTCGGTATTTCGTTGTCCATCTAAAACATGGCGTAATTCTATATGATGTTCCTTTATGACTGGTTACACGATTGCTGCTGCTCCTCTATTTGACGACTGGGGCAGCCTATCACATCACGGGGGGGAAGGTAATCTCATTACTCCACGAGTTACGTGTCAGCACACCATTCGGGGTAGATAGTGTACGAAAGTATGGCATGGTTTAATGGTATGATAATTCTATTCTACACAAAGTTGCCATCCACAATCCATTTTTGCTGCATACTCTGTTTTTTTCCGCGACAATCACCTTCTCTGCATCCCAAAATAGCACAGGCAATTGCTGTTGCATTGCAAATCCTTAGGAGAACCATGGGACGAAAGGCAGTCCGAAGCGAACCTCAAGAATTGATAGTCTCTGCTGTTGCCCGGGAGATCCTGGAAAAGGCTGGATGGCTGAATTATTTCAGTCGCCTACAAGAATAAAATGAGACAGTGGCGTTGGAATTTCTGCAAAACTTGCAGGAGGACTACTCCATAGTAAGAGAAAGGCGGATAGCGGTCACTGACGATGTAATTGCAGAAGTCTCAGGCCTACCAGCCACCGGACCTGTATGGACGCTGAAGAAAGAAATACTGCAGAAGATTATGGAGATTTTTCTGGATGAAGGCCAAAGCTTGACAGTAAAGGGGAAGGGAGTTCTTCCAGCAACGTTAGGAGAACCCTGGACCGAACTAGCAAGGATAGTACAGAGCTACATTACGTGCATAGGAAGGAAGGACGTGGTAAGACCATGCCATCTTAAACTCTTAGCTATTTCGAAAGAGAAATTTTCTGTAAATATGCCTGCACTTTTTAATTCAATATTGCATGATGCGGCCCGAAGTCTGAAAACGGCACGCACGTAGAAGCAGTTGTTAGCCACCATAGACTGATTCGATTGATAGTGAGCCATAGTCTCACTCAATAGCAGAGCAGCTGGGAGGAGCTCATTGCATTGATTAAGGGGAAATTGGCTGCACCATCCCCAAAACCTAAAACTTCCTCTAGCACACCGGAACGATCAGAGAAATGCAGAGAAGTGGCAGCAAAAAAATGTGTTGCTCCAAAATGAAAGCATTCTTCAAGTACACCGGAGTGACCAGAAAAACGCAGAGAAGTGATAGCAGAAAAACCTGTTGCTTGTACCTCTGAATAACCAGAGAAACCAAGAAAATCAGTCCGGCTAGCTCGAATTCGAGGGAGGCTGGAAAAGATTCGAGAAAGCACCAGCCAACCAATTGAGATCATAGACGAACCTCCATAACCAGAAGGAATACCTTCCGAAGAAAATGCTGGACAATCTGGGGGCGAAGCTGAGCAAGCCGGAGGAGGAGGTGAGGAGAGGGAAGTGCACTCTGAAACAGAAAGAGAAGCTGAACACTCCAAGGCAGTCACTGAACAGGACAATCAGGAGGAGGAAGTAATACAGCCAGAATGCAGCCTACTGCAATACCCTGTGAGCGAAGAAGAATTGGCCGCAATCCTGGCCAGTTTGGGGGAATATGGCCAACCCTCCAGCCCAGCAGGTCCTCCCGATGAACCTCCAGAGGAAGACATACCTGAGGGTTCACATGCAGAAAAGGAAGGAGAAGAAAACCCGCCCGTTCATGAGGAAGAAATAAGGGACACCAACCGGGAACAATCTGTTCCCATGGCACCAGAAGAAACTCTAGAGAGAGTAGGAGCAGATTTAAGGGCCAGTCGTAAACCCTTTGCTGAGGGAAGGGAAATCAAGAAATTAAGGACTAAACAGCAGAGGTTGCTGAACACTATAGCCTGGCTCCGACAGCAAATTCGGATTTTGAAAGCCAATCTGAGGATACAAAGGACCACAAGGAAAAGGAAGAGGACCACTACAGCAAAATCCCGTCGAAAAAGAAGACGAAGGACTTACAATCGCACTGTTGTTCGAAACCTGATTGGAAGACCTACTTCTGTTCCAAATGACACTGAGGAAGAAATTGCTGTTCCAATTGTCACGGAATAATAGACTGTTGTTCCAAATGACGCTGAGCGATAGAATGTTGTTCCAATTGACAATGAGGAACAGACTGTTGTTCTAACTGATAATGAAGAACAGACTGCCATTCCATTTGGGGCAGATGGACAGGATGATGTTCCATTAATAGAGGAACCACAAAAACCTTTCATTCGTGTTAAGAAAGAAAAGGAGAATAAGGAGATCCAAACAGAGGCACCGCCCTCAGGGGTGATCCTGGTTCTGAACTCCAAAGAGCATAACAAAAAGGTTCAGGTAAAACTCCCGGCCTCTACGGCCCTATGCAAAAAGGATCCAAAAACAAGAACCTTGCACAAGATGATGAAGCAAGCTCAGCAAGAAGCTGAATAGTTGAAGGAACAAACAGTCCCCTGGGAGAAATATGAAGAGTTGCAACAACAACTTCGGGATATTAGTCAGTCTGAGAGCCAGGCCTTCGAAGGCTGGAAAAAGGAGCAATAAAAGGTTGCAAAGGTAACTCGTCAATTAGATATTGTTGTTAGGCAGATGGACACTGTGTGTTCTTTGTATAATGACATTCTGGCTTGTAGGGCCCCTGCTAAAAACTATGCTTTATTTTTTCTTGAACGATATTTACGATTAAAGATAAAAGCTGTCAGGGTAGGTGCCCCTATACAAATCAATACTGTTAATGATTTCATAGATTGTTGCAAGCATTATGGAGTTAAGGTTCAAAGGTTATTATGTGAAATTTACTTGCATAACCTCGTGCTAGACCAGGAAACTGATTTAAATCCTGGCCCTTTTGTTGGGGACATCCAATTGCAAGCCTTCGTTTCCTTCGGGGTTAAGCAACTAAAATGGCTCAGGGCTTATAACACTTTTCAGAAACAGGAAAATAGCCTAGACTTGTGGGTAAGAGCCGAGCCTAGAGACCCAGTACTGTTATGGAGAGCACATAGGAACCTTATGAGAACCCCGGGTGTTATGGAGACATTAGGACCCATGCATGAGGACCTAATCCGAAAAAATCTGGAATATTTTCTGACTATTAAAGACCTTGCCATCAATGCTGCAAAATTTCAATACCAGACTTCGAACGCAAACATCCAGCTCAGGGAACCATTCAGATATGAAAATTTTGAGCTAGCTGCCAACCGATTGAACCTTTATGGCGAACGTATTTTGCAAGCAGGGCCATCCTGGTTAGGGTATCGATTTCGTATTCCAATTATTTGGCACCCTGCACCCGTATATCAGGCCTTGTATGAAATGCCTGAAGGTCAAACAAATCAGTTCTTTGATGATCTAGTTGCTCATCACGGCTGTAGGCCTCCACACAAGGTTCCCTCTCTAGCCTATTCTCTTACTGCCTTGCATGTCAACTATAATGTTTTCATGAGGGCATGAAACGAGGTAAGCAGGGGGGTTTGTGGAGCACTGGAAAGGTATGTTATTGACGAACAATTTAGTGACTTTTCAGTAACAATTGTAACCCTTTCTGCATAATGAGCTTAAAGAAATAAAGAATTTTAATAGAATGTGCAAGAATTAGTATGGAAAGATTAATCGCTGATAATTTTTATTTTTCCATGCAGGAAAGGGTGGAAATGAAGAGCTGCCATTCGAAAGGAAAATACAAAGAAGCAATAACTGTTGTCCCTTTAGGAGGGAACCAGATGCGCACAAGATCGAATAGATCGAAGCAAGACGACCCTGGAAAGAAAGAAGGATTATTAATTCAGTGGAACAGGGGAAGAAAAGTAAAGGATTAATGGCTTGGCGAATCCCTCAGGATTAATGGCTTATTTTGCTACCTAGATACCTCCGTCGTTACTCTTATAAAAAGGGACAGCAGTGTTAGGCAAAAGAGACTTTTTTTTGTTCATATATGTAACTGTGAATTCCAGATTCAACTTTGATCATCGACTCTCACTAAGACTTATTTCGTTGTACGTTTGTTGATGTATTAATATAAAAGACCTGGTGTTTATTTCATCTCTGCGTTTGGAGTAACCTAAGGCAGTGTGCCATTGGAAGCTAAGGGCCCGGCTCCAAAGGACACTTGCTTTTGTATCATTATAGTTTGGTTTCTGTGTGATTTGTTTATCTTTACAGTTTGGTAATATGACATGTTTTTCATATGCTATTCCATGCTCTGTTACAATTAATTCGTTAATGGTTTCTTTCGAGAGATTTATGTAGTGACTCTGTATCGTATGACTGAATCTTTTCAAAGTTGATTGCATGTTAGTAACGTAAGCCAACTGTTTCTGTTACAGAGCCTTCATATTGAATATTGTTGTATTGGATTCATTTGAAATCTCAATTATTGGAATCCGGAAGTAATATTACTCTATTTTGGAAACATAGTCATATTCTCTTTAATCATCAGATTGCTATATTAAGTGTGTTGTGTATATATGTTTGATGATTGTTGTTCCATAATTCATTTGTGAATACCGTTCCATGAAGTATAACTCGTTAAAGTTGCTTTAGAGAAGAAGATTGCTATTTGATTGCAGAATGTGAGTTTAATTCAATAGAGCAAGCTCAGTATGAGTTGCGAGATTTAGTTTATTGGATTGTTGTTCCATTTATTGCTGTCCCATTTATTGCTGTTCCATTTCAGATTTGCTGTTCCATTTTCTGCTTGCTGTTCCATTTTACTTTCTTTCATTCCATTTACTTGCATTTACTGTCTTGGTGTGAGAGAAGGTCTAAGGCTGTAGTGAGCCTCAGCAAGTCACTGCCTAGCTCCCAGACCTATGGTCCATGCTCTAATTTCCTTTCCATCAGTTTCTAGAGGGATGGGTTATCGCTTCCGTACCCTTGACTGATAAGCTGCGTTGTTTGATTTTATTCTTTTTAGAGCAATTTAGTCATAAGTTTAGCATCCGTTTACTCTTGTATTTTCTAGACACTGTACTACTAAGCATTACTCTGACGAATAGCCTCGGATTGATTTACTCTTTGCAATAACAAAGCGTTCCCGGATTTACTTATTAATGTGGCATAACTAGAGGTGAAAGAGACCCTTGTTACAGCTCTACAACAGCCTCAAAATGCATTACAAGTATGGAAAAAGCATTAACAATGCATGCTATGGCAAAAATAATGGGAAAAAACATCCCCATGTTCAGGGATTCATCATCTATTCAGCTGAGGAAAAGTGTGGGCATGTTTGTTACTTCATTAGTTGAGTAATCAGGAGAAAGTATGGTGTCATATGCTCTTTTGGTTGTTGTTCCTCTTCTGGGATGTATGGCTGTCAGTGATCCCACTGTAAGACAAAGTGTAATGTGTAGATTTTCTCCACTAGTTTATCTTCTTCCACTCACAAGGGGTGTTCCTCCACCAACTAGATATACCGAGTATCTATCATCAATATGTTCTGAAGATGCTCACTTTTTGGACAAACTTATTGATAATTCCCAAGTTGATGATTATAAACGATGGTGAGAATTTCTTAAACATTTCAAGATTCATGGGAATTTTGCGATGACATTGGTTTTGGGAAAAAACTCCAAGCCTATACAATTATAGCATTTGATACGATGAAACATCTTACTCTTAAAGGTGAAAAGAACCAATTACACTCTTTGATTGTTTGTCCCTCAACATTAGTGGGTCACTGGGCTTATGACATTAATAATTTTATTAATAGTTATGTTCTGAAACCTCTTGATTATGTTGGATCTCCTCAAGGCCGGTCTTTCCTTTGAAATGAGCTTGGACAGTCGCATTAGTATTGCAGTGGTGGGGACACATTTGAATTCACGTGGCTTAACCCAGTGCGAGTTATTACTTAACCTAACCGCATTTAACCTAGGTTCTCGAAATGTGCTTCAAGCTTGGATCCACCGGAAATTGGGGTTTAGGGTTTTACTGTGGTTCATTGTGATGTAGCCACGATGTAGGAGAGAGGCTACATGCGTGACTCATTTCATGTTCCGTGGTTATGTTGGAACCTGCTCTATTTGTATTCTATGCTATGGTTTTGTCAAGAATGTTCGGCTCATTTGTGGTGTTGTGGTGTGAGGCTTCAATTGCCTATTACCTTTGTCGTTCGCTCAGTTTTTTGTAGGTTATATGTTCTTTACTGGTACTTTGATCTGTTCTTAGGCATTCTTGTTGTTCTCCTTTCTATGTGCTCTGGTAACTATTCAGTAACTGTTTGCCTTGATTAATCCTTCAGGGTCTTACAGTTTTGTTGTAGGAATGCTTCTGTTCCTTTCCAAGGTAATTTGTTGTTCCAATTTCAATTCCCACTTACTTTGTAGATTTTTCTAACCGTCTCGGTCCTTGTGAGTAGATGGGATCTTCTCATTTTGGTTTGTTTTGGCTCTGGCATATTTCTACTTCAAGTATTTTCTCTTTGAAAACTTGCTTTCCTCCTGTTGTGTTGTATTATTTTGTTTCTCTGCAACTTTTAAGTGATACTGTTCTGATTTCTATTTGTGGTAGGTGCGAATGGAGGCTCCTCTTAGTTGTCTCCTCATCTTGAATTCTTATGATAGGGTAGGGTCTTTCGCTTTTCCATTTTCTGGAGAAATTAATGGAACCCTTGTTTAGTTCCGTATTAGGTGTTTGATTTTTAAAACCCTTATTAGGGTTTGGCCAATGGTTGTTGGCCCTTATTGAGTTCTCTTATTTCTCTTTCATCTCATTGTAGTTAACCAAAGATGGGTTATGCTCTTTCTTGCTTGTTTACTATTCGTAACCCGAGATGGGTTTTGTGGTTGTGTCCTCCGTTCACTGTTTGGAAATCCTTGGTGGCTTTGTCAAATTTTATAAATATTTTTACAAACCCTGAGAGGGTTTTGTTGTAATTTATTCTGCTTGTAATTTGAATACAATGATTATGGAAAAAAATTCGAGGTTCTATAGATTTTTGAAATGAAATTTGTTTATTTTGTCTAGCTAGACTGTGTATGTTACTGGAATGTTGTTCTTTTGATGGCAAAAAGACTCGCGTCTGATTTGGTTGGAAATTACAACCAATATGCTTATTCTTTGTGCGTTGTCGTTTATCTAGAATGAACTGAGAAATTTGGAAATTTGAAAATAACTAGTGTAGTAGATATAAATGAATTATTTAGTTTATTAATGTATTCAGATGTTTGTATTTTCCTCACACAACACATGTGCCTACTATCTTCTCTCCTCTTCTCTCACTCTCCTCAGCTCTCCTCTCTATTCTAGAAATGATTACAAATAAAAAAAATTGTTTTAGTTACATATGGTTACTTTCTGGAATTATATTCTAGGTTCTGTAACTCATTTTATTTCCCTAGCTACTACGAACTTAACTTAGCTAATCTTAATGATCACTTGATTTTCAGTTACATATGGTTATTTTCTAGAACTATATTCCAACCCTACCTACCGCTGAAATTTAAAATAAAAATTGATAGAAATTAAAGTTACCCTTTCCATGTCTAGCAGGGAAACAAAACACTTCTAGTTGTTGCCTAGTCATCTGATGCTCTTACATCATGCTCCTTGGGAGATTTTCTTTAGTGGCTCCTATCCATGAGTTCCTCAATAGAGTACCCGACTTGCTAGATATAAGTAGCATTTGACCAAGAACTATCGTCAATAGGATGGTCCTTCCATTTGACTAGATACTGCGAATATTCTTTTTTCACGTCTTCTTGGTCACCTGTATATCCAATATCATTTCCATCTCTAAGGTATTTGTTGGGGCCATACGTCGAATCCATTTTTCCTCCTTGTCCTGTGTAGTCCGTGTTCGTCTCTCTGAACTATCATTGTCATTGAAAGAAATATAAGGATGTAGATCAGTGACATTAAATATAAGTGAGATTACTATATTCGGAGGTAACTGGAATTCGTAAGAATTTTCATAAAACTTCTGAAGGATATTGCAAGGGCCAATTTTCCTCATTTTCAATTTATTATAGGTGTCCCTAGGAAATATTTCTTTTCTTAAATGTGTCAAAACCATATTCCCTACTTCAGACTATACTTCTCGTCACTTTAAATCTGCTTTCTGTTTATACCTTTGGTTGTTGTCCTGTAATTTCATTTAATCCGTTCATGCAAATCACTCATTGCTGTTACAAAATATTTACCATCAACACTCCCACTTTCCAATTGTCCCAAATTCTGTAGCTCATGGATGGCCCTTGGATGGATTCCATATAATATTTGGAAAGGGTATTTTCCCGTGCTTCTATTGGGTGAATCATTGTAAGCAAATTCTGCTTGAGCAAGCACGTGATCCCATTGTTGAGAATTTTCACCAACTTAACCTCTTAGGATATTTCCCAAACTTATCTTCACAACTTCTATTTCTCCATCCATCTACGGGTGATAAGTTGAACTAAATTTTAATTTGGTATCAAACTTTTTCCACAGGGTTCGCTAGAAATGTAATGTAAACTTCATGTCTCTATCTGAGATAATCGATCTTAGTAAACCATATAATCGAACTATTTCAGAGAATAACAAGTATGCTATGTGAATGGAATCACTTTTTTTCCTGCATGGAATTAATTATTCCATTTTCGTGAAACGATCTGCCACCACCATGATGGAATCAAATGCTTTCTTAGTTCCTGGCATACGCAAGATAGGGTCAAGGCTAATAGAGTCCCGCGGTGTGGTAGGAATGGGCAAGGGTGTATACAACCCTGTGTTTTGACTAGTTACTTTAGCATGTTGACAGACTTTACACCTGCTTACAAACCTCTATATATCCCTTTTCATTTTTGGCCAATAATAAAAGTGACTCAATCGATCTAGATTCTTATTTATGCCAAAGTGTTTGTCCATGCATCCATTGTGTTTTTCCTCAATTAAGTTCTCCCTCATTGAACTTTCTGGAACACACAACTTTCCTCCCTTGAACAGTAACCCCTCCTGTATATTATAGTCCAACGAAGGTATGATATCTCTCAACACTGGATTCTGGAAAACTTCAAAAGCTTCCTTGAAATATTTATCTATGTCGTACAAGTCTTTTAGATGCTCAAACCCAAGTACTTGTATAGTGCTTTCTTTCATTATTAAACTTCTTCTTCTCAATGCATATGCCACTTTCTTGGACTGTCCCTTAACATGTTCTAAAGCAAATGTAGAACTTTGCAAGTACTCCACTAATTTCACATGCCTATGATTCAATTTGTGATGTTTCATAATATACTGCAATGGTAAATTGTCTGAAAACAAAAAAAACTCCTTGGCCAACAAAAAATGTCTACAATGCTTTAAAGCTTGGATGAATGCATAAAATTCCTTAATTCAATTTCTCACTCAAATAAGCTACCGGTTTATCGTCTTAGATGATTACTGCTCTAATGGCTACTCCAATAGCATCACACCGAACTTGAAAATTTTTACTGAACTCTGGTAGCCTTAAGATTAGTTTTTTTGTAATCTTGCTTTTCAACAATTGAAAACTATTCTCTACCACCTCTATCCAACAGAAAGGTTGATTGGCCTTCTTCAAAGTTTCCTCCATAGTTGAACAAATTTGACTAAAGTTTTTAATAAATTTCCTGTAAAAACTTGCTAATTGATGAAAACCCCTAACTTCAAAAAAAAATTTAGTAGATGTCAAGCTAACTATGGCTACAACTTTCTCTCGATCCATTTTCAATTCATTTTTGGAAATTACAAATCCTAAGTATATCAACTCTCTTTTGAAAAAAGTACATTTTTTAAGACTCATCAGCAACTTGTTTTGTTGTAAACCTTCCATCACATACCTGACATGTCGCAGATGTTCCTCCTTACTCTTGCCGAAAATCAATATATCGTGTTGATACAAAATCACAGACTTGCCAATAAATTCCTTCAACACCTCATTCTTCAGACACATGAACATACTAGGAGCATTGCTTAAACCAAATGGTATAAACAGTTGTTCATACATGCCTTCGTTAGTTTTGAAAGTTGTTTTCCATTCATGTCCTTCTCGTATTATAATTTGATGGTAGCCACTTCTTAAATTTATTTTTGAGAAGTATGTTGCCCCACTAAGGCAATCCATGATATCGTCCATCCTAGGTAAAGGAAACCTGTACCGGATAGTGATTTTATTTATAGCATGAGAATCTGTACGCATTCGCCATTCTCCTTCTTCCTTAGGAGCTAGAACAGTTGAAACGACACATGGGCTTAGACTTTCCTGAATTAATCCTTTATCCAATAGTTCCTGTATTTTCTTTCTAATTTCTTCATTGTCCTTAGGACTCATTCTGTAAGTAGCTTTATTCGGAAAACTATCCCCTGGAATAAAATCGATATGATGACTGATGCTTTGTTTTGGTGGTAGTTTGTCTAGTTTATCATCCACCACAATTCCATTAAATTATTGCCACATGTCTTATATCTCTACAGTTAAATCATCAATCTCCGTATATAATACTACTATCTTCGCCATTCACACCACCGCATAGCCTATATCATTGTCTTCAATTTGTTGTAGGAACTCACTTTCTCCCATCAGTAGTTTCTTCACTCCACTAGTTTCTACTGCATTTTCTTCCTTCATAGGAACTAAGGTATGTTTTACTCCATCTTCCACAAATTTATAACAATTATTTTCTCCATCATGAACAACTTTCTAATCAGATTGCCAGGGTCTAGTCAATAGGATATGGCACACATCCAATGGAAATATATCGCAAATTACTTTGTGTTTGTACCTACCAATATGAAATTCCACTTCACTCTCCTCAGCAACCAGCAGTTAGTGTCCTTTCTGCAAGCAGGACACCATATATGGTGTTGGGTGATTCAACCTTTTTAACCCCAGTTTCTCCATCATTTTTGTAGCTGCTAAGTTATCAGTGCTTCCGCTATCTATAATCAGCTTACAACATTTTGCATGGGACTTACACACAGTTTAGAATAATGGTTTCCTCTGTGTTGAATCAACTTCCTCCTTAGCTGGTTTCAACAAGTCCTTGTTTAGTACGAAGGCTTCACCTGTCTCAACCACATTTTCCACCTCTTATCGTGGTGCTTCTCCTTCTTCTAGTTCAGCAACATATGCTCCCCATTGTTGAGTCTGTTCACCTTTAGGACATTTAAAGGATCTATTCCTCCATTTGTGACACTTGTAACACTTGTAGGCACGACCTCTACCTCTACCATTACCTCTACCATGGTGGTATGGCCTTCCACCTCTCATGTTACCTTCTCTTTCTGACTATCCCGAGGTCTTTCAGCCGCTGCCCTCTTCATGACGATTGGTAATTATTCCTCTACTGAAAGATTATCCTCATCCTCTATTGGAACCACATTCCCTTCTTGCATTTTGTTCTCTCGTAAATTTTTCTTCTACTTTCAAAGCATTCTAATATGCTTCCTCCACAGTTATAGGAGATGTAATACCAATCTCATCTACAATTTCCATCCTCAAACCATTCAAGAATCTTGTTGTTTTCTCAGGAGTATCTTCCATGTATCCAGCTCTCATATTTACTTTATAAAATTCCCCTATCTACTTTGTTACAGTCATCATTCTTTGCCTTAGATTATGGATCTGTCTATAAAGAGTAATTTGATAATCTTTATGCCATAACTTATTCTCCATTTTCGCGATCATTCTATCCCATTTCTTAATCAAAGGCTTGTTCAATCTTCTCCTCTCTGTTTTCACATCGTCCCACCATAGTGCTGCATGTCCTTTCAATCTAATAACAACAAACCTAATCCTTTTATCTTTACTAATCTCCTCATATTCAAAATATTTTTCCATCACACTTATCCAATCTAATAATGCTTCAACAGGTAGACTCCCATTGTAATTAGGAAGTTTGAGCTTAGGGTTGCTCCTATCCATGACGACTAATTTTAACACTTTGAGTTTTGGTGCATCTTCATTTGATCCATCCCTCATAGCCACATTCTCTTCTTCACCGTCGTCACGACCCTCAAGATCTCCTCGTCTTCCTAATTCTACTGTTGTTAATCATACTGAAAAGGTTCTAATTTCTTCTTGTAGCTCATCATCTACTAGTCTTCCTCTACCTCAACCTCCCCTTCCTACCTCCATTTTCATTGAAGAATAGAAATATGCTCTCATACCAAAAATTGGTGGGGACACACGTGACTTCACGTGGCTTAACCTAGTGTGGGTTCTAAGTTAACCTAACCCCATTTAACCTGGGTTCTCGGCACAGACTTCAATGTTGTGTCCACTAGAAATTGGGGTTTATGGTTTCATTGTGGTTCATTGTGATGCAACCATGATGGAGGAGAGAGGCTGCATGCGTGACTCATTTCATGTTTCATGGTTCTGTTGGAACCTGTTGTGTTTGTATTTTATGCTACAGTTCTGTCGAGCATGCTCAGCTCATCTGTGGTGTTGTCATGTGAGGATTCACTTGCTTATTAGCTTTCTTGTTTGCTTGACTTTACTGTCTGTTATATGCTCCTTACTCATACTTTTCTCTGTTCTCATGCGTTCTTGCTGTGAGGTCTATTCTCGAGTTCGTTTGCTGGTTAAGTAAGCATGTATCTGATTTTCCTTTCTCTGTGCTCTCGTAACTACTCTGTAACTATTTTCCTTGACTAATTCTTTAGGGTCTTATAGTTCTGCTCCATGAATGCTCTAGTTCTTTGGCAAGGTAATTTTTTGTTCAAATTTCAATTCCCTCTTACTTTGCATATTTTTCTTATCCTCTCGCTCCTTGTGACCAGATGGGTTCTTCTCATTCTGGTTTGTTGTGGCTCTAGTAGAGTTCTCCTTCTGGTATTTGTTGTTTGCAAATTTGCTTTCCTTTTGTTGTGTTTTATATTTGTATTTCTCGACAACTTTTAAGTGATCTTGTTCTGTTTACTATTTGTGGTAGGTGTGAATGGAGGCCTGGCTCAGTGTTCTTGGAGTCTCAACTTCTTATGACACAGTAGGGTCTTTCCGTTCATTTTCTGGAGAAATGAATGGAACCCTTGTTCAATTTTGTATTAAGTATTTAAGTTTTAAAACCCTAAGTAGGGTTTGGCCAATGGTTGTTGCCCCTTATCAAGTTATGTTATTTCTCTTTTAGATCATTGTAGTTAACCCGAGATGGTTTTTTTTCTTACTTCCTTGTTTAGTGTTAGTAACCCGAGACGGGTTTTGGGGTTGTGTCCTCCGTTCACTGTGGAAAACCTCGGTGGCTCTCTCAAATTGTATAAATATTTTTACAAACCTTGAGCAGGTTTTGCTGTGATTTATTCTTGTTATAGCTTGAATACAATGATTATGGAAAGGAATTGGAAGTTATATAAAGTTTTGAAATGAAATTTGTTTATTTTATATGTATGTCACTAGAATTTTATTCTTTTGATGGCGAAAAGGCTCACTTTTGATTTGATCAGAAATTACAGTCAATATGCTTCTACTTTTTGTGTTGTCCTATGTCTAGAACAAACTCAAAAATCTAGAAATTTGAAAAGAAGCAAAGCAGTAGATATAACTAAATTGTTCAATTTTATTAATGTATTCAGATGTTTGTATTTGCTTCACACAACACACACACGTACTATCTTATCTCCTCTTCTCTCACTCTCCTCATCTCTCCTCTTTGTTCTAGGAATGATTACTAATAAATCCATTTCAGTTTTAGTTATATATGGTTATTTTCTAGAACTATATACCAAGTTCCATAACTCATTTTATTTCCTTAGCTATTTCTAACTTAATTTCACTAATCTTAATGACAATTTTCTTTTCAGTTACATAGGTTATTTTCTCTAAATATATTCCAACCCTACATACCATTGAAATTTTTAAAATAAAAATTAACAAAAATTAAATTTACCCTTTCCCTGTTGAGCAGGGAAACAAAACACTTCCAGCGACTGCCTAGTCATCTGATGCTCCTGCATCATGCATGAAAAGTTTCTCATCTCTTCTAATTTGAAAGCGTAGAATATTGAGATGTATTCAATGGAAATGTAAGTAAATGCATGCTTATTCTTTTTCCACAAATGTACGTAATAAATGATCTATATTATTCATGATTACATCCAATAAAGTTATGGGAGGACAAAGAACTTGGAGTTTAAACATAAATGTGTCCTACAAAGAATTATTCCTAAACTGCCCATCGAATGATCAACATATGAGGCTAAGTAACCACATTTGTCCTAAACCCCCTACGAACCTGAATCCTGCGAATCGGACATGATTTTCTAGGAATTCAAATCCTAGAACGGGAGATGATGTGTCTATACGGGATTCGTACAAATCACATACGAATCCTGTACGGACACATCATGTCCCAATTCTAGGATTCAAATCCCCTAAAAAGCAATACATGGACTTAAAATACGCATTATTCCTTTGGTTTTTCACTTTATTTCTCATTCAGTTTTCTGCTGCTTCTGTATATCGCTATCAAACCATGGCAGCCTCACTGTCATTTTCGCTGCTTCATCTATTCATTGCCTCTGAAATCATCAACAACAATATCTCACAAGAAATGGCAAGTCAACCACCTCACAAGAATAATATTGTTGGAACAAGAATAGTACTACTGTCACAGAAATAACATTAATGTAATAGGAACTTTGTCTTAGTTGTCAATGGGTTGCCACACATCCCTGTTCATATACTACCATGATCACTACCCTTGTTATGTCACATACTCAGCTCTGCTTCTTCTTGACTGTACATTAAACCTTTGCTAACAAAACCAATTCACTGCTCATCATTTTAGTTTAACAACAACACATTATCTGTTGAAAGTAATTCCCTATGCATATCCACTTGCACACTGCCAATCGGCTCTTGTTAACGCATCATCAACCTTTTACTATCATAATTCTCCTGCAAGATTAGGCCACTTCTCAACTGGATGCTATTTCTTTTCTGAGATGAAAACACACTCCAAAAGAACTACTTCAAAATAAAACCCTAATTGCTGATAATGAAGACCTTGTACAATGAAACCTTTGTAATTCAAGTAATGAGACCCCTGCCAGCGTACTTATGAAGTAGTTGTAACTTGTAAGTTGTCTTCCATTTATGAATTATGAATCATGATTTATGTGACCACTGACATGTATTTTAATTTTGTATGTATTATGCATGCTACAAATGAAGATCTATGTTTGAAATCAATGAATTTGTATCATTAATTAGAATTTGTGTAAGAAATATCTAATTCACACACATACATACATACATACACATACATACATACATACATACATACATATATAAAGAATCCTATGTGTCTTGTTCCGGGGCGTCAACATGTCTGAATCTGACACTCGAATCCCTGTATCCTATGAATCCTGAATCCCCGTGTCATGTGACTTAGATATCAGGTTTATTATCACGGAACCTTCTTCATCTCTAGAAATTGCTATAGGTGGTCTAGTAAGTAGTAGCTTCCTTTCAAAAAACCTTATCTAGTTTTGTCAATCTGCACATAAGTACAATAGTGGGACCTGAAATCTATTAAATTTTCTCCTCTGACTTCTAAAGAGGCAAAGTTTTTGTTGTTAATGGTTTTGGCTTATATGTATATAATTAATGTTAAAACTACTTTTTTATATTTTAAATTAATTTAGAATTTCCTAAATTTTCCTTTAGAATCAGTTTTGAAACTCATCATAATAGCTAGGAAGTTAGATAGGTCAAGGCAAATATAATATTGTTCTTTCGCTCTTGATGTGTTGACGAATAAATTTTTTAGAGTCATTCCATAATTTTTGGGTAGGCTAAGTTTTTCTGGTTTCATTTTGTGTTATTATTTCTTCTTAGAAAAGAGTAATGAAGCTATTGGCTTTGATTTTAGTGTGAGTTTGAGTTTCTTTGAATTAACGTTAAAAATCATTAACCAGACACTCCTCTCTTTTAGATTTTATTATATAATAACCATATTTATTCTAAAATTGAAGATAAATGATTTTGTGCAAGACAATCTATTATTTAAAAATTCCCACCCTCACTTCTTTCTGCTCTTTCTTCATTTATATTCAACCTCAAAAAGCCACTTTGGAAACATTGTTCACATATAGAAAGTTAGAAGGTTTTAATCAAATTTCGCATGCTTTATTAAATGATATGAGAATGAACTAATCATTTTACAATTCAAAATAAATTTCTTGAGAATTAATCTCCTTTCAGTGGCCAGAAATTGTCTCCCTAGAAACAACAATCCAAATACATTTAAACTATTCATTTTACATCACTTTCAACATTTTCATTTGGTGGCTTATTTTTTAATTAAAATTTAAATATGCATTCACAATTTTTTATAAAATAAAAGTGAACGATAACATTCAAATAAATGATCTCAATTATAAATTAATAAATAAATAATCATAAAATTAGTAAAGGCATAATGATAAAGTTGTAGGAAAAAAATTTGCCCAATGACCTTAAGATATAGGTTTTTTTAATACAAAATAAACTACCTACATTAAAATAATCCATAGAAATTATGGAAAACCAACCATTGTAATAATGAAAGTGATTATAGAAATGCTATTTTTTATGGTGTATTGGGTGTAATGAATATATAAAAATTTAATGCACCTTTATGATATAATATGTGTGATATTAGTGAATATTTATTTTAAATAAAGATAGTTTTTTTTTGAAATAAAGGTATTTTTTTTTCTTTTTCTCTAAACACGTATTGGAATTTGAATTTTCAATTTCTCAATCGTCACAATATTTTGAAAGAATTTTTGACGGTGGTATTCCAGCTTGTCAATCAACTTGTCTCAACTATAGTAATCTTATTATTACTTTTATTGGATGCGTGTTTTCCTTAAATAAATAAAAGAATTTTACATATTTGTTGAGTTTTAAAATTTTATATATCTAATAAGTTTCGTAGTAGTACAACTTTGTCATCTTCCTCATGTTTAATATATTAGCGTGATTTGAACTAGTAATTACGCTAATCATCTAGAAACGTCAACACATACATGTTTTATAATTATTTATTTAAAATTTAATTATTTATTTTAAAATTAATTCAAATTATTTTGCATCTTAAATTTATTTTAAAATTAATTTTAATTAAATTAAATTTATCTATTTTTAAATGGCTTAATATTTTATTTATTTATTTTTCTTTTATATTATATTTATTTCAATTTCAAATTTATTAAAAAAACATTTTTTATTTTTTATTTTTAAATAGATATACATAGAAACAATAATATTAATTAATTATACTAATTTTTCAAAAAATCATTTTTTATAATTGGATATTTTTTTTAATAAACAAAATGTTTCATACATCCATTATAGATATAATAAATAAATAAATTTATTAAACATATATTACTATATATCAACAACATTTATTAATGTGGTTGTTGAAGTGGAACATGGAAGTTCAAGTCTATTGTTTCTCATTAGCATATGTCTCTATTTTTTATTTTAATTTTATTTTCAAAACTTATGTTTTAGCCATGAGTAAAGAAAAAAAATTGGGTTCTAATGTATTAATATATTAAACTTAGGAATTTATAATCTTAGATCCATACAAAATTGTGGTAGCGTTAGTAACCTCTTTAAGGATAGTTTAAGAATAGTTTAAGGCAAATAATGGGTCTTCAAAAAATTAGTAATTCAATTAGAAAAATTCAAATCTACTAGTTTGCTACATAATCATTCAAATATAGTTACTAAAAGTAATTGCAATGATGCCATTAAAAACATGGTGATTGTAGGCAACACTACAACCATTATGCTTTGCACAAATTACCATTATGTTTTGCATAAATTATGCTATTTTAATGATAAATCTTTTGGTTGAGTTATCATATAGATTTGAATAATGGAGCGATTGTAAATCAAATTTTGAGGTAGATCAATGAAGAAAAAATAAATCAAAATTTCATGTCAAAGAGGATGATATGCAATCAATATAAGATATTTTCATTTTGGATGATATTATTGTTGAAATGTGAAATAAGAATATTCCAATTTTAATTTGTTGTTGAATTAAAATTGAGAATTAAAATTCGAATTTAGTCTCACCAACTATTTGAAAAATAATTAATTAATTCATCATGGACTAATTAGTTGGAGAAATTTAAACATGAAATCTTTGTGAAGTCATGCAATAGTTATCCCTTTGATTGAGGAGGTTATCCCTTCATTAAGGAGATAAGGGTGAGTTGTATTTGAGTTGTAATTGTTTAGCTCAGTTAACTGAGTCAAGTGCAGTTAGATTAGTTCCAAACAATTTGTGGAACTGATTGTGAGATCAGTTAGTTAATGCATGCATGCATGAAACTAGTGTACTCTAGATATGTGAATATTCTCTCATAAATAACTCATGCATGTCAGTACAGACAAAGAACCATTTGGGATTAAAGCCATGGACTTTGTACTATCGGTTGCAAGAATTTTCCTATAAGAAAATCTCTTGCATGCAGAAGGAATTCATTCCTTGAGATTTGCATAGTTTTACAGTGTATGAGATCAGTCTCACACAAGGTTACAACTGGAGCCGCTAGGGAAAAGTGCGCAATGAAATAGGAGGCTTGGAGTGCAGAGGAAAGACATATGTGTTGTCTATTCTATTTATGAGAAGTAATGAGGGATTGTACAGAGAGGTGGATAGCCGTGAGAGCTAAAGTTTTGTGTATTCCTGAGATATTTACACTTGTATGATAATACATATATTGGGGGTTTTAGCTGAGGCTTTCCGCAGAGTATTCTTTTGTGTTTCATGTGTATGATTTCTTCTTCTCTCTTATATGCGTTCTAATTGATCTTTCTCAAATTGATTAAGCGTCCTAAAAGTTTGATTGTAGAAGTAGATCAAGTATTTTGCTTTAGTTACATTGTATTACCAATTCCATCTACAGTGAGAATTTCTACATCGTAATCGAGAAAAGGTGATCAAAGAAGAGTACGATATACTAAAGAGGGAAAATTTGAAGTTTTAACGTTTTGGATTGTAGGTAAAAAATAGAATTATTATCACACCTCAAAGTTCACCAATGGTGTTTAATGGCTTGAGACTCTAGTATGCTTTGTATGGCAACTCCAATTACATAGCATGGAAGGATCACATGGAAGTGGTATTAGAAGACAACGATTTGATGGATTTCATTGATCAAGAAATCCCCAAGCCATCAACAGCTAATGTCCAATAATTGGTTGAATGGAAGATGTGTGTGGCGAAGGCTTAAAGGATTTTTTTGGAGGGAGTTCAAGACCATATTTTCTTGAGTCTCCATGGGAAGGAGACTCTGTTTTCAATGTATAAAACATTGAAGGACCTACATCAAAATACTAGTGACCATAAGAAGCTAACACTCAACGACAACATTCTAAAAATCAAGTGTGAAAAGCACAACATTATTTGTACAATTCCGAGCAAGCTCACCACCTGTAGAGATGAGCTTGGTAGTGTAGGAAAAATGACTACCCATGATGACATGGTGAGTCTTCCTCTCCTTGGTCTTCCCAAAAGCTGGCATAGAGACTAGGACTTGGTGAATGGAAGAGAGAAACTACTAGATTGGGAATGACTGTGGTCAGATATGATATAGGAGAAGATCAGGAGGAGAATTAGAGATGGTTCCTCAACTAATCATGATGATGAAGAAAATGTATCCTTAGTGAGTAAGGCAAGGAAAGGGAAAAGGAAGGCTTCCCATTCCAAATAGATTCTTCCCATGGAGGGAAGATGGTTGACAAATCTAAGGTGAGATGCTTTAATGGTCATGAGGTGGGGCATTGTGAATTTAATTGTGTATTGAAGAAATCTAAGAAGGAATCAGAAAGTGAGGCACTCTCCTCTCAGTTTGAATTGTATTTTACCCTCATCACATGTGTGGTTTCATAGATGGTGCATTTTGTTTGGTATCTAGACAATGGAGCCTCATTCCACATGACCAGGGATAAGAATTTATTTAGTAGCTTGGAGGGGAAGGACCTCAAGATGTGCATAGAGATGAGCGATTGATGAGCCTCATAAATTGGTAATTATATGGGCTCATTTTACCTCATAACCTAGTCAAATCAACCATTCTCTTAGCTTATTACATGATTTTCTGATTATATTTATTCTTATAGAGTGAGTTGAGTTAGTGATGATGCCATTAGGTGTAATATGAGTTTAATGCAGATTATTGATTATTTTTGTCATCAAAGTCAAGGATCTAGTGGAAAAATGGCAACAATAACTCGAAGTGGATAAAGGAGAGCACCTATAGGAGGGAATCACCTCATTTATTACTTCTCACTTCGAATTTCCCTTCATTCAAATTGGAGTACAAGCATCCAAGTCATGCATTACTAGGCAGTGGAGCAAAGTGGATGATAATTGATGTTTATCTCAGGTTTTGGGAGCCAAGCCTCCCTAATTTTGGGGGAGCTGTTGGGATATTCATTTGTATAAGAAGAGAGGCCTGGGGCCTCACTAGGGATTTTGTTGAATTCCTGTTGAATTTTTTTTGTAGTATTGCTTATGGAAACTCCGCTCAACTTTGGGCTTACTATTTTGTGATAGTTCATGTAATCTGGCTACTATTTTGGAAATAAAGATGGAATCCTTTTTGAGTTAGCACTGAGTTACCTTAGAGGGCTAAAGCTCTTGGGTTAGGGACCAATCCAGGTGGCGAAGATCCTCTTCTCTTTTATTTGTATGTTTTATTTTAGTTTGTAGATTAGGTTGCTATTAGATGTATTTCTTTTATGGTTAAGAATAGGTTGCCTTTGATGATTCAATAATTTGATTCCCTTTGTTTCTTCTATAGGAGGTTAAGTGCTTATAAAGACAAGATTCAAAATGCTAGTAGTAGTAGCTTGGCCTCTCTTCCTCCCTTTGGGACAATAATTTGAGGCTACGACCCTCTTGCTACCCCAAAAACACAGATTTTCCTCCTTCGTAGGACTTCTAGTGTTTGCAGCTTTCTAGTTGGTTCATAGTCTAACTTTCTTTGCTTAAAAACTTCTTCATCATGCTCATTTATTTATTTGTAACAATATTCTTTCATGTTTTTCTTTCATGCAATGGTTATCAAAATTTCCTTTCATATATCATAGTTTATTTTGATGAAAAATCTCTATTTTTTAGATGCACTTACTTCCTTTCTTGCTCAATTTCATTGGTTGACTATCAGTTGTTTATGCAATAGATATATTCTAGCAGAATTCTAGCCTATCAGCCATTCCATCTACCATCTGACCCATGCCCTACAGGTCACCCAAGTTCCCCCTCAATTCTACCTTAGTTTTCTGCATTTCCCATAGACTTTCCTCTCTCTCCTTGAGAAAATCCAATGATATTTCTCTCTCATAATGATTCTTGGTAGACCCTATGTGCCCTAACACCTCATCCCAACCTTGATCTTCCTTTTCCACCCACTCTTGAACCTTCAAAATAGTGAAAACTACTCTAAGCCTCCTCCTATAGGCCTCCTATAGATTGTTGTTTTTCCTCCAATAGATTTCCTGTGTCCTCATGTAGATTTTCCTGTAGGCTTCCTTTTGAAGGAAAATTGTGGGAAAAGCCTCCAAAAAACCACCTGAGACCTCGTAGGACCCATCCACACCATCCTACATCCTTTCACATCCAAAAACCGCCCTCCATCAACACCTATTTGCTGCCACATTCACAAACAAATAACTTTCATGCATGACAAATTCATATAAAAATACATAAAAATCCAAAAAGCTGTTTTTTGTTCATTTTCTTCTAGAAATAGCTTAGTTAGATGTTGTTTACTTCATTAAGTATATAATGGCATTCTTTTCAACATTTCCATAGTGCTTTCAAAAAACGTAGGATTAATGGTTAACTAAGATTTCCTTGGTTAGCTTTACATATTAGTCTTCCTTTCTGCAAGTAGAATAGTATTAGTAGAGTAATCTCTCTTTTCCTTTCATCACATATAGAGCTTCTTCTAGAATCCATAGAAGTTTCCTTGAGCTCCTAGTGATCTTTCATCGGCTGACCAAGTGACAATGTGCAGTAAGAGCTAGTACTTTTGCATACAGTGTCGTCGATTCCAGGTTTGTTACAAACTACCGGGTTGATAATGTTATCACTCAAGTTGTTCCCTTAGCTCCTCAAAGGGAATATGGTCGAGGTAACCACTAACCAATATTTTAGCTTAGGGAGCAACCTGAGTGATAACATCAGATAAAAGTAAAGTAGGAAGCCCAGAAGTTGCAACATTATTGCTGCGATACTCATGCTCGCCAGTGATGATGGAAATTACTGTGTTTCAGGTGAAGGCACGATTGTTTTACAGAGGGAGCATGGAGCTCCTCTCACCCTGATTGATGTAAAATATGTGCCTGGACTGAATGAGAACCTAGTATCAATCGTGATGTTGGAAGACAAAGGCTATGACATAGTCTTCAGTAAAGGAAAGGAATTTCTGAGACACATAGCCATGGGTCAAACCAAGAGGATTGGGATTCGAGTGAAGAATCTCTAGAAACTCAAGGTAGATGATTTTGTTGCATCGAGTTCGAAATTAGAATTGGTGCAAAGCCAATAAATTGGTGATTTATGGCATAGGAGGTTGGGCCACTTGCATCATGGGGCCTTGAACATAATGCAATAAATATCTACTGGACTTCCCAAAGGTAAACATGAGCAAGTGGACACATGCAAAGGTCGTACCTTGGGAAAGTATGCAAAATCATCCTTTCATGATTGAAATAGTTGAGCTGAGTCGATCTTGGAGCGAGTTAATTTAGATGTGTGTGGACCATTCTCGATAGCATACACTGCAAAACAAAGGTATTATGTGATTTTCATTGATGATTTTTCTCGTAAATGTTCGATCTATTTCATGCAGAAGAAGGATCAAACCTTCTCAAAGTTTTGTGAGTTTAAAGCTTTACTTGAGAAAGAATCAGGGAAGAATATCAAGGCCTTGAGAAGTGACAATGGTGGACAATATGTCTCTCATGAGTTTAAGGACTTCTATGTAGCGAAAGGAATTAAACGAGAGTTGACAAAACCCCATACCCTACAGCAGAATTGGGTGGCCGAAAGGAAGAACAGAAAAATTGTGGGGGAGGCATGCAACACAGTGGTCTATCTCTAGAATAGAAGCCTACATTGCATACTTGGGTGGAAGACATAAGAAGATGCTTTCTCACAGAAGAGACCAGATGTGAGTCACTTTAGGATCTTTCGCTCATCGGTATTTTTCCATGTGACCAAGGATGATCGTATGAAACTTGAGCCGACAACAGAGTTGGGGATACTTGTGGGTTACACTGATATACCTCACAACTATCAGGTGTACATGCATAGTAGTTAGAAGATAGTGGTATGCATAGATATAAATATTGATGAGCAGAATGCCATACGAGCTTCCCTTGAGAGGGATATCCAACTACAAGCTATCAAGGAACTTTTAGTTCCTAAGGAGGAGGAGCCTCAGACTAATGTGGAGCAGCCACATGCAGAGGTCCCATGAGTGGAGTTATCCACTCAAGCAGAGTCTTCTAGAGAATCTGATAGATTGTTATTGGATGCGAGAGAGAATGTGGGAGAACTATCTTCTCAGCGCAGACAGAGGATGTGACCTGATAAGTACACTAGATACATGGCCCATATTAGGAAATGTGTTGAGACTGAGCCATCTTCCTTTGAGGAAGCAGTGCAGCTGCCGATATGGGTTGATGCTATGGTGGAGGAGTATGACTCCATAGTTCAGAACAATTTTTGGGATGTGGTTCCAAGACCAAAGAAAAAGTCAGTTATGAGTTCCTGTTGGCTTTACAAGGTAAGGCAAACTTCTGATAGTAGTGTGGAAAACCATAAGGCAAGGTTTGTTCCCATGGATTTTCACAGGTATAGGAATCAACCATGATGATTCTTTTGCTCTTATAGCAAGGTACTCATCTATCATATTAATGCTGGCAGTATCAGCACAGATGGGTTGGAAGATCCATCAGATGGATGTGAAGACTACATTCCTCAATGACATGATTGAAAAAGAGATGTACATAGAGTAGCTAGAAGGTTTTCAGACCTTTGATCGTGAGTCACATGTGTCATGACCCAAGAGAGCTTTGTACAGGCTTAAGCAAGAACCTCATGCTTGGTACACTAGGATCGACAACTACTTCATTAGGTTGGGCTTTGCAAAGATTGAAGCAGTTGCAAACTTGTACCACATCATGGTGGAAGGTAAGTAGCTGATCATTGTTCTCTATGTTGACGATCTGGTATTAATAGGTGATGGTGAGTTGATCATGTGTTGGAAGGAGTATATTGAAAGGGAGTTCGAGATGAAGGAAATGGGTCTCATGCACTACTCTGTAGGCATGGAAGTGTACCAGAAGGATGGGGAAGTGTTTGTGTCTAATGGCAAGTATGCCAATGAGATATTCAGGAGATTCCACATGGAGAAGTGTAAGCCCATGTAGACACCTCTAGTAGGAAACTAGAGGAAGGAGGATGCTACCTGAGGAGAAGTAGTAGAAGCTATTGTGTATCGGTAGCTTGTGAGTTCACTCATGTATTTAGTGAACACGCAACAAGATTTCTGCTATGTGGTGAATCGACTAAGTTAGGCTATGGTTCAACCTGGCAAGTTGTTTTGGAAGGAAACTAAGCATGTTTTGAGATACCTTAGAGGCACATCTTAATATGGATTATGGTATAGAACCCAGAGGGAGTGAATCTACAGGGCTTCACCAATGCAGATTGGGTAGGGAGTCCCTCATATCGGAAGGGTACATCAAGAAGAATTTTCAACCTTGGGTTAGCTCAAGTTTCTTGGTACATGGCTGCAATTCAGGCAGCATGTGAGGCCATTTGGATGTTGAAAATTATAATTGGTCTATTTGATCAGAGGATGGATCCAACTTTGATCTATTGTGATAATCAAAGTTGCATGAAAATATTTGACAATCCAGTATTTCATGATAGGTCAAACCACTTCAACATTTGTTACCATCGTCTTCGTGACTATGTGATGAGGAGGATCATGTTGTCGCAGTATGTTTCGGCCGAGGAGAAAGATACAAACATTTTGACTAAGGAAACCTCCAAGTGTAAATTCGAGTTCCATAGAGACAACATTAAGGTGGTAGATAATCCTTTTCTTGTTGAGAGACAGTGTTGAAATGTGCAACAAGAATATTCCAATTTTAATTTGTCCTTGAATTAGAATTGAGAATTAAAATTCGAATTTAGTCTCACGAGCTCTTTGAAAAATAATTAATTAATTCATATTGGATTAATTAGTTGGAGAAATTCAAACATGAAGTCTTTGTGAAGTCATGCAACAGTTATCCCTTTGACTGAGGAAGTTGTCCCTTAATTAAGGAGATAAGGATGAGTTGTATTTGAGTTGTAATTAGTTAGCTCAATTAATAGAGTTAAGTCCAGTTAGATTAGTTCCAAATAGTTTGTGGAACTGATTGTGAGTTCAGTTAGTTAATGCATGCATGCATGAAACTAGTGTACTCTAGATAACTAAATATTCTCTCATAAATAAATCATCCATGTTAGTACAGACAAAGACCCAGTTGAGATTAAAGGCAAGGAAAATTTACTATCAGTTAAAAGAATTTTCCTATAATAAAATATCTTGCATGCAGAAGGAATTCATTCCTTGATATTTGCAAATTTTTACAATGTGTTGGAGCAGCATGTGAGATGAGTGTCACACAAGGTTACAGCTGGATCACCTATGGAAAACTGCGTAAGGAAATAGGAGGCTTGGAGGGCAGAGGAAAGGCATATGTGTTGTCTCTTCTATCAATGAGCGACACTGAGGGATTGTACTGAGAGTTGGATAGATGTGAGAGCTAAAGCTATGTGTAATCTTGAGATATTTGCGCTTGTATGATAATACAGATAGCGTGGTTTTTAGCTCAAACTTTCCCCAGAGTATTTTTTATGTTTCATGTGTATGATTTCTTCTTCTCTATTATATGTGTTCCGATTGATCTTGCTCAAGTTGATTAAGCTTCCGCAAAGTTTGATTGTAGAAGTAGATCAAGTATTTTTCGTTAGTTACACCGCATTATTAGGTTGATCTATAGTGAGAATTTCTACGATTAACAAGATAGGTCATTACTTCAAAAAAAAAAATGATTAATCATGATTAAATAATATATACTAATATTAAATAAAATAAAATTAATAGACATTATTAACATAATATTGATTTCTCTATTGCACCTTAGGTTTGTTAAACATTTATATAGTAATTATCATTTTTTTAATTTATAACTTTAGTAAAGTTAATAATAATTTTATAATAACATATTTTTTCCTTTTTAATATTTTTGTTATGAAATAGAAATTAAAATATTTATTTTTATTTTCAAATTTTAATTCTTGTACTAAGAAAAGGAATATGTGCCAAATTTTAATGGTTTATCAAATCTCCTCCTTTAGTTTTATAGAATAAATCGATTTTAACCATTTGCATTTAGGGAAAATAGATATTATGAACTAAAGTGATCTCTAAATTTACAATTGAAAATAATGATTTGTTTTCAATTTGGATTTAATTATATATTATATTTCAAAATATATATTTTTATTTCAAAAATTGAAACCATATAATATAATACTTTTTATTTTTTTAACTTCAAAATCAATCATGGTGAAATATGTTCAAACATGTTAAACCATGGCCAAACATGGTCAAATGTCGTGTTGTGGCAAAGATTGTCTCAATATGAAAATTAATCATGGTCAACCATGGTCCAATAACACATTGTGATAAAGAATGTCTCAATATGAAAATAAGCCATGGTCAACCATCATCAACAATGGTAAACCATGGTAAATGATCACCAAAAACCATGGCCACATTCAAATATTTTTCTCATGCTCCAAATTCACATTATGACAACCATACTCATCCATGGTCAAGGATGGTCCAATGTCACATTATGATAGAGATTGTCAATATGGATATCAACCATCTTCCAACATTGCGTTGTGACAAATATTCTCTCAATATGAAAATCAATCATGTTCCAACATCACATTGTACAAAAATTAAGCATCGAAAATCATCATCAACCATGGTTAAGCATGGTCAATAATCATGGTCACATTGTGATGATGATTGTCTCTTAATTCATCACATTATGACAACCACAGTCAACCATGATCTAACGTCACATTGTCACAAAGAGTTTCTCAATATCAAAATCACCCATCATCAACCATGGTCATGAATGGTCAACCATGTTTTTCTTAGGGTTTATAATATTTATGTGAAGGTTTATATACCTTGGGTTTATAATATTAATATTTTGTGTTTTTGGGTGTTTAGTACTAATCCCTTGCATTTATAAGTGCTTTCGGTTAATAATATCAATACCTTGGGTTTATTAATCTAAACGTTAACATTCCTTAGGTATAATATTACTCATAGAGTTTATAATATTAATTATAGTGTTTTATATAAATCCCTTTGGTTTATAATCGATGATCATCAACCATGGTACAACATCGCATTATTACAAATATTCTGTCAATACCAAAACCAACCACACCCAATGATAGTCGACAATAATTCTTATAGTGTTTATAATTTTTGTCTTAGGGTTTATATACCTTGGATTTATAGTACTAAAGTTTTGGGTTTAATATTATTCCCTTCGGCTCATAATCCCTTGGGCTCTCAATATTGTGAAAAATATTATCTCAATATAAAAACCAACCATGGTCAACCATGGTCGAACATCACATTGTGACAAATATTCCTCACTATGAGAATCAACAATTGTCCAATATCTCTTTGTGATTGTTATAGCTCCAAATCTCACTCTTATGGTTTGTGATGCTGCACTTATGGCCTAGGGCAACCCCTCCTTCCAGACCTGGTCCAAAAATTTAAAAAACAGTGTTTTATTCCCTATACGCGACTTTGCCCTGTGTTAAACGCGTGTACACGCGGGTATGTCATACCCAACCCGCGTGTATCTATTAAAACACTTTAAAAAATATAATTTCCTCTTTTTCGGGCGGTGATCGCGGGTTTACCTGCTGGATCACCTGTTAGTGCCCGTGGCCCAACTGTTCCCAACCAACTCCTAACTAAAAAACTACTTTGGAGAGGGTATAAAAAGACATCAAAGGGAAGGCCAAGGGGAGAGAGAAAGGAGAGCAAGATTATTATGCTGAGATTTTTCCCTTAGACCAGGTCTGAAGTCCTTGGTGCACTCTGCACTTCCCCCATTTTGCATAGGAAACCCTTGTTTCCATGTGTATTGGTGATCATTCATCCTTGACATCATCATTGAGTAAGACTTGGAAGGAGCTCTTGTTGGAGGCTTGAGGCTGGAACGAATCCGGGAGGAAGCTTGCTTGGAGCCTGCTGAAGGTGTTCAGGTGATATCTTTCCGATATATGTACTTTATTTGCCTTTATATATAAAGAAACACGTCTTTGTTCCCGAATAATCTTTCTTTATGCTTATGAGATTCTTGTGTTGAATTCTTATGAAAGTGGTTACTTAAAGATTTTTTATAACTAACTTTATAGCATAAAGATGATTTATATATAAACTTCTATACATGTACTGTTGTGTTCTTTGATTTGTTTGTCTTGCAGGTCAAAGAAAGAAGAAGGGAACTCCAAGAAGGGTTTGCACCCTAATGGTCTTCTCGAACGTAGGACCTTAGGTATGTACCCTAAACATTAGAATTTGCTTAAAAGTAAAAAAGATGGCTGTGTGTGTGTGTTTCTTTGAATAAGCAATTTTCAGTCTGGTAGAGTCTTAGCCCAAAGGACCCTAGGGGTACTTTCCCTTCAACCAGAATTGGCGACTCCGCTGGGGACAACACTCTTGTTGTTCCTAGTTTGGGTAGTCCTCAAGCCAATCAAGGCTCAGTCCCTCTGTTTGTTGGTTCTGACTGTCTGATATTTTCTTGAACTCCAAGCTTTTCCAGTTTTTCAGTTTGTGTTTTTTTTATTTTTCTTGAAAGACTTCAGATACGCACTTTTTCTGGATTACAGAAGCGTATATACGCAAGTTTCACTAAGTAAACCCGCGTATACGCAGGTTTCCTTAGTTACAGTCGCGCATACACGCATTCTGCAAATAATTGCAGGCGCGTATATCACATAATTTTCAAGATTTATAATTTTTCTTTTGCTGAATGTTTGTCTGGTGGTTTGGGTCAGTTTAAAACAGTCAATTCCCAGTGACAGTTCTCTGTTTAACAGGGGGCATCTTGTTTCGAACTCTCTCTAGTTATAAGGAGTGCTAGTCTTGTTTTTCGTTGATTGCAAGCGTCATTGATTTTTGACACACAAGTTTTCTTTTTAAGAATCTTGATTGCTCTGTTTCGGCAGAGTGGGAAGATTGTCTTCAAATCTTTGTGTCCATTTTGTTTTCATGACATTTGTGTTTGCTTAACGAAATCATTTTTATGACCATTTACTCCTTTGTTTCGGGAAATTTGTTTGTTACCAGTTTCTTGAAACTTGTCTTTTGATATTTTGGACTTTCATTACTGCTTTTGATTGTCAAAAGCGTTTTCGAACACATTTTATTTTTGTTGAGTTTTCATCATTTGAAAGGTGTCAATTCACAAAAGTGTTTGGTGGCTTGTTTATCAATCATTAGTGTCAGTTTTTTTGAGAGTTTTCCTTTGAAAAAGACTTTTTGGTTTGATTGAAAGAAAATCTTTTGGAAGTTTTTGAGTTTCGCTTTCTTAAACTTGCTTCTCATTTGATTTCCTTTTTTGCGAAGTGAAAGTGCTTTGTTTTTATCTTAAAACTTGTTTTTATTGTTTGGACGAAATGATTGGTAACAAATCATCTTCTATCTAAGCATTTCAGTGGCAAGACAAAATTTGGTAAAGTAGCAACTTTCCTTCTTTGTTTTTAGAGTAGTCTTTCAATCGTGCATCCACATTTAGTTCTTGCATTAAGGTAAGATTTGCATCTTTTTTTTTAGGCATATTTAGTTTTGTTAGTTTTTGTGAGTGTGGGGTCTGAAAAGAAAAAGAAAATTTGTTTATATTACAAGTGTCTCTGAACCTCATAGAAATTGCTATTCATCGAAAACAAAAGTGCATATGCATGTAGCTAAGTTTTATTAATTTCTTTTGCGTCCATAAAACACCACAAGTTTCACCTCCATTACCTTTGACTTAAAGAACAGCCTAATAAAATCAAGCGCTTAATTAAAATCCACTAGAACTTTTTGTTTTAGTTATTACACCAACAAGTTTAGGATTTTAGGGCCTTGGATTAGGCGAGTGGAGAGTTAACTCTCCAAGGCCACACAAAACGTCAAACATAAGAGTCTGATTAAAGAGAGTAAATCCAATAGCGTTAGGAAGACCAGGAAAGCTCCGGATCTGGGAGTTAAGCACGAGGGTCTGTGAATACAGGGAAGAGAGATACCCCCTCTCCTACTTGTCCGTACTTACCTCACGACTGTTCCGCCTGGCTTCTGTGACGAGTTGGTACCCATAGTTGCCTCTCCTAGGGATCTGCATAGGTGGCTGCGGAGGGGAATCCCGTGGCACCTGAGGTCGACGTTGTATCACTCTCGACAGTACTTCCGGAGGGCACCCTTGCGAAGCTTGGGGGCTTGCACTGGCGCAGGCTGTTGTTAGGAGGTCAGCGTAACTTCCTCTGATACCTTCGCTGATAGGACTGGGCCCTCATCATCCCAGACTATCCTCGGAAGGCCCTTTGATTCACTTTCTCGTATTTTGGTGTCCGGTCTCAATCACCCGGAGCGGAAATACTTGAAAGTTGTTTGACTGGCTGTATCTTTAGGAACTTTATACTGTGTGCTCTGTGCTCCTAGTCGGCTTAGCTTTTAATTTTTTGAGTCTTTAGTTAGATCTCAACAAAAAATTCAAAGTGGCTGACCGGTCTCCAAGACGGTCTCGAAGACTTCGTGGTCTCTCGCCACCTAGTTTAGAGCCTTCTCCTAGAAGGCGCAGAGGGAATACTACCGGTGGGGTCCGTCCCACGCCGGTTGACGCATCGAGGATTGATCCTCCTCTCGGGGATATTAGCGGCCAAGCAAGGCCTGGTACTTTTGAACAAGAGAGGGACACTCCAGTCTTTTCTCAAGTTCGCTTTCAAGCGGAGAATAACGTAGAGGTAGAAGAACTTTCAGAATCATTAGTGATTCCAAATTCTCCACTACCATCTAGTTATCCAGACGTATTGCAATACGTTGGGCCTCCATTATATAGACCAGCGAGTCCAGGTTACGCTACGCGCTTACCATTTATGATCACTACTGGAAGCATGGCTTCCACAAGTGCTGCGACTATGCAAACCCCAACATCGGTGCAAGGGGGAGGAACCATTTCCATCCCCTCCGCTTCCTTGTTCGGATCGTTTGCTAGCACATCTTTGGTTGGGTCTACCTCCATTCCGTCCACGAGTGGAAATGCCCAAACCAATGCTTTTAGTACTGGTTCCTTCCTTTTTGGCACCCAATCACAGGGTATTCCGTCAGTTCTGTTCAGTGCCGCTACGTCCATGATGGGCGGATCGGCTTCATTTCAGGGTTTTCCTTTTGGAAGTGGTCATATCCCACATTCCAACCCAACGGTAGGATCCATGCCTTTTTCTTCAATAGGACAAAGCAGCAATCCTTTCCAAGGTTGGAATAACCCTGGGGTTAGTAACGCAGGAACTGCGAATCCATTCATTGGCCAACAAGGAAGTAGGCCGTATTCCACAGTTAGCATGTTTCAAAGTATTCCTCCCCTCGCTTCGGCTTGGAACCCATATCAGGGGTTATCGACTCCTTACAATTCTTTAGGAGGAAACTTTGCAAGCTATGGAGCTTATACGGCAGGAGTTGGTCAAACTCCGAATTTTGCTGGACCACAAGGCTTGCCTTTTGGTTCAGCTGGTTCTACTGGTCACTTGGGGCAGCCTGCTGCCTCTCAAATCCCAGGACAATCTTTTCAGAACTTTGGGAGTTCTGCCCAGTCTGGGTGGAATCCCCTAGGTCCTCCTAGGCTTCCATTTCTGGCAACGTTAAACTTGCCAGATCTCACTAAGCTAACGAACGACCCTATCAGATACAATCCGGCCTGGCCTCCGGTCCCAACCAAACTCCCTTCGGACATCCCAAAATTGGAAGGGAAGAGTGGTGAAGATCCGGGCGATCATGTAACCACATTCCATTTGTGGTGCTCATCTAACTCCCTCATCGAAGATTCGGTTAGGTTGAGACTCTTTCAGCGCACCTTGACTGGTAATGCGGCTAAATGGTACATAGAGTTGTCAGGGGGCAGCTTTACGTCGTTCGCTGACTTAGCCAATATCTTCTTGAATCACTTCCAGTTGCCTGTCCGCTATGATGCCGGAACTGAACTTCTGGCTACCTTTCGTCAGGATAAGGCAACCCACATTTCTGATCACATACAGGAATGGAGACGGAGAAAAAGGCTCATTAAAGCCGAAATCCCTCCGGAGTACCGTCTAGAGTGGTTTTTGAAGTCTTTGCAACCTGAGATCTCCAAGGATGTCTCCATGTCTGGGGTCTATTCTGACGAGCAAGCCATTTTCAGGGCCCAGCAATTAGAACTGATCTACTCTCAGTCTGGGATCCTCCAAAAGTACTTGCCACATGCTCCTGGATCTAAGGTTGATTTAGCTAAGCCAAAGCCAGGTCCTCACGCGGATGGTATCGTGGGGTCAGTAGACTCGACTACAGTGAACTTGTTGAATCAATTGCAGCAGTTGTCATTACAAACTGCTCCTAACAACCAAGTCCCAAAATTCTTCCATTAACGCCGTCCAATCCGATAACCCCAAAGGAAATCAAAATTCCAATGGGAAAAAGAAAGGACGTGGTAAAAAGAAGAACTCGGATGGGAAGCCCGATGCAAATAAATCCGGCAACAACGCTGGTGGTGGTAAAGGTGAGTCGAGAAAGAAAGTTAAGTTCCCTTGCAAGTTATGCACTAGGGACCATCTAACTCATCTTTGCCCTAGAATCGAAGACGCTCAGCGCTTGTTAGGACAGCAAGGGACTTCTAGTTCGCAAGCTGTGTTGACTAACCCGTTTCCCCAAGGGCAGCAACTTCTTGCTGGCGCAAATTCGAATCCCGGGACCTCCTCAGGGGGCAACCAGGAAGGGGAAAAAGCATCAAATGTTTTTATGATGGGTTCAAACGTTAACGTGACTACTCGGTCACGTGATTATGGTGAAGCCGAAACATCTAAGGATAAAACGGTTCCCGGAAGTAATGACCTTCATATTGAGCGACCTCCTGTTGAGACTATACCTAGGATACCGAAAGGTTCCGCCAAACGCGCGACAATTAACCCCAATGCTAGAGCTGCTCAAAATTACTCCATTGTGGAGGATTTGGCTCAAAGCCCATGTGCTATGTCCGCTTTGGAAGTTCTCCAGTCGTGTCCGTCTCAGAGAAGTGCTTTACTCTCCGCCATTGGAGCAGTCGATCCAGCTAACTCTCTAGTGCTCTCTTTTGACATGTCAAATGTCAAAAAGAGACTCCCTCATCATATGGCTTTTCAGGTAAAGTCAACATACCGGAAAATCAATATTTTTCGCACCGTTATAGATGAAGGAGCTTCCACATGCATCATGTCCATGTCATGTTGGAAGGCTATTGGTTCACCTTCGGCTGTTCCTTCACCAACCGTCTTAACTGCATTTGATGGCCATTCTCACAAGCCGCATGGGATTATCCCGGCCTTTCCTATATGTGTTGGAGGGAAGGTCGTTAATATCGAAGTTGAAGTCGTAGATGCTAACCTAGACTATAATCTCCTATTAGGAAGGAACTGGGTGTACGAGATGGAAGCCGTTGTTTCGACTCTGTTTCGTGTCATTTGCTTTCCTCATGAGGGGAAAATCGTTAAGGTTGATCAATTGGACTATGCTCCAATCGATCCTCAAGCAACCTCCGACTCTACTGTTCCTTTGGTGGATAACCCTCACCCGCCGACTGAGAATTTAGGAGTAGGGATGTATTCCTCATTGATGGGTACGTTTGATCTTCCCTCTCCTTTTGCAAGAATCAATGCTATTTCATCATCCAAGGAATCTTCTCGAGAGGAGTTCTTCCGAACTCATCATTTTTCTGACCCTTGGACCTTGCCTTCACCTATGACCACATTAGTTGAAGGGCAAGTTAATGGAATGGCGTTTCCTATATCTGTAGCTGAGCTTAGATATCAGGCTATCGTAGACTCTACAGATAACCATTCTACTCCTTTTTCCGAAGAGGAGTTAGATGGTCATGTGGCCCCCGCTTGGAGCTTTGATTCTAACTCTGCCTTGGACTACTTAGATTCGGCTCTACCTTCTGAAGAAGCAATCCTCGAAATTATGATGGGTATAGATCGACCTTGGGAAGACTTACACCATCGCTCATATTTTCTTCCTCCATTGCAGGAAGTAGAATCTAGATTCTCCGAGCTCGTTGGTAATGATGTTTGTATGGTGTCGAACCCTTTGGCTCCAACACACGTGCGTGCCGAAGGTAATATGTCGGTAATCTCAAAAACGATACCTATAAACATCTCTAAGGATCCTAACATCATCGAGAATATCTTCATCGGAAGTGAGTGTTCCCCTGAAGAAATTCAAATTTACACCGACCTATTCAAGGAATACCGTGATGTATTTGCTTGGTCTTATGAGGAAATGCCCGGCATTGATCCTTCTATAGTCCAACATGAGATCAAGACGTATGAAAACGCAAAACCGATTCGTCAAAGGCTTCGGCCGGTTAACCCTAGGAAAGCAGCGGCTATCAAAGTTGAGGTTGAGAAGCTGCTAAGGGCGGGTTTTATATACCCTGTTCCTCTTACGGATTGGGTTTCGAATCCAGTCCCTGTGGACAAAAAGCAAGGAACAATCCGTGTATGCATCGATTTTAGGGACTTGAACAAGGCTTGTCCAAAAGACAATTACCCCACGCCATTCATTGATCAGATTATCGACGAGTGTGCGGGTAATGAAATTTTTTCCTTCATGGATGGTTTTTCGGGTTATAATCAGATCTCCATTCGTCCTGAGGATCAGCATAAGACTGCCTTCATATGTCCCTGGGGTACCTTTGCATATCGAAAGATGCCCTTTGGTCTTAAAAATGCTGGAGCCACCTTTCAGCGGGCCATGTCTTACGCTTTCCACGACATCAAACATATCATCGAAGCATACTTGGATGATCTCGCTGCTCGTTCTCAAAAGAGGACTGATCATCCTAGTCATCTTCAATTAGTCTTTGAGCGATGTCGTTTCTATAAAATCCGGTTGAATCCCAATAAGTGCGTTTTCGCGGTTACATCCGGTCGGTTGTTAGGGTTTATTGTGTCTAATGAAGGGATTCGGGTTGATCCCTTCAAGGTTGAGGCAATAGTTCAGTTGCCTCCCCCGTCTTCAATTCGTCAACTTCAAAGTCTTCAAGGGAAGGCCAATTTCTTAAGAAGGTTTATAGCAAACTATGCCGAGATCACTAAAGGGTTCATGCGTTTGCTACAGAAAGGAGTTCCATTCCTGTGGGACGACTTTGCGCAGCGGTCGTTTGATGCTTTGAAAAAGGCATTAGTCTCTGCCCCGCTTTTGAGTCCACCGAATTATGGTAGAGACTTCCTTTTATATCTCGTTGCAGCAGAATCTACCATTGGTATGGTTCTAGTTCAGGAAGACGATGCTCTTGTCGAGCACGTGATTTATTATTTGAGCCGAGGCTTGATAGGCCCTGAACTCCGCTATTCTCCAGTTGAGAAGTTGGCCTTGGCAGCAGTCCATGCTGTCCAGAGGCTCCGTCATTACATTTTGCTACGCAAAACTTTTGTCTTAGCGGCGGTCAATCCATTCCAATTTGTCCTCAGTAGGCGAGTGATTGGGGGCAAATATAATAGATGGATAGTCATTTTACAAGAATTCGACCTCGAGTTCTTGTCCGCCAAGTCTAAGAAATCTATGGTCTTCGCGGAGCTAATTTCTGAGCTTCCTTGTGGAGAGGATATTGTTTATGAGGAAAGTTTACCCGACGAACATATATTCCTCATCTCTTCACAAGACCCTTGGTATGGAGATATCATTGTTTATCTCCAGACTTCGAAGTTTCCCTCTACTTCCTCCAAGGATGAACGTCGCAAGTTACGTCACCTGGCTAAAAACTATGTTATCATTGGTGACACTTTATACCGTCGAGGGGTTGATTCAATTCTTCGACGTTGTTTAACCTTAGAGGAAGCAGAGTCTGTTCTTAATGATTGCCACAGTGGAGCTTGTGGTGGTCATCTATCCGGGCTTGCTACAGCCCAGCGCATCTTACGTGCCGGCTACTTTTGGCCTTCACTCTTTAAGGACTGTGTGGAAGCGGTAAAACGCTGTCACCCGTGTCAAATTTTTACTCGCAAGATGCGCGCGCATCCAGCTCCCCTTTTTCCCGTTGTCACCGTCGGTCCCTTTACTAAGTGGGGTATTGATTTTACGACTTGTAATCCGCCTTCAGCGGCAAATCACAAGTACATTATCGTGGCTATAGACTACTTCACGAAGTGGGCTGAAGCCATGCCTACTTATAAGAACGACAGTGACATGGCAGCTTTGTTTCTTTTCAATCAAGTTATCTCAAGATTCGGTATCCCAAGAGAGATTGTCACTGACCATGGCAGTCATTTCCAAAATCAGCTAATGTCCGAATTGGCTTTTAAATTAGGTTTCTGTCAAGAGAATTCGTCTCCTCACTATCCTCAGGCCAATGGACAGGTCGAGGCGGTCAATAAAACTCTTAAGACGATACTCCAACGGACAATCGATAAAAATCGGTCCAATTGGCACATTATGTTGTATCCGGCTCTTTGGGCATACCGAACCTCCGTTAAAATGGCTACTGGTTTTACTCCTTTTCAGTTAGTTTACGGGATGGAATCTATCTTTCCGGTCGAATGTGAAATTCCATCTCTGAAATTCGCTGTCGAGCTTCTTCCTGAGACTTCGAGTCTCGAGGAGCGCCTAGTTCACCTGGAACATCTCGATGAGCAGCGTCGAGATGCCGCCACGACGAATGAGGCCCATAAGAAAAGGGTCAAAACTCAGTATGATAAGTCTGTCTGACCTCGTGTTTTTTCTGAAGGTGACCTTGTCTTGGTCTATGACCAAGATAAGGACGCCTTGGGGGCAGGCAAATTCAAGCCTATGTGGTACGGTCCTTTCATTATCAAACGAGTCTTAGAAAAAGGATCGTATGAGTTAATTGATTTCGAAGGAAACAAGCTGGCGGAGCCCCGAAATGGGCTCTATTTAAAGAAGTATTTTGCTTAGTTTTACCAGGCAATGGCTTCTTTGTATTTTATGTATATTTGTACATATCTTATCGAGCGCTTTCTAATATCAGCACTTTTTGGTCTGCTTTGGCAGGTGTTGATGGATGATTTGGTTTATTTTGGATTTGCCGATGGTGCTAGTCGGCACACTCGGAATCTTGCTTCCGCAGCTTGGGTACTTTATTACCCAACTGGTCAGTTGATGACATCGAGAGGCGTGTGTATCGGTCCTGCTTCAAACAATATGGCCGAGTATACAGCTGTTATCAATTTATTATCCGAGGCAATCTCTTATGGGATCGACTCGTTGGTAGTGTATCTTGATTCTCAATTGATAGTGTCTCAGTTAAATAACATTTATCGGGTTAGAGATCCATCATTATATCGCCAATATTTAAGGGTGAGGTTGTTGCAAAGATCATTTAATTACATTAATTATTTGCACATTCCAAGATCTCAAAATTGGTTAGCTGATTCTATCGCTAATCAAGCATTAGACTGGCATATCAATCATTCATCATCATAAAATCATGCATCAAAAAGTCAAACTGTATATATATATATATATATATATCGCAAAGCGTCTCGAGTGTACATATGTGTGTCCAAAATATACAAAATTGGGACTCAAATGCCCATAATCATGTCAGGCATATCTAATGCCTCGGCTCTGGATGAGCAGCTAAATAACAAACTATAGCAGTGGCCACGCGCCGAAAGACGCGAACCCAGTCACGTGGCATCCCAACCACATGACGCTGCATATCTGGAGGAAGGTCCTCTATCTCAGCCATCGGTACTTGGTAGCTCAATCTCGCCAAGTGTCGCTGGACGTTGTTGAGGGTCCTTTCCGCATTCGCAGCCTCCTCTTCGGCTCCTCGGCCACGCCGTCCATGCCGTGGGAATCCATCTGGTCGCACGGGCCCAATGTCTGGAACATGATCATCATATCAGTCATTTGAATCTCATCAAAAAAAATATATATATTTTTCAAAGTTCATCATTATACTTGAAAAATCCTAAAAATCATAAAATCATAAAAATCAAAAAAAAAATCTTACCGATCTCGCCCCATGCTGCATCTGGTGGTAACACTAGGTCAGGATCTCCTCAGAAATCCAGTCCAGCATAGGGGTAGTCGTCTATGGCGATGATCTGTTGCTCCCACCAAGCAAAAAAGTCGTCGTCGAATGCATTCCTGGGCACTTCCCCACCCCCCAGACGTTTCATCAAGTCAGCCCACCGGCCCATGCGTGGATCACGTGGACTACTGATGGGAACTGCTACCCTGGGGCGAAGTGCAGGAACCTTCTCGAAGAAAAAAGTGCATAAAATGGTTCCGTACCCAAAGTTCTTGGTCTGTCCCCTCCTAATAGAAGCAAGCTGCTCCTTCATGTTGGCAAGTAGAGGAGTACATCAGTCAAACACCGTGGTGAGACAGTCCACTGCTACGCTCATGTTTACCCGTGATGCCTGATGTAGCGAAGATGATCTGTTCACTCGAGCTATGGTGAACAAGATTATCCGCGGTGACAAACTCGCCACGTGTGGGATCGAGATCTGACTCCCGACCTTCCGATGACCTGGGCAGTAAAGTTGTACATAGTCGTCTACACTGAGACTATTCCGGGTCCTGCCCCGGGAGTGTACTACCTCTCCCCTTCGGGAAAGACCCGTGATGAAATATATATCTTCCACTTCTATCCTGAGTGGCATCTGATCAATCATAAAAGCTTCTTCCTCGACATCCCAATAATCAATGAGTCTCTCGAGCAGACGCACATTTGCTTTCATATTCGGCAACTTGAAGAATTTTAACAATCCGCATCCCCGTAAGGCATCTAATGCCTCATCATTGTCCATGACTTCATTATCTACAGCTGAGTGCTCTCTTTCACGCCATGTGAGAGTCATCCTGGAAGAAAAAATCATTTTCATCCATTAGTTTTATGTATAAAAATTTTTCGCTGCGCACACGCGGTTTACCCTATACACAGTCGCGTGTAGGGCCGTCGTATACGCGATTTATATACATCCAACCCGCGTGTACGCCGCAGAACGATTTTTTGCAAAAATCTAACGGTGAAACACTAATTAAACTTCCTAAAAACTATCACAATTGATTGCAAGACAAGTTTAGTGCTTACCTGGAAGTTTTCGGCAAGTTTGGACGGTTGAATAAGTCACGGGGAAAGTTTGCTCCTTTTGCTCCACAATTTGCTCTCCAAGTCAAACGGTGAAAATGGTAAGTCCAAAATTTCTTTTTATAAGTTTTGAAAATGCAAAATTTTTTCAAAATTTTATTTTGTTTCGTTTCATGTCACTTTTAACTTGGGAGCTTGGAATGTCGAGATTGAGTTGTTTTTCAGGACATTTTGGACATTTTTCGACGGTTCGAGACGGTTCCATGACTGCTGACCCGTCATGGCAGGTATCGTGTTCTCACTGGCATATAGGTTAGGGACACCATTCTTCCGTTGCATTATGCATACTAGCCTCCATTTGACCGATACATCTGCCGTAAGGTCGACCCCATCATGTTATGGTTCGCAAGCCATTTTCACTCGCCGATTCTTTAAATCATGACATGATGGTAGAGCCATCCTTTTACATGGGCATCCTAGTTAGCACCTCACTGACATTTGTTGCCCATGCTGCTTCGTTTTGAGTAGGCTCGAGAGTCCTCTGTAGTCCCACCATGACTTATGCGTTGAAGACTCATTCTTCTTTGCTTCTTCATTTCGTTCTGGCCTTATACCCTAGAGGCTCCTATGTGTGTTGAGTTGTACTTCTGCATTGCATGTTGACCATTTGCACCTTTTGGCCTCTAGCCGGCTTCACTTGGACTCATGTTTAAGCCCACTTTTGACCATGACGTCTGCAAAAATCAACCTTGCATGCCCTTGACCTCTGCAGCTTGACATACCCAAATCCGTGGAAGGGACATACCTCTGAGTGTCACTAACCAGTTTTTCACCTCCCTGCATTGAGCATAGGAACGTTCCTTTCCCAGGAACTAGATCATCTGTTTCACCGACAATCGTTCTTTCCACTGTACCATAGCATTCTTTTATTCTTTTTCCGGCTTATCAGAAAAAGACAAAAAAATTAAATATTCCAAAAAGAGCGGGAACAGGGACATTATTTCCATTTATTGTTGGCAGCTAGAGTCAGTCGTGTCGCCCTTGAACAACGCACTCAAAACAAAGTCTCCTCCACATGGGTGGGATTTAGTTTGACTTAGGTAAGCCATAACCTTATTATCGAGTCAGTTCTCCCCCGATTGGTTATCTCTTCCAATCATATGGAGGGTTCGTTCGTGCCTCCTGCATGACGAACTTATACAGATTCATTATATGCTGCCACATAGTCACATTGAGTCGTGCTTTTGTTCAAGGGAAGTTAGCCTGAGTCGACCTTTCTGCGGTGTCTCTTGACTCATTTTTTCAGTCGGCCATCCCTGGTTGTCAGTGTCATGTCTATCACCACATCAGTTATATTGGTCCTTCACTCGTGCCAGTTTGAGAAGGTCCCCATTGACTTCTTGCTGGCGGGTCTTGTCCTTATCGACGACGACACATTGCTCTGAGGGCAGACCTAGAGACCGCACCCTGGCCCTATTTTCATTATTGATAGGTCACCTTGTTCTCAGCATCGATCAGTATCATGGGTCTTTGACTGAGTGGTTTCCCTTGTTTTCGACATCAGCATACATTATCACACATTGGGATTTGTGCAGTACCTTGGTTTCCATTTGACCCTATTGGTGGATACCTCGCCTCTGTGTCAGTTGGTTCAGAGGGTTTCTGCCGTGCGCTAGCCACATCTTGTGTACGCCGGAAACGTATTTCGGTTGGGTTACTACATCTTTTTCGTCTGATTCCTTCCACATTATTGGCCTACGGGTTACACTCGCACTAGATTGATGGAGGATGCCTTAATGCCTTCCTTCTAGAGGATCTTTCCCTATCGACTCTGACTCATTGCTCTGGGGCAAAGATCTAGAGTCCATTTGGCAGTACCTTGGGGTTTGCAGTCATTAGTGGCAGATTCCTCGCTATCGACAGTGGGAAACCATCATTGTCTCCTGATTGATAGATTCTTATAGGTGTTCGACTTCAGCTCATCTATTCACAGTTGTTAGATTGTACTGGGTACCTTGACGCTCATTATCATTATCGGTGAGTAGTCTCGCGTTTGTTAACTGTATACATCAATGACCGGTAATCAAACGATTTCTCACATGGTCGACTTCAGATCAGGTCGACTTCAGATCATTTATTCCCATGGTGTAGAAATGTACCACGGCGGTCGGTGAAGACCTCAGGTTGTATCAGCATTCATTGGTTCACTTGACAGTTGCTCCTGTTGCTGCTAGTTGATACCACTCCACCTTATATGTTGCAGTCGGTCATAGCGACATTCTATATGCTGGCACCTGAGTTTGCAGTATAGTACCATCCTATTCCATCATGTTCAGTTGGTACCTTATGGGATCAGTCTTTGATTTCAGTGATCCGTTGCATCTTTTAGAATCATTGACAGTTTTATATGTGATATTCAGACATGTACTTACTCATTATGATCAGATGATCCATTATGTATTTTACAGTCATTTATACTTGTATACTTAGTGGATCCGCTTGTACTTGATACGCGGACATGCTTTACTTTTCCTGAGCATGGGTATGCCCGCCTCAGACAGTGTTTCTTTCTGATCTCCTTTCGGTGGCTTGGCAGGCTGAATTCTGGTGAAGTCCTCGTCGGTTTTTCGGTAGAGTTCCTTTCTTTGTACTTACTTAATATATTTCGGCCATCATGTTCCCCTTCTGACCTCATACATTAGGGGGCATCTGTTATAGCTCCAAATCTCACTCTTATGGTTTGTGATGCTGCACTTATGGCCTAGGGCAACCCCTCCTTCCAGACCTGGTCCAAAAATTTAAAAAACAGTGTTTTATTCCCTATACGCGACTTTGCCCTGTGTTAAACGCGTGTACACGCGGGTATGTCATACCCAACCCGCGTGTATCTATTAAAACACTTTAAAAAATATAATTTCTTCTTTTTCGGGCGGTGATCGCGGGTTTACCTGCTGGATCACCTGTTAGTGCCCGTGGCCCAACTGTTCCCAACCAACTCCTAACTAAAAAACTACTTTGGAGAGGGTATAAAAAGACATCAAAGGGAAGGCCAAGGGGAGAGAGAAAGGAGAGCAAGATTATTATGCTGAGATTTTTCCCTTAGACCAGGTCTGAAGTCCTTGGTGCACTCTGCACTTCCCCCATTTTGCATAGGAAACCCTTGTTTCCATGTGTATTGGTGATCATTCATCCTTGACATCATCATTGAGTAAGACTTGGAAGGAGCTCTTGTTGGAGGCTTGAGGCTGGAACAAATCCGGGAGGAAGCTTGCTTGGAGCCTGCTGAAGGTGTTCAGGTGATATCTTTCCGATATATGTACTTTATTTGCCTTTATATATAAAGAAACACGTCTTTGTTCCCGAATAATCTTTCTTTATGCTTATGAGATTCTTGTGTTGAATTCTTATGAAAGTGGTTACTTAAAGATTTTTTATAACTAACTTTATAGCATAAAGATGATTTATATATAAACTTCTATACATGTACTGTTGTGTTCTTTGATTTGTTTGTCTTGCAGGTCAAAGAAAGAAGAAGGGAACTCCAAGAAGGGTTTGCACCCTAACGGTCTTCTCGAACGTAGGACCTTAGGTATGTACCCTAAACATTAGAATTTGCTTAAAAGTAAAAAAGATGGTTGTGTGTGTGTGTTTCTTTGAATAAGCAATTTTCAGTCTGGTAGAGTCTTAGCCCAAAGGACCCTAGGGGTACTTTCCCTTCAACCAGTGATGAAGATAGTATCAATATGAAAATCAATCATGATCAACCATGGTCCAACATCGCATTGTTACAAATATTATGTCAATATGAAAATGAACCATGGTCAACCATGTTTATTTAAGTTTTATAATATCAATATTAGGGTTTATATACCTTGGGTTGATAGTATTAATCCCTTGGGTTTCATACTATTCCCTTAGGATTATAGGCTCGTGGGATTTTAGTATAATCCCTTGCATTATTAGTCCCTTGGATTTATAATATCAATCACTTGGGCATATTTATATAAGGTTCATATTCTTAGGGTACAATATTATTGATAGGGTTTATAATATTAATCATAAGGTTTAATATAAACACCTTGGGTTTATAATCATGCTCAACCATTGTCCAACGTCACAGTATGGAAAATATTGTCTCAATTTGAAAATCAACCATGTTCAAAAATCATCAATGATCATCAACCATGTTCATTCGAGGTCAACCATGGTTACAAATATTATGTCAATATGAAAATGAACCATGGTCAACCATGTTTATTTAAGTTTTATAATATCAATATTAGGGTTTATATACCTTGGGTTGATAGTATTAATCCCTTGGGTTTCAAAAATCATCAATGATCATCAACCATGTTCATTCGAGGTCAACCATGGTCCAATGTCACATTGTGACAAATATTGAATTAATATGTAAATCAACCTTGGTCAACCATGGTCAAATGTAACATTGTGACAAAATTGTCTCCAATGTGAAAGTCAATGGTAAATCATGGTCAATCATGGTCAACCGTGGTGAACCATGGCCTAACATCGTATTATTGCAAAGATTGTCTCAAAATGTAAATTAGTTATATTCAACCATCATTAACCATGGTTAATCATGGTGAACCATGGCCTAACATCACATTGTAACAAATATTGTTTCAAAATGAAAATTAGTTATGGTCAACCATCATTAGTCATGGTTAATCATTGTAAACCATGGTCTAATGCTGGGTTGCGATAGAGATTGTCTGAATATAAAAATCAACCATGGTCAACCATGTTTAATGATGGTTAATGATCATCAATAACCATGGCCACATTGTGACAAAGGTTATGTCATGGTCAAACATCACATTGTGATAACCATGGTAATCCATTCTCAACGATGGTCCAACATCGCATTACGACAAATATTGTCTCAATCCTTTGGGCTTAGAAATCCCTTGGATTCAGAAATTTTAGAGAATCCAACATTGGAGTAAAAGTATACCTTGGAGATAATAAAGGGTACGAGATCAAGGGACATGGAAATGTTGTTTTTACTCTGCCTAATGGAAAGATTAGGAATATATCTGATGTGTTGTATATTCTTGATATTAAGAAGAGCATGATTTCTGTGTCAAAGATTATAGATCAGGATGTCAAGGTTGAATTATTTATATTTGATTGCATTATTAAAGACTTGCTAGACCAGATGAATCCTATTGCTACAAGTATTCGCATAGGAGGACTCTACAAACTAAATTTGAAGAGTACGCCACAATAAGCCTTTTTTTCAATGTTAAATCTCTTGAAAATTTGTGGCATCAATGACTTGGGCATATCAATTTCAATGACCTCCTTCTGTTGCAGAACAAAGGTATGGTAGATGGTCTCCGTATTTTAAATAAGTTGCATATTAATTGTGAAGCGTGTGCATTCGATAAGAAGCATTGAGATGAATTTCCTACCACAAAAGATGGAAAATGCAGGATATACTCAAACTTCTACACACTAACTTATGTGGCCTGATGCACACAAGATCGTTAGGTGCGGCCTACTATTTTTTAGTCTTTGCTGAGGACTGTATAAGATTCACGTGGGTATATTTCATTAAAGAGAAAAGTCATGCTTTTCAATATTTCAATCAATTCAGAAACATGATTGAGAAGTAGACAGGAAAGTTCATCAAGATTCTTCGATTAGATCAAGGTAGAGAATTCAAGAAAGGGATTTTCATAAAATACTGCAATGAGCATGGGATACAACAAAAATTTACAACACCTTACACTCCTCAGCAGAATGGAGTAGCTAAGAGGAAAAACAAAACACTGGTGGAGTGTGCTCGTAGTATGTTGAAAGGTAAGAATCTAGGATTTCAGAGATCTGTGGTTTGTGCTTTTTGAATTTTTGACCGGAGAATCCACAGTAAGAGAATTTTTACACCAACGTTTCAAATCCCAAATGGGATCCATCATCAGGGTTAAGAGAAAGATGATAAAAGAAGAGCAAGATGGTCTGAAGCTCTTCTTTTTATGCTTACTCTAACACTTTCGAGTGCAAGGATTTCACTCCAAGTATCCCCTCCGTAGAGGGATAAGATATTGGATTTCAGAGATCTGTGGTTTGTGCTTTTTGAATTTTTGACCGGAGAATCCACAGTAAGAGAATTTTTACACCAACGTTTCAAATCCCAAATGAGATCCATCATTAGGGTTAAGAGAAAGATGATAAAAGAAGAGCAATATGGTCTGAAGCTCTTCTTTTTATCCTTACTCTAACACTTTCGAGTGCAAGGATTTCACTCCAAGTATCCCCTCCGTACAGGGATAAGATATTGGATTTCAGAGATCTGTGGTTTGTGCTTTTTGAATTTTTGACCGGAGAATCCACAGTAAGAGAATTTTTACACCAACGTTTCAAATCCCAAATGGGATCCATCATCAGGGTTAAGAGAAAGATGATAAAAGAAGAGCAAGATGGTCTGAAGCTCTTCTTTTTATCCTTACTCTAACACTTTCGAGTGCAAGGATTTCACTCCAAGTATCCCCTCCGTAGAGGGATAAGATATTGGATTTCAGAGATCTGTGGTTTGTGCTTTTTGAATTTTTGACCGGAGAATCCACAATAAGAGAATTTTTACACCAACGTTTCAAATCCCAAATGGGATCCATCATCAGGGTTAAGAGAAAGATGATAAAAGAAGAGCAAGATGGTCTGAAGCTCTTCTTTTTATCCTTACTCTAACACTTTCGAGTGCAAGGATTTCACTCCAAGTATCCCCTCCGTACAGGGATAAGATATTGGATTTCAGAGATCTGTGGTTTGTGCTTTTTCAATTTTTGACCGGAGAATCCACAGTAAGAGAATTTTTAAACCAACGTTTCAAATCTCAAATGGGATCCATCATCAGGGTTAAGAGAAAGATGATAAAAGAAGAGCAAGATGGTCTGAAGCTCTTCTTTTTATCCTTACTCTAACACTTTCGAGTGCAAGGATTTCACTCCAAGTATCCCCTCCGTATAGGGATAAGATATTGGATTTCAGAGATCTGTGGTTTGTGCTTTTTGAATTTTTGACCGGAGAATCCACAGTAAGAGAATTTTTACACCAACGTTTCAAATCCCAAATGGGATCCATCATCAGGGTAAGCTCTTCTTTTTATCCTTACTCTAACACTTTCGAGTGCAAGGATTTCACTCCAAGTATCCCCTCCGTACAGGGATAAGATATTGGATTTCAGAGATCTGTGGTTTGTGGTTTTTGAATTTTTGACCGGAGAATCCACAGTAAGAGAATTTTTACACCAACGTTTCAAATCCCAAATGGGATCCATCATCAGGGTTTTTTATCCTTACTCTAACACTTTCGAGTGCAAGGATTTCACTCCAAGTATCCCCTTCGTACAGGGATAAGATATTGGATTTCAGAGATCTGTGGTTTGTGCTTTTTGAATTTTTGACCGGAGAATCCACAGTAAGAGAATTTTTACACCAACGTTTCAAATCCCAAATGGGATCCATCATCAGGGTTAAGAGAAAGATGATAAAAGAAGAGCAAGATGGTCTGAAGCTCTTCTTTTTATCCTTACTCTAACACTTTCGAGTGCAAGGATTTCACTCCAAGTATCCCCTCCGTACAGGGATAAGATATTGGATTTCAGAGATCCGTGGTTTGTGCTTTTTGAATTTTTGACCAGAGAATCCACAGTAAGAGAATTTTTACACCAACGTTTCAAATCCCAAATGGGATCCATCATCAGGGTTAAGAGAAAGATGATAAAAGAAGAGCAAGATGGTCTGAAGCTCTTCTTTTTATCCTTACTCTAACACTTTCGAGTGCAAGGATTTCACTCCAAGTATCCCCTCCGTACAAGGATAAGATATTGGATTTCAGAGATCTATGGTTTGTGCTTTTTGAATTTTTGACCGGAGAATCCACAGTAAGAGAATATTTACACCAACGTTTCAAATCCCAAATGGGATCCATCATCAGGGTTAAGAGAAAGATGATAAAAGAAGAGCAAGATGGTCTGAAGCTCTTCTTTTTATCCTTACTCTAACACTTTCGAGTGCAAGGATTTCACTCCAAGTATCCCCTCCGTACAGGGATAAGATATTGGATTTCAGAGATCTGTGGTTTGTGCTTTTTGAATTTTTGACCGGAGAATCCACAGTAAGAGAATTTTTACACCAACGTTTCAAATCCCAAATGGGATCCATCATCAGGGTTAAGAGAAAGATGATAAAAGAAGAGCAAGATGGTCTGAAGCTCTTCTTTTTATCCTTACTCTAACACTTTCGAGTGCAAGGATTTCACTCCAAGTATCCCCTCCGTACAGGGATAAGATATTGGATTTCAGAGATCTGTGGTTTGTGCTTTTTGAATTTTTGACCGGAGAATCCACAGTAAGAGAATTTTTACACCAACGTTTCAAATCCCAAATGGGATCCATCATCAGGGTTAAGAGAAAGATGATAAAAGAAGAGCAAGATGGTCTGAAGCTCTTCTTTTTATCCTTACTCTAACACTTTCGAGTGCAAGGATTTCACTCCAAGTATCCCCTCCGTACAGGGATAAGATATTGGATTTCAGAGATCTGTGGTTTGTGCTTTTTGAATTTTTGACCGGAGAATCCACAGTAAGAGAATTTTTACACCAACGTTTCAAATCCCAAATGGGATCCATCATCAGGGTTAAGAGAAAGATGATAAAAGAAGAGCAAGATGGTCTGAAGCTCTTCTTTTTATCCTTACTCTAACACTTTCGAGTGCAAGGATTTCACTCCAAGTATCCCCTCCGTACAGGGATAAGATATTGGATTTCAGAGATCTGTGGTTTGTGCTTTTTGAATTTTTGACCGGAGAATCCACAGTAAGAGAATTTTTACACCAACGTTTCAAATCCCAAATGGGATCCATCATCAGGGTTAAGAGAAAGATGATAAAAGAAGAGCAAGATGGTCTGAAGCTCTTCTTTTTATCCTTACTCTAACACTTTCGAGTGCAAGGATTTCACTCCAAGTATCCCCTCCGTACAGGGATAAGATATTGGATTTCAGAGATCTGTGGTTTGTGCTTTTTGAATTTTTGACCGGGGAATCCACAGTAAGAGAATTTTTACACCAACATTTCAAATCCCAAATGGGATCCATCATCAGGGTTAAGAGAAAGATGATAAAAGAAGAGCAAGATGGTCTGAAGCTCTTCTTTTTATCCTTACTCTAACACTTTCGAGTGCAAGGATTTCACTCCAAGTACCCCCTCCGTACAGGGATAAGATATTGGATTTCAGAGATCTGTGGTTTGTACTTTTTGAATTTTTAACCGGAGAATCCACAGTAAGAGAATTTTTACACCAACGTTTCAAATCCCAAATGGGATCCATCATCAGTGTTAAGAGAAAGATGATAAAAGAAGAGCAAGATGGTCTGAAGCTCTTCTTTTTATCCTTACTCTAACACTTTCGAGTGCAAGGATTTCACTCCAAGTATCCCCTCCGTACAGGGATAAGATATTGGATTTCAGAGATCTGTGGTTTGTGCTTTTTGAATTTTTGACCGGAGAATCCACAGTAAGAGAATTTTTACACCAACGTTTCAAATCCCAAATGGGATCCATCATCAGGGTTAAGAGAAAGATGATAAAAGAAGAGCAAGATGGTCTGAAGCTCTTCTTTTTATCCTTACTCTAACACTTTCGAGTGCAAGGATTTCACTCCAAGTATCCCCTCCGTACAGGGATAAGATATTGGATTTCAGAGATCTGTGGTTTGTGCTTTTTGAATTTTTGACCGGAGAATCCACAGTAAGAGAATTTTTACACCAACGTTTCAAATCCCAAATGGGATCCATCATCAGGGTTAAGAGAAAGATGATAAAAGAAGAGCAAGATGGTCTGAAGCTCTTCTTTTTATCCTTACTCTAACACTTTCGAGTGCAAGGATTTCACTCCAAGTATCCCCTCCGTACAGGGATAAGATATTGGATTTCAGAGATCTGTGGTTTGTGCTTTTTGAATTTTTGACCGGAGAATCCACAGTAAGAGAATTTTTACACCAACGTTTCAAATCCCAAATGGGATCCATCATCAGGGTTAAGAGAAAGATGATAAAAGAAGAGCAAGATGGTCTGAAGCTCTTCTTTTTATCCTTACTCTAACACTTTCGAGTGCAAGGATTTCACTCCAAGTATCCCCTCCGTACAGGGATAAGATATTGGATTTCAGAGATCTGTGGTTTGTGCTTTTTGAATTTTTGACCGGAGAATCCACAGTAAGAGAATTTTTACACCAACGTTTCAAATCCCAAATGGGATCCATCATCAGGGTTAAGAGAAAGATGATAAAAGAAGAGCAAGATGGTCTGAAGCTCTTCTTTTTATCCTTACTCTAACACTTTCGAGTGCAAGGATTTCACTCCAAGTATCCCCTCCGTACAGGGATAAGATATTGGATTTCAGAGATCTGTGGTTTGTGCTTTTTGAATTTTTGACCGGAGAATCCACAGTAAGAGAATTTTTACACCAACGTTTCAAATCCCAAATGGGATCCATCATCAGGGTTAAGAGAAAGATGATAAAAGAAGAGCAAGATGGTCTGAAGCTCTTCTTTTTATCCTTACTCTAACACTTTCGAGTGCAAGGATTTCACTCCAAGTATCCCCTCCGTACAGGGATAAGATATTGGATTTCAGAGATCTGTGGTTTGTGCTTTTTGAATTTTTGACCGGAGAATCCACAGTAAGAGAATTTTTACACCAACGTTTCAAATCCCAAATGGGATCCATCATCAGGGTTAAGAGAAAGATGATAAAAGAAGAGCAAGATGGTCTGAAGCTCTTCTTTTTATCCTTACTCTAACACTTTCGAGTGCAAGGATTTCACTCCAAGTATCCCCTCCGTACAGGGATAAGATATTGGATTTCAGAGATCTGTGGTTTGTGCTTTTTGAATTTTTGACCGGAGAATCCACAGTAAGAGAATTTTTACACCAACGTTTCAAATCCCAAATGGGATCCATCATCAGGGTTAAGAGAAAGATGATAAAAGAAGAGCAAGATGGTCTGAAGCTCTTCTTTTTATCCTTACTCTAACACTTTCGAGTGCAAGGATTTCACTCCAAGTATCCCCTCCGTACAGGGATAAGATATTGGATTTCAGAGATCTGTGGTTTGTGCTTTTTGAATTTTTGACCGGAGAATCCACAGTAAGAGAATTTTTACACCAACGTTTCAAATCCCAAATGGGATCCATCATCAGGGTTAAGAGAAAGATGATAAAAGAAGAGCAAGATGGTCTGAAGCTCTTCTTTTTATCCTTACTCTAACACTTTCGAGTGCAAGGATTTCACTCCAAGTATCCCCTCCGTACAGGGATAAGATATTGGATTTCAGAGATCTGTGGTTTGTGCTTTTTGAATTTTTGACCGGAGAATCCACAGTAAGAGAATTTTTACACCAACGTTTCAAATCCCAAATGGGATCCATCATCAGGGTTAAGAGAAAGATGATAAAAGAAGAGCAAGATGGTCTGAAGCTCTTCTTTTTATCCTTACTCTAACACTTTCGAGTGCAAGGATTTCACTCCAAGTATCCCCTCCGTACAGGGATAAGATATTGGATTTCAGAGATCTGTGGTTTGTGCTTTTTGAATTTTTGACCGGAGAATCCACAGTAAGAGAATTTTTACACCAACGTTTCAAATCCCAAATGGGATCCATCATCAGGGTTAAGAGAAAGATGATAAAAGAAGAGCAAGATGGTCTGAAGCTCTTCTTTTTATCCTTACTCTAACACTTTCGAGTGCAAGGATTTCACTCCAAGTATCCCCTCCGTACAGGGATAAGATATTGGATTTCAGAGATCTGTGGTTTGTGCTTTTTGAATTTTTGACCGGAGAATCCACAGTAAGAGAATTTTTACACCAACGTTTCAAATCCCAAATGGGATCCATCATCAGGGTTAAGAGAAAGATGATAAAAGAAGAGCAAGATGGTCTGAAGCTCTTCTTTTTATCCTTACTCTAACACTTTCGAGTGCAAGGATTTCACTCCAAGTATCCCCTCCGTACAGGGATAAGATATTGGATTTCAGAGATCTGTGGTTTGTGCTTTTTGAATTTTTGACCGGAGAATCCACAGTAAGAGAATTTTTACACCAACGTTTCAAATCCCAAATGGGATCCATCATCAGGGTTAAGAGAAAGATGATAAAAGAAGAGCAAGATGGTCTGAAGCTCTTCTTTTTATCCTTACTCTAACACTTTCGAGTGCAAGGATTTCACTCCAAGTATCCCCTCCGTACAGGGATAAGATATTGGATTTCAGAGATCTGTGGTTTGTGCTTTTTGAATTTTTGACCGGAGAATCCACAGTAAGAGAATTTTTACACCAACGTTTCAAATCCCAAATGGGATCCATCATCAGGGTTAAGAGAAAGATGATAAAAGAAGAGCAAGATGGTCTGAAGCTCTTCTTTTTATCCTTACTCTAACACTTTCGAGTGCAAGGATTTCACTCCAAGTATCCCCTCCGTACAGGGATAAGATATTGGATTTCAGAGATCTGTGGTTTGTGCTTTTTGAATTTTTGACCGGAGAATCCACAGTAAGAGAATTTTTACACCAACGTTTCAAATCCCAAATGGGATCCATCATCAGGGTTAAGAGAAAGATGATAAAAGAAGAGCAAGATGGTCTGAAGCTCTTCTTTTTATCCTTACTCTAACACTTTCGAGTGCAAGGATTTCACTCCAAGTATCCCCTCCGTACAGGGATAAGATATTGGATTTCAGAGATCTGTGGTTTGTGCTTTTTGAATTTTTGACCGGAGAATCCACAGTAAGAGAATTTTTACACCAACGTTTCAAATCCCAAATGGGATCCATCATCAGGGTTAAGAGAAAGATGATAAAAGAAGAGCAAGATGGTCTGAAGCTCTTCTTTTTATCCTTACTCTAACACTTTCGAGTGCAAGGATTTCACTCCAAGTATCCCCTCCGTACAGGGATAAGATATTGGATTTCAGAGATCTGTGGTTTGTGCTTTTTGAATTTTTGACCGGAGAATCCACAGTAAGAGAATTTTTACACCAACGTTTCAAATCCCAAATGGGATCCATCATCAGGGTTAAGAGAAAGATGATAAAAGAAGAGCAAGATGGTCTGAAGCTCTTCTTTTTATCCTTACTCTAACACTTTCGAGTGCAAGGATTTCACTCCAAGTATCCCCTCCGTACAGGGATAAGATATTGGATTTCAGAGATCTGTGGTTTGTGCTTTTTGAATTTTTGACCGGAGAATCCACAGTAAGAGAATTTTTACACCAACGTTTCAAATCCCAAATGGGATCCATCATCAGGGTTAAGAGAAAGATGATAAAAGAAGAGCAAGATGGTCTGAAGCTCTTCTTTTTATCCTTACTCTAACACTTTCGAGTGCAAGGATTTCACTCCAAGTATCCCCTCCGTACAGGGATAAGATATTGGATTTCAGAGATCTGTGGTTTGTGCTTTTTGAATTTTTGACCGGAGAATCCACAGTAAGAGAATTTTTACACCAACGTTTCAAATCCCAAATGGGATCCATCATCAGGGTTAAGAGAAAGATGATAAAAGAAGAGCAAGATGGTCTGAAGCTCTTCTTTTTATCCTTACTCTAACACTTTCGAGTGCAAGGATTTCACTCCAAGTATCCCCTCCGTACAGGGATAAGATATTGGATTTCAGAGATCTGTGGTTTGTGCTTTTTGAATTTTTGACCGGAGAATCCACAGTAAGAGAATTTTTACACCAACGTTTCAAATCCCAAATGGGATCCATCATCAGGGTTAAGAGAAAGATGATAAAAGAAGAGCAAGATGGTCTGAAGCTCTTCTTTTTATCCTTACTCTAACACTTTCGAGTGCAAGGATTTCACTCCAAGTATCCCCTCCGTACAGGGATAAGATATTGGATTTCAGAGATCTGTGGTTTGTGCTTTTTGAATTTTTGACCGGAGAATCCACAGTAAGAGAATTTTTACACCAACGTTTCAAATCCCAAATGGGATCCATCATCAGGGTTAAGAGAAAGATGATAAAAGAAGAGCAAGATGGTCTGAAGCTCTTCTTTTTATCCTTACTCTAACACTTTCGAGTGCAAGGATTTCACTCCAAGTATCCCCTCCGTACAGGGATAAGATATTGGATTTCAGAGATCTGTGGTTTGTGCTTTTTGAATTTTTGACCGGAGAATCCACAGTAAGAGAATTTTTACACCAACGTTTCAAATCCCAAATGGGATCCATCATCAGGGTTAAGAGAAAGATGATAAAAGAAGAGCAAGATGGTCTGAAGCTCTTCTTTTTATCCTTACTCTAACACTTTCGAGTGCAAGGATTTCACTCCAAGTATCCCCTCCGTACAGGGATAAGATATTGGATTTCAGAGATCTGTGGTTTGTGCTTTTTGAATTTTTGACCGGAGAATCCACAGTAAGAGAATTTTTACACCAACGTTTCAAATCCCAAATGGGATCCATCATCAGGGTTAAGAGAAAGATGATAAAAGAAGAGCAAGATGGTCTGAAGCTCTTCTTTTTATCCTTACTCTAACACTTTCGAGTGCAAGGATTTCACTCCAAGTATCCCCTCCGTACAGGGATAAGATATTGGATTTCAGAGATCTGTGGTTTGTGCTTTTTGAATTTTTGACCGGAGAATCCACAGTAAGAGAATTTTTACACCAACGTTTCAAATCCCAAATGGGATCCATCATCAGGGTTAAGAGAAAGATGATAAAAGAAGAGCAAGATGGTCTGAAGCTCTTCTTTTTATCCTTACTCTAACACTTTCGAGTGCAAGGATTTCACTCCAAGTATCCCCTCCGTACAGGGATAAGATATTGGATTTCAGAGATCTGTGGTTTGTGCTTTTTGAATTTTTGACCGGAGAATCCACAGTAAGAGAATTTTTACACCAACGTTTCAAATCCCAAATGGGATCCATCATCAGGGTTAAGAGAAAGATGATAAAAGAAGAGCAAGATGGTCTGAAGCTCTTCTTTTTATCCTTACTCTAACACTTTCGAGTGCAAGGATTTCACTCCAAGTATCCCCTCCGTACAGGGATAAGATATTGGATTTCAGAGATCTGTGGTTTGTGCTTTTTGAATTTTTGACCGGAGAATCCACAGTAAGAGAATTTTTACACCAACGTTTCAAATCCCAAATGGGATCCATCATCAGGGTTAAGAGAAAGATGATAAAAGAAGAGCAAGATGGTCTGAAGCTCTTCTTTTTATCCTTACTCTAACACTTTCGAGTGCAAGGATTTCACTCCAAGTATCCCCTCCGTACAGGGATAAGATATTGGATTTCAGAGATCTGTGGTTTGTGCTTTTTGAATTTTTGACCGGAGAATCCACAGTAAGAGAATTTTTACACCAACGTTTCAAATCCCAAATGGGATCCATCATCAGGGTTAAGAGAAAGATGATAAAAGAAGAGCAAGATGGTCTGAAGCTCTTCTTTTTATCCTTACTCTAACACTTTCGAGTGCAAGGATTTCACTCCAAGTATCCCCTCCGTACAGGGATAAGATATTGGATTTCAGAGATCTGTGGTTTGTGCTTTTTGAATTTTTGACCGGAGAATCCACAGTAAGAGAATTTTTACACCAACGTTTCAAATCCCAAATGGGATCCATCATCAGGGTTAAGAGAAAGATGATAAAAGAAGAGCAAGATGGTCTGAAGCTCTTCTTTTTATCCTTACTCTAACACTTTCGAGTGCAAGGATTTCACTCCAAGTATCCCCTCCGTACAGGGATAAGATATTGGATTTCAGAGATCTGTGGTTTGTGCTTTTTGAATTTTTGACCGGAGAATCCACAGTAAGAGAATTTTTACACCAACGTTTCAAATCCCAAATGGGATCCATCATCAGGGTTAAGAGAAAGATGATAAAAGAAGAGCAAGATGGTCTGAAGCTCTTCTTTTTATCCTTACTCTAACACTTTCGAGTGCAAGGATTTCACTCCAAGTATCCCCTCCGTACAGGGATAAGATATTGGATTTCAGAGATCTGTGGTTTGTGCTTTTTGAATTTTTGACCGGAGAATCCACAGTAAGAGAATTTTTACACCAACGTTTCAAATCCCAAATGGGATCCATCATCAGGGTTAAGAGAAAGATGATAAAAGAAGAGCAAGATGGTCTGAAGCTCTTCTTTTTATCCTTACTCTAACACTTTCGAGTGCAAGGATTTCACTCCAAGTATCCCCTCCGTACAGGGATAAGATATTGGATTTCAGAGATCTGTGGTTTGTGCTTTTTGAATTTTTGACCGGAGAATCCACAGTAAGAGAATTTTTACACCAACGTTTCAAATCCCAAATGGGATCCATCATCAGGGTTAAGAGAAAGATGATAAAAGAAGAGCAAGATGGTCTGAAGCTCTTCTTTTTATCCTTACTCTAACACTTTCGAGTGCAAGGATTTCACTCCAAGTATCCCCTCCGTACAGGGATAAGATATTGGATTTCAGAGATCTGTGGTTTGTGCTTTTTGAATTTTTGACCGGAGAATCCACAGTAAGAGAATTTTTACACCAACGTTTCAAATCCCAAATGGGATCCATCATCAGGGTTAAGAGAAAGATGATAAAAGAAGAGCAAGATGGTCTGAAGCTCTTCTTTTTATCCTTACTCTAACACTTTCGAGTGCAAGGATTTCACTCCAAGTATCCCCTCCGTACAGGGATAAGATATTGGATTTCAGAGATCTGTGGTTTGTGCTTTTTGAATTTTTGACCGGAGAATCCACAGTAAGAGAATTTTTACACCAACGTTTCAAATCCCAAATGGGATCCATCATCAGGGTTAAGAGAAAGATGATAAAAGAAGAGCAAGATGGTCTGAAGCTCTTCTTTTTATCCTTACTCTAACACTTTCGAGTGCAAGGATTTCACTCCAAGTATCCCCTCCGTACAGGGATAAGATATTGGATTTCAGAGATCTGTGGTTTGTGCTTTTTGAATTTTTGACCGGAGAATCCACAGTAAGAGAATTTTTACACCAACGTTTCAAATCCCAAATGGGATCCATCATCAGGGTTAAGAGAAAGATGATAAAAGAAGAGCAAGATGGTCTGAAGCTCTTCTTTTTATCCTTACTCTAACACTTTCGAGTGCAAGGATTTCACTCCAAGTATCCCCTCCGTACAGGGATAAGATATTGGATTTCAGAGATCTGTGGTTTGTGCTTTTTGAATTTTTGACCGGAGAATCCACAGTAAGAGAATTTTTACACCAACGTTTCAAATCCCAAATGGGATCCATCATCAGGGTTAAGAGAAAGATGATAAAAGAAGAGCAAGATGGTCTGAAGCTCTTCTTTTTATCCTTACTCTAACACTTTCGAGTGCAAGGATTTCACTCCAAGTATCCCCTCCGTACAGGGATAAGATATTGGATTTCAGAGATCTGTGGTTTGTGCTTTTTGAATTTTTGACCGGAGAATCCACAGTAAGAGAATTTTTACACCAACGTTTCAAATCCCAAATGGGATCCATCATCAGGGTTAAGAGAAAGATGATAAAAGAAGAGCAAGATGGTCTGAAGCTCTTCTTTTTATCCTTACTCTAACACTTTCGAGTGCAAGGATTTCACTCCAAGTATCCCCTCCGTACAGGGATAAGATATTGGATTTCAGAGATCTGTGGTTTGTGCTTTTTGAATTTTTGACCGGAGAATCCACAGTAAGAGAATTTTTACACCAACGTTTCAAATCCCAAATGGGATCCATCATCAGGGTTAAGAGAAAGATGATAAAAGAAGAGCAAGATGGTCTGAAGCTCTTCTTTTTATCCTTACTCTAACACTTTCGAGTGCAAGGATTTCACTCCAAGTATCCCCTCCGTACAGGGATAAGATATTGGATTTCAGAGATCTGTGGTTTGTGCTTTTTGAATTTTTGACCGGAGAATCCACAGTAAGAGAATTTTTACACCAACGTTTCAAATCCCAAATGGGATCCATCATCAGGGTTAAGAGAAAGATGATAAAAGAAGAGCAAGATGGTCTGAAGCTCTTCTTTTTATCCTTACTCTAACACTTTCGAGTGCAAGGATTTCACTCCAAGTATCCCCTCCGTACAGGGATAAGATATTGGATTTCAGAGATCTGTGGTTTGTGCTTTTTGAATTTTTGACCGGAGAATCCACAGTAAGAGAATTTTTACACCAACGTTTCAAATCCCAAATGGGATCCATCATCAGGGTTAAGAGAAAGATGATAAAAGAAGAGCAAGATGGTCTGAAGCTCTTCTTTTTATCCTTACTCTAACACTTTCGAGTGCAAGGATTTCACTCCAAGTATCCCCTCCGTACAGGGATAAGATATTGGATTTCAGAGATCTGTGGTTTGTGCTTTTTGAATTTTTGACCGGGGAATCCACAGTAAGAGAATTTTTACACCAACGTTTCAAATCCCAAATGGGATCCATCATCAGGGTTAAGAGAAAGATGATAAAAGAAGAGCAAGATGGTCTGAAGCTCTTCTTTTTATCCTTACTCTAACACTTTCGAGTGCAAGGATTTCACTCCAAGTATCCCCTCCGTACAGGGATAAGATATTGGATTTCAGAGATCTGTGGTTTGTGCTTTTTGAATTTTTGACCGGAGAATCCACAGTAAGAGAATTTTTACACCAACGTTTCAAATCCCAAATGGGATCCATCATCAGGGTTAAGAGAAAGATGATAAAAGAAGAGCAAGATGGTCTGAAGCTCTTCTTTTTATCCTTACTCTAACACTTTCGAGTGCAAGGATTTCACTCCAAGTATCCCCTCCGTACAGGGATAAGATATTGGATTTCAGAGATCTGTGGTTTGTGCTTTTTGAATTTTTGACCGGAGAATCCACAGTAAGAGAATTTTTACACCAACGTTTCAAATCCCAAATGGGATCCATCATCAGGGTTAAGAGAAAGATGATAAAAGAAGAGCAAGATGGTCTGAAGCTCTTCTTTTTATCCTTACTCTAACACTTTCGAGTGCAAGGATTTCACTCCAAGTATCCCCTCCGTACAGGGATAAGATATTGGATTTCAGAGATCTGTGGTTTGTGCTTTTTGAATTTTTGACCGGAGAATCCACAGTAAGAGAATTTTTACACCAACGTTTCAAATCCCAAATGGGATCCATCATCAGGGTTAAGAGAAAGATGATAAAAGAAGAGCAAGATGGTCTGAAGCTCTTCTTTTTATCCTTACTCTAACACTTTCGAGTGCAAGGATTTCACTCCAAGTATCCCCTCCGTACAGGGATAAGATATTGGATTTCAGAGATCTGTGGTTTGTGATTTTTGAATTTTTGACCGGAGAATCCACAGTAAGAGAATTTTTACACCAACGTTTCAAATCCCAAATGGGATCCATCATCAGGGTTAAGAGAAAGATGATAAAAGAAGAGCAAGATGGTCTGAAGCTCTTCTTTTTATCCTTACTCTAACACTTTCGAGTGCAAGGATTTCACTCCAAGTATCCCCTCCGTACAGGGATAAGATATTGGATTTCAGAGATCTGTGGTTTGTGCTTTTTGAATTTTTGACCGGAGAATCCACAGTAAGAGAATTTTTACACCAACGTTTCAAATCCCAAATGGGATCCATCATCAGGGTTAAGAGAAAGATGATAAAAGAAGAGCAAGATGGTCTGAAGCTCTTCTTTTTATCCTTACTCTAACACTTTCGAGTGCAAGGATTTCACTCCAAGTATCCCCTCCGTACAGGGATAAGATATTGGATTTCAGAGATCTGTGGTTTGTGCTTTTTGAATTTTTGACCGGAGAATCCACAGTAAGAGAATTTTTACACCAACGTTTCAAATCCCAAATGGGATCCATCATCAGGGTTAAGAGAAAGATGATAAAAGAAGAGCAAGATTGTCTGAAGCTCTTCTTTTTATCCTTACTCTAACACTTTCGAGTGCAAGGATTTCACTCCAAGTATCCCCTCCGTACAGGGATAAGATATTGGATTTCAGAGATCGGTGGTTTGTGCTTTTTGAATTTTTGAACGAAGAATCCACAATAAGAGAATTTTTACACCAACGTTTCAAATCCCAAATGGGATCCATCATCAGGGTTAAGAGAAAGATGATAAAAGAAGAGCAAGATGGTCTGAAGCTCTTATTTTTATCCTTACTCTAACATTTTCGAGTGCAAGGATTTCACTCCAAGTATCCCCTCCGTACAGGGATAAGATATTGGATTTCAGAGATCTGTGGTTTGTGTTTTTTGAATTTTTGACCGGAGAATCCACAGTAAGAGAATTTTTACACCAACGTTTCGAATCCCAAATGGGATCCATCATCAGGGTAAGCTCTTCTTTTTATCCTTACTCTAACACTTTCGAGTGCAAGGATTTCACTCCAAGTATCCCCTCCGTACAGGGATAAGATATTGGATTTCAGAGATCTGTGGTTTGAGCTTTTTGAATTTTTGACCGGAGAACCCACAGTAATGGAATTTTTACACCAACGTTTCGAATCCCAAATGGGATCCATCATCAGGGTAAGCTCTTCTTTTTATCCTTACTCTAACACTTTCGAGTGCAAGGATTTCACTCCAAGTATCCCCTCCGTACAGGGATAAGATATTGGATTTCAGAGATCTGTGGTTTGAGCTTTTTGAATTTTTGACCGGAGAATCCACAGTAAGAGAATTTTTACACCAACGTTTCAAATCCCAAATGGGATCCATCATCAGGGTTAAGAGAAAGATGATAAAAGAAGAGCAAGATGGTCTGAAGCTCTTCTTTTTATCCTTACTCTAACACTTTCGAGTGCAAGGATTTCACTCCAAGTATCCCCTCCGTACAGGGATAAGATATTGGATTTCAGAGATCTGTGGTTTGTGCTTTTTGAATTTTTGACCGGAGAATCCACAGTAAGAGAATTTTTACACCAACGTTTCAAATCCCAAATGGGATCCATCATCAGGGTTAAGAGAAAGATGATAAAAGAAGAGCAAGATGGTCTGAAGCTCTTCTTTTTATCCTTACTCTAACACTTTCGAGTGCAAGGATTTCACTCCAAGTATCCCCTCCGTACAGGGATAAGATATTGGATTTCAGAGATCTGTGGTTTGTGCTTTTTGAATTTTTGACCAGAGAATCCACAGTAAGAGAATTTTTACACCAACGTTTCAAATCCCAAATGGGATCCATCATCAGGGTTAAGAGAAAGATGATAAAAGAAGAGCAAGATGGTCTGAAGCTCTTCTTTTTATCCTTACTCTAACACTTTCGAGTGCAAGGATTTCACTCCAAGTATCCCCTCCGTACAGGGATAAGATATTGGATTTCAGAGATCTGTGGTTTGTGCTTTTTGAATTTTTGACCGGAGAATCCACAGTAAGAGAATTTTTACACCAACGTTTCAAATCCCAAATGGGATCCATCATCAGGGTTAAGAGAAAGATGATAAAAGAAGAGCAAGATGGTCTAAAGCTCTTCTTTTTATCCTTACTCTAACAATTTCGAGTGCAAGGATTTCACTCCAAGTATCCCCTCCGTACAGGGATAAGATATTGGATTTCAGAGATCTGTGGTTTTTGCTTTTTGAATTTTTGACCGGAGAATCCACAGTAAGAGAATTTTTACAACAACGTTTCAAATCCCAAATGGGATCCATCATCAGGGTTAAGAGAAAGATGATAAAAGAAGAGCAACATGGTCTGAAGCTCTTCTTTTTATCCTTACTCTAACACTTTCGAGTGCAAGGATTTCACTCCAAGTATCCCCTCCGTACAGGGATAAGATATTGGATTTCAGAGATCTGTGGTTTGTGCTTTTTGAATTTTTGACCGGAGAATCCACAGTAAGAGAATTTTTACACCAACGTTTCAAATCCCAAATGGGATCCATCATCAGGGTTAAGAGAAAGATGATAAAAGAAGAGCAAGATGGTCTGAAGCTCTTCTTTTTATCCTTACTCTAACACTTTCGAGTGCAAGGATTTCACTCCAAGTATCCCCTCCGTACAGGGATAAGATATTGGATTTCAGAGATCTGTGGTTTGTGCTTTTTGAATTTTTGACCGGAGAATCCACAGTAAGAGAATTTTTACACCAACGTTTCAAATCCCAAATGGGATCCATCATCAGGGTTAAGAGAAAGATGATAAAAGAAGAGCAAGATGGTCTGAAGCTCTTCTTTTTATCCTTACTCTAACACTTTCGAGTGCAAGGATTTCACTCCAAGTATCCCCTCCGTACAGGGATAAGATATTGGATTTCAGAGATTTGTGGTTTGTGCTTTTTGAATTTTTGACCGGAGAATCCACAATAAGAGAATTTTTACACCAACGTTTCAAATCCCAAATGGGATCCATCATCAGGGTTTTTTATCCTTACTCTAACACTTTCGAGTGCAAGGATTTCACTCCAAGTATCCCCTCCGTACAGGGATAAGATATTGGATTTCAGAGATCTGTGGTTTGTGCTTTTTGAATTTTTGACCGGAGAATCCACAGTAAGAGAATTTTTACACCAACGTTTCAAATCCCAAATGGGATCCATCATCAGGGTTAAGAGAAAGATGATAAAAGAAGAGCAAGATGGTCTGAAGCTCTTCTTTTTATCCTTACTCTAACACTTTCGAGTGCAAGGATTTCACTCCAAGTATCCCCTCCGTACAGGGATAAGATATTGGATTTCAGAGATCTGTGGTTTGTGCTTTTTGAATTTTTGACCGGAGAATCCACAGTAAGAGAATTTTTACACCAACGTTTCAAATCCCAAATGGGATCCATCATCAGGGTTAAGAGAAAGATGATAAAAGAAGAGCAAGATGGTCTGAAGCTCTTCTTTTTATCCTTACTCTAACACTTTCGAGTGCAAGGATTTCACTCCAAGTATCCCCTCCGTACAGGGATAAGATATTGGATTTCAGAGATCTGTGGTTTGTGCTTTTTGAATTTTTGACCGGAGAATCCACAGTAAGAGAATTTTTACACCAACGTTTCAAATCCCAAATGGGATCCATCATCAGGGTTAAGAGAAAGATGATAAAAGAAGAGCAAGATGGTCTGAAGCTCTTCTTTTTATCCTTACTCTAACACTTTCGAGTGCAAGGATTTCACTCCAAGTATCCCCTCCGTACAGGGATAAGATATTGGATTTCAGAGATCTGTGGTTTGTGCTTTTTGAATTTTTGACCGGAGAATCCACAGTAAGAGAATTTTTACACCAACGTTTCAAATCCCAAATGGGATCCATCATCAGGGTTAAGAGAAAGATGATAAAAGAAGAGCAAGATGGTCTGAAGCTCTTCTTTTTATCCTTACTCTAACACTTTCGAGTGCAAGGATTTCACTCCAAGTATCCCCTCCGTACAGGGATAAGATATTGGATTTCAGAGATCTGTGGTTTGTGCTTTTTGAATTTTTGACCGGAGAATCCACAGTAAGAGAATTTTTACACCAACGTTTCAAATCCCAAATGGGATCCATCATCAGGGTTAAGAGAAAGATGATAAAAGAAGAGCAAGATGGTCTGAAGCTCTTCTTTTTATCCTTACTCTAACACTTTCGAGTGCAAGGATTTCACTCCAAGTATCCCCTCCGTACAGGGATAAGATATTGGATTTCAGAGATCTGTGGTTTGTGCTTTTTGAATTTTTGACCGGAGAATCCACAGTAAGAGAATTTTTACACCAACGTTTCAAATCCCAAATGGGATCCATCATCAGGGTTAAGAGAAAGATGATAAAAGAAGAGCAAGATGGTCTGAAGCTCTTCTTTTTATCCTTACTCTAACACTTTCGAGTGCAAGGATTTCACTCCAAGTATCCCCTCCGTACAGGGATAAGATATTGGATTTCAGAGATCTGTGGTTTGTGCTTTTTGAATTTTTGACCGGAGAATCCACAGTAAGAGAATTTTTACACCAACGTTTCAAATCCCAAATGGGATCCATCATCAGGGTTAAGAGAAAGATGATAAAAGAAGAGCAAGATGGTCTGAAGCTCTTCTTTTTATCCTTACTCTAACACTTTCGAGTGCAAGGATTTCACTCCAAGTATCCCCTCCGTACAGGGATAAGATATTGGATTTCAGAGATCTGTGGTTTGTGCTTTTTGAATTTTTGACCGGAGAATCCACAGTAAGAGAATTTTTACACCAACGTTTCAAATCCCAAATGGGATCCATCATCAGGGTTAAGAGAAAGATGATAAAAGAAGAGCAAGATGGTCTGAAGCTCTTCTTTTTATCCTTACTCTAACACTTTCGAGTGCAAGGATTTCACTCCAAGTATCCCCTCCGTACAGGGATAAGATATTGGATTTCAGAGATCTGTGGTTTGTGCTTTTTGAATTTTTGACCGGAGAATCCACAGTAAGAGAATTTTTACACCAACGTTTCAAATCCCAAATGGGATCCATCATCAGGGTTAAGAGAAAGATGATAAAAGAAGAGCAAGATGGTCTGAAGCTCTTCTTTTTATCCTTACTCTAACACTTTCGAGTGCAAGGATTTCACTCCAAGTATCCCCTCCGTACAGGGATAAGATATTGGATTTCAGAGATCTGTGGTTTGTGCTTTTTGAATTTTTGACCGGAGAATCCACAGTAAGAGAATTTTTACACCAACGTTTCAAATCCCAAATGGGATCCATCATCAGGGTTAAGAGAAAGATGATAAAAGAAGAGCAAGATGGTCTGAAGCTCTTCTTTTTATCCTTACTCTAACACTTTCGAGTGCAAGGATTTCACTCCAAGTATCCCCTCCGTACAGGGATAAGATATTGGATTTCAGAGATCTGTGGTTTGTGCTTTTTGAATTTTTGACCGGAGAATCCACAGTAAGAGAATTTTTACACCAACGTTTCAAATCCCAAATGGGATCCATCATCAGGGTTAAGAGAAAGATGATAAAAGAAGAGCAAGATGGTCTGAAGCTCTTCTTTTTATCCTTACTCTAACACTTTCGAGTGCAAGGATTTCACTCCAAGTATCCCCTCCGTACAGGGATAAGATATTGGATTTCAGAGATCTGTGGTTTGTGCTTTTTGAATTTTTGACCGGAGAATCCACAGTAAGAGAATTTTTACACCAACGTTTCAAATCCCAAATGGGATCCATCATCAGGGTTAAGAGAAAGATGATAAAAGAAGAGCAAGATGGTCTGAAGCTCTTCTTTTTATCCTTACTCTAACACTTTCGAGTGCAAGGATTTCACTCCAAGTATCCCCTCCGTACAGGGATAAGATATTGGATTTCAGAGATCTGTGGTTTGTGCTTTTTGAATTTTTGACCGGAGAATCCACAGTAAGAGAATTTTTACACCAACGTTTCAAATCCCAAATGGGATCCATCATCAGGGTTAAGAGAAAGATGATAAAAGAAGAGCAAGATGGTCTGAAGCTCTTCTTTTTATCCTTACTCTAACACTTTCGAGTGCAAGGATTTCACTCCAAGTATCCCCTCCGTACAGGGATAAGATATTGGATTTCAGAGATCTGTGGTTTGTGCTTTTTGAATTTTTGACCAGAGAATCCACAGTAAGAGAATTTTTACACCAACGTTTCAAATCCCAAATGGGATCCATCATCAGGGTTAAGAGAAAGATGATAAAAGAAGAGCAAGATGGTCTGAAGCTCTTCTTTTTATCCTTACTCTAACACTTTCGAGTGCAAGGATTTCACTCCAAGTATCCCCTCCGTACAGGGATAAGATATTGGATTTCAGAGATCTGTGGTTTGTGCTTTTTGAATTTTTGACCGGAGAATCCACAGTAAGAGAATTTTTACACCAACGTTTCAAATCCCAAATGGGATCCATCATCAGGGTTAAGAGAAAGATGATAAAAGAAGAGCAAGATGGTCTGAAGCTCTTCTTTTTATCCTTACTCTAACACTTTCGAGTGCAAGGATTTCACTCCAAGTATCCCCTCCGTACAGGGATAAGATATTGGATTTCAGAGATCTGTGGTTTGTGCTTTTTGAATTTTTGACCGGAGAATCCACAGTAAGAGAATTTTTACACCAACGTTTCAAATCCCAAATGGGATCCATCATCAGGGTTAAGAGAAAGATGATAAAAGAAGAGCAAGATGGTCTGAAGCTCTTCTTTTTATCCTTACTCTAACACTTTCGAGTGCAAGGATTTCACTCCAAGTATCCCCTCCGTACAGGGATAAGATATTGGATTTCAGAGATCTGTGGTTTGTGCTTTTTGAATTTTTGACCGGAGAATCCACAGTAAGAGAATTTTTACACCAACGTTTCAAATCCCAAATGGGATCCATCATCAGGGTTAAGAGAAAGATGATAAAAGAAGAGCAAGATGGTCTGAAGCTCTTCTTTTTATCCTTACTCTAACACTTTCGAGTGCAAGGATTTCACTCCAAGTATCCCCTCCGTACAGGGATAAGATATTGGATTTCAGAGATCTGTGGTTTGTGCTTTTTGAATTTTTGACCGGAGAATCCACAGTAAGAGAATTTTTACACCAACGTTTCAAATCCCAAATGGGATCCATCATCAGGGTTAAGAGAAAGATGATAAAAGAAGAGCAAGATGGTCTGAAGCTCTTCTTTTTATCCTTACTCTAACACTTTCGAGTGCAAGGATTTCACTCCAAGTATCCCCTCCGTACAGGGATAAGATATTGGATTTCAGAGATCTGTGGTTTGTGCTTTTTGAATTTTTGACCGGAGAATCCACAGTAAGAGAATTTTTACACCAACGTTTCAAATCCCAAATGGGATCCATCATCAGGGTTAAGAGAAAGATGATAAAAGAAGAGCAAGATGGTCTGAAGCTCTTCTTTTTATCCTTACTCTAACACTTTCGAGTGCAAGGATTTCACTCCAAGTATCCCCTCCGTACAGGGATAAGATATTGGATTTCAGAGATCTGTGGTTTGTGCTTTTTGAATTTTTGACCGGAGAATCCACAGTAAGAGAATTTTTACACCAACGTTTCAAATCCCAAATGGGATCCATCATCAGGGTTAAGAGAAAGATGATAAAAGAAGAGCAAGATGGTCTGAAGCTCTTCTTTTTATCCTTACTCTAACACTTTCGAGTGCAAGGATTTCACTCCAAGTATCCCCTCCGTACAGGGATAAGATATTGGATTTCAGAGATCTGTGGTTTGTGCTTTTTGAATTTTTGACCGGAGAATCCACAGTAAGAGAATTTTTACACCAACGTTTCAAATCCCAAATGGGATCCATCATCAGGGTTAAGAGAAAGATGATAAAAGAAGAGCAAGATGGTCTGAAGCTCTTCTTTTTATCCTTACTCTAACACTTTCGAGTGCAAGGATTTCACTCCAAGTATCCCCTCCGTACAGGGATAAGATATTGGATTTCAGAGATCTGTGGTTTGTGCTTTTTGAATTTTTGACCGGAGAATCCACAGTAAGAGAATTTTTACACCAACGTTTCAAATCCCAAATGGGATCCATCATCAGGGTTAAGAGAAAGATGATAAAAGAAGAGCAAGATGGTCTGAAGCTCTTCTTTTTATCCTTACTCTAACACTTTCGAGTGCAAGGATTTCACTCCAAGTATCCCCTCCGTACAGGGATAAGATATTGGATTTCAGAGATCTGTGGTTTGTGCTTTTTGAATCTTTGACCGGAGAATCCACAATAAGAGAATTTTTACACCAACGTTTCAAATCCCAAATGGGATCCATCATCAGGGTTTTTTATCCTTACTCTAACACTTTCGAGTGCAAGGATTTCACTCCAAGTATCCCCTCCGTACAGGGATAAGATATTGGATTTCAGAGATCTGTGGTTTGTGCTTTTTGAATCTTTGACCGGAGAATCCACAGTAAGAGAATTTTTACACCAACGTTTCAAATCCCAAATGGGATCCATCATCAGGGTTTTTTATCCTTACTCTAACACTTTCGAGTGCAAGGATTTCACTCCAAGTATCCCCTCCGTACAGGGATAAGATATTGGATTTCAGAGATCTGTGGTTTGTGCTTTTTGAATTTTTGACCAGAGAATCCACAGTAAGAGAATTTTTACACCAACGTTTCAAATCCCAAATGGGATCCATCATCAGGGTTAAGAGAAAGATGATAAAAGAAGAGCAAGATGGTCTGAAGCTCTTCTTTTTATCCTTACTCTAACACTTTCGAGTGCAAGGATTTCACTCCAAGTATCCCCTCCGTACAGGGATAAGATATTGGATTTCAGAGATCTGTGGTTTGTGCTTTTTGAATCTTTGACCGGAGAATCCACAGTAAGAGAATTTTTACACCAACGTTTCAAATCCCAAATGGGATCCATCATCAGGGTTAAGAGAAAGATGATAAAAGAAGAGCAAGATGGTCTGAAGCTCTTCTTTTTATCCTTACTCTAACACTTTCGAGTGCAAGGATTTCACTCCAAGTATCCCCTCCGTACAGGGATAAGATATTGGATTTCAGAGATCTGTGGTTTGTGCTTTTTGAATTTTTGACCGGAGAATCCACAGTAAGAGAATTTTTACACCAACGTTTCAAATCCCAAATGGGATCCATCATCAGGGTTAAGAGAAAGATGATAAAAGAAGAGCAAGATGGTCTGAAGCTCTTCTTTTTATCCTTACTCTAACACTTTCGAGTGCAAGGATTTCACTCCAAGTATCCCCTCCGTACAGGGATAAGATATTGGATTTCAGAGATCTGTGGTTTGTGCTTTTTGAATTTTTGACCGGAGAATCCACAGTAAGAGAATTTTTACACCAACGTTTCAAATCCCAAATGGGATCCATCATCAGGGTTAAGAGAAAGATGATAAAAGAAGAGCAAGATGGTCTGAAGCTCTTCTTTTTATCCTTACTCTAACACTTTCGAGTGCAAGGATTTCACTCCAAGTATCCCCTCCGTACAGGGATAAGATATTGGATTTCAGAGATCTGTGGTTTGTGCTTTTTGAATTTTTGACCGGAGAATCCACAGTAAGAGAATTTTTACACCAACGTTTCAAATCCCAAATGGGATCCATCATCAGGGTTAAGAGAAAGATGATAAAAGAAGAGCAAGATGGTCTGAAGCTCTTCTTTTTATCCTTACTCTAACACTTTCGAGTGCAAGGATTTCACTCCAAGTATCCCCTCCGTACAGGGATAAGATATTGGATTTCAGAGATCTGTGGTTTGTGCTTTTTGAATTTTTGACCGGAGAATCCACAGAAAGAGAATTTTTACACCAACGTTTCAAATCCCAAATGGGATCCATCATCAGGGTTAAGAGAAAGATGATAAAAGAAGAGCAAGATGGTCTGAAGCTCTTCTTTTTATCCTTACTCTAACACTTTCGAGTGCAAGGATTTCACTCCAAGTATCCCCTCCGTACAGGGATAAGATATTGGATTTCAGAGATCGGTGGTTTGTGCTTTTTGAATTTTTGAACGAAGAATCCACAACAAGAGAATTTTTACACCAACGTTTCAAATCCCAAATGGGATCCATCATCAGGGTTAAGAGAAAGATGATAAAAGAAGAGCAAGATGGTCTGAAGCTCTTATTTTTATCCTTACTCTAACACTTTCGAGTGCAAGGATTTCACTCCAAGTATCCCCTCCGTACAGGGATAAGATATTGGATTTCAGAGATCTGTGGTTTGTGCTTTTTGAATTTTTGACCGGAGAATCCACAGTAAGAGAATTTTTACAGCAACGTTTCAAATCCCAAATGGGATCCATCATCAGGGTTAAGAGAAAGATGATAAAAGAAGAGCAAGATGGTCTGAAGCTCTTCTTTTTATCCTTACTCTAACACTTTCGAGTGCAAGGATTTCACTCCAAGTACCCCCTCCGTACAGGGATAAGATATTGGATTTCAGAGATCTGTGGTTTGTGCTTTTTGAATTTTTGACCGGAGAATCCACAGTAAGGGAATTTTTACACCAACGTTTCAAATCCCAAATGGGATCCATCATCAGGGTAAGCTCTTCTTTTTATCCTTACTCTAACACTTTCGAGTGCAAGGATTTCACTCCAAGTATCCCCTCCGTACAGGGATAAGATATTGGATTTCAGAGATCTGTGGTTTGTGCTTTTTGAATTTTTGACCGGAGAATCCACAGTAAGGGAATTTTTACACCAACGTTTCAAATCCCAAATGGGATCCATCATCAGGGTTAAGAGAAAGATGATAAAAGAAGAGCAAGATGGTCTGAAGCTCTTCTTTTTATCCTTACTCTAACACTTTCGAGTGCAAGGATTTCACTCCAAGTATCCCCTCCGTACAGGGATAAGATATTGGATTTCAGAGATCTGTGGTTTGTGCTTTTTGAATTTTTGACCGGAGAATCCACAGTAAGAGAATTTTTACACCAACGTTTCAAATCCCAAATGGGATCCATCATCAGGGTTAAGAGAAAGATGATAAAAGAAGAGCAAGATGGTCTGAATCTCTTCTTTTTATCCTTACTCTAACACTTTCGAGTGCAAGGATTTCACTCCAAGTATCCCCTCCGTACAGGGATAAGATATTGGATTTCAGAGATCTGTGGTTTGTGCTTTTTGAATTTTTGACTAGAGAATCCATAGTAAGAGAATTTTTACACCAACGTTTCAAATCGCAAATGGGATCCATCATCAGGGTTAAGAGAAAGATGATAAAAGAAGAGCAAGATGGTCTGAAGCTCTTCTTTTTATCCTTACTCTAACACTTTCGAGTGCAAGGATTTCACTCCAAGTATCCCCTCCGTACAGGGATAAGATATTGGATTTCAGAGATCTGTGGTTTGTGCTTTTTGAATTTTTGACCGGAGAATCCACAGTAAGAGAATTTTTACACCAACGTTTCAAATCCCAAATGGGATCCATCATCAGGGTTAAGAGAAAGATGATAAAAGAAGAGAAAGATGGTCTGAAGCTCTTCTTTTTATCCTTACTCTAACACTTTCGAGTGCAAGGATTTCACTCCAAGTATCCCCTCCGTACAGGGATAAGATATTGGATTTCAGAGATCTGTGGTTTGTGCTTTTTGAATTTTTGACCGGAGAATCCACAGTAAGAGAATTTTTACACCAACGTTTCAAATCCCAAATGGGATCCATCATCAGGGTTAAGAGAAAGATGATAAAAGAAGAGCAAGATGGTCTAAAGCTCTTCTTTTTATCCTTACTCTAACAATTTCGAGTGCAAGGATTTCACTCCAAGTATCCCCTCCGTACAGGGATAAGATATTGGATTTCAGAGATCTGTGGTTTTTGCTTTTTGAATTTTTGACCAGAGAATCCACAGTAAGAGAATTTTTACACCAACGTTTCAAATCCCAAATGGGATCCATCATCAGGGTTAAGAGAAAGATGATAAAAGAAGAGCAAGATGGTCTGAAGCTCTTCTTTTTATCCTTACTCTAACACTTTCGAGTGCAAGGATTTCACTCCAAGTATCCCCTCCGTAGAGGGATAAGATATTGGATTTCAGAGATCTGTGGTTTGTGCTTTTTGAATTTTTGACCGGAGAATCCACAGTAAGAGAATTTTTACACCAACGTTTCAAATCCCAAATGGGATCCATCATTAGGGTTAAGAGAAAGATGATAAAAGAAGAGCAAGATGGTCTGAAGCTCTTCTTTTTATCCTTACTCTAACACTTTCGAGTGCAAGGATTTCACTCCAAGTATCCCCTCCGTACAGGGATAAGATATTGGATTTCAGAGATCTGTGGTTTGTGGTTTTTGAATTTTTGACCGGAGAATCCACAGTAAGAGAATTTTTACACCAACGTTTCAAATCCCAAATGGGATCCATCATCAGGGTTAAGAGAAAGATGATAAAAGAAGAGCAAGATGGTCTGAAGCTCTTCTTTTTATCCTTACTCTAACACTTTCGAGTGCAAGGATTTCACTCCAAGTATCCCCTCCGTACAGGGATAAGATATCGGATTTCAGAGATTTGTGGTTTGTGCTTTTTAAATTTTTGACCGGAGAATCCATAATAAGAGAATTTTTACACCAACGTTTCAAATCCCAAATGGGATCCATCATCAGGGTTAAGAGAAAGATGATAAAAGAAGAGCAAGATGGTCTGAAGCTCTTCTTTTTATCCTTACTCTAACACTTTCGAGTGGAAGGATTTCACTCCAAGTATCCCCTCCGTACAGGGATAAGATATTGGATTTCAGAGATCTGTGGTTTGTGCTTTTTGAATTTTTGACCGGAGAATCCACAGTAAGAGAATTTTTACACCAACGTTTCAAATCCCAAATGGGATCCATCATCAGGGTTAAGAGAAAGATGATAAAAGAAGAGCAAGATGGTCTGAAGCTCTTCTTTTTATCCTTACTCTAAAACTTTCGAGTGCAAGGATTTCACTCCAAGTACCCCCTCCATACAGGGATAAGATATTGGATTTCAGAGATCTGTGGTTTGTGCTTTTTGAATTTTTGACCGGAGAATCCGCAGTAAGAGAATTTTTACACCAACGTTTCAAATCCCAAATGGGATCCATCATCAGGGTTAAGAGAAAGATGATAAAAGAAGAGCAAGATGGTCTGAAGCTCTTCTTTTTATCCTTACTCTAACACTTTCGAGTGCAAGGATTTCACTCCAAGTATCCCCTCCGTACAGGGATAAGATATTGGATTTCAGAGATCTGTGGTTTGTGCTTTTTGAATTTTTGACCAGAGAATCCACAGTAAGAGAATTTTTACACCAACGTTTCAAATCCCAAATGGGATCCATCATCAGGGTTAAGAGAAAGATGATAAAAGAAGAGCAAGATGGAGTCTGAAGCTCTTCTTTTTATCCTTACTCTCACGCTTTCGAGTGCAAGGATTTCACTCCAAGTATCCCCTCCGTACAGGGATAAGATATTGGATTTCAGAGATCTGTGGTTTGAAATTTTTGACCGGAGAATCCACAGTAGTAGAATTTTTACACCAACGTTTCAAATCCCAAATGGGATCCATCATCAGGGTAAGAGAAAGATGATAAAAGAAGAGCCAGATGGAGTCTGAAGCTCTTCTTTTTATCCTTACTCTCACACTTTCGAGTGCAAGGATTTCACTCCAAGTATCCCCTCCGTACAGGGATAAGATATTGGATTTCAGAGATCTGTGGTTTGTGCTTTTTGAATTTTTGACCGGAGAATCCACAGTAAGAGAATTTTTACACCAACGTTTCAAATCCCAAATGGGATCCATCATCAGGGTTAAGAGAAAGATGATAAAAGAAGAGCAAGATGGTCTGAAGCTCTTCTTTTTATCCTTACTCTAACACTTTTGAGTGCAAGGATTTCACTCCAAGTATCCCCTCCGTACAGGGATAAGATATTGGATTTCAGAGATCTATGGTTTGTGCTTTTTGAATTTTTGACCGGAGAATCCACAGTAAGACAATTTTTACACCAACGTTTCAAATCCCAAATGGGATCCATCATCAGGGTTAAGAGAAAGATGATAAAAGAAGAGCAAGATGGTCTGAAGCTCTTCTTTTTATCCTTACTCTAACACTTTCGAGTGCAAGGATTTCACTCCAAGTATCCCCTCCGTACAGGGATAAGATATTGGATTTCAGAGATCTGTGGTTTGTGCTTTTTGAATTTTTGACCGGAGAATCCACAGTAAGAGAATTTTTACACCAACGTTTCAAATCCCAAATGGGATCCATCATCAGGGTTAAGAGAAAGATGATAAAAGAAGAGCAAGATGGTCTGAATCTCTTCTTTTTATCCTTACTCTAACACTTTCGAGTGCAAGGATTTCACTCCAAGTATCCCCTCCGTACAGGGATAAGATATTGGATTTCAGAGATCTGTGGTTTGTGCTTTTTGAATTTTTGACCAGAGAATCCACAGTAAGAGAATTTTTACACCAACGTTTCAAATCCCAAATGGGATCCATCATCAGGGTTAAGAGAAAGATGATAAAAGAAGAGCAAGATGGTCTGAAGCTCTTCCTTTTATCCTTACTCTAACACTTTCGAGTGCAAGGATTTCACTCCAAGTATCCCCTCCGTACAGGGATAAGATATTGGATTTCAGAGATCTGTGGTTTGTGTTTTTTGAATTTTTGACCGGAGAATCCACAGTAAGAGAATATTTACACCAATGTTTCAAATCCCAAATGGGATCCATCATCAGGGTTAAGAGAAAGATGATAAAAGAAGAGAAAGATGGTCTGAAGCTCTTCTTTTTATCCTTACTCTAACACTTTCGAGTGCAAGGATTTCACTCCAAGTATCCCCTCCGTACAGGGATAAGATATTGGATTTCAGAGATCTGTGGTTTGTGCTTTTTGAATTTTTGACCGGAGAATCCACAGTAAGAGAATTTTTACACCAACGTTTCAAATCCCAAATGGGATCCATCATCAGGGTTAAGAGAAAGATGATAAAAGAAGAGAAAGATGGTCTGAAGCTCTTCTTTTTATCCTTACTCTAACACTTTCGAGTGCAAGGATTTCACTCCAATTATCCCCTCCGTACAGGGATAAGATATTGGATTTCAGAGATCTGTGGTTTGTGCTTTTTGAATTTTTGACCGGAGAATCCACAGTAAGAGAATTTTTACACCAACGTTTCAAATCCCAAATGGGATCCATCATCAGGGTTAAGAGAAAGATGATAAAAGAAGAGCAAGATGGTCTGAAGCTCTTCTTTTTATCCTTACTCTAACACTTTCGAGTGCAAGGATTTCACTCCAAGTATCCCCTCCGTAGAGGGATAAGATATTGGATTTCAGAGATCTGTGGTTTGTGCTTTTTGAATTTTTGACCGGAGAATCCACAGTAAGAGAATTTTTACACCAACGTTTCAAATCCCAAATGGGATCCATCATTAGGGTTAAGAGAAAGATGATAAAAGAAGAGCAAGATGGTCTGAAGCTCTTCTTTTTATCCTTACTCTAACACTTTCGAGTGCAAGGATTTCACTCCAAGTATCCCCTCCGTACAGGGATTAGATATTGGATTTCAGAGATCTGTGGTTTGTGGTTTTTGAATTTTTGACCGGAGAATCCACAGTAAGAGAATTTTTACACCAACGTTTCAAATCCCAAATGGGATCCATCATCAGGGTTAAGAGAAAGATGATAAAAGAAGAGCAAGATGGTCTGAAGCTCTTCTTTTTATCCTTACTCTAACACTTTCGAGTGCAAGGATTTCACTCCATGTATCCCCTACGTACAGGGATAAGATATCGGATTTCAGAGATTTGTGGTTTGTGCTTTTTGAATTTTTGACCAGAGAATCCATAATAAGAGAATTTTTACACCAACGTTTCAAATCCCAAATGGGATCCATCATCAGGGTTAAGAGAAAGATGATAAAAGAAGAGCAAGATGGTCTGAAGCTCTTCTTTTTATCCTTACTCTAACACTTTCGAGTGGAAGGATTTCACTCCAAGTATCCCCTCCGTACAGGGATAAGATATTGGATTTCAGAGATCTGTGGTTTGTGCTTTTTGAATTTTTGACCGGAGAATCCACAGTAAGAGAATTTTTACACCAACGTTTCAAATCCCAAATGGGATCCATCATCAGGGTTAAGAGAAAGATGATAAAAGAAGAGCAAGATGGTCTGAAGCTCTTCTTTTTATCCTTACTCTAAAACTTTCGAGTGCAAGGATTTCACTCCAAGTACCCCCTCCGTACAGGGATAAGATATTGGATTTCAGAGATCTGTGGTTTGTGCTTTTTGAATTTTTGACCGGAGAATCCGCAGTAAGAGAATTTTTACACCAACGTTTCAAATCCCAAATGGGATCCATCACCAGGGTTAAGAGAAAGATGATAAAAGAAGAGCAAGATGGTCTGAAGCTCTTCTTTTTATCCTTACTCTAACACTTTCGAGTGCAAGGATTTCACTCCAAGTATCCCCTCCGTACAGGGATAAGATATTGGATTTCAGAGATCTGTGGTTTGTGCTTTTTGAATTTTTGACCAGAGAATCCACAGTAAGAGAATTTTTACACCAACGTTTCAAATCCCAAATGGGATCCATCATCAGGGTTAAGAGAAAGATGATAAAAGAAGAGCAAGATGGTCTGAAGCTCTTCTTTTTATCCTTACTCTAACACTTTCGAGTGCAAGGATTTCACTCCAAGTATCCCCTCCGTACAGGGATAAGATATTGGATTTCAGAGATCTGTGGTTTGTGCTTTATGAATTTTTGACCGGAGAATCCACAGTAAGAGAATTTTTACACCAACGTTTCAAATCCCAAATGGGATCCATCATCAGGGTTAAGAGAAAGATGATAAAAGAAGAGCAAGATGGTCTGAAGCTCTTCTTTTTATCCTTACTCTAACACTTTCGAGTGCAAGGATTTCACTCCAAGTATCCCCTCCGTACAGGGATAAGATATTGGATTTCAGAGATCTGTGGTTTGTGCTTTTTGAATTTTTGACCGGAGAATCCACAGTAAGAGAATTTTTACACCAACGTTTCAAATCCCAAATGGGATCCATCATCAGGGTTAAGAGAAAGATGATAAAAGAAGAGCAAGATGGTCTGAAGCTCTTCTTTTTATCCTTACTCTAACACTTTCGAGTGCAAGGATTTCACTCCAAGTATCCCCTCCGTACAGGGATAAGATATTGGATTTCAGAGATCTGTGGTTTGTGCTTTTTGAATTTTTGACCGGAGAATCCACTGTAAGAGAATATTTACACCAACGTTTCAAATCCCAAATGGGATCCATCATCAGGGTTAAGAGAAAGATGATAAAAGAAGAGCAAGATGGTCTGAAGCTCTTCTTTTTATCCTTACTCTAACACTTTCGAGTGCAAGGATTTCACTCCAAGTATCCCCTCCGTACAGGGATAAGATATTGGATTTCAGATATCTGTGGTTTGTGATTTTTGAATTTTTGACCGGAGAATCCACAGTAAGAGAATTTTTACACCAACGTTTCAAATCCCAAATGGGATCCATCATCAGGGTAAGCTCTTCTTTTTATCCTTACTCTAACACTTTCGAGTGCAAGGATTTCACTCCAAGTATCCCCTCCGTACAGGGATAAGATATTGGATTTCAGAGATCTGTGGTTTTTGCTTTTTGAATTTTTGACCGGAGAATCCACAGTAAGAGAATTTTTACACCAACGTTTCAAATCCCAAATGGGATCCATCATCAGTGTTAAGAGAAAGATGATAAAAGAAGAGCAAGATGGTCTGAAGCTCTTCTTTTTATCCTTACTCTAACACTTTCGAGTGCAAGGATTTCACTCCAAGTATCCCCTCCGTACAGGGATAAGATATTGGATTTCAGAGATCTGTGGTTTGTGCTTTTTGAATTTTTGACTGGAGAATCCATAGTAAGAGAATTTTTACACCAACGTTTCAAATCCCAAATGGGATCCATCATCAGGGTTAAGAGAAAGATGATAAAAGAAGAGCAAGATGGTCTAAAGCTCTTCTTTTTATCCTTACTCTAACACTTTCGAGTGCAAGGATTTCACTCCAAGTATCCCCTCCGTACAGGGATAAGATATTGGATTTCAGAGATCTGTGGTTTGTGCTTTTTGAATTTTTGACCGGAGAATCCACAGTAAGAGAATTTTTACACCAACGTTTCAAATCCCAAATGGGATCCATCATCAGGGCTAAGAGAAAGATGATAAAAGAAGAGCAAGATGGTCTAAAGCTCTTCTTTTTATCCTTACTCTAACACTTTCGAGTGCAAGGATTTCACTCCAAGTATCCCCTCCGTACAGGGATAAGATATTTGATTTCAGAGATCTGTGGTTTGTGCTTTTTGAATTTTTGACCGGAGAATCCACAGTAAGAGAATTTTTACACCAACGTTTCAAATCTCAAATGGGATCCATCATCAGGGTTAAGAGAAAGATGATAAAAGAAGAGCAAGATGGTCTGAAGCTCTTCTTTTTATCCTTACTCTAACAATTTCGAGTGCAAGGATTTCACTCCAAGTATCCCCTCCGTACAGGGATAAGATATTGGATTTCACAGATCTGTGGTTTGTGCTTTTTGAATTTTTGACCGGAGAATCCACAGTAAGAGAATTTTTACACCAACGTTTCAAATCCCAAATGGGATCCATCATCAGGGTTAAGAGAAAGATGATAAAAGAAGAATCTAACCAATGGTTTTTTAGCAGAAGCTGTTAATATTGTAGTTCAGTTAAAGAATAGGAGCCCTACTAAAACTCTTGAGTATAAAACTCCTTTTGAAGCATTGTTTGGCTTCAATCCTACAGTAAGTCACCTTAGAGTATTTTATAGTAAAGCTTTTGTACATGTTCCGAAATAGAACAGGAATAAGATAGATTCTAATGCCATTAAATGTACCTTCATTAGATAGTGTAGTGAGTATAAAGCTTATAAATTATTTGACCCTTCTACTCACAAGGTGTTTGTCAGTAGAGATGTAATATTCCATCAATAAGTTAGTGCTGGAAATCTTGTTCAAAACAATGAAGAATGGCATGTACCCCTACTTCAAGAAGAGGATAGTGAAACAGTAATCAATTAGCAATAGGAATAGAAGCAGGAACATTAGCATTAACATGATAATGTGGAAGGAATCAAGTTCGGTCCACAAAGAGAAGAAATCAGCATAATACTTGAACCCCCACGCTCAAGAGATTGAGGAGGTCAAAACATTTACCAACATGATATAGGGATTTTGCGTTCATGACTGGCATGTTAAACATTAGAGAACCTTCTAATTTTTATGAAGCTAGTGAGAGTTCTAAATGGAAGGAAGCAATGAAGGAGGAATATGAATCAATCATTAAGAACAATACTTGGGATCTAGTCAAGCTTCCTAATGATAAACAACCCATAGGTTGCAGATGGTTATTTAAGTTAAAATTTAAACCAGATGGGTCTATTGATAAGTAGAAAGTAAGGTTGGTGGAAAAGGGTTTTTCCCAGAAAGAAGGTATTTATTTTGAGGAAACATTTGCCTCTGTTACAAAATTAAACACTATCAGAATGATTATTGATTTAGTCACTAAGCATCATTGGAAAATACATCAATTAGATGTTAAATCTTCTTTCTTAAATGGTGAGTTAAAAGAAGAAGTATATTTAGTGCAACCTGAAGGGTTTGTTAAGAAGCGAGAAGAGAACTTAGTATGTAGATTAAAGACAGCTTTATTTGGTTTAAAGCATGCTCCTAGATCCTGATATGAAAAAAATGACTCATTTTTCCTCATGCCTCGTTATAAATGAAGAAAAAATGATCACAATTTGTAAACTGTGTTTTTTGATGAGGGAAAAATAGTGTTGACTTCTTTATATGTAGATGATCTGATCATGACATGCATTGCAAACAATCTCATTGAAGAAATCAAGCATCAATTATCACAGAAATTTGAGATGAAATACCTTGGAGAAATGCATTACTGTTTGGGTCTAGATGTTTGGATAGATTCAAATCAACCTTTCTTGTCCCAAGGTATGTATGCTAAGAGTTTGTTGACTAAATTAAAAATGAATGAGTGAAAGGCGGAATTTGTGCCTTTTCAATAGAATAGCAAACTTCAGGTGGATGATGGTTCCAAATATGCAGATGCAACATTGTACAGATAGAGTATTGGTGGTCGTAACTATTTGACTACAACGAGATGAAATCTAGCTTATGGAGTGAGTGTTTTGAGTGAGTTCATCACTTAACCTCATGAGAACGATTGGATTGTAGCAAAAGGAGTATTAAGTTATCTGCAAGGAACATCAAAGTTGCACATTTTGTATTTTGATTCATTTGATGTTAGTTTGACACGTTACACAGACTCTAATTGGGTGGGAAATTTAGATGATAGAAGATCAATTACACGTTACGCCTTCAACATTGGTCATCTCTTGGAGAAGTAAGAAGTAGCATAGTGTTGCCTTATCCTCAGCAGAAGCAGAATATCAAGCTATGTGTGTGGTAACATGTGAAAGAGTTGGTTGTGTAGACTTCTCCAAGATGTACGAGAAGAAGAGAGAGAGGCTACGATTATCAATTGCCATAATGAGAGTTCCACCAAACTGGGTTACAATCCCATGTTTCATAAAAACAACAAGCACATAGACACTCAATTTCGTTTTGTGAGGGAGAAGGTGCAGTTGAGAGAGATTTGTGTAGAGTATTGTAATTCTTGTTATAAAGCTATACTCGGTGTAAGACAAATGGTGACAGGGTTGCCTAAATTCTGAGTAGAGAAAGAAGGTGTATGTCCAGGATGTGCCGAAGGAAAGCTCAAAAGGGGACCATTCCCCTCAAGCCAAAGTAAGACCTCTGATATATTACAATTGGTTTACTCAGGTATACCTGAAGTTGGCATTAAGAGGGAGACTACTACACCACATACTCCTGAGCATAATGGTGTGGTGGGAAGGAAGAACCACACGATGATGGAAGCTGTCCGAGCCATGCTACATGATCAAAGACTTCCAAAGTTTCTATGGGCTGAAACTACAATCACCGCCATATATGTACAAAATCAATGCCCTCATCAAGCATTAGGTTCCAAGACTCCTGAAGAAAAATTCACCGCAAGGTGAACAATCTTCCGACTTTGAGGAGCTCTCAAGAAGCCGAAACTAGGGAATCGAAAGAAAATAATGATGAATCAATGCCTGATGTAGAAGAACCCATGGATCTGATTGATCCTCGTCCCTATGAGCCTTCCTCTTCTAGGAAGAGGCCTTCATGGCTTAGGGAGATACTTGATGATGCTGAAGGACATGCTGCACCCTGAGGAACCTTCCATCAAAGTAAGAAACTTAACAGGTATTAGGGATACCTGACCATCATGAGCAGGATCATACAAAATGAGCCTTCATCATTCTCAGATGTTGTCAAACATTAACTATGGAAGGATGCTATGACCATAGAATATGAGTCTATTATGGAGAATGATGTCTCGGAAGTAGTTCCTTGACCCTAGACAAGACAATTGTTACTTCAAAATGGCTTTACAAGATAAAGCATGCAACAAATGGAAGTATGGAAAACTATAAGGTTCATTTTGTTGCTCGTGGTTTATCCCAGAAGGGAGGTATAGACTATGATATTTGCACCTGTTTCCAAATATACGACCATCCGCTTGATCATAGCCCTTGTGGCTTCACAAGGATGGAACCTACATCAGATGGATGTTAAGACCGCATTCTTGCATGGTTCTATCAAGGAAGAGGTCTATGTGGAGAAACCTGAAGGATTTGAGATTTATGATTGAAAATCTCATGTATGCAGGTTGAAGAAGGCTCTCTATGGGCTGAAGCAAGCACCCCGAGCATGGTATGAGAGGACTGATAGCTACTTGATGAAGCTGGATTCATTAGGAGTGAAGTTGATACTAACCTTTACTTTAAGGTTGAAGATGACAAGCCTCTCATACTGGTGTTGTATGTGGATGACCTATTTCTAACAGGTGCAAACCCTCTCATTCACAAATGTAAGAGGGAGATGGCTTCTAAATTTGAAATGAAGGACCAAGGACTTGAAGTGTGGCAGAAGCCAAGGGAAATTTTCCTATCTCAAGGAAAATATGTGGTAAATATATTGGAAAGATTCGGTATGATGGACTGCAAGCCTATGACTACCTCGAGGATCTTAACTTTTAGAAGTTATATGGTAGTGATGTCGGACCAGACTTGGGAAATGCCTCTGTGTTTCAAAAACTCATTCGCATTGATGTTCTTGGTGAACCTCCTTCCGAACATATGTTTTGCAGTTAACATTGTGAGCTCATATTTGGTTGAGCCTCACTGGATCGATGCCAGGAATCTTCTGAGATGTCTTCAGGACACAATCTCTCATGGATTAAGATACACTGTTGGAGATGTGAGACTACTTGTATATACTGATGTTGATTGGGCAGGTAGTGTGGTGGACCATAAAAGCACTTTCGGGTATTGTTTCACCTTTGGATCTGCTTCGATATCCTAGATGAGTAGGAAGCAGAAGTCGGTGGCTTTGAGCACCATCGAAGCAGGATATATTATTGCTAGCATAACCTCATGTGAGGCAGTCTGGTTGCGAAAGCTCTTCAGTGAGCTGTTTGGATTTACATTGGATACCACTATGATTCTCTGTAACAACCAGAGGTGGGATTCGATTATTGAGGAATCCCGTATTCGTCAATTGTTCCAGCAGATATACATCATGAGCAAGGAAGATGCATCACATTAAGATGATGTACAGGTTGATACACCTTGACAAAGCCCTGAGGAAAGATCTAATCTATGATTTTCCCAAACGACTTGGAGTCGACAAGAAACCTTTGTAGAAGGGTCCTGCATGTTGCATACATTGAGCTTTAGGAGCTCTGAGGGCTTGCAGTTCCTACTGGAGCAACATATGATCACAGGGTGACTCACCCTCCCCTGGTGGTGCACCCTGGAACAAGATGATTCGCTCTCTTGTGGGACAAGATGCTTCGCTCTCTTGTGGAACAGGATGATTCACTCTCTTGTGTAGCACGATGATTAGTTCTCCTATGAGGCCTGGATTGATGTGTTCTCCATGGCAACCTCGATTGATGTGTTCTCCACAGCGATTGTAGCAGGATTGATGTGTTCTCCTCTGAGGCATGGATTGATGTGTTCTCCATGGAAATTGTAGCAGGATTGATGTGTTCTCATGTGAGGACAGGATTGAATAGTTCTCCTATCAAGGCATCCTACCCATGTAGTCTGAGACTCATGGGAAGTACCTCTCATCTAATCAATGAGCAGGGAAATGAAGTTAGGCACCATAGTATTACCGATGGATGCATCGTTGTAACTACCGTACTCCCTACACTAGGATGACCTCCATTGATCTGGGATCAATGATACTGGTCTGGGACCAGTGGTAGGAGTTGTACCATACTATGACGCTGACTTCGGGTCGGTTGAGACTGGTCTGGGATGAGTGGTACATACTCTGAGTCTGACTTTGAGTTAGTGGAGGATGATATTGGTCTGGGACCATTGGAGTTGTACTCACTATGACACTGACTTTGGGTTGGTTGAGACTGGTCTGGGACCAGTGCTACATATTCTGAAACTGAATTTGAGTCAGTATGATACATCCTCGATCATTTCTTCTTCTTCATAATTCGGACGAAAGTAGAGTAGAACAAAACAATGCAAGAGCAGAGCAGAACATAACAAAATAGTACAGATTAGTGCAGGGCAGAACAAGACAAAGCAGAACAGGAAAAATAGAGCAGGGCAGGGCAAGGGTCAGGCTGTACAAGGCAATGCATTTGATGGATGAATGGTAACGACCGATAAACAGATTGCAGATGAAGTTCTCCATGGTTGAGAGCGAGTGTTAAAATTGGCAACCAGGGAAAAAATTCATGTGGGTCATATTATTCATGGCTAATAATATTTTTGTTAGATTCCTCTCATCGAGAGGTGTAGGATTGATATAAATATCATCCAATTCCGATAAGTATTCATGGAGATATGAATTTATTTTGATTATCGAATTATTATCATGCCGACCTACAACTCATGTAGGCTCAGAAGCACAATAGTTGCATCTATTCACCCACCAACATTGTGTATAAATATAAGATGACTCTTCCTCATTTAGTCTCACTCATCTCATCACATCTCTCTCTCTCTATTGCGCAGATATGAGTCTCTTCTCTACTGCGCTGAAATGGGTCTCTCTCTCACACACATGTGAAGCCTGAAGCTGTTGAAACTGAAGCTACCACTGCAGAAGTAAAGATTGAATTGAGTGGCCTAGAATATCTCCTCTTTGGAACTACATTGTAGGTTCATCTGAACCTCCTTTGAAAGCCGCAACTTTTGGTGGTGGAATGAAGTGAATCCGACGAACGGTTTGCAAGATATCGATTTCCCTAGTTTGAAGCCGAAAACTGCTGAAACTGAAGCTGCAACTGCAGAAGTAAAGATTGACTTGCGTGGCCTAAAATATCTCCTCTTTGGAATTGTGTTGTAGGTTCATCTGAATCTCCTTTGAAATCTGAAACTTTTGGTGGTGGAATGAAGTCAATCCGACGAACGGTTTGCAAGATATCGATTGCCCTAGTTTGAAGCCGAAAACTGCTGAAACTCAAGCTGCAACTGCAGAAGTAAAGATTGACTTGCGTGGCCTAGAAGATCTCCTCTTTGGAACTGCACTGTAGGTTCATCTAAACCTCCTTTGAAAGCCGCAACGTTTGGTGGTGGAATGAAGTCAATCCGACGAACGGTTTGCAAGATATCGACTGCCCTAGTTTGAAACCGGAAACTGCTGAAACTGAAGCTGCAACTGCAGAAGTAAAGATTGACTTGCGTGGCCTAGAAGATCTCCTCATCTGAACTACGCTGTAGGTTCATCTGAACCTCCTCTGGAAGCCGAAACGTTTGGTGGTGGAATGAAGTCAATTCGACTGTCGGTAAGTGAGATATGGTCTGCCCTAGTTTGATAATGAAGCTGCTAATGCTGATGCTACTGATCTAGGGTTTGCTACTACTGATATGAATCAGATTTATTGTACTATTTCTCTATGCTGAATTATTGAAGATAAAAGAATATTTGGTCAAAGGGTTTCCCCACACATTGTGGGGTTTGTCCCTGGCTAGCCGCCACATCTTGTGTCTCTTGTCTTGGCTTGTTTTCTGTTGATCGTTTAATGTTCTATCTTCACTTTACTTTATGTAGATGTGATTGCTAATGGGTGGAATATAATAAGAAAAAGATTTAAACTGTTATAAGCATAGAACATACCTTAACTTAACAATTAGTGCACAAGAAGGATGGATCATGGCTCATGTGTCCGGATTATAGGGAACTCAACAAGCTCACTATTAAAGATAAGTTTCCCATTCTCGTCATTGATGAATTACTGGATGAATTGCATGGATCAATTTACTTCACTAAGTTGGATCTTCATTCAAGATATCATCAAATCAGAATGAAGACTGAAGAAATTCCGAAAACAATATTTATAACTCATGAGGGTCATTATGAATTTTTGGGCATGCCTTTTGGCATTACCAATACACCTTCAACATTTCAAGGTTTGATGAATTCCATTTTCAAACCATTCCTTAGAAAATTTGGGTTAGTATTTTTTGATGATATACTAATATACAACAAGTCTTGGAAGGACCATGTTGAACATGTTGACAGGGTGCTACAACTATTGGAGGAGAAACAATTCTATGCAAAAAGATCCAAATGTTTCTTTGGAGTACAAGAGGTGGAATATCTGGGTCATATTGTATCTCATGAAAGACTTAAGGTAGATCCGCACCTCTAACAACATTATTCGAGAAAGATGCATTTTCATGGACTCCAAAAGCAACAAAGGCCTTCAAACATCTTAAAGAGGCAATGTGCCAAGCACTGGTCTTAGCTACACCGGACTTCACAAAAACCTTTATTGTTGAATGTGATGCTTCAGGACATGGAATTGGTGTTGTTTTAATGCAATATGAAAGACCCATTGCTTTTGAATGTCATCCAATCAAGGGAAAGTTTTTACACAAAGCTATTTATGAGAAGGAAATGTTGGCAATACTCCATGCACTTAAGAAAGGGCGACCCTACCTAATGGGAAGACACTTCAAGGTAAAAATGCATCATGGTAGCCTTGAATACCTTTTAGAACAAAGATTATCCTCTGAAGAGCAACAAAAGTGGGTCACAAAGATGTTGGGTTATGACTTTGAAATCATCTACAAAAAAGGGAAGAAAAATGTGGTGGCAGATGCACTCTCAAGAAAGGATGAGGATGTGGAAGCATTGTTTTGCGCCATTTCTATTATTCAACCAGATTGGATAAACGAAGCAAGGGAGGAATGAAAGAATGAAGAAGAAGTATGGGCACTTATTTGAAAGTTACAACAAGATTCCAGTACGTCTGATACATTTAGCTGGTAAAATGATTCTTTACGGTACAAAGATCGCTTATACCTCTGTAAGAATTCCCAACTAAAACAAAAGATTCTTATGGAATTGCACACTTCTCCCTTAGGAGGGCACTCAAGATTTTTAAAAACTTACCAAAGGGTTAAAAAGGAATTTTCTTGGGATGGCCTTAAATCGGATATTCAAAAATTTGTGGCGGAATGTTTGGTTTTCCAACAAAATAAAGTTGAAACAATTAAGACATCGGGTCTATTGCAACCTTTATCCATTCCAAGCCAATGTTGGGAGGAGGTTTCAATGGATTTTATCATAGTTTTACCCAAGTCTGAGGGAAAGAGTATCATCATGGTGGTAGTTGACAGACTTACCAGGTATGCACACTTTTGTGCATTATCACATCCATTTAAAGCCAGTACGGTTTCTACTGCATTTATGGAAACAATTCAAAAGCTACATGGAAACCCAAAGATTATTGTAAGTGACCGAGATCCCATTTTCACTGGAAATTTTTGGACATAAATATTTTCTTGTCTTGGTACTCTGTTAGCTCATACCTCATCTTATCATCCTCAATCTGATGGGAAAATTGAGATAGTAAACAAATGTTTGGAAGGATATCTTTGTTGCTTTGTATCTGCTAAACAGACAAAATGGGTTAAATGGTTGACTCTCGCTGAATGGTGATATAACACTTCCTTCCATACAACAACAAAAATGACCCCATTTATGGCACTTTATGGATATCAACCACCATCCATCACATCATATTTAAGAGAAAATCCTAAGGTTCAAGTAGTGGAACATCACATCGAACATCAACAACAAGTCCTCCAACTCTTAAGGGATAACCTCGTGTTGGCACAGAATAGAATGAAACAATAGGCAGATCAACATCACAGTGAAAGAAGTTTTGATGTAGGTGATTGGGTATTCCTACGGCTACAACCATATAAGCAAATGTCCCTCAAGCAAGCTAAGAAGGATAATAAATTATCACCAAAGTATTATGGTCCATACAAGGTGTTGCAAAATATTGGTTCTATGGCATACAAATTGGAGCTTCATGCAGCTTGTCGATTGCACCCAGTTTTCCATGTTTCATGTTTAAAAAAGGTTATAGGCGACAAGCTCCCAGTTCAAACAATATTTCCAAAACTTGACGAGAAAGGAAAAATTATATTGGAACCGGAAGCAATCACAGAAACAAGAACTCGATAGCTACGAAATTGATCAATTTCATAGTATCTTATCAAGAGGAAGAACTTATCCGCTGAAGATTCCACATGGGAGGATGAGAATTTTATATAGAAGCATCTAGAACTACTCAAGTGTTGAGGACAACACTTTTTTTGAAGGAGAGGGGCATGTTGGGTCCCTATAATACTAGTAATTACCCCATTACTATTGTAGTTGCATCCCTTATTAATATTGTTGTGCCCCTATTATCCCCATATTGTTATTATTGTGCCCCATAGAATCCCTCTATTTTTATTTTTGTGGATTTATATTATTATTATTGGGTTGGCTGGGTTATATTGTGACTCCTTAGACTCCTATATATAGAAAGGAGGTTTTGTCATTTGAATCATCCAAGAATTGTTCATTTATGTAATGTAAAGGAGGTTTCCCCATCGAAGAGGCTAAATTCTAAGGAGCTGATCTCTCTTTTCTATCCTTTCTTGAGCTGGTTTCATAACATATGTTCTATTTTCATTTGTTGGAACTCCTATTGTACCTTAGCCAATTGTATTTATTCTTGTTGGTTGGTTTTGGCTTGCTGTAACTATTATTCTAGTGACAAAATTTTGTTGCGCATTCACCTGCGAACTCTGAGATCCTAGCGAGGTTGGTTGATGGGTTGATGGACGAGTCTTTCGAGAGGACATCCATTGACTCATTGTTTGGAGTGGTAGCATTTTTTATTCAAATTTTATTTCTTTCTTTGTCTCTTAATAACAACCTTGTGTCGTGGGCTATATAATACTTCAAGAGGGGCAATTTCTGTTGGAAATAATACTGAGAGGGGGGGGGGGAATCAATATTATCAGATCAATAAAAAATTTTCATTTCCATATTCAGATTCATATACGCTACTTCATTTAATTAAAACCGCGTGTATACGCAACTGTGATTAATGAAACCCGCGTATATCTAGTAACCTTATGTTTCAGTTAATTGATCCTTAATGAGTGCATCAGAACATTATTAAGCACAGAAACAGTAAACAGTATCAGTAAACAGAACAGATCATCACACACAAGAAGCATACATGAACACTAGATATAAGGTGGAAACCCAATGTGGGTGAAAACTACCTGCTGCAATTCGTTTCTGTCTTCCTTTATTAAGAAACTTCTTTTACAATGTACTGGTGCAGTCTTTTACCAGCACGCAGGCTACAACCTGCAGAAGGCTACAACCTTCTCTCGTTCTCCAGACTCTCCTGGAAGGGATCTCCAACCCCCTTTGCTCTTGTACTAGCTACGATACTAGTACGTAGGCGCCGACCTACAATATTCTCTCCTCCAGGTACCACGTTTCATACATTTTCAGACACAACACATAATCTGAAGGCCGCGTTTCATCAAATTTTCATACTGGACCCATAAATATCATTGAAGCACAAAATAGTCAATACTAGCATCATCAATTTCTGAATCACTGAAATACTGAAACCCTATTAATAACACAGTCACCAGAATAGAGAGCAGACAACAGAACTCTGCCATAACCATCAGATCCATCTACAACTTCAAATATTATCCTTCATAATGTATACACTTCTATAATGAATCAAACACACGTACATACGCGCTTTTTCCAAAGGCAACCCACGTACAGATCTAAAAATATTTTCTTATAACTTTGCAGCTGTACAAGACATCAGTCATACTCATAACATTTATAGTATATTACATGCATCAGTATGCAAATCTAGAATAAGCATCTTAAAGATAGTTCATTTCAAACCATTTGATCTCGATCTCTCCTTAGATATTGTTCTCCATGAACCGGTGAGATCCCTCCTTAGCTCAGATCAAGCAATGCATCATCAACCCATAACCTGCATACTGGATCTCATCCTTCATCATATATTCAAGACTTTTTCAATAAATTTGCCTAATGATCTTCTTCTCCTTTTATAGTCTTAGGCCTTGCTCAATACCATGGTCCAAAACCATAATAAATCAATACCAAGAGCCCAATACTTGGGATCAACACACTTGTCGAGATACCATGGTCCACAACCATAGGTTAAAATACTGAGGACTAACTACCGCAGACCAAAAGTAAGCTTTCCGACATGTACGCGCTTTTCCGCGCATGAAACTGCGTGTATACCCTACTTGGTATATAGCAAACCTGCGTATACGCGACTTGGTATATAGTGAACTTGCTTGTATACCCTACTTGGTATATAGCGAACCTACATATACACGACTTAGTATATAATGAACCTGCGTGTATACCCTACTTGGTATATAGTGAACCTGCGTGTATACTCTTCTTTCTTCATTCTTTGTAGTCTGATCTTCAATTCTTTGCTACTGACCTGTTGCACTATAATCTGTCATTTTGCCATCAAGGACAAGACTTGTCGCGTAATGCCAACAATCTCCCCCTTTGGACTTGATGGCAAAGCTAACTTGTCATACTTAGAACTTGATCTTATTATTCCTTTGAGATGTCCTTCATCCCATGCATTTAGTCACATCTATAGATTGATCCAGTTATATGTAAGTGAGATGTTCTTCTATGAGAGGGTTGCCATCAAGTACAACACATGCACCATAATGCCAACAATCTCCCCCTTTGGACTTGATGGCGACAACACCAAATCACTCTTCCCCTTTGACATCAAGGGCAAAGGGTGGACCAAGATATTCTCTTTCCTTGATAAAGATTCTGTTGTCCATACTCCCCCTGAGTACCTGTTGAAATCTCCAAATGTGCTCCCCCTTTGTATATGCCAAAGTGTACCAATCTATCCATGCCAAGTCTCTGTACTACTGAAGTGTGTTGTTCGTGCTCTTCCTAACTAAAGGCAAGATCTGCAAAAAGATGTTCTTCAAGAAGAACCATGACATATACGTCATAAGAGACCTTCCTATCACCAAAAGACTTAATATGTACATCCATTTTCCAACCACATGGGGAATACTAGAATTGAATCATCCACCCAACCAAGTGGGGATACATGAAAAGTTTACACATGATAAAGAAAGAAAATTACATCTTCATCCCAGGCATAGTGGGGAAACCAATATAGGCCGTTACATGACCTTGAAACCATGAAAGAGATATCACAAAAGAGATATATGACTGAAATATCTAGTGCAAGACTTTATGAAAGTCACCAATAATTGATATCGCCAGCATCTGTCGATCACCATTCAGATCAGCAACCAAGAGATCATTATGTTCTCCCTCTTCCTTTGTTTCACCTAAAACCAACAACAAAAGCTTCTAAGATAATGCCAACAATGCATCATTGGAAGTTTATCTGCTCCCCTGAACCTGTGACAGATGGTCTCTTTCAGACCAATATCATAATCTTCTCACTCTGAGTTTGACCCACTCATTTCCTTCAAATTATCATATACGCGACTGTATCCACATAAACAAGCGTATATACGTGGATAGTCCTTATGAAACACGCGTACAATCATTTCCACATCAGCAACCTGTAAATGTCCTGTAACAAGGTATGTCTGAACATAGATGTCTACTCCTCCTTTTCATCATGAAATCATTCACATTATATGTGAAACCACCATAGCCATTACATCAACGTCAAGATCTACATGCTCCAAGTATCATTACTTGGGAACATCTGCATCAATCAACATATGTAAGTATCAACCTATCATCATATAGATAATAACTCATCATCATGTCTCCAACAAAGCAACTTTGAGTAGTCATCCATGTATCAGCACTATGTATCTTGAGCTGAAGCTCATTTGGCAAAACTTCTTGATATCATCAACAACAACAATCCTTATCCACATGAGTGCCTGCATCATAATTGGATGATCTTTATGCATATGACAACAACAGTATATGAGTGACTCATCATCAAGTGAGGAAGATGTGTATTCAAGATTTGTACCTCTCCTTATCCTTATGAGGATCACCATGTAAAAACCATATATGCATCATCAAAATATCAACCATAAATCTTATCTGAATATCTACTATGCAACCCCAAGCATCATATGAGATTTTATCATAGACAACTCACAACAACATCATAGCAAGATATATCATTTAGCCATATAAAAATCATCACCAAGGCTATTAACCATAATGCCAACAATGCATTATTAAAGGCATATGCTCCCCTTCAACTTGTGCCATCTGTTAGATCTGATCATGCATATATCAGCAATAAGCATCAAAACATCATCAACATCAACATTTCTAGACATCAAAACATTTCCACACATCCTCAGCGGACTGTAACTATTAACCAATAGAGCAAATAATGGACTGAATCATATCAGACCCTTTTTCTGAGCCTGTCCCCACTACTTTTCCTCAGACTAACATATACGCGACTTTGCAGTGTCTAATTTGCATATATACGCGACTTCCCTTTATGAAACTTTCGTATGAGATTCAGGATACTGAAGTTTTATACTTTCAGCTCCCTTTGAGTTTGTTATGTTTCTGTTGTGTTGTGTCTGCGTATATTGTGCTGTGCCACATATTTCTGACTGTACTTCCTTCTTCTTCCATATCTTCAAGTGTGATGATGTTTTCTCCTTTTGGTGTGATCTCCGTACTTTGTTCCTGCATTCCTTTGCTATATGTCCAAGCTTGTTACATGCATAACACCTTACTTGTTTCATGTTCGTCCTGTAACAATCAGCAGCTTTGTGACCAAACATATTGCAAGCAAAACAATATCCATTAAAGTACCTTGAATGTGATGATGTTTCTACATGATGGTCTTGATCCCTTTTTCTTCCACATCTAGGTGGAACATGTCCAAGATTATGACATACATAACATTCAACATTTTTCATAGGAGCAATAAAAGATTTTCTTTGAGGAGTCTCTTTCCTCGATAGTCGATGGGGTTGACCTTTCATCTCCTTGTTGATCATTTTAGATTTCTCTTTAGAGTTCCTTACCTCACCTTGTGAACTAGATTCACCTTCAACAGATTCATGAAAACAAAGACCAGTCTTGATAGCAGGAGACCTTTGACTACTAAGAATATCATCCAAGGCTTTAGTACTATCTTGAAATCGTAATAGTTTATCCTTTTCTTCTAATTTACCTTTCAAGATATTTACCTCAACTTGAAGTTGTTCTTCCTTTTCTAGACATTGCTTCTTCATGTCTTCTTTCGCTTTCCTTCCTTCTTTCAGCTGATGCCTCAGTTTGAGAATCTCCTTTTCTTGTTCTTCATTCGCATTCTACTGCATTTGACGAATTCTGAAGGCACATTCCAGTTGAGATTTTAAGCTGATAACTTCGTTTTTCTGTTTTTCAATAGCTTGGAGTAGATATTTATTATGCTTCTTTGTTTCTTCAAGTTCTTCCTTTAGCAAGAGGGTCATAGCTTCAAGACTTTCATAATAACTGGATCAACCTCTAAGCTCATTGATTGTTGTGTTCTTTTCAATAACTTCATTTCTTAGAGATGTTACTTCATCCTGTAACTTTTGATATTTGTCCTTGAATAACTCCCGTTGGCCCTTTAGTCTAGTAACAGCTTCTTCGAGGACACCATCCTTTATGTTCAAAAGTGTCTCTTTTTCACAAATTTTGTTTGTCGGCCTATTAAATTCTGCCTCTATTTGATATCCTTCTTCCTCACCCATAAGAGCACATTCAGTTGTTTCGTTATCACTTCCATATTTTCCAAATGGATAGATAGCTGGAGCATCAGAGGATAGCAAATTCATACATGATAGTTCATCTTCATTCTGAAATGATTCCGAATCTGAATTTGAATCTGAAGAGCTTCTTATACCTAATCCCCAATCGATTCTCCCACTGTCATAGTTCTTCTGAGATGTCTTCTTCTTCTTAGGCGATTTCTTCCTAAGCTTCTTTCCCATCGTTCCACGGATCTACTTCGAGCGATCAAGCTTCTACCAGAGGACCTACTCTCATACTAATTGTTGGAAATAATACTGAGAGGGGGGGAGGGTGAATCAGTATTATCAGATCAATAAAACTTTTTCATTTCCAAATTCAGATTCATATACGCTACTTCATTTAAGTAAAACCGCATCTATACACAACTGTGATTAACGAGACCCGCGTATATATAGTAACCTTATGTTTCAGTTAATTGATCCTTAATGAGTGCATCAGAACATTATTAACCATAGAAACAATAAACAGTAGCAGTAAACAGAACAGATCATCACACACAAGAAGCATACATGAACACTAGATATAAGGTGGAAACCCAATGTGGGTGAAAACTACCTGCTGCAATTCGTTTCTGTCTTCCTTTATTAAGAAACTTCTTTTACAATGTACTGGTGCAGTCTTTTACCAGCACGCAGGCTACAACCTGCAGAAGGCTACAACCTTCTCTCGTTCTCCAGACTCTCCTGGAAGGGAGCTCCAACCCCCTTTGCTCTTCTACTAGCTAAGATACTAGTACGTAGGCACCGGCCTACAATATTCTCTCCTCCGGGTACCATGTTTCATACATTTTCAGACACAACACATAATATGAAGGCCACATTTCATCAAATTTTCATACTGGACCCATAAATATCATTGAAGCACAAAACAATCAATACTAGCATCATCAATTTTTGAATCACTGAAACACTGAAAACCTATCAATAACACAGTCACTAGAACACAGAGCAGACAACAGAACTCTGCCATAACCATCAGATCCATCTGCAACTTCAAATATTATCCTTCATAATGTATACTCTTCTATAATGAATCAAACCGGCGTACATACGCGCTTTTGCCAAAGGCAACCCGCGTACAGATCTAAAAATATTTTCTTATAACTTTGCAGCTTTACGAGACATCAGTCATACTCATAAAATTTATAGTATATTACATGCATCAGTATGCAGATCTAGAATAAGCATCTTAAAGATAGTTCATTTCAAACCATTTGATCCCGATCTCTCCTTATATCTTGTTCTCCATCAACCGATGAGATCCCTCCTTAGCGCAGATCAAGCAATGCATCATCAACCCATAACATGCATACTGGATCTCATCCTTCATCAAATATTCAAGACTTTTTCGATACATTTGCCTAATGATCTTCTTCTCCTTTTATAGTCTTAGGCCTTGCTCAATACCATGGTCCAAAACCATAATAAATCAATATCAAGAGCCCAATACTTGGGATCAACACACTTGTCGAGATACCATGGTCCACAACCATAGGTTCAAATACCGAGGACTAACTACCATGGACCAAAAGTAAGCTTTCCGACATGTACGCGCTTTTCCGTGCATGAAACTGCGTGTATACTCTACATGGTATATAGCGAACCTGCGTATACGCGACTTGGTATATAGTGAACCTGCTTGTATACCCTACGTGGTATATAGCGAACCTGCGTACACGCGACTTGGTATATAGTTAACCTGCGTGTATACCATAGTTGGTATATAGTGAACCTGCGTGTATAATCTTCTTTCTTAATTCTTTGTAGTCTGATCATTAATTCTTTGCTATTTACCTACTGCACTAAAATCTATCATTTTTCCATCAAGGACAACACTTGTCTCATAATGCCAACAATTTCTTCTATGATTAAAACAATCTGAGAGGTGGGGGTAAGAAGAATGTGTTATATTTCATGAGTGTTCATAGTTTCCCTTATTGGATTTGTTTCTTCATATGTTATTTCCATCTCCAATGTGTGTTCCTCTGTATTGAGTTCTCTTTTGAAATTATTCCACTCCATTTTGCAATTAATTACCTTAGGTTTTATTAGATGTATAGAGGGTGTATGTGTTTCTTTTTGCTTGATGGTCAAAGCCTTTTCATCTATCTTTGCTGCAGAATGTGCTTTATCGTAGATTGCTTCTTTACTCCTTTTTCTCTTATTTTCTAATGACTTCTCGGATCCCTTGGTAGATTTCTGTTGGGATTCCTTTTGAGAACTAGTTTTAGATATTTCTTTAGAGTCACCATCTAGGTTTACACTGGGAGTGGGCTCCCTGATTGGGTCAATTAATAATTGCTCAAATGGGACCCTTGATAATCTCTCTTCTCTGTAGCTATAAAATTCTTCAGGACCCTCTCAATCAAAAAATATATGGGCCATATGATTCACTTCCTTGAACGTATTCTTATGTACAAAAACATCATCAAATGTGTCCTTCTCATGGCTAAATATCTTTATTTTGACCATAGTAGTAAAATCCTTGACAATACCGAATGGATCATATTGTCCTCTGGGGAACTTAGGTAATCATAGAGACAATATATTATCTACTTGCTTGAACGCATGTCCAAGGTCATGTAATGAAAAAAATACACATGATACAGGAAATTGAGGCAAAATGGCCTTCTTTGACTCCTTCAATGTTTTTTTCATCCCTCCTTTTAAATAAGATCTACTTACATGATTCATCGAGGTTGGGCATGTTGGCTCTTCTCCCATTCTTAGAATTTTTCCAAGTTATGAAATCTAAGACCTTTTCAATAATTTCATCATATTCAAGTCACATTTCCACAACATGGCTTGTTTACTTGTTGCTTATTTTACAGCGAGAGCTCCACTACAAGATTTTTTGGCATAGCAATTCTTTTGGGTGTGTGAGCTGGGATTTGAGGCTGAGTGCCTTGATAACGAACTGATAAATCTTTGGGTCATCCTTATGTATAACTATTATGCTTTGTATCTATGCTTCCTTACCTGCCAATTTGCTTTGACTTTCTATTTGCATTTGTTGTAATTCCTTCTGTAGCTTAGCCAAATGTATTTCTGCTTTTTGGTTGGTTTTGTCTTGCTGTAATTATTGTTCTAGTGACAAAATTTTGTTTACTTTTTCTTTAAGCAATAGTTGTGCTTTTGTTGCTTTGTCAATGGTTTCTGTAGTCTATGCACCTGCGAACTATGATAGTGTGGTGAGGTTGGTTGATGGGTCGAGGGATGATTCTTTCGAGAGGACATCCATTGGCTCATTGTCTGGAGTGGTAGCAACTATGGATTCCAAGTCTCTTTTATTTATTTGTCTCTTAACTATGGCCTAGTGTTGTGGGCTGTAAAATAAATCAAGAGGGGGAATTTCTTATATTGTTAAAATAATCTAAGATGTGGGGGTAACTGGAATGTTTTATATTTCCTGAATATTTACAGTTCCCCCTGTTATAATTTATGGAGTTGTTTCTTGATGTGTTATTTATGTCTCCAATGCTTTCCCCTGTATTGAGTTCTTTGTTGAAATTATCCCACTGTTCTTCCAAATAAATTACCTGAGGCTTTATAAATTATATAGAGGGAGTATGGGTATCAGTCTGCTTGATGGTCGAAGTTTGTTCATCTATCTTTGCTGCAGACTTGGCTGTATCCTAGATTGATTCTATGCTCCTTCTTTTCTTATTTTCTGATGACTTCTTTAATCCCTTTGCAGATTTCTCTCATAATTCCTTTCCAGAACTAGTTTTACATTTTTCTTTACAGTCACCATCTATGGTTACACTAGGAATGGGCTCCTTATTGGTTCAATTAACAATTTGTCCAATGAGACCTTTGATAATCTCTCTTCTCTAAAAGCTATAAAATCCTTCAAGGCCCTCTCAATCAAAAAGTATCTAGGCCATATACTTCACTTCTTTGAAGGTATTCTCCTGTATGAAAACATCATCAAATGGGTCCTTCTCATGGCTGATTATATTTATTTTGACAATAGTAGTAAAATCCTTGACAATACCTAATGGGTCATATTGTCTTCTAGGGAACTTAGGTAATCTTAGAGAAAACATATTATCTACTTCCCTGAACACATGTCTAAGGTAATGTAATGTAAACACTCCACACGATATAGGAAATTGAGGCCAAATGGCCTTATTTGACACCTTCAATGTTTTTCTCATCCATCCTTCACTACATGTCTAATAAGTTATTTCTCTAGCCATTAATTTAACTGGGACATAGAAAGGGAGAACATTGGGAGAGACAATGCAACCAAATACTATGATATATGTAAATGTCTCTTCCCCGAACCATTGGGCTACTGGGAGAATGTCTATATCAGATTCTTGGGAGAATATAGGGGCATCTCAGATAGGAAGCCTAACCCCATGAAAAACCTTGAAACAATGTGGCTCAAAATTGGATTCCCACATGTCTTTGTGGTGGATGTGAATAGGAAGTGGATCTTGAATAGTCCACTTCGATCCCATAAGAGGGAATTTAGAACCAAAAAAATAGTGTCCATAACATAAACATACATGAAAAAATGAGGTTAAATCGTGGAAAAAACACTAATTTTCCTTCTATACTATATAATTGATTTAGCTAATTTATCAGACAGGATTTGTGCCTAATCTATTATTGTTTCATTAAAAGCTGCATGTATTAAGGGCAACAATTCTAAGGAGAATTTTTTACTGTCCAGTTTTCAAATATTCTACAAAGCATAGCTACAACAAAATAGAAAGGGGAATAAACGGATGTGGTGGCATACATATTGTTTTTGTCTTTCTTGACTCTTTCTTCATTATTTAACTAATTCTTTGTGCAATTTGTTGGGTCCTCCTTTTCTTTGACGTATTTCTCAAAATATTTGTTGTAGTAGGTAACATGTCACTCCGGTAAGTGGTACATAAGCCGTACATTATTTAGAGTGAAAGATCATGTAACTTCCGAGCCACCTGCTTTGAATTCCTCGTCAAATATATTAGCATAACCAATGATCCACTTAACCATGTCGATATAAGGGATTATTTTTGGTTGTGTAGCTATTCGGTGTGGAAATGAGCATGCAAGCTCAATTATTGAAGCATCAAGGGAATCACACCCATCAAATGTAATCATTGTCTCGTGAATACTTGGTTGTTCTTCCTACAGTAACTGATACATATCCTCCCATGTAGATGTCCCTTATCCCCTATTACATGTAGTATATGTGAACAAAGGAGTTATTTCTGACTTCTGAGAGTCAACTGCTTTCCTTTTCCTCACCATTTCTTTTGGCTCCCCTTTCTATAACTTTTTCTTGAAAGTTTCAAGAGGAACAACTTATCGGATAAAAATGATACTAAACGTAAGAATGAATCGATGAAGAAAACCAATAAAGGTGATAAATGTGTTTTATTTGAAATCACGTAAAAAATATATCAAATCACTCTAAATGGCCTTTCACACATAAATTAAATTACTTCTTCGTAAAGTCCACTAATGACCCATTATCTTTAACTTGAATGTCCATAAATATTCACATCATAATTGGGGAAACAATCTCCTAGGCAGTGAGCCTGCAAACATCTATAATAGTGATTTTGTGATTTGCAAAGCAATATCATAGATTTCGATATCGCATAATACGTTATTTTTTAACTTATCATTTTTTTTAAAGTTTGTACAAAATTTGGGATGCGAGAAACAAGCGTCATCACTTGTCAGGCTTCTTTTTAATGAATAATGTACCTCCACATGTGTTGGTAGGAAGATTAAGAGGTAGGTCTAGGTTGAGATCTCATTTCAGAATATCGATGTATAATAGGTTGAGGCTTGTCTCCTATTATTGAAATGCGATGCGAGAAGGCTATTATACCATTGCAGTTTCGTAGATCACAATCTGGCAGATTGCAATACTTCAGTGTAACCTCTCAAGGGAGTCTTTTATAATTTGTGATGTGAGACTTTAGAAGATTTAAGGACATTCTAACATTATGACCATGTTTTGAATATAGAGTTTCCTTTTTTTTTATTTCGGTAGGAAGGTGTCATTTGTGATGCATTTTATGCTAAATAAAAAAAGTAGTATTTTAATGCTTTTATATGTTTTGTTTGATATCTTGATTTATTCGAAAAATAAATGAAATACCTACATGGTAAATTGATTTTTTGGGTATATTCTTTTTTCGAAAGGGTTCCTATTTACTAAAATAATATTTTATACTAAAGATAATAAATTATGGGCGGGGGGGTGTTGACAAGCACAAAAAATTGCAATTCACTTGGATGAACCAGTTATCTCTAACTATCTTTCTTCTTATTGCCCTTTTCTCAACGTATTCCTTTTACCTACATCAGTCATTACTTGGTTATAAAGATAAAAGCAAAAGAATATCCTTAGACCAGTTTTGGTATACTCATTTGTAGTAGGTAGAGCCTCTACTATCACCAGTTGTTCATAGGCTCGACAGGGTTACCTATTACCCGGCAATGCTTAGTATCTCACTTAAGTAACAATGCAAAGTTAAAGATAAATTATTTTGTGTACATGACACATTTTTTCTATTTAATGAAGTAATTCATTCCTATTTTATTTTTAAAGGACAATGTCTTGTTTGGTGGCCAAAATTGACAACGCCATCACTTGATTTGTAACTGAACTAAACAAGTTGGCTTTTAGATGAGACCCCTTGTCTTTTTATTGATCAATCTCAGGCCATTACCCTATTTTGATATTCAGTATTGGTAATGTCAGTTAGTTATAAACTTATGATCATGGTAAGATAGCCCTTTATGAGACCTCTAATTCTTTAAGTTTAACTTATATTTTAGAATTACACTCTAAAACTGAAAGATACTTAAGTTGGA